>OY540847.1:17717766-19064909 GCA_961205895.1 Mythimna pallens | reverse complement strand
ACACCTAAAAAAAAGTGATGGAAGGCTGCAGCTGAATGCGAAACGTACAGGATCGGTTGATGTGGTGACCTGTGGGGAGGCCTATGTCCAGCAGCAGATAGGGTTGCCAACCATACTTTATAATCCTACCTAATTTTTGAAAAAAAAAAACTGTTTTTTATAAATAATAAATTTTTTCTCTACTTAAAAAATGTGATAAGTAATTTTTTCCGAAATCAGTTGGAAACCGTAGTAGCAGAAGCCTTTCCACTAAAATTATGATGATGATTAATTTTCACAAATACTAACTTAATCCGTTTTTCAGAACCACCACCATCAGATCAGTTCAATAACACCAGAAGGATCTTCAAAGGCAAGAGGAGCAGAGCCAAGACTTATCCTTTTGTCGCCAGCATCCACATGATGGAGACGTTTGTTTGTGCCGGCTCCATCATATCAAATGACCTGGTCCTCACTGCGGCTTCGTGCTTGCAAATGTAAGTGACGATGTACTGAGTAAATATGATGTAAAGGAAAACAAAAACAATTGTGAGTCGGACTCGCACACTGAGGGTTCCGTAAAAACTTACCTATGAAAACAGTTCAATTCCCGAATTGAGTTATGAAGATTTTTCCGAATTGCAAATTTTTTTTTTTTGTGATGTAACTACAAATTTCAGATTTTTACCTTTACTTATGTTATGAGACCTTGCTTCATGTCGAATTTCAGGATTCTAGGTCAACGGGAAGTACCCTATGAATTTTGATTCCCTTGAGACTGTCGAAATACACGTTTTTTGCGACATAAACGGCTGTATCTTTTTTTCCTTTAACTCAGATGTTTAATTTTTTCACAGCTACAAGGGACAGCAGAATTGAGTATATGGTTTTAATTTCAACCGATACTTCCACGCCTTCTCGAGAAAAAGGGTCTTGGCAGACAGACAGACGAACGGACAACAAAGTGATCCTATAAGGGTTCCATTTTTTCCTTTTGAGATACGGAACCCTAAAAAGCTGGTTTTGCAATTGACGATGTACGAACGTACAGAACGCGGTATCGTGATTTCCCAGTGTTTAAGGCACCCGCCTCTCATGAATGAGGTTGCTGATACGAAACCGGGCAAGTACCTACCAATGATGAATTTTTCAATTCATATGTACCTGTAGCGACATCTATGGCGTCACATAAGAACTAATCCTGCATCGCGCAATTAAAGTTCTCCGCGCGATTGGAATATACGTATACAAAAGCCCGAAATCATCTATCGGGCAGTTGCCCACCAGACATAACACTCGTCTGGTCGGAGCTTCCTCCCTTTCCAACGGAGGTTCTTTTTTTTAATGTGAGAAAATCATCTAATGACAAATCCCGCTCTTGGGTGGAGCAAGAGATAGTGTCAGACTTTTACTGACTAAAAACCCACTCCTGTTCCCTCTTTGCCTTCATCTCGTGGCCCCGGGCTTCGCTTTTACACTACCAGTGGCCCCAGTAGGCGTCGACCCTGCTGGGCCCCTACGGTTTCGCTAACATCTCCTTGAGGCGCGCGTGGAACACTACGCGCCGTCGACAACTTGAGCTCGGTCCGGACGGTTACCAGACGATCGAACGGCGAGCCACCCATTGCTCGCCGTCCGCAAGCCCGCGCCTACGGTGGCCGGAAATCGGGATCGGAGGTTTGCGGGACTTTACTCTCTGTTCCACATACCTCAAAACTGGGGTTCTTCGTGGCTCTTCATATGTCTACATCATGATGTAGCGACATCTATGGCGTCACATAAGAACTAATCCTGCATCGTGCAATTAAAGTTCTCCGCGTGATTGAAACATATAGAACAGCCCGAAATCATCTATATAACACTCGTCTGGCCGGAGGATCCTCCCTTTCCAACGGAGGTTTTATTCTCTGTTTCGCATACCTCCAAATACCCTTCTAAATGTATCTAGGACATTACCGACACACCTTGACACAGAAAACACGTAAAACGTTAGTCCCGGTTTTCATTCGTAGATCTTCGACAGTCGTTACAGGTAGTAGACGCCAAACTTTTTGGATACTCCTTGCATAGCCAAGCAGTATCGTGATGCCCAGTAACTGGGTCGTAGATGTCTGATAGGCAGTCGCTTCATGTAAAACAGTCAGGCGTATTCCGTTACACTGAAAGCTGACCCTAAGCTAATTGGGAAAAGGATAGGGAGATGATGATGTCAATGAGTGTTTATCTGTTGCAATAAGCTCGGCGATACATAATTATATAGAAAATATTGCATTTTCCAGACTTCACAACAACAGATTCTTTAGAGAAAATCCGAGGGCTGTTTATGTCCGCATCGGCAGTGATTATTTCAGCAGAAGAGGCGAGTTGATACCCATCTTCGAGTCTTTCTTCCACCCCGATTACAACCCAAAGAACCTGGCCAACAACCTGGTCCTCCTCCGTCTGATAAGGAGGATCAGCTTCAAGAGGAAGGAGCGCAGGGTAAAGAAAATAAAGTATGACAGAACGCCGGAAAACTTGTCGACTAACATCAATGGCATTATTGTGCTCGGGTGGGGCTCTAGGAAGGTGAGTTGAATGTGGTTCATTGTTTGTTTTTTTTTAATGTGGTTCATTCTTTGGCACAGCCGTTGAGTGTTTTCGAATGAGAAGAGCAGCGCCGTGCCCACGTTTCCGAAGTCAAAAGCGATGGGTCGCTGCCGGACTTGGCTCGGTCCATGGCTCGGTCTACATTAGAGGAGCCGAGCACGAGTCGAGCACAAATTCGTGTAACGGAACACGAATCGAGCTTAAATTCGTGTAGTGTCGCTCATGCTTGGTTCCTCTAGAGTCGGTCTATACTTCACGAATTTGAGCTCGGCTAGTACTCCGCTCATGCTCGGCTCCTCCAGCGTAAATCCACCTTTATATTTTTGACATTAATACATTCGCTATCACTGATTGAATGACGCTTTACCTAGCTAGAGTTTAAGGGTTTAGAGTTTGAGGGTTTATGAGTTTAGAAGACTTGCCATCCATTCACTCAAAGTCAAAAGTCAAAAGTTTTTATTTCACATAGGCCTACATGGGCCATTATAAAACGTCAGAAGCTAGTGCACGGTTCCAAATAGATCGTTTCCTTTTGAGAAGAACCGGCAAGAAACTCCATGGTTAGGTAGGTACTCTTTTAAAAAGTGATTGTTTACAATATCATATCTTTTAAAAGTGATTGTTTACACTTTAGACTTATTTTTTTTTATTTTATTTTTCTGTTTTTAACTCTTCATATTACTTATTATTAGTGTAATGGATACTAACTTAATTACCGACATAGATAATTCATTTGTACCCGTTTCAAAGACATGTGAAGTTGAGGACTGCAAACAATATATTTCCGATTATGTAAAGCCACTAACTATACTAACTCAAAACATTCGCAGTATTTATAAGAATATCGATAACTTTAACATTTTTCTTCAAAGACTTGGCTTAGATTGTGATATAATTGTGCTAACCGAATGCTGGCTATCTAATCGCCAAGATAACTTCCCGGAAATGCCGGGTTATAACTTATTCTGTAATAACATAAACAATAATCAAAATGATGGTGTAGTTGTATATTCCAAGGAATCAGTAATGGTCACAGTAGAGGAACCTAACTTCCGAGACTGTATGTGTAATTGTTTGATAATTAAAATCGGTGCAAGCACAGCAATAATCGCTATGTATAGATCCCCTGCCGCTAGAAACTTAGAACCGTTTCACGCTTCCTTGAACCAGATTTTTCAGGACCTAAGCTCTTTTAAGAATATTATATTAACGGGCGACATAAATATAAACATTAACTCTGAAAACTGTGACTCAGGGACCCAAGAATACCTCAATATCTGCTCATACTATGGCTATCTTCAGGCACACACTCTGCCGACCCATCAAAGCGGTTCCTGCCTTGATCATATGATTATCAAATCCAGCCTACCGCATGTTACGCTTGTTACTAACTCGTCAATTACCGACCATCATGCTGTTCTACTAACCCTAAACTTAACGCTGCCTAAGCTAATTCGTCCCCAGACCAAAACGCAATTAAACACAAACAAACTCGAACATGATTTATGCAACCTTGACTTTAGCCCAGTTTACAATTCAACTGACGCAAATTTTGCTTTATCGTATCTAATAAAAAATGTCCAATCAGCAATATTACATAGTACAGCTGTTATTAAAGTAAACAAAAATTTTTATAATTTGAAACCATGGATTACTCCTGGCCTGATTCGGTGTATGCGGCAAAGAGATAAGCTTCATCAGAAAACAAGGAGATTTCCAGACGATCCTATTATTAAAATAACTTATAAACGCTACAGGAATTATTGTAACGATCTCTTAAAGAACTTGAAAAGGAATTACGATAAAAATGAATTAAAAAGTGCAGGTAATAATTGCAAACGTCTTTGGAAACATATTAAAAACGTCACTTATATGACAAAACGACGTGAATCAAATTCGAGCTTACTGCTTACTAATCCTTCGCCACTCTTGTCAGCTAACCATGTTAACAACTGCTTCGTGAATGTCGGGAAAACTCTTGCTGAACAGATTTCAAAACATGGCTATGTTCAACCTTTTTCCCCAAATATGTGTGATAATTGTCCCTTAAAATCTTTTGGCTTGCTAGACACTGACGAAGAGAGAAATTACTCGAATAATTTGTGCTCTCAAGGATGACTGTGCGGTGGGCTGGGATAATATTAGCAGTAAGATCCTTAAACAATTTAAACATATCCTGGTAACTCCCTTAACTCATATATTTCGTCTCTGTTTTTCTAAAGGTATTTTCCCTAAATGCTTGAAAAAAGCAGTTGTATTCCCTATCTTTAAATCGGGAAACAAAGACTTGGTTAATAATTATAGGCCAATATCGCTACTTCCATCTATATCTAAAATACTAGAGAAAATTATTAATAGCAGACTAGTTAACTATTTAGAGAAAAATAATCTTCTATCATCTTCGCAATTTGGTTTTCGTGCCAAGCTGTCCACGGACGACGCGGTGCACAACTTGACCGATCATGTCTCCGTGGAACTTGCTAAAGGAAACCAGACCCTAGGGGTCTTTCTTGACCTCGCGAAGGCCTTCGACACGGTATCTGTTTCTATACTCCTAAATAAGTTAGAGGCCATGGGAATTAGGGGAACGCCGCTAAAACTTTTAAGCGACTATTTAGATGATCGATACCAATGTGTTAGAATTGACGACATCACAAGCGATGATCAAAAAAACACTAGTTTTGGTGTTCCCCAGGGAAGCATTCTGAGCCCAACCCTATTCTTGATTTATATTAATGATTTGTGTAATTTAAATATTAAACAAGGCAAAATAATTTCATATGCTGACGACACAGCCTTAATCTTTTCCGCTAAAACCAGCAATGAATTATACGAATATGCTCAAGTAGGTTTGAACAATGTGACTAATTGGCTTCAAAGCAATTTACTAACATTAAATGCTGACAAGACTAAATATATCCACTTCTCCATGCGCGACCTTCAATCTAACACTACTAATTCTCATCTTTATGCCCACAAATGTGAATTCCACTCAGTCAGTACATGTAATTGTCCTTTTATCCTTAAAACATGCGACATTAAATATCTCGGGGTTATAATTGACAAAACACTCTCCTTTAGACCACATATTGAAAGTTTAGTTAAAAGAGTACGAAAATTAATCTTTATTTTTAAAAAATTGCGAGCAATTGCAGACTCAAAATTGATTACCCAAGTTTATCTGGCGCTCGGACAATCTGTAATTCAATACTGTATTACCTCGTGGGGTGGAGCACCAAAAACTTATTTGTTACCTCTCGAAAGAGCTCAGAGAGCCATTTTAAAAGTAGCCAATTTCCATCCGTTTCTCTATCCCACAGTTTTGTTATACAAGTCCTGCAACGTACTGACTGTTCGCCAGCTTTTCATCATGCGTCTGGTATTAAAACACCACACCATGCTTCCCTTGTACCCTGAAATTACTAATAAGAGACGGAATGATATTGTATGCAATACAAATACTTTTTCAAAATATGTCTTTGTAAAAAGAGATTTCACATTTTTAGGCCCATTTTTGTACAATAGATTAAATAGAAAATTAGGTCTGTATAAACTAAATTATTATAGCTGTAAAAAGATTATTGTGCAATTCTTACTCAGCATCTCGTACGAAGAGACAGAAGATCTCCTTTTAGTTTGTAAATAAAACATGCTTTGCTTTTAGTTAATTAAATGTAGGTTATTTAATATAGTGAATTTTAATGATTGTTAATTTATTATTTCTTAGATTCTTAGTACTTTTTAGCCTGACACACAGGTCCAACCTAGTTCAGGCAAAAATGCATTGTATGCGTTATAATTGTTTTTATGTATCATAATATAAATGTGCCACTTTTATTAAATAAACGATATTCTATTCTATTCTATTCTATTCTATTCTATTCTATTCTATTCTATTCTATTCTATTCTATTCTATTCTATTCTATTCTATTCTATTCTATTCTATTCTATTCTATTCTATTCTATTCTATTCTATTCTAATATTTTCATATTACAGTATTAATAGACATTATGTAAGAGCACTCTTGGGGACATCCAAGTATTATATAAGTATCAAAGGAAGACGTATGACGTGAATAAGCAAAGCAAAGACTCCTCTTTGCTTTACTTATTTCGTTGACATTGGGGCTCGGGGACGAGGGGTCTACATCAAGAGCAATATTTTTTTAATCCTTTTTTTCTGATTTTATACAAAATTGCATTAAATTCCTTATTTCTCGACTTGATACTCATACTGCTCATGAATGTGTTAAAATAAATGTTCAGGTAATACCACTGGAGACGGGGTAAGAGCTCATTTTGCTGACAAAGTTTGTTAAAAATTGCCAAAAATAATAATTCTGCTTACGTTGGTAATACTTACCTGAAAGGGCCCTTGAAGCAAGTTAATAGTAGACGAAAAGCGACCATTACTTTCATGGTTTCACTCCTGAAGGCAAAGTCCACTCGTTTGATAGTAAAAATATTTTATTTTTGTAGCGGAACAATATTATAGATCAGTACGAGAGAATAATGGCAGCCAGGCTGGATGTATACCAAGTAAACGAATGCGCTCAAATATATTCTAAGTAAGTTGGATCTTGATGCATTATATATCTTCCAATTTCTGTTTCTTCCTCTTACTGAAATAATTGTGGATCTATCTGTCTGATTTATTAATGAAATGAAATTATGTCTACACTAGTATTTTCCACCGGTTTCACCCGCTTGAAAATAGGCTTCTCCATACAAACTTTGGGGAAACCTGTTTCATCTCCTTAGGGGGTGAATTTTGGGAAATCGTTTTTTATTCTTTGTAAATGTGACCGGAAAATTACAAATGCTGTAAGATTGTAAAATATCGCCAGAATTTTATTTCTGAATAATTATGACACGGTTATGTCATAACATATCAAGATATTATAAATCTAATAGATTTATTACAATTATATTTTTCGGTGACATATTCATCATAAAAGGCGGCTCTGAGCAAAATTTGAGTGTTCTAGGTCCTAGAATTTGGGTTGGGATCAGTCAAAGTGAGTGAGAGGACTTTCCCTATTTATAGTTATACAAATTGTTTGCAGTTGTGTAGCAAAAAAAAATAAGTATTGTAATTGTGCAGATTTGATTACCAAATGACGTTCAAACGAGTAATATTTTTCAATACACTTACTCGAAAACCCGCTCTTATTCCACCGCTTTTAGGCACGTAATAGACTGTTTTCCGCACTAGAAAAGTGCGCGTGCTCTCCCTCGTCACAATGTTATTACATGTATCGTATCAGGCCGGCCCGCGTCGTCCCCCACGAGTCGCTGGTCAACCCCATTTATTCGTTTTGTAAGTGTATTCAAAAAAGTCGTTTAATATACGAGCAAATTTGATACTACAGCCCTCGGCTTCATAACATACTCGCCTACAGCTCGTGCGAATTCCGCCTCGGTTACAATGACAAACTTTCTGCACTTGTATCAAAATGTACTATATCCAAATATTTACGTCTTTTCCATATTCGGTTTATTTGTTATGTTTTTGTGGATCTTATTGCCATTAATAATGAATTTATTTTGACATTTGTTACGATTTTTTTTCTTTTTTGACATTTGTAATGAATTTATTTTGACATTTGCAATGAATTCATTTTGACATTTGTAATTAATTAATTTTGACATTTGTAATGAATTTAGTTCTGACAATTAAAATAATGTTTTTTTGTTTTATTTATGATAATTACTAAATTTAACTACTATGTTAGTATACACATATACATTTGTATTTCATTTAATTTGAGTTGTATATCCGATTTTTTTTTCTAATTATAACTTTGTTCTCTTAAAATTGTACTTCTACCTATTTTATGAGATTGCTGTGCCCGTCAGGGTCCATGTGCACTTTAACTATTCTTAATATCTTATGTAACACATGTGATATAGCAATAAAGAATTAAATTAAATATTTTCAATAGGTATACTATGTTTTGTGCTAGTAGCTTTTTTTATATATTTTCAGGCAGTACGTGACCAATAAGCACTTCTGCGCTGGATTCATAGCTACTGGTGGAGGGGCGTGCAATGTTAGTTAACCTTACTTAATTATTCATTGTTGTTCGTAAAAAAGAAATTCGCTTGGTCATGATTGAGAGCATTGAGAGCATGAATAAAAGGTGACTTCCAAAGGGGAGCGTTGGGGTAAAATTGACACTGGGGTGGGGACCGTACCTATAAATTAAATGTCTCACTTATTGGGCTACATTTTGTAATGCTAGCCACATTGTGGGGCGGAACTTATTGACGCATTTTTTTTTCAATGACTTTTCCCTTCTGTCATACTTTTAAAAACTAAAACCCACTCCTATGTTCCTTCATTGCCTTGCATTCCAGGGCCCCGGGTTTTTCATTAAGAAGCGAACCCATGGCCCCAGTAGGCTTCAACCCTGCTGGGCCCCTCCGGTTTTGCTGACATCTCCTTGAGGTGCGCGTGGAACACTATGCGCCGTTGACGACTTGTGCTCAGACCGGACAGTTACCGGACAGTTACTGGACGGTCGCACGGCGAACTATCTACTGCTCGCCGTCCGTAAGCCCGCCTATGGTGACTGGAAATCGGGATCGGGATCCCAGCGGCTGGGGCGCGAGGGCCGTTCCCTCGCGTGTGCGGCCGCCTCCTCTGCTAGCATTACTGCTTCGCAGAAGGAAACGACCGCCTGCCATTCCTCCTCGTTCCGGACCAAAGCCTGTACAAAAGCCCGGCGGGAGATCCGACCCGGGTCGTCGCAGCCAGGAACACTGCTGGATTTAAAAGAGAGAATGGACAGAGAGTGATGCATCCAGCTTATCCAAAGGCAGCTGAATACCATTATTTTACATGAAGCGACTGGATATCTGATCTCCACAACCCAGTCGATTATTAATCGACTAAAACTAATGTTTCCAGAAAGATCTCGGTGGTCCAGGAATCATCGGCGACATGTTAGTAGGAGTCATAAGCTTTGGAGCTCCGTTATGCGGAGCCATCGATGCACCCACAGTCTTCACCAAACTCGGCCACTACGCCAAATGGATAGACAGCATTGTAGCGCAGGTGAGCTATCTTAAGAGCCTATTCACTCTAGCCTTGAAGACACCTAAATTATAATTGGACGGGAAGACCGCAGCAGGCAAATTGTTCCAGTCAGATAACAAGGAAACTGCGGCTAACGCGGTGACCGACGTAGGCGATTCCTACGAAGACGATCGCGAAGCGATGCGGCGCGAATGTAACATTTTTTTTTATACCTATTGTGGTGGTTTACGTAACCGCATGTAGGTGCTGCGAAGAGCGAAGCAAAACGGACATAATTAGTTGGTTTGATATTCTTGTGGTTGTAACAGTGAAAATTATATGTTCTTGTTATGTACACTTCTTGAGGAATGTTATGTTATGTAAATGAGTAGATGAACGATTATCTTGATGGATTTATTGCTACTTAATATAATTGCATAACTATCCCACTAAAAAGCTATTAAATGCACAGCAAAACAATTTTGCATTCATGATTGTGACATACAAAGTAGCACAACGTTCAATATACAGCACAGCTTGTACAGATATTTTCGCGCGATCTTTTGTGGGTCGGTGGTTTGTTTAAAACAAATTGCGGCTGAAGCAGTGACTTCGCGCACAAGTAGGGCAGAGCCGCCACGTTACTTTGAATTACTGCGATACCCATCGCTTTGGAATCACATTCACGTTTAATCACCTACCTAGGATGCAGCGTTAGTAATAAGAGGCACAGAGAGATGGACCGTCGTAAAATGGATTGCGGTAATAGCTCATGGTAGAGACCACGAACTCTTACCGAAATCCTTTTTATAACCTAAACTGAACTTTTAAAGGGATGGAGCTATATAAGGTATAGCTCTATCTCTATAAGTTCCCAGATCCATATTCAAAGTTAAGCAAGGCTTTTCAAGCTTATTCCAAGAATGGGATGAAACCACTCCTTGCCTCAGAAAACACCCCAATCCGTTTTTGTTACAGGTAGTCAGAAATCAAAATATCTAACACCAGTCTTGACAAGGCGAAACTATTATTCGCCTTGTCAAGTGTGTTTGTATGTTATTATTGTTTATGGATTACGATCTCAATATGAAATATTGCTATTCAGCTCCTCAGCATCCGTTTAGTATGGAAGCTAAGCCCATATTATTGGGAGAATGTACGCAGATTCATTGATGTTTTCGTTATTTTTCAGGTCGGCCCCGCAGTGGCAGCGAGAACAACCCTCTCACACGGCCATGGTTTCCGCTACTTCGTCGACCCCGACGCGCTCCCACCAGATTCCCCGTATAAAACCACAAGAGGATACATAGAGCCGCTATTATATACAGATGAAAGAGAAGAGGTTTAAAAATTGTAATTACTACAAAGAAGAAAACGTTTAAACACTAAAAACGCATCTAAATTCGCCATCTTTTCCAATCTTTTACAGTTTAAGCATGTTGTAAGAAGGCGTACGACACCCAGAACTCAATATGATCAGCTGTTTCCTTACACACCCACCACAAGATTTCCCATAGTATTTCCGATAGAATTACTACGAGGCTGGCTCTATCATGACTATGGAGTTGTAACTGAAGAGGTTAACGACATGTTTAAGACTACTCGAAAAATGGAGAATGCAATGAATCACCCCTTGGTAAACAAGAGCTTGGTTCCAATATCCGGGGTCCACAATATAAGCACGCAAAAAGAGAAGTATAGTACAGTTCGTCTGACTACTTCGGCGTTTGGGAAAGAGCTATCTCCACAGTCACAACTGACGCGAACATCTCCTCAACTAACACCGAGGCCAGTGTTGACCACAACGATTCGTATTATCGATCTTCTGACAGAGGCCACTGTCATTGACACTGAAACCGATTGGACCACTAAGAGAATAATTGTAACTACTACTGAACGCATTACTACCAGTAAAGTTGAGGGAACTACCAATACTGAGAGAACTTCCATTAATGAGGGAACTACCGTCGCAACTGTCACAGAAGGTTTCGAACATGAATATTTCTATTACAGTGAAGAAAACATAACCCTGAGATTTAAAGACTATTATTATAACTGAAACCTTTTGTGTTTTAATTATTTTGTAACCCCAGAATGCTAAAGTACAAAATTCGTACTTACTCAAATCACCTTTGAGTATTAATAGTAAAAAGGATTTCCATTAAAAAGTCGCTATTTCTGTCCGACTTGAAAGAATATTCATTTGTGCGATGGCAGATGCCATTATCCACATTTAGGGATAATATTATTGTTAGCCTGTATTTTCCCACTGCAGCGAACGCCTTATTCTCCTGTCCCGTCTTTGAAAAGAAATGCTTCTACATTATACATTACTTACAATATTTTATAATTAAAAAAAAAAACATAAACAAGAATACACTATGATATTTCTATTAATATCAAAACGGTAACCTAATTACAAAACACAGTCGGCTTGAATAGGGTCAACTAAAGGGTTTAAAAAAATTACTACGACGTCTAAGGTGGGAGCGGAGCGGAACTCCCGCTATCAAGCAGGATGCAAGCAGGCGTACAGGCATGCAGTATGAAAGCAGGCATGCAACATGCAGCAGGCACGCAACATGCAAGCAGGCATGCAGCATGGAAGCAGGCATGTAACATGCAGCAGGCATGCAGCATGCAAGCAGGCATGCATTATACAATCAGGCATGCAGCATGGAAGCAGGTATGCAATATGAAGCAGGCATGCAGTATGCAATCAGACATGCAGCATAGAAGCAGGCATGGAGCATGCAAGCAGGCATGCAGTGTGAAGCAGGCATGCAGTATGCAATCAGTCATGCAGCATGGAAGCAGGTATGCAACATGCAGCAGGCATGAATCATGCAAGCAGGCATGCAATATGAAGCAGGCATGCAGTATGCAATCAGGCATGCAGCATGGAAGCAGGCATGCAACATGCAGCAGGCACGCAGCATACAAGCAGGTATGCAGTAATGCAAGCAGGCATACAACATGCAGCAAGCATTGTTTCTGTCACGGCTCTGACGCTGCGGAGTTTGGGCGGCCCCACGCGAGCTTATCGTCGCAGATGGTTTTAACGCTCACCACCGCCTGCCCCTCAGCTCGCGGGCTGCCCTACCCCTCCGCGCCTACGCGGGCTTGAACTACACTCTAGGGATAGGGCAGATGTAAGACTGTGTGAAGTCGGTTTTGCAGCGATTCATTTCTGTAACTAAATTTTGTAGCACAACATATTAACTTTTAATGACACTATTTTAATTTAATTTTGAAAATGCTACCAAGTAACCGTCTAAATATTTGTGACCAAAATCCCGTAAAATGTTGTCTCGGTGTGGTGAAAATATGGCAAATAAATCATTTGGCAAATGAAAAAAGTTTAAAAGAGGCTTCGGCCAATAGCAAAAAGTTATTTTGTAAATCGGCGAAATACGAGTATAATTTGGTAAAATAATCCTATGACACATGATACTTCGACAATTAAAAATATGTCAAATAATGCATAAAGCAAAAAAGACGTTGGTCAATAGGTTTCTGTAAAATGAAATACGAACAAAAAAAATTTCGCCAAAGGTATCGGTTCCCCAAATAAGCATAAATCTCTATAAATAAACGAAATTATGCGTAATATTAATTATGGCAAAGGTAATTATGCGAAATAAAATTCTGCCAAGTGAAAAGTATGCCATTGAAAATTCGAACACGTAAACATTCTGCCATACAATAGTTATGCAAAATAATTTTATGCCTTAAAAATATTCGATTGAAGAAGATTATGCCAAGTGTTTTATGCCAAATAAATTTGGGAGTATCAAGATTCTGTCAAATAGAAGGAACCCTTCATCGTGTGAGTTATCTTAACCAATGTGTTAACCCCTAAGCCAGAGAGACACATACATGTAAGAACGAAATTAAATGCCACATCTTAATATGCCGCCACGACATGAAAGACTATTTATTAATATACAAAAGATCATTATATCGCACTCTTTCTGACTAGCTAATGATGAAAGAGTGCGATATACGAGTTCGTAAATGTGTGCAAAATGTTTGTTATAGTAAAAGGTCGTAAGTGCGACTTGCTTTTATGCAATAGATTTTTAAAACTGCTAATGGGTTTATGATAGGTACTGTACATGATGTTTTCATAAATATATTGACAAGGCACCGTCATGATGATCATTAAACATCCTTAAACACACTTAGAGAATCGCACCGGCGAAGATTGTAAATAGGTCTGATGGATCTTTTCTGCAACCCGTCCCCTTAGACCGTATGACATAATACTATGAAAATAACAAAAATAAACTAGTCTAGAGGTATCAACATCCGTAAATTGGCGGATATTTCTAACAACATATGCAGCTGAACTAAGCCGTCCTGCAAGAGATGTTAAATGAGAACCCCATTGTAGCTTTAAGTCAAGCGTAATCCCGAGGAAAACCGTTTTATCGACAAATTCTAGTTTTTCATTATTCAATGCTATGTCACAATCACTACTTTTGACATTCGGTAAAGAAAATCTTATGCATTTAGTTTTTTCCCGTTTAAAACTAGATTATTAGCAGTGAACTAGTTTTGGACCTGCAGTAGGGCGTAATTTTTCTTACTAGTAACAATATTTTAAAAAATATTTTTTGTTGTCCTGAGTTCAGAAAGTTTAATATTTTCTTTAAAGGTAATTTCTGTGATAAATTTTGTAGAGTTTTGCTTACTATGAGCACCACATAACATATTTTAATATTTGCATGCCAACTCATGGCAAAATGTGTCTTTGCGCTAATAAATTATAAGTTACCATCTCTTGTACCGCATTTATTGCAAATAAATGGCTTTGACTTTGACTTTGATTTAACATTAACTTATCAAATCACACTGGACTCAGTTACTTGGTCCACTGTACACCTACCAACTTGCACTAGATAAACCCGAAAGGTAACTTGCTCAAACCGCTACAAATAAAAAAGTATCATTAGGCCATCATCAAGCTATATAGGGGCACCGGGGTCCAAGGAATGTACTTGCACCTCCTTAGGTTTCAATAAAACATAGAAAACATCCTAGAATATAAGAAAGCCTCATTCATATTTTAATTATTAGAGAACATATCCAAAGAGATGTTTAAAAGTGTTTTCGAGCTCGCTGCGCTCGATATTGCATCCTTCTTATTTAGTTTCCAAGCTTTGCTACATAATTCAACAATGTTAATTCTAGGTAAAAGAATATTATATTCAAGATGAGGTACTAAAGATGCACCTTCCTGAAAATCCTTAATTACTACAACACATGCAGTATAAACTGGTCTCTCATTGTCAGTCTCCCAACAGCTTGATAGGTGATCGTGTCTATGTGATCATGTAAAAGGCCGTGGTTTGAATTGAACCCAGCCAGACCCACTGGGTCTGTGTGGTAGATTACAGTCCTCTCTCTCCCTCTCACAGAGAAGAGACCTGTGTCCCAGCAATAGAGTTTCACTTCGTTAGATTTAATATCCAGGACAATAATGCTTTAAATTGTAAGTAAAATTGCAGTACTCGTAATGTTACAATCACTCAATCAATCAATATAGTATCTCACGAGATAGGTAATAATTTTACGGTGACATTTATTTTAGTTCTCAACATAGTATTTACAATATTTTATGGCAGTGTGCCATATACGCGTTATTTATTCAGTAGCAAAAAAATATTATTTTCTTATCTAAAATTGAGTTTGGTAACTTTTTCACGGATTACTTTTGTTTGAATTTGCACGTATTTTTGTGTGAAGTATCGAAAATTATAAAATTTAATAAAACAATGATGGTACCCAGAGTATTAATTTTTCTTATAACAACAACAATTGCTAAACATCATCATAGCAATTTAGGTTCAAACGATGATTTCTTCGCCAGTGTTTATGTAGCCATTCACTCTGTTATCAATGATTTATTTGAATCTATTGATCTTGGTACGAATTTCACAAATCAATCAAACACAAAATCCCTTTTAACTATGCATCAGGATCTCAGAAATATAGTTGATATAGCCATCGAAACCTACAATGTTATTCAGAAAATAACCAATGATAACAGAAATCAATCTTACTTTATTTATTCACTCAATGAAACTGACGTGGACGTGACTAAATTAGATGCAATAGTTAACGAAATATTAAATAAAAAGAATTTCGATGTATACAGAACAATTAAAGGAACTAAACGCAAACGTGGTAAAGTTGAAGATATAAAACATGATAAGGATGAATCAAATGTTAAAGACAAAGAGACAAAAGCTAATATTAATCCAGCTTTTGAAGACAGTGAAGAATTTTCAGAATTTGTCATTAACTTTTTGTCAAAAGTTAATAATCTAACTATACATGATTTCAAGAAGTCTGGCCATATATACAAATATGATAGACTTACGGTTCCATCTAAGCATAATCTTAAAGCGTGGGGTAAGTTTAAAATGTTGATAATTAAAGGCACTGACAAAAGTCATCAACATTTTGGCCGAAATCATCTACTGCTGGACATAGGTTTCCCAAGTGTCCCTACAGTCCGGCCACATTGTAGGAGGATTTCCAACGCTGCGTATCCCGTGATCACCACTCCAGAACCTGTCGGCCCCATCGACCATCTGTTTTGCGAGCAATGTGCCCTACCCACTACTACTTAAGTTTCTACTATTTTTTACGTATCTAAACAGAAGCTTAACAGTACCATGACTGTTCTTCATCAACTTCCGTATGTTAACGAGTTAAAATCAATCGTATAATTTTCTTCTTCATTTCCCCAGAAGTACCATCAAGTCTTATATTTGATCTCGAAGAAAAGGACACTAGAAGAATCTTCAGAGGCTCGAAGACACGTGTGAACTCCTTTCCATTCATGGTCAGCATTCACATCATGGGCGAGTTCACCTGTTCCGGCTGCATCATCAGCAGAGACGTTGTCATCACTGCAGCTTCCTGTTTGGGCATGTCAGTTGGCCTAGTTATCATTTCAGCTGAAAACTGTCCTCTGCTGGTCTCCTTTAAACATTCGTAGGCTTAAAGGCTTGATAACTGTAAGTTTGGAGGTGTGCACCACAGGGCGTAAAGCCACGCAACTCCTATTTAAAAAGGAGGATCCTTCGACCAGACAGGTGTTATGTCTGATTCGTGCAACTGCCCGATATATGATTTCGGGCTTTTTTATATGATTGACTGTAATTACACGATGCAGGCTTTGGTATTTTAGTTCTAATGTGAGGCCACAGATGTCGCTACAGGTTGCAAGATCATTCTCCTATATGTTTGGACATCTTGTCTCTAAATTGCACTTGTGTGACAGTGACAAGAAAAATGCAATGGCAATGCATGTATACAATTGCCAATCTTTTTCTTATTATCCCGAGTTTCCTTAATCGGTCGCTAGATTTAAATAATGATACTTTATAAAAAAAAATATTATACTACTCCTAAATGGATGATGATCTTCGTGGATTTAAAACCTTCAATTATTTCGTTCTTTAATGACAGGTCACACTCGTATAATTCTTGTTTCCACCTCATTTCCATTAAAAAAAATACACTGTTAGTATTAAGCAAATAATATTATCTTTTTGCTGTTCCCCTAGAGCTTACAAGAACCATTTCTTTGAGAGGAACCTAAAATCGATCTACGTACGACTCGTCAGTGATCACACGACGCGCGGTGGTGAGACGATACCAGTACAAAACTTGTACTTTCATCCCGAATTTGAGCTAAAATACTTACGAAATAACCTCGCTATAATAAAGCTGGAGAAGAGGTTTCGTTTCTCCAGAAAGCAAAAGAAAATCAGGCGTATCTTGTGGGATAAGACCCCGGGTGAATTGCTTAATGATACGAAACAGATACTTATCCTTGGATGGGGCGCCACAAAGGCATGTTAAACATTTATTTATTACGTAATTTCTGTATAAATAACAATAATTGAATTCAAATCAAGCGTTATTTTTTAGAAGGACGAAGTAACGCAAAAGCACCCAAAATTGAGAGTGAGTATACTTGACGTATACAACACTACAGACTGCAGGAATAATTACACAGAGTAAGTACCTACTAATGCGGAAAATGCGTAATTTGGAACTACTACTTGAATCCCTCTCAACCTTAGTTTGGTCTTCGTCATAATTGTTATTTTTAAGTTCTCCTAATTATAATGTATTTATTAGTTTATAATATTAGCATATATAAGTATTTTATTATTGTAACTTAATTTAATGATACAACATTCCACTTGATATTTATCTGTTATTTATTTATTGTGCACACCTACCACAGTGTTGTCTCTTTTAACCTAAAGGTTGACTGGTAGATAATGCCTTGTTGCATTAAGTTCGCCTATGTACCACTACTGTACATGAAGTTTAAATAAATAAATAAATAAGGCATTACTTGTGTAATTCATTTTTATTTATTTATTTAACTCTTTAATCTTAGTCATCCACAGCACAACTTTACCCACTGTTGGGCGTCATTTTAAATATTAAGGGCTTTTATCAAAGACTAGCTTCTGCTAGCGGCTTCGCCTGCGTGAAAGAAGAAAGAAAATTTGTATATAGCCTGTATGAAGTGGTAACAGCACAACGGACGCTTTATCGATAGAGTTTCATTGCTTTGTATGTAAGCTGCGTCTATGAAGCTACGCGTCTATAGACACCGATGCATTGTTTCATCGATGCGTATCACTAAGGTCTATTGTCTAGTAGACCTTAGTGATAAAGTATCATTTTAATACTGGTGAAGAAATTTAAAATCGGTACAATGATATTTGAGTTTATTCAGTACAAAAGATACAAATTTTTCCTCTTTATTATATGTACTAGTATAGATATTACACAGTTTTATTATTTCAGAGACTTCATCACTAAAGAAAACTTTTGCGCTGCTTATAATGGAACAAATGGCAGTGCGTGTAACGTTAGTAGCCATTTTGTCTTACCTACTTCTTTACTTTACGAGTACTCGTACTGACTTTGAATGGAATAATCATCGTTTACCTTGGATGTCATTGAGGGTGACTAAAGATATTTGGTTATTAAAGCCGACTTTGGTGTTTATGTAGCCTGTGTTAAATTAACGGATAGAGTTCGAAACACTATTTTGCGCTGATTTACGTCCCAAAGCCAAGTTACGATCGTTTCGTTTGCGTCGAACGCCTGGAGTAGGCCACGCCTCCGATTCTTTTGTTCTGACGTCATCTCAACGCTCAGTCACGTGGTCAAAACAAAGGAATCGGAGGCGTGGCCTACTCGAGGCGTTCGACGCAAACGAAACGATCGTAACGTGGCTAGGGGGGCTGGGCTGGACATGTCTGCCACATGCCCGACAGTTTATCGCCGAAGTAATACAAAATTAGAGTCTCGATACAGTGAGACGGAGACACAGCTGACCGCGAAAGAAAGAGAGGGCGAGACGATCTAGACAGTTTAGTCAAAACTGGAAGGAGGAAGCGCGGGCTCGCAAAAGATGGAAGGAGTGCAGTGAGGCCTTTGCTCAGGAGCGGGACACAACAGTCTAACTAAAAAAGGTGACTGTCCACTACTCCGAAGGATGTGTATAGGATGTGTACGTTTCCACGTTTACAGCGCGGTGTGTAAGCTTGGTGGTTGTAGTGGATGATATACCTTCATTTTTATACTAAGCGAAGCTAAGTAGTCCAAAGTAGTTTAGTTATGAGCAGCTAAAGAGCCTTTCCTATGGTTGGTAATAGGTATTTTCTTCTCACTATAATTCAATTTGCATAATTATATGTTTGTAGGGAGACGTCGGAGGCCCAGGCATAGTTGGCGACATGTTGATGGGAGTGGTCAGCTTCGGTGCGCCGGAGTGCGGGGCGGGTGTGCCGACAGTCTTCACCAAGCTCGGCTACTACGTGCCTTGGATTGAAAGCATCCTGGTAAGGACAAAAACATAGACAGACTGATATAACTACATATATTAGATACAATTCGTTGTCTAACTTCTAATACCCATCTTTCAAATTGTTCCAGAAAGCTCACAAAAAAAGAAATCAATCTAATTACGACAGCATAGACACACGTAGAAAAAATAAGCTTTCATATAAAAAACGAATTAAAGCCAATAAGTCGTCAAACAATAAGATACAGGACCATCACAATAACAATCCAGAGGAAGAGCAAGCACTCAAAGATACACTTACAGAATTAGTAAATGACGAACAAGCTCTGATACACGATGTCATCTACGGAGAACTGTACGACGAGTTTAGCAAATTCTTTAATCCCAACGAAGAAACAGATTTCAAAAAGAACTTAATTTCTACAAAAAAACTAAGAACAAATCAACCCACCCCTACTCCTTTGTTTGCAATTAAATTAAATTTTGAAACCGATTCAAATCCCAGTCCAACTACACAGACACCAATACGCTCAACTGCTTTGATCCTCAGGAAACATCCAGATGATTCGGACTACGAAACAGATAATGATGCTGAGCAAAATGATTACAGTGACAATTATGAACAATCAAGCGAAGAAGAATACGGTTTAAGTATCGAAATACCTCCGAATAGTACGATAAAAAAAAAATTAAGAAACAACGAAGACGGTCATGAAACGACATGGTCATCAAATTCAGAGAGCAAGTCAGACCCACAAGTTTCAGACGAATCAAGTGACTATTCAAAAGAAATAAGAGAATTTTTTGCGACCAACCAAGACAATTCAAAAAATAAGAAAGATTTTAATAAAATACGTGACTCTGTTGATGGCACTCGATCTCTTCTTCAAAATGGCAGAGAAAAAAGAACAAAAGAAGTGCTTATCAAACATGATCAATTTTCTAAACATGCCAGATCTGTTCTAGATGAAGGCAAATCATTTGCAACAAAGACTTTCATTATTGACTTTGACAATAAGGATATGCCAGTTGATTACGACAAAGTCAAACTAAAAAAACGTAAAAAAAAGAGCAGCTCTAGAAAAAGTAAATATAACTTGAGACCCGACGAGAAGGTAGCGCAATCGTTTTATCTACAATTTTAACTTATTGGATAGGTTATTCTTAAAACTTTTTTTGTATTTGTATAGTTGTGTTATTATTATTATTAAAGTAATGAACAAAAAAGTGCGTCTTGTTAAACTACTAAGGGACTACGGTTTATAATTGCGAAATGACTGCATTTCGTAGTGAAGTTTGAAGAGAAACATTTGTTTACAATTATGGTACTTCATATTATTATTTGAAACAAATATTATTCGTGTAAATGTCAGCACTAAATCCGCTTAGAACCTCAGCAGCAAAAAAGGACGAGGAAGGCTGACCGCAAGTTAAAACTGAAACAAACTGTTATTTAAAAAAACTAGGCAAGTGCGAGTCGAACCCGTGCATTGAGGGTTCCGTACAAACTTACCTATGTAAATAGTTCAATTCATGAATGGAGTCTCGAAAATTTTTCTGAGTCGCAAAAATGATTTATTTTTAAAGTGAATATATAACTTAGTATTCTGTGAATTCAAAAATAATATACAATATTCCAAGCATCTAGCTGTTGCCGTTATAAATGTCGAGCATAAACAAGCGAAAATTCACGTTTGTTGTATGAGAGCCCCCATAAGTATTTATTTTATTCTGTTTTTTTAGTATTTGTTGTTATAGCGGCAACGTAAATACATTATCTGTGAATAGAGAAAATTTCAACTATCTAACTATCACGGTTCATGAGATACAGCTTGGTGACAGACGGACGGACAGCGGAGTCTTAGTAATAGTGTCCCGTTTTAGTCTTTGAGTACGGAACCCTAAAAAAGAAAGAATAAATATACATATCGTTATAAATTTCTTGTACCTATACTAGATCACCCTTAATAACAATAATTGTATCGACGCACAAACGAATACCATGGATCCAGTACATGATCCTTCGTGGTGGAATGGCGACAGTGACTATTGCAACCCTGTGCTGGGGACGCCATATGGCGGTAAAGTCCCCTCTTTGAGGAGTGGCTTCCGATCCCGATTTCCGGCCACCGTTGGCGTGGGTTTGCGGACGGCGAGCAATAGGTAGCTCGCCGTCCGAACGTCCGGTAACCTTCCCGCACGTACTGTTCCACACACACCTCGAAGAGATATCAGCAAACCGTAAGGGCCCAGCAGAGCAGGGTCGAAGCCTACTGGGGCCAAGGGTTTGTTTCTGAAAGGAAAATTCGGCCCTGGTATGAAAGGCAACGATGGAACAGGAGTGGATTTTTTGTCAGTAAAAGCCTAACACAAAGAGCGAGAGATGTCATTAGATGATTTTCTCACCTAAAAAAAAAGTACATGATTGTGGGCCTCCAGTAGCGGAATTTTTCGTCAGTTTATTCCTAATTGTTTTTAAACTCTACGTATTTTAATTTACGTTTCGTGTGGGGCACACTTGGCCAAAGATCGCCCAATATAGATTGGTTTGAAAGGAGAAGTTCGGCCTTTACTCAGTGATGACATACAATGTTGGCTATTAAAAAAGAGTCTGTAATATATTAAGAGCATTACTCCAGAGCGGCGCGCTTCGATTTTAGGTAAATTTACTCACACTGCTTTACAGTTAACGTGCACACAGCTGTCTGTATTGGAGTGCATTATAATATAACCGCGTGTCGTACACCGCATTGATAATTTTGATACTTTGCCAACGTTTTTAGTAAGTATGAAATTGTCAGTATGAATCGTCTATTATATAGTAATTCTAAATAATTCATTGTAAATTAAATAAATAAGTTTTTAGAAAAATTATTATACCATGTCTAAGCACGTAAATGTGTTCAATTACTAGGTCTAAAAAAAAACAAAAATGCCCCATATTTGATCCCAAACTAACTTGTTTAATATCTTGATAAAATTGCTAAATATGACAGTTTTGAGTTTACTTTTCTTGAATGAAAACTTACAGCAATCGTGTTTTTTTTGCGGCCATGCATTAATCAATGTTATATATTTTTTTAAAGTAAAATTGTCGTAAGTTTATCATACAGGGTTTTACTACTATCTCGTATCTACGTAGACCATCGACCGCTAGTTTTAAAAACGGCTTGGATAACAACTGTTCTAATGGGAAAACGATACGACTATTTGAAAATATTTTTAGACCATACACTAGATTATGAAATTCCCAATAGTATGTTGTCAATATCTTATCTAGAAATTAAAGACATTATTGTTATATTGTCCATCGGAAATCATTGATTTAGACTTCCGCGTGGTTTTAACGGATGAATGCTCTTAAGGCAAATCAAATGTTGGAACGCCAAACTTAAGTGGCAGTGGGCACAGTACATTGCTATAAGAACGGATGGTCGGTGGGGGCGAAAGGTTCTAGAGTGGCGACCACGCACCGGAAGACGCAGCGTTGGAAGGCCTCCCAAAAGATAAACCGATGATATACTGAGAGTCGCGGGAATGCGATGGATGCGAAACGCACAGGACAGTTCGTTGTGGCGACTCCTGGGAGAGGCCTTTGGCCAAAAGTGGCCGTTGATTGATGATGATGATGATGAAATGGTGGAATTGTACAGGCGACTGTACGGATGTGTGTACGATTGTGAAATTTGCAGCTTTAAAAGTTTATATTATATGCACACAATCAGCATTTTACTACTATATTGCACATAAGTTTTATGGCGTCCTTCAATTTCGTTCTCCTTCATTACTATGTGAGCAACGAGTGTTTCACAATTGTAATTTATTTCTCTCTCTTGCGTTATTTCAATACCTTTTATTGTTTTATTATCTTCATCGCTTTGGTATATATTCATCGTTTTTTCAAATACATCAACTGTTTCCTCACAATCATCATGCATAGTTAACATCAATTTGATTCTAGATTTTTTTAAGAAAACTCGCAACTATACTCAAGATGTAAAACAAAATTGTATTCAACCATGGATAACTTCGTTGTCATCGAAGCAAGAACTTGTTTTTGGGTCTCAATATGGTCTCAAGAAGACGAAGAGCCCTATGATGATGTTTAGCTACCACCACATGAATCAGAATCAATTAACTTTGAAGTTAATTTCATCATAAGTAATAAAATGACTTAAATAAGTACCAGTACGGATTGACTTAGGTATATGCAATAAAAAGTTTGAATTAAAATGTTTTTTTTTTTTATTTAAACTCTTTTTTTTTATGTCTTATGCAAAGATTTGCCCATTTGTCCAATATAGGTACATTTTGGTGGTAACAATTTCAGCCCCCTCAGTCCAATTCCTTTGTTCGGACCATGTGACTGAGCGTTGAGATGACGTCAGAACAAAGGAATCGGAGGCGTGGCCTACTCGAACCGTTCAGCGCGAACGATACGATTGCAACTTGGCTAGGGGGGCAGATGGTTTCACTGCATTCGACTTTTAAGTCGTGCAAATATTTATGTTAGGTACATGCATGGTCGGTACAGTTTAGCATACATCAAGATAATGTCACTAGTGGCTTTTGAACCATTTTCCTTTTAAATGGAGCTTTATTAACTATTTCAAAAAGCGATAGATGCTTTCTTACAAACTGACACATTTCGAAGATGTAAATAGGCAATGTTAGTAATCTTTCGTTAGCAAATACTGGACGAAATTATTCAGTCTTCATATGACCATAGATTGACCAGATGCATTTTTTTTGGCGATATATGCTCTCTGGGTATCCGTAGAGTTCCTATCATTATTCCATAATTATCTTAATACAGAAGAGTCTAAATACAATACGGAAAAATCGTGTATCTATTACAATAGCTATTCTGCACTGTTTTTAAACTACGAGTATGTTTTGCCTTATTCTTATTATGTGGTAGAAATGAAGTATTTAATAAATGTCCTGCCTTTTTATAAATTCTTGAATTTCATATGGTCTAGGGGTATGCAATTAATAAATTTAGTCCATAATAGGCGCCTAAAGACTAATATTAAGTGGTTGGATAGCTCAAACGTAGGCGGAGGGCGGGCTACTTGGCACGGTGAGTCCCAGCATAAAAATGAAGTAAAACATGACAAGAGCTGTTGTAGCTTAACCAGTTAGAAAACTCATAAGAATTATTGGAAACAATTAAAGAACAATCCAATGATTAAAGTTATAAATTTCATTTCAAAATCTTTTGTGGATTTTATGACTCAATAAAAATATAATACAATATTTTGCAAGAAATAAGGAAATAAAACAAGCATCGTTAAAAGAAATACTTCAGTACATTGAGCAACTACTTTAATAACACAAACATTTTGGTTACAATTGTGAAATTTTCCATAACATCTATATTTTTCTTAGACTACATTTCAAACCGTCAATAATATATTCCTCCATATGTGTTCGTGGACGAGTATAATCTTGTGCTTCACATTTTTGAACTTTCTCATTTTATTTCAATGTGCTCCAAAATTTTCTGCCGGAGATAGTTACGGCATTGTTGCTACTGAGTGGGCAATACGAGACACTCTGAACAATTTATTTTCCACTCTTAAGCTGAAGGTTATACAAGGAAAGCTCAAGTTAAAACAATATTCAAAAATTCATAACTTCTTTGTTTCCATAACTTTGAGGGATCAAGACAATCTGAAGAAAATAGCAAAACTAACCAAAGTTGATAATATCGATAACGGTACTCAACTTTTTATTACACAATTAAATGAAGTATTAGGTGAAGATAATAAAAGCGACGAAACAACAAATTCAGTTTACGTACAGATTCTTATTGAAGAATTTATCGATAGACTCGATTATTTAAAGGAAAGAAATGAGCTTCAAAATAATACAAAGTTCGACTTAAATAAAGCTATTTTAAGATATTTTAATAATCATGAAAATGAATTTGGAAATACAACATATTCAAAAGAAGAGCACATAACACGAAATGATTCTGATAATAATGTATTGGACAGTATTGAATCTTGGCGTAAGTATAATTGTTATCTATTTACAGATAATTTAAAATATTAAAAAAAAAATACAATATACTTTTCAGAACTAAGCGGTCGCCGCATTTTTAGCGGTAAAAAATCAACTATCCAACGTTTCCCTTTCATGGCGAGTGTGCAATTCTTCAAAAAATTCCAATGCGGGGGCTCTATCATCAAATCAGATCTGGTCATCACTTCAGCCTCGTGTTTACAGTTGTAAGACTTTTTTTTAATAATATCTTTCAGAATTTTGAGTCAACGTTATTTTCTATTTCAGTTTCTGTCCCGTCTACTCTAATATCTTTGTTTGCTACATGAACCTCATATTCATGACTGTTTTTGTCGTCAGAGCCTGGAACAATCGTTTTTTTCGCGAGAACCCTTTGTTTCTCTCCGTGCAAGTTGGTAGTAGCTCGTACGAACGTGGAGGAGAGAATATACCGATTTTGGAGGTTCATTTTCACCCAAGCTTTAATCCCAAGAACTTGCGACATAATCTGGCGCTGATGAGGTTAACAAGGAAGTTGAAGTTCGTGAAAAAAAGCAATAGTAAAATAAAGAAGATCAATTTTGATAGAAACCCATGGCCGCTGCCACCAAATGCTGGTAGCATCGTTATTGTCGGTTGGGGTGCTAAAACCGTAAGTTTTTTATTCTGCTGCTTTTACATTTACTGTTGCAAAGTTTCGATAAAATCGCATGGTTATCATTTGAGTATCGTTGTAAGGGTCTTGACTTGAACTTAAGGGCATGCAATTCGACATACATTTTCACTGTTTTTCATACAACCGCTCTTACGCGATTATGACGTTAAGTATCACATATTTTTCATCAGGTATTTTGGAAACACAGTATCTTGTGGATATTATCTAGACTTCTATTGAAATTAATTTGTAAATTTGTGTAAATCTAATCCAATAAAGACCTCTGCAAATCTGCTATTTTGCATGTACAATACACTTCAATATATTCAAAAATTTAAAAAGTCACAAAAATATAACAATAGTAGCATTGCAAATTTAATGAAGATTCTGCATGACAACCATTTATTTCAAACACTTTTAAGGGTTTAAAAAATCACGTATTTCCTGGAACAAGTTTTGTGAAATATTCAAGTAAATCACGGCATTACCGAATGCTAACAGAGTTTTCAGGCGCTATCTCTCTTTTTCGCGTTGCCTCTTCGTCAAACATCACGTTAGATTGCGTTAGATGAAGTAACAAGATTTGAAACCATGCTCGATGTTGACGATAGGCGAGTGAAAAAGGAGACTTAAATAAAAGGCAGTGGACCGTAAAACTGATAAACGTATATCCAGAGAAATTGTTCAGAAATAGAATTTATAAGATGCGCGTGTGTCGTCAGTTGTTCTCGCTAGTGAAGTATGATGAGCTCCGCGTCTCCAGTTGTCCCGCCGTCGTCGTTGGCACAGCAGCCGAACAACCATCATCGTATTCCTGCCCTTGTCCCGTTTTATTCGTGGTCGGCGCAACCACACCTGTTCTGTAGGCGCAACACGTTTTTGTTTTTCTTCCTTTCTGTCCTGTCAACCGTCACGCTATCACTAATTCCCTTTTCTTTCAAATCACTTCACACACAATCCATCCATCTTTTCTTTGGCCTCCCCCTCCCTCTCCATCCATCCACATGTACACTCATAACTTTTTAGTAAGATGCGTTATTATTTGAGTTTATGGAAAAAGTAATTTACTAAACAATTCACTGATTATATCCATACTTATATTTTCTAACTGTAAATCTGTTTCAGTTTGGCACCAATTTGATTAGTCTATGGAAGAATAAACTATCGTTTGCCACTCTTGACTTCTATCCACTTGCTGAGTGTCAAGAGATATATACCAAGTAAGCTTTCATATTCTATATCAGTTACCTATGCTTTAGGTTTTCTATCAGTAACATCTACGGCAGTTACTCTGTGTAGAATATTGATATACAGCTGATACCAGTTCTACGTCAGCAGACCCCATCATGGATGAATTGAGGATAGAAAATCTAGTCTAAAATAAATTCTTCTTATTCTAAGTAATTTCAGGTTGATGTAGACTTAGAGTATATTAGTTTTCTCCTCCTTTTAAATTTTATCCGTCACCTCTTCCACACCATCGACTTCACACCATTTATTTGATTTGCATTGATACTTAAACGTTAACATTACGAAATTTATTTTCAGGGAATTCGTGACCGACCGGAACTTCTGTGCTGGCTTCTTTTCCAAGGGAAGCGGTGCATGTAACGTATGTTATTCTTTATTTTCTTTACTACCAATTAATGGATTGAGTTTTCACTCAGTCTCATTTTTGAAAAAGCTGAAAGTAAATTTACCTTCAAGCGTAAAATTCGGAACTACTACTTAAAGCCCTTTCAACCTTAGTTCGGTCTTCGTTATAATTGTTATATTTCTAGTTCACGTAATTAAAATTATTTGATATTTATCATAGTATTTATTAGTTTATGATTTTAGCACATATTTAATGATACTTCATTTTATTTAAAATATCTATTATTTATTATTGGGGTGTATATGGGGTCCCAATCAACACCTATCGGGACCCAAGCCAACCTCACCTGCACGTGGTGCACCCTGCTGACAAACGAACACGGCTATGGCGGCCCGCCAACACGCACTGGACCAGCGTGGCGGGTTATGGTCCAAACCCCCCAAATGCATAATGCAACAAAAAATAGGCCCCAAGTGCCCGGCGACTCCAGGGGTTGTGCTAGCGTGGACGGGCGTCGGCGCAGCCCTGGGGTCTGGGTTGCTAAGAATCTCCGGGTGGGATCGATCAACCGTCGACGACTGGACCTGGCGACGTACAGCACGCGTACACTCCGGTCCGATGAGAAGATTGCCGAGCTTGAGGAGGAGTTGAGCAGGTTACGATGTAGTATTGTGGGATTATCCGTAGTCCGAAGACAGGGGAAGGACACGATAATCCTAAAATCTGGTAACCTGCTCTATTTTCGGGAGGGGGACCAGCAGTCCCCGGGTTTATCGTCCACAAGTCCCTTGTGAACAATGTGGTGAGGATCGAGAGCGTGTCGACCAGGGTGGCGTACCTTATACTCAGAATATCATCAAGATATTCGCTGAAGGTCATACAGGTTTACGCTCCGACCTCAACACGCCCCGATGACGAATTAGAGACCGTGTATAAGGATGACTCCAGAGCCATGCATGGTTATAAGGCACACTCCACCGTGGTTATGGGGGACTTCAATGCAAAATTGGGCAAACGAGACGGTGACGAGCTGCGAGTGGGCAATCTTGTCGACAAAGAAGCAAATATTCAATGATGTCTCTGTGACCAATGCGGTAAAAACCGGAAGTGATCACCGCACGGTAAGCGGAACATTGAATATCAACGTCAAGCTTGAAAGATCTCGACTGATGAAATCTACGCTCCGTCCTGCACAGATCCAGATCCAAAACTCCGAGAGCTTTCAGCTCGAACCTCAAAATCGTTTCGAATGCCTAGGAACTCTGTGGACGAATACAACGATAGGTTCGTGGAAACTGTCCATACCGTTGGGTCTAAATTCTATAAGACTCGTACAAATAAAAGCAAAAGGCTCACAGATCGAACTCTCCAGCTTATGAAGGAAAGCCGTGAGATGATTCTGCAGTCTTCAGACGATGCGTGCACATATCGGCAGCTCAATAAACGGATTTCTAAGTCCTTGAAACGCGATTTCCGTCCCTTTAATATTGGAAAAATTAAAGACGTGATTAAGCGAAATAAGGGCTCTAAGGTGTTTGCAAGAGATCTGTCTATAGGGCAGAGCCAGCTCACGAAACTGAAGACCGAGGATGGCAGAGTCATGTCCGCCAAATCGGAGCTTCTGGGAGAGATCGAGGCTTTTTATGGACAGTTGTACACGTCAATTACAAAACCCACTACGAATGTAGCAAACGACCCAAGAGCTAGGTTGACCCGCCACTATACCGAAGATATCCCGGACGTCAGCCTGTAAGAGATTAGATGGCTCTGAAGAAGCTTAATATCAACAAGGCACCGGGTGATGACGGAATTACAGCCGAACTTCTGAAGGCGGGTGGGAAACCGATCCTTAAAGCCCTTCAGAAGCTGTTTGATTCCTTCATATTCGAGGGGAAACACCACAAGTATGGAGCGGAGGTGTGGTGGTACTCTTCTTTAAGAAGGGCGACAAGGCCCTGCTCAAGAATTATAAGCCCATCTCACTTCTGAGCCATGTCTACAAGCTGTTTTCCAGAGTCATCACGAACCGTCTCGCGCGCAGGTTCGACGACTTCCAGCCTCTCGAACAAGCCGGATTCCGATATACCGCAGTGTCTCAAGACGAAAGTCTATGACCAGTGCGTGTTGCCAGTGATGACATATGGTTCCGAAACGTGGTCGCTCACAATGGGCCTCATCAGAAGGCTCAAAGTCACCCAAAGGGCAATGGAAAGGGCTATGCTCGAAGTTTCCTTGCGTGATCGAATCAGAAATGAAGATATCCGCAGGAGAATCAAGGTTGCCGATATAGCACAAAGAATCGCCAAACTTAAGTGGCAATAGGCAGGGCACATTGCTTGCAGAACGGATGGCCGTTGGGGCCGAAAGGTTCTGGAGTGGCGACCGCGTACCGGTAGACGCAGTGTTGGAAGGCCCCCTACAAGGTGGACCGATGACCTGGTGAAGGTTGCGGGAATTCGATGGATGCGTGACGCACAAGACCGTTCGTTGTGGTGACATTTAGAGGAGGCCTATGTCCAGCAGTGGACGTCTATCGGCTGAAATGATGATGATGATGACGATTATTTATTTACTGTGCACACCTACCACCGTGTTTATTTATTTAAACTTCATGTTCAGTAAAAAGTACATAGGTGGACTTAATGCAACAAGGCATTCTCTACTAGTCAACTTTTGGGTTAAAAAAGACAACACTGTGGTAGGTTTGCACAATAAACAAATAATAGATACTTCAAAAGAAAATAAAATAAAAACAGAAAACCTTGTAAAACTTGTCTTTATTAACCCAAAAGTTGACTGGTAGAGAATGCCTTGTAGCATTAAGTCCACCTATGTACTATTTACTGAACATGAAGTTTAAATAAGTAAATAAATCTTCTTTAGTGGATAGTTTAGGGTTTCTTTTATTTCTTCTAATAACAGGTTTTCAAATTCTCACTATTTTGTTTGTTAGCATGATGCTGGTGGTCCCGGTATTTTAAGCGGCATTCTTACTGGAGTGATCAGTTTCGGCGCACCAGTGTGTGGCACTCGTGACGCTCCTACAGTCTTCACAAAACTCGGCTACTACACTGATTGGATCGAGGAAATCATGGAACAGGTGACGTTCAAACTTTTTTTTTATTAATGATAGGCTCGCGTTTGACCACGATCTCACCCGATGGCAAGAATTTCTTCTAATAGAATTGCGTTTTGAGAGCACTGGTGCGCGTCAGTCATTTCAAAAGTCCATGCACACATTCAAGTCACCATTCAATAATGACTGACTGATATTTAATGCCCTTATTATGAACGCGCTCCTAGAATATAGCTCAAGCTACGAGCTCATAACACGAAATTATGATCTTATATTGAGTTTAGTTGAGGCGAAGATAATCAACCGAAAACCTATTAGGTAATTAACCTTTCGTATACCGTAATTAGAGACACAATTAAAAAGCGATTGTGTCTCGCATGGATTCGCGCACCGGGCATTCAATGAGTTAATAATCCTTATTGCTAATAGTTTTATAGTTGGGCGTTATTTTCCTTTTCACGAGACTGGACCATATTGAATGATAAATATTGTATTTATAGGTACATTACTTTTTTTAACTTTCGTTTACAGCCAATGTTGACCGGAAACCAACCAACCACACCCAGAGAAGTCACTTTCCCGACGTTCCCTAAGCCTACTTTTGAGAAAACCACTCCTTTTAAAGTCACTCCAATTATCTTTAAAGACCCATTAAAAGACAATCGATTTGAAAGTCTTAGAACGAATGACAAAAAACATGAGTTTAGAGACTTCTTAAAAACAATGTTTAAAAAGAAGAAGCTAATTGCACAACATCAAAAACAAGAAGATAAACAAGAAAAAGAAACTGATTCTCTACTAGAGGAATCCGCTCAAAATGTAAAAGAAGTAGACGAGTTCGAAATCGAAGAATTATTAAGAGAGAAACCGGAAATAGAAACCGAGAAAGAAAGAAAACCACTAAGCAAACCAAATAGTAAAGTAAAAATTGAGATGGCGATAGAGTCGCAAAGCCAATCGATAGAAAATTCGGCTGATGAAATTGGTACTATACGACCAAGTACTATTTTTGAAATCGACAGTGCTATGGTAACCTCAATGAAATATGACTACAACGCTAGAGCTTCTAGTACACCTTCTTTCAATAAACAAAATGATAGAAATGAAACTGCAAATTCCAGCCAAGAACAAGATTTTGACGAAGCTGTTGAAAATCTTCTAGATAATCTTAACATAGACTATATCTTGGAATCTAAAACCAGTCCACCTAAAGACCAACATCAGATGAGGGCAAAGGATCAATTATTTAAACATACAGAATTAAACAAATTTAATATAGAGACTACGACGTACGCGAAAAACTTTAAAGGCAAGGAACCAAGAAGTAAAAATGAAGAAGATCAAAGTGACGCCATTAACAGCAATGAAAACGAAAATAAAAAAGGTGACAGTGTCAAAGATGCGAGTGAGAGTGGCAAAGATGCGAGTGACAGTGGCAAAGCTGCGAGTGACAGTGGCAAAGATGCGAGTGACGAAGTGGATAGTTTCAGTGAAAAAAATAACGAGCAAGATGTTAATGACGATAAAACTGCAGAAATAACTGATAGGAGTCAAAATGCTGAGAGCGTAGAAGACTATCGCAATGACAAAAACAAACCTAGTGAAGAAGTTGTACCCACGGTTAATACAGATGATGAAAAAAAAGATTCCGAAACAGATGATGACAGTAAAACAAATGAAGGATCTGAAGGTTTTGGTATCCCAAAAGAAGAATTGGAGCAAGAGCATTCAAGCAACAGCTCTGAAAAGCTTCTAGAGATGATGGAATATGAAGATCTTTATAAACTGCTGATGAGCGATACTTAACTACTATTATTAATTGTAATACGTACCTACCTATTTTGCCACAAGTATATTGTGGTTAAATAGCAACGAGATCTAAATATATCATGTCCCAAAAGCAGAATTGAGTTCATTTCGACCCTCTTTCTCAGCAACGCGTAGACGTATCAAGTTGAAATTAATATCCAATATTTAGGTCTGCTACTTCTTAATCTTGCAATGAAAGAAATTAAACTTTTAAGTCAACGCAATCTAAAGATAAGGCCGTTTATGGCTTATATTTTGACGCTTGCAAATGAATTAGAAAACCTATACAGGACTTCATTGACGTAGAGTCATTAAATTTGGTAAGAAGCAACGCCATGTTTCACAAGTAAAGGATAATATCGAATACCGTTCATCCAATCTTATTTACATACGAATGATAAAATACTGATACTTGTATTGCTTCCTCTACTAGTTAGGTGCATATTGACAAAAATAATGTATACTAAGATTATAAAGAGGTTCTTTTTTTTAGGTGGGAAAATCATCTAATGACAAATCCCGCCCTTGGGCGGAGCGAGAGATAGTGTCAGACTTTTACTGAATAAAAACCCACTCCTGTTCCTTCGTTGCCTTCGTCCCAGGGCCCCGGACTTCGCTTTCACACTATCCGTGACCCCAGTAGGCTTCGACCCTACTGGGCCCCTACGGTTTCGCTGACATCTCCTTGAGGCTCGCGTGGAACACTACGCGCCGTCGACAACTTGAGCTCGGACAGGTCAGTTACCGGACGATCAGACGGCGCGCCATCCATTGCTCGCCGTCCGCAAGCCCGCGCCTACGGTGGCCGGAAATCGGGATCGGAATCCCGGCGGCGGTTAAGGCGTGAGGGCCGTTGCCTCACGCGATCGGCCGCCTCCTTTGCTAGCATTACTGCTTCGCACAAACTTTACCTCTGTATAATATTATACAAAGTTATAGTTTGTTTTTTTTGTTTGATCTCTGAAAGCACCGGTCCGATTGCTAAAACTTTTTCACCAATAGAAAGCTGCTTTAATCCTGAGTGACATAAGCTATATTTTATGTACGCGGGCGAAGCTGCGGGCAAAAGCTAGTTCTTAATAATCCGAGTGTTTTTCTATCTGTATCATGAAAAGGATACGTTGCTTGCACCTCATTAAACTTAGAAATAATTCAACTAATATTCCAAAGCATGTAGTTACATATCACAAAATAATCACTTACTTTTTGCGATTCGGAAAAATCTTCGAGACTATTCGGGAATCGGACTAATTTTATACATAGGTAAGTTTATACGGAAACCTTGGGACGCAAGTTCCACTCGCCAGTTTTTAATCATACTTATGAACATACCCGTGATTCCACAAAAGATGTGCTAAGCGGCATAGCTATGGATGTGTCTGATTCCTACCCATAGGTATATTCGAGTTAGGCGTGTACTGAACCGAATCACTGTTTGGAAACATTTTAGTGTTCCGAAAGATTGTTTTAAATGCATCATTTGGAACAATTGGAATACTGAAACATTCTTTACTATAAGTGACCTGCAGTCTTTTTAAAATTCAAATTAAGACGTAAATAGTGTATTTTTTTATGAAATGAACTAAAAACATCTGCTTTAAATTATTCTCAAATCAAAATTCAATTAAACAATTGATCTGTTACGTTGAACCATACACAACAAAGCTCTTGGTGTGTATGGTTCAACGTAACAGATCACGATCCATAACTTTCAGTGTCTGTGTTTGTATCTTTTGAACCGTTGTTCCAAATGTTCCGTTTGTATCTTGTGAGCCAATGATTCAAATGTTCCGTTTGTCTCTTTTGAGCTGATGTTCCAAATGTTCCAAATGATACATATCACTGTTTCGGATCATTTCAGTGATTCAGATGCAAATGTACCAATCACAAAGATGACACACTTTACCCACGCCTAGTTCGAGTTCCGTAACTTTGCTAAGTGAAACTCTACCTTGTAGACTGTTCTACAAGGTAAAAACCCTATGTTTTTAACGAAGCTTACTTTCCCTGACTATTTAAATTATAGCGTCAGACGTTTATTACGTATTCGTGCTAAGGATTATGAGTTTAGGACTTACGACTATTATCTTTAACTTTGTAAAGTACGCTGATCTAGCGATGCATCGATGATAAGTCGAGTCGCGCGTCTTTTTTACCACGCTTTTATTAGTTTCACCTGTATGTATGTATGTATGTTTGTTTGTTTGTAACCGACCCCTTTGAGCTCGATTTTGTCCTACTTTGAACGATCAGATTTAATTCAAACTTTGCACACCTGTCAAAGATCGATGACAATGCAATAATCCGATCAAAATATCAGATTATCCTAATTAGATTCGCCAGGATTAATTAATTTCTAAAAAATGAAAAATAAATAATAGTTTAAAAAAACTAAAAAAACACGCTTTTATAGAAAATCCAACTAAAAAAATAGAAAATAAAGTTTAATAAATTTGGATTAAGAATAGTGTACATAAGAAATAAATGTATATTATTGTAAAAAAGCGTGGGGTGCATATAATGCCAATAATTATGAACATTTTATTGACAGATGAGTAGAAGGATCATCACTTTGATAATATCTTAAAAAACACTTTGAATGCACCCCACGCTTTTTTACAATAATATACATTTATTTCTTATGTACACTATTCTTAATCCAAATTTATTAAACTTTATTTTCTATTTTTTTAGTTGGATTTTCTATAAAAGCGTGTTTTTTTAGTTTTTTTAAACTATTATTTTTAGCACTCTAAGGTCGAGCTCTAAACGCAATTTTACGACCTAAATTGAACTGATAAAGAGATGGAGCTAAATACGGTGCATAACTCCATCCCTTTTTCTCGTTCGCACGCTGGACATTTTAACATGTTATGGTAAGGCCCCTGTGCTCTTACTCGCAAAGGTACGCTAGCTTTAGTTCTAGTTCTAGTAAAAACGGGACACATAGTTTCATAGCTTAGCTTCACCGCTTAGCTACCTCGCATATCTCTAGTGGAACTACAACGAAATTACAATTCCTAACCTATGGCTACTGTTTCAAAATTCAATGGAACTATTCTCACTGCTCATGCTAGGATGTTTAGGATCTAAAACTCGAAACTCTTTTCAAACATTTTATAGCCAACGGTTATCTACCGTTTAAATAATTCAGGAAGGATCATGTCGGCGTTATTTTTTCGAGTAAAGTTAAGAGGCAGATTTAATTATACACAATTTGATTCTATTTGGATTTTGTGATGTAAAATTGGTGTAGTTTTATATCTGAAGACAATATGATAATATTGTCCAGTATTATATGGAATGTGTGTAAAAATATTGAAACTGGCACGATGTCGGTAAGATAAGCTGAGAATTTTATAGTGGTATACTCTCTCTCTCTCTTGCTGAGAAGACAGACTGGATTCATTATACATTAGTTGATAAATACTGTAAAAACATTTCAATGTGTTTCGTCCACATTCTAATGGAACTGAAAGTGTAAAAACTAAATACCTTTTTAATACTGGCTTAATTCACAAACCGAATCCAAAAGAAAAAATAAATGTCATGTCATTATGTCAATTGATTGAACGAAAATGTCGTTGCCGTTGCTAACGTTAAATGTGAAATCGTACTCGTCGTCTATAATAAGAGGAGAATTGTTGAGCAGAGGGGTTCACGGTCGTTGCAGGATCGGGAACCGGGACTGGGTCGGGTTCGGCGTCAACGGCAGTGCCAATTATAAAGATGACGCCCACTTCCCCTTCCCCGCCATCAGGTTCAAGGAGAACACCAGAGATATATGTGTAACGTAATCAAAGATTTAGTTTTACTCTCCATGGACGCATATCCGTCATTATACACTTGGTGTACGCCTGCTTACAACGGCACACGTCGTGCCGTCGAATCGTTGCAGCTTCGTCGACAGTTTTGTATGTAATCTGGGAGCAGACGTACACCAAGCGTATAATGACGAAAACACATCTATGAAGCTATGCGTCACGTGGCTGTCCACGTGACGCATAGCTTCATAGGTGTGTAGGCCTAGGATCGTATCTATATTTGGCATTCTTGCACTTGCATACAGTCGTAGTAAAAAGTTCCCTCTTTGAGGAGTAGTTAGAAATGAGCCACGACATCCCTTGCTGCCCAACTCAGGTCTTCACTGAACACGGTTGTTTCGAGAGATTTCTGTTTAGTATTCGGCGGGAAGAAACCGGCTATAGATATAGACCATGATACGGAGCAAGAGGGCATGGGAGAGCAGTACTCCTTCTGCAGTAATGCTAGCGAAGGAGGTGGCGGAAAGCGTAAGGCGTCTTCACGCCCCAGCCGCTGCTGGAGACGCCCTAGTCATTGCGAATCACAGGGTGATTCCCAGCCGCACACGATAAACTGGTGTGAGTCGTGGAAATCTGATGGGTGCGAGACGCACAGGACCGTTCGTTGTGACGACTCTTGGGGGAGGCCTCTAACCAACAGTGGACGTCTTTCAGCTTAAATGATAATGATTATGTAGCTGCGGGATTGCGGACGGCAAGCTATGAGTAGACGTCCGCTAAAGACCAGACCTGGTTCAACAGCGCGTTGCATTCCACTAGAGCCTCATAGAGGTTCAGCATAATTGATGGGGGTCGATACGGCCTATGCCTGATAAAGCTACGGTATGGTTCGAAAGAATCTTCGCGGCTCTAGAACGCAACGAGTAACAAAAGCAACACTGGTGGGTTTAGTCAGTATAAGTCTGACACGCTGTCCTCGGGGGCTTTCTCGACCTATCTCTAATACAGTGCCAGTGTGGAGCCACTGCACAGGGCATGGGTCACCTGCTATGCTGCCCATCCTGCACAACCACCTGCAGGCTTCAGGCTTGACGCCTTCTAGTTGCGCCAAAACATACGCCACGCATCTTGTTGGTGTCATTTTCACCACAGGCGTTTGTGGTTTTGTACTTATATTTAAATCGGCCATCTGCCACCTTCACTTGCCTCAGAACCTCTGTACATGTAACAACCTTTAGAAAAATATATTGTAATTCGCATTTTATTGGGACTTTGATTTGGCACCAGTATATCCCTAAAGATATAACACTGTTTTGCACAGGTTGCGAAAACTTGGTCAGAAAAAAAATAGTATGGGAAAGAACACACGAAAAGAAGAAGAAGAAGAAGTCAGTAATAATCTGACACTCCCTTTCACTCCACCAAGAGCAAGAGAAGTTATTTGATAAATCACATATCCAAACAAAAGGTCGGCAGATGTTATGTTTACCCGGAGTGGCTAGAAAGCTACATTGGACCCAAGCGAAGGTACATCAGTTCTTTGGCCAAAACTATCACGAATGTTTATAAATTTTCAGGCACTTCGTCAGAAAGAAAAAGGGGACTGGCGGATGCTCTGCTGCGAGGAGAAGAAGGCGCTGTACCGCGCTTCCTTCTGCCAGACCTTCGCGGAGTTCCAGCACCCCACGGGACAGTGGAAGTTCATCGTGGGCGTTGGGCTAATCCTCTGCTCCTTCACATTTTGGACCTTTATGTTTCTGCATTATTATGGTACGTACGGCATTAAATAACCCCATAATCTGTAAGCTAAGAATATTTGCGCAACACGTGTGTATGACAAGATTGATGAACATGACGAAGACGATAGGTCCTACGACCTATCGTTTCCCGTCTTATTCTTTTCATGGGTATAGTGATTTAATATTTCAACATTGTGTAGTTTATTACTTTTAGATGTTAACACGACCAAAACATTGATTTCAAATATTATATTATTGAGAAGACATCATGTTGCATCATAATAATCGAGTATAACAATTTACCTTCTGATCAGTATACGACCCCCTGCCGCCTAGTCTAGCGGACGCAATACAGAGGATACAACTGCGAAGAATGCTAGAACTGCGCGTCAATCCCGTCGATGGACTGTCTTCCAAGTGGGACTACGAAAATGACAGATGGAAATAGGTAAGGGCATACAGCAAGGTAGGAAACGTTAGGTACAGTCAATAAAGGAGATAAGTAACCAGGGTCATTAAAAACATGATTAAAAAATTAAACAATTCGTGTAACAAACCTTTTTGCAATCATAACATATTGACACCGCGTATTTACAACTACCCGCACCGCTACTTATGCTACTCAATACTAGATGGCGTTGTATTGTATCACGGTGCCCCTCCCCCCCCCCCCTTATACGGTATTTTTGTTTACTGTGGAGATTCCATCACAGTACATAGAAGCAAATCAAATCAATTATAGAGTTGTTAAAATATAAATAGTAAAAAACTTTTCCAAAAAAAAATATAACCGACTTCAAAGTAAAAAAAAACACTGAAAAGTGCAAAATAACTTTAATTTCGGAAGTCGGTGTTAAATAACGAAGAGACAAAACTGTTATAGAAACACCGACTTCCGAAATTATTTTGAAGTCGGTTATTTGCAAAAAGAAATATAACCGACTTCAAAGTAATAAATAACCGACTTCAAAATAATTTCGAAAGTCGGTGTTTCTATAACAGTTTTGTCTCTTCGTTATTTAACACCGACTTCCGAAATTAAAGTTATTTTGCACTTTTCAGTGTTTTTTTTTTACTTTGAAATCGGTTGTATTTTTTTTTTTTGGAAAAGTTTTTTATTTTACACTTTTTAGTTATAGTACCACCACTAAAAAGTACCCCTCAGCCAAATTTAAATACCATATAGCCAGAAAGCATCTCATGACAATTCTAATAATCCCAAACACGGTTAGATTACATTAATTTATTACAGAGTTCCGGTGCCTAACTTCGGGCTTCATCATCAGATCAGTTCGATATATTCCCCCTCTACTTTCAGTCAGTCATCGACTACACGTATAAACAAAGCAATTTTACTTGTTACGACATACATTCAACCGAACATATAACCTCCTCCTTTTTGAAGTCGGTTAAAAAGAAAAGGTAGACATACACTTAAAGTATGATACTAAAAGTTTATTTTTAAGGTTATTGTTGTTTTTTTGCTCGTACCCCGCTTGTGCCCCCCCCCCCAATCCTGGATCCGCCCTTGCATACAGGGAATGTTATTTTGTCAGTACTTTTTTTGTGTTTGATAGTGTCACACTTTTACTAACTAAAACCCATTCATGTTCCTTCAATTGCTCTTTGCGTTCCAGACCCACGGTGACTCTTTCGAACTATTCAGCTCTGGAACAGTTCAAGACCCAGCATCTGCCTTCACGTCAGTTCTGTTCTAGACGAGGGCAAATCACTTTCAACAAATACTTTTATTATTAACTTTAATACTACGGATGTGCAAGTTAACAACGACACACTCAAGCGTAAGAATAGTAACTTTAATGGTAGCTTTAGAAAAACGTAGGTAATATATATTTTGAAACCCAACAAGACGGTAATTTCTTCCCAATCCCTTTTATACAATACAATTTTAGCTTATTGTTTAGTTTATTATTTAAAGTTGTTTTGTATCAATTTTATTGTGTTAATATTATTAAACTAATGAGTAAAAATGTGTGTATTATTATTAAAACTTACCGTGAAAATATTGGATTGTGGAAAGGTAAATGTCCAAAATGGCCCTATATATTAGAGAGTATACGGAATACACGATAATTGTCTTTTTTATTATATAAGATGCAAATCCTTCTGTAACACGGACTAGCTGTATGCCAAAATGTACATTTTATAGTATTTTAAGCGACTAATGACATCCGCCAGCCGCCATCAACGCTAGTATGTCGTGTTGATAATTAGGGATGCCCAATCAATTGTAATCGATCGATTGTTTTTTTTTTTACTTTTAAAAGTGTATTTTATTTTACTAAAAGAGTATTTTGATAAACATACTAGTGCTTTATAAATGAGGTCATACTCGATTTTAAATAGTAGGTAGTTACAATAATGATGAAGTGATCACAACCTATTCTTCCTGCCAAAACCAATCCTTTCAGGATTTTCTAATGATCGTTTAGAAACGTGTGTGTGTGGTCTACTCATAACTAACTAAACGATTAGTTACATCAAATAATACAAAAGTAATAGTCCAAGATCCCAGAGCGATCTTACACAACCTTTTTTTCACATGGCTGAAACCTTAGGTTCTCAGTGGCGTCTCGTGTGCTTGTGGAGCTCCTCCTTGGAGCTCCTGGCCAGGCACCAGGTGAGAAAGGGAACTAAAAATAAAAGTTACTTAAATGTATATGGCTGATTATTATGTATGTTTTGTAGAATATTATTCTAAAGTAGTAGAAAGTGTCAAACACTTTCCATGGACCAAAACTTCTGCTAGACGCTTTAAAGTCCCACAAAAAAAAAACGAGTGTGCTTATGACCACACGACTGAAGTGAAACTTCTTTCGCCTATAAGAGAAAGAGAGAAAGAAAATGTGCGCGCGCACTGCTCTCTCTTGCTCCTACACTGTGATACAGACAATAAGCCTGCAGTGTGCTTAGATATACGGAACGTATTTGGCTATGAGAGGAAGAGAGAAAGAAAATGTGCGCGCGCACTGCTGTCTCTTGCTTATATCCCCCACTTAACTTCCGTTCGCCTTGCCCGATCACACTTTTCGTAACGCTTACGTCACGCGTTCGCCAGCTTACTCCCCAAGTCAAGCGTGCGTAAAGAAGTTTCACTTCAATAAATTAACTTTACTTATTTTTAAAATGTCTGATTTTTAAATATATTATTAAAGTAACTATTACAAAGTTATATTTCAGTAGTCAGATAAATTGTAGTGACCAAACATCCCCTAAACACAAAAATTATTCAGCCGAGAGTAGCGCAAGAGCACTCATGTGTATCAGAGCGAGTGAGACGATTTCATGTACTGACTGGATGTTTGGTCACTACAATTTGTCTGACTACTAAAATACACGCACGTCCGTCGCTAGTTGCTCGTCTTTACCGACTGATTTGGTGTCCTGAATCAGTGAATGTGTAATCAGCAGCTCCGACGACTAAATTTCTCGTTCTAAATCGGACACTGAATTTATGACCCTAAATTTAGGGAGGTGTAATACGTTCTTTAACTGCATAGGTGCCTAATTATCTTGGTAAGTACTAAAAATAGCTAAATGTATTGTGTTATTGTTATTTTATTTTCTTAAAAATCACTGAGCTATGAAAAAAAGAAGCTGCATACCTAATATTCGTTGTTATGGTTCGATTATAACCTAAAAATCCGACCCTTTTTTCAAATATATCGATTCTGCAGCTAGTCCGGTATAAAAGTAAAATGTTATAGGAGTTTACTAATGATAGAGAATACAATACATAATTTTCCGATGCTCTTGGCTCCAGGGCGAATAATGTATGGACGCAGAGCAATGTCGTTTCTATTTCTTCGGTACGTAAAACACTAGCGACGCAACCCGCGGCTTCGCACGGGTGCAATGCTGTTACCGCCGCAACCTGTATGTCCCTGCATTTTAAATCTGTAATATCTTCGAAAATATTCATTTAAATTAGGCGCTGTAAGGTGTGTAAGGGCCATATCGATCTATATTAAATGCACAATGTATTTATGGTACTTAATTGGATAAGGATTAATGCTGTATTGCTTAAAATCGCTTCGTAAATAAGCCATTATTTCTCGTAAAAAGTAAAGGATAAAAAATGGTTATTGTGGGTTATCCCTAAGAGATACACATATATTATTGCGGACTTTTTGTAGACCTTTTTAAGTTGTACAATACTGTAGTACTTTATTTTGATCTATCTCGTAAGGTTCAGCCAGTGTTTGCAATGTAAGCGCAAAAAATGTGTTTATTTATGACATCACATGAGAAACTTCTAAAATGACCAGTGTTTCTCTACTATATTATGCATGTATTGTACATATAAACCTTCCTCTTGAATCACTCTATCTATTTTAAAAAACGCATCCGCCATCCGTTGTGTAGTTTTAAAGATCTAAGCATACATAGGGATAGACAGAGGAAAGCGACTTTGTTTTATACTATGTAGTGATGAGCAAGCAGGCAAATTAAGCAAGCATTTCAAGCTAGCTATGTAAATAGCGAATAATTAATAAGTCAGTGTTATATTAAGGCATTTATGGTAGATAGTAATATAAAGGACACTGTATCAGTGATCGGTTGTGAAATATGAAGCCTTAAGATTACACTAGTCGACACTTTTTCCATACAAACTTTGGGGGGGTATTACTCCACAGCTTGACATTGTACATCCAAAGTAAAACATGATATGGTTTTATCTTATACTTAATTATGTCTGTACGGAAACAGAAAAACAAAAATAATTTCCGTTACAAAATTATGAGCAAACAAAGTTTCTGTTTTTTGATGATTTTACCGCAACTTTAAGTGTAAAAAAGTAACAAAAATCGTATAAAATCTCAAACCTAAGTCGGTACCGACAAACTTTTATTATCGAAGAGTTCTATACAATTTATTTGTATTACATTTATGCAGCGGTTTTTTCATAAAACCCGATTTTCCAAAGCACTACTCTCAGATTTTACGCACCGTCTAATTTCATTTCAGTTCGGAACGGTGTGTGTGTGCATGCGAACCATACGACGTGCATATATTTTAGCGTCTAACTGCTCATACTTGATATTATCGCTGTCGGACACAATATCAGATGAGACATCGCAATTTTTGGCCTCACCCATCAGCGAGTTCAAGCCCACGACTAGTTCAGCCTTAAAACTATGTACCTATACAGTAGTTTATTATTTTGTAGCTCTTAAATTTTATATAAGGTTCTTAAATTTTCCTTCGCTTGCATAACTGTGTTGAAGGAATATTTCACAATTGTAATTTATTTCAACCCACGATATTTGAATTCCTTTTATTGTTTTATTATCTTTATAGACTTCATGAATATTCGTTATTTTTTCAAATACGTCAACTATTTACTCACCATCAACATGCATAGTTGACGACTATTTAATTCTGAAGCTTTTAAGGAAACTCGCAACTATAGTAGGTACTCGAAGATGTACTCGCACAACAAAATTGCGTTCATCTATTGATAAAATAGTTGTCATCGAAGAAGGAGCTTGATTTTAGGTCTTAACATAATCTAATTTTTCTGACGTTTTATAAGTGCCCATGTAGGCCTTTATGAAATAAAAATTTTTGACTTTGACTTGACTTGACTTTGAATCTCAACAAAAAAAGAGTTATGATGATATTTAGCTACCACCACAAGAATCAGAATTAATTAACATTGAAGTTAAATAAAGTGATTTGAAAAAGTACAAGTATTGACTTCTTCTCGAATCGATGGTCTTCTTTTTATTCAAAGTATTTGGGCAAGTGGCGTGTCCCAGGATCCTCTAAAGTGCAGATGTAGGGACACTTTGGGCACTCTGGGATTGGGCCATCGTCTGGTCAGGACCACCGCACTCGCACTGAATACCGGAGATTTTACTCAGGTTTATACAATATTTTGAATTAAAACTAACTCAAGCTGATATCATAATATCGATAACGTTCTCAAGATTTTATTACACAATTAAACGAAGTATTGTATCAATGATTGCATCACTGGTTGCCATCAGGTGGGATCGCAGTCAAGCACTGGTTTATATCAATTTTAAAAAAGATGTATTAGGTGAAGATAATAAAAGCGACGAGGCAACAGATTTAGTTTACCAACGTAAAGATTCATATTGAAGAATTTATTGATAGATTCGATTTATTAAATGAATTTATGGAACAGATTTTATATTTTAAACATTTAATAAATAGTAAAAAGTTTGCATCTAAAAAACCAAACTCTTTATGAATCAAACTTTTTACAGCCATATAACCGCTTCAAAAGTCGAGTTCAAAAATCAGGAAGGGTCATGTCATCTTGTCAACTGATTGAAGGAAAATGTCGTTGCCGTTGCTAATTTTAAATGGAAAATCTTATTCGTCGTTTATAATAAGAGGGAACTTGCTGAGGAGAGGGATTCACGGTCGATGCAGGATCGGGAACCGGGACTGGGTTGGGTTTGGCGTCAACGGCAGTGCCAACTATAAAGATGACGCCCACTTCCCCTTCCCCGCCATCAGGTTCAAAGAGAACACCAGAGATATTTGTGTAACGTATTCAAATTTTGATTTAGTCTACACCGCCGTCACAGCCGTACACGGGCGACACACGCCTTCCACAAATGTCGCTACCTGAAGCTAGAAGCGGCTACAAAGCTCGTGACGCGTGTGACAGCCGTTTGTTGTCGCCACCAGTGGCCGATTTTTTTAACCCATGCTCGATGGTATTGAATTTTTGATAGAAACAATTCTATATCCATATTTATTATTCCAATCAACGTTAAAAAGACCACATGACGTGTGATGAGTTTGATTCGAAATACTTTACTGAAGCGAAGGGAGAGAGGGGTGGGGTATAGCAGGAGTGGTGTCGGTTGCCGAAAGAAGCGAGCAGCGACGATTTGTAGCATGTTGCACCACTGGCGTCATTGAGTGTGGCAAATCCATATAAAATGTACGAAAACTAAAGCGAGAACTACACTTCTTACACTACTACCGGCGCACACGTGGACCACGCCTGATTTGTACGTAGCGGCGCATTGCGTGGCGTCGCGTGGCGTGGATCTAATGTAGCTCTGCAAATTTAGTTGTCAAATAAAATGTATGGAGACCGACGCACCCAGATCGGCGTACGTGGCCCATGTGTGCACAATGTAGTTCTACCTTTAAGGAAATAGATCAGTGGCGTCGTTCTGTGGTTTTGGTCGGTGGCCCGTGTGCGTCCGTGGCGTGTTCATATCAAATCAACTTTTTGCAAATGAAATAAAAAGTCTCCTTAACAATGGGAAATGCACGTTGTTCGCCTAAAGGATGACGAATGATTTTGAAAAGTTCTGGAGGGCTGACGAGTACCGGGGCTGTAAGCTCCCCACAGTGTGGAACTACCTGGTAAAGGTGCTTGCAACCTGCAGAATCTGAGAGGACTGGGTGTTGTTGCAATTTTTGGGGAGGCCTATCAAGCGGGGACGTTTTTGACTTTCTATTGATGATGACGAAGTTCATCAACTTGCTTAGTTACATGACATTCTCAGTTCAATATAATATGCTGATTGGATTCTGTCCGATGTATATCCAGACCAGATGAAGTATTTATTGGGTATCCTATCTTTAATCTCTCTAGGTGGTCAGTATCTTTGGCAGACGTTTTTTGACATCACATCGGACTGAGGGATCAACTGCTAGAGCCTGACAGTAACGTCGATTTCAAGGCATTCGTGGTGCGAGTTCCGAACACTTTTCGGTCCTTCATGTTGAAGGGAAGACTTTTGGCTTAAGGGCATAGTGTTTCATCGCTTTCGCGGACAAGTGCCCCAGAACATTAGATGTATTTTTCTTTTATTCATGATAGTTTCGCACTTGACCACTATCTCACCTGATGGAATGCGACAATGCGGTCGACGATGGAGCGCGCTTACCTAGAAGTAAGCTATTCACTCTTGACTTAAAGACGCCCGGGTAGTTGTATGTTAATTTGTAAGGTATATCTATGGGCTAAGATGCCTGATAATAAATGATTTATTATTATTATGATTTACATACGCCATTACTTGTTAACATCAGTCTCTTGACCATAATATCACGAATATTTACAAATGTTCAGGCACTTCGTGAGAAAGAGAAGTGCGACTGGCGAATGCTCTGCTGCGAGGAGAAGAAGGCGCTGTACCGCGCCTCCTTCTGCCAGACCTTCGCGGAGTTCCAGCACCCCACGGGACAATGGAAGTTCATCGTGGGCGTTGGGCTGTTCCTCTGCTCATTTACGTTTTGGGCCTTTATGTTTCTGCATTATTTCGGTACGTATGGCCTTAAATAACCCCGGAACCCCTGAGTTTATTATTGACGTTCTTCTGAGAGAGCCTAGCACGCTTGTATGACCGGAATGATGAACGTAGACGAAGAGTAGAACTTAACATTTCTCATTAAATAATCATCACAGATCACTACAATGTATGTGTACAATAGAATAAGCAACACGATTAAGACACTCCACCGAACGCAGTAGCGAGCACATGCGATTCCAACAGAGGCTCAGATCATACTGACCGTCCGTCGTCGACTTAAAGGGCCTATTACACTATGCGATATTCAGCACACGATATTCAGACTGTCTTATTTTTTGTTCCAAGTAAGACCGGTCTAACCCTTATTACACTACGCGACATCGACTTAGACTGTCTAAATATCGAGTAGTGTAATAGGCCCTTTATACTGCACTATTACATGATTTCATTGAAACTCTAAACAACTACCGCCATCTCTGTTATATTTTGAAAAGTAACTATTATTACGAGTACCTGCCAATTATTATTGCTTCATGCTATAAAAGAAGCAATATTGTTTTGTGTATCATATAGCAGTCTCCTACTTTCAGTGTACGAGCCCCTGCCGGCTAGTCTATCGCACGCGTCTCAGAAGGTACAACTGCGGAGAATGCTAGAACTGCGCGTCAATCCCATCGACGGACTGTCTTCTAAGTGGGACTACGACTGTGACAGATGGAAATAGGCAAGTAACTACAGGGAAACTTTAAATTACCTAATTTTATAACATCGTCTGGCGATGGGACGGGCAGATGACATCGTTTCCCACGGTAACGTAGGGATTGGCACAAGATAAGAAAGGCCTATGCCCAGCAGTGGGTAAAATCGGGCTGCAAATGATGATGATGATGATGATGATGATATACGTATGCATTTGGAACTGCCAACCTACCCTGGTGACCCAGATAAAAATAAAAAAGAAACATTAAACGCTGTCGATCTCGGCACAAGCAGATGGAGCGACTCTTGCATTAGGTATACAAGAAAAATTGTTTTTATACCACCCGCTCGATAATGCCCTTTTCATATAACCATCACTTAAAACAGGTAATTCTGTCCCTAGGGAGATAATGCAATATAGGCGATCCCTAGGGATTGGAATTTTGAAAAAATTGGAATGACATTTAAATTTGGAACGTCAAAAACCGTCAACATTAAGTTAATTAAAATGTACTTTGCATCAAACAAGTTTAGACAAAAATTGAACTGGCCACAAATTAAAAAAAAAAACAATGAAACGTGGTTACTAAAAAGTTTCTAAAAAAAAGCAATGAAAGAGCGATTTATCTTTTAATTATCTCACAGATGGGGTAAAAAGTAAAGTATCCAACATGGGAGTAAAGCCGTCGTTGTCTTGGACGGCTTGAATTCCTCACTTCACTCAGGTTTCATTGTCAACTTCCTCGCAATACTCAGGAGTCAATTATATAAATCCCTCACTAACGTTTTAAAATTAGCAACCTTTGTTTCGTCCGGAATTCAACATGCCGCCCGCGACTTAAAGACAATGCTTTATCCCCTAGTCATATAATCTACTATTATAATGCTTTATTTTATTCTTTTCAGGTTTCATTCTTAGTCTCGTGTATTTTATGAAGCTTAACGAGCCTTTTCTAAGATAAAGGCATTATAATATGGCAGTAGCAAGCCAAGGAAGCATAATACTAGGTTTTGTTTGAAGACAGAAGAGCCTGCATTGACGCTACTGTCTACTAAATATAGAAGACATTGTTTTATCTGGCATATTTAATTTTGAAAGTAAATTGAGACGTTCGCGAATTAAAATAAGTTAAATACTTACATAGGTAAGATACCTAGATAGGTACGTACATGTTCATCCCGCATTTTCTATTCTGAAATTAACAGACCGTTTACAGGCGATAATCATCATCAAGCTAGCCCAGTCCAAAATATGTTGGGGCAGCTTCCACTAGCTTCTGACGTTTTATAAGTGCCCACGTAGTGAAATAAAAACATTTTGAATTTGAATTTTGAATTCTTTGCTTCCAGTCTAGGCGGATGCAGTTGAAAACCAGTGGTTGATTAGATTCACTCCGTGTAAAATGGAGTGAATCTGGTCTCCATGGCCCAGTTTTGCTGGGTATCCCAATAACCCCTTGGATAGACTGGTTATAAACGACCATTACAATTCATAAAATCTAGAACCACCAGCATCTAATTCGTAGGCTTATTTGTGTCCATTCAATTATGCGTGTGGTGTCATTGGACAGTGTAGTAGGGTACATGCGACAGTGGTGCCATTAGTTTCGCAATTGGCCGCTCTGTTCGATCGATTAGTTGTTAGTCTTGATTTTATTAAGTTGATATTAATGCTGAATATTTAATTAAATAATTATTTAATTATTGGATGGATTTTGTTTTATTGTTGACTTTCCATAAATTATCTCGAGTGACAATGCAGTACATATTTGCAAAATAACCTATCGAATCTAGTGAATTACACACTACAATGCGACGTCACTACCAATAGGTTATGTTCCCACGACGCTGCCTGCCACTCACACCGCTAGTTATTCAATCATCTTCCTGCCCTTGTCCCGTGTTATTTGGGGTCGGCGCAACACGTTTTCTTCTTTCATTCTGCCCTGTCACTCGTCATACTATCACTAACTTCTTTTGCTTTCATATCACTCTTCACACAATCCATCCATCTTTTCTTTGGTCTCCCTCTCCCTCTCCATCCATCCACATGTAAACTCATCACCGCTAGTTATTAAGCACACGTTATTCAGATTGTTAACATTTGTTTGTCATTTGTCAAGCAAGCAAGCCTCGCCGAACGCGGAATACAGATTTAGAACGGTCTAACTCTAATTATACTACGCGATGCTGAATACCGTGTGCTGAATAAGTAGAAGTGTAAGACCCTTAAACTTATACCAATATTTTTAACGCTAATTGCTACTTCAAGTTATTATAAATTTTATAACTTTTTCAGAAATAGATTTTCTTTTAGTGTCCATACTAATATTATAAATGTGAAAGTGTGTGTGTCTTGTTTGTTTGTCCGTCTTTCACGGCAAAACGGAGCAACGAATTGACGTGATTTTTTAAGTGAAGATAGTTGAAGGGATGGAGAGTGACATAGGCTACTTTATCTCTTTCTAAACCGCCACTCCCCTAAAATGGGGGGTGGAAGTTTGTATGGAGCATTCCGCAATTTTCAAGGTAGAAAGCTAATAATTGGTATACGGACTATTTGTGACTACCCTCTAAAGGGATGAAACGGGGGGTCCAAAGTTTGTATGGAGAAACCGACTTTCATGCGGGTGAAGCCGCTTGCAGAAGCTAGTATTGTACATAAGTTAACACAAGATAATACCCAATTGTACAATAGTCAGATATTTTAACTTCAACTCTTCATTAATGCTATTTGTGGACAAGACACCACAACTTTGCAACACGTGCGAAATATTAATAGACCATCAAACGCTAGAGAATATTTAGCGAGTATTAACAGTAATTTAGAAAAAAATATCAGAAAAAAATATTATCACAGTTTTGACATCACAAACCACAATAATATTTTTTTACTTTAACCAACTTTAACTAGAAAATCAACCTATTTGTTATTATTAATATTTTTTTTAAGTATTTTCAAAAACTTTTTTAGTAGATCAGCTTATCATTTGATTCGATGCAGGCGATGTAGCCCTGTACACGGAGCTTTTAAGCATATTTAAAATTCACACACACAAGCTTCTCCATGATGCAATTTTAACGACTTCTAACTCAGCCAACAAACGAGTCAGATTTCGGTGCTCCGCGCTCAATCCGGATCACCCTCTGCTGCACGTATTTTGGTACCTACCTAAGTACACCTCTTTCTTATATTAGTACCTAATAATTTGAGAAAGAGAAGAAAAAAGTGATGTTTCTAAATGTTTGTAAAAGGTAACCTATGAATGAACTGATCCGATTAGGAGAATCCTTTTAATGAGACACACTATCGTGTTAAGAAATGTATCCACCAGTACCGGCTGACATCTAAAAATTTTAAAAGTTGTAAAAGAACTGCATTTTCGAAAGGCGGTTTTGTTACTTCGTTTTTTGACACCAAAGACCGTTTCTTTTTTGTTTTTGAATTCGGTTGTGAAATATTTTTTGGAAAAAACTTCTTTATTTTTCACATTTTGCTGTGGTACTTTTTAGTGTGGTAGTCTACTTGAGAACCTCCTCCTTTTTTGAAGTCGTTTAAAAATACAAGGTCTCTGCATGACAGGCCATACGAGCGTAACCAGGGGAACAATCTTGTTCTTGATATTAACATATCAAAACTGTGCATTATGCAGTAAAGAATTAATTAATGTGCCTAATACATATTGCAATTCCGTGATAATGTATTGGTTCCTACGATTATTTACAGACAGCAAAAACGAACGGATTAGTGTGTAATGTGCGCCTCATTTACATTCTAATTGGTTTGTTTTTATTGTTTTCAATGGCAACAGATTATTAATAATCGTATTAATATTCTGGCATCATTGAACATTTCGATTTATAAGGTGCACTAAGTATGAAGGTGACTTATGAGCGCCTAGGGTCAGGTACCCATCTTTAAAGCGCGAATCCAGCCCAAACCGGTTAAGTCATAGTCTTACAACCATCAGAAAATCGATCAAGTGCGAGTAGTATGAACTCGATTATGATTGATAAAGGAAATTCCTACAAAAAGAGATGATTTTGAAATGTTTGACGCCCTGACCAAGATTTTGTACAGTGAAGTTCCACGTGGGCCAAGCCGTAGGGCGGAGCCTGTAAATTGATACAATGATAGTTTGTCCGCTCATGAAAATTAACATAACAATGGCCAAGGACTGTGATCAAATGTGCGCAGTCTCGGCCAAAGGTAGCTTCAGAACACCGGATACACATTTAGTCAGCGATAGTCTGACAGGCCCTCCGTCCGCACCAGGGTGAAGAACATCCACTTGATTGAAATATTATAGATAGCACCCACCGTCGCCCACGCTACTGAAGCCTTATAGCACAAACCTTCTACCACGAGCTCCTAACGCGATCCATTTTACGACTTAAACTGAACTGTTAAAGAGATGGAGCTATATGGTGTATAGCTCAATCACTCTTTCTCGCTTGCATAACTGATATTTTAAGACATAATGGTTTTTTTTTTCGATGGGAAAATCATCCAATGACAACCCCCACTCTTGGACGGAGAGGGAGGGTGCGTCAGACTTTTACTGACTAAAAACCCACTCCTGTTCCTTCGTTGCCTTTCATACCAGGGCTGAGTTTTTCTTTCAGAAGCAGACCCTTGGCCCCAGTAGGCTTCGACCCTGCTGGGCCCCTACGGTTTGCTGACATCTCCTTGAGGTGCGCGTGGAACGGTACGCGCCGTCGACGACTTGGGCTCGGTCCGGACGGTTACCGGACGATCGGACATTGCAATTTAGCTTCACTTGTTTTTTTTTTTAACAGACCGTCATTTTGACAATTCAAAAGTGCCTATATTTGGTCTATTTGAAATAAACGTTTCTGATTTCTGATTACTCGCCGTCCGCAAGCCCGCGCCTATGGTGGCCGGAAATCAGGATCGGGATCCCGGTGGCTGGGGCGTGAGGGCCGCACCCTCGCGCGTGCACGTACTGCCTTCTCCTTTGCTAAAATTACTGCTTCGCAGAAGGAGGCGACCCGCCTGCCACTCCTTCTCGCTTCGGCGGTCCCCCATGTATAAGTTTGCCCGCTTTTCACGCGCCACAGGAGCACTGAACACACTAGACGTCTAATAACAAGCGGCGCATGTCTGTTACCACATTTGATTATAGATCTGATATTTCGACCAATCAGAACGCAGTACCCCGCTCCCACCCGGAACTCGTACTCGACCGATTTTTTCTGCTTAGCTTCATAATTTTAGGTCACACATCCCGAAAATTTTATGATAAACATCATTAACGAAATGACTACAAAAAAATCACAACAGTTTGTCGAATTTGCCATTAGTATCCATCAGAACCTCTTATCTCTCGGAATGCTGCAATAACAGCATATCTAGATATTTTATCTGGAGCCTTATCATGACGTGATAAAATGTCAGTCGTGCGAGTGAGAGAGGTGAACACCCTATATAGCTCCATCCTTTAACTGTTCCGTTTGGGTCGTCAAATGGATCGCGTTAAGAGCTTATGGTAGGGCTTCTGTACAACAGCTGACTGTATCATCTATTCACAGCGAGTAAGGGATGCAGTTGGATCGTTTCGTACCAGATTCCTTTATTTGACTTTTTATTGAAGTAGATACTGTTCTTGAAGTACTTACTGTTCCAAAGCTAATTATCAATCCTGGTTAATACCATCATTTTAAGGTTTCCGTACCTCAAAAAGAAAAAACGGAACCCTTATAGGATCACTTTGCTGTTCGTCTGTCTGTCTGTCAAGGTCAAAAAAAAACCCGTGGCCCGTGAGATAAATCTCGAGAACGTGTGGAGGTATTGAGTTGAAATTAAAACCATATACTCAGGTCTGCGGTCCCTTGAAGCTGCAAAAAAAATTAACTTCTGAGATAACAAAAAAAAAATTACAGCCCTTATGTCGCAAAAAACGTCAAGGGAATCAAAAAACGTCAAGGGAATCAAAAAACGTCAAGGGAATCAAAAAACGTCAAGGGACTCAAGGGATTAAAAATTCTTTGGCATGAAGCAAGGTCGCATGGCACAAGTAGGTACAGGACAAAATCTGAAAATTGAAAATTTTGTTATAAATCTGCGTAACTCAATTCAGGAATTGAACTGTTTTCATAGGTAAGTTTGTACGGAACCCTCAATGCGCGAGTCCGACTCGCACTTGCCCGGTTTTTTCAAGATGTTGCTTGGGTTCACGTTTGCTTTGTAAATTCTAATTCACAATTCTGGGTGTCTACCCAGACCCGAAAAAACTATCTGTAAGTCGTACAAAATAGATAGTGCAGCAACTAGTTTCTAAGATACTAGTTGAGTGATTGTAATCATCATTATTTTTCCAAAATCAAAATCGCTATTTTTAGAAAGATAAACTTTTTTATACATATTCTAAGCTGAACATATCATACTTACTTTTTAAATTTCATCCACAATATCTGTAATCTGAGGTTTTGTTTTTATTTGATTTAGACTAGTGCTTAACTGCGATCCCACATGATAGTAAGCAGTGCTGCAATCGTTGATGGTGAAGCGCACTCGTTTATTAAGAGCCTATTCACTCTAGCCTTGAAGACTCCCAAATTATAATCGGATAGGAAGACCGCAGCAGGCAAATTGTTCCAGTCCTTCAATGTACGCGGTATAAACGACGAGGCGAAACGCTTAGTCCGGACCGTAGAGGTTTCAAAAACGTAAGGGTGGATACTCACCATGCGTCGGGTTGCCGTAGGTCTTGATAATTTTACGCCCCAGGCACTAGACTATTTGCGCATCCCGCCAAATACGGTTTATCTATAGATACCATTTATTTCTCTAAGATTAAATACACAATCGCTTGCAGAGAAACAAAGTTTATACAAAATAGTAAATACAATGCATTCCAAATAAAAATAGGATCCATTGCCACGTTGTCACGTCACGTCATACTGTCAAATCGAGGAATTATTATGGTGAGCAAAACAAGAATTTATTTACGAACTGTAAACGAAAAAAGTTTAATCAGAATCCAGTTTCTTCAATTTTGCTCATCTCTGAATTCTACAATTTTGCCCAATTTCCTGCGATTTGACAGTATGACGTGACGTCACAACATGGCAATCGATCCTATTCTTATTTGGAACGCATTGTACAGGAATCGGCACGTTTCTTGAGCGCTCGGCGAAAGAGTGGGGATCGCTTAGGTACTAGGTAAAACAAAAATAAATTAAAATAGGTTTACATAAAAAAAAAAAGTCGCGAACGCAAAGCGATCTCCCCACCGCCCCACTCTTTCGCCGAGCGCTCAAGATCCGTGCCGAAACCTGTTCTTAAAAAGTGCAGAGTGTATGCGCTTCAAATCTAAATATCATCTATCATATCGGTACAATGCAAAAAATAATTCAAACGCGCTGTCGTCCTTCAAATCCTTGACAATTTCTTCATGGGAAATGAAGCCGAAACTGGTGTAAGGATAACATTGATGTCTCAAGTCCCAATACAGTTTTTACTCTTACAAAAGTAACAACCGACTGTCGAAAGGACAGCTCATAACTAATGTATAATGCAGTAGTGATGCAAAGCTTCCCGTCGGAGGATATGTGTGAGCGCCGAAGCGTGGCCAGCTCCACTAGATATAAAAGGGCAATGATAATCGAATATGTTTCAGTTTACGAGTCAGTGAAAACCTGCTAATAGACAAACATGAAGTGTGCGGTAAGTGACGGCGTCTTTTTGAAATAGTACATTTTGATACTAGTGCAGAAAGTTTGTCATTGTGACCGAGGTGGAATTCACCCGAGCAGTAGGCGAGTGTGTTATGGAGCCGCCGAGGGCTGCAGTGACAAATTTTTTCAATATACTTATGAAGAAATGAATAAACGGGGTTGACCGGCGACTCTTGGGGGTCGACGTGCGCCCAGCTTGATACAATAATTGTTGCGGGGAGAGCACGCGCTCTTTTCTGCACTAGTGCGGAAAACAGTCTATTGCGTGCCTAAAAGCGGTGGTATAAGAGCGGGTTTTCGAGTAAGTCAAAGTCAAAGTCAATGTCAAAGTCAAAGTCAAAAGTTTTTTATTTCACATAGGCCTACATGGGCACTTATAAAACGTCAGAAGCTAGTGCACGGTTCCAAATTGGTCGTTTCCTATGGAGAAGAACCGGCAAGAAACTCCATGGTTACTCTTTTAAAAAAATGATCAAGATTCTGAATGAATTAATCAAGATTCTGAATGGGAACAAATATTCGAGTAAATCACGGAATTACCGAATGCTAACAGAGTTTTCAGGCGTTATCTCTGTTTTTTCGCGTTGCCTCTTCGTCAAACATCGCATTGAATTGCGTTGAGATGATGTAACAAGCTGTGAAACCATGCTCTATGTTGACGATAGGCGAGTGAACCAGCTATGATAGTTAATTCTATTTTAACGACGCTGTTCTCTTCAGAATTTGTTCTGAAGACGTACTATTTAGTTGAAAAGTCACCCATATGTCGCAGCCATCTGGTGAAATTAATCGGTTGGACGCCTAGGCCGTTCTTTAATTCATAATCTAATTAAATGTCTGCGACACACCTGTATATGAATGATGTCTTTTGAAAATGTCAGTGGAAACTTTAAGCAAACTTTAAAAAAAAATCTTGCCCTATATCACAGCAATTACAAAACTTAAGACAATCACAACCTATGATTTTCAGATCACCAGGTCTTCCCCTCCTTGAATGGATGTGATTACAACATTGCATTTTGATTAGACTTTCTTAGGCATAGTAGTGTCCCTATATTGTGGTCAAATCTTTTTTTTTTTTTTAACGATGCTGTTTTATTTTCGCAGGTGGCATTAGTACTCGCCCTCATCGGCTTGGCGGTGTCCAACCCTGTCCCTCCTTTGGGACTGGGCCTCGGTAACTCCTCATTTCATTATAGACACTATTTGAACACTAAATCCAAGTCCATGCATAGAAAATTCCGTTAAGGTAAGCAGGAATTCTGTTTGCTTGCCCTCACAATGTTACATATAAAATTATGTTTTAAACTGCATTAATGACTTAGTTAATGTAGTTTACTATAGGAACGTTAGGATACGAAAAAATATAAAAATCAGCTTTCTATGCAAAGTTATTTGCTATATTTGCTTCCTAAGTGTCTAAGTATAGAAACCTGTATGGCAGTTATAAATTCACATAGAATCAATACTGCCATAACTACGCAATTGCTCACAAATTATCTCATCAATTACAGTTTTGACTTGGGTTAACGTTATAGATTCTCACATTTCTTAGACACGCCTGTATCTCTCCTTACGGAAGACACGATTTTTAATTAAATGCGCTGAGTGCGACTTTTTCTATGTTTACGCGATGGAGACGTTAACCGCGTTTGGCTCTCTCATTGGTTATAAGCTAAGGGCCAATAGGAGCACCGAACGTCATAAACGTGTCGATGGCGTAAACGTAAATCTAGCTCGCACTAGGCACTGTTCTGAGCTTGTCACCTACTGCCCGACACACTACCCAAGCTACACTGCCTGTACAGCTAAATATCTGTGGACTTTGTCTATCCCGGTTCTTGGTTGGTCTCTATTGGGTGAACACATCGAAACATCTCAAGCCTGGACTGGAGTGTTTACGCCCCAAGTTGCCAGCAACCAGACTGGTCCACAGACCCAATTTTCGGATGTTATTATAATTTTCTCTTGTCACCAGCCTCCCCGATCGTGCTGCCATCTTACTCCGTCAGTTCTAGCCTCATCAACCACGGCGTGACGATCCCGCGCGTGGTGTACTCCGCCCCAATAGTCCGCCATGTTGTATCTGCTCCAATTGTCACCGCACCCATCATCCGCACCCCCGTCATCGCAGCCCCAGTGAGCGTCGGGTGGGGCGGCCTCGGATGGGGCTCATCCCTCGGCGGCTGGGGAGGTTACGGCTGGGGAGGCTACGGCAAAGGATGGCATTAAATGAACACGAAATTATTTTCAAATAAAAAAGAATTTTCGTTCTGTCATAAAATTGTTGTCACGTGCAAACTCTAGTAGATAGACTTAACTCAATCGTTTATTTATGTATATAGTAATTTTTCTTTTTATAGTTTTCGTGTACATATTGTAATAAAATTTTCTATAAGCTCCGTTATTTGTTTTTTTACTGCATTTGGAAATTGTATTATTGGATTTTGAGTTATCGTAGTGAACTTTGAAATATTTGCTGTGTATGTTCCTCAAATGACTGCTATTTGATATTAGGTATGTTTTATAACTTAATTAAAATAAATATACTTATAAAATGAACACATTAGGTAACATTTTAACAACATAGCCAACGAAATGTCCTGTTTGAGTGCGTGTGTAAAAATATTAAAATACACTAAATTAAAACTGAAACGGAAACATTGAAAGGAAACCGGATACATGTATTCAATTGGATGAAGTAATAACAAATCCTATACTCGCTACTAAAGTTACAGAAACATCCGTTAAACAGTACCACAGGTACCTGTGCTATTAATATGTACCTACTTATTTTTATGGAAAAATAAAAATAAAAAATACTAATACAATGATTTATCTATATAAATAAAAATAAATGTCTAAATGCGTCACTAAGCGCAAAACTCGAAAATTACTGGACAAATTGGATGATTTTTTTTTTAATATTTGTTTGAGTCTTAGAATGGTTCTTATGAAAACAAAGTTGAAGTTGAAAACCAGGGATGTAATAATAAAAATCTCTTTTTTTGGGTTCCGTATCTCAAAAGCAAAAAACCGAACTTTGTTGTCCGTCCGTCTGTCTGTTTGTCAAGACCCTTTATCTCGGGAACGCATGGAGGTAACGAGCTGAAATCAAAACCATATAGTCAAGTCTGCGAACCCTTGATGCTGTGAAAAAATCAAACTTCTAAGTTAACGAAAAAAAAGATACGGTCGTTTATATCGCAAAAAACGTATATTTTGACACTCTCAAGGGAATCAAAATCCATAGGGTAGTCCGGTATGGTAGTCCCGTTAAATCAGAATCCTTAAATTGGTATAAAGCAAGGTCTTATAATTTAGACATAGGAATAAATCTGAAAACAGTAAATAATATATGTTGCCACAAAAAAAAATGCGATCCGGAAAAATCTTCGAAACTCCATTCAGGAATTGAACCTCATACATACACACTACACACATACATACACACTACACATACACTACAAACATACTAGATTGGTATGTTTGTACGGAACCCTCAGTGCGCGAGCCCGACTCGCACTTGTCCAGTTTTTTATTACATCCCTAGATTTTTATACATTTTGAAATAAATGTCTTGAGTTTAAGTAATTTCATTCGCTAATAGGTAGGTACATACATATACTTCTCTTAGGTTTTTACCTATTATAGGAATTTCTCACTACTTACTAATCTAGCGTTTGGTTTTGAACGGATGTGGACTAATCTGATCGATATTAATCGATTTCTTTTTAATTTAGATAATCTTCAATGTGGAGTGCTTTTGTACAACTTTCGAGCGATTCATGAAATCAGTCTGGACTGGCCTGTTGGTCTAGTGGTTACTGGCCCTGACTGCTACGCCGGAGGTCGTGGGTTCGATTCCCACCCAGGACAAATGTTTGTGTGATGAGCACGATCATTTGTTCTGTGTCTGGGTATAATTTATCTATAATTTGTATATATTTAGAAATATATAAGTATGTTTATCAGTTGTCTAGCACTCATAACACAAGCTCTGCTGAGCTTATGACTAGACGGCGTTGTGTGATAGTTGTGAAATATTATTATTATTCTACCTAACCTTTCCCCACTTTGTTAAGATCACCTTCGAGCCAAACTGAATGCAATTAAATAACAGATCCTATTTTACACTGACCTCCACAAACCAGTAACTGGGTAACACTTTAGACGTTTAAGAGATATGGAGTACAGGGTGTAAAATGCACATACCCACATTTGCATGTGGGTATGTGGATTTTACACCCCGGACTTAAGATCCCTGCCTACGATCCGATCTCTGGGTGGTAGAGCGGCTATGTAGCTGCTCTATAACCCAGGGATCTTTAAGTCAAGAGTGAACAAGGTTACTTCTAGGCAAGCGTGCTTCATCGTCGACCATATCATCGTTTACCATCAGGTGTAAGAGGTTGTAGCTATCAGGAACACAGACTCCGGCAGGGAATTCCACTCCTTAACTGTAACTACGCACAATGAATATGTTCCCAAAACGTTAAAAATCTGGATAAGAACATATTAATAAATTGATTTTCTTTCTACTCAGTAGGTACTTTTCAAATCAAGAAACAAAATGGCGGAATGGCCATGTCAGAAAATGGCGACCGTATTTTTTATAGTAATGAATTCTATGGAATATGTGGCGGCGCACCAAGAACTGTCATCTCTCTCTGATCTATCTGATGAAGGTAAACAGTACGTTTATACAAATTTAGTTGTAGATCTATCTGTTGTTGTAGTTGCCTATTGTATTGCCGGCGTCCAATAAATGCTATTCTATTCTATTCTTCTATTTATTATTCTGTTCTATTCTTCTATTCTATTCTATCTATATGCGACGGTTTGTGATTGGTAGATAAAAGATTAGGTGACATATAAAACAGAGCCTGCGCCAAGTTACGACCGTTTCGTTTCGATTCTCTTTCGTCGCCACGTCACTGAGCGTTGAGATGACGTCAGAACAAAGGAATCGGAGGCGTGGCCTACTCGAGGCGATAGACGAAAGAGAATTGAAACGAAACGGTTGTAACTTGGCTAGGGGGGCAGAGGCCCTACCACGCGATCCATCTGACGACCTAAACTGAACTGTTAAATGGATGGGGTGTATTGCTCCATAACTCTTTTCCACTCGCACGTTTGACATTTTAACGCGTTATGGTAATTTAAGGCCCCTGTCAATAAGTGACAATAAAACTTATGGAACCATGGTAGCGGGGAGTTATCGCGGCCCTGGAACGCAAAGGGCAACTGAAGAAACTGGATTTTAGTCAGTAAAAGTCAGACTTTAAACTCGCTTCAAATCACTCCTGGAAACTTTTCTTTTTTTGGGTGTCAAATAATCAAATGACATATCCCGCCCTTGAGCGGGGCGGAGGGTGTGTCAGACTTTTACTGACTAAAACCTACTTCCCATCCTTCTTTGCCATCGTCCCAGGGCCCAGGGGTTCTATTTCGCTTCTACCCTGCTGGGCCTCTACGGTTTTGCTGAGATCTCCTTGAGACGCGCGTGGAATACTAAGCGCCATCGACGACTTGGGCTCGGTCCGGACGGTTACCAGACGGTCGTACGGCGAGCTATCCATTGCTCTCCGTCCGCAAACCCGCGATTACGGTGGCCGGATCCCGGCGGCTGGGGTGTGAGGGCAGTTCCCTGGCGCGTGCGGCCGCCTCCTTTGCTAGCATTACTGCTTCGCAGGAGGCGACAACCTGCCACTCCTCCTCGCTCTGGACCATGGCCTTGGTACAGGCCCAGCGCGAGAGATTGTTGCCGCCGATCGCCCCTACGAGGACACGGCGCTGCTCTGCCCAGGCACGGCACACCACTACCATACGGTAGAGGCTCCACCGTGTCCTCCGGGCGGTCCAGCCTTTTTCAGTCTAAAACCCATTTGTGTCCTTCCAGTTGCTCTTTCTGTTCCAATAATCATCATCATCATTCATCATCATTTCAGCCGAAAGACGTCCACTGCTGGACATAGGCCTCCCCCAAGTGTCGCCACAACGACCGATCCTGTGCTTCTCGCATCCACCGCACTCCCGCGACCCTCACCAGGTCGTCGGTCCACCTTGCGGGAGGCCTTCCAACGCTGCGTCTTCCGGTGCGCGGTCGCCACTCTAGAACCTTTCGGCCCCATCGACCATCCGTTCTACGAGCAATGTGCCCTGCCCACTGCCACTTTAGTTTGGCGATTCTTTGGGCTATGTCGGCGATCTTGGTTCTCCTGCGGATATCTTCATTCTTTATGCGATCACGCAAGGAAACTCCGAGTTCCAATAATATTAAAATTATATTTTTATAGGTATATTCTATACCTATACCATTTTTTTTTTAATATTTTGTATGCCTGTCTGTTTTTTACCGGCCATCCTCCGAAACGGCTCAACTTTTACCTATTTAAGAAAAAACAATAGGGTTCCGTGCAAAACAAAACTTCTTGAAATTGTGAATATAGGTATACTATGTCATTGTGGTGTTTTACAAGTCTGACGTAGACAAAGTCGCAGGTACCAGCTATAGTTAGTATATAGGGTGACTGGTAATCAGTGACCGATACTTAAACACGTGATGGTCCTCATGATTACAAACAACTTTCCCAAAGACACACACACACACACACCACACCCACACCACCACATTATCGCTTACCATCAGGTGAGATAGTGGTCAAACGCGAGCCTATCATACCTAATAATAGTAAATGAAAAAAAAGAAACTACTAGTATGTAGGTACATTCACTGATTAGGTACGTACACCTATGGGTTTGCAAGCTGTGCGGAGAACACCCGGCTAACAGCTGAGCGGTCGCCTGTCGCAGGCGCGCGCGCCTATTTAAACAGCTGTTTTATAATCGTGATAAAAATTATGAGAATATAAAAAAAGTTTCTTTAGGAAAGTTGTTTGTAATCATGAGTACAATCATGTGTTTATGTATCGGTCACTAATTACTAGTCACCCTATATAACATGTGTTAACCCAAGTCGTATTTATTGAAGCTCTTGCCATGAAGTCGTATCACAGCTCAGAGGACAATTATGAGCCAATACAGAGGAGGTCTCTGCAGTACGAAGGTCTGCCCATCGAGTACAACCGACGAGCTATGGAGGAAGCCCAAGCAAACGTTACAACTGAACTGAGTAAGGGGATTTTTTCTAACTATACTTTTTAAGGTCCATTCCTGAAGGGTAACGAACAAAACACATATAGGGTACTAATCCTTACTTGGCTTAAGATCCTATGTCCCCTAGCTGGGGCAGAGAACGTCGATAGTAGTCACCCATCGCGACCAATCTCGAGCTTTACGCTTCACCTCACTCCATGTCAATCCAATGACCGTCGCTTCTACCAACACGGTCCGCCGCGCCACCAGGTTTGCCGAGAACGGCCACGCTTTCTTTTCCCTTGGGGGTCCCAGTCGAACGCCTGTTAGTGTTTTGGTATGTGATTGGAATCCTTCTTAAGCGAGTGACCAATCCATCTCCACTTACGACGTTTGATCTGATAATCAATCGGGCTTTCGTGGCATTTCTCCAACAGATTTACGTTAGAGATGGTCTCGGGCCAGTAAATCCCAAGGATGCGACAAAGACATCGGTTTACGAAAACCTAAATTTGGCATAAGATCTCCTTTGTCACCTTCCACGTTTCGCACCCATAAATCAGTACGGATTTAACGTTGGACCCGAAGATTTTGGGTCAATTTCCGTGATTGCCAAACGGTCGCCAGCCAAGCGGTCTCAGCTGTTCGAATATATCACGGCCTTCTTCTATACCTCCAGTTTCCGTCACGATGCTTCCGAGGTACGTAAATTTGTGGACGCGTTCCATCCATAATAGGTAGACAATTTTCATAGAGTATGTATTTATATTTTCGTTACAACAACAAATAAAAACCAGTCAAGTACGAGACATACTCTCGTACGAGTCTTCGCATTTCCGCGTTTTTCGACATTTGCAGAACCTACAGGGTAATTGCGGTTGACCAAGAATCATGAAGCTTCGCAAAACACAACGGCTCACAAATGGAACGGGACCCTCAGTTTGCCAGTCCAAATTGCACTTAACTAATTTTATTCAAAGTAGTCATAATATTACACGTTTTCTCTGTATGAAAGAGATTTTGCCCTACAGAATAACAGGCTGGGTTTTATATTACATACATATTCTTCGCGTTCCCAAAACCCAGTAACTACGCTAGTAAAGCAAATTTGACCACAGTTATAAAACCAATTCTTGCTTCTTAGCAACACAACCGTCTACAACAACCACCAAGCGCCTGGTTCTGGATCGCCGCTACCGTCGCATTTACAACCCTGACGAAGTGGCCACTATCGAGGAGTTCCCTTACATGGCGGCTCTCCTGGTCAACAACGAGCTCTGGTGCGGCGCTGTCATCATCGACAAGGATAAGATCCTCACTGCCGCTCATTGCTTGCAACTGTAAGTCATGACCATTAATGACCATCTAGGAATCCTGTTACATAGCTGCACTCCTGATCAACAACAAACTCTGGAACGGGCTGTCATTATCGACGAGGATAAAGTCCTCACTACGGCTCATTGCTTGCATCCGTAAGTATTCATCAATACCGATCGATGAGTTCCCTTACATATCTGTGCTCCTGATCAACAATGAGCTCCGGTGCGAGGCTGTCATCATCAACACAGACAAAGTTCTCACTGCCGTCACTGCCGCTCATGGCTTGAAACAGTAAGTCTTCAAACATTCTCTTATCATCACGAGACTGGCGACCGTTAAGGAGTTCCCTCACATGCCTGCACTTCTGATTTACATCGATCTCAGATATGGAATCGTCATCATCGATACGGAAAAGATCCTCACTACTTAAAACAGTAGGTCATCATCACTAGCCGTTGAGGAGTTCCCTCATAACGATGGCCCTGGTCACCAACGAGCTCTGGAGTGGGGCCGTCACCAACGACAGAGACAAGGTACTTACTCACAGCCGCTCATTGCTAGCAACTGTAAGTTATCACCATATTCGGTCATATTCTTCAATATTATCATTTAGGCAAAAATTTCACCGAAGGATATATGCCTCCGCCAACCTTCACGACATCTTCAAGATACACGTCGATGCGTTGTCATTCCTGCGCTGAAACATCTCATGTTTCTATATTTCTGTAATTAGGTAGGGGTTCACCAGCACTCATAGTGCACCCTATATTTAAACCGGAACACAGAAATGGCACATGATGGTGGCATTTCCCTGAAGAGGCTCCTACACTTAGAACCTCTACCTTCTTCTAAAAGCTACTTTCAGTGCACCCACGGTACAAAGCGTTTGAGAACAAGCTAAGGAGGGGCATTCCCTGACGGAGTCTGTATTTCCCGATAGCTACAACCTAGGGGTCTTTAAGTCAAGAATGATTAGGTTACTTCTAGGCAAGCGTGCTCCATCGTCATCCACATCATCGGTTACCATCAGTTAAGATGGTGTCCAAACGTAAGCCTATCTATAATAAAAAATAAAAAAACCCGACTGCGTAAAAAAATAAATTAAAAACACCCTCGCCTTTTCCACATGGAGTAGGCACCAGCCAAACTCGCCCAATTTTAAAAAACTTATTTTCCTCAGACAATATAACAACCGATTCTTTCGAGAATACGTAAAGATGCTCACAGTAAGAATTGGCTCCACCAACGCCACGTCAGGAGGCGAGCTGGTGCGCGTCTCCGAGATCTTCTTCCACCCCAACTATAAGCCTCAAACCCTGGAGTTCAACTACGCTGTACTGAGGATCCATAAGAACATAACCTTCGGGAGGAAGGATCCGGCGATAGAGAAGATTAATTACGCGAAGGATCGGATCATTCCTGTGGATAATCACGTAATGTTCCTCGGCTGGGGATCTGTTCTGGTAAGAATATGTTTGTGATAGTTTTAATAGCCGAGGTATTTGATGATTTGATTTCCCACCTTTAAAAAGGAAACGTCAGTTTGTAATGAAAAACTGGCGTCAAATCATCTGCAGTTTAGGCAGAGGTGTAGGGACCGACACAATTGTTTATTTTTCAATACACTTAGGTACTCGAAAACCAGCTTTTAGACACGAAGTTGACTGTTTTCCGCACTAATGCGGAAAAGTGCGCGAATTCGCCTCGCCACAAATGATTGCATTTATCGTATCAGGCTGAGCGCTAAGCGACCCCCACAAGTAGCCAGTCGACCCCCGTTTATTTTCTTCGCAAGTGTATTGAAAAACGTCGTTTGATACACGTAAAAATTTGTGACTGCAGAATTCCACCTTGGTCGGAATGACAAACTTTCTCCACTTGTATCAAAATGTACCTACTACTTGATGGTTGATGGGAACGAAAGGTTCTGGAGTCGCTACCACGTACCGAAAAACGAGCGTTGGAAGGCCTCCCACAAGGTAGACCGATGACCTGGTGAGGGTCGCGGGAATCCGACGAATGCGAGATGCACAGGACCGGTCATTACGGCGACACTTGAGGACTTGGGGGAGGTCTATGTCCAACAGTGGACTTCTTTCGGCTGAAATGATGATGATGCGTGAAAACAACGTGGCAGGCAATCAATATATAGTCCTGTTTATTTACTAGCTTGTGCCAGTGGCTTCGCCTTCATCCCCTTAGGGGGTGAATTTTGGAAAATCCTTTTTTAGTGCTCGCCTACATCGTAAAAGGAAACCTTGTGCAAAATTTCACGATCCTAGTCCCAGTAGTTTCGGCTGTGCGTTGATATGTCAGTCAGTCAGTTTCTCCTTTTATATATATAGCTTTTACAATTTATGTACACACTTATATAATAAAAGAAAAGAAGACGGAAACAGAAAAATAGGTAAACCTATTTACCTATGCTTATTTCTACGGAAATCTCATCCAGCATACCAGCGAAAGGAAAATGGGAAAAAAAAGAGATGTAGACTGCGTGTTACACACCGTGTCATGACACTGTTTCATATCTCATTAAACCCCAAGCGAACGCCGACGTTTGCTCGCTTATTGTCTTTCTATTGTGCCTCTAATTACAGTACTCAAAAGAATATTCTGTCATTCTAGAAGCATTTTATCTATTGTGGTTCCTCTTAATTCCAGGGTATCGATGGCGCTGGAGGACAGGTCCTGCTGCAGAAAGTCATGCTGCCGGTGTACGACACATCAGATTGTCAAGAGGTTTACGGAAGGTAAGGTTCATCATCGCTTTTACTCTCTCTCTGATTTCCTTTCCAATTTTGTTTCCAATCTCCCGAAGTTTTTTACTATAATTATGTATACTCTAAACGTAAACAATCTTGGTATATATTTTTATTTAAAATCATCATTCATCATTTCAGCCGATAAACGTCCACTGCTGGACATACGCCTCCCCCAAATGTCGCCACAATGAACGTTCTTGTGCGTCTTGCATCAATCGGATTCCCGCAACTTTCACCAGATCATCGGTCCACCTTGTAGGGAGCCTTCCAACACTGCGTCTTCCCGTACGCGATCGCCACTCCAGAGCCTTTCGGCCCCAATGGCCATCCGTTCTGCGACCTATGTGCCCTGTCCATTGCCACTTAAGTTTGGCGATTCTTCGAGCTATGTCGGCAACCTTGGTTCTCCTGTGGATATCTTCATTTCAGATTCGATCACACAAGGAAACTCCGAGCATAGTCCTTTCCATTGCTCTTTGGGTGACTTTAAGCCTTCTGATGAGGCCCATTGTGAGCGAACACGTTTCGGAACCTTATGTCATCACTGGCAACACGCACTGGTAGACTTTCGTCTTGAGACACTGTGGTATATTGAACGAGAAGATACCGCGCAGCTTCCCGAACGTTGAATAGATAAAGGAGTTATTCCTAGTATGGGGCAACGTTTTTAAACTTTCGAATACCGTAATTAGAGACAATAGAAAGACAATGAGAGAGCGAACGCCGGCGTTCGCTCTCTTATTCTTCACGAAGAGTGCATCATTGCCAATGATCTTCCTGGCTCGCCTCTCAATTGTCTCAAGCGTATCAAGCTGATATCGGGCAGATCTGTCCCAAAGATGAGAGCATTACTCCATACACGATCGAACTTGCGCTTGATAAAGTTTGAGCAGTTGTTCCGGCGTGTCTGACCTTCGCAAGGATTACCAGCTTTTTTTGCAGCCAGTTGAGCCTTTGCTTCGATGTATGGCCCAAAGTAAAAAAAAACGGATACAGGCTGTAATGGAAATGTTTGGTCATATTTTGTACTTACATCTTTTGTGAAATTGGAAATGAACTTTCTTCATGGAAGTCTTATTTAATTCTCAACAAAAACAAATATGTTTTTTTGTACATGCTTATTATGAGAAAACAAAAATTAAAAGGTACTTATGTACTTACTTAAATAGCTAAGATCTAAATATTTTTTCGAAATTGTCTGACTTTAAAAAAAAAAAATACGGTCACCCATTTCCTTTACATTTGATAGATGAACCGACATGCATTTATTAAGTAGATTTACGTATTTCATGTAAATAAGTATTTATCCTGTTCACAGAGAACTGGTAACTCGTTCGAACTTCTGCGCAGGATTCATAACGATACCGAAAAACGTTTGTAACGTAAGTTCAAACTTGATTAATATTAGTAGATAGTACCTACCTGCACGTAATTTTCTACTTACTTACTACTTACGGTCTACCTACCTATGTATATACTATATAAGTGATTGAAAAGAGTTTAATTGCAATTATAATTGGAGATAATTGAATTCATCGCCACCAAAATCGAGTATCGACTTTAGCGTAGGTAGAGGGTAGCCCGCGAAATTCAGTTTTTTTTTCCATTCTGAAGTTCAGTGTCAAATTGTAGGTACGAGTATATCGAAAACATGATAATTTGCGACCACAACAAGTACAACCCTCTCAGTTCGCCTAACCGTATTGAATAGACAGTTATGGTATGAAAAAGTCTGAGTTAGCAGAAACGAAACGGTTGTATTGTGGATTTTAATTGTTCTGTGTCTGGGTGTAATTTATCTATATATGTATGTATTTAGAAATATACAAGTATGTTTATCAGTTGTTTAGTACCCATAACACAAGCTCTGCTTAGCTTGGGACTAGGCAGCATTGTGTGATAGTTGTGGAATATTATTATTATTATTATTATAAATTAACATAGAATCTGGCACTGACCTGCAAAAAAAGTATGTAAATTTGAATTTTGCTTTCTAATCAATTTCAATTTTTCTTGTATTCTTGTATTCTTTATTGTACACATCATTTTATATAAACAATAAAAAATGACAGTTGATGTACATAGGCGAGCTTAACCCACAACTGAAGAAAAAGAAGGTGAGGTGAGGGTGAGGTTTTTGTGAAGAGCCCTAATCGTTGCGCAGAAAGTACTTACTAAAACCTTTGTAGCGACATCTATAGCGTCACATAAGAACTAATCCTGCATCGCGTAATCAAAGTTCTCCGCACGGGCACTTGCCCACCAGACATAACACCCGCCTGGTCGGAGGATCCTCCTTTGTCAACGAAGGGGTGCGGGACTTTACTCTCTGTTCCGCCTACCTCCAAACCTTCTTCCTTGTGTACCTAACTGCGTAGCGATATAATACCTCGTGTTCAGAGTAACATAAACATAAATTAGCATGGGACTGTACCATGTATCATACTACAACAATCACTATAAAACTCATATATAATTGATTTGTTCCTCCAGCACGATGCCGGTGGCCCAGCGATCATGGACGGCGTGCTAGTGGGCGTGCTATCGTTCTCTTCCAAGCGCTGCGACCAAGCCGATCAGCCTGCCGTCTTCTCTACTGTGGGAGCTATCGCCGACTGGCTTGATCAGCTCGGCGAGAAAAAGAATAAGCACAAGTGCGTAGTCTATTGTCTATCTTATCTATTGTCATCCTGTTTGGACCAAGGAAGTGAACACGTTTCATGCAGCGTTGTCGGCATGAACTGCAGTATATAGGGTGACTGGCAATTAGTGTACGATACTTAAACACGTGATTGTGCTCATGATAACAAACAATTTTTATTATGGAAGCAAAGCCGAAATCGCGAAAAAATATCAGCTGTTCAGTACATTAGGCAAACATAAATGTACTGAACAGCTGTTTTTTTTTTCGCGATTTCGCGATTACATACTTACAAAGTTTCAACAGTACCTATAGTTCTTCAAGTTTCCGAAAAAAGTGGCTGAGACATACTGACGGACAGACAGACAGACATGACGAATCCGTTGTTCCTGGGTTCCGTTTTTTGCCATTTGGCTACGGAACCCTAAAAATGGGGTTTTCTGAATATTCATTCAGAACAAACCTAACCTAACCTACCCCCCAGCTATGGGTATTATTATAGGCAGTTGTCCAGGTAGCTATAGACGAGTGATCGTAGATAAACACATTTAATACTTTCAGTGCTATCCGTGCCTTGGAAAACACGTCGTTGTTGGATACACTTATCATTCTTTTCAAATTTATATAACTAATAATTTTTTAATCAGCATCTTTGAAAAGCGTTATGAGTAGTAAGAAACCTGAAAGTTTACACCAACACTGATTGATAGACTAGGTGTAAGACTGCGCAAGACTGGTCCTCATCCAGTCGGAGTAATTCCATTTTCAAGCTTGGTCTTACATGATGTCAAAATAACTACCCGCACCTCACATCTTGCCACGGGAATTTCTGAAAGGTAATAATTTAGTCCTGGAATGCAGTCAGATTTTAATTCGAAAAGTCTGGCACTCCTGCCCCCCTAGCCAAGTTACAATCGTTTCGTTCGCCCCGAACGCCTCGAGTAGGCCACACCTCCGATTCCTTTGTTCTGACCACGTGACTGAGCGTTGAGATGACGTCAGAACAAAGAAATCAGAGGCGTGGCCTACTCGAGGCGTTCGGCGCGAACGATACGATTGTAACTTGGTTAGTGGGGCTGCTCTTTCCAAAGTGAGACAAATTATTTATTTCCAGGTTCACCTCTGCCTAACCCTTCTGAGAATACAATGTAGTTATTTGTGTGTGTATGTCTATAAATGATATTTATTTTGTAAATAGGTTTAAAAAAACACTTTTACACGTAAATTATTTTTTTTCGTCATTTTTAAACTAGATGAGGCCGGTGTTTCCTAGCTGTCTACCCTGAGAAGAAACACCGAAACAAACTCAGGGGTCAAAATCTCTTAAAATCCATCCAGTAAATATATAATGGTCAAATCACATGAGAACCATGCAGATTTGTCTGAAATGGTCTTTTGAAGAAAGAACCATACAAATTTGAGTGGACCTGTCCAGTCAGTGCAAGCATTTGTCAGTATTCGTAAAGCTCAACTCAGGACAGCTAAGGAGCTCAACGACTTGACGAACAATACCAAAGAAAGGACATTTGGGTAGGCCGCAGAAAATACTCAAATTGCCAGACATACGTTAAAATTATTGAAAAGGAAAAAAAAGCAATCAACATAGTCTAGATTTTAACTGATGCTGTGCACATCTAAAGACAATAAAGTTTTTATTTCCATTACAGATCATTGATGCAATGAAGCCCTACAGAATCCATGAAAACGTAGAGAACCAATAAACCTAATATATTTTTAGCGGTTATTTTATTTCAATGACGTAAAATCACCTGAAACTGTCACAATGCAATAAAACAACAAAAAAACGTTAAACATTTATATTTCACTAATACTGCACACTCGCCAAGCCGCCACTATTCAAGAAAAGACCATTAGAATTCATTTTTAAAACTTTATATATTTTCTATTCAACATACAACATTGAATAACATACAATTTAAAGATTATAGGTACATTTTTTGTGTTCTTAAGGGGACCTTCGAACGTATTTTGGAATGATACCGAGCTGATCTCTTAATACATAATAATATTGAATGATTATTTAATAAATAGGGCGAAACTAAGCAATAATTGTATTTACAGCTAACGGCTAGATGTTCCCGCGTTTTTTTGACAGTAACCGCATTTTTAGTGGCCATTATGTTGGCGAGGTTTCACAGACTGATTTTGACATTTGATATCGTAATCGATTGCGAATTTTACTGTAAAAAAAGATGTTTATTAATGACGATTGTCCTCAAATCGATTTTTGATCGATTTTCGGCGCTCGTTTTTCGCGTATTTGAGTTTGCCGCGCCTAAGTGCCTATTAATACAGAAATAGCATAAAGATAACAACTAGATTGGTGATCGCAACATGTTTAATACGCGACAAATGTTGTTAACAATTAAACTTTGATGCGGTAGTTCGCGTGCAGCTCTGGCTTGATATCGTACACCAGGCGCAGCATATCCTGGATCACCTGGAAACAGAAGATAAAATATGTTTTATGTGCTTTCCCATACAGAAAAGACAACTAAGGAATACAATTAATAAGACAATTAATAAAAATCAAAATACTTTCAGACCGTAGTCACACACCTTAAAGACTATGTTAGTAAAAGACACCTACAATAGGAAACACATCTTAATTTTAATATATTTCGCGTACACCGGGTACATATATGTGTATATGCACCCAGTGTTCCAAAGTGGCGCAACTCGGTTTATCACTAATGGTAATGACTCTCAGAATGCTTTTCCGATCCCATTCACCCTGCGCATCATGGACGCTACCCGCCTTCTTATGATGGCTTTAAAACCATCAATATGTACCTACGTCGGCAAAGATTCCTGATGCACTGCACTGTAACGTGGGAGCCCCAACAACATCCTGAAGATTTTACGATAAAAAATACCAAGATCTTTCACTGAATCGTTGTATGTAATAGTTAAGCCGTTAAGGTGCTGCGTCCAACCAGTTTCTTCTTTCTTTCTTCACTCTCAAACGGCTAATCGATACACGAAACTCGCGCATTTAAACCTTATGATATTGCATACGCGCAATATCATAAGGGTTAAAAAAAGTAGCAACCACCGGCCACAAGTGGCTGCTTCAAGCTTCCTTTGTCTACGCTTCTAGCTTCTCGTGGCGGCGTTTGTGGTTGTGGCCGGTGGCCCGTATGCGGCGACAGTTACATAACTAGTAGACATGGATGCACAATACACTTCTGACAAATACTATGGGGAGAATACAAATTGATATAAGAGTACGTACCGGCTCTTGTTGCTGATTTACCATCGTGTTCATCTCCTCGATCTTGATCTTGGTCTCAGCATCGATCTTAGCGGCAACGCCTTCCCTGGTGCCCATGTGCTAGAGACAGAACAACACATGTTTGTTAGTGTCAAGCAGGGATGTTATGTAACTACTGTATAATATGTTAATAAAATAAAAATAATAACATTAAAAAAATTGCAGTCGCTTTATTTTGCTTGGCAAAGGCCTCCCCCAACTTCTTCCAGGTATTCTTTTCTTGAGCCACCGTCCTCGCGGTAGGCATCTAGGTCGTCTCGCCACCTCTTCCCAGGTCGACCTCGTCGGCGGCGTCGTCCATCTTCAGGTACCCACTTTGTGGAGACTCTTATCGCCTACTGGTCAGAGTGCATGCGGCTGATGTGACCCGCCCAATCCCATTTTAGCCTGGCAGCCTTTTTTCCTACGTCCATAATTTTTTCCATAGATAATTTTATTTTAGAGCTGCTGTAGGGAACAAAAATTTTTGGAGCGCATGGGAATAAGCCGATTATACTTCTGAGCGACTATCGACTAGCTTCGTGATCCGAGATTTTAAGCTAGAACTACATTAGGCCGACGCACACGAAGACCACGCCTGATTTGTACGTAGAACGAAGTGGCGTGGATCTAATGTAGCTCTACAAGTCTAATTGCCATAAAAAATGTATGGAGACCGACGCGCCCAGATCGGCGTTCGTGGCACACGTGTGCGCAGTATAGTTCCTTACCTTGGATCTACCAAGTGGTGGCTATACATCAATGGGTGGCAAACGGGGATAATTCAACTGTCATGTGAATAGTTAGTAGAAGAATCAATGTTTAAGTACTTCCTCTATAGAAAGTTCTATCATCATTTTCCTTGTAAGTGGAATTCTGAATCATAAATAACAAAAAAAAAACAAAGGACCGGGTTGGAAATGTTATTCTGACTTACAAGGACTATACTATCATTTTGCAGTGTAAGTTGATTTTAAAATAATCATTTGTGACACAAAGCTCCCATTTTAGATGAAATAAAAAATCATTTCTCTCTTCTTTCAAAACGGAATACTTTATATCTGTCCAGACGGTTACCGGACGATCGGACGGCGAGCTACCCATTGTTAGCCGTCCGCAAGCCCGCGATGTTCTAGCACATGGTCTACCCCCGTGCCAAATTTCATCCAAATCAAAGGTTTCGTAACGTTGAGGACCTGATTTTATAAACTGTGGTTCTTCTTCTTCTTTTCGTGTCGATGTACTCTAACTAAATTTTATCTGACCAGTATTTGGCAACCTCTACGGCTCTGTTATTGGCCTCGTATAGATCCTGAAAACTGCAGGTTATACAGGGTGGCTAACATAGCAAATGACTCATGTCCTGTGCAGCGGCTCCACACCGGCACTGTGTTACAGATGGGTCGAGGAAGCCCCATTTAGCCAAATTGTTTTTACAGCGGCCAACTTGAGTCCGCATTTGGTTAAGAGATTTCCAGATTGGCCACTGCAATTCGCGTCCAGGGGGGAGATGTTCTGACAAGGGGGATGAAATGTGTAGGAGTTGGGTGCTTCTGCTTCCACAGCGCGCATCTCTATTCCTCTGCACTGTCTTTTGAAGAGGTCGTAAATCGCATAAAGCTTTTACGACTCTTTAGACGTGGTGGATAAAAACCATGTTGTCCCATTGAAACAGAAAGACCATTATTTTTTTTTTTTGTGATATACAACTTTGAGATAAGATCATGTTAAGGCCACAGACGGTTTTCCTGTCATTTAAATATGTGGTCACAGAAAATCACATGTGTACAAAATTCCCACTGAAATGGTTCAGCAGGTTCAGAGCTAACTGGCTGTCACATACACACACACTAGTGATCCTATAGGTGTCTTGTTTTTAATTTGGACACAGGGAACCCTAAAGAGTGTAATTCTATGTCCTTTATAGCAAGACCTGTGGGTTGTTTAGGGTCCAAATCTGGACATGTAACAAGAGAGGCCATAACTCTAAACAATCAGCACTTGTGCACTTCTAATTGTCCTCAAGTAATTTCAATATCATGAAAGTTTGCTACAAGTAAATCAAGCTTAGCTTTGTACACCAGCTATATAATATAAATAAGCAAAATCAGTCTTTTAATTTTCCCACTGCTGGGACTCAGGCCTCCTCTCGCTAAGTGAGGGAATGGGCCGTAATGCACCACGCGGGCCCGATGCGGATTGGTAAATGCCACATGTCTTCGAATTTTTGCTTCCAGGACATACTGGTTTCCTCACGATGTTTTCCTTCACCATTTTGAGAGCAGTGGTGATGAAATAAATTACACAAATTAATGTGCCTGGCTGGGTTTGAACCCGCGACTCGTAAGTCGGGGCCGTTACCACTCGGTCACCACTTCTCTCTACACATCGGCTGTGCTAACATAAATGTTTTTATTTTTAATTTGTTGTGCAATAAAGAATAAGAATAATTAAGGGACTCTTGTCTATGACTTACCCTGGCCTCAAACTCTTTGAAGGCCCTCTCGCGTTCACTTCTGTACTTTTCTACCTCATCTTGGGCCTCCTCCTTGGCCTGCTTGAGGCGCCTAGCTTTCCCTGTAATACAAAATTATTAAAATAACTTAAGATCACAAATTTAAAGGCAAAAGTATTTACAAGGCTGTCTGGTACACATGAGATGACTTAAAAGAGAATAAGATAAATTTTATTCTACAACAAAATAGTAACAAAATCCCTCAAACTGATCTGAGGTTTCAAAGTAATTGGATGGGAGGATGAACTGCAAATTACTTTAGGTCCCCTTTTGTTTAAAGTGGCAGATGATAGAGGTAGTGGAAGGTGCTGCCCTATGCCGTAAGGTACGGGCAGACCGAACAGGGAGATACGCGTAAACTAAGTACAATTTAATGAATAAAGGCTTTATTATTTAAAAGGCAATTGTGATTGAACAAACTAGAAGAGGACAACCTAGAAGGAAAACCTTTAGAAATTCCAAATGCAAGGTACTCAGATCTTTCATGCTTGTTTGATCAAAAGTGTGACTATAATCTAAATACTGGAGAGCATTAGAATCACAGCAGATGGCACACTGTAGTCTCTGTTCTGACTACTTCTGTAGGCCTTATGATAGAAAGAGAGAGCTGGAAGGCAGAACCAGAGACTGATAAAGAAAAGATGGCACAGTTGGCGCACTGGTTGAGTGTCTGGTTGCTGCGCTGGGGGCCACGAGTTCGCTTTCCGCATGGGAAAAATATTTGTATGGCCTACACGGTCTACAGATAGGTATTCCGGGTCTGCTTGTTTTATGTTTGTAAACGCTCCCATCATACAGGAATAAATCTTAGTATGGGACAACATTTTTTTTAAAGAAAAGATGATGCAGTGTTGCCAGCAATGATAATGAAAGGGTGTGAATGATGGCATGATGGTTAGTAGGGGAAAATATGTTGTGTGGACTCCAAGTAACACAGGACAAGTGTAACATGATAAATTTTACATCCAACAGTAAAGTGAGATAATCTGATGATAAGGTGTCAACGGCTGAACAAATAACAGAACAACAATTTGAAATATTTTCTTTAGTATGTAATTTCAGTCTCTGGAAACTTGAGTATCTTCTAATCATCTTGCTTATTTTTTTAATTTACAAAATTCAAGTAACATACAACAGTTCTTTAAGTTTGTAAAAATGATTCTAAACTGTCACAAAATCATATCTCAGCGACATTTAACTATTTAGAATGGACTTTCATCTTCTCTTAACAATTTTGTCATACTTACGGTTATTTACAGTGTTTACAGTCAAGAAACATGATGTCATAGTAATTTTGGAGAGATTAGATTTTACTGGTTACAGAGACTGCAGTTAAATAAGATAGTTTAGTTCAATTCTTCTGTCTTCAAGAATCTGTAGTAGTATAGATGGTATGATTACGATAATTGTTAGTAGGTAAGTATGTCCATTATCCATCGCATATTCTTCCATTTACTTAGATCATTAGCTAAAATATTGTATCAATAACCCTGCAGCTGACGTAAGACCTAAAACTACTTCTTATAGGAAAATAAGGATACAGAGATGCTGTTATCATCATATTCAGTCATCAAGCAGCGGTTGGAACGAAAAATCATGTGATCACGCCCTGAACGAAAACCCACCAGTTGGAAATCGTGATTATATCAAGAATCCTCAGATTAAACCCTAAATTGGGCATGGAAACGAGATTTTAATGATCGGTCATGAAACTATTGCAGTGGAAACGTACAAACAAGGCTAATTGTAAAATACGTAGTACAATAAAAATAACTTACGCTTCCTTGCCTCCGCGACTTTTTCGGCAGCCCGCTTCTCAGCTGCCAACAATTGTTGGATTCCCTGTGTCTGACTTGCCATTTCTGATACACACAAAATCTATGTCGAGCGAGAATCAAGACCGAAGTACAAATCAATAGGCGCAGTAGATTGTCGTGACGAAAGTCATATGATTAATTTAGTTCCACCATGTTGTCACGATTGGCGCTGTCAGCGGCTCGTGCTTCTGTATTTCTGCGTCAAAAGAAATTGCAGGTTTACGAAAATTCGAAATTTATTAATCGAACGTTAACCTCGAACATTTTATGATATTTCAAAATCAAACAACTTAAAGTTTTAAAATAATCAAATACGAAATTATATAATTTTTATTTAAATCATACAAAGTCTAAGTATTTATTTTTAATATTTGTGCATAAAATGAAACCTTTTTGTTGTGATGTGGACTATTAGTACTTATTTGTATAAATAGATGGCACTTACAGCACAAAATAATTTATAAATCTAATTTCGTATAAATTCAAACAATTGATACTGAATGTTTCCAAAGTTTTCAGAAACAAAATAAACTTTGATAATATCATTTATTTTTTACCAAATAGTAATAACTTCTCTTTTGTCCATCCTGTCCTTGACATATTATTGTCTGTGGTGCAAAATTGATATTTCGCGGCAAATTCAATTTTAATAAAATACTAACTGTCACTGTCAGTGTCGTAGTTTTTTAAAAAGTTCCCGCAAAATTCATTATTGGTATTATCATAGTCCTCACTTTCATTACTTTATTTTACTGAACCGTAAGATACCTTTATGAGAAAATGTTGTTTTCTAAATCATCAACCAACAAAATATAAAATAGTCATATCAACAAAGAATGAAGAAATTCATGTCAATAACAAGTTGAGGGTTCACCGATAGCTCTGTCTCTCTTTTTACCCCGCGCTCGAAAGAAACAAAACATCAATTTCGTGCGAGTAAAAACGAACGCAGTTTTACTGACATCGCATAGCGTAGTATACATCGACGTATTAGTTTGCTCACCTATAACTGTCAAGCAGTGTCAAAGCAGAGATGAATATTGAATAAACAATGAATATTTACTTATAACAACACCAAAGTACAGAGTCCGCGCCCCCCGCGTGTGTAACGTCACTGTTTTCTTTATCATTTCGGAGGCAAACTTAACGTAGTATGGCCGTCGTCTGGGAGTATTCACAGTTTTACTTCCACAAAGAATACGCGATAAACATACCGCAGAGCGAATTAAGAAAGACTTTTTTAAATAAATTCTTTACGCGAGTGAGATAAACATTGTTGACCAAGTGTTATAGCGCGATATTAAATAACGCTTAACAATAATTCGACCTCCTTTACAGTCTATTTTATTTGGTTTCTTCTAAATTTTTGACAAAATGTGGTTAGTTAGCCAGCCTAATTCTGTGATTTTGGAAGTCAAAGTGGAACCCAATGCAATTGGACAGGACTGCCTTGAAAAGGTAAGAACGCACAACTATTACATTCTATTTATGCACTGTTTTAATCGTTATTTTACATATTATCAATTGTTTACAAAGTAAACAAAAACTTTTTCTTGATGCTAATAAACATATAGGGGGGATATGAGCAAATAAATAGCAATAAGTTATTAATTTAAGCCAAAAAGTGCCAAAATATTAAAGTAAGCAACATCACGTTTATACGTAACTTGATCGTTTCAACATATGGATGTATTTATTCACTTTATTATTTCAATAGTAGCCAGATAGTAATAACAATATCATTGGTAAACTAATCAACATTTATAATTTAACAAAAGCATTGTTCGAGACACGTTAGCTCCGTGACAGCGACGTCAGTTAGTTTACCTTGCGGACTTTGGACCCGGCAAATGGCATTCTACACGTTTTACCTTCGTGATAGCTACGAAATGCAATAAACGTATCATTTTTATATTATTATCGTTCTACTGTTCGCTTCTAAATGCCCAAGGTGTTAACGTGGTCATGGTTGATGAAAACTTGTAGCAGATTTACGTGATTTAGTTTTTAGACTCATTTTTTTTAACTTTTGTTTGGTTTTACCGCCAGAAAGTTTGGAACGCTATTAATATTTAAGCTGGCTTGTTTCCAGCCAATAAATTCGATGCATTTTGAATTTAGGGCAATCCTCATGAATGTTTTGGTGATTCAATACAGGCAAAGGAAATCTGCGAAATGCGGCATAGAGCATAGTAACAAGGTGGAAACAGACTTGTAACAATTGCACAATCTAATTTCATGTCTGTGCCTGGAACTAATAGTCTTTTGTTCACTTTGTCATTGAGATTAATGTTGAACAATAAAGGATTTTGGTGTTTATAAAGAGGTGTTCGCATTCGACTCTTAGGAAAGTCTATAAAGACACTTGCACATGTTTGATATTTTTGCTCTAGGTATTCAATTCGATCCAATCGACCTAGGTAACGGTACCTAACGCTAAAGTACCCACCTAAAGCATCACGAATCTTTTTTACGCCTTCTTGATAACTAATTTGCAATTTAGATAGAGGATCCTAAAATTCACGTGATTATTATTGACTTAACGAATTAAGTTAGACAACGTGCAAATACATCCATTATGGCTTGTATGATTATAATAATATGTTTAAATAATACACTGATACGTACTCAGACATCCACTCGTGAGTCGCGTCACGTAAGAAACTTGCTCATACTTATTAATAACAGTGGATTGTAAGAGCACTGACCTACAAATCCTACAAATAACCAAGTTAAAAAAGAATGAAGTGTGACGTCATCGAACCGTTGATATTCAGCAATCCCAAGTCAGATTACCCTAAAAAACTAGCATCTCCTAGATTTTTTAAAGTCAAGATTACATATTCGTAGATTTTAAATATTAAACCTTATTTTTTTTTTAATTACGTCAATAATTTAGATATATAAATAATATTTCTGCAATCTGCAAGAACTTATCTACTTATACCTACATCCTTAACAATTAAAAGTTTTAAGTAATAGTATTTATAACCATGTGCTTAATTGCACTTAAAATTTCTGTTTTTTTTTTTAAATTCATGACGAAACACAATCTTGCATTACTAAAACCTCATTTAAAACAGATCGGAACACGATAACTGTACGCATGGCTAACAGATAAACCACCGATGAAGTAAAAAGATGACTCAATCAAAATATCTCCAAACAAATCAACGAATCGTTACACGTTATTCACGCGGTTGCACCGGTGATTGTGGGCTCGGGTCCAAAGTCCACCGTTTGAACAACAGCTGTAGACTCTCTACCGTGCGCCCGCGCACGTGCACACGGCGTGATTCCAACCTGAAAACTCAATTTCAACCTTGTATCGACGAAATATGAGCCTTTTTTCAGTGTACCTCTTTAACTTTTCACGTGACGAATTAGATTCTGCTTTTATGGTTGAATTTAATCTATGAACCTTTGGACTCTCAATGTAGATGGTATTGTGTGTGTAAATTGCCCAGACTATGGGTCAATTGCACAGATCAAATCTGAAAATACTCAACTGTTTTGTTCAAATTGTCATTCTAGTCGCTAGCTCAATGAGCGACGAAGTCCAGTGATACATGCATCACAGTAAGTCACAATACTAATTAGCAATTTCAAAACTTGCAGTTCAATTTCAGTTTCAACAAAAATCATATCATACTGTACTGAACTCTATATTCTCAGACATATAGTTTCTATCTCCCTGAATCATATCAAAGAACCAGAGTAGAAACATTGGGTACAAACTCCAACAGTTATTTAAAACTTTGTGTCAGCACGTGGTAGCTTTATTACTCACTAAAGAGGTTAATTGGATCATCTGTATATTTTTAAAACGTACTTGTAACTTAATATATATTTATGTTTATGGATTTCCAATAGATTTGATGGCTCATTTCAGAAAAATGCAGCCGCGTTTTGTAGTCTAATAATGTTAAAAAGTATAAAAAACTTCACTTTTATGTTATGTCCAAAGATCACAAATGGTTATTTAAAAAAAAATCTTCAAATAAGGGTACTTTAAGGTAATCACCAAAGATCGAACGAAAGATACGACATAAAATAAAAGTTATAGACATAAAACAACACAAAGTTGCAACATCCATAAAGATTACGATCAGAATTAAGCTAGCTGTCCAAAAAGTAAAAATGGCGGATTTCTATTAAACCGAGTGCATAATAAATTACCAGTCAACGCCAAAAAGACTATTGTGTTCGCAAAATTTGCATAGGATTTTCTGCTTTGGCTTAATTCACGTTTCCAAACTCGTGTCTTGGAATCGCCCAATAACAATAATAGGTAGGCATCGTCAAAAATTGAATGGAATGGATACTTTGCATTGCAAAATTCAGCAAATCGGTGGTTCTGCGTAATTCAAACAAACTAATAACTTGAAAAACAACGTTCTATTTACCAATCTGAATTGCTGATCTTGGAATTGGGTTACGAATAACAATTAAGTTACTTTTGAAGATGTTAATGATGGATAAAACTTTTGACCTAGCAACATTGCAAAATTTTGCACTTCGCACTCCTCAAAACTCAAATTGGCCTACTTAGCTTAAACGAGTAATTTCAACCAACAATTTAGACCAAATAGTTGGCGCATACGTTTTGCTTACAATGTTGAACTTTCCAATTGGTCCGGTGGACTTAGTTCCCTGACGTCATCAACGGCCTCCGTTGTGTAACAGTCTCATTGTTTGTCACAATATCCCTCCAGTAGTTTATGTTTCCCTGGTCATGTTATGGATTTACATGTATGGCTAACAATAAGCACTGTTCGTTTGTTATTTCTATTATAAGTAGAGGCTTGTCCTGGGTAGTCGTTTGCTTTCACTTCAATCACGGACAAAAAACCGCTTTCGTAAGTCACCAATCTTGTTTCATGGGGAAATTTTTGTCTCGATTCTTTCCAGAAGTTATGGTTTTTTGCATTTGGGTTGTATAATATTTAAATTCAGTCTTGACAAATCTAATCTCTCCTTACTAATCCTGTAAGTCTTTATTTGTTTCTACAATTGCAATTCAAACATCTCTTTTAAGTCTGAATGACGCTATTCATTGTTTAGAATGTAATGTATTCCAATATATCAATTATAACAAGCTTGTATCTTTGTTCGACTACAAAGGTATAGTTAATAGCCTCGAGACGAATACAGAGCGCACATTATATCCTAAAACAATGGCACATATACCGATGTGCCGAGACTCTTTAATTAAATGAGATACATTATAGTTATCGCAAATACTTTCATCCATGCAAATGTTTTAGACTGACAATCCAACAGCTTTGTGCTCTAAATCATTTTTTATCACATGTAAACGAAAAACATTCACTACATCTGTTTGCAATCGCTTGTTTCATCCAGACTCCAGATGTTGCTAGGATGTATGATACATTATTCCAGCCACGTGCATCTGGTTGTAAGCCATTACATGATCCACGCCACAATGATGGTTCTGGAGGCTCAGCAGTATCTTACCGTTCAATCAGAGTTTCGTGCTACGTACCCACACTAAATACACAGATGAAGATGCTTTATGATAAATTTTAGAACCAAATCAGGATGAATCACAAGAACGATATGATCATCTTCCAAGAAATTATGTCTTCCGAGTAAACTTGCTGATTGTAGAGCATTAGCACGGGCAAAAATAAGGTCGTTTGAGTATGCGAAGATAATGGCAATGTGAGCCAAGGTTTGCAATCACGACGGCGCAACGTGCACCCGTTGGCTGCCACGATGTTAATTACCTGACCTTAAGAATTAATAAATGTATGGAATCCAGGTCCTTTGGCATGCTTAGGAAAAAAACTTGATGGTAATAAAAATATTGTAATATCAAAGGTGTCTCTTGATGATGACAATGTAGGTATTAATCCTAAAGACAAGCTCGAGACAAAAATTGTATATTTCGATGTCCTGTAATACTAAAATAGAACACTCTATTGGTTTATAAAGAAACTGGCTGTATGCAAGTTGTTATACGTTTTTACGAAGATCCAAAGTTGAAACCATAAGATGTTAAATGTCATGGCATCTTAAAAAGTTAACGTAACACATGTTGAAAGTCATGCGAGCTAATACTCAAGTCCAATATCCAATAATAAATCGATAATTACCCACATTATCTAGATGAAATTTATTGACTATACCGAAAACAGTTGATACCGAATTGCAACGATTAAATCTAAATGGTTTGATCCTTTTCATAGAAAGATAAGTACTTTAGATGTTTCTGAAAACAAAATTGCTTTGACTAATTACATTTTTATCAGTGGGTATTAAGTTGCTTTGTACTTATGTTTTTGAAAATCTTTTTTAGGTAAGTATAGGTAATCGCTTTAAAGGATTACGAAAAAATATCGTTCGATTTTAAGTCGATCGAAATTAGATAGCCATGTGCGCACTAATTTCCTATTGTACGTACTTATCTTAATAAAATGGGTGTGTTAGTATCATCAAATAAATGTTTGAATGTTACGTCATTGTTATTCCATAATCAAAAATAGTAAGAACGAAAACCAATTAGCAAATTACTTATATGCGTAATTATACCAGATATTTCACTAGAGTATCTTCAGTACTCGTGGGAAATCCCTTCGACCGAAAAGGTCTTAATAAATCTGATGACGTGCGTACACAAGATTGATTAAACAGTTCCTGGTCAAAGTTCCATTCGCTCGTCGCTTCCACATAACCTCCATTAAATAATTTCTTACGATTCTCACCAGCTTTAATGATAATAAGATAGTTGCTGAAAAACCCAACTGAATCATAGCAATTTGTAAGTAACAGTGCGTGACAATGTTCTACCAAGACCAACTTGATTGAACTAATTATATGTAGTATACCTAGTGCATATATGCATCAGAGTATAAATTGTCATTGAAAATAACAATGTATTTTATTAAAATAAAAACATGTCTATTAATGTCATCAAAATATGTTTTTAATGGACATTATAATATGTTATTCTCTAAAACATGTCATTTTCCTTATCATTTCTAAACAATACTAGACAGTTTATAATAATATATTGGCATATTATTGCCGTTATTAATAATTACAAAGTAACTAAGAGATAATAAACGGCACTAAACATGTAACAATTTACGTTGACCCCCGATAGCCTTACTTCCGAAGATCCACGAGAAGTTAGCTGGTAATCTATAAATACCTACTGCAGATAAAATTTGCACGGATGATGAAAATTAACTTTTTTGTATCGATTAAATGTTTCAGATAACATTTGGTAGTGATAAGGGAGATCAAAAGGGTATCGCTATTACCATGACTCTGAAAGATATATTGCTAAATTTTAATGATTTTTTTTATAATTACGTCACCTATTTTTTTATAATCGAGTAGGCAAGACAATTAAGTTACATAAGTAAAACTTCAGATAAAGTACACGTTTTTTAACATGACAACAAATAATCTTCAAGTTAGACTTCAAGTTAGAAAAAATATGGTGGGTTGACAGCATCGCTTTGCATGGTAACTTATTTATTGATTCATTTCATCAGCAGTTATTTCTTAAATTGAACAGACAAATTTAACAGAATGAAGTTTTCTCCGAGTATTCTACAGCAGCTTATCTTCCGCTTGCCTACATCTTCATCATCATTCATAGCTAATTACCACCCAAATATGGTTTTTCCGACTGTTTGTTATACAACCATGACTCAAAGATTTACCTCTACCTATTTATTCTATCAATACTATGATAGATTTTACTGTTACCAGTCCGACCTTACAAATCACACTATTTTTCCACGGGTTTTTTTTTATTATATCAGTTAATTTCCACTATATTATATGTAGATTCAGGGATAAGATATAATATTATTACTAAAACAAAATATTTATTTGTATTTGTTTGTATTATGATATCCGTCTTCAACACTTTCCAAATGACTTCTAAATATAGTTTAAAACCGGTTTTGGGTATAACGCTTGATAGGCGAAATCCACGGCGTAGTATGGAGACCTTCAAAAGTTATTGCAATTTAAATGTGGTCACTTCATTTTACAAACATTATTCATGCCTAGGTCGAACTAGCAGCAGGTTTTGATCAATGCGAAGCGTCGAACATTTTCCAACGCATTTCAATTGGTCTGGGGATTTATATTTTTCCCTAATTTAAATTCCAGGATATCAAAGGTACTATGCATTTTGTAAAGTCCGAAAGTTATTCAATCGAAACCGAAAACGACATTTTCCAATGATAAGCATGATGGTATTCCAACAATCTGATCTTTTTCTTCGCCTTGATACTAGTCCTAAATTGACAATTTATTACGCCCCGTATTAACTTATTAATCCGATTGTAATCAGTCTGCACTCTGTACATACTTAATAATCGTATCAATAAAATTATCGTTCATTGCTTGTGCTGATAAAAACCGGATCTTCGTGCCAATATGCATGTCATTTTAAAGTCATCAAAAGACCAAAGGTCCCATCTGATAATTTATCAAGTGTACAAAAAAAAAATCATCTCATGTGTAATGTGTTCACTGAACTTCTGTAGCTCCAAAAAAATTAGAGATTACAAAAGAAGTGATAACCTAGAATTTGTTCTAAAAGGACGTAAAGATTTCACGAAAGCTTGTGACAATATTGTGTACATGTAAAATGTTGCTTTTGTTGGAGAGCACGTGGTGATCGCGTGCAGTTTCCACCTCGGTAACGTCCGTAGGCGAACCGGTAAGCTAGTGGGGAGTGCATACGTGATCGTCACTGCGTATAACTGAAGCTACTTAGCGGAGTTACGCTATGCGCAGTACTGGGACCACTATTGTTCAAACTGATGTTAATTGGTTGGCCCTTTTCTGTAAAGTGGAATGGCTCAATTTAGTGTCATCGGAAATATGCAGAAATTTTTAAGGAAAGACGAAATACATAATTATATCAAGCATTGTAGTACTTTACTACAAGTTCGAATATGGACGAATTCCCATGAGCGAATTGGAGCAGCTATCACACAAAAATTTCGTGAACAGGATTTAACAGATCTAGGACAAGAACGAATTTCACAATATGTTAAACTGCACAATATAATATCTACAACTGCGTTATCCATCAATTAAAATAAAATGTAGTGTTACAACTTCATTCTAAAAGTTCACAAAAGGCGCAATGTGGTCGCAGCCAAGTGGGTCGACCACATGAACTCGGCTGTTTAAATGTTTGCCGAAGCCAGGTAACTATATTTTTCCACTGGTGTTTAGGACATGAAAGATAATTTTGACAAGGTGTTTTTTGCCAAATCCTCTTACATCTATAAAATTATAAAATCATTCAACGTTAGGATAAAAATGAAAATAAAGACTCCAAACAGCAATTTCCTAGTAAATCATTATAACGCAATATATCTTCCGACAGAAATTGACAGTAATTTTAATTATAAATATGGTATTGAAGCGGATTTAAATCGTTGTCTGAAGCTTAACAAGATCCAATTTGGCATACGAGTGGTCCTAAACACGCAAGGCAAGAAAGAGGCAGTTACAATTCTAGCTGGAATTTATAATTATTTAACAGCCAAGCACTTAGACTAAGTGCACAGTCATCCAAGTCACTATTACTCTGCATCCTCACTTATTCTTCATCTGAAGGATCTTCGGAACATTTTGCCAATTTGCTTTAAAGACAAGCCAATGATGCCCGCACCAATTAGTTTTCAATTCGTAATCACGCCCAAACTTTTTTCAACTGTCGTGTCACGCGCTTAAAAATAGACTTGTCATTACTTACTTTAATGACGTCTGAAGCTCTTTCACCTTTTGTTTCAGTAGTTATTATCCGAAACAAATGCAATTTGAATAGTGTTCTATTGACAATGGCTGTTTTGAAAATGGACCCACAACAATACTTGTTTCCTAAATGCACTCAAATCTTCTCTATTAGTAGATTTATCTAATCGCCCATATTTACAATCGATGGCACTTTTCTACAGTGGGATTACTAAATATATGGTGGTATTGCATCACGCATTGGCAATGCAGAAGAATCTTTGGTATTCTTAGATTTTGAATGAAAATGTGTTCAGTTTATGTATTGCTCGGTGATGATCGAAGACTGTCGCCAAATCAAACCGATATGCTCAGCGATGTGACATAATTCGTTTGAAGTGTATTTGCACGGGCCAGTAATTTAGAACCTTGTGCTGATTTTCAGGAACAATGACTAAAGTACAATGTTGTAGTGTCTCGTTTTCGATTACGTGGGAGATCCCACGACGCGTCAGATTCACGCTCAGGCCGCGTGTTTCGTTGGAACTTGTCCAAACTTTCTGGTAAACTCACTGATTGAACTTGAGATCTGTTCTTAGTACTTCACAGTTTGTTGTATGCGGAAAATATTTATACAATGATTTTTTATGTGATGTATTGAAAGCTGAGCGGTGATTGAATGGACTCTCTGCAATAGCTGGAAGTTTTTCTTCAGAGTGCGAAAGTTCATTAATCTCAACCATTATTTTAAACGTTTGCTTCTATTCTTACTCTGTAATCATATATCTCTACATTTATCAATTGAGAACATATTCTGTCCTAGTAACATGTTAGGTACTTTTGTGTCAATGAATCACAATTTAAAAATAATACCGCACTGACAGAAATTCGATGTGAAATATTTGAATATTGGCGCCTTTCCAATTTTTTTTTCCCTATTCGGTTTTGCCTGCTTAATCAGAGTTTTTAACCTTCTATTTATGGTACAAGGTCATGCGCTATTCGATAGGTTTAATATGTTTTTGGTATATAAACCAGTCGCTATGCTTTGATTCATATTGAAACCGATACGGTAAAAAAACGTTTAAAATATGCAAAATTGACAATGGTTATTTAACTGCTATTTTCAAAACAATAGGTACGAGTACAAAGCTAACGTAAATAACAGTAGCTAACACGTTTATTTAAAATCGTAAAACATCACATTCAGCCTACTTTTCTGTTCCAAAAAACTTTCTGTGTCAAATTATCTAAGACTTTAATTCCGTCTTTCCACTCTTCAGAGAATTTCCTAACACCCTTATCTTACATCTTCAAAGAACTATAATTACTTGAGCACTTCAGTAAAGTTGACCCGAATTGTTAAACCGTCCGTTTTTTTTTTTTGGTCTATCATATATATGACGTAGGTAGCGTTGCCAGGCGTCCGGATAAAGCCGGACAGGGTCAGGCTTTTTAGTTGCGCGTCCGTCCAATTTTTTTATTTTATTTTTTATTATTGATAGGCTCGCGTTTGACCACTATCTCACCTGAGACGGGCGAAGTCAGGCCTTTTTTAATATTTTTTTTTTGGACTTGTCATGTTTTCTACTTTATCTTGTATCGCTAACGTAAGGGGAGCGTACTAGCAATTATAGCAGCCAATTTTACTGTTGTTTTATTAGAATTAAAAAATATATTTAGGTACCTATTATAATAAAAAAGTCGAATTACTCAAATGTCCGGCTAAATTGGCTGGTCTGTCCGGCTTTTCGGTTTGAAGACCTGGCAACCCTAGACATAGGTACCTAGCAACCGGTTGTGCTCCGTTCGAAGACCGGACTTTGACCGTCGGAGGCTCCATAAGAGGCTAGATCGACGCTAGTTTTTGTTAAGGATATGTTAAAAAGTTTTTACGTGTAGGTGACTCTAATGAGTAAGTACCTACTACTTGATTTGTTTGACAAGATAATGTGCTTATGTTAAAAACCCATAATTTTTTGCAGTACTTTTCAAGTAGCTAACTGCGAAATTCGTTAGAAATTAGGTAGGTAACACTAAACTGGACACACAAAATTTATTATGTTTTCCAAAGATAAATAAATCCATTAAAACGGTAAAGTAGCAAGTTCATTTATCGCACGTTGCTACCCGGTTTATAAAGATAACTTCTGTCTTATGACGTCACGTCAATATGGATTATGTATCAGCGAAAATAAATAAAAATTGAAGCACATTTTTCAGGTGTGCCTTGTGCGCAGTTAGGCATGTGGGATGCAAACTTATTGCGCATTTAATCGTTTATTTTACCAAAAAGAATTAATCCACAATTATTGTATTTTACCTAGACGGAGTATTGTAATAATAAATAAATTCATTTGCTAAAATAAGCTTTTTGTACATATTTTTCTCCGTTCTTAACAATACTTTGATAGTCTATTTTTACATTTGTTTCAGTGTTTGACTTAAACAAAGATATAGATACTCAAACAAGATAAAAGATATCTTCTGCTTATTCTTTTATTACCTTTATGTCTTTCACGATGGCAAGGTTCTGCTATCATAATAACAAAGCGAATATTTTGCACAAAGCATTATTAAGTCAACGTAAATTAGAATAACGGTTCGAATTCAAAATAGGTGCGTATAAACTGGCGCGAACGAAATGTAATCGTTCTTTGTTATCTATTACTCCCAATTTGTAATGGCGGCAATTATGGCTTAGGTTGCGGTATATACTACCAAAAGAAACAGGTTTGAACAATAATTTAATAATAATCCAACTGTGTCGGTCTAGGAAGGTGAAACCAGTGTCAAGTGTTTTTATTTGAATAAAATAATTATATGACTCTAAGACACAAAATGGCGGACATTGTTTTTCGTGCGAAAAACACGAGGACGGTTATAAAATGCGTAATCTTGCTTATTACTTACTATGTAAATGATGAAGGAAAGTCGGTAAACGTATTGGCTCGAACTGACATTGTATTTTGAGCATATATTTGTCTACTTTTACATTATAATAATAGATGAGGTATTTTTGTCCACCAAGGTATTATTATTTGAAAGCAAACTTCTGAAATTACTGAATATCCCACCTACATGGTAACATGATTATAGGTACACATAGAACAGAATATAGTTACACAAACTTAAATCTATGGATAAAATACTTATCGCTGACAGCGATATCCACCAGACAACATTTGGATGGACTATAAGAACTGTCATATAATATAAGTATTAAATAATATATGCGAATGATGATAAATCTAGCTTCATCTTAAGGGTAATAACAAATAAGATATTCTATTACATAGAGTATGAAATCAAAAGTCTTTACACCATTTGGGTATTTTAAGATGTGAATAATGATCTTTTCACATTTAAACCACGTGTTTGAACGATTGGCAGCTGGACTGCATGTCGTGGTTTCGATTCCCTCTCGGAACAAATATCTGTATTTTTTACAGATAATTATTCTGGGTTTCGGAGTTACTGTACGGCCGTTATATCTTGGCAAGCCCGAACTTTGCGCAGAAGGCTGCGCACAAATTGTATTTGTATGAGCGATTAAAAAAACAAGGGTTCGCACAATTTGTTTTGCTAATACAACGTTTTATCATAAATCCGGCTTGTTATTGAAAACGCAAATAAAACAGTTTCCACAGTCGACGGCGATATCTAACATGGACCTTCTAATTCTTAAAAGGATAAACTAAAATACGTTATTACCACAAGATTCAACAACAAATGATATTACAGATCTTAAAATGTAGTTACAATTTACCATTCATTAGCTGAGAACAAGATATTTGCTACTTCTCCCATACCAGAGTCTGTGATTCCTGTTAGCCTAGGGGTCTTCAAGTCAAGAGTGAATAGGTGACTTCTAGGCAAACGTGCATATGTTCCATCGTCGACCAAATCATCGCTTACCATCAAGTGAGATAGTGTTCAAACCCGAAGCCTATCTGTAATAAAACAATATACATATCTTTTATATATATATGTATGTACATTTTACGATTTGCTAAGGATGGCAATCTGCCAATACCCCTTCAGCTATTACGTTATATAGCGGTGGAGGCATATACTGTAGTGAAAGTATCATTAAAATCCGTTCAGTACATTTTAAGTGATGGTACACAAAGACTGATTTCACCTACAGTTACTGACTGTGGTTGGTTACATTCAACCAGTAACTTAGACTAGGGCTGCGGGAATGATTGAAACAGTTACTGTGGCCCTGGCACCCAAATGGGTATTGAAGAAAAATGGGTAGGTTTTAGTCTGTAAAAGTCTAATGTTCCCCTCGCTAGTCTAGTTTTTCAGCGGCTTCGTCTGCGTAGCTTTGGCCCTCATTGGTTCCTCAGTGGTTTAATTTTTCAGAGGGTGTATTTTGGAAAATCCTCTCACAGTGCTCGCCTACGTCATAAAAGGAAGCCTTGTGTAAAATTTCACGCTTCTAGTCCCAGTAGTTTCGGCTGTGATTTGATATGTCAGTCAGTCAGTTTCTCCCCTTTTATAGTTCCTCCTAAAAAACCTAGACTTGTAATTGACACTGTTGCAATAGTGATCATCATCATGGCTTGAATATATTTTGCTTAAGATGCGTCTAAAGACGTAACTCCATAATTAATTTTAATCAATGATATCCTCAGTTTAGTACGTACCTTAAGACATCTGCTGCAAGGTTTCGAAAGTCACCGGTTTCTCGAAGGATAGTCTTGTTTTATTAAGATATTACGACAAAGGTACAAAACAACTTGAACAGAAAGCAATAATAATGTCGAGTTTGTTATTTTTTTCTTAAAACCGGTCCTTAACAGAAATAACGCGCAGTATTTGGCATTTGTGTATTCATCATGCCTACTTATCGAAACGCAATACTGAATTGTTGTGTACAATAGAGTTCTATTGAGGAAAACAAAATGTTATATCGGCGATTGTAGTAAACCTGAAAGAATTATGTACTATAGTTTGAATTTTATTACATCACTGGCTTCTGCCAGCGTAAAAGTAGGTTTCTCTATACAAACTTCCAACCCCCGTTTTACCCCCTTAGGGGTGGATTTTCGTAAAATCCGTTCTTAGCGGATGTCTACACCCTATAAGGAACCTACCTTCCAAATTTTAAGTTTGTAAGTGTTATAGTTTCTGAGATTTCGTGATTAATCAGTGAGTGGTATTATGCTTTTATATATATAGATTTGGCCTTCCTGTTTATTTAAACGCTTTGTCACACTTTTGTTGACTAAAATTACACCTATGTCCTTCAGTTGCCGTTAGCGTTCTAGGACCACAAAATAGTGGTCTGTAAGTCAAGAGTGAATAGGTTACTTCTAGGCAAGCGTGCTCCATCGTCGATCACATCATCACTTACCATCAGGAGCGATAGTGGTCAAACGCGAACCTACCTATTATATAATAAAAAAGAAATTGTTTAGATTATCCAAATATTTATATAGTACAACAAATTCGCTACTAAGCGTCTATGTTTACCTTCAGACTCCTAAAAAATTCAACGGATTTTGATGCGGTTTTCTCTAATAGACAAGGGAACAATAAATGATCAATATTCGTGCACGCAATATAAAGTTTCTAGTAGATGGACCGATGCTAAAACATCCCAATATTTACTCTGTAACGAAACCTTGATAGCATATCGGACACACCTATGTATCCATAAAGTACACCTACGAGTACGTGAATATAATGTTTGTCCATTTAAAGGCCAGTTATCAGTATTTACTGACGCCAAGTATGACCTCAGGCATCATATAATATGCAGTATTAATTCGCAGGTACACATACACTGTTTGTATTAGGTGTTGATGATAATCGAATCAACTAGAATTATCTACCGGGCTTAGTAACATTTCATGTTCTTCCTCAGTCTTGTCTTCAATAGTCTTCATAGATGTCGAATTTGACACACTTCAACACGATGTTCTTCCACTATTCCACGGGCTGCCAGATTGCTTAAAAATAGCCAAAAACAAGACCAAATCCCCAAATCTTTTCCTTTCGTTACAGTCCATCCAAAGGTTGTCTGGTAGAAATTGCCCTGTGCAATAAGACCGCCTATTGTACACTTATTTCTTATAAATGTCTGTCCTGTAGTAAGTTAAGGTGTGAAATAAAGTAATAAATAAATAAATAGATACTGCGGCCTTAAAACGCAAAAGGCTACTGAAAGAACACTCTCCCTCTTGTTCCACCCAGAGAACAAGAAGTTATTTGATGATATTCCACCTAAAAAAACACTCCATAATATCTAAGACTCTTCTACCATTTATAATGGGCCTACCACAAGCGCAAGCTTCACCATAGTTTTGCTTGCGCAGGCCGGTTTGTATACGGAACTCCGTGCTTGTGGTTGGTAAACCTTTGAACCTTGAAGCTTGTGCTTGTGGTAGAGGTAGGCCCATTAGGAATGTAACGCACAGTTCCAAATTTTTACTTCTGTGAATTTTACGAACTGTTCAAATGACACTAATCTTAAATTGACGTCATTAATTGTTGCAATCAACTTTAAGACCTAGGATAATATAAAACCCTTTCGTAAATCAAGTATTTACGACTTAATATCTGTTATCTGATTACCGACTATTAGTATTATTGTTATTCATATGTACCTAAAGAACTTTTTATTTAGGAAATAAAGATAAACATAATCCCCTCATCAATTGCAAGGATTAACAATTGTTTTTCAAATATATTGTGCCTATTTCGAACTATTACGCATCAGAATATATGTGAAAACAATCATCAATTACGATTTTATTCGGTTTGTCAAATTTGTTATGGCACCTTGCAGATGAACATACTGCTTACACAATAGATCCCACACATCCGCATCAGATCAAAGTCTGATGAAGTTTTGTAAGCAAAAAGATCTCATAAGAGTTGACCTAAAACAACATTGCATTATTTTTGACCCCAGTGCCTATATATTGTTGAAAGATGGTGATCTTAAGGGTGACAAATCTTGCTAGATTCGCTGCGAGTTTGTTCATATCTTTCAGAAGCTCCAATTTTTCGGATACTACTCTAGCATCGCCCGTGTCTTCAGTTTCGTGAGCTGGCTCTGCTTAAGATACAAAGTGTACTATTGTCTTTTCATTTGCGTTACTGCTAATGAAACATTTCTGACTTCAGTAGGTGCCTCTATATTCTTGAAAGTAAGGTAATCACGGGGTAACAAATCTTGTTTGCGGGATTGTTCGAAAGATACGGATGGGTTTTTGTCAATATAAGTTTGACAGTCCCTCACGCTCTACACAAAAGGGGAGAAGTTGTTTAATGTATTTCCCATCACGAAAAAGTAGCAAATCCTAATCCTTTGTACAACTTTACCAGAGTTGAATTTATTTTTACTCTGCAGCTAAAACTTAAAGACGATTTCGCTCATTTGCGGCAATGATGACATAACTTAAAAAGTATGATTTTAAGAGAGAATTTTTAAAATTTTAATAAATACTCGTACATTCTCATAATCACTTGTCTTTTGAGTATAGGTTTTTATGCAAAAAATATAACTTAAAAATGTATTAATTCGATGCCGTAAAATTATAATACCTAAGTATATTTTGTAATTATATTTGATGTTATCAGTCTATTTTTGTCGCAAATGAGCGATTTGATCTTCTACTGCATCGAGACCTCCCAAACTTAGAAAATTAGCTGGTTGATCCTGTCTTGCACGATTTCTAGTTTAGTGATCCTACGAACTCTTTGCTTCTCTAGATAGAACTATATTTTTCGAAAATAAACTTATACTTGTGTGCATTCCTAACAGAGTAAGTCCATGATTAATTCGTCCAGACATTAACAATTACTACGTGGAAGTGTTCAAGGTTCCATTGTCACCAACGACCCTGTCTGTACCTACCTATTTATTAGTGCTAAGTTTAAGTTTTTTGTTAGAAGCACTTTGTATATGTCATAGTTTTTTTTATAAAAGTAGGAATTGATCTTTTCTTCTTCATCTTTCGGTAGTTTTAATTCATAGTTTTATTACTTTGTTCATGACTCATCCAAGTTAGCAGTCTTCGAAACCAAGTATCCATGTTCAGATCTGTGACTCTTAGCAGAATCACTAGGTACTCATTTTATTGCCATCTAAATATAATTTTATGCGTTTGTTTACGTAGTGCGTTGTCTTCCTTATTTCCTTGTTTAGTGTGATATAAACCACTAGTGAAGATAAAAGTTTACTTAGTCCTACATGAAGCTACTACTTGAGCTCACGTTTTATAAACTATGCTCGTACTTATTACGTCATAATCCAATATGGCTCCCAGCTTACTAGTAAAAAACTATTAATACCAAAGGATTTAGTACTTAAATCCTTTTCGTATAAAGCTTAATTTGCAATGTAAGATTAGCTTGTTGGCATTTAGAAAAGAACCATAAATTAATTCTCATTTTATTACCACGTGTTTGGTGAAGTCGATAATGTTTTTACGCGTTATTTCAGGAAATGAAAAGAATTTTCATGACTTTACTATTGAGCACTAGGTGTGTGAATGTTTTCCGGCTGATTTTCCTCTAGATAAAAATATTTTTTGCTTTATGATTTGTTATGCTCGTAAAATGAAGAATTATTTTAGAATTTTCACTTTATTGTTCTTTTTTAAACAATAATTGTTTAAAAAAGAACAATAAACAAAGCATTTTGAAATCCACTTCATAGACTTGTTTAAAAAACGTTCCAATTTCAACTATCCGATTGTGCAAGTCGGTAATGCTTTGATACAGGAAGTGTTACCAGACACACACTTCCGTCACACAAACTTAATGGCTACAATCCTTACTGTTACTTTGATACGAAAATATGACAAACAAGAGCTCGAACCTTTGTTCTAAAACCAGCTTTACAGTTAAACACGAGTAGGTATACGGTTTGGTTCGTGCCAGCTTCATATCGACGTTGTAAAAAGGTTTTGACTTTTGAACTTTTAAACTGAGACGCTCTAACGACTTTCCTAATTCAAATTTTGACAGATGTGTTTAGTTTTTTTTAGATCTTTGATCACAGAATAATAGTTGCCTGCCGGGAATTTCTAGGCTATTATTAAAAAGGGAACCTAATCTGGCAATACTAGGAGTAGTTCAGAAGCGGGGCACGTGCGTTGCATCCTCGCAGGCCGTCGACCTCACAGTAGCAAGAACTGGTTGAGTTCAAGCCAAGCTTTATCGAAAAAAAGTTGGCAGGACACGGCCCTTTGTGGAAATGAGGTCTTGACATTTGAGGCTGACATAGAAAGGTTTAATTAAAAGAAGGGAATAAGCCTGTTTATATCCTTTGTCTCATTTCACTCAGGATTGAAGAGAAGTAGGGAGGTAGTTAAATACACTGATACTTATTCACCGATCCACGTAATAAAACATCGCATTGTCATCGGTATTTCCTCAATATACTTATTGGACTTTGTACTTCAACTATAACATTGGATTCTCTCTCAAGGAAATTAAGATTTATTTGTCTAGTCTAAAGTTACACTGTTATTAAATTTTCCTTATTAGGTATTTTTTTTTTTCATAAGACTAAAATTATAAGGAAATCAGTAGAAGAAACCCTAGAATTGCTATAATTATAAATCTAGAAAAAATATCGATTGAAAGTTAAAAATATCTTCCAAGAATGGGTGTCAGTACGCGTTCGATTTTATATGGCATTGAGAATTCAGTCAATATTTAAGAACTGACACTTTCATTATACATAGATGAAAGGGCATTGACTCTACATATAGTATGTAGTATCATCATTAGGGAAGCCGGCATCCAGTCCAAGATGGCAACATGAGAACATAGATCCAAAACAGAGTTGGTTGACGGCCAAAATGTACTACTTACACTGGAATATAATGTCTGCGATAACTATATAGTATACGAGCATATTAGTTTCCTAATTACTAGTGACATAATGACTTAATCTATTTGGGAATTACGAAGCCATTAATGGGGTTAATCACTTGACTTTTGAAACTTTTGTATCAGTATCCAAACAAAGATAAAGGTGAGTAGTAACAAAAGATTATGAAAGACCTTGCAACCAAGTGAGGTTAAAGTAACAAAGGAATCACAGCCTAATGAAGATGAAATCTCGTAACTCCACAGATTTGGATTACATACAAATATGGAAGGTAATGTTGCACAATACGGCCAGTTAAAATTGCTCAGGAAACAGACCAGTTAGACCAGATGTCGCGAACTCCTAAACTTCCTGGATTTGGTCCGAACAGAATCACGATTATGAACGATGATTGAGGCTTGGATCTTTGTTTGAAAACATTTTGATTGTTTGTTAAAAACATCAACGGTTTCCTCGTGGCTACTGATGAAAGTACGCGTATTTTAAATCAGAATAACCACATTTTTATTACTCTCATACAAATTAAACAAGACATTTTCGCCGAAATAGGTCAGGTTGGGCCGCTATTGAATATGTAGTGCAAAATCAAAATCCTTTTTCTCTTGGCACCGACACGAAACAAAAATAGAAGAGCAAAAACATTGAATCAGAAAACGACCAACCCAGATGTTTTCTTGCCGTCTCTCTCTAACGCCAATGCTATCTCAAGAGAATCACGCACGGCCGGCGTGCGCGCAACGGTCGACGGATCGGCCAACTGATCGAGCTCACTGGCCAAACTTTCGTTTCTGAACCCAACTGATCAACTAACTAGTTGACTGATCAGATTAGCGGTCGTGTCCTGCCAAATATAATCTGTTTTGTTTTCTTTGAAATCCGTAAAACCTAGATGACTGAAGTGCGGTTACTAGTTGTTAATAGTATCTCATTCTAAATATATGTGAGGGTGAGAGAAAAACATTGTATCAGCTTCAGCTACCTGTCTTTCCGTTATCGGTTACTTATACGGTTGAAGAGAACGGGTTTCGATGGTACACGCAAGAAATGGGCAAGCAAGCTACAAAAGTACGCAGTTTCAAGTGATTCCCACACACATGCATACCTCCAACCTATTTAAATTCCAATACAAACCCTTTTCTTGTTCTTATTTCGAATCACAACAGTTCATTGTGTTAAAACATAATCCGTTTAATATTACGTGTTTTAGAACACGCATAGCGTCATCCATGATAGCTCGTAGCACAGAAAAGCATAGTTTCTCCTACATCATGCATGAGCACATCATTCTGCCCACATGATGGACATAGGCTCATTTAAGATTGACTACAAAGACGGGTGACTGAACGACTGAGTAAGAAAATATTTGTACTACGGAGAGCCGAGAGAGGGTCCAAAATTATACTAGAAGGGCAGGCTAACACATTGAATGTATGTATAGCGGAAGTACTGACCATAACACTTCCAAAGTTTTTATCAATTATATAAATGTTCTACACTTTCATACGTTAATTCAAACTGTATGTCCAATGTGCAGAGTTGGTTTTCATCTGTCAAAGTGGTAAAGAAAGGGCACTTGTTATCATTTCATGAGGTTAATGATCTTTTATTTTGATTCTACAAAAATATTTGTTAAATGATGATAACATACTTAATGTTAGATATGATTATAATAACTATGCTACCATATTTTTTTGTCGAAGTAATGGACGAGTTATAACCTAGATTGAGATTCATTGTAATCCACTTATGCAGGTCAGTGGGAGTCTCAGAGAACCCAAAATTTTCGTAAAGAGAAATGTTATCATTCCTTAGAAAATATCATACTTACCGGACCAATGACTGAGCAACAAGAAGTGACGGAAGTCAATACTCAGCAGATGTGATGCGTAAGGTCAGACACTCGATACAGGCACCATGGTTGATAGAACTAACGAAATTGACGGGAACCTGCATTATTTTGAGAACAGGTACTACTGAATCAGTCCTTTCTCAAGAATAATGACACGATCCAAAAATTCTAGGGTGGTGGTTACCGTTGGTTTCTACCAAATTATTACACCTGTTTCTGGGTACTTTGATGACAACCCTTAGTCCGCTTTTACAAATTTTGAAGCAGTGTACTATCTTGCAATCATGGGAATAGCTACCAAAGAATACCGTACGCTATACCACTCCATTACGGTTTCCTCATGCTGTTTTTAGATATATAGACATATAGACACTGTCAGTAAACATAAAAATGAGGTTGTGTGCAGGTACCGATTACTACAAACAACAAATAAACACAAATAACAAATATTAGCATGACCTACAGATAGTTTTTTGTATGTGATTGTATATGTTTTTGAACGCATCCACTACAAAGGAGTAATTCCTAATGAGGGGCAGCGTTTTAAATAAATACCAAATGATCTAGAATAATGAAACTTGTTCATTGAAAGTAAAGTAAATAATAAAAGTATGCAGAACAACGTGAGTCACTTGTTATGCGAATATTTAACTTTTGTGGTATGCAAATGTGTGGAAATAAATTTTATATTCATTGTTGTAGTACACCCAGTTCTAGAGTAGGTTCTAATTGGTTCCTGAATTGAATATATGTAATGATTTGGGCGTGGTTATTCTAATCTTCAACAAACAGTGGACTTGGGCCTTGTCTTGACTGATCCTACAATTTAAATCACAGTTGAGAATTTTACCATTTATATCTAATAAAACAAAAAGTTCTACAATTTATTAATGTAATTGGATTTAAGTTATCTCCTCCCAGCCATGTTACCGTAATCGAAGTTGACCAAAACAGGTATACAATAGTCTGACCAGGCAAAGCTATTACTTCCAGGGTAATTTGCCCGGCAATTCCGCGAAATACCCTGCACGTGTTCTTTCCCAACGGTACTGTGCATTACGCAAATTGCTTTTTTATGACCCTATAAGTAGGAACACTGTAATTTTAATTAAGAGAGAGGGGAACGCGTACTAAATGTACTGAATAGGAAAATGGGAATTTAATGATACACGTGTGTAAGGGAGCTTCCATTATTAATAACTGTTGATTCAAATGCAGCAAATATGACTCAGAGGATTATTAAAACCAAAATCTCAGTATTTGATTCATCATTGACTGCATCAGGATCAAACCTAGGCGGAAGATAAGAAAAACCTTTCTCATCTTGCGAAACAGTTTTGATAACCTAGAAAAAGTAAAATCTCGAATATTAGAAGTGCCTACTATGACAAATACACGAAGCAAATATTATTCGCACAACATTTCCTGATTCAATATAGAACCACGAGTTAGCAGCATGTTTTAATAATTCCTATTTAAATACATAACTAAACAACATGGAATGACGTTTATTGGCACGAGATGCAACCGTGATACGGTGATGTTAGATAAAGGATATATCAGGTCAAATCATATTGTCTCAAGTAGGTACGGAGGAAAATTTTAAATCACTAACAAAGCAAACGCATTGATGTTCGGAAATTAAAAACTAGAAATGACAAATAGCATTGTCAACATCCTGACACGATGTATTATTTTTTCTTTATAAATTAAGACAATGAGATTCTTAATTCTTTATTGTATTATACCAAAGATAGTTATAAATCTTACAGTGATAATTGATTTGGTGTATATGTAGATAGGCGACCGTAACATAAAGTTGAGTTTTCTCCCAGTAAACCATTAAGTAATAGAAAAAGATCACAATAGGGTAGGATCTACATAAGATAAGATTAGGAAGGTTTCAGGGGCAAATACAGTCGGATAATAAAGATAGAAAATAAAATCAAAGGAATTAGTGGTGTGGGGGCGACGCTTTTTAAAAAGAAAGAAAGGAGATATATTTAGAAGAAAAGCTTTTGTCTTTGAAAGAAGCTAATGTTCAGTAGCTGCTCTAAATACAATCATAAATATAAAAATGCAGTGGTCTCATAAATAAGCAACTACCTCAACTTATTATCATGTATCCCACTAACATGTAAGGAACTAATTCATTTCATGTTATTCTTGATACGTAAACATGAGATCGCATGACAAATATTTACTACATGCTGCTCAGGAGTTCGCAACGTGATGCCGGAGATAAGGTGTCAATGAGAATGGCGGGGTACAATTACTTTAGTGTAGTTCACAATTGATTTAGCTGTCATGGATGCACGAGTTCATAAAATGTTGAAGACGTAATTGGAAGACGGACTTTGACCACATCAATGTGGGGAAGAAGTGGTATTAATCGTTGGGTGTTGATTAGATCAGAGTAAATCTAATGGTTCTTTAGTACTTAATTAAAAATTAAGTACTAAAGAACCAAGTGGATTAAATGAACATTTGAAGGCGTGTCACTAGATGATATGAAAATAATAGAAATCGCATCTACCCTCGATTAGCCCAAAACATTTGATTATATCAGTATTATAAAGGCGAAAGTTTCAATGTACTTTAAATGAATGTGTGTGTAACTCATTAATGCACACACAGCAGAACGGGTTAACCATGTCCTGGAATAGCATATGAGAAACCTTTTATCCCCAGAGAATGTTTCTTTAGGATGATTTTCTACTTCATGCGGGCGAAGCCGTTATCAGAATCTAGTAATAAATGAAATTTAAAATAAAAAAAATCTTAATAAACAGAACAAGCTGAAAGCCCTAGTTAGACATTAAGTAGATTCAATAGATAGACTCCTTGTACTTACATTGACATTACACGATTAGATTACATTACAAACACTCAATAAAAAGCAGCTTTATCTGTTCAGTCCAAAGGCTACAATATAGTGTTAGTCTATTAGAACAACATCAGGTGAAATAATAGAAACCAAAACTGAAGAAAGAATCAAATGATGTATGTATGAGAATAATTTCCTGCAATATGATTTGACTTATGGCGTAGAAATTTGCGTATTAGTTAAGCTTGTAGATCTGAATTAAATGATCACTGGATGGATTATCGACGTTGTATTCTCAGCATGTGGTGTTTTCTGCCTGCCCGCATCAGTGTGTTTGTTATCTGACAATAGATGACAGCATGTGGCCAATAATAAACGAACTGCAGTTACTATGCAATGTTTATCATACGAGCAATGAATAATTATGGACTTATTTTCACATATCTGCTTTGATATGAAATTGTGACTAAAACATTCAAGTTACCGTCCAACTGTTTATTATCATCAAGTACTTGTAAACGCAATAAATATGCAATTTGAACTTGCATACCTTAGTAATGTTTACTCTAACACAGACATGATATGGCGCCTACAACCAAAACATTTACCTATATCAGTGTTAATTGCAAAAACAATTCGTGCATAAATACTTATAATAATGCGCAATTAATAACAGGTAAACACTCCATACCTTCGCTGTTGTTGCCTCTATATGCGCAGTTGACTGTTGCATACAAAGACATACTCGTATGGTAATGAACGCTTGGAATCTACGTAACTGCCCAAACGTACATAAATTATAACGGATATGTAAAGAAGTTTTGTAAAAAAACGGAATATGGTTCAGCGGAAAATGCTAAACTCCTTAAGACTGCGAAAAAGCTAAAGCAGACAGATTTTACGGCTCAGACGTTCTGGTTCTTGATCCGTTTTGCTAAATAGATATTATTTTTTACATAACATCTTGTATGGACTTGTTAGAGAACCAAAAAGCCTCCAGCAAGTCCCAGACGTGTTAAACATTGATAAATAGCTCTTAATAATAGGTTTTTTGGTTGCTGACTTTCACTTCATAATATTACCAAATTGGCTAGTAAGCTAGTCTAGTAATATGCCTGTGTGTGTACTGTGTAATTATTTGGCAAAAACCAAATATTTTATTTGCGAAAGTTAGCAATCTAATTTACAGTGTGGATCCTGTTTTAGGTCATATGAATGTAGGTTTGTTTTTTAGGTACCATGAACGTTAATCTCGCTTTCTTTTTAGTAAAAGTTGTACTGAGTAATTACAAATTTTACTTTATCTTGTATTACCAACACCCGTGTGAACTTTTAAATTGAAGTGTCTCTCCTTTGTTCCAGGTATGCGAGAAACTGGAGATCGGTGCCGAAGCGGACTACTTCGGCCTCCGCGTATCCCCAGTTTCCGGTCCGGGCAGGTGGCTGAACCTGCGCAACCCTCTCGACCCTCACCGCATCCCCAGCAGGCGCCTCGACCTACGAGTCAAGTTCTGGGTGCCTCCCCACCTCCTCATCAATGAGCCCACCCGCCACCAGTTCTATCTGCACGCTAAACTCGACCTTACTGAAGGCAGACTCGTTGTAGCAGACTTGGAAGTCGCTCGAAGGATCATCGCTTACATAGCTCAAGCTGAGACAGGAGACTGCGATCCAGACATGCCTCCAACACACATATACGAGGAATGCGATAGAATCGGACCTCAAGGCGAACGTCCAGAAGATCACGTCGACAAAATCATTGAGTACCACTGCGAAATCGCCGAAATGGGAGCTTCCCAGGCAGAGTACAGATTGTTGAAAGAGATTTCGAAATTGGAGTCGTTTGGGGAGGAGTTGTTCTTCTGCAAGCCTGTGACGTTTAATAACAATGCTCATAACTTGTATAGTCACTTGCTGTACCATCGTCAGCAGGCTGAAGAGCCTAGAGCGCGTGATGAGCAGGAGATCGATGGAGGAGCGACGGTGGGGTGTCTGACGTCTGGGCAGAGTGGTGGAGGATGTGGGTGCAGATTGAGCACTTGTGTGGGGGTTGGACCACATGGCATCGTGGTATACAGGCCAGCGTGCAATGGAGAACATGAGATCGGAGTTGAGAAGCAAAGGTTGGTGTCTTTTCTTTATTTTTCTTTGAACAGCGAATATTAGACGCCATTTCTTTCAGTTTGTTTCGTATGCTAAACTGTTTGACTGAATTTTCATTGAATGTAACTAGCGTAGCTCTCCATACGAGATTCAGTAAGACAACAATTACTGAAAGTATTTCAATATTAAATAGGCATGGCATTTAAAAATTCTGCATTTTCGTCCTTGAATATTTCCGCAAATCTTATAACAAAGCTACTTACATTTTTAAATGAAATCGTTATTTAATAAAGCGGACGAGTTTCGACTGTCCACTCCACTTATTATTCGTGTAAGTTAGTCAGTAACGAACAGGTCAAGACAATGGGCACGCTCGCTGCTGTTTTCGGTGACAACTCTTGAATTCATTAAAATGACATCACGAACCTAAATATGCGGCGAACGACGAAGAATATTTTAAAAAAATATTAACTTAACAAAACATACTTATTGGCCTTCAGATTCGCAAAAAGAATTGCAATTTGTTCAATAAGATTTTACTGAAAACATGACAATACCTACGTGCCTTTTAGACAACGTTTTTGTCTACGGTGGATACCTAGTTGCTAAATAAAATCTGCTGAATTCATTATTTTCCTAAACATGTTGCAAATTAAGTAAATAAAGCTAGTTAAATGTATTGTGCAATGAATGCTGACGAAGTTAAGAGATATTTTGTCCTATAAATCATGAATTGCACAATATGACAAAAAAGTAGCGTTTATACGTACAAACCTACGTCATGTTTAGTAAAAGTACTCTGATCCATTTCTTATGATAGCCACGCCCCGATAGAATTGTTTCCACTCAATTACACAGTAATTTACAAGATAAATTTAAAGTAACACGCACAAGCACACTTACAAACTCACAAGCACACACACAAATGCGCTCGCGCAATAATACTTATATTTAAAAAACAATAGCAGAAAAAAAAAATAACAATTGTAGTAGGTAATATATACAATTAGAGGGGATCGGCACTGTTACTCCTTAATACAGGCTATGTCATAGCCTAGCAAGGAGAGCAGCACGTCACCCATTTGATTGCCACAGATTTTATACTACCCACTTTGTTAAAACTGTTACATGTACTACAATCTGTGTTTTTTTATATAAATAAAGATTATTATTATTTTTTATACATATCTTTTACATTTTCAAATATTTCTTTAAAAAACATATAAAAAAAACATTTAAAAATATAAAAAATAGTTGTCCGCCGGTGTCGGGAACAGGGTCCAAGCTACCGGTGGTTAGGGCTCCAGAGACAGGAACCTCCTCACAATGCGAGCCGTATCGAGGAGTACTGCCTTTTGTATCAGGCCCTTGATCCAACCGCGCAACGACAGCTTCGACAGATGTTCATCGAAGCTTTTGGCTATAAGGCCATTGGCGGTCACAACAATCGGCACAATGATAGCCGAGTCCACATTCCACATGTCGACAACCTCGTGTGCTAAGTCGAGATATTTGATTTGTTTCTCTTTCTCAGCTTTCACGAGATTCTCGTCATGCGGAATGGTGACGTCGACTATCATTGCGCGGCGCGCTAATCGGTCTATCACCACTATATCCGGCTTATTGGCTACAATAGTACGGTCAGTAATGATAGACCGATCCCAGTACAGCGTGACATGGTCATTTTCGAGAACTGGGTCGGGCACATACCTGTAGTATGGTACCTCCGAATCCACTAGGTTATATTTCAAAGCAAGTTGCTGGTGAATAATCCTGGCTACTTGATTATGCCTGTGCAAGTACTCGCCGTTAGCCAGACGAGAACAACCAGAGATAATATGTCTGATGGACTCACCCGGACGATGGCATGCCCGACACACGTCAACCGTCCCGTCCTTCATAATATGTCTCCGGTAGTTGTTCGTTAAGATAACTTCGTCCATAATTGCACAGACAAAACCTTCAGTTTCTCCGAAGAGGTCGCTAAAACGTAACCAGGCCACGGACGCCGCGAAATCTACATCAGGCTCATGAAGAGCCCGATAAAAGCGCCCGTGGAGCTCCTTGCCTTTCCATACTTCCTTGCGGTCATCAGTAGTAAGTACCACAGGTTTGCGCCAGTCCTCTTTAGCCATGGATAACGGGGTGAGTCCCTTGTCCATTGCGACCACATCGCGGTGCATACCCACGTCGGTTTTGAGAAAATATTCTCTGAGGCTGCACACCTCACGGTTGTGTAGAGTCTTTGCGTTCAAAAAACCCCGACCTCCACACTTCCGCGGGATGTACAGTCTCATCACCGATGATCGTGGGTGATGCATCCGATTTGCGGTCAGCAATGTACGGACCCGTCTATCCAGAGCATCTAGCTCGGTCTGAGTCCATTTGAGTATGCCGAAAGAGTACATTAAAACCGGCATGACCCAACCATTGAAGGCGCGTACCCTATTTCCACCTGACAGAAGGCTGTTTAGAACCTTCTTCAGGCGGCCAAAGAAACGCTCCTTCAATGTTTGTTTCATGTCAGCAACGTTAATGCCCAACGCTTCCGACATACCCAAATACTTATATGTTTCGGTCGAGGAGAGGGTTCTAAGGTGTATGGAATCCGAGAGTTGAATTCCCTCGGATTCCACAATCTCCCCTCTCTTTACATGCATGACTGCACATTTGTCCACACCAAATTCCATCCTGATGGCACTACTGAAAGTTTCAGTTACTTTCAGTAGTTCCATCAGTTGCAAATTGTTGTGGGCAAAAAGTTTCAAATCATCCATGTAAAGAAGGTGAGATATGACCTGACCACCTCTTCTCAACCGATAGCCTAGACCTGAATTCTCCAGCAACGTGCTTAGAGGATTCAGGGCTAAGCAAAACCAAAGTGGACTCAAACTGTCGCCCTGAAATATTCCCCGTTTAATCCATATTGGTTCATCATTCCCTTGGATCGGTCGACATCCTGGGTAGCGAAGGACTGTTTTCCATTGCCTCATACATGACTCAAGGAAGGTGCGTAGAGTTGCATCTATTTTATACAACTCCAGCACCCTCATGAGCCATGTATGGGGAACAGAGTCATAGGCCTTCTTATAATCTACCCAGCATGTCGACAGATCCTTGCGGGATCGACGAACCTGTTGGCTTATGGCCATGTCAATGAGGAGTAGCTCCTTAGTACCACGGGACCCATTCCTACATCCGTTCTGAGAGGCAGACATTATCAAATTTTTTTCTATATGTACATTAATTTTTGCTCTCAGAATGGATGTAAGAAGTTTATAGACCGTCGATAAACATGTAATCGGCCTATAATTCTTGGGTTCCGTGGGACTACCAGTCTTATGGAGCAGGTGGGTGATACCAGTTGTTAGTAACTGAGGTAGCGACCCAGAATCTAAACATGACTGGAATTGCGATGCCAGAGGCGCGTGTGAGCTGCTGTACCATTTTAACCAAAAGTTGTGCAGTCCGTCCGTACCTGGAGACTTCCAATTAGGTAACGGACGAACTGCTCTGGCTACGTCTAGTGGAGTAATTATAACTTTATCTATTTCTGGTACAGCTGCGCACACGCGCTCGACATCACGCATCCAGCCACCCTCAGTGTGACAGACGGGCACCGACCAAATGCTGCGCCAGAATGCATTCGTGGTGGCATCATCCGGGCGGAGCACGTCAGTCACACTATGTTCAGGTCGCTCCCAGGCTCTATACACCCACCTCTCATCGCTCTGAAACATGCGATTCTGCGAGTACCGATCAACCCGCCGCTTATACCGGCGAATGCGGCTCGCCCATGCACAAACTTTCTGCTTCAGGAAGTCGATTCGCTCTGTGACACGAGACATGTATTCTTGAGGGCTGATACCAGTCCCCGAAAACGCCCGCCTCACAAAGCGCATCACTCGTGGTCGTGTATTACCCTCCCTGAAGCAGTATAGTTTGCCGATGAGTACCCTGGCCCCATCAATACGCTTCTCGATCCTGCACTGCCAGGCTGGTACAGCAGGCTTTGGTCGAATAGTTCCATCTGAGTTAGGAAACTTGATGTTGGCTAAACGACATGCCGTAACAGCCCCACAATACAGGATTGAGTGCGTATCAACGAGGTTCTCGCTACTTTCAAAGATGTTCTTAAGCAGCGAGTCCAAAGCACACACCAGCGCCCTATTTTTTTTGTGCATGGTTAACCTTGGCAAACGGGGTCTAAGCTCAGTCGGAGTTGATCTGTACTCGCGAAGCGCATCCTCCAGTGCGCTCCTCAGTCGATCGTTGCACTGGCTACTTACTGTGACAACCCTATCATCTGCATCATCGTTATTATGATTGGACCGCGGCGAGATTGCGTTAGTAGTCGGCGTTGCCGCGGTCTGTGTTTGTGTAGATGTCGAGATGATTTGGTTGCTCAGTACCTCTGAGCGCAGCCGATCAAGTGCAGCGTCGTCCAACCTGTGGTTGCGTTGGATAACCCGCACCTGATCCGACAATCGTTGGGCCGAGACGTTCACGGTTGGTTCCAGGTCCTGAAAAAGAGACAGCATCCTATCACGGTACGCAGTGAGGTTAGTTCCCCCCTCTGTAGACCCGTAATATGCGCGCATGACGTTCTCATTCATAGTCTGAGTCCATCTCATGCGCTGCACACAACCACCGGCAGCGGGGACCCGGCTCGGGGCCGGTTGGCCCCTAGGTCCTAAGCTCTTCGGTGGCCGGCCTCTCCCCGGCCGACGTACAGGTGTTGGCGACGTCGGCGGAGAGAAATACTCGTCGCTCGAGCTCGACGCAACTGCAGCCGTCGGTGACACTGGTGATCCGAGGTCCGGCGGCGGCGAGGCGGAGCTGAGCGACGAGCCCGGGGGTGAAGGGCGTGCGCGACGGGCAGCTGCTCTCGTCAACATACTCACAGATGTTTTTTCATTCTTTTATTAATATTGATTATGTTATTTTTGTTGGTGACATCTGTCATCTGTCTGGTCTTGTGCATATTTTTCTTCTTCTTGTTGATTTTTGCTATAATTACTATGGTTTTGATCAAGTTTTTATTACGTATTGTTTCTTGTTGGCTATTGTAAAAATTGTGAAAATGTGTTATTATTATTATTATTATTAAATTTAAAGTATTAATATCCGTTAATTTTAATATTTTCCCCTCTTGTTCAATGTCTGATTATCAAATATTTAAGCATGATAAGATAGACGCCTTTATTTTCAAAGAAATTTCTCGATCTGTGCGAATTTCTTTGTTTTGACTTATCAATTCAGTTGTTTTATCTTCACACATCGCTGCGCAGAATTTGGTAGTTGGGACAATAACTTGTACACATTCGGTACAGAGATAATATGATCTTTGGGTACTTATCGTAAAATGAGGATGTTTAATCGAAACACCGAAAGACCTACATAGGCACTTATAACGTCAGAAGCTAGCGCATGGTTCCAATTGGTCGTTTCCTATGGAGAAGAACCGGCAAGTAACTCCATGGACATGGCAAAGAGAATTGAACCACTGAAAGACTCGCACCCCTTTTTTCATCAAAAACGTCTTTCGATCTGGTTGGAGTGTGAGGGAATGTAAGACTTGTACTGACTTCCACCAGAGTTCCTCCAGTTGACTTCGTTTCCCTGCAGTAGTGGTTCTTTCGAACAAGCTCACATACTGTAAGTGAACGTAACTGCCAGAACTGTCCTTCATCAGCCATCAGCCTAGAATGAACAGGAATTTTCTGGGTTCGCTCATTCCACAATAGACCTCATTAATCGCTACCGTGTTCTTTCAGTTGCCACAGCAACTCTTTCGAACAGTAAGTACCTGAACATTTCTATTTTATAGCTAACAATCCGCCTTTTCTCTTTCTAGCATCGCCTACACAGCGATCCACCGCGCGCAGCCGTTCCGGCGCAACTTCCAGATGTCGTACGTAACCGACGAAGGGAATGAGGCGACTCTACACGTGAAGATGGCCACCTCTGGGCAGGCAGCCGCAGTGTACCGCGCCGTCACTGAGAAGCACGCATTCTACTGCTGCGAGACGGTGCGGACTGATGTCACCGAGCAGTTTATCAGGGATCTCAAGGTGAGCTACTTTTTATGTCTTTTCGGCGTAGAACATGACTATGCCTTAAATATTGCTGTAATATGGACATGACTGGCTCTTTTAGTAGCCAAAAGCGTGTTTGGTTTCTGGTGTCTAGTCTAGGTTCAATCTCCAGGCCTTGGATAGGTAAAAAAGGGAAATGAAGTCATGCTTGGGAGAGTACTTGTCACGACCTGTGCAAATCTTCCAGCCTTCCAGCAAGAACAACTTGTGGTTTTAGTCTGTAACAGCCTGACAGACCAGGATTTGTGCGATATTTTTCGTTTGACAGCACTATAGTATGGTAGATAGCAGCTGCATTGCTTCCAATTTGATCTATTTGCGAGCTTCAACGATGCCCCTAAAAACTTATCGACAACCAATTAATAATGTAACATATACTTACATTAGATGAAGCAATAGAGTATATTTTATCGTTCATGCTACGAGTCACGTACCTAACCAGCCTTTCTGTTGGCAACCTTGTGGAGAGTTATGAGAATGCCCATAGAACATGTACCCAGAATAATCAGCACTATTAGATCGGAACTTTGAACATAAACATTCATAAACCACACAATTATTCATTGTAAATAGGGTTATTTACAATATATAAAACTGTATTTTATGGTATCATTATAATGGTTTATTTATGCTATAATTTGCGGTTTTAATAACTCTCGTAGGTATGGAGGTATAACCTACTATTTCAATAACATCAAATTGTCCTCATAATGTCCTACTTATGAAATACGCAGTCATGGGAATATTCCCATATTGTATAGACCTTGGTTATCATAACATGACTGGACAACTATTTCTGTTAAGTTATTCCAGCCGGTGTAATTTTCTCGCAAATATGACATGAATTGTAAATCACAGAAATGCGAAAGTTAGTTTGTTACTCCATCCCGCTGAAACGACTGAAAGAATTTGTTACACGTGTAGCTAAAGTCCTGGAATAGCACACAGAATACTTTTTACCGCGAAATTATGTTCCCTAGGGATAATTTTCTACTTTTGAACGGATCACTTACGAGTTGTAGGTCGTGGGTTCAAACTCAGCCAGGCGCATTACTTTGTATAATTTATTTCATCACCACTGCTCTTAAAACGGTGAAGGAAAACATCGTGAGGAAACCGGCATGTCCTAGAAGCAAAAATTCGAAGACATGTGGCATTCAACCCGCACTGGGCCCGCGTGGTGGATTACGTCTCATTCCCTCTCCTACAGAGGAGGCTTGAGTCCCAGTCGTGAAAACATTATTAGGCCGAATATGCTAAAGGGATGAAGCCACTTGCAGAAGATAGTAGCAATATAATTATCCTGCAACTTGGAAATTAAACATTACTGACGAAACTTGAGTCTACTTTGAGGCAGACATCTGCTAACCCCTTTGGGAAACACAAGCGTTATGTACCTAGACCCATGCGCAATGAAAAAAAAACCCCTCTTTCAAGTTTCAATTAATTTCTCCTATAACCTCACTATCTATTACTTTCAATGTCAAACATCCATATTAGATCACTTACCACAATACTTTGTGCTGGCCTGAACATCTGGACTTTGTTCAGCCTAATATTCACGGGGGCGTTCCGTGACCTCTAGCTAGTCGTTGACAAAACAATCGTTTAGTGTTGCTACAGTGGACTTTGCACCGCTAAACGATGAGTTCGGGGAACTAAAATTGAATAGGTATTCGCGATTTGACCAGCCTGAACTGCGTGACAGGATGAGACAATTCAGAGACTAGTGGTTGAAATTATGTATAATTATGAACTTTTAATTAAATGTATGGTTGTTTTTTATTACTCGATTGTTGTATGGCTGTCTGTCTAGCGAGAATAATGTATTAGTCACTTGTGAGTCAAAATTTCTCGTGAGAAGTTTAAAATAATTATAGGTTTATTTTAAACTACAATAATAAAAGAGCTCATGAGAATAAACAAAAAGATTCAATTTAGGTACCTACCTATTGTGTTATAAGAGAATCGACACATGCTTAAATTACATAAGTATTGTAAGCTAGTAGAAAATTATCGCAAAGAAACGTCATATGTGCTATTTCAGGACATGGTCTACCTGAGTACCAAGTTTCATCGAAATCCATTCAGCCGTTCGAGCGTGAGTAACAAACACACACACTCACAAATATTCGCCTTTGTAGATATAGTTTTTACATTTCTAAAATCACAATAATTCCATTCTTTTTTTTTCCAATATTCACCCCCTAATAGCTATATTTCACCGGGATACCATGGCGGCGCAACAATCTGTACCATGACGTTTAAAGTAAGATTGTTTCATTCTTATTTCCAGTGTGGGTAGGAGATGGCGCTAGATAACCTGTATAGCTCTGTCTCTTACCCACACTGAAATAAGAATGAAACAATCTTACTTTGAACGTCATGGTAACACCGCAGTTGCGCCGCCGTGGTGTCCGTAAGATATCAAACTAGACACTATAGAGTTGCTACACCACATTGAGACAGTATCAAAATAGCCCTTACAAACTCCTTACACATTCTTCTGATGCCACTAACAGCCAAATTGTGTAGTGGGTGAAGTCCGAACAAGCGACTTCTCTCCCGTCATTTCGTCATTCCCTCGTAAATGCCTCTTCAATGAATACATCACATCACTCCCACTCCGACAGGATACCTTGCGCAATAGGATATCCTTATAACTACAATCAGATAATCTGTCTGCGGATGATTGCATGTAGATTTTTTCGTCAGAACGATTTGAGGAATTCATCATTATGACTGGTTCATTCCGTAGTGGTTATTCTGAAAGGGAAACCCGTGATTCTAGAACGCAAAAGGTAACGAAGGAACATAGGTGTGGTTGGTTTATTCAGTAAAAGTCTGACACGCCCTATCGTCCTGCCCTAGAGTGGGAGAAGTCATTACATAATTTCTCACCTTAAAAATAAAATAGTGTTTTTTGTTACTAAAGTCCCGGGTACTTTAAATCCATATACTAGCACACAGACTCGCAGCAATACGCAGGCCATACAAATATTCTATAACACAGTATCTAAGATATGCTTTAAAACACAGCGGGCTCTTTTTTATCATTTATATAAACCAGTGCTTGACTGCGATCCCACCTGATGATAAGTAGTGATGCAATCGTTGATGGTGAGGCGCACTAGTTTATTAAGAGCCTATTCACTCTACCCTTGAAGACACCTAAATTATAATCTGACGGTAAGACCGTAGCAATCCTTCGATGTACGCGGCTTAAACTAAACAACGAATCGAAACGCTTAGTCCAGACCGTAGAGGTTTCAACAGTGTTCCCTCATTGTGTTCTTTTAATTTATCCAAGAAGGCTGGAGCAAAAATGGCTGTCTCTTTGATTCTAGCAACCTTAACGTTTTTTCTCTGTTGTTCCAGGGCACCATAGCGTCGATCTTCAACGACTCGACGACGCTGGGGCGGCGCTACGTGTTCGACATCCGGCGCACGTGCCGCGAGGTGCACGACCGCGCGCGCCGCGCCGCGCACGCGCTCGCCGCCGCCGCGCACGAGCCGCGCGCGCGCAGGAGGTCCAACTCGGGGGCTGAACATAAGGTAACCACCACCACCCCTTGCCACTCTACTTCTAGCTTCCGCTTGCGTCGGATTGTTTTCGTGTCCTATTCACCAGGGTCATATGTGTTTGCGACTGGGTACTCCATCTCGTTTAGCTCTTCAATCCCCATAGGTGACAGAAGAGCTGACGAGATGGAGTATTTAGTCGTGGCTGTGCAACCTTGACGAAATAAGCGCGAGAATGTTTGTCGGATATATCTTAAACTTGAGACCTGACATGTCCTAGGTCGACAGATGTCTGGCCATGCCTTCCAGTACCATAGCCGTTTACTTATAAAAGTCTTGTCCCCCTCAGGAGCCCCGAGCTCGCTCGCACAGCGGCGGCTGCGGCGCGGAGGCGCTGGCGTGCCGCGCGTGCATGGACGCGCCCATCGACACGCTGTTCCTGCCGTGCAGGCACGTCGTGTGCTGCGGGGACTGCGCTCCTAGGTATGTACAACTGCTATAAGCATTACGCGTTCATGTTTTAAATGTTCAATGTGTTAAGTTTTTAAGAGCAATTAAATTTTAAAAGAGCTATTACATCTATATATGTAAAACTGACTGACATATCAACGCACAACCGAAACTACTAGGACTAGGAATGTGAAATTTGGCACACAGCTTCCTTTTATAACGTAGACGGGGATTTTCTAAAGTTCACCCCCTAAGGGGATGAAACCAGAATTCTTCTTGAAACTTTAAATCTAAACAAGAGCAAATCACGTCTAAATTATTAAGTAGAGTATTGCTGATAGCTCTTATTCCGTATGAAATTTTCATTTTAATGTTCTATTCTGATTTTTAGTAAGACATGATTATTAATGAACCCTCTCTCGTTTCCAGATGCCACCGCTGCCCGCTGTGCCGCGGCGAGATCGAGAAGCTGATGCACATCTTCCTGCCGTGCGACTACCCGAAGAGTCCCGGCCTCGTCAAGTGAATGCGCCGCGCGCCCTCACGGAACTAGCTGACGACGAGCGTCTCGCCGCTCGTGCCGCCGCCCGCCGGGACCACGTGACGAAGTGCCCTTATGAGTGTGTGTGTGATTGTCTAGTCACTAATGTTTGACTCCAGCTGACAAATGCATTTCAGGAATGTACAGCCATTCCACCCTACGATAATCCGGTACTTATTTCTTAGATTTTAAATCATTAATACATTTATTATTGGCTAAATATAAGTTGATATTATGATTTATGAGAAAAAATATACAAAAAAAGTAGGTACCCAAAAAAACCTTTTGATCACCTTCGTTTTAGAAGGTCTAGTTTAACATTTTGTGATAATTATGATGTATGTTTTACAGAAAACTTGTTCAGAAAAAAGTGCAAGTCTAAATTTTAAGTTTAATTAAAATATTAAACTTAAAATTTAGACTTGCCTGTTTTTAATTTGGTAACTTATGTTCGCTGTAACATTGATGTAAGTTCGATTGTAAGTTAAATATTGTAAGACCTATGGTCTGTAAGTAATCTAAAGGGAAAAATATAAAATACATACTAATACTGCCAACTGTTGTTTTATTTATTTACTAGTGACCCTTCCTGGCTTCGCTCGAGTGTTAGAAATCTTCAAAATTCTCAGCTTTACTGTAATACGCATGTAAATTGGTGAAAATTGCATCAAATTAAGTTCAGTAGTTTTCGAGTTTAATTGTGTTCATACAGGCAGATGGACACGGTGGGCGACTTGGTTTTACAATAAGGATACATAAACCTCCTTTTTTTATGGCCCTTTTTATTAGTGAAAACGGCTTCGAAATCTATGCGTAATTTAGAAATTAGGATAAACACACGAAAGGCTACTCTATTTTGTATTTCTTATACACGAACAATATAAACTTAAGTAGGTAGGTACGCAAAAAGGCACATTAAAATCACAAAAGAGTAAAAATTTTCAAAAAATTAAGGTACAATTCCGAGATGGACTGCAGACCACAAACTTCAAGCGACACTACTTGTTTTTACTGAATCTTGAAAATGATTCAGAGTGCGGCGACACTTCCGCCTGCAGCCGCGATACGAGTGCTGTCGCGAACCGCAGATTTCACACAAACTTTTTCGGGAGAAGATGAAGGGAAATTAATTAACTTTGTTGCTGGAAACAAGTCGCCATCATCTTCCTCTTCTAACAATAGTAAAAGTATCGATACCATTGTTGGATAGCTGCAGTGTCGCCTGCAGGCCACATTATGAAAATTCTCTAAATATCTATAAAAATAATAAAATCATCAATCTAAAGATACAATATATGATGAAGTCATCGTTTTGTACATAATAGTAACATTAAATGTATACATAATACATTAAAATTTAACCTACAAAGTTCAAAGGCTCAATGTAGGAGGGCAGAAACCCAGCTAACCTAGCAAAGAAAATCTTATTTAATTCAAATATACTTGGATAATATTTAATATAATAATACCTTCAGAGTGGTCTAAATTCTGTAAAATTATTGCAAAAAATAAGAAAATTAAACAAAGATACCCCATCTTTGCTCAGTAACTACTGTTACTGAGCAAAGATGCTGTTGCGGTCTTGTTTATTCTTTCTATGAGCTAGCCACGAGTTTAAAAGCTCCTGCGCCTGTTCAAAATACGGGAGCAAAGTGACGTGTTTTAACACGTTGCGTTTATATTCTATAAGATATTTTTGCTCAAATATTTCTAACAGGCGCACCACTCGTAGTCGTGTGGTCGTGTCTAGCATTACCCAGCTATTTTGACACCAGAATGACTAAGTAAATAAAAGCAAATGATAAGTAATTTTTAGGGCGCAATTTCAAATTTAAGCTAAATACGACTGCTGACCTGCCATTCTAACGTTCACAATGTCCTAAGCTGTTGCGAACATACTAAATACTTTATCCTTACATATTAAAAAAAACATCGAGTCTGTCTGTCTGTATGAACGCGATCAACACAAAAACTACTAAACAGATGTTCATGTAGAGTTTTTACCCTGCGAAGATGGGGCTGTATTTTGAAAACTGTTAAAAAAAACAATAGTGTAGTAGCCATTACGGCGTTATCATCATCATCATTTCAGCCGATAGACGTCCATTGCTGGGCATAGGCCTCCCCCAAATGTCACCACAATGAACGGTCCTGCGCGTCTCGCATCCATCGGATTCCCGCAACCTTCTCCAGGTCATCTATACACCTTGTACCTAACACCACCTACCACCTACCACCTACGAGGCTATGGCGACCCGCCAACACGCACTGGACCAGCGTGGCGGGTTATGGTCCAAACCCCCCCCCCCCCCCCCCCACAAAAGCACATGCTATGCTCGGAGTTTCCTTGCGTGATCAAATCAGAAATGAAGATATCCGCAGGAGAACCAAGGTTGCCGACATAGCACGAAGAATCGCCAAACTTAAGTGGCAATGGGCAAGGCAAATTGCTTGCAGAACAGATGGCCGTTGGGGCCGAAAGGTTCTGGAGTGGTGACCGCGTACCGGAAGATGCAGAGTTGGAAGGCCTCCCGCAAGGTGGAACGCTAATCGCGAGCGAAGCCGCAAAGACAAGTTAAAAGCCTTCATTACCAGCTAGCTCTTCACTCTTGTTGAGGTTAGACGCAGTGACGGATTAAGACTACTTGATGCCCTAAGCAATCTACGCCTGTGGGCCCCCCTATCCGTATGTCAACTAGAATAGGTCTTTAAACCTTTACCGCCTAAAACATTAGTTTTTTGTAAAATAAGGTGATGAGATGTAACGTACCTTAGAAGTGGAGTAGGTGCAACAACAATAAAAATCAAAGCATAATTTATTATTAGGGGTTAAAGTATGAAATTGCCGATTTGTACTGAAAAATTGAAATTCGTATTTTTTTTCATTTATCACATTTATTTAATCAAAATAATTACCATTATTATGTCTACATTGCTGCCATCTAATAGGAAGGTCATTTATACCTTTGAGATAGAACTCTGGAGATCTAGATTCGACAAATTGTCTGAAAGCAATTTGTACTGTCTCCTGAGAAGAAAACTTTTTATCAAGTAGAAAATTGTCCAAATCACGAAAAAAATGGTAGTCCGTTGGAGGAAGGTCTGGCGAATACGGAGGGTGACAAATGGTTTCTAATTGCAGTTACTGTAGAGTTAAAATGGTTTCTCGTGCTGTATGAGGTCTCGTGTTATCATGGAGCAATAATGGTGAAGATTGATTCATTGGTCGGGGCTGTTTAACTGCTAGTTTTGCTATAATTGTTCGGAGCACAGTAGACATCTTCCGTTATTGCTTGACTAGATCGAAGAAACCTATAGTGAATAACACCATGCTGAGACCACCAAACAGTTACCATTACCTTTTTATTGGTAAGCTTTGCTTTAGGACACTATTGTGGCGTTTGACCTGGGGTCAGCCATTACATTTCTCGCTTACGGTTATCGTAAAGAATCCATTTTTCATCACATGTCACAATTCGATCCAATATTCCTTCATTTCTGTATCAACTCAACAAGGCAACATAAGTTTCAACACGCGTTTCTTTCTGCAGATCAGTCAAATCATGAGGCACCCATTTTTCATATTTTTTTATTGTTGGTAAGGCAACGTTAAACCATTCCTGGGTAGTTTGACTCGGATGGGCTTCCACCATCTCTTTCAATTCATTGTTATTCACCTGTGTGGGCGGTCTTCCACGTGGTTCGTTCTTGAAATAAAATCCATCACGAAAGCGTTTAAACCAAAATCACAGTGTGCGTTCATTAGCAGTCCCCTCTCCAAACGCAACATTTTCGTTCATTTCCGCGTCGGAACTCGCATTCAAAAATCATTCGATTTTCGAAGTATCCATCTTTCTTGTCTAAGCTGAATTAGGCAACCATATTTTGGTATTTTCATCGAGGACTTAAGCATTTACAGTCAAAAAGTAACATTTGATGAAGTGAAACTGATGAAGAGTTGAAGACCAGAAATGGCCAACGGAACTTCATACTCACATAGATATCACAAGTAGACAGTTAGGCGTCAAATAAATGGTTCTGAATAGTTATGTTGAAAATGGTATCCATCAAAGTGAACTAATGATGATGATGGAGCCGGAAGGTAGGCACTGGGACCCCGTAATTAATCAATGTAATCTCGCCGTGTTTTGGCTTATTGGAATTGTCATAAGATGCACTTTGGCTATAAGGTACTATCGAACTGATCTGATGATGGAGCCGGAAGGTAGGCACAGGAACTCCGTAATTAATCAATATATCCTAGCTGTATTTGGGCTTATTAGAATTGCCATTAGATGCACTTTGGCTATAAGGTACTATCGAACTGATCTGATGATGAAGCCGGGTAAAAGTTAGACACAGGAACTTCATAATAAAACATTGTATCCTAGCAGTGTTTGAGTTAATTGGAATTGTCATGAGAATAGGCAATCTGGTAAAAAACAAATTCCGAGAAACACCGACTTCAGAAATTAAAGTTATTTTGATTCTTTTAGTGTTTTTTTATTAGTGTAATCGGTTATTTTATTTTTTGTAAAATGTTTTTTTTTTAAAGAAGAACTTCATAGGTACTATGTGAAAAAAATTGCACTTAAAAGTTTCAAACCATGAAGGTTTTATGTCAATTCGAGGTACCTATTACAACAAAACGGCAATTTCGTACTTTAACCTCTATTATTACGTATGCATAAAAGCCGGCCGGCACAATTAATTAAAAAAACAAAACATTTGATTAAATCAGATTTGCGGGGGGGGCGCGGGGTAGGGGTGGTTTGTGATTGGCTGATCGCAATTCCGGTGCATTTGAATCACCGAATGCACTAGCGGGCAGCGAGTGGGAAAGCGGGAGCGGGATTATGACTCTAGGTCGGACTCTATGTCAATTTAAAACCCGTTAGTCCTAGAAACTTTTTTTGGTGTGGTTTTTGGTGACATGAGAGTGAGACGTGATGCCCTAAGGACGGATTTTTTTGTTCTTCTTCTGGTGCCCCCCCAGACGTGATGCCCTAGGCAATTGCTTAATTTGATTTAGGGTTAATCCGTCACTGGTTAGACGAGAAAAAACGAACGTACTTGGGCGGTAACCTCACGTCACATCGCCGCGCCTCGCCTCGTTTCGACTGCTCTCTGGCTGGAGTCGGTTTTTGGGCACGAGGTGCAAGGCGTAGCGGGGCGTCCACATTCTCGCTTTCATTCAATCAGTATACCACCACCAGATTACTACTACCTTGTTCTGATACGGTGTATTGATGTTATCCACCATCGTCTTCTTCTCCAACCCTTTTTAATTTTAAGTGTGGTATAATTTAATAAGAGTCACGGCACTTGTCATTTCGAGCACGTACATTATGCTGGCGACACAGAGAAAATTAAACAAAGGTGGCAGTAAAGATGGATAACTTTCTTGAATCACCTCGTGTTGTCTCGCCTCGCTTATTACTCGTCGAACCTCGCCTCGCCTGACTTCGACGAGAGTGAAGAGATAATTTTTGATCTTTGAGTTTACTGGCTTAAATAGAGAGTTTGATTGTTTTTTTTTTATTGTTTGTAGCAATTAAGTTTCGACTATTCTGCCATCGATTAAATTAAATTATTAAAATTTAACCCGTAAGGGGACGAAACGGGGGTCCAAAGTTTGTATGTAGAAACAGACTTTCATGCGCGCGAAACCGCTGGCAGAAGCAAGTCATAATCATCTTAGACGAAGTAAAATTCGATTATATCGTTAGGTAAGCGTCATTTTTTCTTTTTATCCATAAAAATGATTTTGTTCAAAAAAAAAGAAACTGTATTGACTATGTTTACACAATTTTTAAATATCTTTTCCAAATACATCTGACTTACACAATAATTTTGAAAAGGGTTTTATTTGGAAAAATAAATTAATTATAGCCTTTTACAGCCAGTAATGATCGAGTTACCAGTAAGGCCAAGTAAGGCTGGTAAAGTAATAAGTCCAATTAATTTGATGATAAGTACTGTGGTCTGAATTCACGTTCATCAGCACATCACGTTCAATAGACAGAGATGTTATTGAGGGAAAAGCAGAAAGGGGAGAGGCCTAAATAAGGTGTATGGATTTTGTGACGCATTCTTCTGAAACAAGAACTAAAGTAAATAAAAACAAATCAATGTCATTCATTGATTTGATAGCCTCATCTGACATTGACAAAGATTAATGTTGCCTTATTTATTTTTATCCCAAAACTGACGGTTTTGTTTTTCTATACCAAAACATTATAAAAGGTTTGATTTAACATAAATAAAAAATAAATAGATGGATAATCTAAGCTTCACTTTTCGTATTTAGATCACAACTCCTAAATAAATAACATTCAGTATTTTTTTCATTTACTGGAAAATTGTCGTTGGCTGTACAGTACGATTCTAAAGCCAGGGCAAATAAAAATCGGAATGTCTTTGGATAGTTCAGTGTTACTTTATATTAAAAACTACCCAAAATACCTGGAGACTTTATCATTATATTTAGTAAAATACCTAATTATTATTAATCTAAGAATTCTTAATAGACAGGTCAGTTTTCGAGACTTGTTTGTTTTATTTTAATTTTCATAAAAAGCAACTAATCAATACAAAGGCTTAATAATAATAAAAGGAAAAATCAATAAATGAAAGGTGACACAATTTTTTTGTCCGTATAAAATAAATTGTACATGGAGAAAAATTGGTGTTACATTTTATTTATTTATTTTTATCCTCTACATATTTTTACAAACGTTGACCTAATGCGACACTGCAGCTATCAACAAATATACCTACTTAAACTTGAAAATATATTTTTGATAAAGTCTAATGGATATATAATAATCTATTAATAATTATTATTATTATTCTGTTTAATCATTATCATTAACACTTAAGTTATGTTTTTAAATATTTCAATAATAATAAAAAAAAAAGTCGGGTTGCACTCCGGGAGTGCCGGCAGAAGTGAAAACTTGATTATTAAAGTTGAGCATGTTTGATATTTTGGAATGGTTAGGGAATAATTTTGCACCAATTGCTTTATCAGTATAAAAGTACTATCATTTATGTGGTAGAATACAATATTCATTTATTGCGCTATCGTACACAAACATGACAATTTATATTACATTATAGCTGTCTACTCTCCATCTGTCTTACGCTTTTTCGATCAGGTCACGTGTCCTGACGCGAGTTTAAGATTTTATACCCATTACAGAAAAAGTGCTCAACGCCGCTAAAGAAGTTTTCACTTCAAAAAAAACATTTAAAAATATAAAACCCACTGGTACCTGAGCACGCCACAATTATGGCGGTAAGTCCCCCTTTTGAGGCGTGGTTGGAAAGACCTCACGGCGTCCTCACCGAGTCCTACGGAAGGACTCAGGTTCTCACCAAACACGATAAGTTCGGAAAGTCAACGGTCCCTCACGCCTCAACCGCCGCCGGAATTCCGATCCCGATTTCGCCACCGTAGGCGCGGGCTTGCGGACGGCGAGCAATGGGTAGCTCGCCGTCCGATCGTCCGGTAACCATCCGGACCGAGCAAAAGTCGTCGACGGCGCGTACTGTTCCACGCGCGCCTCAGGGAGATGTCAGCAAATCGTAGGGACCCAGCAGGGTCGAAGCCTTCTGGGGCCACGGGTAGTGTGAAAGCGAAACCCGGGGTCCTGGGACGAAGACAAAGACGGAACAGGAGTGGGTTTTTAATGCAGTGTCCAAGCGGCTGGATCAGGGGCTTGATTCAGAAAGAGGTACTCACTTTCTGAATCAAGCCCTTGATCTAGTCGCCTAACTTGAGCCTACTAAGGTGTAAGGCGAGGACTTTGGCTATTAAGCCATTGGCTGACACGACCTTCGGTACAATGATCACTGGGTCCACATCCCACATATTGACAATATCACGAGCCAGGATGATTTGTTTATCTTTCTCGGCTTTCACGAGGTTCTTGTCATGCGGAACGGATATCTCAACAATCATTGCACGCCTTTCACTTTGGTCCACCGTCACTATATCAGGTTTATTGGCTACAATATTCCTGTCAGTGATGATGAACCGATCCTAGTACTATATCGCCATTATTGAGAACTGGGTCGGGCGCATACCTGTAGTACGGCACTTCTAATTTTTCAAAACTACCCTTAAAATATGGTTTAAGGGGCCTTAAAATTTTTGAGAAAACATTCTCGCGAACGAAGTTACTGGCAAAGTGCTAGTTTCTTATATCAGAATTGAGACATAAAGCAAGTAAGCTCCGTGGATCATCAAACACTTTTCACACGGTCGAAGCCACGTGCAGCAGCTAGTTTTAAATTAATCAAATTACAAACCAATTTTGCAAATACAATAAATAATTAAGTAGTATTTAAAAAGAATGTCTATATTAATATATCATTTATTTAAATATACCTAAATAATTTATTAACTCACTACTTGATTTCGTTATTTCATAGTAACAAAAACGAAATGGAAAAGAAATTGGTAAAGTCAACAAGGGAAAACAAAAGTAAACACTGGCAACATTTCTCCCTGCTCATACGAACGCAAGATGGCTGCCAATTTATGTGAACGCAAGGACAAGTAGAAAAGTGATATCCGTTTGTGATATTTCGTTTATATTTGTGATAATAACATTATAAATATTATCATTGTTTAGTGTATGTGCCTGGAGGAAGTTTTTGTGCAATATATTATGAGTTATTAATGTTTTTAAAGTAGTTTGTGTAATCTTACGTTGGATGGTACAAAATGTTCCTTGTTGAATTGTGATTATTTATGCAGTGATACAAGTTTTTGGATCGCTATGACGCTTGTTGTTGGATGATATCTGTGTTATCACGTAAGTGTGTTAATTTTATATGTTAATATTGTTTGAAACTGGCGAGTATAGGTGGGTTGAAAAATTTCGACACTGTTGTAACCTATTTGCCTATATAGGGTTTTCAGTGGCGTGGCTGTTGAGCGAGCCGGCGGCTCGCCGGTGCTTCGCCCGCCACAGCTGTTAAGTTCCCAGGCTAATGACGCCTTGTTTTTAGCCACAACCCATTTCTTTTGCCGTTAAAAACGTTAAAATCATGCAAAAATATGTTTTTACATTTGTTAGTCATGAAACAGATGTTTTAGTAATGATTCGGCGAGGCAGGCTCTCCGTGCGCATTTAAAACGTTGACTACATTACCCACCGTTGTTATCTGCGTTGTCAGTTTTCATATACATGTAAAAACAATTATTCACGTCGTCATACTACTCGGTACAGACGAACGTCGTGATGATTTCATGTTTTTTGTGTATTATTTATTTTTACAATATCTTAGATGACTAAACTAGCTGGTATTACTAAAATTCCATATCATACACTGTTCTGTTTAGGAGATAGTGAAGGACATAGACACAAGTAACTGGCCCACAGATGAGTCCTTTGTTTTTAACTTTCACTGTTGTTAAAGTAATGATAATGCTTGAAACTTTAATTGTTCTCATAAACTTTCTATTTTATTTGTAAACTTCTTTATTTTTGCGTTATACTTGTCATGAGAGACACTTGTAAACCATAATAATTCTTGTAACTTATCAAGACAATCTGAGTATCTGACTGTAAAAAAAAATCTAAATAAAATCTTCTTTCTTTTGCCAGTATTCCACGTTTCTCGTCTCTAAATGACCTGTCACATGGCTACACAGCTATTAGTTGCATTGATTTGCATTTAAATGCTGATTTGATTAAAACTTAGTAAGTATTAACCTTTCGACCTCTGGCTGGTTTCATAATAAAAAAATGAATAAGTTTTACATACTTAAGTGGCAGTGCTAAACTTCCTATTCTAACACCTCATAGAAATAATTTACTTTACAAGTGAAATTTGATAGAATAAAAAAAATGAAGACTATATTTTTGTCATTGCCATCTTAAGTTCTGTGTTTCACTAGGTTCTGCCAGCAGCTTCGCACGTGTGATATTAGATTTCTCCATACAAACTTTGGACCCCCGTTTTTGAATTTTAGGAAATCCTCTCTTAGTGCTTGCCTACATCATTAAAGTTAACCTTGTGCAAAATTTCACATTCTTAGTCCCACTTGTTACGTCTGGGTGTTGATATGTCAGTCAGTTTCTCCGTTTATATATATTTGTATTGTATTGTATAACGGGCTGGTATCCGCAACTCCACGACTAAGCGCGTATTTTGCGTACGGGTGGGACAAATGCGTCATTCGAGCCACCCCAGCTCCTCCAGGAAGGCCAGCAGCGCCTTGGTGTTATTGACCATTTCGCGGAGGTTACCTGGGTTTCCGAAGTATTTTGCCCTGTATCCAGCGACAACAGGGCAGCTCAGAAGCAGATGTGCTGCTGTCTCGTTCTCCTCTATGCAGGCTCTGCACAGTGGGCTGTCTGTAACTCCTATGACAGAGAGGTGCTTATTAAAGGTCCCGTTTATATATATAGATAAACTCACTTGCTGTTGTTATTCATCTTTTCTATTTTTTAACCGATACTCATAATATGAGGTGAGTTTCTAAGGCTGTATTTCAGGACTTACCATCATCTTCATGCCCTAATATTAACTTATTTAGTATAGGCATATCTTCAACTGGTCTTTCTCAGTAGCAGTAGTTTGGAGGCTGTATCAGTGCCTGGTTGACCTCTAGATATGAGATTGGACTGAACCTCTCAAATGCTAGCTGAACACACTAGAATCATATCGACGGTTGAAAGGCTAATTGATCTAAACAAATTTTTTTCCAATATTGATTTATATACATATTCGGAATCAGCAAACTTTTCTCAGTCGTTTGAGTCAGGTTTAATGTTGTTTAGATCAATTAGCCTTTCAGCCATTGATATGCAGTAGGTTAGAAATATCTTGAAAAAAGAGTTCATAATGATGGAGAACCATAAAGTTTATTGCCAATTCTACTCCATAGGAAATAACCAGTTAGAAATGTACACTAGCTTCTGATGTTTTATATGTGCTCTTGTAGGCCTATTAGATGTGAAATAAAAATACTTTGAATCTGGACAGAATGGCTATGGGATAAACAATTGAAGGGTTAAATAATACTGGCTATTATATGGGTGGTATAAAAGTAACTGTAAAGATGAAAGGGAATTGTCTGTCTAGATATGGTCATGCGAAGAGGAGAAACAAAAAACATATTACTTAAAGAGTTTACTTGTGAACGGATTGAGTGGGAGACGTAGGCCAAAGGAAAGATAGATGGATTGTGTGAGGAGTAATGGAAAGAAAACGGGTGTCAGGATGGAAAGCGATGATGCAGTCGACGATAGAGTGCGCTTATATTATACAAGTAACCTATTCACTCTTGACTTAAAGATTCCCAGGTTGTAGCCATCAGGAAACACAGTTACAGGACAGAATGGAAGAAGCTCAAGTAAAATAGGTTCAGGGTAAGAAGTTGATGATATTGGTGGTCTAGAATGTATACCTCTAAGTACCTAATCCTTGAAGGAATTACAGGTGTAATATCTTTTCCATCATGTTTATCAGCTGTCATCTAAGAATGTATACCTATTTACCTTCTAGCGATATCATCTTAGTCATCATCCTAATAATACTTACCTATAAGTCCATGGCCTTGCGGACGGCGAGCAATGAGTGGCTCGCCGTCCATCCCGACCGTAATTACGTGTTGAATCTGACTTGGAATTGTTAACCCTTTAATAGATCGGTTCGACGAGTGTTCGCGTCTTATTGGCTAGGGTCGTGTGTTTGCCACTGTGTACTCCATCTCGTTTAGCTCTCCAATCTCTATAGGTGACGGAAGAACTGACGAGATGGAGTGTTTGGTCGTGGATGTGCGACTTTGGCGGAATAAACGCGAGACTGTTTGTCGGATATATTTGACGCAGCGTCTCGTCAGCTCTTCTGTCACCTATGGGGATTTAAGAGCTAAACGAGATGGAGTATCTAGTCGCTAACACACGACTCTGGCAAATAGGACACGAAAAGACTCGTCGGACCATTTCGACGCAAGCGGTTTAACTTATAAGATGAAAGAAGTTCGCACGTTCGGTTCCACGTATTTTGTTAGTACTGCCGCCCCTAGACGGTACGGTGGAAAACACACTGATCTGTTGGTACCGGCATTCGTTTGTAGATCTTTGATTCACTAGAGGTCGTCAGAAACTAGAAAATCTGACACCAGTCAGTGTATTGTTAACCATTTACTATACAGCTATAGTACTATGTTGCGGAGATCCGATTGGCTGTAATCAGTCTTATAATGTTTCTCATTCTGTGACACAGGGTTCCCCTTTAGTAGAGGGAATGGATCGAAATGCATCATGTGGGCCCAATGCTGGTTGGGTTCCACTAAATTATTATTAGTAAATAATAATTAATATTAATAGCAATTAATATTAGTATTCGGTTGGACTCCAACATACGTGTAGTAGGGATACGTCTAAGCAGTTGCCGTATACTCTGCGAGTGTAGGCCTTACAAAGGCCCTACCACGAGCTCTTAACGCGATCGTATATTAGGGTGTTTTTGATATCGTGCGGATTAAATCACGCAGAAAATTTCAAAATGCAAAAAAAGGCGTCCCACGTGCGTATTCCTCGCATTACAATAAATACACACAAGCATTAAACTAAGCTAGATTTAAGACTATCATTAAACTGCCTCTTACATTAAGTGACGGTAGTTAAACGCAGTACCGTAACTAGACTTTTATACGCCCGGTACGAGTTTCTATAACTGCGCCCCTAGAAAAATTATTGCGCCCGTCCAGGGACTGCAGCCTGTGCCTGGGCACTGCTGAAGTTGCGGCACTGCTCAAAAGACGTCGAGCGCAACCCGCTACTGCTTTGCTGGCTAGCATAATTTTTAATTCTCATACGTTCGTGCCGAAGACCAAAATAGGTATTGATATCATAAACAACATACGTCTTCTCGCATTGCAGAAATTAATTTGCGGCGGGGATTACTTACAATAAGGTGATTCGAACACTCGTTTATCCAATTTTTTATTTATCAATAGCTCATTAATAATGTAAAACTATTTAAAATAATGATCGTAAAGAATCTAACTAATGAACACAGGTTCATTTCAGCATCCCGATATTATTTGAACGCGGTAATATCTAGATTTACCAGTCGAAAGTCTTTATGCATTTTTAGTCTAATTCTTGATGAAGGTTCTAGGCATAGCGCTGCGACACTTTTTTTCTGTTTAGGCGACAAATCATCAAGTGAATTTTCTCGCCCTGGGCGAACGACAGCACCTATGTTCTTTCAGTCACCCTTTGCTTTTCTCGGCCGCGGTAACTCTTTCGATCACTCCCACAGCCCTGGCAGGCATCGGCCTTCTATTCAGCGCTACGACTTTTATGGGCCTACCACACGCACAAGGTACACCACAGTTTTACCTGCACAGGCCAGTTGATAGCAATAGGGGTCCCGTTTTTACCCTTTCGTTACGGAACCCTAGAAAGTAAGGAAAAACGTTAAACGAAGCGATAGCATAGGCGGCTGAAACCGCGAAACACAACTAGTAAGTTATAATTTATAAGACATCAAAATAATATTCAATAGAAGACATGTTCCAATAATCACAATTTACGTGCAATGGCTCAACTACATCATTCATCATTATTACTTATGTCATGCGCTGACCAGTATGTTTGATATTTTATTGTTTTTAAAACGTGACTCTTGACTGTATGCTTTATAGTATACAGAGAATTCTATTGTATTAATGCTTGTATCTACATATTCTGTTTCACGAAGGCGGTTTGGTCGTCGATGTGTGTGTATATAATATTATCGCTGTATGTGTGTAAGCAAGCATACACACACATAGATAATAACACACCTATCCAAAACTGGCACTTCTACGTGAGATAAAACAACTGTAGCTCTATTTACGACGAGGAACCCGGCGTGAAATTATAGAGTTGTGTTTTTAATAATATCACGATGGTTTTCTTGTGAATTGAATAAGTAGCTTGCTGTAGCTCTGTAGGCTGTTTTTAATTTTACGAGATGAAACATATTTAAGTAAATACGTCCTTCTACGGATTTTAAGTTTTTTGATAATATAGATAATTCCTCTCTAGGGATTTTTTTTTCTTGATATGTTCGCGCTTGACCACTATTTCACCTGATGGAAAGCGACGATGCGGTCGATGATGGAGCGCGCTTACCTAGAAATAACCTATTCACTCTCGACTTAAAGATTCCTGGTTTGTAGCCTTCAGGAAACACAGACCCGGTAAGGAATTCCACTCCTTAGCTGTACGTACATGAATGTGTTCCCAAAACGTTTCGTGCGTATAGGTGGGATCGGATGTCCACCATGTACTGGTGGCGCATTGCCGTACGCCTGGTGGTCCGATAATGGTACGTTGGATGGATTGCAAAAAAACAAACAGTCTTATAATATCCCACACGGCTGGGACTCAGGCCTCCTCTCTAGAAGAAACAGTGGCCTGTAATACAGCACGAGGGCTCAGTGCAGATTGCTGGGTGTCACACACATGTCTTCGAATTTTTGGTCCTAGGACATGCCGGTGTCCTCACGATGTTTTTCTTGTCTAGGGTTAAACAGCCCTTAAAAGAGAATCAACAATTTCAAATCCATTTAATGTTTGTCACAGTAAACTAATTTGGATTGAACACTAGCTTGGTCGTTGTGGCGACGCTTGGGAGAGGCTTAACGATATATCTTTATGAGGCTTATGTCTATAGTGAACGTCTTTCGGCTGAAATGATGATGATGATGAACACTAGCTTCTACCAGCGGCTTCGCCTGCGTGAAAGTACAAACTTTGAACCTCCATTTCATTTCCATAGTGGGTGAATTAAAAAAAAAATCTTATGCAAAATTTCATGGTCCTAGGCCGATTAGTTTTGACTGTGCCTTGATATGTTAGTCGGTCAGTTTCTCCTTTTATGTTACACTAGCTTTTGCTCGCGAATTTGCCCGCGTAAATAAAATATGTCACTCAGGAATAAAGCAGCTTTCTATCGGTGAAAAAATTTTAGCAATTGGACCAGTACTTCCGGAGATTACCTCCTACAAACAAAAAAACAAACTACTTCTTTATAAGTCAGTGTACATAATATAGATTAACATTATGACGAAAATCTGTCTTCATTGTCTTGCTTAAATTATTCCACTGACGCTGAATAGGAAATTCACCACGTTTTCTTTTGATAAAGGACAAAGGGTAGTCATATTTCTCACGTTGTTTTGTATTTGGTAACCACCTGCGCCTACAGCATTGTTACCACTGACTGTGATGTAGTGACGGAATTGTCGTCCTGTCGAACGTATGCCATTCAATGTTTATTAAAACATCTATAGTTTTTAAATCTCGACGCAGTCGCACAATTTTTGTCAGGCTCACGTTTGACTACTGTTTGATCTGATAGCATAATCAGGCTTTTAATGTTCCCACTGCTTTGACTCAGACCTCTCTAGGAGAGGGATTGGGCCGTAATCCACCACGCGGGTCCAGTGCAGGTTGGTGATTGCTACTTGTCGAAATTTTTGGTTCTAGTACATGCTGGTTTCCTCACGATGTTTTCCTTCACCGTTTTGAGAGCAGTGGTAATAAAATAAATTACACAAAGTAATGCGCCTGTCTGGGTTTTAACCCGTGACCTGCAACTCGTAAGTCGGGGCCGTTACCACTCGGCCGTTTCTGCAGTTTTCAGGATCTATACGAGGCCAATAACAGAGCCGTAGAGGTTGCCAAATACTGGTCAGATAAAATTTAGTTAGAGTACATCGACACGAAAAGAAGAAGAACCACTCGGCCACCACTGCTCACCACTACTGTCTCACCTGATGGTGGTGGACAATGGAGTATGCCTAGAAGTAATCTATTAACTCACTAGCTTTTGCCCGCGTCTTCGCCCGCGTACGTAAAATATAGCCTGTTTCTCAGAAATAAAGCAGCTTTCTATTGGTAAAAAATCAAACTTTGTCTCTTTATAATATTAGTGTAGATGACCAAAATACCCCCAGGATCGGCTGTTTCTCTCGGTATAGTTGACGATTGCGGATCGACCGAATTCAGTCGCTACGAAATTATTTTTTTTAAGAAGATACATTCGTTATGTCTTTACCTAAATATTTTTAAAAGTTAATTTAATTCCTAAAAACGATAACAATTACTTACTCATACAAATATAAAGTTTTCAAGATAAGATTTACGCCGTTTCTGTAAGTACATATTTCATGTCTAATCATTACTATTTCAAGTAATTTTTTCAATTTTTCCCTCATAATCTAGAGTTTTTTTTTAAGAACTACCGAGTAATTTAGCGATTGGTAGCGTGAGTTTCGCTCTCCATGTCGAGACTGCAGGGTGCATGCAGAAAAATGCAAAATACGCGTCCCGCGTTCTTATTCCACGCATTACGATAAATACATCTATGAAATGGACATTTGCGGGGTTACGCGTGCCGGGCAATACCGCATGCGTGATCAAAACCGAACGATATTAAAAATACCCTTATAATTGTCAGGAATTCCACTCCTTAGCTGTACGCACAAAGAAAGTGTACTTAAAACGTTTTGAGCGTATGTGTGTGTGATAATTTTCGCTCGTCCAACCAACTTAAAATGCTTTGATAACTTTGATCAACTAGGTAATATAAGAGATTAACAGCAAATGTGAGTCTTTATAGCCCGTTTTCAGTATGTTTCTGACTGTCCATGCGGCTTGCTGCTACACGAGTATATTCATCCGATACCCCCAACGGATGCAGCACGCGGACGACGCACGTACTCAACTAAGAACGTTCATACACACACGTATTACATTTACATATTGTAGTCGTGATTATAATGTTTTCAAACAATAAATTATTTAAATTACGATGTGAAAAACAAACAGTTTGTCACAACAATAAGCAGTGGTAAATATAGTTTGAAGATTGCGCGGTACGACACGTTTTAATTTTCAATTGAATTTCGCGAAAGCATTGACGTAAGTAGGTTTTATAATTGCCTAATTGTTGACGTTGATTGCTCAGTAAATATTTACCCGATTGCTATATTACTTAAAAGTAATGGAGAGTCCTTCTTCTGGCTAATCGAAGTCTAATTAGCCATTTTTTTTTTTAAATTGGAATGTCTGATTTGCCGTAGTTCAATCAAGTCAAATATTATTTTATTGACTTATAAAATACAACAGAAAAGTGGTTATGCATGTGATGGCTTTTTGTTTGGACTTCTAAGACTCAACAGTACTTCGTAATTGAAAAATTAAATCTTCATAGACAGACGATAACTAAGCAGGCAGCTAATCGTTCCGATAAGTGTTTTTTCTCATGATTCCAATAATTTGGTTAAATCCATCGCAAAAATACCTGGTAAATAAGGTACCTTATTACCAGGGTTTTTTTTTGGGAAATCATCAAATGGCTTCTCCCGCTCTGGGTGGAGCGGGACGGAGTGTCTTTCTTTTTCTGATTAAAACCCATTGTTCCTTTAGTTGATCTTTTTCCGAAGGCTATGGTAATTCCTTCGTACTGTCCAGTGTATTCCGGACGTCTAAAAAAGTCGTCAGGAACAAAAGCCATTTTTATATCGATACGAATATGTTATAGCAATCGCGCCATTTCTGCTTCACAGCCCGCTCCGGAATCGTCAGGAAAAAACTACGATGATATTACAGATAATTTTGGTGCAAGGTTCATCGACACTCACCCTACCGTTCGTCGGGTACAGCCAGGGACCGCTCCTTTTAAAAGGACTGGTCGTGTGATCATTAGCACGGATAGGACCGGTTCTTCCATCCATCAAGTTATGGCAAGCTACTGCTTTTGTAAGTGGCCGATGTCTGCCCTCTGTAACCCTAGGGATACCATGTTCGTGTTGAGATTTTATCAGTTTGCAAGTTTTTCTACCTTGTTCATAACAGTATAATGCTTACAGCATTCTATCTTCTAAAACCTTTGATAAATTAGAAGTTACTGAAGGTTACTTTGAAGTTATTGAGGGATCTCTATCTTTTTTTATTTCTAAGACTCCGCTGTCCTTCTGTCTGTCACTAGGCTGTATCTCATGAACCGTGATAGTTACGGTTGAAGTTTTCACAGATAATATGTTTCTGTTGCCGCTTTGACAACAGAATAAAGTTGGACTCCCATACAACAAACGTGATTTTTTGCAGATTTTTACTACGCACGTTACGGGAACCCTTTGTGCTCGAGTCCGACTCGCACTTGGCCTGGTTTGCCGCAACCGATCGTCCTATTTTTAGCACAAAAACGAAGTATTTCATCCCTATTGGGCCACTTTAGTAGTCTCCAATGACGCGTGGTTTTAGGTCGAAGCTAGTATTCCCGGTTCCATTAAGTTGCCTCTTAGAAAACCAACGGCTCATGGGAGATATAAAGGCTGCCTATTCTGAAAGCAGCACGTTTTTTCCTCTGACGTCATCGGCAAAAAAGGGGTGGCCTGGCCTTTTGTGGCCAGGGACCACGCAGCCGGGAGTCAATGACTCTTTAGCTTGATATTTCTGTCTTTTTCTGTAATGGCGACTGGAATCCGTTGTGTCAACACGTGTAGTGTTTTGATTGAGTCATTAAAAGTACTGAATTGATAATATTTGCATGTCAAGCTATTGTGTGTGGAATTATTATTGAATTTTTTTTTTATTGAAAATATCAAGGTCTTAGCTCATAAAAATATCATACATGTCATTATAATAGTCTGTGTTGGCAATAAAATATTACGCTAGCGATACGCCCCAGATTGATAAATGATATTTACTTTGCAAATAGATTTAAAAAAAACACCACACACACACACAACTTATACCTACACGTCAATTTTTTTGTCAGTTTAAACTAGATTGATATAATAATAATATAATAATAATAATTTTATTTAAGCACTTTTACAAAGAAATACATAAAACAAACTTAAGAATACTTAGTAGTGTTAATTTCTAAAAAGATTGGCTTAATTACCTAATTATATAAAGACTAGTTTAATTTACACATGGTTATACTGACCCATTACGGTGTATTAGTACTGTCATTACAACTTGTAACGACTTGCCAGATAGAAAGAAGGCCGGTGTTTCCTAGCTGACTACCCTGAGAATAAACACCGAAACAAACTCAGGGGTTAAAGTCTCTTTTCAAGTCCATACAATTATTACATATTACATTTAAATACAATTTTTAAGAACCATGCAGATTGGTGTCTGAGAATAGTATTTTGAGGAAAGAACCTTAAAAATTTGAGCAGAGTCCAGTCAGTGCAAGTATTTGTTTGTATTCGTAAAGCTCAACTCAGGACTACTAAAGACCTCAACGACTTGTAAAACAAAGTCATATTGTAAAACAAAAATTATCAATAATATCAAATTGCAAATGAAAAAAAAAGGCACGAAAATGAAAATAAAATGACAGTTGTAGTGCGTAATGGAGCATTCGCACGTTTTTTTCGCGCTCTGGGTGGAGCGCAAGGGCGTGTTAGACTTTTACTGACTAAAACCACACGTGTATCCTTCAATTACCCTTTGCGTCCTAGGATTACGGGTTTCCCTTTCAGAAATTCTCCGCGGTCCTAGCTAGCGGGCATCGGCCCTGCTGGGCCCCTACGGTTTGCTGACATCTCTTTGAGGAGCGCGAGGATCTCAACGCGCTATTGGCGACTGGGCTCGGTCCGGTTAATTACCGAACAGCCGCGGACGGCGAGCTACCCAGTGCTCGACGTCCGCAAGCTTGCGTCTACCGTGGCTGGTAGTCGGGGTCGGAATTACGGCGACTAGGGCGCGAGGACCTTCGTTCCCTCACGCGTGCAGCCTCCTCCTTCGCTAGCATTACTGCTTCGCAGAAGGAGGCGACCGCCTGCCATTCTTCCTCGCTCCGGACCATAGCCTGAACCAGGGCCCGACGCGAAAGGTCGCTGCCGCCAATTGTTTCCACGAGGACACGGCGGTGCTCCGCCCAAGCGGGGCACACTTCCACCGAACATTCGCACGTGTGTTACAAAAATGTTTGAAATTCTCCACTTTTCTCTTGTCCCGTGTTATTTGGGGTCGGTGAAACATGTTTTTTACTTCTATTGTGTCCTGTCACCCGTCACGCTATCACTAACTCACTTTTCTTTCAAATCACTCCTCACTCAATCAATTCATCTTTTCTTTGACCTCCCTCTCCCTTCATCCACATGTATACTCTTTTAGTGTAACAGGAAAACTCAGGTAATAAAACCACTCGCAAACGCACTCGCTGTCTTTTAGAAAACTGAAGTACCTTTCGTATAAGGATTACGAAAGGTACTACATTCTCCCGTCGAAGGGTTCTCAATCATCATTATCGGCTTTCAAATACTCAAGCTGTCATTATAGAATTTAAAATAATAAAGAATATTATTCCAGCGGTTTTGTCGAAGATAAATGATGGAACTAGAGGGGTAAACACACCTGCAGGGTGCACCTGGCCTTAGTATCGCTATTGATCCATGAGGGCTTAGTGGAAACGATCGAAAGTGCTCTCTAAACAGTTTAAAAGTTATTTTTAGAGTGTTTTTAAAAGGCTGTGGCTTTTTCTGCAAAAATAAGTCCATTTTTGCCTGGATTATTGCTTTTGTTATCGGCATTTTAACACTTATCACTAAGATCTTAAGTGGCCGAATCTGTTATACAGCTTAAACAGTATTTTAAGGTGAAAGAAATTACCACTGATGGCAACAGTGTGAATATAATATTACCAAGTAATGAAATAACCGAATCTTTGTAAATTTCATTATAATTTACGCTCGAAACATAATCCTCGTTATTCGATAAACCGCCGAAAATGTAGTTTCGGTTATTTTATTTTAACAAACGTAATTACTTAAACCTATTCGTAAATTATAAATAATAATACTTAATAATTTTGAAATCCATGTCGAATAATATGTTTTCGTACCTTCTACATAATAAATATGTTTTGACGGGAGATATTTCTGATGACTGATTTTGATTTTGAATATTCAGCAACTAATTTTCATTCGTATAAAATAATTCTGTACTTGGCTTCAACCCATAAAAGCGTGATCGTTTTTATAAAAAAATATATAGGCCTTATATAGTGTCCCTCTGCTGCGCAAAGGCCCCTTCTCCTGCCTTACCTTTCGGTCTTGGGCGATCTCTGGCGAATTTTGCCCCGCCAACATGACCAGATCGTCACATCACCGTCCTCGCTCTACCTCGACGGCGACAGCCCCATAAAGGCGTCCAGTGAATTGGTGCGACGCGACGTGACCAGCCCACCCCCACTATAGCCTGGCTGTTTTTCTCCGACATCTGCTGTGACCAAATTTGTATTTAAAAAACGATAATTAATTTCAGTAACAAACTTTCTTATTGCTAGTAAGATAGTTTGTTACTGAAATTAATTATCTCTAGGTAACTATGCCATTTTACTGACTTTGTATTAAGCCTGATTATCTAGTTTTTATTCTCCAAATGTGATCCAACGATCTTTTTTGTCCTAGAAGCATTGCAGTTTTTTTCATATTCTTTTTACTACAAACAAATAAGATAAAGTTATTTCGTAGACGCCCACTTAAATCGCTTAATGTCGCAGTTTTTTCACGAAAAGCCAGACGCAGAAAAAAAGCAAAAACTTGTGGCAACCAGTGACTAGAAAATGTTGCATATCATTAAGGATTTTGATGCGTCGTGCTGGCCGGAACTTAGGGTAAGCTAGTTGTCTGTAAAGGTTATAGGGAGGCGAGCTATGAGTATTGATAGCTTGCTAAACATGGCCACTATGGGCAGGGTAACGATCGTCGCTTTTGCAGTAAAAGAACCTCGTAAGAATATGTGTCACAAAATTATACAAGAAGAAGAAAAACTAATCTGATCTAGTCTAGCTATATCTAACTAGCCCATTTTGTCCCATTGCTGGGCGAAGGCCTCCCACTCCCTTTTCGTCACACGTCTGTTCTCGGTCATTGCAGGTCAGTCCCTCCGGTAAAGACAAAACGGTTCTCCTAAAAATGTGTGGAATAAATCTGTGGTCAAGTCAAGTGGTCATTTTTAAACAAAAAGTGTAGTTTTTCAAACCAAAAGCATCGAACCTTGTCAAAGAATATCGTAACAGACAGTTTGCGCTTTTCCAGGATTTTATTTTCTAATTCTACTTTTAAAGTAGATTTTACTATAGATCTTTAGTGGTAGAATATGTGCCTTACGAAGTTTTTCACTGCCGAGTGATGCAATAGTTTTGTACAGAATTGTTTTTCTTTTACTACCTAGTTTAGGTTATTAATTGAAACTAATTGTATAATAAATATGAATGGGCTTTTTACAATTATTGAGGGATTTGGGGCACCCAGACTCGGACAGGTTCGGTTAGAAGCCCCACCCCACAGAGAAGATCATATTTTAGCGCACAATTACACGTATTTTTGGTGGAACAAAAGCAAAATTTTGTAGTAGAAAACAGGAATACATTGAGGAACAGTTATATACTACTTGAACTTAAATAGGTACCTATTTCTCTCCATTCACTAAAACATCATAATGCTGCAAAAAAATCGTGCAGCGTCAGTTTTCAGATCGGCAAACTTGCTAACCAATCACTAACTAGGCAATTTCGCGTTTAGTCACCGGATTGAAATTTTCGGTAGCGCCAGAGTGCGACATGACCGATCGGATTGCTAATCGAGATAACATGACGACTACAAGCCAGCTTAATTCGGAAACTGTGGACCTAAAGCCCTTTTCAATTGCTTGCTTGTTCTAGAAAATGTAAATGGACGGAACATTTTGTGAAGATAGTTTGAGTTTTCAAATTGTTTTAAAGAGTTACCGCGACCCAGGAACGCAAAGGGCAACTGAAGGAACGCGTGTGGGTTTTAGTTAGTGAAAGTCTGACGCAACCTCTCGCTCCACCTAGAGTGAGCGTACTTATTTGATGATTTTCCACCGATAATAAAAAGTGCTGCGAAATTGATCGAAAGAGCGCAACCCTGGGACGTCTATTACACTACGCGATATTCAGCACACGATATTCAGACTGTCTTATTTTTTGTTCCGAGTCCGGTCTAACCCTATTTACACTACGCGACATCGATTAAGACTGTCTGAATATCGAGTAGTGTAATACGCCCTTTAAGGAACGTGTGTCCCTCCGATTTAAGGTTTTATTGATTCGGACACTTATAATAACATTACCTACTAGTATTCAAAGCTTATTATGATTGACATTTCATTAAAATATGGATAGAATTTTTCAAAATACGTTCCAACATTTTTATCGTAAAATTTCCTTGTACCTACCGACCGCGGATTATGTCTCCACATATTTTACGTTGAAGCCTTCTATCACGATCGATCAAACTCGTTGGAAATGTCGCACTCGACTTGTCAGACTACCGAGGTTTCATAAAATATAATGTTCGTAATATTTCATACATTTACTACAGGTAATTTATGAATTTGCCTATATTTCAGTCTAGCTATGGTGACAGGTGTGTTGCCAAGTTCCTTGCGTAATTTCTTCTTACGGGTATTTTATTTAAGGACAGTCTTTTGCATCATTTGACGTAGGTTTGCACCCTTTATTTTTCTGTATAATAATATTTTTCTGAGCAGTATCCCAGCGGTAAAGGCTTACGAGTTTTATGCCGTGGGTTTAAACCCACGACTACTGCCATGCAGGCACTTTGTGTGATTTATTTCATAACCACTGTTCTCAAAACGGTGCACGATAATATAGTGAGGAAACCAACATGTCCTGTAAACAAAAATTCGCAGACATGTGACGTCCATCAATCCGCACTGAACCCGCGTGGTGGATTACAGCTTACGGCCTATTCCCTCTCCTAGAGAAGCCTGAGAAGGAAACATTAATATGTAATTATATACAGGTGTCTTTGACATCGACGCACAAACGAATATCATGGATCCAGTACATGATTCTCGGTGGCTCGCCGTCCGACCGTCCGGTGACTGTCCGGACCGAGCCCAAGTCGTCGACGGCGCGTATTGTTCCACGCGCGCCTCAGGGTGATGTCAGCAAATCGTAGGGGCCCAGCAGGGTCGCCTACTGGGGCCACGGGTAGTGTGAAAGCGAAGCCCGGGGCCCCGGGATGAAGGCAAAGAGGGAACAGGAGTGGGTTTTTAGTCAGTAAAAGTCTGACACTATCTCTCGCTCCACCCAAGAGCGGGATTTGTCATTGGATGATTTACCCACCTTAAAAAAAAAAAAATAAGTACATGATTCTGGACCCCCAATGGTGGAATTTGTCGTCAGTTTTTTTTTTTTCAATGGTGGATTTTTTTGTCGGATATTTCCTAATTAAAAAAAAAAAATACGTTCTTTTAATTTAAACTGTATATAATCGTTATTCTAACATTTTCAGTGACAAAAATGAATGAATTACTTTTAAAATTAAAAATGTCGTTATTGGGATTGATTAGAATAACAATTTTATCTACATTTTATCTACCCCGATGACTTTTTAATTTTTTTTTTTTTTTTTACCAAAAATATCATCGAGGTTGGTTAGAATAACGATTTTACAAAGTTTAAATTAAAAAAAAAGAACAGGTATTTTTTTATTACGAAAAACCGACGAAAAGTTCCACCACTGGGGGTCCAGAATCATGTACTAGATCCGTGGTGTTTGTGCGTCGATGTCGAAGACACCGTGTGCAGCTGTCCAGCTTTTTTTGTTCTACTTTTGTCATTTTACTAGCGTAGGTTTGATTGGTTGTATGTGTAAAACTAGATTGTCATCACTTGTATGTAGGTAGGATATTAGGACATTCAATCAAAAGGATATCATCAAAGTAGAATTGTTTAGTTATAAATGTCTTGATGACAAAAAAAAATACTTAAGGCTTAATGCTTTGTACCTACGCAAAAGGTCACGAACCTCTGGTAAATGCCTCGCTTTACGTATTTTTCTTGCTCCATTAACTTTGAAATATTATCATGTTAAGAATTTACTTACGGTATTTTAGGAAAATTGCCAGGCTGTGCCAACTAAAATTTTCAAATATTTTTTAGCTTTAGGTTTGAACATTTTTTACTAGATGGCGGAAGATGCGTTTGAAAATGGTGCACATTTGTCTAGAAAACTCTAGCACCGTCATCAAACGCATTATCGCTTACCATCAGGTGAAGAATTGGGCATCATACGCTAGCCTTGAACTGACCTTTTTATTCGGTCAAGTCTCTTCAGACTACCAGGTATAATTCGTCGGGATACACCGATGGGAACTGCTAAAGTCGACACGAACAAAGAAAGTCATCCGGGTTCCTCACGATGTTTTCTTCACCGTTTTGAGAGCAGCGGTGATGAAATAATTTACACTAAGTAAAGTGCCTACCGAGGTTTGAACCTGTAGCGACAACTATGGCATCCTAAATCATTCATCGCGGGATTTCGGTATCGTTTATTATACAACAGCCTGAAACCAACTATTGGGCTGTTGCTTAGACCAGACATATTGGTCTGGCTAGAAGATCCTTCTTTAGACTCTGTTCTAAAACCCTAAGGCGTCCATGACACGATAGGTTTTGTTCTCAGTTTTGCCACTGTCAATTTTCTGATTGACGAAAAACCTACCGTCTAATGCGATGATTGACGTTTGCATGAAGAAAAACTAATGGCGATAAAATTCCGTCCTTCAAACATCATTCATGATTGATGGAATTGGTTGACGCCTAAGCTGATGACGCTCGACTATGAACGTCAGCGACCAATCAGCAACGTACAACTCGGGAAGTCGGGGCCGTTAGCACTGGCCTGCTACTACTCGATTCACGTAATACATAAAACCGTATTAGCAAAACGTTTCTCGCATAGGTATCAATGAATCAGCCATTACCTCCGCTATCACAGGCTCTGCGATCGAATACATGTACCTTGTACTGATATCGGGTGTAATACAGAGAATGGGCCGATTCATCAACCGCCCGACACTGACGGATTAGCGGACGAAATCTCCTTCGTGCGGTGGGGCTATTAGAACCGCGGGTGGGGTAATCGATGTTGAAAATATGGTGTGGATTATTTTGTTCTTAGGTATCTACTTGATCGAATGTTCTAGGTGTATTTATTTAAATAATCCTCCTGACTGAATATTGATCACAAGTACTGGCTAGTCTAAACACAGATTAGTTAAGTACGCAGCAGATATTATAGTGCACGCAAACACAGGTGCACTCTTTGTTCCTTTACTCTGATAGTCCAATGGGACGGCATAAGATAGCGACCGGAGAACGATCAGTCGCTGGACCAACGGCGTTACGTGCTTTCTGAGGCGTGGAGATGTCTAAGGGCCATATTTCACCGGGACACCATGGCGGCGCGACCACTCGCCGCTACCAACAAAATGTATACAGCTCTATAGAGAGTTACTCACCTGGTGTCCGTTTGGTTGCGCAACCAATTTGGCGGTGCCACCAACTCGGACGCGTGCGCTTAAGGTCCATTTTGATACTGTCTCAGTGTGGTGTAGCGACTCTAGTGTCTGTATGGTGTCTAGTTTGGTAGCTTACGGACACCATGGCGGCGCAACTGGTCACGCCGCCATGGTGTTCCGGTGAAATATAACCCTAACAACTTCCAAACTCCGGGCTGCTTCAGAGTAAATTATTAATGGAAAAATTCTAAAGCATTTTTTGTCGGAACCTGGAATTGAACCAAAGACCTCAAGACGCTTAACTGTTGCGCTTGCGAACCACGAGAAAACAAATTTCAAACTTAATTCATATGATATGTGATATGTTTCTTAACAAGGGAAAGAAAATTCTATGTAGAACGGATTTGGGATTGCTGCAAAGAGTCATATCCTGTAACACAAAGGGCAAGTGAAGGAATACGGCTTGATTTAAGTCAGTAAATTCTGAAACTTCTCGCTCCATTATGAACATAGACACTACTTAGTTATTTAATCATTTCACATCCCAAATAAAAATTTAAATGGTCAGTGTCGGTTTTTTTTGGTGTACCGAAAGCAATGATCTAGACCTTTCATCTCATTTTGTAATCATCGACAACTTCTGTTATCCAGAGTTCAATTTCGGCTTCATGAATCTACACTATTATTATATTGAGGTTTTTATGTATTTTTTTTGTTCGTAGGAGGTAATCTCTAGAAGTACTGCCCCCCTAGCCAAGTTACGATCGTTTCGTTTGCGTCGAGCGCCTCGAGTGGGCCACGCCTTCGATTCCTTTGTTCTGACCACGTGACTCAGTCACGTTGAAATGACGTCAGAATAAAGGAATCGGAGGCGTGGCCTACTCGAGGCGTTCGACGCAAAAGAAACGATCGTAACTTGGCTAGGGGGGCTGGTCCGATTGCTAAAATTTTTTTTACCGATAGAAAGCTGCTTTATTCCTGAGTGACATAGGTTATATTTTATGTACGCGGGCGAAGCCGCGGGCAAAACCTAGTTTTTATATTCTAAACGTACCACAACTGATGTGGTAAACGAAAGCAAAGCATGGCTATTACGTTAACTTCCTCAAGAGCTTTAACGTTTTCCGCTTAACAAACGAAAGCTACATACAGCGCTCTAAACAGCGAAAGTGACGCATAATTCCCAAGCTCCAACCTTCATAGCCCAACAGGCTCAGCATATGTATCTAAGTAACCAGTTTGAAACGCAATTCATTGAGTGTGTTGACCGCCATTCATGCGCTTACTAGTATGATTTATGAATTAATTCTATTATGTACGATACGATAGCGAGGGCCGGGCGTTGCGAAATGCGAGGTTATGGGTCAAGTGATACGGAGATAAGGTTTTATGTACTTGTTTAGTTACGTACGTGTAACAAGACGGATCGATATTCTTACTCCGCCGTTCTCGTACTGTAGTCTGTGTTTCCTGATAGCTACAACTTCTACAACCCTCTTAGACCTACGATGATCACGTGACTGAGCGTTGAGATAACGTCAGAACAAAGGAATAGGAGGCGTGGCCTGTTCGAAGCGTTCGACGCAAACGAAACGATCGTAACTTGGCTAGGGGGGCTCCAGTCTTTAAATGAAAAGGGAAAAGATTACTTTTAGTCAAGACTTCGATTAGCTCAACGAGTCTCAAAGGAACGATGTTTTAAATATTATTAAGTTATAAGTCATTTATTTCTTGACACTATGTAACATTGTGTATAAAATAAAATAGAAAAAAAGAACGATTATGTGATAGCCAAAAGAAACTAAAAAGCATACCAACAAAATCCTTATATTATTTATGAATAATTATATATTAAAAATAGAATGTTCTAATAACTATTAAATTTTACAAATTATTTCACGATCATATTGAATGATCGTGGAATAAATTGCTCGAGTTTAACTACTATCTCATCTGATGGATAACCGATAATGTGGTCGACGATGGAGCATGCTCGCCTAGAAGTAACATATTAACTTTTGACTTAAAGACCTCCAGGTTCTAGCTATCAGGTAACACAGTCTAGCAGGGAATTCTACTCTTCGGTGTATTGCACAGTGAATGCGTTCTTCAAGGGTGTACATTTACAGTGTCTGTATTTATTACTATCATACGAATGCTAGAGCAGTGGTGGCCAAGTGGCAACGTCCCCGGCTTACGACTAGTAAGTCGGTCGCAGTTTCAAACACAGCCATTACTTTGTGTAATTTCTTTCATCATCACTACTCTCAAAACGGTGAAGGAAAACATCATGTCTTGAAACAAAAAATTCAAAGATATGTGACATCCATCAACCCGCACTGGGCCCGCGTGCTGGATTAAAAAAACAGCAGGGACTCAGGCTTCCTCTCTAGGAGAGCGAATGGGCCGTACATTCGCTCTCCTAGAGAGGAAGCCTGATTCCCTGCTGTTTTTTTTTTCCATTGGTTCTCTTTTGTTTGGTTTCGTGTTTACATATATTGTTTGTGTGCCTTGCGTTGTGAGAAAATAAATTCATTTTCTCTTTTTCTTTCTGCAGTGGGAACATTATAAGGCCGGATTATGTTTAATACGAATGCTAATATATATAATATTATACACAACAAGGGCTACATTTCACCTGGACACCATGGTGGCACGTCCAGTCGCCGCTACCGACAAAGTGTATACAGCTCTATAGATACTGCTTACCTGGTGGCCGTTTGGTTGCGCAACCAATTTGGCGGCGCAACTAACTCGGAAGCGTACACTTAAGGTCCACTTTGATACTGTCTCAGTGTGGTGTAGCGACTCTGGTCGTGGTGTCTAGTTTGGTAGCTTACGGACACCATGGTGTCCCGGTGAAATATAGCACTAAGATAGCTCTTAGTGTGTGGGGTAGCACATGTGGGGTTCATAAGCACGGTAATAAAAGTCACCAGTGCGCGCTAGCTCTTAATCTTACTTTTTCACAATCTATGAACATATTCAAAGAATGCTAAGCTCATCGGATGACGTCACGCATGTACATTGACAGTCGTAGTCGATCATATTTTGCCTCGTTACTATGCGCGCATTTATTCACACTATCTATTTAGGACAATGGGTTTCCATTGACGTAGTGCACCAATAAAGGTAGGTATTTGTGTCATAATTATAATAGCTCGTTGGCAATACTAAATATAGTTAAAAAAATCCTTGTTGTTTTTTTTTGTACCCAACCTAATTTTATTTATTATCAATCGACATTTATTCGTGTAGTTATTTAACTATTCCTTTTAATCGATTTGTTCTGTATCGTTCGACTCGCCAGCAACCTGTGTGCTAACTATCAAATATATTTTATTGGGTCGTTTAGGGAACACATATATTGTGCAGCAAAGGAGTGGAATTCCTTAGCGGAGTCTGTATTTTCTATATTATTAATAATAAAACGTTTTTCTGACAGCTACAACTACGGACAAACTGACGTCAAGACCTAGGTCATTAAGTCAAGAATTAATAGGTTACTTACTCCTAGGCAAGCGTGCTCGATCGTCGAACTCTTCTTCGCATACAATCAGGAGTGGTCAAACGCGAGCCTATCCATAAAAAAAATGGATGTGTTTTTAAATTCAAACTGTCAAGTTATTGAGCCCCTGTAACGCGAAGGGCAACTTAAGTAAAACAGGTGGGTTTTAGTCGGTAAACATCTGACAGCCCTCTCGCTTCATCCGGAACGGAAAGAATTCAACCTCAAAAAAAAGCCTGCCCACTTTGTTCGCATAACCAGACTTGCAATACAACTGCCGTTTAAAAAAGAAAATCAAAGCAGGTTTTTATTGGTTCGAAACTATAATAATAACGTTAAATTTTGCATTTCATGTTTGTAAAACTGCAGTGTATTATGACCTCGTTAAATCCCGATATATTTCGTGACTACCGCATTATTAAAAAAAAGGAACAAGAGTGTTTGGAATTTTTTCAAGTGAATTCCAGTGGCTTTTGTAATGAATCTTGACTGGCCTGTTGGACTTTTGAATTTTTTGACTACGTCAGTTAAGCTTGTCGAGAACGCTGACTCGAAACATATGCTGCCAGCTATTGAAAAATCATTAAAATGTGTTACTTGCGCATTCTAATGGAAAATGAAGTTATGCACAAACCGTACGAAGCCAAAATAAAAAAATAATACTGCATTAATACTGGCCATAAGGTTTAAGCTTGCCTCGATTCTGATACGGTGTCGATAAGCCTGTTATGTACCACGCCTTTGCCTGTCCCATGTCCATTCATGCCTTTTAAACGGGTACACCACACCCTAGTCTCCGCTTTCTTTGCGAAGAAAACGTCAAACCAACATTGGAATATTTACTGACTAGATTTTTTCCCATCGCTTTTGTGTAGACCACAGGAACTGTCAATTTCCGGATAATAAAGTTGAAATTAAAATAGTACTTCTAGATAATACCTCCTACTTAAAAACTTGTCTTTAGAATATGAGTTTAGATGAAATAACTACCTTCTTCCCCCCTTTTCACTCTATCTCTTTTCCGTCTGTCTCTCTTGCTTGCTTTTAATAGCACAACTAGTTGCAGAAATAAAACCTAGTTGGTACACAGTATTTGCGGCTTTTTCGTACGAAAATTGAGCTTAACATAAGTTACAGTACAGGCAGCAGGAGCAGGTAGGTAGATACAGTTTTTAAGTTCTTACAGTCCATCCTAAGGTTGTCTGGTAGATATCGCAGTCAGCGATCAGACCGCCATTGTACCCATAGATTTAAGTTTGCATTATCATCAGTAACTTTATCAGATTTGTGGTTTGTACGAAATGCTTTTGATAGCATTAAAAAATATCGCAATTACTACAGAGCTTAGAAACACCTCAGTGGTTAGTGTAGAATGGCATTGTCAAATTTGTACATACAATCCGAAGCGTGTCAGTCAAATAATTTCACTTCCCATAGCAATTTATGCTACTGCGCTGCCGAGGCTTGGCGCGACAGCCTCGTCGATATTCAAGCCGTCGCTTGTTTGAGCCAGCTCGCACCGCTGAAACTGTAGACTTAAATTCACCTCAAAATAATAAAATTTTCGATCCAGCCCGTCCCTTGTTGTCCTCCCCCAGTGACGATCTAAGCCGTCGTCGGTACCCTACGGGGGGTGCGCATGGTGTGTAGTCGCTTAGTTTTAGGTCGTTTTTGTAAGTCCTAACTCTGGAGGCTTTAATTTTATTAATGTCGCCACACTCACGACAGCCTCATAGGTTAACCAGTGAGAAGTCACTAATAAAAATGCTATTTGTTGAAACTTGTACTCTGCCCATGTTGCGTGCTCATTCACAGTCACTGTCCGTGCTCTATGAGAATATACATATACAATTTACCTGCAGCGGTCTTACCGACGTTTCTTCAAGACTTGAGTGAATAGGCTCCTCATAAAGTAGTGCGATTTACCATTAACGATTGCATCACTGCTTACCATCAGGTGGGATCGCAGTCAAGCATAGTTTATATCATTAATATATAACCATAATGAAATAACCCCTGGCTTGCTACCCACCACTTTAAAATAATACTATGCTGCGAAAAGCAATTAGACTAACGAGAAATCCTCTCCACAACATCTCTTGTGTTTCATAGTTTAATTGAATATCCTGGCCTGAGACAGCCTTGACGTAGTGACAGTTACTAAACTTCGTTAGTTGTTTAACTCATGCAACGGGGTTAGCGGTAACTTTTTTATGAAATTATAAATTTTGTTTGAAAGCTACAGCGGTGCCGCTCTGATCATGATTCATTGCCTCGGCAACTTTCTAATGATCATCACTGTCTTTCAGGTATTGCAATATTGGACATTGGTGGGCTGCTTGTCCCAAAAACTTCCCTTAAAAAAAATCCTTCAAGCGTAAAATTCGGAACTACTACTTGAAGTTCTCTCAACCTTAGTTCGGTCTTCGTCATAATTGTTATATTTTAAGTTCTCTTAATTACTTACAATGATTTCATATTTATCATAGTATTTATTAGTTTACTCTATTAGCATATATATACGTATTTTATTATTATAAGCCACTTAATTTTACGATACTACATTCTATTTCAAATATCTGTTATTATTTATTGTGCACACCTACCACAGTGTTGCCTTTTTTAACTCAATGGTTGACTGGTAGAGAATGCTTTGTGGCATTAAGTCTGCCTATGTACCACCACTGTACCTACATGAATGTTAAATATAAATAAAAATATCATAGTGGAGAATTTCCCAGTTTTCCTTGTTGATGCAATAACAAATCGATTTCGTTCTAACGTAATACGTTTCCTGTGTTTATTCTGATTGGTGCTTTATCGCGCTAATATTGTTACAAGCATCGGCGGTATCTTATCAGAGAGCCGGGCATCTGTATGAATCGTGCTCGTGCGCCATCACACATCACGACTTGTGGTCTACATTGTATGAAGCACGCACGGATTTTGCACAATGTGGCTGAAAGCACGCCTGGTTTTGTAACATGGTCCTTTTAAAATAATAACGGTTTGAAAAGTCTGGGAATAAATTCCAAAACAAAGTTTACATCGTCCTTCCCCATGTCTGGTTACTCTCTTAGATACTTCATATAAATAAAATTGAACTGTGTGTATATATAACTAGCTTCTGCCAGCGGCTTCGCCCGCGTGTAATTAGGTTTCTCCATACAAACTTTAGACCCCCGTTTCATCCCTTTAGGGGTTGAATTTTGAAAAATCCTCTCTTAGTGCTCGCTTACGTCATAAAAGGAAGCATTGTGCATAATTTCACGCTCCTAATCCCAGTAGTTTCGGCTGTGTGTTGATATGTCAGTCAGTCAGTTTCTCCTTTTATATATATAGATAAGTACTTATTAAAATATATTTTTTTGCTAAATGCGTGAAAATATATTCGATACCTATAACAAAATGTATATGTTTAGGGTTCCGTACCTCAAAAAGAAAAAAACGGAAACCTTATAGGATCATTTTGTTTTCCGTCCGTCTGTCGGTCGAGACCCTTATCTCGGGAACGCGTGGAGGTATCGACTTGAAATGAAAACCATATACCCAGGTCTGCGGTTCCTTGAATCTGTGAAAGAAAATCAAAATTCTAAGTTAACTAATAAAAAAGATACGGCCGTTTATGTCGCAAAAAACGTTTATATACACTCAAGGGAATCAAAATTCATAGGGTACTTTCCGTTGACCTAGGATCCTGAAATTCGGCATGAAGCAAGGTCTCATAACACAAGTATAGGAAACAAATCTTAAAACTGTAAATTTATAGTTACGGCACAAAAAAAAAATATACTATTGCAATTCGGAAAAATCTTCGTAACTCAATTTGGGTATTGAACTGTTTTCATAGGTAAGTTTGTACGGAACCCTCAGTACGCGAGTCCGTTGTTGTTGAGTTGGCCGGCTATCTGTCAGTTCCTGTCAGATCTCTGAAGGACTGGACAGATTTTGACGGCACTTTCACTGATAGAGGCTGATGTTATATGGAGTAACTTAGGCTAGTTTTGTTTTAGGAAAAGAAATCAGGGTTCCGCGCTAAAAAAAGCCTTTGACATTGTAACCAAATGGTGGCAAAGGTACTGTTTTACGAGTCTAACGCGGACGAAGTCGCAAGCACTGACTAGTTTCTAGTATGTTTAAGTAGTAAAAGACTGACACGCCCTTTCGCTCCACCCTCGAGCGGGAGAAGTCATCAGATGACTTCCCACCTTAATAAAAAGGTGATGTAAATATGCTTCAAATTCACACATGGTCTAAACATATAAGGTCGGTACGTAATCTGCAAGGGTACCATCTGTCGCACACTGAACAGTCGTGTGCGCTTGAGCACATTCATCACGACTTGCGACATTGTTATCATTAGTCTTTAAACATGCATGCTCTGAATGAGATCAGAGGTTGAGCGAGGAGTGGCTGTTGAGCTAAGTGTTACTAATGTGGTACTGGGTAGAGGCAAGCAAGGTGTCAGACGTGACTACAAATTGGGAGACCTGATAGGACTGATTTCTTAGGTTCGAAATCTTGTATTTTTGTAGTTAGTAGGTAAAAGGAAGAACAACAATACATTAAAAAAAAACTACGAGGCCAAAAAGGCGCCTATTTAAATAAGTAACGCAGCGCAGGTATTCTGCTAGGTTTACCCTAGCAGAATTGGCGAAACGTGGAATGTCGACTAACTAAAATAAAAAAGATTTAACACAAATAATAGGCGTAAATGTATGTGTGTTTTATTTATATATATATTTTACTCTAAAAAATAAAAGTGCTATTAGATTAATTTTGTCCGGTTTTGTAGGACTGAGTTTAAACCTTAATCGGCACAACGGACTGAATCGTTACATATTATAAAACATGTTCGTGATGAACTAAAAAAAGGAATTTTTACACAATTTTTACCAATAGACAGACAGATTAATAAGTAGGCTTAAATAATAATGCATTATATATTCTAGTAGAAAAAAAACCGAGATTTTCAAGTAGAATGCTATTTTATCACTGAGTGACAAAGGCTATAAAAAAATATATTTTTTACTTCACGCGGGCGAAGCCGCTAGCAGAAGCTAGTATGAAATAATTAATGAAGCTCGCTTTTGAATATGTCAGTCAAGAAAGGTAACTAATGACCGTAGCCGGCCGAACATGTGCTAAAAGAAAAACTTTCCACAATAATCCTGAGCATAAATAAACAAAAATATTATCTAATAGTTCAGTTTGTTGTTTATGGTCGCGACCTCACCCACTACTTGCCCCCCTCTATATCTCAGGCTCGGAAACATTTGGTGATAACAAGTCATAAACGCATACTTACGCTTTGAGCATTTTCAATTAGTTTTACGAGATTCGGAAGAGGCTTGCTGTCCAGATTAACTTGATTAGTTTTCTAACTATGACTGGCCTGTTGGTCTAGTGGTTAGTGGCCCTGACTGCTATGCCGGAAGTCGTGGGTTCGATTCTCACCCAGGACAAATGATTGTGTGATGAGCACGATCATTTGTTCTGTCTGGCTGTAATTTATCTTCATAAAACGTACACAAAATGTTTTATGTGACGTTCCACGGGAATGGGATAAAAATCTCGCTCCACCCTAGAGTGGGTGAATTCATTGGATCATTTCCACCAAAAACAACCTGTAAAATGTAAAAAACTTAAGATAATTTGAATTTCACGTATTAGTTTGGAAGCTCTCTGTCTCCGCGATCCCGGTAGAGATTTCCGGTCAGTGAATTCTTGATATATAACTTTTTTTTTTGACGTGGTACATCCACAGTGACCCATCAGTTCCCTTAGCGAGGGCTACGGTAACTCTTGAACAATCCGGCAACCCGAGTTCTAGATATTTGCATACTTAGTATGTAACGCATGTCGGTCATGACGACACGCCCACAATTGATACATTGTATCGTCAGCGAATGGGCGTTTGTTTAGCCTATTATCTTAGCCGTTTCGAGGTGCTGTGCCAACTGTTACGGAAGCTAGAATGGCACGTATCGTAGGTATGTAGGTTCGATTGTGACGTTTAGTTTGCGAGTTTTCGGGGTCATTTCTAGACCTTGATGTTATTTTTTTTTTAAGTAGGTAATCATCCAATGACTTCTCCATGACGGTGCTGCCAGTTCGCTTAGCTAAAACAATGAATGCAACTCTACGGTGTGTACCTCCCCTGCAACTGTTTTTTTTTCGGTGGGAAAATCATCTTTTGACATCCCTCGCTCTTGGGCGGAGCGGGAGATAGTGTCAGACTTACTGACTAAAAACCCACTCCTGTTCCTTCTTTGCCTTCGTCCCAGGGCCCCGGATTTCACTTTCACATTATCCGTGGCCCCAGTAGGCTTCGACCTTGCTGGGCCCCTACGACTTGCTGACATCTCCCTGAGGCGCACGTGGAATTCAAAAGAAATTTTTTTTTTTGAGGTACGAAAACATCCAATGTGATCTCCATGGTGGTGCTGCCAGTTCGCGTAGCCAAGAACATGAATGCAGCTCTATGGTGTGTTATCTTCCCTGCTGCTGTTGGTTATGCAGTCAACAATTTTTTTGACGTCATGACTTGGCTACGCTATCATGGTATCTCAGTGAGGCACCCCCCATAGAGTATTGATTAAGGATGCTAAGTTGATATGGTCGTGGTCATCATCACTGTACCATATTAAGCTGTAAGAAGAGCAGACCTTAAGAGGATACAACTCGACCTACATTTCCACTGTTTTTCATACAGCTCTTTTGCGATTATTACGTTATTATTTACACATTTTCATTAGATATTTTGGAAACAAAGTATCTTGTGGATATTATTTTGGCTTCTATTGAAATCTATTTATAAGTTTGTGTAAAACGAATCCAGTAAACTACTAGTTAATTTGACACTTCATAATTTACTCAAAAATTGAAAAAGTCGAAAAAGTATAACAATAGAAGCCTTTTAAATTTAATCAAGATTCTAAATGACGACAACTTTTTTCAAAAACTTTTAAGGGTTTTAAAATAAACATTTACTTAGGTATATCCTGGAACTACAACCCCAGAAATCTTAAGTCAATAGTGAATAGGTTACTTCTGGGTAAGCGCGCTCCATCGTCGACCGCATCGTAGCTTTTCATCAGGTGAGAAAGCGGTCAAGCGCGAACCCTTAAAAAAAAAACTAGTTTTGAAAAATATTAGAGTAAATCACAGAATTACCGAACAGCTAACAGAGTTTTCAGGCGTTATCTCTCTTTTTTCGCGTTGCATTTTCGTCAAACATCGTGTTGGGTTTCTTTAGATGAAGTAAGTAACAAGGTTTTAAACCATGCTCGATGTTGACGACAGGCGAGTAAAAAAGGACCCTCATAAAGCTATAATGTCGGCCAGTCAAAACCAGACAATTGTGATTTTATGAATAAATATTTCGTAGTAGATCAATCGCATTATTCTCGCGTCATGCCTGTCTGTTCCATTCATTGTAACCCCAACAAAAATATTAAGTACTTTTTGATTATACAGGCATTATATTTGTGTAGGGAAACCTTCCCATGTTTTATAAAGGTAACCAGGGAAACGGTTAACACAGCCTAATAACAGAATACGCTACTTATATCCTGTAATTAACTAGACCTATGGCTGTGGTTTGTGGTGACAGACCGCAGAGTTATAGGTTATAGATACAATCGTATATAGTATGTATATATAGCTAGGAAATTGTGGTCAAAGTTCTGTCATTGATTGTAAGCACGACCAGGACAGTGGGCCACGAATTTTGTATGGAAACTAGTTACTCGTGATTTGAATAAGATACAGTTCAAACTACTAGTAATATCAAGCGACTACTACGTAATAGTAGTATCTACACCGCTCTGGGTTTGTCTGTTCCTCTTTCTTTGTCCAGGCAATCTCTCTTGCGCTCTCTAATGAGTTTCCTCTGAACATCAGAACGGCAATCAGTCCGTTCTCCTTTAAAGTACGCGCGGGAACACATTCGTAAGAAGTGTGAATTAGTTGGATTCGTTTTTTCACAATATCATTCTTTATTTGTTTGTATATATGTATCTAAGTAATATATTTATGTTATGACTTATTTCTTTTCTGTTTGTCTTGTATTAAGTTCACCTGCCATGTTATGTTTCTACTCTAACCTAAGGTCGACTGGTAGAAAATGTCTAAGGCATGCACTCCGCCCTTGTAAAGTGTTTCATTAGAGCATAACGTTTTAATAAATAATTCCCTCTCACAGTACTCCTGACATGCCAATAGAATCATCTTCCATTCATCCGGAAACGGATCGTTTATTGGATTAGAATCCAAGAGATCATTTAGTGCAGCTAGAGTGCGAGGTATTGGGGACTTAGTACGTGCAGCAGTACGACACTGAAGTACAGCAAACATCCTATGCTCTTTGCCGTGGCGATAATTGTCTGGGACAAAGAAACGAGCGAGCACAGCAAGCAGGTCAAGCGCGTCAATAGCGTCTTGCAAGCTATGGTGAGCTGATCTTGTGCTTGGCTTACCTGTACCGAGTTATAGGTAACCCAGTAGACATTTTTAGTCTTGTCACTCACAGAAAAAAGCCTTGTGTGTGTCTATTTAAACTCAAATCCGATTAGTATATTTATGCGTGATTAAGTAACAAACATCTTCACAAAGTTGAAAAAAAGGATTAGTGGCAGCAGGATTTAATTTCACGAATGCCTCGGTGAATAATATGTTTGACATGTCTTGTGACGTTGCCTTAATTCCTTCTCGACATAATTACTGGTGTATTTATAGATTTATGGTATTGTAAATTATGTTTCTAGTCACTCATGTGATGGTATTTTATTTAACAAATCGATTCATATTGTCTCTTCATCACCCCAGGTTGATTGGTAGAGAATGCCTAAGGCATTAAGTCCGCCTTTGTACTTTATGTTGCATGAAGATTAAATAATAAATAAATAAATAAATGAAGTGATCTAAGGAATCGTTTCTTGTTGCAATGACTTTAATATTTACTTACTTATAAACAACTAAACATTCCTGCCGGAGTCTGTGTTTTCTGATAGCTAAAACCTGGGTATCTTTAAGTCAAGCATGAATAGGTTATTTGTAGGTAAGCGCGCTCCATCATCGACCACATCATCGCTTTCCATCAGGTGAGATAGTAGTCAAACGCGAATATAAAAAACTGGATCCGCACTGGAGTAAATACCGCGCAGATGACGGATGCGATATTCAACATTTTAATATGAAAGTTTTAAATCTACGGTCTGCCTTCAGTTAGAGTGACAAACTTATAATAAATAACACGAACTGTATAATAACGTCATTCATGACATTTTAACTAGGACATAGTTAAAATGTCATGAATGACGTTATTATCAAAGTCGAAGAAGAATTCTTGAATAATTTCTTCCTATCCGGTGGGTCGTCAGTCTGTTTACCTACGTACCTATGGTAAACTAGAAGTATAATTGCAACGCCTACTTGAGACGCTAATTGACCAGAACGTCTAGATAGAGGCGGTGCACGTCATGGAGGTGTGCCTAGACTATCTAGACTGTTTTTTTTTTATATAATTGATATGACTGCGATCCCATCTGATAGTAAGCAGTAATGCAATCGATGATGGTGAGATACGTGGATTTGGAAAGTTGGGAAACTAGAACTTATGATAATTAATGTAGATTCCTATAGACTTAACGCTCCCTCAGACACCGAGGCTTACTAGTTTAGAAATATAATCCAGAAAGTCCCATCAATCAGTCTATCCAAGTCACAACTTGTCACAAAGACACCTAGGTTATCAGGAAACACGGAATTCCACTCCTTAACTGTACGCACAGTGATTGTGTTCCCGAAACGTTTTATCGACAAAAATAGTTGCCGAGTAAACACAGTCCCATTAATTGCAAAACTTACGGGATAATCCCCACTCCAACAGCTGTGGTGGTTTCTACGCGGATTAAAAGACTCGAGGAACTCGTATAAAATATGCAAGTTTGTATTAATAGTATAAAAACTTGAATAAGTAGTAAAGCTGACGTCAGGAAAGTACCTCTTCTCGAAATAGTGCTATAAGAGGTTTATGTCTGAGTTGCGAGAACTTGCGTGGTGCACTGAGAATTTTTATTTGAAATATTACATGGTTAAAGTGCTGTGGAAGTAGTATTAAATATGGCTTTACTGAGTTATATTTATCAATACCGCCTCTCATTTCAGCTAACCCTATTGAATGACGTTTTCATGTAATTGCCTTTCAATGGGATTAAACACTGAGACATTTGTATAATTAATGATTTTAATAGATATAATTCCGTAAATAAGTGTTTCAGTCGCAAATCGTGTTTTAATGGACATAGACCGCAATTTATTTTTCCGCGAAACTGAAAGAAATGTTGCATTAAACCCAGGTTTAAAAAACAATAAAAAATTTAAGTGGACAACTTCTGTCCTGTTCAGTCTTCCTTAACCCTAGTCTATATAAAGTACCTCCCAATAAATTAACAAAACACGTATGTTAATCGAATACTTACTTAAACAATTCTGTCATTACTGGGGTTCTTAGTAAAACTTGACGTCCGCTAATTAACACCATTCGTTAAGGTGTCGTGTGTCATAAAAACGCAAACTGCCTAGATAATGTGGAAATAACCCGTGCGGTTCATGTTTTAATAAATGTTATCCCTATTATGAATAAAATATTAGTACATATTTTATACTTGACATAATTTACTCGGATCACGAAATTGTTCCACAATAAATTGTATGGTGAATAAAAATTGTGTATTCTATTTTTAGTTTTGGTCTGTCCGTATTAACTTAGCATAAGATAGGATAGAACGTGGCAATAGCATCCTGAAAACAGTGGTTAGGAGTCCTTACTCCCTTATTCTGTGGCACTAAGTGGAAAGAGTGGTCAAGTAGTTCACTGCTTGCTATATCATTCTCTACACATCTAGCCTCAGACACCCACTTTACTGCATGTTTTTATTTATTCTTTTCTATGTTCTACTAATACTAGTTCTAAGGTATTTAACAAACAAAATGGACTATACAAAAAAAATAAATAAGCATAATCAGCCTTATTATGTGGCCGCTGCTGGGACTCAGGTATTATCTGTACAAGAGGGATTGTATCGTAACCCACCACGCGGGCCCACTGCGGGTTGGTGGATATCACATGTCTCAGAATTTGTGGTACAAAGACATGCCGGTTTCCACGCGAGGTTTTTTGCCTACATCGTTTTGAGAGCAGTGCGGAGAGAAGAACCCACGACGTACAATTCTTAAGTCGGAGCTATTACCACAAGGTCACCACTGCTCTTTGGCTCGAGCTTTTGCGTTCGATAATTTAAGTAAGAAATTCGGCTAGTTTATCACCAATTTTTTTATCTTATTGCCGTTCGTCTGGTGTACCGATGATGAAACGGACTTACGTAATTCCAAAACACTCCCCGAAATGCAACTGGTAGACAACCGACAGGCAGGCACCCCAATGTTCATCGTGCTGCTGCTAATAACTCGTATTAATTACGCATATATCGACGCTATCCATTTTTTCCTTGTGTAAATTAAATACCTATTAGGCAATCAAAACATCATTCAAAACTAATCATCACCGTATCGGTAGTAGACAATGACACCATTAACGAAATCGCCATAATTTTTTTATAGGCGTTTAAAAATTCAAATATTCACTTGGCCGCGGCGATTTTGAACTATGACCAGGCGACCCCGAGCATTTATCTGTCGAACCTATCAAATGTCGTTAGTGCGACACGCCCACGTCTCGTGTCTGTCGTTTCGTCGCCGGGTCTTACGTAACTCGTCATAATTACTGGTATAGGCTGGCCCGCGACACTACTCTTTCATTTTTATGTGCGCCTGGTATTTTTATAAGTTTAAAAACGTCTTTTTACAATACTTTTGAGATACTAAGTGCAGGAGACACTTGTATTTAGTCTTTATTATGTACTGGTATAGGTTCGCATCTTTTTAATTTTTATGTGCTCCTTGTACTTTTTGTCAGTTGAATGATTTCTTTTTACAATTAATTACTGGTATAGGATGACCCAAGACGCGACTCTTTCATTTTATGTAGTCCTAGTACTTTTTGTAAGTTTGTAGATCTCTTTCTACGTTATTTGCTGGGGTCATTTACTTCTGTTTCTTTCTCAACGATATTTTATGTAAATCAAAAGCTAACGTTTATCTTATTTAATAAGTATTTTAAGCCTGCATTGAAAGTGGTATCTCGAGCCTTTGATTGAGAAGCTTTTTCTTCTTCTTCCTTTTTTCGTGTCGATGTACTCTAACTAAATTTTTTCTGACCAGTATTTGGCAACTTCTACGGCTCTGTTAGTGGCCGCATAGATCCTGAAAAGCTGTATAGGTACTATAAATCCAAATATTCTTTTAAATTTAGTCCATTAAATAGTTTGCTTTTAAATCCACGGACATACAGACAAACGGGCTTTTTTGACTGCGAAACTTATTAGGTATTTGATTTCCAAAATACGACACAAACTCTAATTTGTTTAGCAATAAAGTTTTTTGTTAACGTTTCCGAGAATATAAAAATGTTACCGTTTTATCGCCTCATTTTCGAAATGTTTATGTCACCTGCTAAGTGACTCAGAATACGCCTAAAAAGAATCTTCGCCGTATTTCTGTGTATTATTTATTCAGGATACGATAATGAGGTTAGCATCAATTCGACTCGGTGTCGAAATTGAAAGTTAAATGGGTAAATTAGGACAATTTGTGAGAAAATTGATTGGAGTGATCCATTTCGGGTTCGTAAGAAGTGTGTACCTTAAACAGATATTTGTTTGTACAAAACATACGTTGGTACCTGGTGTTTAATAAGTCTCAGATACGTCATTGGGGTTTCTCCAAAGTAGACAGAATCTGTTGTAGCAACACACCAATTTACATATCTATTATTCACCTTCGAGACGTTTCTTTGAAGATAGGCATCATAATTATAATGAGCCATGATGGAATGGACAACCAGTGGAAACAGCAAAAGCATAACCAGTGTATAATGTTCCCACTGCTGGGTTACAGGTCTAAGAGGGAGTGGGTCGCAGCCTGTAATCCATTACGTGTCTCAGTGCTTGTTGGTGGCAAAACTCACTCGCCCTCCAATCAAATAAAATCTTTTTAATTTCACATAGGCCTACATGAGCACTTACAAAACTTCAGAAGCTAGTGCACGGTTCCAATTAGTCGATTCCTATGAAGAAGAACGGGCAATAAACTCCATGCCTACTCTTTTCAAAAATGATTGATTTTAAAATATTTCCATGTTACATTATTAGGTATGAAAGGAGAGTGTAGACTGGTCAATTTTGTACTTAAAAGCCAGTAGCGTAGCTAGGCTAATCATTGACGGAATTAGAAATTTTCTTTTGAAAATTGGATTTTGACAAGTGGGATTTTGACAAGTGTCATTCATTACAGATGGATTGTAGTCTTATGTAGTGGAGATTCCCTGATTTAAGGGCGTCCGTAACCTTGAAGTAGACAAAGCTAGTAACCCTCACGGGATACCGGGGCGGTAATCCTTCATTTTTTGTGCACCTGAATTGTCTCCGCCTCTGTCTATCTTAACACGCCTATTTCACCTTTCGTGTGAGACGGGAAAAGTGGTAATTGATTCGAAGCAAACTAATTAGAAGCATTAGTAAGGGTTCCCTTTATCTGGCAGTATCTTGACGCTTCGATATCTGCACACTTAGTATAATCTTCCTCAATCGAATATTTTAAGGCATAAAAAATATTTAATAATACTATTGTTTGGGCGAATTTTTATGTGTCCGAAATTGCAATGGCATACGTTTAAGATGGTAAAATTTTATTTAGTATTTTGCCATAGTTAAAAGGTTTGTCGATACAGGTCAGCAGATTAGGATAACATGCGATCCTTCTTAGCATGTAATCCTTAGTAGCTCGATTACCTCCTACAAACAAAAAAAGATAAAAACAACTGTACCTCTTTATAATAATATGTGTAGGTATGGGATTAAGACATAAATGCAGTTGTTTCCAACTTGAAGTGTTTCGAAAACATCGAATTTCCCTAAAACAGACCACCATGACCTTCCGCCGTAATCCAGCGTTATTCCGAGAGCAGTCAGTCCAACACTCGATGCGGATGTACAAACAGTGTTTACTCCGAATCAGCTTGATTAAACGCACGTTCGTGTGTTCATGTTGTTTCGATGCAAGCAGGGCTGCTGCGTTATAATTGTATACAATTATTATCGATCGATTTACCCTGTTCACAGGCCTGTAATAAATCAACGCAGATTAACAATTAATAATATTGTTTTCGTAGACACGATTTGTATATCATTAGGGAAGGCAGTTATGCTGTTGCTTATTTTTTCAGTACAACCCATTTAGCTCTCTATAGGGATTTTGACGAATGAAATATTAATGGTCACGTTGAAAGGCACTTGCCGTATTTATTTAACACCAAAGATGTGGGAAACCTAGGGCTGTCTTGGCGAGAGCCGGGCGCCAAGGGAATGTACGTGTGTATGCGTCACGATGTGCAGAATGAGAACCCTGATTTCTCAAAATTTTCCAGGCGTACGCTTTTGTTCCATGTCGCACTTAGTGTTGGGAGGTAGTCTTGCTAGCCCCTGCCTTCTACAATCCGCATATAGTAGCTCTATACCGAGGCTTCCTTTTCTCCGAGCGTGGCAGGGGACTATTGGCTGATGATTCATGGTTCTCCATGCTTTACCTTCGACCAATGATGAGTCTGGTTATGGCTAACGCCTTTCTGTTTCTAAGAACGTTTATTTACTTCTTTTAACTTGGTAGATACGTTCATTATGTCTGTCTCTATTTATGATTGACGGGTGATTACTTGATTAAGCGGTCTGATTGGACATTTTTATCTATTTTATGTATGCGGGCGAAGTCGCGGGCAGAAGCTAGTGTTAGCTAGGCTTCTTTTTTATCGTAAATTATACTTGTTAATAGGTAGAGCTCACTGTCTATTGTAACCTATATGTTTTGGATGCAATGTCTAAAGCTGTTATGTCATGAAGAAAGTTTCGGGTATGAATTTGGATGGCTTAAAGAGGTTGGCAAGTAAAAAAACACAATGGACGTGTGTGTGTGTGATTCGGTGAATTATGATATGGAACCGGACAACGCACCGGAAGACCCAGTGTTGGAAGGCCCCCTACAAGGTGGACCGATGACCCGGTCAAGGTTGCGGGAATCCGATGGATGCGAGACGCACAGGACCGTTCATGAGGCCTATGTCCAACAGTGGACGTCTGTCGGCTGAAATGATGATGATCATGATATGGGTAGAAAAGAGAGGGGGAACAAGAGATGACGTCTATATGTATAGTTTGGTTACAGAAGGCATGCTGTGCCCCAAATGAGTTGGGTTAATTCGTCTTGTCCTTAATGGTCAAGACAAATTTGTTCTAAAAACGTATGTTGTTAAAAGTAAATGGCCTAATTATCTCAGCACAGGATGTTGGGCTACCTTCCTGTCAAGTGTGCGAGCGAGAAAGAGGGATGGAACTATACCCCCTTTAAAGCTCCATCCCTATAACAGATCAGTTTAGGTTGTCAAACGGATCGTTAGAGCTCGTGGTAGGGCTTCAGAATATGCAAATGACTTAAGGGCGATTATCTGATCTTGCCAAATAACTGTCACTTCTTACCACGTCCTTCGATTAACGCCATTACAAAGCACCAATTCGATACACCCAAGTTTTGGCGGGTCGAAAGTCGTGCCCATGGTATTGCGGCCCGGATTGGCACACAATGGGATAGATTTGGTTTGACCATGTTCCAAATTTGGCGTATGGTCTGATTAGAGTACAGTGCAAAGCTTTTGTTGCTCTTCCGAACTGATTGCGACGTTGTTACGTTTTTTTTTCCTATAGTGACAGAGATATTCATTAGGAAGGTAGGTGTATAATACGTACATATTATAGTACAGACAAGCTGAGAGTTTCAAAGATTTCTAACATCTGTGCGAAACTGGTCGGTCGCTAGTTGCCACCTAAAATCAATTAAATTATAAGTTTTGATTAAGTTTAATTTGATGTACTTACATCTAAAACAACAATCTATTTAGTTTATCCAATTTGTAATAAGTTTTGTATATATCGCAGGTAAAACTTACCGTTCCGTAATTTTGTTCGACTGTCTTTTTTTCAATCACGCGAACTAACCGAATATTTGCGAATACAGATTTCGGAATTCACTGCTTTTACGACGTCTTTATCAAAACCGCAAAAAAAAACAACGGGCATAAAATTCTTCAGATAAAAAGCACACCAGAGACGTTTTGAGCGCGTATATTTTCTTTATAGCCCTCAAGTGCACTTGCCGGACGAGTAGCCACGAAATGTTTCTCAGATAGAAACACGGAGGGCGCAGCCCTAAACAAACAGTACAATGATGCTGTATACACGCCGCTGTTAGAACAATGTCTAAAATAAATCAATATCCAATCACAACGGACCTGCGTAGTTTTCGTTTGCGGTCGCTGAAATTTGGGTCAGCGAATAAAATTGTAATACGATATATTTCAATCGATACAACCCGATGCGGGCTTTAAAATGCGATTGTTTTCTATCCGTAGTCGGTCGGCTTTTAATTTTAAAAGGAATTATATAACTGTTTGCGAATTTACGATTTCGATACGAGCGTTCGGCATCGGCAGTTCAGTTGAAATACATTTTATGTCTTTTTTCACTTCCGCGTTAATTACGGCCCATTGAGCGCTGATTTCTTTTTGAATTTAATGTAATTAAGAGAGATTTATTGGAGAGTTCGCTGAATTGATAATAATTGTCTTGTTCTGCGCTTCAGATTGTATTGAGCTTTAGGTAAAGCTTTTAATTGGAGATAAGGATCAGATCTCTAACTATCGTCCAATCTCCGTCTTAAGCGCTTTGTCTAAAATCATGGAACGAGTTCTTAATAACTGTCTAACTAAATATTTAACCAAATTCCACATCCTCGCCAATAACCAATATGGTTTCCGACAAGGCATCTCTACGGAAGATGCCGTTGTCGACCTAGTACAATCGGTTGCTGACAAACTAGATAAAAAATTGAAAAGCTATGGCATTTTCCTAGATCTTAGTAAGGCATTCGACACTGTTTGTATTTCCAAATTAATAGAAAAAATGGAAAATGTGGGTATACGTGGTCATGCTCTTAACATCTTCAAAGACTATCTCTCTGACCGTAAACAATCGGTCAAGATAGATAATATAATTAGCGCAGAGGAACAATTAACCTTCGGAGTTCCCCAGGGAAGTATTTTGGCCCCAACTCTCTTCCAAATTTATATAAATGACCTTTGTAAACTGCCACTCGTCAACTGTGATATTTTTACTTACGCAGATGACACTGCACTAGTGGCATATGGTAAGAGTTGGGATGACGCTAAATCGCATTCGGAAAACGCAATACGGAGAGTAATGGATTGGCTAGCAAGGAATTTATTAACTTTGAACGTTACAAAAACCAAATTCTTACGTTTTATTTTACCGAACCTACCAAAACCAGCTGAAGAAACTGGAAACTTAATAGCCCATAACTGTCCGCAAAACAATACAGTTTGTACTTGTCTGTCGCTGACGATGGTAAAATCTGTAAAATATCTCGGGGTGTTTGTCGACGAGAAACTAGACTGGACCACTCAATTGGAGTCATTAACATCTCAAACCAGAAGACTAATATACATTTTTAAAAATCTGAGGTTTTCAGCGGATAAAGATACTCTCCGTATGGTTTACTTGGCTCTGTGTCAATCAATTCTGACGTACTGTATCCCTGTGTGGGGGGGAACTTATAAAACTGAGCTATTAAAGCTTGAAAGAGCTCAAAGGGCTGTGCTTAAAGTAATAAACTTCAAACCACGTGACTATCCCACATCTATGCTATATACAGAATGCAATGTCCTATCTGTTAGAAAATTGTATATACTAAGAACCATCCTCTACAAACACTCTATGTTCTCTTACAATAAGCAGCTTCTGAGTCAGCGGCGCTGTGGTTTTCCGTTATGTCCTACCGTCTCTTGCAGGACTGCCTTCATAAGACGACAGTTTAATGGTCTATGTGCTAGGCTATATAATAAAGCCCACAAACTACTCAATATATATGCCTTAACTAAGTGTGAGGTAAAGAAGAAACTAAATTCCTGGCTTCGGACACTAACATATAATGATACCGAGGAGCTTCTAACTACTATACATTAAATGAGATAGGCTTAAACATACAATACGCTTAAAAACTAATATACACATACTCACTCTCATACACACACAAACACACACACACTACACATATTTAAGTAAGTACTTTGTCCACCCACTGCACGTACCAATGTTTTAGTTTTTTCTTTTTTTTTGTAACCCTAATACGACCCTCTAAAATTGGAAACTCTTTTCTAAGATACAGACAGAATTTCTGCCTAGTTTAGGAAAGGGAGTCCTAGAACCCACTGTATACTGAGTGTACTGTTTGTCTCTAATGTTAAGACTACTCTGTATGCCTTGTACAAACTACTTATTGAATAAATTATTTATTATTATTATATTTATTAATTAGTAACCATGTAATTTCTTGCCGGCCCTTCTCTATAGGAAACGACCAATTGGAACCGTGCACTATGCTTCTGATAAGTGCCCATGTAGGCCTAAGTGAAATAAAAAGATTTTGAATTTTTTCATGGACTTTAATTTACATGATTAAACTTGTAGCTTGCTCATTCTTTTCTAGAAGAACGTCTGGAAAGACTTGGGGGAGCCCTTTTCCCGGTATTAGGACAGAAACGTCTAGAAAAAAACCCGGCCAAGTTCGAGTCGGACTCGCACATAAAGGATTCCGTACCGTCCGTAGCAAAAAACGGCAAGAAAATCGCGTTGTATGGGAGCCCTCTTAAATATTTATTTTATTATGTTTTTTAGTATTTGTTGTTGTAGCGGCAACAGAAATGCATCATCTGTGAAAATTTCCCCTGTCTAGCTATCACGGTTTATGAGATACAACCTGGTGACAGACGGACATATAGACAGACGGACGGACAGCGCAGTCTTAGTAATAGAGTTCCGTTTTACCCTTTGGCTACGGAACCCTAAAAACATGTCCAACGTTTCGTTTGTGAGAATTATTGTAAATGTTTTTTTATCGAATGTTGTAAGAATCATTGGGCACAAGGCCTTGAACTCCGGAGCGATAAAGAAAATGAGTTTATCACGACAATAAAGAGCCTCCCAGGAGGCGATATATCTCTCACACATTCGCAGGAAATGAACACGGAACACATTCTAGAATCCTGATAAAATCTAGATTGCGTTTATCGGGAATTTATGTCGCTCGGAAATCGCAGTTTAAACTTGGCATAAAGCAATCTAAAGATTGCCTACGATTGCAGAGAGTGTCAGACTGGCGCGGCGGGCGGTCCCGGTTTTCATGTGCCGTTCGACTTGCTATGAAACGTCCATAAAATCGATGAAGAAAGTTTCGAACTTGTACATTTTCGGAACATTCAATTTGAAGACTGACCGAAGCTGCTTGTTGTCCATTTAAGCCGGGTACAGACAGTTGTAACGTAACATGAAAGTAGCATTTTATAAGTGTTGACGCAGCGCGCACGAACCGGGCATGTACCTACTCACGTAGCGTAGCGTAGCTCGGTTCGCGCTCGCACGACACTATGGGAATTTTGTTGCATTGCATGATACATTGTGACAATGTGGATGGCAATTTCTTTCCTTGCGTGTTACATTGCATGTTACGTTACAGCAGTCTGTACCCGGCTTCAAACTTGAATCATCACCGTCTAGCTAGGCAGCTGACACACCCATCATTTTTTGTATCACTCTCTATATTTTACGTTAAGTTAGGAACCCCAGGAAGCATGGCATACACCGATTTGTTCCACCCATTTACTGGTGAACAAAGAATTGATCGCTCACAGTTTCGTGTTACAATGACTAGGCGAATCTTTTTTACATAATCTCTAGTTGCAAAAACTTTTTTTTTTGCAGTGTTCACCCATTGTTGGTCGTTTTCGTCATGTTAACCTCGATCTCAAGGTCCGCTTGCCAAACGGCTGCCGAGCCTCCGTGCCTCCGTGGCGCTTCGTTTGCGTAAAGATTGTGCCAATTTTTATACATTTCGTATGGGAATGCATGATATATCTGGCTCGGTTGCAGTAAAAAGTTCGTTACAAAACGGTTTCGGCGATTTATGGTACCGTTCTTGATAAATGGTTTTTGTAGATATGCGTTTCTGGTTTGTTTTGTTTCGCGGACTGTGACGCGTATTGGAATGTGAAATATTGTGATACAATGTGGTCGAGGCAGGCGCGTTGGTAGTTGCAAATGTATAGTATTATTTTGTAGATATCGTTCGGTTTAGCGGTGTATGAGGAAGACTATAACCGCAACACGTTACTAGAGCATTATTATAATTTCCTTGCGGTTCTAATACATTGTAGCTTCGGCCTTAGATACACTCCTTGAATGTTGAAATCTTGGTACTGAGGACCTTTAGTTAAATTGCCCATTATTATGCCAGGCGACGATAAACTACAAAAAAAAACGAGTTCAATGTATTGGCCCCTATATGTTCATCATTTACTCGCCGGTCCTTAAACAGCATTTAATTACACAGAAAGAACCTCATAAAATGAAACTGTATCTATGAAATAGGGCAGAAAATCGATTCTATATGTTAGTCGCGAGTTGCTAAAGCTTCGCACGAGGGTTTTCGGCTTTTCTGTACTATAATATGCACGTATTATACACCTAAACCTTCCTCATGAATCACTCTGTCTGAAGGTGAAAACGGAATGAAAATCCGTTCAGTAGTTTTTGAGTTTATCGCGAACTTAAAGACAGACGCTGTGAAAAGACTGATTCATAATATTATGTACAATAAGAATTTGTCATAGGTTACGAACAGCGTTTTAAAACTTGGTTTTCTGTATCATCCATTAATGTGTTGTTCCGGACCAGTTCACTAAACAATAAACATTCAAAATAATATTTACGATGCCTTTTTATTGCCAGACTAATTTTATGGTTCCGATCTAGTTCGCGGTTCTTATTATACTCCGTCATAATTTGTAAACAATAATTCTTCTATAGCCGTAGCGAAGTCTAGATATTGTTATTTAATGTATACTTACCTTACCTAATATACGATGGCTGAAGTCAATTGGATGCAAACACAGGATTGGTCAGCGTTGCTAATGTATTAATCATCGATGTTATACGATGAAATTTCGGATCTGGACACGATTACGGATATAGGAATAATATTATTCCAATTTCTAATACGGTTACGCATATGAAATTATTTCGTACTATTTAGCTGACCCGGCGAACTTCCTACCGCCTAATATAAAGGTTAACGCCATCTATTGGCATTACCAGCATAGCATAATTCATTTTAAAATGACATTTTAATTAGAGTTGGCGTTGTATTCGATTTTTTTTTTTCTCGCCGTTTAAACCTTCTCTGGACTATCATCACGAATTTTTTAAGATCGAAATTAGCCGAATCGAATCCAGCCGTTCTCGAGTTTTAGCGAGACTAACGAACAGCTTTATATATATAAATTATCCGCTAGTTTCGGATAGTTTCGGTACCTAACTGATATTATAATTTTAAAATTATAAAAGAAAAATACAAATAGCAAGATTTGACTTTTGATTATCATTTGTTTGGCAGGGCAAAATAAACAAAATCTGTTGTAACCTGTAATTTAGACTCCGCCTTTATCGGCAAAATATTAGAATTCTTTATATCGGTTACGGGTTACGGAGCTCTATAAACATCCCTGGTATCAGTCTATCTGTGCCATCAGCTCTCCATTAAAAGAACTATAAAACAATGGTTTCAAGCCTTGCAAACGTGGACATAAAATATTTTAACACAAAACGCTAAAACTCGTACATGTAACTTGTGCGGAAACTCACCGTCTATTTTTATCTCTGAAAAAAAATCAATGTATAAATATCTAACTCATTTTAAAATGGCTTCACAACGCTGGGCCACATTTTTATTCCAGAATTTACATTGTCATAAAATACGCCCCACGTAAACCAACGTGTAATAAAAATGACTAATATTCCTATAATTCTTTCTAAATGACAGCTTGAAGCGATTCCGCTGAGTTCAAAGGTCGAGTTCGAAGTAGCGACCTTTTGGATACAATCCTGTTTGGAGCTGGGAAGCCTTTATTACTTCATGCTTAAGACTTATTAACGAGACAAAGCTCTTGGAGTACATCTGGCTATAACTTTGCTTTCAAGAGAGTTGTCTTTTTGGTAATAACACTGGACACACACTGAGATCCTGATCTATCTCATCACCAACAACATTTCAACCGATAAACGTCCGCTGTTGGACGTAGGCCTCCCCAAGTGTCGCCACAATGACCGGCCTTGTGTATCTCGCATCTATCGGAATCCCGCGACCCTCACCAGGTCATAGGTCCACCTTGTGAGAGGCCTTCCAACACTGCGTTTTTCGATACGTGGCCGCCACCCCAGAACCTTTCGGCATCGACCATTTGTTCTGCGAGCAATGTGCCCTGTTCACTGCCACTTAAATTTGGCGATTCGTTGATGACCTTGGTTCGCCTCCGGATATCTATCTCATTGGTGTTATAATCCGTGGAAAAACTGTCAAAAGTTTGAGACTTTTTTCCTCCTGGGACCGACTCTACGCTGCAGAATTGAATATTTTTCTTCTGTATTGCATATTACATCATCCATTCAGTCTGGCGTAATTAAGTTTAGGAAGTTATTAAAATGCATATAAAATCCTTATGATTTCCTTAAACACTTGCATACACCCGTTATATTTGACCACTGACTCATAGCAGGATTTCCTTCTGCTCAGTCATATTGCAGAACTGCAAATCTTGGCGATAATTCTTTCGACGGCTCAACTCTTGTTGACAACATAAAGTATGTGCATCCAGAACTTATGTTTAAGATTTAAGTAGAATGAAAGTGTTGAAATATATGTCTTTGTGAATTAAGCGTTGGTTCAGTGAATCATTACGATTAGCGGTTTCGAGAAATGCTGGAATATCCAAGCTAGCAGAAGTTTTAACAGCACTAATCGATCACCGAAGGGTTGTCCAGCGTATAAATTTACAATAGGGAGGCTGTTACTACCTCTTAGCTAAAATTAACTCTTTCTCTATATCCAACGCCGGAGTGTGCGTCAAAATTTCAAGCCGGTTCCATTATCGGACTACTAGACGTACGTCGATGCGCCTCCGGTATCTACATGGTGGACATCCTACCCGTACGCATAAAACGTTTCGGGAACACATTCATTGTGCGTACAGCTAAGGCGTTTAATTCTCTAACGGAGCTGTTTCCTGATGGCTACAACCTGTGGGTCTTGAAGTTAAGATTGAATAGATGGCTTTTAGGCAAGTGTTCTCCATCGTCAACCCCATTATCACTCACCATCAGGCAAAATAATGGTCAAGCGCGAGCGTGACAATAATAATATAAAAGTCCCACAAAATGTTACTTTTCACGAACATGAAACAATTGCGCCAAGCCTTTACCCCACACGAGCAAACTATTTCGAAAACAACGTATATAGGTATCGTGTTTCTTACTTAGAAAAGTTCAATGTCTTTAAACGTGTGACGAATTTCCTTCAAGTATTTTCGAAAACGTTGAAAATATTTTAGTTGAATGTTACCAAGAACCGCGGTTCTACGCCGGATGATTTGAAATAAAGGTATTGTGTGACTTGAGTAAATATTTGTAAACTATTAGCTGGTTTTATGCTGACTTGACTCGCTAAACCAAGTGAGGGCTTTGAGAGAGATTTGAACAAAGCGTTCGTGTAGGCTGCATTCTTATTGTTTTTGCTTGAAGTGAGAACCAATCGACGGCACCGTTGGCTTTGGTGCAGTGGTTAAGCGATTGGCTGCTGCGCTGCCTCGATTGTCGATGTGCGATAATCGAACTGGCGATGTTCGATTATCGCACAGAACAAATATTTGTATTGCCTGCAGATAGTTGTTGCGACTGTGTGTCTTGTGAATGTGAATTTACATGTCTGTGAACTTACCAACGATAAAGGAGTAATAAAAAAGCGAAAAGTCCTAGTTTGGGGCAACAGTTTATAAAAAAAAAGAATCGAATGTGACAAGGTTATGATCGTGTCCAACCTATAGCATGATCTTTATAATCATCGACATATTTTTTCTGTTCTAGCCACATGTTGCTTGGGGTTGATATATTTAGTTTCTTTATATTCACTTTTCTTCTCTCTCAATGAATCTACTTATCTCTATTGTTCAGTGCATTACTCAAAATTTGATTGGTAAAAATGCCTAAGTCCGCCCTTGCACTTTTGTGTGCATAAAGATTAAAATAAATAAGTATAGGTATCGATATATCCTCTTTATTATTATAATTAGAATTTGGTTTAGTACTTAGTAACTCTAGAATAGAATAAATATTATTGTACACCAAAAAAAAATTTAACATAACGTACACATATACTTACTTAAATCTATGTGTACATTGGCGGTCTAATCACTGACAGCTATATCTACCAGATAACCTTAGGATGGATCGAAAGAACTTAAAATATTACAGGGGGTAGTCTGCGTTGTACTGCTTACAAATTAATCTATATATATAAATGAGAAACTGACTGACTGACATCAACGCACAGCAGAAACTACTGGGACTAGGAGCGTGAAATTTTGCACAAACCTTCCTTTTTTAACGTAGGTGAGCACTAAGAGAGAATTTCCCGAAATTCACCCCCTAAGGGGATGAAACGGGGGTTCAAAGTTTGTATGAAGACACTTACTTTGACGCGGGCAAAGCCGCTGGCAGAAGCTAGTCAAACATATTTATTAAACTAGTGCGCCTCACCATCAACGATTGCATCACTGCTTACCATCAGGTGGGATCGCAGTCAAGCACTGGTGGAAATACCAATTAAAAAAAAAATATTTTATAAAATAATTATGTACTTACCTGTATTGAAAACAATACACAATTCTAGGTATTTGAACACCTGGCATCATAGCTTATACCATTTATTATTCCGAAACGACTGCATACCTACAATTTCGTCATCCATCCATGTTATACAAAAAAATTATAATGATAATTTACAATTCCGACATATGACCTGAATTAATTTATTATTTAAAATTAAATTTATGATAGGTAAATTCTGTATTGTTGTATTAATCGTTTCACTGCAGTGTAGAGACTCATTAATTTCCAACTGATTGCCAAATATTGGATGTTGTAACCTCAATCGTGTAATATTTTCCATGTCATTGTTATAAAGCTTAATTTTGATGTTAAATTTACGTTTATTTGAACAGATTCATTGGAATAATTGGATACTTAATCATGTTATGATTGAATTTTCTGTAATCACAATGTATGTGGTTTTTGTAGCTCGACCGCAATTGTGGAAATTTAAAGCAATTTTTCTAATAACACAGGAATAATGAAGAAAATAATGTTACGAAAGTTTTGTTTAAATGAAGACGGTAAACTATATGACTAAGAGAATTACAGAATAATTAATGAACTGTGTGAAATATTTTATGTTCGGCAATGAGGAGACTACCTACCAAGACTACTAACATGGTAACGATTAATGAAAAAAATATGGAAGAACACGGTCGGCATACTGAACGTCCTTCAAAAAATAGGTTACTTCTAGTCAAGCGTGCTCCATCGTCGACCACATCATCGCTTGCCATCAGGTGAGACAAGAGGTCAAACGCGAGCCTAACAATAAAAAAAAGCCTCTTTATAATAACGTGCAACCCGACGTACGGCGAGTATGTACTCTTACGTTGTTGAAACCTCCACGGTCCGGACTAAGGGTTTCGCTTCGTCGTTTATACCGCGTACATCGAAGGACTGGAACAATTTGCCTGCTGCTGTCTTCCTATCCGATTATAATTTAGCTGTCATCAAGGCTAGAGTGAATAGGCTCTTAATAAACTAGTGCGCCCTCACCATCAACGTGACTAAAACCCACCTTCTCAATTTCGTAGGGGCTCAGTGGGGCCGATGCCCGCTAGCTAGGACCGCGGAGAATTTCCGAAAGGGCAACCCGTAGTCCTAGTACGCAAAGGGTAATTGAAGGATACAGGTGTGGTTTTAGTCAGTAAAAGTCTGACACGCCCTCGCACCCAGAGCGCGAGAAGTCATTTGGATGATTTCCCACCTTAAAAAAAAAAAAAACCTTCTCATCTTCCTTCAGTTTCCCTTTGCTTTCCAAGGGCGCGGTAACTCTTTCGAACATTTCTGCAATATTGCTTCTTTGCATATATTCTTCTTCAATTATCTATATATGTATGTATTTAGAAATATATAAGTATGTTTATCAGTTGTCTAGTACCCATAACACAAGCTCTGCTTAGCTTGGGACTAGACGGCGTTGTGTGATAGTCGGTGAATATTATTATTATTATTAAATTATCGCAAAATTTCGTGGATTCGGATATACAAGTGAATTACAATGAAGCTGTTTATAACTCCTAGTATTTGTCCTGACGTCACCTAGCATTGAAGGCGCGCCTCTCAACCGGTGATCCTCTAATAGTGCTAATAGTAAGATTTGTCCCCCAGTTACTAGGTTATACCGTGACTTACACGTGACCTTCTTGCTTTAGCGGACAACTGTTAGGTTTCCCCAATTGATTAACATACTATTTGTGTTATGTTGGTACATTTGCAGAAAGCTACCTTTGATTTGGTGTTGAAGTGGATGTCAAGAGTCTTGTGTTTCTGACTGTTTTATTTTTTGAGGTTTGCGCTATCTGGCTTAATGTGTTTCAGCTGTTTAAAAGCTATGTTCCTATTTTAGCTTACAATAAAGTTTATTCTATTCTATGCTCACCGCACTAACGTTTCCGCTTCTCCTAGAGAGAAGGCCTGAATCCTAGCAATGGGAACATTATAAGGCTGATTAATAATAATATAGCCAAAAGCTTCGACGACCATCTGTCGAAGCTGTCGTTGCGCGGTTGGATCAAGGGCCTGATACAGAAGGCAGTACTCCTCGATACGGCTCGCATTGTGAGGAGGTTTCTGTCTCTGGAAACCTAACCACCGGTAGCTTGGACCCTGTTCCCGACACCGGCGGACCACTATTTTTTATATTTAAAAATGTAAATGATATTAAAAATAAATAAATATATCATCATCATCATTTCAGCCGAAAGACGTCCACTGTTGGACATAGGCCTCCCCCAAGCGTCGCCACAATGACCGATCCTGTGCTTCTCGCATCCACCGCACTCCCGCGACCCTCACCAGGTCGTCGGTCTTGTGGGAGGCCTTCCAACGCTGCGTCTTCCGGTGCGCGGTCGCCACTCTAGAACCCTTCGGCCCCATCGACCATCCGTTCTACGAGCAATGTGCCCTGCCCACTGCCACTTAAGTTTGGCGATTCTTCGGGCTATGTCGGCGACCTTGGTTCTCCTGCGGATATCTTCATTCTTTATGCGATCACGCAAGGAAACTCCGAGCATAGCCCTTTCCATTGCTCTTTGGGTGACTGTAAGCCTTCTGATGAGGCCCATAGTAAGCGACCATGTTTCAGAGCCATATCACATCACTGTTATAATTATAATTAATATAATTAAAATGAACATGGATAAAACCAAAGTCATGGTAAATAACCATGTAGCACCCACTCCGATCAAGATCGGAGACTCTGCACTCGAAGTTGTAGACGTTTACCTGGGACAGACAATCCAGTTGGGTAGGTCTAACTTTGAGAAAGAGGTCAATCGTCGAATCCGACTCGGCTGGGCAGCGTTCGGGAAGCTGCGCGGTATCTTCTCGTCCAACATACCACAGTGTCTCAAGACGAAAGTCTATGACCAGTGCGTGTTGCCAGTGTTGAAATAAATATAATAATAATATTATTTTCTTTGCTTCTGCCTTGCTATTCTATTCTAAAGCAAATCTAAACATAACTTCATCGTCGATCTTTGTATCAGTTTCCTCCGTTTATTAATTAAATCTTCATTACAGCGGCGTCGGTATCTGCTCGACCTTTAACCTTCATTTCAATGTCAAACAAACTTTCCCGAGTGTCCTTGAACAATTAAGTTTATAAACTTTGGCCCCCCTCCGTACTAAGCAACAACGTTTTGATCGAGAAACTTCAACGGTGTCGGAATACTTCTTACGTAACCGTGAATTTGTTGAACCGTTCAATTTGCAACTTTTATTATAATGAATAAATAGGAAGGAAAAAAAATTGACACTTAATTTCTAATAGATTATTTTTATTATTATTATATTCTTATGTAAGCGATGATGTGGCCGACGATGGAGCAAGCGTGCGCTCCATCGTCGGTAACATCATCGCTTAGAATCGCCTAGAAGTAATTAAGCGACATTTTTTTTATTATTCCATTTATTTATCTTACACGCTTTTTACATTTTTAAATATTTCTAAATAAACAAAAATAACAGTTAAAAAATAGTAGCTCGGCATCGGGAACAGGGTGCAAGCTACCTACCGGTACCGGTGGCAGGCCTGTTGGTCTAGTGGTTAGTGGCCCTGACTGCTATGCCGGAGGTCGTGGGTTCGATTCCCACCCAGGACAAATGTTTGTGTGATGAGCACGATCATTTGTTCTGTGTCTGGGTGTAATTTATCTATATATATGTATGTATTTAAAAATATGTAAGTATGTTTATCAGTTGTCTAGTACCCATAACACAAGCTCTGCTTAGCTTGGGACTAGGCGGCGTTGTGTGTTAGTTGTAGAATATTATTATTATATGGAATATTATTACCGGTGGACAGGGCTCCTGAGAGAGGAACCCCCTGACAATACGCGCCGTATCCAGGACTACTGCTTCTTGGATCAAGCCCTTGATCCAACTGCCCAAAGCGAGCCTCCTCAGATGTTGATCGAAGCTCTTTGCAATTAAGCCATTGGCCGTCATGACTAATGGCACAATGACTGCTGTATCCACTTCCCACTTGTCGACAACCTCGCGAGCCAAGTCAAGATATTTAGTTTGTTTATCCTTTTCAGCTTTCATGAGGTTCTCGTTATGAGGTACCTGTTATTGTTTATAGTAGCTTCGCCCGCGTACATAAAATATAGCCTATGTCACTCAGGAATAAAGCAGCTTTCTATCGGTGAAAAAATTTTAGAAACTCATACACATAGAAACAAAAAATAAAAATAAAAAAAAAACCCTTAAGTACCTATTTATAATATTAGTGTGACCACTATCTCGCCTGATGAATCTCGAACGATAAAGCACGCTTGCCAATACCAACTTCGGCAGGGAATCCTACTGTTTAGCTGTACGTACAACGAAATGGACACTCACCAACCCGCACTGGACTTGCGTGGCGGATTACGGACAATTCCCTCTTCTAGAGTGGAGGCCTGGGTCACACTAGTTACATTACAAGGTTGAGTATCTGTATGTTTAAATCAAGACGTGTGATTTGTTTACTTCCAGGCAATTATGACACAAACGTGAACTAGATGGTTATGTGAACGTGAGGACTATGTTGATTGCTTTTTTTTCCTTTTCAGTAATTTTAACGTATGTCTGGCAATTTGAGTATTTTCTGTGGCCTACCTAAATGTTCTTTCTTTGGTATTGTTCGTCAAGTCCTTGAGCTCCTTAGTAGTCCTGAGTTGAGCTTTACGAATACTGACAAATGCTTGCACTGACTGGACAGGTCCACTCAAATTTGCATGGTTCTTTCTTCAAAAGACCATTTCAGACAAATCTGCATGGTTCTCATGTAATTTGACCATTACATATTTACTGTATGGACTTTAAAAGAGACTTTGACCCCTGAGTTTGTTTCGGTGTTTCTTCTCAGGGTAGTCAGCTAGGAAACACCGGCCTCATCTAGTTTAAAAACGACGAAAAAAAAAAATTGACGAGTAAAAGTGTTTTTTAAAACCTATTTTCATTTATGATTAAGACGCTAAACTTTTATGACAAAAAACGACTTGGCACGAAACGTTTTGGGAACACATTCATTGTGCGTACAGCTAAGGAGTGGAATTCCTTGCCGGAATCTGTGTTTCCTGATGGCTACAACCCGGGAATCTTTAAGTCAAGAGTGAATAGGTTACTTCTAGGTAAGCGCGCTCCATTGTCGACCGCATCGTCGCTTTCCATCAGGTGAGATAGTGGTCAGCGCGAACCTATCATGAAAAAAAAAAAGGCTTGTAATAACATTCTGCTGTGGTCACGGGGAACTTTCCATTAGTATAGCGACAAGACTTCCCTTGAATTTCACACGACGGAGTTTGTAAACTTTTCCCCTGCCTACCAAACTTTACAATTCGGTCCACGAAACCCAATAAACACGTAACGTTCAGAAATTAGAAAAATGTTTACAATTTCTTCCCCTAAATTTCTTTTTACACTCAAGATTCTTTAACACTTGAAGAAACCTTGCACGTGAGGAAACTTTTTTATATTTCATATTTGTAAAGAAACGCAAAGAGAATTTTCCAGAACCTCACTTGTTTGTTTAGACGGGATTTTTATATTGAGAACTGGGTAACTAGAATCTCAAGGGACTTAGGAATTTTTTTTCACCCAGGTATATACTGGCGTTGTCAAAGGGGAACTATTGAATTAGAATGTTTGCAAAAAGCTAAAGCTGCGTTTGAGCATAAACATTTCTAAGTAGCAGTAGAGGTTTCTGACATATCCAGGGTGTACTTTACCAGGTTTCATTGTAGTTTAGCCAAATTGAGCAAGTTCTGTTCAGACCCCATTATTTAGGATTTCTGTTTTGGGTGGGGGCTTGAATGAATAAATAAATCCTCCCGCTCTGGGTGGAGCGAAAGCGAATGTCAGACTTTTACTGACTAAGACCACCATTTTTTTCACTTATACACCATTCTTTCCACCTGTGTTTATTCAGTTACCCCGGTAACTATCGCGATCAGTCTCGTAAGGCGGTGAATCTATTATTGCCAATCCTAGGCTCGCAACTGTTTTTTAACTAATTGAGGAATTCCTGAAATGTAAACATTTTGAATCATTACACGGTGGTAATACAGTATAGTATAAATCAGTCTTTTAATGTTCCCACTGTTGGAACTCAGGCCTCCTCTCTAGGAGAGGGAATGGGCCGTAATCCACCACGCAGGCCCAGTGCGGCTTGGTGAATGTCACATGTCGTCGAATTTTTTGGTTCTCTAGGACACACACAGGTTTCATCACGATGTTTTCCATCACCGTTTTGAGAGCAGTGGTGATGAAATAAATTAATAAAAGTCATGCGCTGGCTTCCCTCCCTAGAGAGGGGGCCTGAGTCCCAACAGTGGGAACATTATAAGGCCGACTATGCTATGCTATGCTATGCGCTGGCTGGGTGGTAATACAGATGGAACAGATTGTAACATTTCTTAGCTAAGATCTTTTGAGGTTTTTTTAATCTAGCTTTTTCCAAAGACTCGTAGTTCACCTTCTTTTAGCGGCAGCCAAATGTCATATAGCTTATTTAAAATGATAATCATATAATTAAAGTCGTATAATTAAAATGCTGTTATAAATAACCGTGTCAGTTCTCATATATTTTCGTTTTTTAATTCCTTGTAACGGTTAACGTTTTGACAATTTAGTTGATAGTTTTAATTTGAAGACAGATTAGAAACTAATAAAAATATAGTCTGTTGTATTTAATTTGTGGCCTGATTCGTTTTCTGTGTCGATTAATGTAATGTTATGAGAAATTTGGTGTTTGTAATTATGTATTCTAGAATCAGATTTACACAGTAGATGATGCCTCTCGAATTTGGCGGGTGCAGTTTGAACCAAGATATATATAAATGTGATATCACCCAGGATGACTAATCTGACTGCTAAAATGAATGGACTGCAGATAATTGTTTCGGGTCTGGGTGTCTTCAACGCACCTCACGGTACAGGAGTAATCCTAGTGTACGGTGAACCCGTCATCATCATCATCATTTCAGCCGAAAGACGTCCACTATTAGACATAGGTCTCCCTCAAATGTCTCCATGACGACTGATCCAGTGCGTCTCGCATACATCGGATTCGCGCGATCGTCATCGGTGAACCCGTAGTTATTATGTAAAATAAATCAGTCATATTTCTATATTCAACTCGGGCCGTTTCATTATCCCCGGTTTCTATGATTTTACTGTAAGTGTACAGGGTAAGATACCTAGTGTGGAGAAATGGTTTTTTTTTAAAAACAAAACTTTCAAATCGGCCTATTACTTTTTACCGAGAGTTTGCCTTCCAACTTGAATGCTTAAAACAACAGGTAAGTTCACCAAGTGAAACTTCTGATAGCTACAACCTGAGGATCATTAAGTCAAGCTCAAGAGTGAATAGGTTACTTCTAGGCAAACGTGTTCCATCGGCGACTACATCGTCGCTTTTCATGTGGTGAGATAGTAGTCAAGCATACAAATAAAAAAACTGGGCAAGTGCGAGTCGGACTCGCGCCCTGAGGGTTCCGTACAAACTTACCTATGAAAACGGTTCAATTCCCGAATTGAATTAAGAAGATTTTACCGAATAACAATTTTTTTTTGTAACGTAACTAATAACACAGTTTTCAGATTTATTTCCTATACTTGTGTTATGAGACCTTGCTTCATGCCAAATTTCAGAATTGTAGGTCAACAGAAAGTACCCTATGAATTTTGATTCCTTTGAGTGTCGAAATACAATTTTTTGCGACATAAACAGCCGTAACTTTTTTTATCGGTAACTCAGAAGTATGATTTTTTTCACAGCTTCAAGGGACCGAAAACTTGAGTATATGGTTTTAATTTAAACTCGATACCTCCACGTGTTCTCGAGATAAAGGGTCTTGACAGACAGACAGACGGACGGACGGACAATAAAGTGGGTTCCGTTTTTCCTTTTGAGGTACGGAACCCTAAAAAAATAGTAAGAAATTTTTACCGTAGAACAACGCTGCTTTTCAGTCTATTCACATAACTTATCCCATCATCGCAAATTCATTGCCTTCAGAAATTATTACAGGATTCACAATAAAATCAGGACTGCGCTTAAAAACAGTTATTTATCACAGTTTTTTCTTTCGCTCTCTAGTAGGATGTGCTTATTTTTACAGAGCAAATAAATCTTTGCGTTGTGTCATGTCGTATCCTGTGTCATATTTGTTTGGTGCGCCATAAAACTATGGGGAAAGAGGACGACGTCACCGGAAGTGACGGTCTCTGATCATAGTTCGTGTTGCTGCCAAATATGAGATGACGTGCTGCCTTGTTTGCAGTTAGCATGGGCTACAAAGATGTAATCCAGCGTCCCAACAGAGGTCACCTTGGTGAGAACTTGCGAATTGTTAACCAAGACAACCTAACATTACTAACTTAACGTTAAAATTACGTCTGATGTTTATACGGATTGAAACAAGCAAGGTAAAATAAGTGGACTGTATTTGAAGGTATATTCGAGTAATGACAAAGTGAATAAGTAGCTTTACAGTGAGGGGTCGATAGAGGGACGTCTGTGCCTCGGAAGCTGTCGGATCGAGAAGTGTCAATGTAATCCTGTGTCCCAACAGACGTTGGGACGCTGGATTACATTCGTGTGTTCCATGCTTTGCCTACGTTGTAAATAGATACTGTTAACACTTAGCTTGCAACATCCCACAGATGCAGGGCAAGGGATTCCCCGAGACTTCCAACTGTTTCGGTTCTGGCCTAGTGTGGACCATTGTCTGTTAATTTTGTCCAGCTCATGCCGCCATCTTGCCTGCTGGTGCTGTGTTGTGATTTGTTCGAATGGATTATGCGCCTTTCGGATCTCAGAGAGCAACTGAAGAAACACTGTTGGGTTTTGGCCAATGGAAGTCTTACACTCCCTGCGAGTGGTTTATAACTTATTTTCAGCGACCGAAGCTGCGGACGTCGCTTCTTAAAATATACAAATAATGGTTCTATTATCCGAGAAATGTATTGAATGAACGAAAAAAGAAAAAAACTAAATACTTGGACGTCATAGTCGCAAAGCCTACCAAAGCTAAACGTCGAACTAAAAATAAAATATTCATCAAACAACGTGTAATTCTCGAATGTTTTACAAATGTGGATCGATGCTATCTACTGCAACGTTTACACGAACTAACATCGCTGGGAATTAAATATTTGTACATTTCTAGCTATGCTATGTACCGGTTCCTATCGCCACGCCGGGTGGGTAGCCAGGCGGTCCACCCACCCTTCTATAACAATATTGAGTCCCGATTCGTTGCCTATAGTCATGTTATCGGGTACAGTTCCAATCACTGGATATAAGTTTGTTTCATACAATGCCTTTGTGTTTTCAAATGTTTTTATTTTTGTTTCCGTGGATGTAGCGATTTTTTCAGTTCTTTTTTCGTGTGTAGTGCTATTCGTTTCATTAACAGAAACAGCTTACCATTGATTTAATTTTAGCTGCAATTTTCGGTAATCTATTATAACATTTATGCACTAGTAAGAAACAATGTATAAAGGCGGACTTAATGCCTTAGGCGTTTTCAACCAGTCCATTTTAGGGTGGTGCAGAAACATAACATGGTAGGTGCAACAATACAATACAATAATAAAAATGTACTTAGACTACTACTTTTAATTTTGTATGTACGAAACATAAAAAATTTAAAATATTATTATGAAAAACGAATCCAACAAATCAACGCTGTGATGATTCCACAAATTTCTCGTGAATGTGTTCACATGCTTTCACCTTAAAGGAGAATCGACTGGATGCCGTCCTGATGTTCTCACAATTTATTTATTTATTTACAAGCACTTGTACCACATTACGGAGGAAGTCCAAGGCGTTGTACAGTAGAAACTTACAAAGTAAAAAAATACATTTAATAAAAACAATAATAACCTAATAACAAATCCATACACATTGAAGAAAAAAAAAACTAACATGTTAATGTTATTTTATCATTATCATCATTTCTTTGTCTATGTCAATCCACACGCTCCTGTGCCTGTCTCATTCAAGTGTTACCAGTGCTCACAGCAGATTTGTTCGCCGATGTCTTGACTATGCAGTTGCACCTATGCCGCTACATACGAACTAACTGACGTCATGACATTTTTCCTCGCCATTAACAACAGTCAACAACTATCAGGTTTTTTGGTCAGACCAGACACAATGCCCGTCTGACCACAGGATCATCCCTTTTCAATGGAAGTTTGTGGGACTTGGTAAATACTAAGGGCGGAATTCACCAATAAAACTAATCGCGTTTTAACGTTTGGCTCGCATAATCGCGTTTAGCCGCTGTCACTTAGATTAGTTTTATTAGTGAATTCCGCCCTAAGTATTCTTGAACGATTAGTTTCTTTCGCTTATTTCCAAGATTAATCTTATAACCCTTTTTATTATGATTCAAAGATGTCTACCAACCTAATTGTAATGGGATTTTGAATGGCGTGAGTCATAACATGTCACAGTTGGAATCTACTTCATACTCGACAGTTAATATTGAATACTAGTTCATTGAAAAACAAACACGTATTACTGAAAACATTGTTAATGTAATGCCGTAAGCATTTGTAATCCGACTATGGCTTACAGTCTTTTGATAATTGGAATGATAGCTTGTTCCTAAAATATTATAGTCGTCTTCCAGTTTATCATATTTTGAGTGAAGCTGTCGATCTACTTACTGAAAAAATAAATAGTTATTTTTGAAATATAAAGAACTAGTTTCTGCAAGCGGCTTCGTCGTGAATGTTGGTTATTGCGGACACGAAGTCGGAATCGGATAAAAAGTAGCTTTTAATTCTAGCTTCGAAGAATCGCCAAACTTAAGTGGCAGTGGGCAGGGCACATTGCTCGTAGAACGGATGGCTGATGGGGCCGAAAGGTTCTAGAGTGGCGACCGCGCACCAGAAGACGCAGCGTTGGAAGGCCTCCCACAAGGTGGACCGACGACCTGGTGAGGGTCGCGGGAGTGCGGTGGATGCGAGAAGCACAGGATCGGTCATTGTGGCGACGCTTGGGGGAGGCCTATGTCCAACAGTGGACGTCTTTCGGCTGAAATGATGAATTCTAGCTTACCGTCCGGTAACCGTTCGGACCGAGCCCAAGTCGTCGACGGCGCGTAGTGTTTCACGCGCGCCTCAGTAAGGTATCAGCAACCGTAGGGGCCCAGCAGGGTCAAAGCCTACTGGGGCCGTGGGTGATGCGAAAGAAAACCCTGGGGCCCTGAAACAAAGGCAAAGAAGGAAAAGGAGTGGGTTTTAGTCAGTAAAAGTCTGACACGAAAGGATGTCATAGGATGATTTTCCACCCTAAAAATAGAAATAGTCCTTTCAGTTCAAGCTTCTTCCATACCAAATTTCTTGAAAATCGATTCAGTAGGTTAACCGTGAAACCGTAACAGACAGATAGAGTTTCTTTCACATTTATAATATTATATTAGTAAGGATTATAGTACTCTTTATTGGTGCTTTTAGGATTACTCAGTAGAACCACTTCAGTTTCTAATCTTACTTGATCTTTAGCACTGCTCACCGATTTGCCCAGGCCAGTCAACATCCACTTCTGCAGTGGTGTTTTGATTCACAATTGTATCAACGGATCTACTAGTTTCAAAGATGGCTAGACCCGATAATTGGATTGAAAATACCTAATGTTAAGTATCTATATAACAATATAGAAATTACAGAAATCTGATTTATAAGCAAACATACTGGTGTCAACAACAACACAGATATATATATTATTTCTGATTATTTACAAAAGACATAAAAGTACAAAAGGATATTTCTAAGAACTCTTAGTTTACAAGCAACGAAAACGTATAAATATGATATTTTACCTTTTCCCCGAAAACAGACCTTGTCATTTTGATATAATAGACAGAAATATACTTTGAGTCATCTACTTACATCAAAATACGAGGAACCAATGGAGCCCATAGAAAGGGAAGGGCCTCTAACTGAATTTATTTACCTTGCCTCCTACTCGATGCGATAGTTCGGTTAATATAAGTATTTGGATAACAGCGAAGTGGTCAGGGTTGGCGGAGAATAAAATGAAGCACGAAATGTCGCCCTCCAACTTATCTTTAAGATTGATCAGAGTGCTTTCGAGATTTGAGTGGTGTTGAGTGAATGGAAATATTTTTGTGCCTTTCGAGATTTTGTACTCCTAGTACTTCATCTGTTATCTGCTTGTTAGTAATAGCAGGGTTACAGTATACCGCCTTAGGGTGTTTTTAATATCGTGCGGATTTCATCACGCATGCGGAATGACAAAAAAACGCGTCCCTCGTGCGTATTCCACGCATTACAATAAATACTTGTCTGAAATGGACATTTGCGGAAGTTATGCGCGTGGAGCAATCCCGCATGCGTGATCCAAACCGCATGATATTAAAATCATCCTTACTAACTTCAGTTTTGACGACTGTAAATAGTGCTGTGAGATCGCTTATCAAATTCCTTTATTTAATTAGTGGTTAGGCTTGTGATTCTCCCAGCTCATCAGATAGCGAAAAAGATGTTGATCTTCGAGCTGTGTTGCCAAGATTTTCTCTTTTCATTACCGGTGCCCTTTCATTCTTCGATTCGAACATTAATGTTACTTACGGCTCTTTAAATGTCGACACTCCTAATGTCGGCACCTCTTGAACTTTGCCATAAAAAGCGTTTAAATAATTGCCTCGAAAGGTGCGAAACTACTCTAGTCAATTTAAGATTTTAATAGATTTTCTCGAAGATAAAAGTATACATTTATTTTGTTGATAAAACTTTATCGGTTTTGCAAACCCTATGCGAATTTAAGGGACGTTTTTATAGAAAATAATATTCAAACGAAAGCCCGTTTCGGCGAAGTGGGTGGGTTGTCGGGGTGGCTGACTCCCCTAGCCCGCCGAACCCTGTCCGCCCGGGGAGAGGTTGATACAAATCGTAGTCATTAATGTTTAATAAATATTTATTTTGTACGAAATTGTTGATGTTCGGCTATCGTGGGTTCCGTCAATAATTTGAATTTTCAATTTTGTTTCGTTTTAAAGGGTACTTTGCAGCAATCCGGGTCTTTCCTTCTCGATATCGGAAGGTAGGCATTTGATAGCTTCCAAACTATATTAATAATTTTATATTCTAGAAAATATTTTGCCTGGCATTTAAAGCTGCAATAAATATACGATAATGTTAGATAAAAGGTTCTACTCTTGCTTTTAGACCCGCTATGTAAGGACTCTGTTAAAAGCGGAGGTTCTTGTGTGTTAGCACAGTTGAAAGCTTTGTTCATTCTGTTGAATTTCTAAATGGATATTCTCCAAGGACCTAGAATAATGTAACTCATATTTTTCCCTTCCGCGTAAGATCTCGAAATATTCCTTTTGGTCAGACGGTGACCATTTGTATTTGTGTTAGTTGCTGTAGTGTAGATGTTGCTTAAAGTCGTGAAGCAAAAATGCGGCAGCGCGCTGTGGTAGAAACTGCTCTTCTTGATTAGAGTTTCATTTTTTTGGCTTCGCACGGTTTGTGCATTTAGCCAGTGTTTAGTTTAAAAAGTATAGTTTTCAGTCACTTTAAGTTACTTTGAATTCTATTAGAATGCGGATGTAACACATTCTAATTTTTTTGCAATATTTAGCAGCAAATATCAGCCTTTTCAGTCAAGCTTCGCTGTGGGAGTCAATAATACAAGAAATTTCAACTTCAAAAAAAATCTCGTCAAAAACAAGATTTGAGTTTTAAAAGATGCACACATATCGATGATTTATTAGATTTCTCGCTGTTGTGCTTTAATTACTATTTAAGCAAAATTAAATCTAAAATTCGAATAGACTTCAGTATTTCTGTCGCTAATACTAATGCTACAATTACCATCATGTTGTCTTTAGAAACCTAAATTCAATAGGCAAGTAATTTGCTTGAATGTTTGGCCACAAAACCAATTCAATTCGTTTGTTATGAATCCATTTCACGTTCGGGTGTACTTGAAAAGTTGATTATTTGAGATTTCTTGTCCATTCTGAACCATCGGTGCGTTCCTTTGACTTATTGCTAGGGTTCGCATTGCCTGAAAATTGAGGCGATTGGATGATTATATTTTCTTGTAGTTCCTTCGATTGTATATCGAGTGCTTTAAGATTTTTTTTTATTATTTCAATGTAAGATTGGATATGTACATAAAATCGAAGTGTCTGTTTCAAAATAACAGTTTTGTAGGTACTAAATTTAGCATCCTTTGATTTTGACAGGATTTTTATAGGTAGATGCTGAGCTGATGTTATAAGGAGTAGGTAGCTTATGCTAGATTTATATTTAAAAAAAAAATTATGTTCCCGCCCAAAAAACTTCTTGTAATCGTGACCATTGTGTTGTTTTACAAGTTTGATGCGGTTTGTCGCGGCACCAGCTAGTCTTCTATAACTTTAATAAGTGTGATTCCGTTTTCAGTGCATTTAATCGCCTAAATAAAGACAAAAGTCAAGGCCAGAATGAATAGGCTATTAATAAACTAGTGCGCTTCACCATCAACGATTGCATCACTGCTTATCAGGTGAGATCGCATTCAAGCACTAGTTTATATCATATCCGAATCGCAAATTTACAAATTTATTTATTTAGGCTAACCAACAATTGTTTATACATATACATTTCAGACTTAATGATTAGGGTAACATTAACAAGTGCAACAATTAATTAAAGATTAACACCATATGCACAAAAATAAAAACGGCTTCACATAAGATATTTATGATATCTTATTTGAAATTAGAAGTTATCATAGGCAAATAAGTACAGTAGCTCGATTCGATCGAGTCCGTGATAAGGCCTGTCATACTGTATGGATCAGAATGTTGGGCTGTGAAAAATACGGATGAAAAAAGATTGCACGTAGCGGAGATGAGAATGTTAAAATGGATGTGACGAGAATGGATAAAGTGAGAAATGAGTATATTAGGGGAAGTTTGAAAGTGGCGCCAGTGACTGAAAAGTTGAAAGGGAATCGTTTATCTTGGTATGGTCATGTGAAGAGGAGGAATGAAGCGCATGTTACTAAAAGAGTTATGAGTTTACATGGATGGAGAGGGAGAGGGAGGCCAAAGAAAAGATGGATGGATTGTGTGAGAAGTGATATGAAAGAAAAGGGAGTTAGTGATAGCGTGACGAGAGACAGGACAGAATGGAAGAAAAAAAAAGCGTTGCGCCGACCCCAAATTACGACCTTTACTGTGTTTTTCTGTTCCTGAAGCATATTAAACTTTGAGTGCTGTGTACAGCAATAATTGGACTTCAGATTTATGTACTGTATAGTATTATTAACTGTGTTGATTGTCTTAGTCTGTAGTCTGTCACTGTACTTACTAAAATAAAATAAAAACGGGACAAGGGCAAGAAGATGATGACGAAGTACAGTAGCTCGATATAGTTGATAAACGGAGAGGGACTAACGAACAGTCCCTCTCCGTTTATCAACTTATCTTAAGATCGACGTAAAGATATCGATCAAGATATATTATAAACTCGTTTAATATACGATGTTTATCTCGCACGATAACCCACTTAATGTGCTCGGGTCTTACGATGGCTACAATAAATAACAAGCCATTAGTGATTCATATAATATTTACTAATCAGATCGAATAGCTAATTCATAGAATATTCAAAAGGCTGTCTTGAATAATATTAATATTTATCTATGTTTTATCTGTTAACGTTTTGTAAATTTCTATCACAATAATGTTATAAAGGTGTCTGTGTGTATGTTTGTGACTTTGCGCTCGAACGTCTGAACGGATTTCGATGAGATTCGGCACACGGGTAGACCATGTCCTAGAATAGTACACAGGATCAATCAATATCCCAGTTCTCCTAGCCGAGTTACAACCTTTTCGTTTCGATTCTCTTTTCGTCGATCGCCTCGAGTCGGCGACGCCTCCTATTCCTTTGTTTTACGTCATCTCAACGCTCAGTCACAACTAAGGAAATGGAGGCGTGGCCGACTCGAAGCGATCAACGGAAAGAGAATCGAAAAGAAACGGTTGTAACTTGACTGGGGGGGCTGGAGTATGTTCCTTTGGGATAATTTTCTACAATCACGCGAGCAAAGCTACTGGTAGCAGCTAGTATAGTATGAAATAAAGTCCCTTACGTCTGTCGTTTATAAGCTAATTCCTCCTAAACTACGCATCGGAATTTGATGCGGTTATTCAATAAATGAGAAAGGTTTTTGTGTATAGGTAATTTGCACCTGTGCGGAACGGGGGCACTTAGTATTACATATTACTGTTTTACTTGATGCTTCTCATAAATTCATTTTATTTCCTGATTGTATTTATTGAATATGTTGATAGGCAATGCAATTATAAAATTTTCAAGCATAAAAGACTTGTACGGTCAGGGGACCTCAGGAACGAAGTGCTTACACATTTTTAGCGCTCGTAGAACGATACACTGACGGATGGATTGTGTGCGGAGTGTATGAAAGAAAAGAATAAGTGATAGCGTGATGGGTAACAGGACAGAATGGAAGAATAAACAGTGTTTCGCCGACACGAAGGAACACGAGACATTGGTAGGAAGATGATGATGATAGAATGATACTGACAGAAATAGAAAGGGTCATGTAGTCGTATAAGGACGCGTTCCCATTTTGTCGTCACGACAGATGATCGAGTAGTTTTAGTTTTAAGTATCGTGGCTTATATGGTATTTAAATGGAGGTGTTCACATATAGGACGACACGATTAAATGTGTACGACTTTTTTTGCGGTGACAACAGATTGTCATGATAGTGAGGACGGCTAGCACGATAGTCGTAAATCGATAAAAAATTGTCAAGACTAAACCGTGGTGGTATATCATGTATCGTTGTTGTGACTATATGTCGTGGTTAAGACAAAAAAATGTTAAAATGGTAGCTAGAGACGATAGTCGTCCGACAATAAATCAACTACGGGTACGCGACCTAACGCTAAAATATGTTACATTTTCTCCCTAGTCACACCTACTGAAAGTCACGTTATGGAGCCTGTCAGGGCTGTGGGATTGTTTGAAAGAATCATCAAGAAATGGGGGTTTTAGTCAGTAAACACAGACAGGTGGGATCATCACATCACTGCTTACCATCAGGTGGGATTACAATCAAGCGCTAGTTTATGTCAATTAAAAAAAAGGTGCTTTAGTCAGTAACAGTCTGACACTTCCCACTCGCTCCACACAGAGCAGAAAACGTTATTCGACAATTTACTACTCGAATAAAAGCAAATTTTTGATATACTACAAAATCTTTATTCGCGCAATGATTCAACCTCAGCAAATATTGGCTGGCGATTGTCCTTGATGCCGATTGTCTATTTGCCGCACGCCAATTGGTAGATGCTATTAAAAAGACATAAACACCGATTAGAACTGAACCAAACCGGTTCTGGCATCAGCTGATATGAGTAATGTTATCACAATTATCTATAGGACAACAATTATGAAAATTGTGAAGTAATCTGTAGGAGCTTGAAAATAATGGCTTGTATACCATAAGCATAGCATAATCAGCCTTTTAATGTTCTCACTGCTGGGACTCAGGCCTCCTCTAGGAGAGGGAGTGGGCCGTAATCCACCACGCGGGCCCAGTGCAGGTTGGTGAATGTCACATGTCTTCGATTTTTCGGTTCGAAAAAACCGGCATGTCCTAGCCGGTTTTTTCACACCGTTTACAGAGCAGTTGTGTTGAAATAAATTACACAAAGTAATGCACCAGTCTGGGTTTGAACCCGCAACTTACAACTCGTAAGTCGGGGCTGTTACCACTCGATGGATTGTATGTTTGATTTCAATTATGAAATTCTCGTTCTAACACTTATAGTAGGTACTACAGTTTTTTGTTGGATCGAGTTGGGATCAGTAAGAAGTTATATATAGATAGGCTCGCACTTGACCACTGTCTCACCTGATATTAAGCGAAGATGTGGTCGATGATGAAGCATGCTTGCCTAGAAGTCACCTATTCACTGTTTACTTAAAGAACACTAAGTTGCAGCTACCCGATTGATTTGAATAATCCAGCCAGTTCGAATTTAAGCCATGTTAGAATTTTTTGCTGTCCATGTTTCGCCTACATACATCCTGTAAAATTGCTTCGTCAAAATATTGATTTAGGCACCGGCGTCGCACAAAAATCTGATACAACGGGTTTCATTGCAATATATCATGTTATCAAAATGTGCGTGTACATATCCTATATCTAGCAGACCCCTCCTGGGGGAGGCAGCCAGAAACACACACGCACGCTGTACGTCCTATAGGACGGTAGGACCAGGCCAGACACCCGACATAACCACGCCGGCATCACAAAGGGCCGGCAATTAGACCCGGCACGTCACTCGCACGTATCGATCGGATTGTCCGTCCGTCATTGTGATCCGTCGTGTTTGCATATCTGCGAGCCTGGTAGCTGTATGTATGGTATTATATATATATATATGATACAGGCGCATGTTGTATGTAATACAGGTGGGTAGGTAGTATGTATGGTGCCTTTGGAATGGGAAATGTCTGTACTGAATGTAATTTTACGTGTAAAATTTTAATCCCGGTTGGGCGCCATTTCGTGCGTATATCAATTTTTGGTGGAAACACGGCCTTGCAATGTTATCATTGTCATAAATTAAAGAGAGCGTTTATTATTAAAGATAGTAAATAAACGCGTGTTATATCTTTATGGAGAGCTGTGGTGGCCGAGTGGTAACGGCCCCAACTTACGAGCTGAAGGTCGCGGGTTCAAACCCAGCCAGGCGCATTACTTTGTGTAATTTATTTCATCACCACTGCTCTCAAAACGGTGAAGGAAAACATCGTGAGGAAACAAATGTTCTAGAACCAAAAAATCGAAGACATGTGACATCCACCAACACGCATTGGGCCCGCGTGGTGGATTACGGCCCATCCCCTCTCCTAGAGAGGAGGCCTGAGTCCCAGCAGTGGGAACATTATAAGGCCGACTATGCTATGCTATGCTATATATCTTTATATATATATATATATGATATCGTTATCCTATACCTAAGCCGGAGTTTCTTTTACGAGTCTCCAAGGACCAAGCTGGGAACTTAAAACCGGGTTCATAGATAGGATTTCTTACTCGATACCTTTATAAAGCTTATCTTTATACCTGATAAACATGATATGTTCACCACAGGAAGTGGTTATGTATGTGTCAAGTATTGATGACCGGTTTTCGAGTCATATTTAGCAACTTTGTTGTAACTCGGTAACTAATTTAGCTTAAAGAACAAGATATTGAGGGTTCTTAGAAAAGTGACTGACTTTCCTATTAATGTTTTTTACCTTGTCGCGCACTAGGAATTACTCCTCTATCGTTGGTGCATTCAGAAATGTGAACTCTTACATACAAAACAGCCAGAAAGCGAACAACACAATTTAGTTACAAACGAAATTTTTTTTTTTTGACCCACATTTGGAATTACTCCTGTATAAAGGAAGATTCGGCCCTGGTATGAAAGGCAACGAAGGAACTAGAGTGGGTTTTTAGTCAGTAAAAGTCTGACACGCCCTTGCTCCGCCTAAAAGCGGGGGATGTCATTGGATGATTTTCAACACTTGGAATTACTCCTGTATAAAAGAAGACTCGGCCCTGGTATGAAAGCCAACGAAGGAACAGGAGTGGGTTTTTAGTCAGTAAAAGTCTGACACGCCCTTGCTCCGCCTAAAAGCGGGGGATGTCATTGGATGATCTTCAAACCTACAGAAAAAAAAAACAGTATCGTAGGTATGTTCACAAACATATAATCTCACACATATACATACACAAGACACCTAGACCCAGAACAATTATCTGTAGTCCATGCAAATATTTGTTCCCTGCGAGAATCGAACCCCGAGACGCACAGCGCAGCAGCCGATCTCTCAATCAGTGCGCCAACCGTCGAAAAATCTTTCGTAAGCCATACGAATGTATAAAAACGAAACTGTGGGACGCTACAAAAATCTTTAATTAAAAAGTAAAATGTTTGCTGGGAGAAAACACATTGCTGAGTTAAGCTCGCCTTTGTACATGAACTGTCTATAACTCCATTATTAGGCAATGGCCCCCGCGACCTCCGGCCACTGTAGGCGCAGGCTCGCGGACGGCGAGCAATGGCTAGCTTACCGTCCGACCGTCCGGTAACCGTCCGGACCGAGCCCAAGTCGTCGATGGCGCGTAGTGTTCCACGCGCGCCTTAAGGAGATGTCAGCAGCCGTAGGGACCCAGCTGGGTCGAAGCCTACTGGGGCCAAGGATCTGATTCTGAAAGGAAGACTCGGCCCTGATATGAAAGGCAACGAAGGAACATGAGTGGGTTTTTTGTCTGTAAAAGTCTGACACTATCTCTCGCTCCTGGGGGATGTCATTGGATGATTATAAAGAATTAAAGAACGGTCTCCGGAACAAACCGTACCTTAAAAGTAATGCGCGTAGTGTTCCACGCGCGCCTCAAGGAGATCTCAGCAACCGTAGGGGCCCAACAGGGTCGATGCCTACTGGGGCCATGGGTGATGCGAAAGAGATCCCCGGAGTGGGTTTTAACGGGGGATGTCATGAGATGATTTTCCCACACGAAAAAAAAAAAAAAAACCTTAAAAGTAATACCTGCAAAATGCATCCAAAAAATAAATATGACATGGTTTTATCTTATTATTAATTTTGACTGTCTGTCATCATCATGATAATGAATGATGATGATGATTAATTTTGTCTGTACGGAATCAGAAAAACAAAAAAAATGCTATTTAAAAGTTATGAGCCAACAAAGTTTCTGTTTTTTGATGATTTTAACGCAACTTCAGGTGTAAAAATGTAACAAAAATCGTACAAAATCTTTAAAACGAAGTCGGTACCGACAAAGCTTTATTACCGAAGAGTTCTATACAATTTATTTGTAATAAATTTATGCAGTGGTTTTTTCATAAAACTCGATTTTCCAAAGCGCTACTCTCACATTTTCCGCACCGTCTAATGTTGTTTCAGTTCGGAACGGTCTTTGTGTGCGTGCGAACAATAAGTTGTGCATATAGACAAGCGTCTAACTGCTCATACTTGATATTATCGCTGTCAGACACAATGTCAGATGAGATATCGCACATTTTGGCCTCACGGGCCTCACCCATCAGCGAGTTCGCTCTAAGATCGAGTTACCTCTCCACACTCAGTACTTGAGCGTATGAAATTAATTTATCTTTTACAAACATAATGAAGTTATTATGATGAGATTATAAATATCTCAAATATTTGTTTACTTGATGAAATTAGTTGTTTATTATCCATTGTTTGTTCTAAAAATTTTAATTATGTCAACTTAGCCTTACTTAATTCATTTAACCCCGAGCGAACGCCGGCGTTCGCTCGGGGTTTAATGAATTGGTCATTGTCTATTGTGTCTCTAATTACGCTACTCAATAGGTTAAATGTTAAATTTTTCATTATAATTATAATTTAATTAATAGTTATTGCTTATTAAATTTTCTCAGCGATAATGGTGCTTTTTGTGCGTGTCTATCAACAACTACACAAATATCTAATAAACACTTTTATTGATTATCTACTCTCTTGTTTTCGTTTGAAAAATCATTAAATAGGATAGGGATAGTTAGCCTTGTACCACAAAATAGATAGGTGCAGTAGTCAATATCACTTAATAATATGTTAGTATGTACTTCACTTTTCATGCCTACGCTCAACGGTCGCGCTGGGCTCGGCACCGCTCCGTCCGAGCGCGCTCGGGTGCGGTGATAAATACGAATATCTAATATAAATTGTAAATATATTACATGGCCACAAAGTCATGTTCGCTTTCTTTCTCGGCGAGGGGCTGGTGGCCACTGAGATACTTAACAGTTCAGTTAAGGTCGCAAAATGGATCGCGTTAAGAGGTCGTGGTTGGGCTTCTGGTCCTTATCAGAAGGCGAACACCATTATCTATCCCTACACTCTTGGCTTCTCTCTATCATTCAAATCGTAGCAAAACTTACCGTCTTACCCTAATCCTGTTTACTAATTCAGATTTAAAACCTACACTTCACGGAGAGTATGAGGAGGAACAAGATAGGGGCGCCCCGGATATTGGAATATTCGTAATCCAATTGAGAGAGAGTTGAAATAAGTATGGGAGACAGTTGTTGATCAGCTTTTTTCACTGCATTGACGCTTCAAGCTGATATTCCGGGCTTATGAATTTATGAACGGTTTTCTGCTACTACGATTCTTCAACAACCGCTAAGATCAACGGTCAAACGGAAAATAACTTTCAGTATCAATACGCTTATTGTTATTTTAGCTAACCCGTATTATCCTTCTACTGCTGGGCAAAGGCTTCCCTTCCTTCCAAGGATCACGATTTCCCGCTTTCTTTTTCCAATTCTTCAGGAAGACAGGTCGTCCTGCCATCTCCTTCGTGGTCTACCGCGGCCCCGAATGTATACGCTTTGTTGACAGTTTTACTGGTCAACAAATCTGGTGATAGCGACCCAGACCAGTTTCCTTTTAGTAGAATGGTTGCTACTCATCTTCACGTGATTCCTTAGTGTTGTGGTATCATATGACGTGTATATAAAACTCTTTATTTTATTACCCTGTGCAAGCGGGTTTGTATAATTATTCTTGCATGTGTAAATGTAAACGTTTTGTGAGTTAAATTGTCCTCCAACAAACACCGTTTCACACGTATAACAAAAAGAACTAGGACAGTACCACAGTTCATTGTACATGGCATACAATGAACGGAACACGTCATCGTGTTTTTGCACTTTCTGCGATGTGCCGACGTCAGACGATCGATTGTAGCGTTGGATGAAATTTGATGTTTATTGTGACGTATGGATGTAGCAGCCATGGTATCTACGTCATGGTTATTATCCTCGCAAGCTTTAGTGGGTATCTACGCGTGCGTGCGAAGATGGAACTAGCCAATCGTAAATCTACATCCGACCACGCTTTGTGCGCCTAATCGAGGTCCTAAGATAATATTGATACATTTGCCGGATTATATCTTAGAACCTAGAGTCATGCTGAGTTTGGAACTTTGGACCAATGAGAAAATTAATCAATAGACCTTTGTAATGATAAACTAACCAAAATGAAGTCCAGCTCTTGATCATTCAAGTAAAATTGGAGACTTTATTTATTTTTTGATTTTCCGATCAATTTTTTTCGTGAAATTACATTGATATCAATCATGTTGTAAATATTGCTGGTGTTTTATTAGTTTTTTTTAAATATAGTCCTGCTATAATAGTACTGATAGTACCTACTAAATGAATATGATTTTCACATCATCCTTACGAGGCGTAAAACCCCGAATCCCGCCTGAAATGTATTAAATTTTTTTGTCATAATACCTAGGGTGGTCGCCATTCCAGAACCTTTCGTGGACCATCTGTTCTGCGAGCAATGTGCCCTGCCCTCTGCCACTAAAGTTTGGCGATTCTTCGGGCTATGTCTGTAACCTTGGTTCTCCTGTGGATCTTCATTTCTGACGGAAGACGCAGCGTTGAAAGGCCTCACACAAGGTGGACCGATGACCTGGTGAGGGTCGCGGGAATCCGATGGATGCGAGACGCACAGGACCGGTCATTGTAGCGACATTTGAGGGAGCCCTCCTAGTGGACGTTTTTCGGCTGAAATGATGATGATGATTTCCTAGGGACCTGGAGAAATTGGTCCTCCAAGGCATCTAGCTCAGAAGTACACAAATAATTCAGCCAGTCATATCTCTTCAGCAGTCCAATCGCCATATAATCAAAACACCTTAGAACCTGCGTGACTCATTAGCACAATCGCGCGACACGATCGTTCACTCGTAATATGTAATAAAATATTCATTAATGTACAGCGATTATCGCGGTTGGGCGCCGATTTCTATAGCATAGGGTCGTGACCTATAATTTGGTAGAAAGTCCCGCGGAAAGGGTGGTTTTTGTATTCACGCATATATGCCATTAGGGAAACGTGATGTTTATTTTTACTGGCGCTCTGTTGAAATTCTGCTGATGAATCTTACAGGCGTTTTGTGTAAACGATTCTGTCGAAGGATGGACTGTGTGAACGATGAAATATATATATAATTATATAGCTATATAGGGGATGTGATACTGATATTACGAGAGAAGTAATACATTAACAAAGTCGTGTTAGTTACACCATTTATACATTTGATTTTAATAATCTTTGCTATGTTAGATTCATCTCTGCCCCGAATATCAGAATAACTAACCACTGCTACTGATATATGGAAACGCATAAAAAAAAAACTAGATAAATATCCAAATACATCGAAAAATGACAGCAACCGTTAAATACATTCGTCTCAATCATTCCATCGTTCGGTCAATCATTCCATCATTCGATGACTGCCTTGGCGGTGCGAAGTTGGCCAAGTCAGCTAGTATAACATGGAGTTTCCTACATTCTTCTCCACAGGGAACTACGCTTTGAAATGTGGAATTAGCATTATTTTTGTTTGACTGTTTTCTTGACAATACAAAAGTGCCCGTAAATGGTTTATTTGAAATAAATGGTTTCTTTCTTGGCTCTTGATTATGCAAGAAGAAGAGGAAACGTAAATTGATGACATGGTTGGTGCAGTGGTAGAGTGCTGGTTCGCTTCCTACACGGAAAAAATACTTGTATGACTTACATATAGTTATTCCGCGTCTGGGTATGTTTTGAGTATGTATGTTTTAAAGGCACCCACAATATAGAGGTAATTCCTAGAATGGAGCGAGATTTATTTTTTAAATAAGTAATTAGGGTCAAAAGATGTTGATTATGTCGAAAATGATATTCAGGCTGGAAACCTAAACATAGGTTTGTCAGACTTGGTCCTTCAGTTCGAATAGAATTAAAGTTACAACCAAATATTTAATATTATATTGATCCTTTTATAGTGTAATGTTAATAAGCGAATAGACTACAATACGAATGATGTAGAATTGATTTGAAAAGAAGTAACAAGGTAAATGCCACACATTATTCATGTATATTACCTTTAACTTCGTCCGTGCGCCACTGTGGGGTGATAACCAACAAACAACCAGCGTTGGGCGTCTGACGCCCAGCAAATGCTGAGGTGAAACCTTTTTGCTATGAGCACGTGCGGCGCATTCTGTACTTTTGTTCTTTTCTTTCTTCGTGTTTGTAACCGTTGTGCTGTGTCTGTCCCAAATAAAAGTTTTTTCTATTTTACTCTACATTTTGGAAACGTTCTCAAATCAAAATAACATCACTGTGGTCGCGTGTTCCCGCCTTTATCACTTTCCGAGTTCAAGACTGTATCCAAGTCGCGTTCACATTTTAATTACGATTCTTTTGTGTCATAAATTTAATTAATTTCACTATTGTTATTCTCAGCCCGTAGTTTCACAGCCTTCCCTTTTTCTAAGTTATTTGTAGGTCATCCTTCATTAATGGGCAGAATTCCAAGCGGAATTACCTGAACTCACGTACATGTCGACGTGAGCGGTTTAAAAATTGCAAATATCGCATTAGTATTGATGGCTTTCTTGATATATTGATCCTATTTGTTATACACATATTGACTCCGTAATTGTCGAAGCTATACACTTTACAATTTTTTTCATCGAAGCTTTTTCGATAACTGCCCAAACTATGCTTCAGAAGTCCTAACTTATGTCAGAGAAATTGTCACTAATATTATAATGGCGAAAGTTTGTATGTGTTTCGTTGACCCATGTCCTGGAATAACACATCTGTGTACATTTATAGCCAAAGTCCTAACTCTCTCACTGATTCATCAACGCCTAACCCAAACGCAACCAACCCAACATAGAACGCTGAAATATTGCGCGAGTTTTCTTTATGTAAATTTCGTGGCCAAATCTTAGAAATTGATCACTTCATGATATGGCCAAGTAAAACTGACCAGATCGTTTTAAACGTTGGAAGTTCGATGATATTTTAATTTAAGAACTTTTATTATCATTGAAATCCTACATCGATGGCCAAAAGAGGATTGCCATATCATTAAATGTTAACGTTTAAACGATATGACCAGTTTTAGTTGGCCATATCATGAAGTTATGAATTCTAAGATCTGGTCACGACATTTACAAAGAATAAGAGAGGATATTCCAAAATTCACATCCCAAGGGAATAAAACGGCAGTCCAAAGTTTGTATGGAGGAACCCTCTATCACGCGAATGGCAGAAGCTAGGAAGATATATTTTTTTCCCGGGAGTTGTTTCCTATGATTAATTTTCTGTCTGCTCTTTCTTAAAACAGAAGATATTGTGATCTTTTTTACAGACATACAACAAACATAGTTTTTACTTTTACTCATTCTGCAAACAGGAATTTCCTTTATCTGTATGTTAATTAATGAATTTTGTATACTATTTTGTAGTTTAAAGTTTTTGCAACTAAACGGGTGAACAGACGGGTGCAAACTAGCGTTTCAACCAAGGTGACCTTGGTTTATGTGTTTTGTTTGTGTTGCGGCTACATGGATGTAAACCACGCGCCAACACGTTCGGTGGTTGGGAAAATGCGCTTCCCAACCGAGGGCGTTGAAGGTCATGGATTACAACTGCTGTCTACACGGATTGAAACTAGCAAGGTCACCTTGGTTGGGACGTTGGTTTGCAACCATCTGGTCACCACACGTGTTACTGGGCAGTCTGTTGTGTCACTTCTTTTCTACTAAACGGCTTTAGATTTTTAATCGTTATTTGAGACACTGAATATTGAGAGGAGTGCAATTCACTAATTGGATCGCCGGATTTCGATAAAGTGAAAATAACAAGAAAAGTTCTAGTCTTCTCCGGGAATCTAAAGTACTCATTATCATCATCATTTCAGACAAAAGACGTCTACTGCTAGATATAGCACTACATCCCCCAAGTGTCGCCTCAATGAGCGGTTCTGTGCGTTTCGCATCTATCGGATTCCCGCGCCCCTTGCCAGGTCATCGTTCCACCTTGTGAGAGACCTTCTAACGTTGCGTATTCTGTTACGTGGTCACCACTCTAGAATCTTTCGTCCCCAGCGACCATTAGTTCTACGAGCAATTTGCCCTGCCCGTAGTGGGCACTTAAGTTTGGCGATTCTTCGGGCTATGTTGGTGGTAACCTTGGTTTTCCTTCGGATTTCTTCATTTCTGATGCGATCACGCATGAATACTTCGAGCATAGACACTCAGCAAGAACCTTTCGAGTACTCATAAAAGTTTTTTATTATTATATATATCAGGGATCATTAGTTTCCTATTAGGAGTATCGATATCTCCAACCAAGTGTATAAGGGGCCTCGATACCCTAGATTACTTATCATATTAACTATTACATCAGAACCCATCGAAATACGTCTATTTGGATGCTATCTCTTATAATAATATATGTTGGCGATATTATTGGAAACAATAGCCTTTTTTGGAAAATCATCTAGTGAGAAATCCCGCTCTTGGGCGGAGCGAGAGATAGTGTCAGACTTTTACTGACTAAAAACCCACTCCTGTTCTTTCGTTGCCTTCGTCCCAGGGCCCCAGGTTTTGTTTTCACACTACCTATGGCCCCAGTAGGTTTCGACCCTGCTGGGCCCCTACGATTTGACTGACATCTCCCTGAGGCGCGCATGGAACAATACGTGACGTCGAAGACTTGTGCTCGATCCGGACGGTTACCGGACGGTTAGACGGCGAGCCACCCATTGCTCGCCGCCCGCAAGCCCGCGCCTACGGTGGCCGGAATTCGGGATCGGAATCCTGGCGGCAAGCAATAGCCTTGAGGCCTTACCATGACGTGTTAAAATATCAAGCGTGCGAGCGAGAAAGAGGGTTAGAGCTAAACACCTTATATATGTATATAGCTCCAGCCTTTAAACTGTTTATTTATTTATTTTATAAATACTTTATGCACAAACGTACTTAATGCCCTAACAGTTCAGTTTAGGTCGCTAAATGGATCGCGTTAAGAGGTCGTGGGCGCTCGCGCTCATAGGTCCTACTCTGATTCTGTTGGGCACGTTACTAGTAAACATGGGTGAGTTTTAGGCAGTAAAAGTATGATTTTCCTCTCGCTCCATCCAGAGCGCAAGAAGTTACCACCTTCATACAAAAAATGGGTAGGTAACGTAGGTACTGGTTGTACCCCCGGTAGGTAGTAGGGAATGCAAACCGTTTAACTCGAAAACCGAAAAACCGGTTTTTCGTTTTGGGAATATCACTACTTCTGTATATTGAAGCAACAATTAGCTTTGCGTGTTTCGGTTTGGAAAATTAAGTAAACATGGAGCAGCTTTTATTGTGTTTGTTTATTACCTACTGCTTTCATTAAAGAGGACTTTTTCAAAAGGATTATTGCGGCAATGGAATGCAAAGGGTAACTGAAGGAACATGGGTGCGTTTTAAGCAGCAAAAGTATGATATTTCCTCTCGCTTCATCCAGAGCGCAAGAAGTGACCACCTTCAAACAAAAAATGGGTAGGTAACGTACTGGTTGTACCCCCGGTAGGTAGTAGGTAATGCAAACCGGTTAACCCGAAAACCGAAAAACCGGTTTTTCGGCATATTTTTAACGATGGTAAAACCCGGTTTTTATTTTCAAGTATCCGATTTTTTAGAGTTTTTTTTTACTTTTAAATGCCATTATTTTTTTTTAGCAAACATTGTTTTAAAACGCTGCTGAGGCTTGGTATCAGTCGTAGGTTTGTTTATCGTACCGTAGATAGCTACACCAACTGAACACTTATGTTCACGTTCAATATTAATCAACTAACCGATTCACAAAATAAACGAAAAAACGTTTAAATGTTTACGTTCAATTTCCATATCATTAGCCAACAAAAAGAAAAGAGTTTATTTACAAAAGTGTCCTGTTTGATATTCATGAGTGTTACCTTAATTCTGTTCGTAAACGTTGGCAAACCGCCACTGCTCACTTTCCGATTAGATTTTCACGAGCCATAGATGTCTTGAATAGCTGATCGTGGAGCTCTGGAAAGCTATTTATGGTTTTCTTGAAATTGTTGAACAGAACACGGAATTCATGAAAATTTTATACTTCTTAGTTACTAATTAAGTGTGCCTGGACAGTGGTGGCTGAGTGATAACGCCCCGACTTACGAATTGTAGGTCGCGGGTTTAAACCCAGCCAGGAGCCTTACTTTGTGTAATTTATTTCATCACCACTGCTCTCAAAACGGTGAAGGAAAACATCGTGTGGAAACCGGCATGTCCTAGAATCAAAAATTCGAAGACGTGACATTCACCACTCCGCACTGGGCCTGCGTGGTGGATTACGGCCCATTCCCTTTCTTAGAAAGAGGAGGACTGAGTCCCAGCAGTGGGAACATTAAAAGGCTGATTATGCTATGCTTATGCTATATTTACCTGGACAGAATTTTATTCAATGAATAACTGCTAGAGGCTTCACCCGCGTGGAACTCAAAATTATACCAAGGGAACAGTATGTTCCCTTGTCTGTGTGTGTTCCCCGGGATAAAAAGAGTATCCTATGATCTATTTCAGGACATGGTCTACCACTGTGCCAAGTTTCATTCAAATCCCTTCAGCAGTTTCAGCGTGAAGGAGTAACAAACATACAAACACAAACTGTCGTCTTTATAATACTTAATTGGTGTGATTCGGATCTGCTAATACCACGTTACATGTTACTAAATTATTTTCTATTCTTTGTAATGTATCGAAGAGAAGTCAGCTTGATGTTATCGGAATTGAGTTGTTACTCACGATAAATCATTTTTGCCTTTAAAAAGGAAATCTTCCTTAAAGAGAGACCTTCTTCTTTTCGATACGATGGTAAACTCGTCAAACTGATTGGGCCCAATAGGTGGCTACATTATTAGCAGCATCGGTAGCACTCATCAAATACTCCCAAGTGCATGTGTATGGGCTCTTGGGGTATTCTAGTATGTGGCTCATGTTTTGAACAGGAGCACCGCATTCGCATTGAATATCCGACGGGTCTTTAAAACCCCATTTTGCCAAGTTCGTGTTTGCAGCGGCCTACCTGGGTTCGCAACCGATTTAGTGCTTTCCATATAGGCCACTGCAAATCGCGCCCAGACGGGAGATGTTCTTGGGGTTTCAAGAAGTCGGATGGTGGTATGTGATGCTCCTTCCCAAATCTTTATTCTTTAACATAAAGAGAGATAAAAAAACTAATACATATATGGTACATACTTTCTGGTGCTCTTTAAAAGAAGTATTTGTCTCGTCGTATAGGCTATTTGCGGCTAAAATTTACTTCACTGCAATAGGGTGGACTTTCCATCAGCATATTCAAAACCGATAAGCCATTACTCTTTCACAGATGGGTGGGTGTCGTGAAGAGGGATTTCAGTGTTTTCGCTGTAGCTCCTGTTCTATTCTGAAAAGGTCTTTAATGATATTTTCGCTGCGGTGCGACCCACATTATAAGGGTCATCAAAATATTTGCCACCATCTCGGCTCTGGTCTGGAATCTCGATTATTGGGAAGCAATGTGATGTCATTCAGTGTAAAATAAAAGTATGAACGTCGCTGACATTTTTTTTTCCAGTATAGCTTTGTTTAGAGATGTTTGTATGTTCGAGTATCTACCGATATTTTTTAAGGCAATTTCTTTTTATACTTTGCCTCCAATGGTTGAGTGTCCTTTGTTACCCCTTAATGCCTTAAGTGTCCCCGCACATGGGCCACTTGCCACAGCCACAAACGCAGCCGCGAGAAGCTATAAGCGGCTACAAGCCACTTGTGGCCGGTAGCTGCTGCTTTTTTAACCCATACGCGCAGTATCATAATGGATTCTTAAAGAAGAAGGTTTAAATGCGCGAGTGGCGTGTAACGGCGTTTTGTTTCGGCGTTTAGTGGCCTTTTCGGGCCACGAGAAGAGAGCAGGGGCGATTTGTAGCGTGTGGCGGCCACCGGCTTCAACCGTATGCGACGAATCCATATAGGCGACGTTTTGTGGTTGTGGCCGGTGGCCCGTGTGTGGCGACCTTATGAGGGTCCAGTTTGTCTATCGTCAACGTGAGTATTGATGGAAAGTTTGTTTCAACAGACAACGTTAAAAAAGAGAAAACGCTCGGTTGGCCGGATCGTCGACCGGTCGCTCATTCAAATATTTCACGAAACGTGTCCCGGGAAATACGTTTTCTTTTTTCTCGTAAACCTTGCACATTAAATGTGCAAGGTTTCCATAAATATATTTCCTTTACTTTTTAATTTATTAATTAGTATATTATAAAGGGTCAAAGCTCACATACAATTTGTGCAAAATTACAGATCTTCAGAGGTGTTCAAAATAACCTTGTTTTCAATAGAAACCTAGTTATTAACCACAAGATATCAGTGTTTTCAAAATATCTGGAGGCAAATAATTATGTGTACCAACGTCATATCACGTAAGAGCGGTTCTATGGGAAATATCACGAGTTGGACAGTCTTATGTCCGCCAGTGTTCTATAGGAAAATCCTGAGACTTCTTGCATTTGTGTAACCCCATCTTTCTTTTGTCCTTAGCGGACGGGTATGGAGAAGGCCAAGGCGTACATAAAAAGCTCGCTGGCTTCAAAGCCGGCGTCGCCGTGTGCGTCGCGCGACAAAGCGGCGCCTGCGCAGGACGACGTGCGCGTGTGCTTCGTATGCGGCGGCGCCGGGTTCAGCGACCACTACACCGTCAGAGTCAAGCCTGATACGCAGGTAATATCGATTTATTGGCGTTAGAAGATCAACTACCAAGCTTCTTTTTAGGGTTCCGTACCTCAAAAGGAAAAAGCGGAACCCTTATAGGATCACTTTGTTGTCCGTCTGTCTTTCTGTCTGTCTGTCAAGAGCCTTTATCTCGGGAACGCGTGGAGTTATCGAGTAGAAATTAAAACCATATACTCAATTTTGCGGTCCCTTGAAGCTGTGAAAAAATCAATTTTGTAAGTTATCGAAAAAAAAGATTCGGCCGTTTATGTCACAAAAGACGTATAATTTCGACACTCTCAGAGGTATCAAAATTCATAGGGTACATCCCGTTGACCCAGAATCCTCAAATTTGGCATAAAGCAAGGTCTCATAGTATAGATATAGGCATAAATCTGAAAACAGATTTTTTTTTGTTACATCACAAAAAAAAATTTGTGATTTGGAAAATCCACATTCAGACTCCATTCGGGAATTGAACTATTTACATAGGTAAATTTGTACGGAACCCTCAGTGCGCGAGTACGGCTCGCACTTTCTCAGTTTTTTATGTTTGTAATTCATCCAATGACTTCTCCCGCTCTAGATTAAGACTTTCTTCAGACTTTTGCTGACTAAAGCCTACTCCGATGTTCCATCTTTGCCTTGCGTTCCAGGACCCCGGGTTTTCCTTTCAGAAGCCATTGCCCGAGTAGGCTTCGACCCCCGTAGGACCCTACTGTTTTGCTGACATCTCTACTTTCGCTGACTGTGTGACTACCAAGCGTTACGTGGGTCGTTCATAGTTTCGTAGGATGTGCTCGAAGAGATTCCCCACGTTGGCAACGCTAGTCATTTAGGCCCAGGTACTGTCCAAGGATGCGTAACTTTATAGTCGCGTATTCGTCATTTTTCGCTTGGTGTACGTCGTGGTCTTAACCATGAAAATCTGTCGACGAAGCGGCAACGTCGTGCCGTCATGTCTATGAATGACTAATACGCGTATATGAAGCTACGCGTCCGTGGACAGAAGTCCTTACCAGCTACGCATTCGTACCCTGATCATAATGGACGGTCCCGTTAAAATTTTTAGCAAAGTACACGTGGGTAGCATAGCTTTGGGTTGCTGGGGAGAAGTGTCTTAATTCGCTGACGGATCAGAGCAAGATAGCAGAATTGTGACCTTGGGCTGCGAAATTGTTTGCATGAGTTACTACGGCTCTGGAACGCAAATGGCAATTAAAGGAACACATCCTTTTGCCCCAGACAGAGCGGGAGAAATCATATATGGCAAGACCTGATGAATAAAGTAGGCACTGTTACATAGTCGAAGTTTAAGTTTTATTTAATTTATAAAATAAAAATGTCTAAATTATTTATACACACTGCGTCTACATCTCTCATCCAACTCTCCTGTCGCAAGTCTGCTGGAAGAAATTTCGTAAGAAATAAGCAGGACCTTTGTGGTTGTATTCTTTTATGTGTATTTGTTCTTTTCGATTTTAGGTGTTTGTGTGTATATATAAATAAATACATAAATAAAAATCTCTCTGATCTTTCAATATTGTCTTGAATTTATTTAAATCGATAAAACCATACTACTCATAAATCGTGCAAAGGTATATATAAAGGTAATATCCCATTACCCGCCCGCGTTGGATCGGTCCAACGAATGTTTTCATCTTATTCGCCAGGGTCATGTATTTGCGACTGGGTACTACATCTCGTTTAGCTCTTCAATCCCCATAGGTGACAGGAGAGCTGATGAGATGGAGTATTTTGTCGTGGATATGTGACCCTGGCCAAATAAACACCAGAGTGTTTGTCGGATATATCCAAAGTAGGCGGACCCTTCAGGTCTTTGAGCCTCTCCATGTGAATTCGCAAGAAAACGGCACTCAGCCATAAGTAATCACTGCCCTACATATCGAAATAACTCTTAATATATTTTATATTTTCCTCACAATACAACAACCCGTGCTTCCTCAACAACAAATCATAACACATCCATCATTTCGAAACGATGTCTTGACGTTCCGAACGACATTGTCACCCGATTCGCGTCTTATTACGCGTAGTCGTGTTGTATTCGGGTTCCGTGCTGGTTCCAACCGGATCGCAATTGATGGAGCTCCTAAAGCGATTGACATTTGACACGTAATTACGTCCAGTGCACGGGAGTGGCGGTTATTGCTCGTGTTGTTATGTGTTCCTGGTACTCTGTGATTTTATTCAAGAGGATATATATACAAAGTCTAGTTTTAAACAAGCGAAAAAATTCGGGATGCAATAGTGATTCTCCACACGAATCGACAATAAAATGGGCTGGTATTTAAAAAAAAAAACTGGTTTACGGAAATCTGTATACAGGGCCTGTGCAGACCACGTTTTTTAAACGCGCCGATGACGCGCGTTTATAGCGATACAGACGCGATACGCACGCGAGTCTAACCTGTAGACCTTTATTAAGATAAATGCGCGTCAACGGCGCGTTTAAAAAACGTTGTGTGCACAGGCCCTAAGCGTTACGTAGAATCAACGACCATACAGCCCATAGACATTCAATAACAGGCGACGCATGTCTATCAACACATATGACTTATAGATCTGATGCAGGTCGCTACAAAACAATTTCCAAATAGTCTCGATCACTTCTGTGAGCCGTTAACAGCTTCCGCGTCAGTCAATAAGAAAATAAATATAATAATGGCCCCTTGTTCCGAGCCGTATCTTTTTGTGTTCCGATTCCTTGTTGGATTTACGAGTTTTATAACAACCTTCTGAAATTTTGTGCAGATTCAAAACTGCATCTTGCAGCCTGCAGCTTGTTTTAAAAAAAGACAGCTTTTTAAATTGGTTTAGCCAAACGCGTGGGTAGATGTGAGTGATTATGATGTACAGGCTTATGAATTATTCATGGTTCGATATGTTCACATGAAGATCTATTACGGGATAGCCTGAGCTATGTTTAAGGAAGGGGATTACCTGCTTTTTATTCGCTTTCCTTAAGAAAAATATACAGTTTTTGCCAAAATAACAAAGATGTTCTTACTTATTTGCCATATTTTCGAACAAAACCAACGGTTTGACACGGATACAAGGAAATAATGCTATAAAAATACTGTTGCTTTTCAACAGTAAATCCGAAACACGTATAATATGAAGATATGGTACGTAAAATATGATAATAATTTCACAATTCACAAGAAAGACTATAAAATATAAACATCAAATGACAATATTATAATAAATCGGAATATCAACTAGAATAATCCATTTTAACGTGAACAATACTTATGCTAATGTTGCTCACCGCATATTGTGACCTAATTCTTATACAATAAAGGATCAATTTGTTTATCAGTAGTCTTCTTTGGTCCATTTTATGAGGCCATTCATATGTATTGGGTGTTTATGACTTAACTCACGTGCGCATTTCGGTGAGTCGTGTCACGTGGTGAATTGGTTATTGTAACCAAACCACGGGCTTCGCTTGTTTGACGCTTTCGTATTGGTTTTGATTAAAACTCAATGTATGGAAACTAAATCAACAGTTATTTCTTAAAATTAGCTTGATACTTGTTAAACGTTAAAAAAAATCAAGAGACAGTGTACAAAACGCCCCCGTCTCCACTTCATTAAGAAGAGGAGACGGGGACGTCTTGATGTTTGTCTTATGTATTTAATTTACGATCACGATCAATAGGAATCTTGCGGAAAAGTAGATAGCTGGCCAGCCGGGGTTTTTTTTTTTCTCTCGCTCTTGGGCGGAGCGAGAGATAGTGTCAGACTTTTACTGACTAAAAACCCACTCCTGTTCCTTCGTTGCCTTCGTCCCAGGGTCCGGGTTTTGTTTTTCAGTAGGCTTCGACCCTGCTGGGCCCCTACAATTGCTGACATCTCCCGGCCAGCCGGGGTAGGTATTTCACGAAGCGCACCAACTTTTGAAACGTACCAAATATGGCGCACCAAAAGTATTCCTCTTTTGGTACGTTTTCATTTATTTCGAAGCGCATCATTTTGGCACCCGAACAAATTCGAATTAAAAATATGATAAAAAGTTATAAACCACAACCGACTTCAATTCCCGAATTGAGTTACGAAGATTTTTCCGAATCGCCATTTTTTTTTTTTGTGATGTAACTACATATTTACAGTTTTTTGTTTTTATCCTATACTTGTACTATGAGACCTTGCTTCATGCCAAATTTCAGGATTCTAGGTCAACGGGAAGTACCCTATGAATTTTGATTCCCTTGAAACTGTCGAAATATATTATTTTTGCGATATAAACGGCCGTATCTTTTTTTTCGTTAACTCACAAGTTTCATTTTTCTTCAGCTTTTTTCACAGCACTCAGGTGGGTCTCCCTGAGTATATGGTTTTAATTAGAACTCGATACCTCCACGCATTCCCAACATAAATGATCTTGATAGACAGACAGATGAACAACAATGTGATCCTATAAGGGTTCCGTTATGTCCTTTAGAAGTACGGAACCCTAACAACTAACTAACCGAAGCACTAAAAACTGCAAAACTGTTTCTTTTGTCTCTTCGTTATTTAACACCAACTTCCGAAATTAAAGTTATTTTGCAGTTAGTAATGTTTTTTTTTTATGTTGAAATCGGTTGTATTTTTTTTTTTTTGTAAAATGGTTTTATTTTATTTTACAGTTTTAGTTGTGGTATCTCTCAGCCAAACTTAAATACCTTCCACCATCGGCTCCATCATCAAATCAGCTCGATGGTACCTTAGCCAGAGTGCATCTCATGTCAATTCTAATAATCCTAAACACGGCTAGGGTAAACTGATTTATTACACAATTCCGGTGCATACTTTCCGGCTTTATCATCAGATCAGTTCGATGTATGTCCGTCCCCTTCTTCTTTTAGTCAGTCATCGACTACACGTATAAATAAAGCAATTTTACTTGTTACGACAGTTTTGCTATAATCCTATGAGGAGTTCTATTCCATATCTTCAAGTTCATCATTAGATCATACTTAACAATATTTCGATGGGAGCAATAAAAAAAAAAATCAGCTTTGGTCCACTTATGACCGAGAAATCAGTGAACTTACAAAACAAAAATACTTTCAGCCGAACATATAACCATTTCAAAATCGGTTAAAAAGAGCGTGAATGAAGGATTCGTAATAAATGATATATCGAGAAACGATTTAAAAGTTAACTGTCTTAATTGTTTATTTATTTATTAAAACTACCAGGAAAGCAGAAATGAATGCTGCATTTTTTGGTACTTTTTGGTGCGGTTTAAAATTGGTGCGCTTTTCGAGGAAAACTTCAGCTAGCTTATCTCAATTTATCTATATAGGACGAATATCACCATCCCTTTTTTTTAAATGGTATCACGAAATCATGGCAACTCAAAATTTAACCTTTCGTTGACGTAATTAAATCTTCAAAGTTACAGTGCGTGTAAAAAATTGTATGCACTGGAAAATCTGGTTTTTATTTATTCATGTTATACATTTTTGTACACCTCATAAATGAGTACAGGACAAACATTTAAGTACAAAAATTTCCTACAGACAACCTTTGAATGGACTGAATATAATATTTGGGGCTGTCGGTGTAATAAAATCATAAATACGGCAATGCGCCACCGATACATGGTGGACATCTCACCTTTACGCACAAAACTTTTTGGGAACACATTCATTGTGCGTACAGCTAAGTAGTGGAATTCCTTGCCGGAATCTGTATTTCCTGATGGCTACAACCCGGGAATCTTTAAGTGAAGAGCGAATAGGTTACTTCTAGGTAAGCGCGCTCCATCGTCGACCGCATCGTCGCTTTCCATCAGGTGAGATAGCGGTCAAGCGCAAACCTATTAAGAATAAAAATAATAATAATGTTAATTCAACATAGTAAGATAAAATAAATAAGACATGATATAGTGTTGTTACGTTTAACCCGCATTTCGACGTTTTGTCTAGTATTTGTAAAGTTTTGTACTCGTAGTATAATCGATATATGAGTCTTTCGAAGACTTTTGTTCTTGGAAGGTTTAGTTGAATTTTCTCCTGACTTTCTTTATTAGTGGTCGATACCTGCCGTAGAGTGATTTGCGCCTCGTTACTTTTGCAAGTGACACAGTATCTTCCATATCTTGCAACGAGAATGCAATGTACCATCAATAGCTAATAGCGCATCTATAAACACTGTTACACGATGTTCCCATGAAATAATCGACGCATAACCAGCGTAAGTCGTAGCTATAATTTACGGTGTTTTCTCATAAACCGTTCCCACATAGTGTATTGGTGTGTTAAGATGAGTTTACACTGGGTGACAGTGTTGGGCAACTTGTTGTGACGACAAGGTGTTGCGAGATTTCTCTGAAATAATTTATTTTAGCAGTTTTGTAGTTATTTTTAGTTGAACTCGTATACTCGTATCTTTGCTGTTACTAACGTGCTATCCGCGCCGAAAAAAGAAAATATGTAAGGCATATACGAAACATAAGTATCATTGTATAAACATAGGTGGTGGTTTTTATTAATAAATTTATAAAAAAATAACTATCATAAATCAAAAATAGAAAGAATTTTTCAAATCTGTTCAAAATTAAGTAAGTTAGAAATTTTTAAAATCTGGTAGAAGGGGAAACTCATAATTGACAGTTTCCAATTGCACCAGATTTTAAGAAAAATGATTCGCAAACTGAAATGTGACGTCACTGGGTTTCGTGCGTACTTAAGAGATAACGAGTTGTTTTCACCATAATCCCACTCTCCCTTAATCTCCCTTTATAAATATTTGAAACGCTAATTGTTGCTTCATTAAAAAAGATTATAAATTTGGTGTTGTTTTCAGAAAAATTACGTTTGTGTTATTTGTTGTTTTACAATATTTTATATATTGTTTATAAATATAATCACGGGCAAATAAGAATCCGATGTTTGCGTCAATATTGACTAAAAGTCATTAAAAATAAAACAAAAGTTACCTATAAATAATTCGAATCTTTAATTTCGGAACCTAATTAAGCGGAACTGTAATTCCGATAATGGGTTATAATTGCGGAATTGTGTCCCAATCTCGGATTGCACCGTTAATTGTATTGCCTTGTTCGATAAGTGTTGGCCTTTTGAGGTGCATTTCCTGCATTTTTATCGAACGTTCGCATCCTAATCAAACTTGCTCTGTTAAAACCAAATCAGTCGCCATGACATCAAATGATAAATGATATTTATTTTGCAAATAGGTTTTTTAAAAACACTTACACGTCAATTTTTGATGAAATTGGTGTTTGTTAGCTGACCACCCTGAGAAGAAACACCGAAACAAACTCAGGGGTCAGTGTCTCTTTTAAAGTCCATACAGCAAACATGTAATAGTCAAATCATATGAGAACCGGATGTGTAAATCCTCGATTAATAATATGACGACCCCGACCAACATCTGCAAAGGCTCTCGTTGGGCAGTTGGATTAAGGGCTTGATACAGAAAGCAGTACTTCCTAGACACAGCGCGTATTGTTATGAGACTCCTCTTTCAGGAGCCCTGACCACCCCGTATCTTGGACCCATTTCCCGAGGCCAGCGGGCTGCTACTTTTTTATATTAATATGTATATACTAGCGGTCCCGGCAGACGTTGTTCTGCCCAAAAGCGGGATTTAGTAAAAAAAAAATTACCCTACTCTACCCTATTCCACCCTACTCTACCCTACTCTACCCTACTCTACCCTACTCTACCCTACTCTACCCTACTCTACCCTACTCTACCCTACTCTACCCTACTCTACCCTACTCTACCCTACTCTACCCTACTATACCCTAAAAAAAAAAAGTAAAAAAAAAAAAAAATACCCTATGTCCGTCTCCTGGTTCTAAGCTACCTCCCCAGAAATTTTCAGCCAAATCGGTTCAGCCGTTCTTGAGTTATAAGTGGTGTAACTAACACGACTTTCTTTTATATATATAGATATGATTTTGTTAAAAAAAAAGTGTTATAAAATTATTTTTTACTTATATTATTCAATAACAAGATGTTAATTTAATTGATTTGACTGGAGGGATCAATAAAAAAATAACCCATTTCTAAGTAGATACGAGTGAAATGTTCATGTCCACCAACATGTTGTCCAACACGCGACCCCAGTGAATACGACTCCTAACGCGCGTATGCAATCTGTAAATGAATAGATAATAGTTATAATTCAGCGGAACGATGTGCATTGTTTTCTTGAAGACTCAACGTGAGTATTGTACTCGATAATCGAACGATAGGCGTGTTGTTGTAAGATTTCTACGAGTTTTTTTCCATTCGTTTACTTTAATTATGTGAAATGATATTTCAGCAGTGCATGCACTTACGAGTTGTAGGTCGTGTGTCCAAACTCGGCCAAGCATTACTTTGTGTATTTATATCGTCAGCACTGCTGTTAAAACAGTGAAGGAAAACATTGTGAGGAAACCGGTATGTCTTAGAACCAAAAATTCCAAGATATGTGATAACCACCAACTCGCACTGGGCCCGCGTGGTGGATTACGACCCATTCCGAGAGAGGAGGCTTGAGTCCCAGCAGTGGGGACATTAAAAGCCTGAGTATGCTATGCATGTGCCGTTTCACCATGATTAAACCGGCCGTAGAATATTTATTTATTACATTATAACACCCTTACAGACTAGTCCAAGGCGATGTTATAACTAACACTTAATAATATGTATAGTTAAGGTATTCTTAAATTAATTAGGATGTAATGGCCAGACCTTTCTCAATAATTATTTGAGCTGCTTCTAAAAATTTGTTTTGGCCAAATATATCCTCCGATAGTGCTATATTATTAATAACACGTATGGCTCGTGACAAAGGGGCAAACTTTAGGAGAAAAACTCTTAATAAAAATCTAAGACTTGATGTAACGTCCAGTGAGCCGACGTGGTGGACCACGTACGGCCTCTTCCAGTGATAAGGTCTTCTCGCAGGAATAGACCGTACGTGGTCGTTTTAGCAAAGGAATATTTTTAACATTGCAAATGACAGATGAATTTAAAGTTTTACAAATCTAATATATAAAAATCTTGTGTCAGTGATTGTTATCTAACTGCTCCGAAACGGCTTGACCGATTTTTATGGATTTTTTTATAGGTATATTTGGTTGGTCAGAAAATAGGTCGTAGGCAATTTTTTTACCCCCCTACCCCCACCCCAGAATGTTTTTCTTTGATAAATTTATCCTTATAAATTATCAAAGAAAAAATAAAGCTGGGATCAACGTTTGCCGAGTCAGCTTAATATCCTTATAATAAGCATGATAAGTATTTTAAGCCCACTTACAGTATGCAAAACGGAAGGGAACAGAAATCATAAAACGATCTTTTTTTTTCTACCGTTTCTTTTGTTTACCGCTCCTTTTTTTTCCGTTCTAAAACATTTTTAGGGTCTTCAAAAACGTTTTTGACCAAGATTTGCTTTATCCCAGTGCACAGAACCGTATTTCCCGTTCCTGGGCGCGCACGCTCCCCCCAACGGGTACCGGGCGGAGGGCGACGAGGACGGCACCGTGCGCTGCTGCTGCGTCTGCTACACCTTCCTGAGGCAGCAATGGGAGCAGTACGACCGCGAGAACAAGCCGCACAGCCAGCGGTTCTATTGGATGAAGAGGCTGGACGGGAAACCTTTTATAGGTTAGTAAAATTTTCAGAAAATCATTTAGAATGGTGGTGGCCGAGTTGAGCGCAGTGGTGGCCGAGTGGTAACGGCCCCGACTTACGAGTTGTAGATCTCGGGTTCATACCCAACCAGGCGCATTACTTTGTGTAATTTATTTCATTACCACTGGTCTCAAAACCGTGAAGGAAAACATCGTGAGGAAACCGACATGTCCTAGAACCAAACATTCAAAGACATGTGACATCCACCAACCCGCACTGGCCCCGCGTGAGAGGAGGCCCGAGTCCCAGCAGTGGGAACATTAAAAGGCTGATCATGCTTAAAGGCATTTAGAATGTCATACAAACCTTAAAAGGTACCGTAAACTAAGATTACATTTAATGTAAAGTAATACTTCGATCTGTCAAAAACTCTGCGTGCTTTCGACAGAAGTTCGCGTAAGTTTACGCTTAGCTTTTCTGTAAGGGTTCAAACCTAATGCGGAAATGTTTGAAACAGTTACCGTGGCACTGGAACGTAAAGGGCAACTGAACTGAACACACTTTTACTGACTATAAAAGTTTAGCACGCCCTCTCGGTACACAGAGCGAGAGAAGTTGTTTGACGACTTCTTACATCAAACAAAAAAGGGTCACCTTTTATTTATTGGTTAGTAAAGCTATTTGAAATATGATTATCTAATGAACAAAATAATGGCTTGGACTAATTGTTTCATTTTCTAAAATGATCGCTCTGTTTGTCTGTCCGTTTGCTTAGTGGATAATGAAAGTACCAATGGGAATGTTATGTTTCTGCTGAGTTAAGAACTTGCAAAAAAAGGTTGCAGTAAGTGAATCCCACAATCATTAATCCATGTAGCAGTAATGGATATAAAAGCAACAAAAGTTCAAACAAAATTTTATGATACTCCGTGGAGTTCTGTAAACTTACATCATACGTAAGTCGTAATACAGTAACTAGTCAAACGATCATTTCATAATAAAATACGAGAAAAATAAGAAAATTTAGTGAAATATTTTAGACGTAAAACTACTTCTCTGCCTCAATTCCAGTCTGTGAGTTGAGAGACAATGTTGAAACGCGAGTTAAAGTTTTAAGGGTCCGTGAAACTAGTCGGGATATCTCGAAATATCCTATCATAAACTTTAAAGCTTTCTCACGACAGTTAAAACGGTACAAAAACCAATGTCGTATTTAGCATATACTGTAGATACTCCAAAGCACAAAAGTGAGTACCATATTTAAATCTTTCCCTACAATAAACAATTCGGAACACAATGTCTTCACAACGTATGTACCTCTTCGACTATTAAACGCATCGGATCAGTCGGCGTCACTACGGATCGTACAACAACGTTGCATTCCGATTTACTTCGAATGGCTGTCGTAAATCCAACGCCTTTCCGCCTCGGCTCGCCTCGCCAGATAAATAATATTAAAACAAAGGAGACGAGACTCGTGTTGTGGACATGGAACAACAATTTTGTTGTTATTTTTTTTTCTTTTGAAGCTACTTTTTAAAATGGGTCGGTTTCCGTGTCCCGCAATGTAGGTACGTAAGTCAATTGTCATTGCTTTGACAGTTGTTAAGGACAGTCTGATGCCGGAATTATGAAAATCCATTGTAATCTAAAGAAGTAGATAGTGTTTCCGGGAAATTGTGATAATGTTTTCTTAATGACGACAATTTCTTAGCAGACAAAAATAAAGGACTGTTTGTGTAAGTCTCCCTTTGATATTCAAACAAAAAATAACAAAATACTTATCTCAAAAAATTATCAAAAGAAAATTCGTAAAAGGTTGATTAATTTAAATAGATGCGGCTTCTTTTACAAAGCTGATCCACGAGCCGAGATAAAAATGTAACATCCAACATTTTTTTTAAGTAAAAAAAATAAAACATTCCGCGAAAAATGTCCTTAAATTTTTTTATCAAACATTATTTCAACTGTCAAAACGGGTCGTGTCGTACAAAGCGCCCCCTGGCGGATTATCCGGGAGGCTGGCCCTCCCACGGCACTCTTTTGTCTCGGCTGAGCCAGGCCGTGATAGACGCACGGAAAGTGTCCTATTTTTTTTTTGTCCTTTTCTGTACTTTTTTAGAGTATGTCTGTATATACAGAGGTTTTAGTTTTGCTGGCTTTTTTCAGAATTTTATTTACGTCATGTTTTTCAAATGAACTGGGATTTTTGTTAAATTGTAAGTTATTATTCGAGGCATTGAAATAAATGTAAGCACGGGGAAATATTTTCGAAAGCGAACTGAAATAGTCGTGTTGATTCTATTCTATTCTATTCAAGCCGTTATACAAATTCTTATTTTAAAACTGTAGGCAGGCGCATCTACAAGAGTGAATTGAAAAGTTTTCGGTCTGACCAAGAAAATAAACTCATGTGAAATTAAATATATTTTTATTTTTATACGGAATCACCATGGAGTGTTTTAAAGCACTTCTCTTTTGCGAAGCGTTCAAAGCGTTGAAAATCTTAGTGATTACTCTATTTGCGACAAATTCTGTCGTATTGAGCAGTGCTGGCCAAGTGGTAACGGCCCGACTTACGAGTTGTAGGTCGCGGGTTCGAACCCAACCAGGCGCATTACTTTGTGTAATTTATTTCATCACAACTGCTCTCAAGACAGTGAAGGAAAACATCGCAAGGAAACCGGCATGTCCTAGAAGTAAAAATTCGAAGACATTTGACATTCACCAACCAGCACTGGGCCCGCGTGGTGGATTACGGCCCATTCCCTCTCCTAGAGAGGAGGTCTGAGTCACAGCAGTGGGAACATTAAAAGGCTGATTATGCTATATGCTGTCGTATTGCTTCTGCCTGCGGATATTTTCATTCCTGTTGCGATCACGCTAGGAAACTCCGAGCATAGCCTTTGCCATTGCTCACCGTACAACGTATTATTATAAATACTTTTTAATTATTACCGAAAAAACCTCATTCTGCTAAAATCGTAAAACGTCGCTTACGATATTCTTCCTGAAAATTCTCGATATATAAAATGGGTTGCGGGATGTTTTGAAAGAGCCACCGTGGCCCTGAAACGCAAAGGGCAACTGAAGGAACATAGGTGGGTTTTAGTCAGTAAAAAGTCTGACACTCCCGCTCGCTTCACCCAGACTGAGAGAAGTTGTTACATGATTTCCCAGCACCACAAAAGAGCTCATAGCATAGGCCACAGGAAAAATAATAATACTGTGATCTGAGTTCATTTCTTAGGACCTTAGTGCCCGCTGCGGATTGTTCCACGGAGTCACTGCAATTCTAGCAATAATGGGCCACTGAAGAAACACTTGGGTTTTAGTTCGTAAAAGTCTGACACTCCTTCCTGCTCCACCCAGAGAAGGAGAAGTTATTTGATGATTTCTCACGTAAAAAAAGGACATAAAACTGAAGTTGTTAATGAATCCCGTCATATTATATTTTGGGTGTCTCTTTAAGGCTAGAGTGAATAAGCTCTTAATAAACTAGTGCGCCTCACCATCAACGATTGCATCACTGCTTACCATCAGGTGGGATCGCATTCAAGCACTAGTTTATACGGATTAAAAAAAAAAAGGAGCCACATAACATGTTTACTTTGCATTTCACGGCACACCATTGTGGTTACCGCGCCGCTATTGAAACAATGGTGTGTTTTGGTACATGTCAACTGCGCAAAGAACTTTTTATTAGCCACTAATATATAGTAATACACACTAATATTAAAAAGGCGAAAGTTTGTGAATGTTTCTATAGTAATAAAACCGCTCACTTCAGCATAAAATAATATATTTAACACTCAATCCTTCGAATTGTCAAGAAGTCAGTCAGTCAAAAAAGTGATTGCACATTTCAAAGCGTAGATCTCTATGAAGAAGAAGGAGCAAGAAACTCCATGGACACTCTTTTAAATCATGTTATTGTCTTTTAAAAATATAAATAAATATATATATTGTCTCTACAATAATGTATGAGACAAATTGTGCGTCCTACTTCAACGATCGGCAATTGAACATGAAAGCGTGATTGGTGACAATCAAAACCTAACACTATGTTACTCCTTCACGCTCAGAACATCTGTACAGCCCCCCTAGCCAAGTTACAATCGTATCGTTCGCGCTGAACGCTTTGAGTAGGCCACGCCTCCGATTCCTTTGTTCTGACGTCATCTCAACACTTAGTCACGTGGTCCGAACAAAGGAATTGGAAGCGTGGCCTACTCGAAGCGTTTGGCGTGAACGATAACGATTGTCACTTGGCTGGGGGCCCAGATTTGGAAACTTTGCACACAGGTAGATCATTCGTGCTATTTTCTAAGAAACCAGCCTTGAGCAGCGACGAAATCCAAATACGTACATAGGATTAACAATCCTATGTTCGATAAATTAACTGCTACGACATCTGAGTTCAGTTCTTAGGACCTTAGTGGCCGCTGCGGATTGTTCGATGGAGTCACCGCAACTCTAGCAATAAAGGGCCACTGAAGAAACACTGTGGGTTGTAGTCACCACTATGTCGTAACAGTTAATTTATCGTCGGACGACTATAGTTTCTCGTTCCCATTATAACAACGACACATGATATACCGTCACGGTTTAGTATTGACTATTTTTTATCCTTTTACGACTGTCGTGCTAGCCGTTCCCACTAGCATAACAATCTGATGTCACCGCAACAAAAGTCGTAGATGACAGTTAATCGTGTCGTCCTTTGAGTGACACTTTTTTTTTTTTTTTCGGTGGGATAATCGTCTTATCACATCCCCCGCTCTTGGGCGGGGCGGGAGATAGTGTCAGACTTTTACTGACTAAAAATCCACTCCTGTTCCTTCGTTGCCTTTCGTACCAGGGCCGAGTCTTCCTTTCAGAATCAGACCCTTGGCCGCAGTAGGCTTCGACCCTGCTGGGCCCCTACAGTTGCTGACATCTCCATGACGTTGACGCCGTTGACGACTTGGGCTTGGTCCGGACGGTCGGACGGCGAGCCACCCATTGCTCGCCGTCCACAAGTCCGCATCTACGGTGGCCGGAAATCGGGATAGGAATCCCGGCGGCGGTTGGGGCGTGAGGACCGTTGCCTCACGCGATCGGCCGCCTCCTTTGCAAGCATTATTGCTTCGCAGAAGGAGGCGACCGCCTGCCACTCCTCCTCGCTCCGGACCATGGCCTGTACCAAGGCCCGGTGCGAGAGATCGCCGCCGCCGATCGCCCCCACGAGGACACGGCGTTGCTCTGCCCAAGCGGGGCACACCTCCACCGTATGCTCCACCGTGTCCTCCGGGCGGTCCACACAGTGGCGACACCCGGGCATCGCTTTCGCACGAATCCGGTATGAGTGGCACTTAAAACTACACTACACGATTATCTGTCGTCATGACAAAGTGGGAACGCGGCTTTAGGGTCGCAAATCATATTTTAATTAAATAAAACTTCAGAGTGATCTTCAAAATGCATAAAAATTCAGAAAATTTGAATTTCCCTGGAGCATTTATTCAGCTTAAACACAAATGAATATCATTTAATCAGAGGGACAGTGAAACGGTTTGGCGAATGCTAACCGCTGTGCAGATATAAACCCCGATAGTAATAACCTCTTTGAAGTTGTATACCGTAAACACTGCGGACTGTCGTCTGCTATGAAATGATAGAGGAGTTATGTGTGTGACGTATGCCTACTAGCATAGGTCATGCATGTTATACTTGCATAGATATCGAAAGCCGATTATGTTGTAGAGTCTGTGGCGGGGGGCTTAAAAAAACAACAACAACAACAACAGTTTAGTTAGTAAAAGTCAGATACTTCCTCTCGCTCCAGGAGAATGCAGGAGAAGGTGATAATTTCCCAAATAAAAAATAAAAAAATTATTATAGCAGTGATGTTTCTAGAATTGCATTAGACCGACGCACACGTGGACCACGCCTGATTTGTACGTAGAACAATGTCGTGTGGCTTAGATCAAGTGTAGCTCTACAAGTCTAGTTTCCATATAAAATGTATGGAGACCGATGCGCCCGCCCAGATCGGCGTGTGTGGCACACGTGTGCGCAGTGTAGTTCTAGCATAAGGCCCCTTGTTCTTCAAATTAAACAAAATCTTGTAGGCTGTGTGTGTGGTGTTTATTCATCGCTTAAATGGCTACTACATTTTTTTACTTTGTCTTTTAAAATGTTGTCCCACACTCCTGGATCGTGGGTGCTCTCACATACACTAGACAGCCAGACTCACAACGAATATCTGCAAGCCATACAAAAATTTAGTTCCGTGCGGGAATTAAACCCGTTATTTCGTTAATCAAAGTACCAGGTTACCAGAAACTTATAAGTAGGTACGGTACCAGCCTACGCCTCCTACGTATAAAGTAGTAACATATTTTTTGAGTTAAAATTGCATTATAAAAATATAAAATTAATAATTTATATAAAATATAAATTTATATATAATATATTTAGTGTCTGGTACTGTCTTATCTAAATATCTTAATCTAAATTGAGTACATATTGCAAAAACATCAGTTAAAAGTGCTCACAATTTACTTATATTACTCAGAACAATTACAAAATCGGTTCTCCTGAAACAATGCATTTTTTTATGTTATAAACTAGTGCATGACTGCGAACCCATCGATGGTAAGCAGGGATGCAATCGTTGATGGTGAAGCGCACTAGTTTATTAAGAGCCTTTTTGCCATAAGACCTTATACGTAGGAGGCTTCAGTACTATTTAATAAAGCCTGTCAAGTCATTGCCAATAATCATGACAGGAAAATTTCCCCTAAAAGAAAACGTGCACCCAATAATTTCCACAACGGGAATTTCCACCTAGCAAGCACGACTGGTATTGGTAGCGAACATGTCATATGTCAAACGTTGATGAAATATGAATCACTGGCCGGCCCAGACGACGGGCTACCGAGTCTTTGATGTTATATAAATACGACTGCTCGCTGCTCGGTTGCTAAGGATGCCACGCGGCATTTGACAGGACCTGTGAACTAGTATTACTGTTCTAAGGACTGGGATGGGTAGGTAATTAAATATTTAGTGGCCGATTTGCAGCCGATACTGAGACCGTAATCGAATGTTCGACCCCTGTTCTAGTTTAGGCCGTAACTGACGCAGTAACAGAAAAACTAATATAAAATAAAATTTCGTTACAATCATTGCTAATATTACATTATAGTTATGTTTAATTTTGATGGTGGAGCGCACTGGTTCATTAAGAGCCTAATCACTGTAGCCTTAGTTGTCTTCTAGGTGTCTTCAAACACCTATATTATAATCGGACGGGACGACCGCTACAGGCCAATTCTTCCAGTCCTTCGATGTATATAGTAAATAACTTTCATAAAATACAAAATATTCGAATAAATCGACGATTAGGTACATAAAACTTACAGGCGAACGAGTCAGTCAGTTTTTAGGTATCTATCACAACCCTCTAGCTCAAAGACGCTAGTTTCGGTCAAGCCGAATATTCGGCCGCTTTTTGGCCGAAACCGAAACTGAATCTTTGGTCGGTCTCTACATATAATGAAATTTGTTAGCAGGGATTGTGTTGGGATGACGAGACATGTTCTAGCTCTTTTCGACATAAAATAAGGTGTATTTGTAAAAAAAGGCCCCTGCCCCCCTAGCCAGTTCTGACCACGTGACTGAGCGTTGAGATGACGTCAGAACAAAGGAATCAGAGGCGTGGCTTACTCGAGGCGATCGGCGCGAACGATACTATTGTAACTTGGCTAGGTCTGAGAGAGAGGGGGCAGGTCTGAGATTTGTGCAAAATGCTGATATTCAGTATAGCATCTAGGTGGATGACACTGTCGATTAGAATCTTATCGATGAAGATTTTGCTTCTTGTTTTTTAATGGACTCCATAGTCTGTGTCAACTCGGGTGGCTTGTGAACTCAGGTTATTTGCATTGTATCGATCTCATCAATGGCATAAAGTGCTCCAAAGTGCATGTGTATGAACACTTGGAGCACTCTAACGTTTGGCTCAGCTCAGAAGATTTTGCTAAATGTAATGCTTACAATGAATTAGGCCCTAGTAAACATAAAATATTATGATATGCAAACCCGTTACAATGGAAACTAATGACTCATTTATTTAGAAAACTATAAAATCAATCTTTGATCTCTTAAACATCAGACATTTTGTGGACCTACTTAAAATTTTAGAGCGCATAAAGATGTTAAGGTGAATGCTCGAGCAAATTTTTGTCAGTTTTATTCAATATAGGTTTTTTTTTTTGTTTTAATGACATGTATGTATTTACACAATTATACTCATTAAAATCATTAACATAACTCTCTAATTTGGAAACTTAGTTTTACCTTGTCTCTAAGTTAGAGAGTCTCTAAGATGATAGTTTATGTTGTGGCCAAATGGTAACGGCCCAGACTTACGATTATGTAGGTCGCGGGTTGAAACCCAGCCAGGTGCATTACTTTGTGTAATTTATTTCATCACCATTACTCTAAAAACTGTGAAGAAAAATATTGTCAGGAAACCGGCATGTCCTAGAACCAAAAATTCGAAGACATGTGATATCCACCAACCCACACTGGGCCGGCGTGCTGGATTACGGCATTTTTTTTTATAGCAATTATAATAATAATAACGCCTTCCAGTCTCAAGCTAAGCAGAGCTTGTGTTATGAGTACTAGACTACTGATAAATATACTTATATATTTCTAAATACATACATATTATAGATAAATTACACCCAGACACAGAACAAATGATCGTGCTCATCACACTAACATTTTGTCCTGGGTGGGAATCGAACCCACGACCTCCGGCATAGCAGTCAGGGCCACTAACCACTAGACCAACAGGCCAGTCAAAAATTATAAACCTACTGAACTGCAAATTGCAAAAAAAACGTACAAAAATTTGAATTTTTTGGGCTACCCTTAAGGTGGGAAAATCATCTAATGACAAATCCCGCTCTTGGGCGGAGCGGGAGATAGTGTCAGACTTTTACTGACTAAAAACCCACTCCTGTTCCTTCGTTGCCTTCGTCCCAGGGCCCCCCGGGTTTCGTTTTCACACTACCCATGGCCCCAGTAGGCTTCGACCCTGCTGGGCCCCTACGATTTGCTGACATCACCCTGAGGCGCGCGTGAACAATACGCACCGTCGACGACTTGGGCTCGGTCCGGACAGTTACCGGACGGTCGGACGGCGAGCCACCCATTGCTCGCCGTCCGCAAGCCTGCTACGGGCTATTCTTGGAGCATTTATCTTAACAAAATAATCACATTCCTAACACTCCAACAATCGTTGTGACACAACAAGTTACAATGTAAGCTTAAATGAGAACGCAACATTGGTGCCCGGCACATCCCTGATTGCATCGAATTAGTCTCTGTAAATAAAAGTGAAGTTCCACTAAGCGGTCTGGACCGGTTCTAGTTGTTGCATACTGAACTTTGTTCACGCGACACGACTGATGTGTTAGCGACGAGCGGTTTGGTTTACAATCGTCAAATTAGTTCACTTTGTTTGCTGAATTAGGTCGTCGTTTCTTTTCGACTTTTGGCAATTTTACAAATTTTTTTTTTCAATTTTCTTTGGTCTATCAGTCCAGAGAATTTTTTTTTTAAATTAAAATTCATCTTCATCGTTTGTGGCGGCGACCTCTCGTGCCCGGCCCTGGCTTGGTTATGGTCCGGTCACATCCTTCTATGATGCAGTAATGGAACCGTGAGGGAACGGATATTCTCTCGCCCTAGCCGCCGCAACAGGAGAGGCCCCAAGCGTCGGAAGTATCAGGCTGATTCCCGGCCACCGTTAGCGCACACTTGCGGATGATGAGAGTGGGGAGTTCGTCCGGTCATCCGGTTGTCCGGTAAGAAGGGAGCTCGAGTCGTCGAAGGCGCGTGGTATTCCACGCGCGCCTCAAAATGATGTCAGCAATACTGTAACAGGCCCATGCAGGATTTTTTTTTTAAAAGTTACTAAGTATTACAAACAGTATGGTGATATCCCACTTAAAAAAAATACACAAAACACCCGTGACATGCAGCGCAGCAGCCAATCGCTCTACCACTGCGTCAACCGTGCCGTCAAAATTAAAGAAAGAAAGAAAGAAAACATTTATTTGAGTTCAAATAAGTGCAGAACCAGCACCGAACAATGCTAGATAGTCAGCGGCCATAGTTCCCGTGTTTGCGCAAACTATTCCGCCCGCGAACTGCACAGCACTACACGTAATTGTCTATTTAGACTAATAGCTAGGATGTCTTGTGTGTAAACTTATTACCTAGTTACTTTGTTTTGTTCATAGATTAGCTGCTGCGATTTTGCCGTAGTGCTGAGGTTACAATGTCATTGTAAACTTGTGAACATGTTTTAGGCCGAGTTTTGGATACTTGAATTGCGTTGTGGTTGTACAAAAGTACATAGATATCTATACTCTTTCTTGTATAACTTAAGCAGTACAAAATGCCTTTGAAAAATTGGTTGCGTCTCTTCCACCTGATTTTTTTACGAAGACTTTAATCAATAAACTACAATTGTGTTCGCAAAGCTACATCGATTGCATGGGTTATTACTTTGATTAATAGATATAAAAATTATAGAAAAAAATACGTCAATTTATTTAATAAAAAGCGGAAATTTCTTAAGTAAACATCTAATATTAATAATAGTTCTTTATTTCAGGCAACTAAGGCCTATATAGACATACGTAAAATAATCTTAAAAAATGATAAACTAAAACTATGTAGTTTTTTTTTTTATCTAATATAATCGTGTCATTGCCGTGTGTCAAGGCGGTGTGTACGTTTCGTTTTTTGCGATATAAACGGCCGTATATTTTTTTCGTTAACTTGAAGTTTGATTTTTCACTGTTTTAAGGGATCGCAGACCTAAGTATATGGTTTTAATTTCAACTCGATGCGTCCACGCGCTCCCGAGATAAAGGGTCTTGATAGACAGACAGACGGACAACAAAGTGTTCCGTTAATAATAAAAATAAGGGTTCCGGTTTTTCCTTTTGAGGTACGGAACCCTAAAAACAAGTACCAAGCCTGCACAAAACGGAACTACCTATGTACTAAACGACGTACTTTTCCTAAAAATACGAAAAAGGTCGGTATTCACTAGCCGAACTATTGTACCGTTATTATAAACCATTGTTCTAACTTATTCGCATGACTATTGCAAATGGCTAAAATAATTCCACTGCCATATTGTTTGAAGTTGGAAAAGTCCACTCGCGAATGTGTAGCGCGGAAATATTGAATTTGGCAAGTCAAACAGACTGGTTATAGTGCCTAATTCGAAATTGGTTTTAGGGATTTTGTTAGTTTTAGTTTCCTCTTTAACTTTTCCCGTATTTATCTTGGACTCATAGAAAACATCTAAAGATTGAGTACTGTAGTACTGTGTTTATTCCCTCTTTGAGGAGTGGCCACAGCGGTGCCACGACGTCCTAAATTTGCGTCGTAGGTCCTCATCGGGCATGAGTAGATCGGCAGGTACCAGTTTCGGAACCGGCGGGAAAAAACGCCTGTGTAAAAAATACAATTGTCTGTAGGACATGGTAGACCATACGACGGAAGTCCGCCCCGCTTGGGCGGAGCACCGCCGTGTCCTCGTGGGAGCGATCAGCGGCGACGACCTCAAGCGTCCAGTTCTGGTTCAGGCCATGGTACTGGGTGATAGGGAATGAAAAGCGGTCACCTCCTTAAGACGGAGGTAGTTGAAACCAAGATGGAGAGGACATTATCGCGTTCTAGCCGCCGCCGCATGAGAAGTCCCGAGCGACGAAAGTCGCAGTCGCAATTACCGGACAGGCAATGGGCAGCTCACCGGTTGTCTGTCTGGCGTGGATCAAGCCCGAGTCGACGGCTAAACTGAAAAAACTGAAGGGGCCCAGTAGGGCCTATGGTGGTTAGGACTGTGGAATGTGCGAAAGAGTTACCATGGCCCTGGAACGACTAAAGGAGTACAGTTGGATTAGTCAGCAAAAGTGAGACACGCGCTTACCACCGCGTCACCTTAATAAAAGATGCTGTTGTTGATTCGTCCTACAAATCTCTAAATAACCTTTTAACTTTTACGAGAAGTATGTCGGCATTTCCATATCGGCCGTTCATCTCACGGCCTATAACATCGTAATAGGTCATCTCGGCTTCATCATCCGTTTCGCCCTTTCCTCCGACATTGTTTCCTCAGAATCGAGGAACATAAAATTAATTGCAGTTGTTAATATAATTGCTTGCCCTTAAGAGTGTTTCCCCGGTGGTCCAGTGACCCGTGCGGCCGTGTTCTAGTAAAGTTTGTCGGTATAAAACCTGCAACCGGGTCTGCAGTTGGTCAAGAAAAGATGAAACAGAAATACAAGTTAGTTTCGCTTTCCGAGGTCTGATTCATTGGCGTAGGACAAGACATTTTAGCTAATCGATGGCAATTTTAACAAAATTGAGTCAATTATGAAGCGTTCAGACAGTAGAGACATACTTACTACTTAGACTTACAACCTCTTTCTTTTAAACTTCACTTTCAAACTTTTTAAAATACTAACACTAGTTTTAGCAGTACATCTGCAGCTGCTTTTGAAAAATTCTATAGAATCTAGGTAAATCTGTACGGTGTACGTACCTTTAAATAAAAGGACTACACTAATGTCAGTCACTGATGTTTCTCTGAATTTTAAGAAAGTGAGCAACAAATGTGGTGTTCACTAAAATCACAAGGGGATTTGGGTTTATAAATGAAACAACCAAATTATCAGTAAGCAGGCGCAACTTCAGAATGACGTCTACGTTCTCGCGAACAGATCGAGTGTGCCCACGGCGACGCAACATCTAGTAATTGGGGAATGAGATGAGTAAATTAGTTTTAGCTTCAAACAACCAAAAAGTTTTTATAACTGTTCAAACACTAAGATTCTGGTTCAGTAGTGATAATTTCATTTCATATTGCGTCGTCCTACCATTACTCTGCCAGGTTTGTGATTACATGAGGCGTCATGCTGCTGACGTGTCGACATTGCATTCCACCTTAGGTTTCAGCGGCTTTACAGGCATTTGAGTTCTTGAGTCACTTATTATTTATTGCCTATGATAATTAGTTATTCTTGTGATTTAAATGTTAAACTATTGGTTTTTGAGACTTACAGTTTCTGATATGAAAGTACTGTTATAAAATGAATGTATTGCATCAGCATTTTATCGGTATCTCTGTGACATTATTGATCTCACATGGTAAACAAAAAAGGATTGTGAGAAGTACCTTTTTATCAAGTCTTTCAAATAATTATCATGTATGACGACTGTATGCTTGTTAAAGTAGTTTTACGGCTCACCGATGCCACGACAAGCATGTATTCGCACCACAGGACCGCTTAGACCAACCGTCGGATGTCTACTGCCAGTTGTCACATATACATCATGTCACTTGCACTTGAGTCTACCAACACTTCAGTCAATACACTACATATTTATTTTATCATTTTTGTACACACATTATATTGGAAGAAGATACAGTAATAAAAACAAAATGTACAAAGGTACTGCTTATTTCTAAAAGAATTTTCTTCCAGCAGACCTGCGAAAGGAGAGATAAAAAGAAATGTAGACAATAGTATGTAAAAATAAGAAAAGAAGAGTTTGTGAAATCTTAAACCAATAATTACTTATATAACTATAATATACCTTCTAAGTACTATAAATAAACAAATTATTTAGATAATATGTTTTTATGAGCATGAGTGGCGGTCACTGACTCACTGTATGAATTTAAATCACACTTTTTTTCCGTAACGGCAAAATCGGCATTAACCTCTAAAACAAATAAAATCATAATTCCCACAGAAAAAAGTAAAAGTGTCTTAATGAGACTACTGCACCTATCCCGCATAGGTCAGTTCGATTCAGTCGGTCAGCTGATTACGGTGGCACTTTCACTGCCACTGCGCCGAGGTCGCGAGCGCAGCGTCTGCGTATAAAGGTGGGTCTACGCTAGAGGAGCCGAGCAAAAACTGAATACACGCCGAGCTGCTCTACTCGCAGTGTCAAGTGTGGACGTTCCACGAGCCTCCAACTATCACTGTCCTCGAACTTGATGAGAAATCTTTTGTGTACGTCAAGAAACCGACAATAAGCGGAGCACAGTCGAAAACGAACCAAACGCTCGAAGCGCGCTTGTTCGCGGCTTGTAAGTCGATCCACACTACAGGAATTTGTGCTCGGCTCGTGCTCGTCTCCTTTAGCGTAGACCCACCTTAAGATTCATGAATGACTGTTCGTAGGTATATGTAGGTGGTAGGTACAGTAGATGCAGTAGTTTGGTATGCGAGCAAAATATTTGCCAATACACAAAAGTCTCTAAAAGTAAATATTTATGCTCAATTGGCCTTCTGCATATACTTTATAGGTCAGCTCGATTCAGTCGGTCAGCTGATTACGATGGCAATTTCACTGCCACCGCGCCGCGCGAGCGTAGCTTAGCATACCCGAGAAATGAACGATTGCACTTATAGGTTGGCAGATAGTCGACGAAACAGTTTGGTATGTAGGCAAAATATTTTCCATTATGTGGAAGTCACAAAATTCCTACACAATAAATATCTTAACTAGATTGCTACCTACAATGCATAGGTCAGTTTTAGTCGGTTAGCTGGTACTTTCACTACCACTGCGTCGAGGTTACGAGCGTAAGCACACGTAAGCGCAAGTGCACAATTTCCATGAATGACTGTAGCTAGGGACGCGTGATGAGTATGTACAGTTAATTTAACAGTTTGGTGTACATACCTAAGCGTAATAATTCATACAACACATTTATTTCGCGATGTGATTGTTGTAGCTGTTTGAAAAAAGCCATTTTTGTGAGCAGTATTTTTTTCAGTATTTTTCCGTTCATTCAGCGATTTCGGTCTTCGAACGTATCACATACATATATACCATTGGTTAAACAATAAAAAAAAACGTAATTACATAGAACTTACTAGGTATGTTCTCCCAATACCCATTGTTTATAATACATACATATATACACATACTAATTACTCAAAATTTACATAGCAATATAAACTTTGAATTCTTACGTCTCTAACATTCTTAACGTGTTAAGTTAGTACCCTGAATACTTATCTCTTAGTTTGACTGTACAAGTGGTAGGTATTTACGTTAATGTATGGGAACGTAATTGTAGGATAATCAACTTGTAGTTGGTTAACTTAATAGTAGTTAATAGTAATTGGCTGGTTTTGTGTATGAAGCCTGGTATTTACTTGATTGGTTTGCGGTTAAAAGAGAGTGTAATATTAATGCCAACATAAACATAACTTGTAAAAAAAAACCAAGGCTCGCAACTCAGTTCTTCTACCGTAAAAAGTTGTGAGATGGCAATCGCATGAAAACAAAATGTACATCACAATGTAATACGTATTATATTAAATTGTTTAGTCTGATTGCCAAGTCAATCTAGGTCATCAAGGTCCCTTAAGTACGGACTGAATAAATTAACCGACTCGGTATTATATAGATCTCACAACTTTTTACAGTAGAACTGAGTTGCGAGCTTTTTTTTTACACGTTATGTTTTTGATGGCATCTCATTTCTTTTTGTAGATTCCTTTAAATTGTATATAAAGAGGTACACTGGTTCATTCACTGCAAATGTAACTTTGTAATCCTATATATTTATATGGGATTACAAAGTTATTTATGCAGTTGGTTTATAAAACTGCATCGAAATTGCAAAATATTTTAGTATTTCATTGATTACACTAAACACTAATTTTATTCTAAATTTGAAGCTTTTATGTCTGCTAGAAGTGCCTTGAAGTTTTGATGATCGGTCAGTCAGAGAGTGACAAAACGAAGAAACTGACCAGTTATAACATTTATACTACTAGTTCAAATTACTTAAATGGAATTTGAAATATTCTGTGTTTCTCAATGCCTGCTTGTTTACTGAAAATTCAGGCTAGTTTTATACACAACGAAGTTATAGGGGATCGAAAATGGCCTGAAGTGTTTCGAGAAAGAAGGATGGAAGGATGGTACGGACGCACCGCTTTTTTACGCCTTGGCGGGGGGGCACTACCGTGCCCCCTAGCAATGTTGCCAGTTTTGCTTTTTTATTGTTGAAAGTATTCATTCAAGACTTGAACCATGACCTCTTGACCTCATGGTCGTAGCTAGCAGGAAACACAGACTCCGGTAGAGATTTCCACTCTCAAAATATTTTGCGCGTATGGGTAGGATCTTCACCAAGTACCAGCCACGCATCGCCGTATGTCTTGTGGTCCAATGATGGAACGAGCTTGGCGGAATCACGTTGTGGCATTCCTGACTGTGGCACGGGTTGCACGTTGACTTGCTTCTGAGCAATCGGCACTTTACCAATCTCAAAATAGGCGTGTCAAGGTCGGAGACAATTAGTGTTATTTTTTTTTTTTCAGGCATTAATTAACCCATTGTAATATTATAGAATTAAATAAAATAGTCATAACATAATAAATAAATTAAATTAAATACATTAGACATGGTCGCTTACAATGGGCCTCATCAGAAGGCTTACAGTCACCCAAAGAGCAATGGAAAGGGCTATGCTCGGAGTTTCCTTGCGTGATCGCATAAAGAATGAAGATATCCGCAGGAGAACCAAGGTCGCCGACATAGCCCGAAGAATCGCCAAACTTAAGTGGCAGTGGGCAGGGCACATTGCTCGTAGAACGGATGGCCGATGGGGCCGAAAGGTTCTAGAGTGGCGACCGCGCACCGGAAGACGCAGCGTTGGAAGGCCTCCCACAAGGTGGACCGACGACCTGGTGAGGGTCGCGGGAGTGCGGTGGATGCGAGAAGCACAGGATCGGTCATTGTGGCGACGCTTGGGGGAGGCCTATGTCCAACAGTGGACGTCTTTCGGCTGAAATGATGATGATGATGAAATACATTAGATATATAAGAATTCAGGCACACAAGTTGAACAATTGCCGGTATCCCGCACTAGCCTTGTTCTCACATCCAGGTTGCGTAGTGGCCGACGTCCTTCTGATAAATGCGAGAGTTGTCCGAGATGCTCGCTTCGCATCCATCAAGACGAGCAAGGGGCCGCATGTCCGCATGTAAATCCGTCACGGCGTCTACACTCGACGAAGCACCTGTCGAAGAAAAGCAAGAATCTGCCAAGATAAACATACCTAGAAATATCGTACACCGTGCGTAAGGGATGGAGTTATATAAGATGTATAAGCTCAGGTGCATCGCTCTTTCTCGCTCGTTCGCCTGACATTTGAACACGCCATGGTAAAGCCCCTCTATCGCCAAATCCGACGGATATCTCTAAGAGTTGGGATCGGATATCACAGACTTCACCAGACTGTGGTCGGAACTAACTAAAGTTGAAGATATCGGGTAGCGGTTTGGTTCAGTTGTCAGCACAAGGTCCAAGCAATTGCTTATGTTCAAATCAACATCAGGCACCTATGTGGCGTCTCTTGTCCAGCATGATCTATGCATTGGTACAGGATATCCAACAGACCCTCATATCTAACCACTCCCCATTTGTACTCTTCCAGGCGCCGACATGTCATTCCAAGGCGAGTATGCAGCTCAAGTGCTGGGCCTCTCCGGTGAAGGTACCCGCGAGGAGGCGGCGTCGTCCCCGCGCCCCGCGTCGCGCCCGATGTACCCACTGGACGCGCCCGCGCACCCCACGCAGGAAAATTTCAAGTCGGAAAAGGAACAGAACCATGTGCACAAGTTTAACAATGTGAGTATTATGTGAACCATACCGCGAAGGACCTACCTTCGCGGTTGCAACCTGGCACAGGAGCTTGGGGATTACTGGAAAAGAAAGGCCTATCCTATGTTCAGCAGTAGGTGAAGTCGGGCAGTGGATGATGTTGTATCTCTAGGCCGCGGTCGCGTGGGTTTAATCCTGAATCTGTCCAAATAAGAAATGGTGGTTGATGCAAAACAAAAAAAAAACTGGTATGTTTGGCATTACACACCATCCCTCGCCAACAGATGTACGATATTGCATGCATTTAAGATAACATGTGAGGAATATGGTTTCATAGACTCATAAACTAATAAATTCTTTATGTATTACAGCAGCGGTTCAACAACACGGGCGGCGGTGCAGGCGCGACGGGCGGCGCCACCGAGGAGGAGGGCGGCGTGCTCGACTTGCGCGCGCGCGACCCCTCCGTCATCTCCGTGGGCTCGCAGCACAGCGGCGCCTCCGAGCCCGCCGGCTACCTGGACGCTGTCAGGTGAGACGTACAACAACATGGGCGGCGGTGTGAGAGCCACGGGCGGCGGTGTGAGAGCCACGGGCGGCGGTGTGAGAGCCACGGGCGGCGGTGTGAGAGCCACGGGCGGCGGTGTGAGAGCCACGGGCGGCGGTGTGAGAGCCACGGGCGGCGGTGTGAGAGCCACGGGCGGCGGTGTGAGAGCCACGGGCGGCGGTGTGAGAGCCACGGGCGGCGGTGTGAGAGCCACGGGCGGCGGTGTGAGAGCCACGAGCGGCGGTGTGAGAGCCACGGGCGGCGGTGTGAGAGCCACGGGCGGCGGTGTGAGAGCCACGGGCGGCGGTGTGAGAGCCACGGGCGGCGGTGTGAGAGCCACGGGCGGCGGTGTGAGAGCCACGGGCGGCGGTGTGAGAGCCACGAGCGGCGGTGTGAGAGCCACGAGCGGCGGTGTGAGAGCCACGGGCGGCGGTGTGAGAGCCACGGGCGGCGGTGTGAGAGCCACGGGCGGCGGTGTGAGAGCCACGGGCGGCGGTGTGAGAGCCACGGGCGGCGGTGTGAGAGCCACGAGCGGCGGTGTGAGAGCCACGGGCGGCGGTGTGAGAGCCACGGGCGGCGGTGTGAGAGCCACGAGCGGCGGTGTGAGAGCCACGGGCGGCGGTGTGAGAGCCACGGGCGGCGGTTGTCCTTCTTTACCTAAAACATCTTAAAGTCGTAGCGTTTACACAAAAACACAATAACAATTGCGATAAGTCCCCTCTTTGTGGAGTGGCTGGAGAGTCGTCACGGCGTCCTAGCCTTCCGCATGACACAGTTCTCCACCAGACATGGTTCGTGAGGTTCCTGCACCTGATTCAAGGCGTCACCATTGTGCGGACCGCCCGGAGGATACGGTGGAGCATCTGGTGGAGGTGTGGCCCGCTCGGGCGGACACCGCCGTGTCTCGTGGAGGCGATCGGCGGCGGTATGCTCTTGCGCGCCGGTCCCTGGTCCACGCCATAGTCCGTAGTGAGGGGGAATGAACTTCAGCTATCCAGGGGAGTTTGTTTTGGATGGAGATGTGAGACATGTAGCTGCAACACTGAACTCTATCCTCTGATTTTGTTATCATTTGTATTGCTTTCTACTACGAAAGCAATTTTAATAACGCGAAAGAAAGAAAGAAAAACCCTATTAGTCGGAAAAGGGCAAACTTAAGACTAACATATTGCAAACATTTTCCATGACAAAAATAAAAATATATATATCTATAATATAAAAATGAATCGCAAAATGTGTTGGTAAGCGCATAACTCAACAACGCCTGGACCAATTTGGCCAATTCTTTTTTTAAAATGTTCGTTGAAGTTCAAGGATGGTTTTTACGGCGAGAAAAATCGAATAGACGAGGGTAGAGTAGGGTAGAGTAGGGTAGAGTAGAGTAGAGTAGGGTAGAGTAGGGTAGAGTAGGGTAGAGTAGGGTAGAGTAGGGTAGAGTAGGGTAGAGTAGGGTAGAATAGGGTAGAGTAGGGTAGAGTAGGGTAGAGTAGGGTAGAGTAGGGTAGAGTAGGGTAGAGTAGGGTAGAGTAGTCAGTTGACGGGAGCGAAGCCGCGGGCAAAAGCTAGTATTATATATATTTGCGCCACGTCCGAGCAAAACGGCCGTACGCTTAGCATAATGCCGTGCCACACGCAAACTGCGACGAGTCCACAGCGCTGGTTTTCAGCGTGGGCCGGTGACGTTATCGACTAACGTGCACACGTTAAAACGACTAACTTTGGTCTGTCTACATTCCAGATCAACAGTATCCGTCTACTCGGGCAACTCGAACTCGAGCTCAGACCGAGACATCCTCGACCTGTCGATGCCCGACAAGAACTCGATGACGGAGGTGTGCTACGTGTGCGGCGACGAGTACAAGCGCGGCACGCTGTACAACCTGCACACGAAGGAGCCCAAGGACAAGTCGGTAAGTATTCCTCTACTGCCACGGTTCCTAACCGGGGGTCATTATCTCTGCGGGGGTAAAACTGGTATTCTGTGGGGATAAATTATAATAGACCAATACTACCGAATTTAGTTCACTAGTGCATTTCATGCCATAACAGTGTAATCAAATGACGAGTCGGAGCCTCGCTTTAAATCAGCCTACCACCCTACGCTAAGTATATATATATAAGTAAGTATATAAGACGTACTATATTTATTGGTAGCATGAGGGAGAGGAGGGGGAGGGGGTAAATCATTTTTCCCAGCTAAATCATAGGGTTGAAAAGATCAAAAAGTGTAGAAAAGAAAAAAGAAAGAATAATAAAATTTTATTTGTCGAAAAAGGCACAATCTTAAGACTGACTTACAGATTATAAACATTTTCTATGAAAAAAAATAAATGCTACGTCCGCGCAAAACGGCCGAACGCTCAGCATAATGCCGTGACCACACGCAATATGCGACGAGACCACAGCCGAGCCCCGGACAGAAAAATATTTATTTATTATTACAAAAATTTAATTATAAAAATACTGGATATTATTACGATGCGATGGCGGATACAAGACTGAATATAATGCAATAAAAAACGATTATGTCCAAGTTTAAAGTAAATGCATAGTTGCAAATATGGCGCATGCGGAGACCGCGTACTCAACGTAAACGTGTCCGTTATGATGAGATAACTAGACACGTGTTTTATTTTCTGGTAACACCATGCGCTACTACCAGTCTTGTCTTATTTCTCAGGTTAGTACCTGGTTGTTTTTTAATCTCACGAGTGTGAACCAAAAGCGATCCTAGTTATTATTTTAAAAATGGTAAATGGCTTTGTATTGCATTGAAATCATTATCTAAGTGTTGTTGTAAAAAAAATCTAACGATACGGCAAGTGTTTAAGATTGTTTTGATAGATTGAGAACAGTAAATCTGTAGAATATTTGTTTTGGATGACACTTATTGTTTATATTACTATTGGGACTATTGTGACTATTTATTTTCTAAACTAAGGTGATGTTACATTTATTTTTATTATTGTTAAGCGCTTGACTGATGCGGTCAACGATGGAGCATGCTTACCTAGAAGTAACCTATTCACTCTTGAAGATCCTTAGATTGTAGCTATCAGGAAACACAGACTTCGGCAGGGAATCCCAATCCTTAGCTGTACGCACACTGTATGTGTTCCCAAAACATTTTTTGTGGAGTTTCGTTCCATATCTTTGAAGTTCATCATCAGATTATAACAATATTTCTATGGGACCAATTCAGTAGTATAAACTTTCAATAAAAAAAATAAATAAATTCAAAATTAGTCTGATTCATCACCATCACCATCATCATCATCATCATCATCATCATCATCATCATCATCATAATAATAATTTCAGCCGATAAACATCCACTGTTGGACATAGGCCTCCCCCAAGTGTCGTCACAATGAACGGTCCTGTGCGTCTCGCATCCATCGGATTCCCGCAACCTTTACCAGGTCATCGGTCCACCTTGTAGGAGGCCTTCGGACACTGCGTCTTTCGGTACGCAGTCGCCACTCAGTCAGATTATAACACAATTAACTGAAAACTCGGTGAGCAATACATAAAAAAATAAAATAAAACACATACAGCCGAACATTTATTTATTAACATAATATTATCTCCTCCTTTTTGAAGTCGGTTAGCAAAATGACATCGTCATCCACTCTTTTTGTACCTTAATCTATTGATCTAATACTACCTTCAGCCAGCGGCTTTGCCCGCGTTTGGACCACCGTTTCATCCCCTTAGGTTTTAGAATTTTGAAAAATCCTAAATCTTTCCTTTAATATAAAGTTTGTCTGAACTTACAATCCAAAGATATCATAGTTCAAAGTGGCATTTTCATAGGCCATATAAAAAACCTATTATTGACTGGTTCAAGTCTCCCGGTCCCAAAACCCCGTGCGTCATATCGGCGACTGTGCTCACAGCTGTACAAACTGTGCACAAGTCTGTGCAAATGTTTGCACAGCAGTGTCTGTTATAGAATCAATAGTCTGGTGATGATGGTGAAGTACCATAAGCAAGGCATAATCAACTTTATAATGTTCCCACTGCTGGGAAGTGGAGTTTTTTAGTTTATTTATTACTGGGTGTTAGCTAGTGGAGACGTGAATTTATTCTTGTGGGAAAATTTACATAGTGCGGTCAATTGTACCAACGTCTATGGTAAATATACCGTATTCATCTGGGCTTGAGACAAAATGTAAACAACGAAGACAATGTAGGTACCTTCGGCCAAGTTTCTTCGACGGGTTTTTTAAGCACGAAAACGGACTATAACAAGAACAAAACAATCAACCAGTAACTTTATAATTAACAAAACAAGAAACTTAATGAAAACGACAAAAGTAACAACGAAATAACAAGAATTCAACGAAAATATCTGAAAGCTGCACTCTCGTATCTATAGTGAAAAATATGGCGGATTTATAACCCACCCGATTACAAAACGACACATTTTAATGTAAAATGTTTGCAGTATCTGTGGTCTACGATTTAGTAGTATTATATATGGTTTGTTTACCTTTTATCTCACTGTTCTCTGAATAGGGTATAGCTGAGTTTGACAGGGCCTTGAAGTTGCAGAAGAAAGATTCTCGTAGTTCATCGTTCATGAGGCTAAGTCAAATGACTTAGTATTTTCGGTACAAAGTGTATGGCAATGACATTACGTATCACGCCACTTGCCACGTGACTTCTCCACAGGCATACTAATATTATAAAGTTGAAGAGTTTGTTTGAACGTGCTAATCTAAAGGATTACTTGCTGCTGCACTGCCCCGACTTCAAAGTTGGTGGTCGCGGGTTAAAACGCAGCCAGGCGCATTGCTTTTTGTAATTTATTTCATCACCACTGCTTTCAATACGGTGAAGGAAAACATCGTGAGGAAACCGGCATGTCCTAGAACCAAAAATTCGAAGACATGTGACATCTACCAACTCGCACTGGGCCCGCTTGGTGGATTATGGTCCATTCCCTCTCCTAGAGAGGAGGCCTGAGTGTGTTATGATTTTATGGAAGAATTACCGGCGAAATAGGTACTATATATCTATATATATAAAAATAAATAGCTGTTCGTTAGTCTTGCTAAAACTCAAAAACGGCTGGACCGATTTGGCTTATTTTGGTCTTAAAATGTTTGATATAGTCCAGGGAAGGTTTAAACGGTGAGAAAAAATAAAAATAAAAAATCACGAAAAAAAATCCAACGCCATCTCTAATTAAAATGTAAAACGAATTATGCTATTCTGGTAATGCCAATAAATGGCGTTATCCTTACTATTATGCGATATGAAGTTCGCCGGGTCAGCTAGTATGATATAAATATTCCTAAAATTTTGTATGCCAAGTCGTATAAATAGAATGTTTAAAATTAATTGTGTTTAGGTATAACTATTAATGAAGTTCCATTTATACTATAATTATCATTCAATACGGAAGTAGCCGAGCTAGTTTGAATTGGTTTGTGACTGCTTTAATTTGGATGAAGACAATGTCACTGGTTAATTTTAGTCACTTCATCAAGTTAAAAATAATATTAATATTTCACAACTATCACACAACGACGTCTAGTCCCAAGCTAAGCAGAGCTTGTATTATGGGTACTAGACAACTGATAAACATACTTATATATTTCTAAATACGTACATATTATAGACAAATTACGCCCAGACACGGAACAAATGATTATGCTCATCACACAAACATTTGTGCTGGGCATAGCAGTCAAGGCCACTAACCACTAGACGAACAGGCCAGTCAAGTATAGAAGTTATTTTGCAAAATAAGGGAAATTATATATTTATTTTAACCCTTTACTCGCTTGCGTCGGATTGCTCCGACGAGTGGTTTTCGTGTCCTATTCGCCAGGGTCGTGTGCTCTTCAATCCCCATAGGTGACAGAAGATGGAGTATTTGGTCGTGGAAAGAAAGAAAAGAAAAATATTTATTTGGCACACGTACACAGAAACACACAATGCAGAAACAACATGTAAATACTTAAGATAAAAAAAATAATATTTACTTATTTTTTAAATAACTAAGACTGTGTGTCTCGCGCCTGCACCAAATAGGTCCAGTTTACCAAAAATGCCAGACAACTTCATGGTAGTTGCCTGACGCTGGTTTTCAACTGAACCTTATTTAGAGTGTACGGAAAAAAAGTAGTTTATTTATAATAGTTGTTTAGTATTAGGTTATTTACCTTACATACATGTTTAATAAGTGGTGGATAATAAATAAATAAATAAATAGATAGTTGTTCAGTGTACAAAAAACATAAAACTTTACGAAAATAAAAATAATGTAAATCTAATCGTGCATCATTCCATGCGCACAAGATAAACCGGTTTTGAAGCGACTCAATCTCAACACACCGCCATCAGCGCACGCAATGCAACGATACACCGATTTACTATGCCCGGGGCAGCGGTGAATGTGTGAGCTTGGCGGAATATACGCGTGTTTGCCCGACGTAGGCTGTTAAAAGATAATTACGCGAACTTCTCACATCCCGTGGTTAAGGGGAAGCTATGAGTCCAATCGTGACTATCTTCTCGTTAGATGGAGGTGAACACTATTTTTTTAGTTTGTAGCGACATCTATGACGTTACATTCGAACTAATCCTGCATTGCACAATTAAAGTTCTCCGCGCGATTAGAACATAGAACAGCCCGAAATCTATCGGGCAGTTGCCCACCAGACATAACACCCGTCTCGTCAGAGGATCCTCCCTTTTCAACGGAGGTTTGCGGGACTTTACCCTCTGTTCCACCTACCTTTAAACTAGTGATGGTGCTGGTGGTGAGTTGATTTTGTTTTTAGTGTATGGGGCATTTATTTCCGTCAGTCTATCCAAGGAGTATCGTGTAGCGCAGTAACTGCGTTTGAGAAGTTTTGACAGGCAGTCGCTCCAAGTAAAATACGATTATTCAGCCGCATCCGGTTAGACTTGACGCCGACCCTGAGCTAGTTGGGAATAGGCGAAGGAGGCGATGATGATGTATGCTAGGACTAGCTTCTGCCAGCGGTTTCGTAAAAAAAGTAGATTTCTCCATACAAACTTCCAACCTCCGTTTTACCCCCTTAGGGGTTTTTTTTTAGGTGGGAAAATCATCTTATGATAAATTTCGCTCTTGGGCGGAGCGCGAAATAGTGTCAGACTTTTAATGACTAAAAACCTACTCCTGTTCCTTCTTTAAGTCCCAGGGGTGGAGTTTCGAAAAATCCGTTCTTAGCAGATGTCTACACCCCATAAGAAACCTACCTGTCAAATTTTAAGTTTGTAATGGTTATATTTTCTGAGATTTCGTGATTAATCAATCAGTGGTATTTCGCTTTTATATATTATAGACTAGCTGTCCCGGCGTACTTCGTACCGCCAATAGTAAGGATAACGCCATCTAATGGCTGCATAAATAACCATTTTATAATGACATTTTAATTAGAGATGGCGTTGTATTCGATTTTGTTTTTTCGTAAGTTTTTCCATATTTTCTGACCGTTTAAACCTTCCCTGGACTATCACGAATATTTCAAGACCAAAATTAGCCAAATCGGTCCAGCCGTTCTCGAGTTTTAGCGAGACTAACGAACAGCTATTTATTTTTATATTATATATTATAGATTATTATGAATCAGGTGGATTTTGAGGCAATAATTTGACTAACTTCAATTTATTTGAATGTCGGATTTTAGCAAATACTTTATTTCGCTGACCTAATAATGCTCTCATACACTGAAAACAGAGTAAATTAAAAATGTTGAGTTCAGCGCCATCTGGCGAGAATAACCATAACCATGACGTGTTAAAATTTCAATAGTGCGAACAAAAAGAAGGATGGAGCTGTACACCCTATGTAGCTCCATCTTTTTAACAAATTAGTTTAGGTGTTAAATGAATCGTGTTAAGAGCTCGTGGTAGGGCCCCTGGTCAAGTTCGAGTCTGTAGTTGTCACATTAAAGGTATTTCGGGTATCCTTAATTGCTGCGTGTGAGGAGCATCGGTCCATGTGGCATCGTTTTGGAAGCCCAATTTCCAGCACTGGCTGGTAATGATATATGATGAATTTCAGATTCGAATAGATAGAAATACAGACGCGTGGGGGAACTGTTCTATAATAATGTATCTGTAAGAATTAATCCTTAACGTTATCTCGTTATCGATAGTCGTATATCGATATCGTAGGATCGTGAAAATGTCGATAACCACAAACATCACTTCACATTTCTATCAAACAGAAGCCGGCAGCGGCCGCATCACGACTCTATCGTGTGAGTGAGAGTATCTGTTAAATACTCATCCATTGCGCAACTAGGTTGTTGATTAATTGCTCGATCTGTACTAAACAACTAATGATATTTGTTCTCAATTCAAATAATTGATTTAATTGCGTTTCTTGTCGTGGTATCAGGAAGTAAATTTTAATGAATTTACTAAGTAAAACCTAATTATATTAGTACTTACGTGTAAACTGGAATACCATCTTTCGTGTCATTTACAATACAGCTGTTATTTTTGCAAACAACTACACAACGTCGCGGCATTTTGTAAAAAATCATAAGCCAAGAAGACGTCGCTAGTTAATGGCCGAAAATTACATCAAAGCCCTTTTACCATATCTTTACTGTTTGACATATCTGTGGGTTTGTCTTATTTTTTGTACATAAAGTTTGTCTAAAAGAGGCTTTAGAGAAAAATGAAAATGAAAAACTAATTGAAAACTGGCCCTGCGACATTCAGTCACAAACAGAACCGAGGCACTTATGACGTCACCAATCAACGCTCGCTTAGCGGTTACAGGCAATAAATTGAAATATCTCCGGAGAGGGTATCTCGGGGCGGCCACGCGGGGCAGCCGGGCCGCCGGGCCGCCGGGCTATCGCGCGCTGTGGAAAATATCGCCGCCCACGCTGACCTTGCGGCCCGCCGCACGGGTTATCTGGCTGACGTGGCGGTGCTAGTGGCGAGCCAAGTTCTTTCCTTGTGGGATATGATCGGTGATCCTACCATGAGTTCTTAACGCGATCCATTTCTAGACCTAAACTGAACTGTATGTAGGGTGTATAGCTTCATCCCTCATTCTCTTTCGCACACCTGACATTTTAACACTCTTCAAGAGGGAATGGTTAGTTATCATATTAGTGTCTATATACATAAAACAAAGTTGTGTTAGTTACATCATTTATAACTCAAGAAACGTTTGGATAGGTTTTAATGATTTTTGCTTTGTTAGATTCGTTTCTGCTCCGAAGAGAAGCGAATAGAGCAGACCAATATAAAAATATCGGAAAGGTTCACGTAAAAAAATCATATTAATCGATATCCAAACTAATCGAAACATAACTGCAAATGTGAAATACATTGGTCTCAATCGTTCCATCATTCGATCAATACATTCATTGAACGTTAGGCGGTACGAAGTTCTCCGGGTCAACTAGTTTTAAATAATAACACCGATTACACATAAAACGATTAACAACAAAGTTGCAAAGCAATTAATTCAAAACACGTATTCTTCTGACTCACAAAGTATATTAATTGCTTAACTTGACCCACGCTCTACCGTGCACCTTTAATTACTAAGAACAGTCGTTACCCTCATGAGACGTATAGTTTAATCGTGTTTTTATATTATAAGGTTCTGTATCAATATCTGTACCGGAGTAACTGCTCAACCTTGCCTCTTTATTGTTGGTGTCAGCAGTATTTATAGTTTTTAGTTAAGAATGGATAGTCTTACATAGCATGGGTGCATAGTACATAGCCTGGGTACATAGCATGTGGAATGTTACGATGCATGTGTGGTGTGACGAGAATGGATAAAGTGAGAAATGAGTATATTAGGGGAAGTTTGAAAGTGGCGCCAGTGACTGAAAAGTTGAAAGGGAATCGTTTGTCTTGGTATGGTCATGTGAAGAGGAGGGATGAAACGCATGTTACTAAAAGAGTTATGAGTTTACATGTGGATGGATGGAGAGGGAGAGGGAGACCAAAGAAAAGATGGGACCCCAAATAACACGGGACAAGGGCAGGAAGATGATGATGACATAGCATGGGTAGGATGACAGCAGAACGAAAATATGCATGATAGCTACAACCCGGGAATCTTTAAGTCGAGAGTGAATAGGTTATTTCTAGGTAAGCGCGCTCCATCATCGCTTTCCATCAGGTGAGGTAGAGGTCAAGCGCGAACCTATCAAGAATAAAAAAAATGCATCTTTATTTTATTCAAGATTTTATTTAGGGGCTTTTTTCCAAAAAGGATATGTCAACCCCATCGTACCTTATAACAATTACTGCGCATACATACCTTACCTATCTGTACGTATAAACTTATACATAACCTAACATACATAAAAAATATTAAATAGGACGAATCACTGCTGAGAGACTGCTATTAAACGACATAATTTTCTGGCCGCCTGAAGATGAGAGAGAAGGATCTACTTAATATGTATCCGACAGCTGTCAAATGATCGTGCCCATCACACAAACATTTGTCCTGCGTGGGAATCGAAACCACGACCTCCGTCATAGCTGTCAGGGCCACAGACAACTAGACCAACAGGCCAGACTAATAAGAAGATGTTTAACAGAAAACATGTAGCTTTGTTAATTTACAACTAGTAACTAGTCTCTTAATCTTGTGATCACGAGGGCTTCGGTTCGACTTTAGGGCGAGCAGTCTTTATGTGTTTTTGACAGAAAATACTCAGCACCTGCGCTGGATTTGGATATGCGTGTTTACTAAGTAGGTCACTCTCATTGAAAAAATAATTTTAATTAGCTCTATGAAGTCAAAAGTGGCTCAGAGCCGGGAACAATGAAAAGAGTGGAGGGAAGCCTTTGCACGGCAGTGGAACAGTGCAGCCTAGATATAAGTCTTGCTAGAGAAATATTTGTATAAAAGATCGTCTACCAATCCCTTCTGGACGTGTTTTGATCTTACTCTTTTTAACAGCACGCTAATTTCAACCTATCAGTTTGCATGGATGCGCACTACTTATGTAATAAAGGTGAAAGTTTTTGTGTATATGTGTGAGTGTGGGTAGGCTTGTTACTGCTTTAAACGTATATATTTGGGTGAAATTTAAGATACCAGATATCATGTCCTGGAATAGAACAGACTGCCAGGTAGGTGTGAGAGAGTCAACTGAAGAAATACGTGTGGGTTAGTCAGCAAAAGTCTGACACTCCTCCTTACTCCACACAGAGCGCGATATTTAAAATCTCAAAAAAAAAAAAAAACTAATACCTGGTTTTAACATGGTCCATACCAACAGATAAGAATAGAATCAATAAAAAGAACCATTTTTATTTTCAAGCAGGTGAAGCCATGGGCAAAAGCTAGTGGTTCATCTCGATAGTACGTTCTATAATCGCCTTACAATGATCCGTACCCATGTCGCTACTAGATAATGTCGGCAATCTAATTTAGACCGGAAACTTAGTCGAGACGCAGTTAAAACAAACATCGACCAGTAATAAACGAACAAAAATACCCAACAATAGTGACCCCTACATATCTTCAGCAATAAAGTAAATAATAATAGTCCGTTGATAACAATAAACTTGTCCGTTATCTGCCCGATGCACTGCCGACCCCTATTACTGTGAGCGTTAAGATACCGCCCATCTACGTGGTGTTACATTGTAATTTATTTTATTTACGTCTGATTCTGTTGTATGCAGTTAAATGGGCAATCAAGGGTAGGTTAGTCGTATTTTTTTTTTAAATTCAGGTGTTCATCCGGCTCGAAGGACCAAGTGTGGTAGATGAATTTATTGGTCCCTACAAAAAATATTTCATGGAGATTGTTGAAGTTAGATTTATTCTTCATGCGTTATAAATTACTAGCTTTTGCCCGCAGCTTCGCCCGCATACATAAAATAATCACTCGGGAATAAAGCAGCTTTCTATCGGTGAAAAAAATTCGCAATCGGACCAGTTCTCTCAGAGATTACCTCATATAAACAAAAAACAGAAAAACAAACTTTATCTATTTATAATATTAGTGTAGATCAATTTCAGTCATCATTACATCCGGCTCCAAGACCCGAATATTTTTGGCGAATTTATCGGTCCTTCGAGTCGCTAATAACAGTACTAGACATTTCATGAAGGTTATAACCATACATTTATACGTTATATGCCTTATGCACTTCCACCCCCTATTACAGTAAGCGTTAAGATACCACTCATCTACGTGGTCTTACATTGTAGTTTATTTACGTCTGTTTTTGTCGTGCGCAGTTAAATGGGCAATTAAGGGTAGGTTCTTCATTTATTGCTAGAAAATGAAGCGTGCAAAATCGAGCAGTTTATCCGGCTCGAAGGACCATGTTTGTAAAGTTATTTACTAGTTCTTGCAAAGAATGGAGTTTGTTGAAGTTTAATTTATTTGTTATGCTTAATGGAATATCAAGTCCACTACTTATTATATCCGGCTCGAAGTACCAAAAATTTTTTGTGAATTTGTAAATTTACCGGTCCTTCGAGCCGCTAATATAAATACTAGATATTTCATAATGTAAATGGACTGTGCCAAATATATTAATGGCTAGAAAGAAGGTGACTGCTGAGATGAGAACTAATAAAGAAGTATGATAAGATGTCACGTTGCGACGACCATGAATAAGTTTAGATAAGGAGGATGATAATTCGTGGAAAAATTACGAATTGTGCGTACAGCTAAGGAGTGGAATTCCCTGCCGGAGTCTATGTTCCCCGACAGCTTCAGGCTAGGCGTCTTTATGTCGAAAGTGAATAGGTTAGTTCTAGGCAAGCTTGCTTCATCATTGGTCACAACGATAGAGGTCAAACGCGAGCCTATCCATAACAAAAAAAGTATTCGAAGTCGTTTGTTTTTTTTTTTATCACCCATATTGTCCCCAGTCCCATTGCTGTCAAAGGCCTCCTCATACCTTTCCAGACAGTTTTTCCTTAGTAGTGCGCGTCCAGGTCACCCCGTCACCACTTTCTTGGCGCATTGACGACACTTACTGTCCTCTGGTGACTCCCTTTGCGTGGAGACTTGCCCAGTGTTGATCATGCATATATCCGACGTAACCCGCCCAATCCAACTCACTGTTTACATAATTAAAAATAGTTTTTATTTAATTAACAATAGGTATGTGAATAGGAATTTTATTTTATTTTATTTTATGTGAATAGGCCAATCGGGTCACTTATGATACTACTATTATGATATATATTTTTTGGCTCTAATTAAATGAGACACGTTTTTCAATGTCATCCAAGACCAAGAATAAAGACTATAAATACGTAATTATAAATTATTCTTGTTTATTATTTTTTATTACGGTGTATAATTGTTATTGATATCTGTGATTATCAGTGGTCGGAATAGATGCAGTTTTACTTACAAGTTGTTAGAATTAAGTAACATAGAGTTGATAATATGGTCCGGAGCGAGGTGGAATGGCAGTTGGTCGCCTCCTTCTGCGAAGCAGTAATGCTAGCAAAGGAGGCAGCCGCACGAGTAAGTGAACGAACTTCCTGATGCCCCAGTAGCCCGGAATCCCGACTCTGATTTCCAGATTTTCCGCTAAGGTTAAAGGTAAAACCCGTGGTTTTAGAAAGCAAAGGGCAACTGATGGATACATGTATGGTTTTATACAATAAAAGTCTGACACGCTTCACGCTCCACCCAGAGCGAGAGAAGTCATAGAATGATATCCTACCTTAAAAATAAAATCATCCATCTTTACTTTGACTTCCCTCTCCCTATAGGCTGCTGCTGATGGTGATAAATTAGAGATCTATTACACATGCTCCCAGTCACATGCTCTTAGTATGTGTATATAATAAACAATTTGAAAGGTAGAATGCGTGTGAGGCAGGCACATGTTATCGCCATGTTTTCTCTGACCCTTGCACTTTGTGCAGATGTTTACTTACAAACGGACGGCGAATTAATGTCTTTATATTATTAGAAGCTAGTAGGGTTGGCTGAATGACTTGCTGATTTTTTTTTTTGTCACAGGATTCTGTTGCTTTTTTTTCTCAAAATTCGTATATATAATTAAATATAGGAAATATCGGAAGGGTTTGCTTATTTTCGATATTTACAGACTACTTTATGAAGAACTTCTTATTTACGTTCTTGATTAAATATCCTATAAATAAAACGCTCAACAGCAAATTTTAATTTTATGGGCTATCCTGGTGCTTTCACCTCAAATATGATTGGGTTTTGTAATTTTCAGTCGACTAATAGAAGTCAGCATGATAATCTTCAGCCAGCTGCTTCGTCCGGGTGACAGTACATAAATTATCCCAAGAGCTTCCGAAAAAAAGTCTTATCCGCTATTCCAAGACATGGTCTCTTCCCGTGTGCCAAATTTCACCCGAATCCATACAGTCGTTTGAGCGTAGGAGTATTAAGTAACATGAAGATGAAGAAGTAAAACAATAGGTTTTTTTGATCTGTAAGCAAATTTATAAAAGAAATGATCGTCATATCTAGCTAAATGAGATGGTAAACGGTTGATAAAGATTTTTTTTTATACTGATAGGCTTGCGCTTGACTACTAAAAAAAAAGAGAAAAGAAAGAAAGAAAAAAAGGAAGGGGTTATATCTATCTATTTATTATTTATTTATTAATCTTCATGCAACATAAAGTACAAAGGCGAGCTTAATGCCTTAGGCATTCTCTACCAGTCAACCTAGGGTGGTGAAGAGACAATATGGTAGGTGTATAAAAAAAAAATTATACGAAAAACAAGAGTAAAAAAAAGTATATATATAATTAACATAGGGTGGGTAGGTGGTCGCGGGTTCAAACCCAGCCAGGCGCATTACTTTGTGTAATTTATTTCATCACCACTGCTCTCAAAACGGTGAAGGAAAAAATCGTGAGGAAACCGGCATGTCCTAGAACCAAAAATTCGAAGACATGTGACATCCACCAACCCGCACTGGGCACGCGTGGTGGATTACGGCCTATTCGCTCTCCTAGAGAGGAGGCCTGAGTCCCAACAGTGGGAACATGATAATGCCGACTATGCTATGCTATGCTATATAACATATATACATAATTATATATTAATATAAAGTAACGAAATAAGTTTTGAGAAGATTCTGCTATTGGTGGAGCAAATGATTCCGCAACTTCCGCTTAAATGCATATAGACTTCTATATACTTCTTCTCTCTATCTGGTAGGCGATGAGGGTTAGGTATAGGTTGTAGCTTTCAGGAAATACAGACACCGGCGTGGGAATACCACTCGTTAACTGAAAGATTTTGAAAATAATATTTCTCATTGCGCTTAAGACTATCAACCCAATTCTCATCACGCGAAGGTCTAGTGCATAAAAGACAGTACACTTCAAAACGTTATCTTTATAATATTTTTAATTATTTTTATCGATGTGTTAATACAAAAAAATAATAATGTTTACATAATGGAGATAAAAGAAATGAGCACATAGCAACGGCCGGTGCTGTAAGAGTTGAGAAATATGCATTTTGATGTAGTAATAATGTTATTTGTGAAGCTCTAATTTGTTGGGTCAATATGAAAATCTTTATAGGCTAACAACTCAGCACCAGGTATCACGACTTATGGTTTACCTCTCGACCGTTTGACATTCAGATGCGCCTCCGCCAGTTCGTGAATCAAATATTAACACGTCTCCGTAATAACGGTTTTATTTGGGTTCAGCGGTGTTACCACGAACTTGTAACGCGATCCATTTGACGACCTAAACTGAATTTTTAATGGGATGGATTTATATGGGATGCTCCATCTCTTTCCAAGGCCCCCAGGGGACTTAACATGACGTGTTGAAATGTCAGTCGTGCGGGCGAGAAAGAGGAATGGGGCTATATTAGTGTCCAATAGAACTCCGCTTCCGCTTCTGCAGAAGTTCCGCAAGATATTTCACTTCCGTTTCCGCTTCTACTTCCGTATAATTTATAACAGAACTCTAAACGGAAGAATACAGCGAGGAGCGCGGGGGTGGGGGGCAGGGGCGGTACACAAACGTGTCTACAAGTTTCTTTATTATTATTTTTTTTTTTTTGGTTCATTCTGCGCATCACCACGCCTCGTGACGTGACTACGACGTTTACCTACTGTTATTTAAAAAAAATGTGCTTTTTCTTCATAGTATTAACACTTTCGCTTCTGTTTCCGCTTCCGCATCCGCATAGATTTACTTTTCACATCTGTTTCCGTTTCATTTAAGACACTTCTGTTGCATCACTACTTTAACAGTTCAGTTTAAGTCGTCAAATGGAAAGCTTGTGGTAGAGCCTCTGTTTTGTTTAGAACTATGAGTATACATGAGGATGGATGGCGAGAGAGAAGGGAGGCCAAAGAAAAGATGGATAGATTGTGTGAGGAGTGATATGATAGAAAAGGGAGTTAGTGATAGTGTGGCGGGTGACAGGAAAGAATGGAAGAAGAAAACGTGTTGCGCCGACCCCAAGTAATACGGGACAAGGGCAAGAAGATAATAATAATAATATTCCACAACTATCACACAGCGCTATCGAGTCCCAAGCTAAGCAGAGCTTGTGTTATGAGTACTAAACAACTGATAAACATACTTTTATGTATTCTAAATACATACATATTATAGATAATTACACCCAGACACATAACAAATGATCGTGCTCATCACACAAACATTTGTCCCGTCCATTCAGGGCCACTAACCACTAGACCAACAGGCCAGTCAATGGTAACCTTGTGCAAAATTCCACCACTCCTAATTCCAGTACTTTCGGTCGTGCTTTGATATGGAAGTCAGTCAGTTTCTCCTTTTAGGATTAATGATATTTATTTCTCGTAACAGACACTAAGGCCCGTATTACAGAACTACAATCAAGACTCAAGCATTACTTAAAACGAGTCTCAGTTGGAGTTTTCATTTTAGAACTTGAATTGAGGCAGAGAAATTACAATCAATAATCACCTGAGCAATGTCACTTTAAAATGTCATTTTTCACGTATTATAGAACAGTGCTTGAGTGAGCTCCACTCAGTGTGTCCTTATTTTAAAATCACAATTAGCTCAGAATCTCTGCTTGAGGCGAGATTTGATCTTTGTTTTCGCAAGTGTAGTCGAGACCACGCCTGAGCATAGATTCTCATGGAAATTGTTGTGGATTAATCAAAGATCAAAATCTCTACTCAAGCGTAGTTTCGTTTGATTTGACTTTGAGGATAGTTCTAAAATAAACTGAACGCTTAAGTCGAGATTCTTCGCTCAAGCTGTAATCGGTTGAAAGCAGTTTCAGTAGTACTTGAGTAAGGTTCTGTAATACGGGCCTAAGTCATTTACTTGAGAACATTTTTTTCCTTATACTATACAATTGTTTGTTTTACTCATTCGATGCATTCAATCTATTTATATTGAGATATTTGTATTGAGCTTGTTGTTTTATATATTATTTTTTTATTTTATATATATAGATGATCAAAATTGCACCCAAGCCCTATTCCTAAGTAATCGGCTGGAGGTCTTTATATCTTGAGAACTGTTATCGGGTCAGCGGCAGGGGTCAGTTCCGAGACCATATAACTACTGTCCATATAATGTTATAGATTAGGCTTTAACACTCATTGGCATAGCGGAGTTTTGCAGGACGATGGGGTTTGGGTACCAGGATGCAGTAGCCTATTTATAGTGTTGAGAACTCGCTTCGATGGTACATTACTTTATCAGAAACATTTTATACTGCATAAAAAAATCAAACTTAGCTGGGCGTGACGTCAAATGGTAGCCTACCAGTGCAGTGCGTCTGGTGGTTTGATGATGGAACAGAATGTAAACGATAGAAAACTGACAGACTGACTAGCAAATCGGCTTCGATGCTCAAGACGGGAGTTTTGATTCGATGAGTGTTTTACGATTACTCGTTATGGCGATACGGCCTATGTCCAACTGTGGACGTCTTTTGTCGGAAATTATGATGATGATGAGTGGATCTTCGTCGATGATCCTCTTGGTTCGTTTCTCAATCGACTCGAGAGGATCACGGCAGTATTTATCTACTAACCTGATTTATCAGAGATTGGGGGATTGTTATGTTATTGGTTTTGTTTACCATAGTTGCAGAAAGATTTTCAATATCAGTCTATGTCAAATCTTCATTACAGTTAACTAACGTGAGCATTGCTGATCTAAGACGAGATCAGTCAGACTTAAGATTTTCTGTCATAAAGTTTCGGCTCCTCCTAACATAACTCCGTTTATTTTCCAGAACAAGCAAGCTTACTTCCCTATCTTCGGCGAGCAGCACCCGCGGCCGCCTCGCTCGCGACCCAAGGACGCGCAGGGCACCGTGCGCGCTTGCGCCGCCTGCCACCATCATCTGCTGCAGCAGTGGAACGCCTACCAGGTCAGTGATGAAAGAAAGAAATTTATATATTTATTTAATTATACTATAACACCTTTACAGACGCATTTAAGGCGATGTTATAACTGACACTTTGCACATGGTTATGATATTATTAAATTAATTATGATTATAAATTATAAGTGCAGACTTTTGTAAGCAAGCGTTCATGAAACACCATACACAATCATAATAAATGTTTAATATTTAACGGATTTCAAAATTCTTCCTATTGACAGTCTCTGATCGGAACTCGGTTCAATGCAGCTATGGTCTGCTCAGCTCCACTCAACACCGCTTCGCTCTAATAGAAACATTTGTCACTTTCCACTGCTGTTCTGCTCTCCCCTCCACCCAGCTTCACGTCAGTCCAAACGCACCCTTATTGCTAGTACTCAAAGCCGTTGGTCCCGGTTGTCATTTTTTTTTTTAATTTCGTAAGCTAGTGCTTGACTGCGATCCTACAAGATGGTAAGCAGTGATGCAATCGTTGATGCGTAATAATTTATATTCACTCTTGGCTTGAAGACAGTTAACTTTTAAAGCCATTAAAAAAAATGCAAAACTATGTATATTCAAACCGTGTGCCAACATACCAAGCTTCAAACACACTAACCAAACAGCACATCACTTACTATAGACACAGATGCGTAAGCGCACACATTGCGAACAATGCTAAGTTATTCGTGTGTCATTATCGTAGGTGGCTGGGCTGAAGTAAGTTCTTAAGGTTTATATGAGTATTTCAAATATGTAAAAGACATCTTTTGAAACGTATTTGTATTTACCTAGAAATTAAAAACTTTTCACAAAAAAAAAAATACAACCGACTTCAATGTAAAAAAAAACACTGAAAAGTGCAAAATTACTGGTGTATGTGTTAACATACAATTGTTTTAACACACAGAACTTCCTCCGTTTTGAAGTCGGTTAAAAATTTAACAATGTATTAGGACAATTCTTGTACTTGATATTCATCATCATTTTAGCCGACAGACGTCCACTATTGGACATAGGCCTCCATAACATAGTGTCGCCATAACGAATGGTCCTGTGCGTCTCCTATCCGTCGGATTCCGTGATCCTCACCTGGTCATCGGTCCACCTTGTAGGACGCCTTTCAATACTACGTCTTCCGGTGCGCGGCCCCCGCACCAGAACCATTCAGCCCCATCGACAATCTGTTCTACGAGCTATGTGCCCCGCCCACTGCCAGTTAAATTTGGCGATTCTTCAGGCTATGTCGGTAACCTTGCTTCTCTTGCGGATATCTTCATTTCTGATTTGATCACGCAAGGAAACTCCGAGCATCTCCCTTTCTATTGCTCTTTGGGTGACTGTAAACCTTTTGATGAGGCCCATTGATATTAGCATTATTATTATATTTCCACAGTTGGGACTCAGGACTCTAGAAGAGCGAACGGATCGTAATCCACCAAGCGGGACCAGTGCGGGGTACAAGGGAAGTCGTCTTAGAAATTTTGGTTCTTGGCTATGGCAATTTCCTCACGATATTTTCCTTCGCGGTTTTGAAGTGGTGATGCTGATAAAATAAATTACACAAAGTAAAGCTTGGGTTTTGAAACCATGACCTACGATCTCAAAATTTTACGTTCCGTTTGGTACGTTTTTGACATCTGTTTACGATACAAGAAATTCACGGAATTCCGTATCACCTGGGGCCATCGCCATATTTGTAATAAAAAATAAAAAAATACCATAATCGTGCTTGGAAAGCTGATTTACATATTCCATTTTTCACACACACAGTACACACCCCCACCACACACGATCATGTTCTAACGATCTCTAATTATTACGTCACAGTTCACACATCTATCTCTTTCTAAAGCGGTATGTTAGAGCGAGACCGAACTAGATTGCGCGATAATCACTGCTTAAGTAAATATTATTGAATAGACTTGTAAATATTTTATATTGGTTGTATTTACGTTTTATATTTGTTGAGTTGAGTGCGTTAGCTTGAATTATGTAAGTGAAGTGGTAATTATATTTTTTTTCTTAAAGGGGGCGGGGATATACCTTCGTATGTATGTGTATGTATGTAATATGTAATGTGTAAAAATTATAGCCTTGCTTGCAGATATATTATGATTAAAACCGTATTCTATGTAGACGACCTAACCTTCAATTTTTGTGCTATTTTCGTCTCGATTTTTTTTGTGTTTGATTTGTGTCTGCACTACTATTTAGACGTAGTAGTGACGAGGCAGTCACTATATCGAAGCACGAATCAAAAACTTCAACACTGAGTATTAGGGTTTATAATCCCTTTCAAAAGTATCCTGATTTTTTTTTTTTTTTAAATTGATATAACCAGTTGAGTTGATTGATTGTTGATTGATACCAGTGCTTGACTGTTATATCACCTGATGGTAACCAGTGATACAGTGAGTGCGGAAACGAAGTAAGGTAGTGTGAAAACGAAACCCGGGGCCCTGGGATGAAGGCAAAGAAGGAACAGGAGTGGGTTTTTAGTTAGTAAAAGTCTGACATTATCTCTCGCTCCGCCCAAGACCGGGATTTGTCATTAGATGATTTTCCCATCTAAAAAAGAAAACCTGATGCAGCAGTGAAACAATCATTGATGATGAGGCGCACTAATTAATTAGGCTAGAGCGAATAGGCTCTAGCCTTGAAGACACTTAAATTATTATAAATTATAATAATTCATTGATTTTGTATTGTAACCGTGCGCTATAACTTATGTCTAAGACACTACGACACATCATTTCGTCTGTCAAAGGTATTTAGGGCCTCATGCTATCCTAGTAGCTTGACAGTTGACAGTGCATTGTAATAACAGGAATGCTTTCAATAAACCTCTTGTCTCATTCTCGTATTTTTATCTATATATATAAAAGGGGAAACTGACTGACTGACATATCTATATACTACTGGGATTAGGAGCGTGAAATTTTACACAAGGTTTCCTTTTATGACGTAGGCGAGCACTACGAAAGGATTTTCCATAATTCATTCCCTATGAGGACGAAGCGGGGGTCTAAAGTTTGTATGGAGAAACCTACATTCACGCGAGTGAAGCCGCGGGCAGAAGCTAGTTGTCCTATATTGTGTCCCAGTGCTGAGCAAAGGCCTCGCCCCTTCTCCTTCCATACATCTCTGTCTCAGGGGCCTTACCATGACATATCATGTTAAAATGTCAGGCATGCGAGATAGAAAGAGGGTTGGAGTTGTACACCCTATATAGCTCCATCCCTTTAACAGTTCAGTTTAGGTCGTCAAATGAATGACGTGTGTTAGGTAGGGCGTCTGACGTCATCTTCCCTCATTCGTCTAGTCAATGTTCGTGGTTTGCGCTCGCTGAACTTTTAATTAACTAACTCAATATTTACACTCAACACTCGCTAACCCAAATTAACTCATGCTATTGACATTTAAAATAAAAACACAGATAAAAAGACTTTTATAAAAAAAATATAATTACTTGAAAAGGTCACATATCAGATTACGTCCGAAACTAACTACGTAATGTTTAATAAAGTGTATGATTATACTTTGAGGTGGGAAATCATCAAATAACTCCCTCGCTCCACCCAAGCGAGAGGGAGTGTCAGCCTTTTACTGACTAAAACCCACCCATATTCCTTAAATAACCCTCTGCGTTCCAGGGCCAAGGTAACTGCCAGCGGCTTCGCCCGCGTGTAAATAGGTTTCTCCATACAAACTTTGGGCCCCCGTTTCATCTCCTTAGAGGGTGAATTTTGGAAAATCCTCTCTTAGTGCTCGCCTACGTCATAAAACGAAACCTTGTGCAAAATTTCATGCTCCTAAGCCCTGTAGTTTCGGCTGTACGTTGATATGTCAGTCAGTCAGTTTCTCCTTTTTTATATATAGATTTGTGTATTTTTAGGAATAATAAAGATTTACTATTTATCCAACAGCTGTCATCCGCACCATCCTATAGCAGTTGTAGAGTAGAAATACATAATTTTGTCAACCTCCGGTTGGTTCTTGAGCAATTAGGGTGTTCAGTAGATTGATCATTTTTTCATTTGGACTCTAGAGTCAAATTGAGCTGTTAAAGTACACTAAAAATAAGTAAGCTAAAATGTATTTTTTAAAATAATATTTTTGGCTTGGAGACTAAGGCCTTTAAGCCATGTCCACGTATGACAATAGCCACTTTGCTGTCCATTAGCATATGGATGTAACACATTCTAATGCTTTTGCAGAATTTGGCAGCAAATGTCTCGAGTCAGCCTTCTCGACAAGCTTTGCTGAGATAGTCCATACTACAATACAATTTTCATCAACATTTTTTCGAAATCGGGCCTGTTTCTATGATTCAACATATTGTTCAGCTGTGCAGACACTTGAGATACTAAACTACACCAATTTTACATTACAATATCCACTAGGAATCAATTTGCGAATATCAAAACAGCTACTGAAATTCACTCGAAAAAGTCCTCTAGTGTCACTCGTATAACTGCTTATATTCGGTTATCGAACAAGCGCATGCGACTTGGCTTGTGACGTCACAGTGTATGTTCTTACAGACTGATGTACTTGTACTATTTGGTTATCGCTCTGGGGCAACGGTGAAGGTTTTTCGTTGAATCTCGGTGTTTCGGAATTGTTATTTTGTGCACTCTTGTCTTGTTAGTTTCTAGAAAGTTTTTGTCCGATTGCGCCGGAAAAAGGGTTATGTGTTTCGATGTATGTCGAGGGTTCAAGCTCCTCATGGAACAAATATTTGTATGGCCTATCGATAGTTGTTCCAGAAGCCCTAGCCCGAGCCCTTAACGCGATCCATTTGACGATTTAAACTGAACTTTTAAAGGGATGGAGCTATATATGGTGTCATCCCTCTTTCTTTTTTTCTAGGGTTCCGTACCTCAAAAGAAAAAACGGAATTCGAATTCATATAGGATCAGTTTGTTGTCCGTCTGTTGGTCTGTCAAGACCCTTTATCTGTAGAACGCTTGGAGGTATCGAGTTGAAATTAAAATCATATACTTGGAGGACGCTTGGAGGTATCGAGTTTAAATTAAAATCATATACTAAGACCTGCGGTCCTTTGAAGCTGTGAAAAAATCAAACTTCTAAGATAACGAAAAAAAATATACGGCCGACTCTCAAAGGATTCTAAATTCATAAGATACTTCCCGTTGATTTAGAACACTGAATTTTGAAACGTTGTCAGTGTCAAAAAACCCGACCGCAAAACACAACTAAATGGTTGGAAGCAAGTCACTTTAAGGCCCTAGCTCCCGCGCAGTGCCATAAAACAGTGACTATCTGAAGTTTACTCCTCGGTAACGGCTAGGTTAATAGATTTGAAAAAAAAATATTGTAGATTCAATATAACATTATCAACATGGATTTTTTCGTATGACGACTAAAGCTTTTGCCAAAAAACTAATTTTAACAACATGATATTTTTTCGCTTCCCTACTCCTTTCAAACGGCTTTGATCTTTAGAAATATTTTTACACAAAAATTGCTGGTTAAGTGTTCTTCAGAATGTCCATAGTATAGTGAATCAAAATTTCGCAAAGAAAATGGTTTTAAAGGCCAGCGGGGCTCTATGCAGGCCCAGCGGCAGTATGAGTATGTGTGCGTTTAACTCCGGCCAGATGTAACAGGGACTATATGCCTTAAGTTATTTCTCTGTAATAGGAAGGATACTTCTAAGTAATAACACGCTCGACCTCTGACACGTCGATGACTTTATCAGTAAGTGAACAGATAACCTCTTATTACAATTTGTTTTTCCTCTATTTCTCGATCTCGGAGAGATATTGAGTGTTTATGTAGATAACGACTCCTTCGGTAGCAAATAAATATAATACCTATGATGTCTTTACCTACGAAGTTTTTTTAAAACGAGTTGCTTTGTAATGTTTTATCTTTGGTTTGACTTGGAATTATAAGTTCAAAGAAAGTTTATATTAAAGGTACGTTATTCTTATTTCGAAATTTGGTTTTTATTTTTTATCTTTGTGTTTTGTAATTTCTGTTAATTTTTATTTTGTGTTGTGTATTTGAACTTATAATTCTAAGTCCATCCAAAGATATAACACTTTAAAGCAACCCGTTTTCCATTGCTCTTTGAGTGACTTTAAGCCTTCTGATGAGGCCCATTCTTCTGGATGAGAAATATACGTAAGAAGGCGAATAATTTTTAACCCAAAGGTTTTTAACACTGGTTGAGAATGCCTTGTTGCATTAAGTCCGCTTATGTACCACTACTGTACATGAAGTTTATATAAATAATAGAATAGAATAAACTTTATTGTACACCAAAACAGTAACAATTTCACGGAAACTTAAATCTATGGGTACAATGGCGGGCTTATCGCTGACAGCGATATTGACCAGATAACCTTAAAAAACCCTTAAACACTAAAACCCTTGAAACCTTTTATTTTTATGGCATTTTGTCGTAATCCTCTTAAATATATCAAATTAAAAAACTAAAACACTTTTACTATTTTGACGATAATTTTATATTCAAATTCTATAAATATAAATGGATTTGCATTTGCTCTTTTTAAAAACCGGATAATAATATCCGCTAAACAAAAAGTCTCATAATTTAATAACGACTCAAATTATATTGAAACTATCAAATGAATTAATGCATCTATAAAATACAGGTTCCACTGATTGAGCGTCCATCGAGATCATCTGGTTGAGTAATGAATTATTTATTATACGGCGTCGTTAAACATAACTGATTAGCATCTAAATATAACCAACTGTTTGGGTTATGTGAACACTACTTTGGATGTCATCTTCTTATGATGGACAAGGAGTCGACCTGGGCATTACCATGACATGTTAAAATCTTGTGCGAGCGAGAGAGATGAAACCGTATAATATAGCGCCAACCCTTTAACAGTTCAGCTCGTAAAATGGGTCGCGTAAAGAGCTCGTGGTAAGGTCTTTGATGGATAAACGATCAGTCCAGAAAATAACATCTTTTATTCCGTCTACATAATATTTGCATAACTTTTTTTTTGTGGGTAATAGAAAGAAAAAGGAAGAAAGAAAAATATTTTATTTGGCACGCATGGATACACACACTGTAAAAACAAAATTTCAGACAACAAAGAAAAAAAACACTGACTCAATGTGTGTCTCACGGCTACACCAGTACAACGGTTTTCAACTGAACCTTATTGAGAGTGAACGGCAGTTATTTACTTATTAGTATTATGTGTAATCATTCAATGTCTTCTCCCGACCTAGGGTAGAGCTGTGTCCTTTAGTCGTTCTTTGCGTTCCGGGACCAAGGCATCCTTTCGAATATTTTCCGTGGCCTTAGCGGGCATCGGCCCTACGATTTTGCTGATATCTCTTTGAGGCGCGCATGAAATACTAAAAACGGTTATTCGGGTTCGGTCCTTACCGAATGGCAGACTACCCATTGCTCGTCGTCCGTAAGCCCGCGCCTACGTATGTACGCCGCCAATTTCGGATTGATAACACATTTAAGAGAACAATATTTTGCGTAGTAGTGAACAATATTTGTGTAGTATTTATCTATAAGTAGATATAAAATCATTTTTCTGCCAGTCCGTCTTGTTCTCATAGCCGTATAAAGGGGGAAGGGGGGCGAGTTCATTTAGTTTAACTTCCACTCCAGGATGTTGTGCTGCCGATTCGAAATTCTATGATGGACGCCAAAATACAACATTTTAATCCTGTGACGTCATGCTATTGACTAGATTAATTTAATTACTTTTTATTACTCACCTTTCATAAATACATATGAAACCGGATATTAAAATGAGCTTTAAGATTTTAAAGCAACATGCTTAATCTTTGAATATAATAAATAAATTAAGTGATTTAAAATTTATTCAGAGAAATTGTGGCATAACTGGTACTAAGAAAATGCAAATGCAATGTAATTGATTAATCATAAGACTCGAATGGCGACAGTGAATTAATCATATTTTTCCTTTACTGTTAAAGCTAAATCATTTAAACAAACATCCTTCAAACTGCATCCTTAACCACAGATCTTAGAGCCGCGTCCACCGCTTAGTTTACCGACTTTCACGAGCACGTCATCTGTGTAAACTCCTCTATCGTAATGTTTGAACATACAATCATTGATGGCGGCTACCGGTTGACCTACAAACGATAACGCCGCCCGCTCCGCCAGTCGCGTGCTTAGCTTACCCGCGAGCGTACGTACCGTCCTCACCGTGTCGTCTACGTAACAAAATTTTAACTTGATTGTACCCCTGGTCCGTATCTAGACCCAAAACTATCGATAACTTATCGTTCGATAAGTCATTTTGTGTGCTCATGTGTGTTATAATGGCTGTGTTATGTGAATATAGAAATACTAGTGTGATATAATAAAATAATGATTAAGTGTTATTGTGAAATTTAGTGGATTATTGAAATGTTAGTGCGAATGTGTGGCAACGAAGATAGGGCGCCGATGAACTGCAAGGTAATGTGACAGGTTGCACGCAACGTTGACAGCAACGCGCGTGATACGTGCTAGTGCAGTTTGTGACATGGTTATATTTGGACAGATAAGTTGGATCGACATTGTGGTTTAGTCTTGATAGGAATTTGGTTGTACAAGTACGGTACCCAACTGCAAACATATTGCTTAGAAAAGTATCTGCTTTGTAGAGCATCGACCAGTCAGTCAGTCAGTCTTATCACTGCGAGTTTTCTAAGCCCTAAGCGTCCAGTTCATACCCTGTAGTATTTTCTTTACAAGAGCTTCGCTTTCTTCCGCCTTTAAAACAGGCGGTAGGTAGTTTGATTTGGGTTGAGGGCATAGTTTTCCCGCCATAACTAAATGGTCTACCAACTTACCGTATAACTAGACAATTGTTCTACATAAGAGTCTTATCATATAAAACGATATAAACGCAGTCTGTTTGGGTTTCGATGATGAGTATGACATTAGCATATCAAACGCGTTTGAGGAAAATATATCGTTTGAGACGTAGTAGAGTTCGTTTCGTAATCGGACAGCACTTTTACATCATTATCGAAACATTGATTAAAGTTTGAACTTGTCAGCCTGGTTATCCATCACTTTTAGACATAACATTTCTTAACTTCGGAACAAAACAAATTGAGATAGGATATTTAAAATGAAAAGTGAATCAATTTGCCTAGCCTTTCTTCAACTGTGTTGAGGTCCACTTCCAGTCTTACTGGAAGTAGTTGAATACCAGCGGAGGACAAACTGTCTATCTGAATGCCTCCACAATCCGGAATATAAATGAAAAGTGTCTGAATATTCCTTTTTCCTTCTTTTCATTGTTTTCTTTTATTTGCTTAACACTCTCTTCGTTCCATATCTCATCATCACAGGACCATTCTGTGACCAACTTTTCAATTTAATTTTTTTTATTGCTAGTACTTCTTTCAAACCTCGTCTTTAGTACTATTTTTAATTTATCCATCCTAGTTACTCCACAAATCCATCTTGGTTTTCTCATCAGCTCTTTGCAACTGCATTAGGTGCGTAGATTTTCATGAGACGAGGTACAACAACGTCCTTAAATAACCGCTGTATCTAAAACCTCCGGCTAACAACCACAAACTTTGCATAAACACTGTTAAAACCACTTTGGCTTAGACGTCTTTACCGGCATCATGTGCAATTAATATGTATAACATTCTTGTATCTTATTAATAAACATAATAGACTGAACCAAGGCCATACATGGATGTTATATCGTAAATGATCGCTATTTGAATTTCATAATCGTAGCATTTACTGTTTATCTTGTTCTTGTATCGTAATCCGGGAGATTCTATCGACGGAAATGGAGATAAGCAAATTTAATATTACACTTGATGCGATAACTCGTGTTTTATAGAATGCAGATAGTTGAATACTTGTAAGATACTTGGGAGCTTATTCATTAAACTCTCTAATTTGAGTGGTTCTTTACTGTTGTTTTGAGATCTCTTGACAGTCTAAAGTAGGAAATTCCGATGTCCACATTGATAAAAAGCTACTGTCCTGTAATACCTATTTGCTAGAATTTGTCTCTTTCTGATAATGTTGGTTGTGTCATCGATCGCTTTGCACTTAGTCTTTCTACTCGTCTGGCCAGCATCAAAATTGTGATTATATGTTCGGCAAAAATTCAATAAACCGAATGTAAAAATTGGTCCTATAGAAATTTTTACCTGTTAGCGTTTCGTTGTCTTTTACCTTGTTATTAAGTTTCGGCACCGCTTGTTTACCAGTTATATATTTTTTTATAACTAAGCCCCTTCCAATAGCAATGGTTTATTTCAATTGTTAGTGGTGCGGTATTTGCGGTTATAAATCAAAGGACTAGTCCTTTGATTTGGAACCCAGAAGCTCACAGCGGTACTCGTTATTATCTTATCAAAGTAAACACTGCAGCTCTCTCTCGTATTTATCCTACACTCATGCTGCACCGGGTCACGGATGCCTGATATACGTTTACTTTATCATTAGCGGCGACCACCGTCTCTAATTTGTTCACTTTCATCTGTCTAGTCTTCGAGCTGTGCTTCCATTGTGGCTGTTGCGATTTTTGATCTAATACTACCTCCCACCTCCATTGCTTTTTACAGCCATTCCTTCCTATTTACTATCGTATTGTTTTTTTTTTCATGACAAAATTTATCAGCCATTGACCTTTTATACTATCACATCATTCATCTGTTTATTTTTATTACTTACTACGTCTCTTGAATTCATGTTTTAGTGATGGAGCTGTAGGCGTCTAAAGACGAAAGTCTATGACCAGTGCGTGTTGCCAGTGATGACATATGGCTCCGAAACGTGGTCGCTTAAAATGGGTCTCATCACAAAAAAACTTAAAGTAAAGACTTAAAGTCACCCAAAGTGCAATGGAAAGGGCTATGCTCGGAGTTGTGTGATCACATCAGAAATGAAGATATCCGCAAGAGAACCAAGGCTACCGACATAGTCCGAAGAATCGCCAAACTTAAGTGGCAGTGACAGGGCACATTGCTCGCAGAACAAATGGTCGATGGGGACGAAAGGTCCTGGAATGGCGATCAGAAGACGCAGCGTTGGAAGGCCTCCCACAAGATAGACCGATCCGACTTGGTGAGGGTCGCGAGATTCTGATGGATGCGAGACGGAAAGAACCGGTCATTATGGCGACACTTGGGGACTTGGAGGAGGCCTATGTCCAACAGTTGACGTCTTTCGGCTGTAATGATGATGATGCTGTAGGACTAATTTAGGATTTTGTTTATTTATTGATTTATTTATTTAATCTTCATGCAACAAAAGGTACAAAGGCGGATTTAATGCCTTAGGCATTCTCTACCAGTCGACCTAGGGTAGTGGAGAGACATATGGCAGGTGCATAAAAAATAAAATATTATTTAGACAACAAGTATAAGGATAGTAGGGTAGTAGGATTTTGTTTTTATTTATGCAAACTTTTTTAAAGTGTTTCTGTCAAGATTAACAAAGCTACGACCTTTCTGGCTATTACATCGGTATTCCATGGTTTTATTCCTAAATCTACATGTAATGACGTAGCTTGATTTTGTTGTTTTGACAAAACTGGTGTAAAACTTAGATTTGAAGCTTAGATCACAATCACTGTACACAATAGCTCTCTCATATTTACCGTACACTCACGCTGCACCGGGTCACGGATGTCTGCCGGTCGCTAATTCCTGTGTAAATTAGCGACCTGACTGTCTTTTGTCCACTTTCATCGGTCTGGTCGAGCTTGGACTTCAGCTGTTGTAATTTTTGTGATAACGTCTGCTAGGTAATGAGTACTGATTGAAGAGTTTGTTTGTCTATTATTTATCTCCTGGATATTTATTTTGCAGAGTTTTGCAAAATTGCAGTATTTTTTAAGGGAATCTTCTTTAGGTACTCTTTTAAAAGGGTTAAGTTAATCATAATTAGAGTATCTTAGTATAAAAAACCGTTCAAGTGCGAGTCGGACTTGCACTTGACCAGTTTTTCGAGTGTCAAAATAAGCGCCTTTGATGTTGAATTTTTTTCATTGCTCCAGGCAGACATTATATTTTTGATATTAATTTTAATCACACCAGTTGAAATTAATATAAAAAATATTCCACGCATTTCTTAGAAAAAGGGTCTTGACAGACGGGTAGACAGGCAACATATACTCCAGCCCTAAAAAAAATTACACCCATTAGTTATTTTAAAATAATAAAATTAATAAGTAATAATATAATTTATTCACGTGACACGTTTACTGAACAAATTGGCAATTCCTTGCCAAAATTGACATTATTAACTCAAGTCATTGATTAAATATTTAATTATTTATTAAATTACTAAAGATAGGTACAATTAATATAATAAAAACAAGACGTGTACATACGAATGTGGTATGTTTGGTACAGTAGTCCTCGTTCCGCGTCTCCTTACAAATGTATGTTCAGGTGGACACCATACTATCATTGACGCACGGAATAATACACACAACACGTTTTTGGTGCCTTAAATGATATGTTTTTTGAACTACTAATATTTCATTACATTCCTAAAGTGTGTCATGTTAGAAACTATTGGGAGTGGTCAGTTGTTTGACTGTGTCCAGATCCAGGTATGTTTGTTTGATTAAACTACTACTACTAAATTTCACCCGAATGACGTCCGCTGTTAGACATAGGCTCTTAAAAGTGTCGCCGTAACAGCTGGTCTAGTTCGTCTCGCATTCGTCAGATTCCCGCGACCCTACCAGGTCATGGTTCTACCGTGTTGGGATACTTTTAACGCTACGTTTTCCCGTACGCGGTTGCAACTCCAGAACTTTTCGACCCCCACGAACTTTTCGGCCCTCGCTCCAGAACTTTTCGTTCCCTACTTCAGAACTTTTCGGCCCCATCGATCTGTTCTGTAAGTTGCTCGCGAAACTTACTTTAAATACATAAAAGACTTCATCATATTGACCGTAATTTTTCTTATTCCTCCACATCTTATTAATTTAGTTTCTCCGAAACGCGTTGATCTTCATGGCCTCTACGCTTTCCAGTTGTTTACCATCATTGATTGTGGCTTTTAGAAGTTGTAGTGGTTGTTAGGAACACAAAAAAAAAATAAGTACAGATAAGTATTAATTACGAGGCTTAACATGATTAATTGGTGATTATCTAAAATCATAAATATTTTATTAAAAGATTATATGCCAGGTAACTGTATAATGTGTTATAAATAATGATTGACATTTCAAAATAAAAACTTCTAGAACATTATAAAATAGATCGATTTCTAGGTGCGATGGTAAATTATTTATTGAAGGCTATAAAACTACGTATGGAGAAGGCGTTACGCCGGTATTTTGTCGATATGCACATCGAAAAAGTACTACGGCACCTGCCTGTAACCGCTAACATAGGTTGTTCTAATTAAGTTTCAATATACACATTCGCTCTATCTGTACCCGTTACTGATCATATTTATGTAGTCAAAAGTAAATCCCAAAATTGTCCACGAAAATTTGTCATAATTGGTAAATTCATAGTTGAATCAATTATTCTTAACAATTGCTACTAGATAGTACTACGCGTAGTGTTTTTCCATTGTTTTTCATTAATAATTTACTCAAAAAAGATTACTTTTTTGTCTTTGTGACAAAAAAACAAAATAAAAGTGTTATTATTATGTTGTTTCTGACAAATAATGCTTAGTAAGTGGTTATTTCATTTACTTAATATCATAAAACCAGCCCTCATTGAAACATGAAATAGCAAAAAAACAGTAAAAGTATATCTCTACATTTTAAAAATTAACATGATAGTACTCTCTTTTCTAATGTAAAAAATTTTTCTAACGTAGAACATAATTAAAATCACTACATAATGCAGTATCCTTACTGCCAGCTGATATAAACATTATCTGATAAGAACGAATACACTAGGATTTAGAAGATAATGGGAGTACTAAATTTGTCAATTACCTTATCTTGCGATGTGATGCATACATGACAAACAAATGACCGCTCCCTTTCTTTTATTAAATAAAAAAATAAACTTGTGGTAACTACGATGATAATATTTCTCTATGAATCTAATATGATGAATATATTGCATGAATGATAATGTGCCTAAAAAGAAGGAAAACCCAGAGATGGTAGCTGATATGGATATCTGGAAATTTAAAAGCGAGTCAATTCGTCTCATTAATCATGCTCAAGATAAAGATAAAAATCCCTAAGCTTTTGATGCATATATTTTATATCTACCTAAACACTCGAAATGTAATTGGTTAGATATTTACATCATGAATAGTAAGTATATCTTATCACGTGGTGTTGAAAAAGATGTGGTACAAATGCAGAAACGTGGTAAGATTTAAAAGTAGTCGTTGTAATGTTTTTTTTAACAAAAAAGTACCATAGAAGCAAACATTGATGATAATATAACGAAAGGTCTTGCTTTAGACGAACGTCCTTTTGGTCATCAGACAAAAGACAGGATGAATACTTATAAAAACTAATCTAAACGTATCTGTGTTGTTACTTCAAAAAACTGTAATGCAGTCACACCTTCCTCACCTTTTTATTATCCTTATCCCAATTAATTTGGGGCCGCACAACGTGTCTTCTTCCATTATTCTCTGGTAGTCATCATAGATCATCTTCCACAAAGTTCATCCATCGTTTCTTTGATCTTCCCTTACTCTTACTCTCCTCTTCCGCCCCTACTTGCTATTCCTAGCCATTCACATCCTTGCTCAAGACTTTCCCCCCATATCTTCCTTTGTTTTAAATGTCGCGTAAATGTATCAGATTACTGAAATGATATTGTCATCAACTAGCTCAAATCACCTGCAATCGCTACTTCATTCAGTATAACTTATCTTTCATTGTTGTTACTGAAAATTTGTTGTCATTGATTCTAGACATCTTCAATTCATTACAAAGGTTGAATCGTTTGCTATTCGCCATCCTTATTTTTGTTTTCTGATATCTCTCATAAATTTTGCCGTAACTTTATCAGACTTTTACATTTTATCTTCATACACTTTACGTGTATCAAAGAAAATCGGCTTATGCGATTACTTATCTGTATAATGCCGAAAAATACTCGAAACTTTTAGTAATAAATGTTTAAATTATATCAACTGGCAAATAGTAGTTCCTATCGGTTAGGTCTGGTTTGTTATCTTTCTTTGTTATACGTGAGTTTTACATGTGATTTCCTTTTATTTTTACCAAACTATGGTCTATGTAAGTCTTTGGATTTGACATGTTGTTCAATCATTTGTATTGGTTGAGATTATCTAGATTGACTAAGACTAAAAAAATTTGACCATTGGGTTTCTTCGTTTTTAAATTGTACCATTGGTTAGTTTTGTTTCCATTATTTGGTTATGTTTCCTCTAATATCAAAGCTGTATAATAATATTTCCGAGTACAAAACAACAGAAAAGTCATGGTAGGAAATGATGGAAGTATTGATAATATGTACTTTCTGATTAAAATTGGATTAAATACGGATAATCCAATGTGAAATGTTTTTTCAATAAAGATATATCCATGCACATTGGAACTTAGAACCAATCCACACATCATATCTTACTACCAACTTTATTTACCTCCTATCTCTTAACATAATATCAATACTTAAGATAAGCTGACATATGATCAATATCAACTGATATCAGGCCATCATTTCGGACGATATGTTCCTCATGACTTACAGGTCACCTGCGGTGACACGAGGTATTTTATTAAAATATATTTCCATTTATTTATATTTATGCTGGATTTGAATTTCTGAATATTTCACTTCTAAATAATGATTTATATGGACATTAAATACGTTACCCAAACGAGTAATAAAAAAGATACCTAATGATGATGATATTTTGATAATGAAGTAGTGAGTCATCGTAGGTATTACGAGTAAATTACGTAACATTATGTCTAGTGCAGATGCTAGACTGATCAAATTATCGGCTAAACAGAAATAGACGCACGTATAAACAAACTGATAGGCAATAATAGGGAAAGAAAAAATGTCGTATTCAATGTTTTAAGAATATTAACTTACTCCAGAAACGTCTAACTCAAAGGTATAATTTAGATGAAACAAACATAGCGATATGCAGTATAATAAACCCAGTAAACACTATCTTCAATGCAGCATAAATGAATTAAGAAAACAAAACTATTAAACATGCAATACGTAATAATAAAAATTGTACACTATCAGAAGCACCTACATGAACTGGCGACCCCCTAGGAGCAGTGCACTCTGAAAAAGTGTCGACACTAGATAACGCGCTGACCCCTCGTAATACTGACACTTATTGTGCCACTGTTATAGAACTTATCGGTACTTCGACTATTTTACTCATTCCGATATCACGTGAGTCATTTGCTAAAATTAACAAATTAAATGTTTAATAGTGAAAGTTAATTGTTTAAAAACAATTTCTTGCTCTGGCTGTTGTACAAAAACTACTACAAGATAAGATAAATATTAAGGAAAAAATAACAGGTGCTCCAGTACCTACTGCCATGCCTGCCTCCTGGCCAACCTAAGTGGGACTGGGCAGGGCATGTAAGTCGCATACACGACAAACTGGGTCATAGTAGCACATAATTGGTTCTCTGTGATATTGAGATCGAAAGGGGGGGATAGCAATAGACTGATTTTGCTAGAACTCGAAGGAGGAACTGAGGAAGCCAGGAAGGAGGAAGATAGAAGGGGTGGATGCAAGCTTTTGCTAAGGACTGGGACAGAATAAGCTGACAAGAAAAAAAATTAACAGTTCTATTCACTAGTATTAATACTATTGAATAGAACATAAGACGGCCTCTTTGGTCTAGTAGTTGCATGCACTAGGTCCCTGGATCTTACTCTCGGGTTGGATAAAGTGTTATAGGGCGTGTGTATCTGGATTTTATTTACCCGCTTGGTATCAATAAACTTGCTCCTTATTTCTTAGGACTTAATATTACTGAAAAAACGCGGATGTACATTCTCTAGGTACATCTCTGATGCTATTTAGTGAATTGAATATATAAAAGATAAAGTTAGGCCTACCACTTCATGTGATCTAACTTTGCATCAGTCTTGTACGTTTAAAAATAGCGCAGTCCTTGTGTAAACATTTTATTGACAAAGTACTCTCGAATTATTCCTAAGTCAATACAGCAGATAATTCGGTCGAGCGTTATCGTTTGTTTACACGATTTTAACTTGGCCTGCGACCCGACCTCGCTGATCAGAGGGTAGATCGACTGTCGGCCGATAGCCTCTACATTATTGCGCTTATTGTTGTAAAATGGTTAGATACAAAAGCATAAGTAATGTTATAGGTATGGATACTTAGTGAAGCGGGGAATAAATGATAGCAATTAAGCATTTAATTGGCAAATATGTAATAATAACCTAGCTTAGGCGTTTGACACAGTAAGCTTTAGTCACCAATTATGGTTTAGAAACACTCTTGCATAAATAATGTCAGTTTACTTTAGGTTTATTTGGTTTTAGAAGAATGACGTCAAATAAGGTCAAAATCATAAATTATTTTGTTTTGCTCTAACTAGAAAATGTGGCGTTCCACAAGGAGCTATACTCCGACCTAAATTATTTTATAGTATTAGCGTGTCTTATCAGCCGGTATTAAAATAACGCCGTTTATCTTTAAACTTAATTATACAAGTGTTTAGTAAACATAGATAATAATGAAATTCTCATGAAATTATTTATCGAAATATTATATGGAGATAAGAGTCTAATGATTAAGCCGAAGATAAAAATGGATCAAGTTATAATTGCTGTACCAATGCTTATCGGTGATTCAATTTAGTGAAAGATTTGATTTTGATAAAATAAACACACTTTTTTTTATCAAGTTTTTATCGTACAATGCAAAAAAAAACATGTGGCTATGTGGGTGCTTATAAAATATCAGAAGTTTCCAATTTGTCTTTTCCTATAAAGAAGAAATATTCTTATAGTATTTTCCATACTGCAATATTGACAGGTATAAGATGTCCTCTTAGTGTAGAAAAAAAAAAAAGAAATAGGTGACGTGGATTTTTCGTTCATGCTTAGATAATTGAATACTCATTAGAATCATCACAGTATCAAACAGCAAATGTAGGTACGTGTACCTCATGTCATAATTGACGTGCAGTTCTGAAAGAAATGCAATCCGTGATTCCTATGTCACTTGGGGTCTGCGCAAAATGGTTTATCCTTCCATTCTAACATATCAACCGTCATGTTATTACTGACTCTTCACACAATTCATGCATCTTTTCTTTGACCGCCTGTTGGTAGAACATAATATATAGAAATATATCAACAAAATCAGAGGCTCTACCACGAGTTCTTAACGCGATCCATTTGAAAACTTAAACTGAACTGTTAAAGGGATTTATTTGTTTACTTACAAGCACTTAGAGGATGTCCAAAGCGTTGTACAATAGAATCTTACAAATTGCATATAAAGGGGGTTTGGAGGTATATATCAGAAGGTTGCGTGTTCATATCACGTCGGGGTCACCAGTTTGGAGGTATGCGGAACGGAGAGTAAAGTCCCACAAACCTCCGTTGAAAAGAGAGGATCATCCGACCAGACGTTACATCATGTTAGATGATTTCGGGCTGTTCTATATTTTCCAATCGCGCGGAGAACTTTAATTGCGCGAAACAGGATTAGTTCTTATGTGACGCCATAGATGTCGTTACAGGTGTATAGCTTCATCCCTCTCGCTCACACGACTGACATTTTAACACGTCACGGTAAGAGATCATAAAATAAAGAAAGGTAAACCTATCGGAATAATGGAACTGCTTTTTATTTGCTGGGCCACTGTATCACATGGATCTTAATCGATGATGTTGCCATCTCAGTATGCCACTCCATTTTGACTTCATTCCATCATTTCATTGGCTTACTAGTCTGCGTATCGTATCGTAGCAGTGACCCAGCGCGGTCGATCGTACCGATAACCTTACGATGACTGCGTGACGATGTGCACGTGCTTCTAGGACGTAGTGAGTCTTGGCGGAATGTTCTAGAAATTTGTTACAAACCGACAATAATGCCAGGAGGCAATAATGCTAGGTATATTATCCATACCGTCTCATCATACGCCTACCCTCTTCCCAACTTACTAGGACACCAACAAAGTTGGGACTTGGACTTAAGTCTTAACTGATGCAGTTGAATACCATTGTTTTATATGGAGTGACTGAGATCAATCAACCCTGAACCAACTGATTAACAACATCGGCACGCATTGCTTCACCTTGATGACATGTTAGTTATCGAAACCATATTTAAAAATAAACTTAGACCCACACTAGGAATTGGGTACTCTTGTATCGTGGGTACTTTCGCAAACATATTTATTTTTTATATTATTGTCAGACTCGCGTTTGACCACAGTCTCAGCTGATGGTAAGCGATGATGTGGCATGCTTGCCTAGAAATAACCTATTCACTCTTGACTTAAAGATTGTAGCTATCAGGAAGCACAGACTCCGGCAGGAAATTCCACTCCTTAGCTGTACGCATTATGAATGTGTTCCCAAAACGCTTTGCACATATAGGTGGGATATATACACAGACAAATAACAACGATATCGAAAGAGATCGTTGTTTGTATTTCTTGGATTAACTTTAAGTATCTTAAGAGGAAAGTCCAAAAACATAAATTTGCAGTCTTTTTTTTTGAAGGTGTATAATTATAAAGTGTCTCTTTCGAGTAATTCTGCGGCCTCACTTGTGTAGTTAATGTGACGTGACTGCAGCGTCTGACCTTTCAACCCGGCAGCTGGGCTGTATCAATATCGTGCAGTACTATGGTCTAAAGTTCTAGTAGATCCGACGAGGTTTGGATAGATAATACTCAGAAACCCATAAATACTCCTAAACTTGACAACATTCTATTCTTTGTGATCTGGTTTTCTTGGTGGACCATTATACGTGAACTTAACAACGTATAAACTACGACTGTATCTCCTATAGAATTAAATAGGGATGACATAATACCATAAAACTTTGGAATGTGCTTCCCATTGACATCAAAAAAGCTGAAAGTATTTGTCTTTAAGCGTAAAATTCGGAACTACTACTTGAAGTCCTCTTAACCTGAGTTCGGTCTTCGTTAGAATTGTTATTAAGTTCTCATAAAGATTTTTCATAGTATTTATTAGTTTACAATTTTAGCATATATATGTATTTTATTATTATAAATAACTTTTTTCTCTGTTTGAAGTATCTGTTATTTGTTTATTGTGCACACCTACCACAGTGTTGTCTTTTTTAACCCAGAGGTTGACTGGTAGAGAATGCCTTGTTGCATTAAGTCCGCCTATGTACCACTACTGTACATGAAGTTTAAATAAATAATACACCCACATTTTGCTTATCTACATCATCTTCTATTTCATGTATTTCAACACGTATTGAAGATAGTGTGCCTGTATCCATAAACTTGGCTCTAACAATACCATTCTCCTTGTTACAGATGCGAGCCGTCCCGGCGAACGAGCGAGTATACACATTAAGAACACGGCCGCCTTCCCTCCTCCCTCCCTCCCCCCTAAGCCTCGCCAGCTCCGGCGACAAGTCCCTAGTAGCCCACACGCACTCCCCCTCCCTCGAGCGGCCGGCGAGCCAGCCTTCCGTGCCCGCCACTACCGCTAGCTTCGTATGTTATGTCTGTGGGGTGGGCGCACCCAGCTCGCAACTAAGACTGGTCTACTGTTGTCCTAACCCTGAAAGAGAACCTTATTACCCTTTTATAACGACGCTAAAACCTCATCCGGATGCCAGTCCTATTAGTCCACAAGGTGAGTACCAAATTACTGATCTCTTTTTAATGTTCCGTACCTCAAAAGAAAAAAACTGAACTCTTACAGGATCACTTTGTTGTCAGTCTGTCTGTCTGTCAAGTCAAGACCATTTCGAGAATGCGTGGAGGTATCGAGTTGAAATTAAAACCATATACTCAGGTATTTATGTTAATGAAAAATAGATACGGCCGTATAAGTCGCAAAAAACGTTTATTTCACACTCTTAAGGGAATCAAAATTCATATACTTCCCGTTACCTAGAATCCTGAAATTTGGCATAAAGCAAGTTCTCAAAGCGCAAAAAAAAACCATTTTTGCGATTCGGAAAAATATTCGTAACTCAATTCGGGCATTGAATTGTTTTCATATGTAAGTTTGTACGGAACCCTCAGTGTGCTCGCACTTGCCCGGTTTATTTATTATGGTTAGTCTCGCGTCTGACCACTATCTCACCTGATGGTAAGCGATGATGTGGTCTACGATGGAGCATGCTTGCCTAGAAGTAGCCTATAAAATACTCCAGACCCCATGGTTGTAGCTATAAGGAAACACAGACTCCGGTAGGAATTCTATTCCTTAGCTGTACACGTACAATAAATGTGTTTCCAAACGGCTTGTAAATCTCTTAAGTCTCTATTGGTGTTTTTTCTGATCTTAGACAGTTGCCAAGAGTGATTACTACTATTTAAATAGCCGTTTGGTGTATTCCGTTTGATCATCGAGATGGTAAACGTTTGTACTAAACGCAATTCTCCGATCCGATCGACCTGACCAAGTGGCCGGGTAGCCATTGATAAGGCTTGATGAAGTTGAATGTCGTAAAGTTAGAGGCCTATTTCTAGCTGCGAAATGCGAAGGTGATGTTAATCTCACTCTCAACTCAATTATCCATATTAGTTGCAGGCTGAAGTAATTTTTAGCACACGCTGCACGAGCTTGTCTTACACTTACGAAAGTTTGTTTATAAAGCAACTAGCTTCTACCAGCGGCTTTTTGATTTCTCTTTACAAACATTGGACCCTCATTTCATTACCTTTGATGGTGAATTTTGGAAAATCCTTTCTTAGTGCTCGCCTACGTCATAAAAAGAAGCCTTGTGCAAAATTTTACGCTCCTAGTCCCAGTAGTTTTCGGCTGTGCATTGATGTGTCAATCAGTCAGTTGCTCCTTATAATATTTAGGTAAGAGTATAGATATGTTTCGGGCATTATTACTGTTTATTTGTTTTGACGTGGTCTCATCTCATCAAGCTGTTGCAATAATAAAGTGTCGGCTGTAAGGCTGCGGATGCAGGCAGCACATGCTGCACGAAGCCGGCTGCGGCTGCACGAAACATTCCGAACGTGGCTGCGGCTACATGTGCTGACGAGCCTCGGCTGCGAGTGCTGCCGCGACGTGCAGCCGCAGCCGCATTGCCTGCATCTGCAGCCTGAAGCCGAAGTTCGAATAGAACCTTTACTGTTGTCAATGTTGAACTAAGAATTAATGTGTCCTGTATGATTGCAGGCATGGTACAAATATGCGCGTCGTGTTACAAGAGTATACCCCACAAGTACCCGGCGTACGGCGAGAACGGTGAGCCGAACGCTGCGCACAACAACACACATACCAACAATATTAGGTGAGATATAATTATGATATAATAATATTCTAGAACTTTCACACAAGCATCCTAGTCTCAGACTAAGCAGAGCTTATGGTATGAGTACTAGACTACTGGTAAACATACTTATATATTTTTAAATACATACTTGTAGATAAATTTTAGTAAACAGCATACGCTTTTATAACAAGCTACCAAAGGCGGTGACTGAACTTAGCGAGGGCAAGTTCAAAACCCATATTAAGCGTGTCCTAACTAAAAAAAGCGTATTACAAGTTTAAAGGCTATGTCGAAGACACGCTTGTTTGGCAATGACTGCTTCTGCACATGTGGCCCCCTGGTAACTCATAATATTGTGTACATCTATCTATTAACTGCTCCAAATTTGTTGTAATATATACATTTTCTTTTTTCTTTTCTTCTTACACATTGCTTTTGCAATATTTTTTATATTATTAGACGCCAACCACCATAAATTCGTTAGTGATTTTCTTTTGTTGACATGTAATTTTTTTTTAAAAGGCCTCTAAAAAAAAAAAATGTGAATGTGAGAACAGTAGACTAGTAGACTTCGCGAATTCTTAGGTTACTTCCTATTACGACTCACTTTTTTTTAATATGATTATTGTTATTGTGCATTTGGGTACAATATCGACTGGTCTACACTGTTCATACATAATGTCTATTAATACTGTAATATGAAAATAGTGTATACAATCACTTTTTTAAAAGAGTAACCATGGAGTTTCTTGTCGGTTCTTCTCCATAGGAAACGACCAATTTAGAACCTTGCACTAGCTTTTGACGTTTTATGTGCCCATGTAGGCCTATGTGAAATAAAAACTTTTGACTTTGAATTACAATTACTACCACCTTACCAACAAAACAAATGATCATGCTAATCACACTAACATATTTTGTCCTGGGTATGAATCGATCCCACGACCTCCGGCACAGCCGTCGGGGCCTCTGACCACCAGATTAAAAGCATATAGCATAATAAAGGAATGTCTCGTGTATACCTACTGCGTTACCCTGAGAGTTACTCTTCCTACTTAAGTCGTATTCCTCATTGCTGAGGGTCATGAAGCCCGCTGGATTAGCTTCGTACTAATGGTGTCACGCCATCTATGACGGTTCTTGGCGTCATGAAGTAGAGGTGGGAGTCCACGTCCAGTGTGGAGCATACCTGATCTACCCGTCTTATTGGGCTGCAGCCTCTTGGTCGTTTGCCATCAACCATGCCAGTTACTGCTGTTCAAGGTTGTGGCCATTTTTCCTGGTTCATCATCATCTCCCTGACCTTTTCCCAACTAGCTTGGGGTCGACTTCTAGTCGATTGGTTTTGATTGGTACGGGGGAGCGGGGTACTGTGTGTTGACAGACATGCGTCGCCTGTTATTAGACTTCTAGTGGCTGTAAGGTTGTTGCTTTTCTCGCTCTGAGTGACAAGGCGTGTGAGAGATTTCTTTGAGGCAAGTCTAAGGTCTATATTGTCGCATCACCAACAATATGTATTCAACCCTGTGGAGGTTACCTCACCAGATGTCTGCTTGCTTGTGTAAAACTGAATATATTCTGGCAAGGCGACTGGCCGCGCTACCACTGGCGTCCGACGAACTCATCAACTAATTCTTTTCGATCTTACTGGATTAAGAGGGAAGTGTCGGCTTTTTACTGCCTTAAACTCACCCATGTTCCTACAGTTGCCCTGTGCGTTCCAGGGCTGCAGTAGTGACGTATAAACCTAAATGTTTGATTTTGGAACCTAGACCCGGACTTGGTTTTCTGCACACATGGTAGTGATGATGAAACGATCACAAAGTTTGCTCGGGTCCGATCTCACCATCTATGATTCTGTATTGGTTTTCAAATGCAGGTCAGGACTGCGCTATTCCACAAAAAAGTGAAATATTACTAGAGTGAACCTTTTAGTTAGAAAGAAGCTTAAATCTCGGATGAAAATGTGTTCATGAACGTAAACATACAACGTAAACACGTAAACGTAAACGTGCGTCGACACTTTAATCACAATATCTCAACTTGTCAATTAGTATAGTGCATAATTTGATTTATGATTATTTTGATTCTTCTGATGTTTTTATACTTTGATAGTGTTAATGTATCAGTATTAATTAATTGATTTATCGTATTGTTGTAATTTTTGTTTAAGGTACATATAATAATTCTTCTATTTTCCTGTTTTGAATTTAAGATTATGGTATACTTTTTGAAGTGAAAACTTCTTTAGCGGCGTTGAGCACTTTTTCTGTAATGGGTATAAAATCTTAAACTCGCGTCAGGACACGTGACCTGATCGAAAAAGCGTAAGACGGATGGAAAATATAAATTGTCATGTTTGTGTACGATAGCGCAATAAATGAATATTGTATTCTACCACATAAATGATAGTACTTTTATACTGATAAAGCAATTGGTGCAAAATTATTCCCTAACCATTCCAAAATATCAAACATGCTCAACGTTAATAATCAAGTTTTCACTTCTGCCGGCACTCCCGGAATGCAACCCGTCTTTTTTTTTAAATTACAGTCTTGTTTTTTGTTGTGTTATCACCAGCGGTCGGAATTAGGTAGGGTTATTCATGTACTTGCATCGAAACGTTAATATGGATCTTCCCGGGATTTCTAATGAAAAATCCGATGTGGTGGTGTAAGTACATGTTTAGCTCTATCTAATCTTGACCTCTGGTTCTGTGAATACTGGCTAACTTGTGATTGGCCGATTCACACCGGAATAGCAGCGGTTGGTATGGTAGAGCCACAGAGAGGCCAGCGGAGCCGGCCGAGCGCACTGTTTGAACCTTTCAGACGATATTAGCCTTTTAAGAATGTAAATAAAGTTTAAAATTATTTGACTGTAAAAATGTTTTTCACGTCGCTGCTGGCCGCTACTATGTATTTCGGTACGAATCGGTCCTAAGACTAAGGCTAACTGTGACCTATACCTTAAATATGCTGCACACAGAAAACTGTTGGTTTTATATTAATAAAGAAGTATAATTAAAAACATTTGTTACTCTTGCAGGTTTAAGCCATACGACATCAAGTCCAGTTCAAGTCAGTCAAGTAAGCGCGTGTCGAACGCGTTGTCGAGCAGTCCGCAGAGCCAGATCGTATCGGGAGAAAATGGCATGGGACTGTACAGGTCAGTGTGAGCGTTGTCGTCAAATCAACTTATACTCCATTCGAATTATGATTAGACTTCTTAACTTTTGTAGTATCCGTTTAACCGATTTTGACTTTTATTGCATGATAAATGGCAGCTGCAGTGAACAGTTGGTATTGTAAACGCTAGTCTGCCTTTAGGGTGTTTTTAACATCGTGCATGCGCATGCGTGCATGCAGAAAATTTCACGTAGCGTGAGACACGTTTGCCTACGATATAGTTTTCTGCGAGCTGCTGGGCATTGTGGTTGTGTTCAATGGCTGTCCGGGATCACGCCCGGCGTCCTGAGTGCGTATTCCACACATTACAATAAATACTTGTATGAAAAGGAAATTTGCGGGGGTTACGCGTGCGGGGCAATCCAGCATGCGTGATCAAAACCGCACGATATTAAAAACACCCTAAATCCCATCCTATATCCTATATACCTACGGAATAGAAGTTAAAATCGGTTGAACGGAAAATAAAAAATGGTTTGTTTAAATGGCTAATTTTGTTTTGATTGGAGTTTTGATGTAAGGTATTTAAAATTGACATCTAAGTAAGACGTTATATGAAGGAATGCTGCTGATATTGGTAGGCAGTTAGAAACCTTTTTTACGTGGGAAATTAAATGACGATGATCGATCCTGGCAGGCGTTTACCAAACTAACTGGTCCGTCGATTTTGCTGATATCTCTTCGAGATGCGTGTAGAACAGAAGGCGCCGTCAACCTGGGCTTACTCCTTACCGTCGGACGACGAGCTACCTATGGCTCAGACAGAACGGTGGCATAGTAGTCAAAGCTAATCATAGGATCTTTTAACTGCAAGAATTAGTCAGCATTTTGACCAACCACTTTAAAATTACTCAGTATTGTTTACTTTGGTTTATCTTTGTGAAAACATTTATATAGATAACTTAAACGTTTCGTGTTAATTTTTACTAATAAAACAAACGCTTATTAAGGTTCTTACCGAAGCCAGTCAAAACTGGTTTTCACTAATTAATTGTATTGTATCGATTAAAAAATATAACAAATATTTTTGGGACAATGTAAAATAATGATAATGTTACTCAGGAAGTTTTAATATCTTTAACAATTCGCGCATCAGAGCTTGTAAGTGTCGCAGGCAGATCTGGGAACTCTTTACTCAGGGATTAATATACACGGTTTTTTTTTTTTATGTGGGAAAATCATCTTATGACAAATCTCGCTCTTGGGCGGAGCGAGAGATAGTGTCAGACTTTTACTGACTAAAAACCCACTCCTGTTCCTTCTTTGCCTTCGTCCCAGGGCCCCGGGTTTCGCTTTCACACTACCCATGGCCCCAGTAGGCTTCGACCCTGCTGGGCCCTTACGATTTGCTGACATCTCCCTGAGGCGCGCGTGGAACAATACGTGCCGTCGACGACTTAGGCTCGGTCCGGACGGTTACCGGACGAGCGGACGGCGAGCCAACCATTGCTCGCCGTCCGCAAGCCCGCGCCTACGGTGGCCGGAAATCGGGATCGGAATCCCGGCGGCGGTTGAGGCGTGAAGACCTTTGCCTCACGCGATCGGCCGCCTCCTTTGCTAGCATTACTGCTTCGCAGAAGGAAGCGACCGCCTGCCACTCCTCCTCGCTCCGAACCATGGCCTGTACCAAGGCCCGGCGCGAGAGATCGCCGCCGCCGATTAATATACACGGTGTAAAAAAACCGATCACATACCCGTTAACTACACATTCTGTACATATAACTAAGTAACTTTGAAGATTTTTTTTTACTGGGAAACCACTTTGTAAACCGGAGTCTGTGTGTGTGTACTGTGTGTAGGCGGCCGGCAGGGCAGCAGTGGCATTTCCATGTTTGTAGGTACCTATTCGCGCGCAAAATAAACATAAAATGCCATTTTATTATTAACACGCTTTTATTAGCTTCACTTGTAACTATGTATGTAAGAAAGTCTTGGAATCTTAATTTGATCCACTTTCTGGTCTTCGATTAGGATGAAATTTTGCACACGCTCTGAGTTCTGATGACAATACATGACTAGCTAAGAGACGTCATTACAAATCCAATATGGCGGCTTCCCCAAGATGGCGGACTGGCTGTTTGAAATCCACCCCCATGAAATGGGTATCAAATGAAAGGGTTTACTGTCAGGAAAAAATAGTCACGTGACTTAAATCCAACATGACGGATATCCAGATGGTGGATTGGCTATTGTAATTTTTTGTGAGTGCTAAAAGCGTGTTTTTTTAGTTTTTTAAACTATTATTCGTGAAAGGTGTACCTACTAGTAATTAATTCTAAAAAGAACACACATAAACACACGATGCACTCACATTACCTACACCTGCACTGGTCTATCATCACTACTATCAGTCTCTCATACAACACAAAACAAACTAATAAAATTTAATCGCAATAAAAAAACCACAAGCGATTTCCCAGGCATGTTCTAGACGAAAAAAAAACTATCCCAGTGATGGGTAGAATACGTAGTTTTCGTTTACGTTAAGGGTTTTTACACCCGATATAATATAATATTCCACAATTTTCACACGTCGCCTTCTAGTCCCAGAGCTTGTGCTATGTATACCGACTAGATAAATGTTAAACATACTTATATATTTCTAAATACTTGCATATTGTAGATAAAATACACCCAGAACCTAAACAAATGATCGTGCTCATCACACAAACATTTGTCTTAGGTGGACCCATGACTTTCGGCTTAGTATTCAGGGCCACTAATCATTAGACCAGTTCAGTCAGATTAGCGGAAGACCAGTGTTTGACGGCAAGCACGGCGGCTCCTTCCCCTACGACTTCGTTTCCTTCAGGGGGAAAAATATTTGTATGGCCTATAGAATAGGATCTGGTTGTGTTGTATAATATGAAATTACATGTTTGTGAACGATACAGGAATAATTCCTATCATGGTCCACGTCTTTTTAAGAGTCAAACAGCATCATTCATTTGGCACATCATTGCTGAAATGAACTTGTTTGGCGCAGAAATGTTTTGTGTTACTTTATTGATTGTCACTTTCTATTTTTGCTTGTGTACTATTATTATTATAATATTTAGCTCATACTGCCCCCCACTGCTGGGCAAAGGCCTCCCTCCATTCCATCCATTGTTCCCGGCTCTGAGCCACTTCTTGTCGATTCCTAAGGAAGACATCTAAGTCGTCCCGCCATTTCCTTTGTCTGCCGCGTCCCTGTCGTGCGATTTCAGGGCACCAACGTTTTACTGGCTTACCGCTCGATCGGCATGCGGCAAACATGTCCAGCCCAGTCCTACTTAACCTGGGTGGCCTTTTGAGCCACGTCAATGATCTGCGTTTTGGAGCGCAGTATAGTGTTTTGAACCCGATCCGTTATAGCAGTCGCTCCTTAGCACGTTGGCAAACACTTGTGTACTTCAAAAAAAATTTTTTTCCTTCTATGAAGTTGATGACGATGGTCCTTCAGCAAACCAAAATTTAATTGAAATCGCTTGGTTCCAGATGTTACGTCTGCGCGGGGCTATTCCCGCAGCAGTCGATGGAGTGGCTGTCCACGTCAGCGGAGTACATGAACTCGCACGCCATGCACTTCCCCTGCCTGGCCGGCGGCGGCGCGCGCGGCGGCCGCGTGCTCGCCTGCAGCCGCTGCGTGCGCCACCTCGCGCGCCAGTGGGAGCTCATGGACGCCGAGCGAGTACCCTTAGAACATAGGAGGTGAGTAGTGTACGACCTTCTTGGTGCTATGCTTGCCTGGTACTTGTTGTACGGTCACTTTTGGGGAAAATTAAAATTACAGTTCAAATAACAGAGTAAGTCGATCAAATAAACGCATAAAAATCTAACCTTTTTTGGCTCTGTGGTCGGCTAAAAAGTACCAGGCTTGCATACATTTAAGATGGTATTCGCACGTATGATACATCGCGTAGGAAGTGGGACGTGAAGCGACTACGCTAGAACATTGGAGGTGAGTTGCGGAGGATAGCATCTCGCAGCTATGTTTGCCTGGTAGTTTTGTTCAAAAACTTTCAGAAAAAAACGATCGATTTATTTATTAAAAGTCACTACAGTAATGTAGTTATTGAGAGTAGTAAGTAAAACCTTACAAAAGTCAAAACTCTTCTTTTGATTTACCGTATTCAAATAAAAAGTACTAGGCTAGCATAGAATCAAGTTAAAGTTCGCACGACAAATGAGAGAACAAGAGACGGTCGAGTTGGATAGTGAAGACGCGTGTTGGCGCGACTTCCCACAAGGTGGACCGATGACTTGATGAGGGTCGCAGGAATGCAATGGTTGCGAGACGCACAAGACTGGGTGTTATGTCGACACTTGGGGGACATCTATGTTGGACATAGATGCGAGCGTGACGTGGGCTTAAATGATGATTATAATAGGGAGGCACAAAACAACACCAGTGCGTTAATAAGGGCAATATATCAACACTAATTGCTTTAATATAATTAATAATAACATTGAACTTGTTGCAGATATAATATCCCATCGCCGCTGCCGACAAACTCGTCGATGAACGGCGAGCGCGTGATCCCCACCCCACCGTCGACCACGTCCGACCGGACAGTCGCTAGTAATAATGGTAACTTCCTTACATTTGCTGTTATTGCGTCTTCTCTACAAGTTGGCCTCGTCAAACGTGTGGATCAAGAAAAAAAAAACATTGGCTCGAATGTTGGCCATGGTTTCTTTCTTAATCGATATGTTGGATTATAGCACCATATATCAACATTTTGAACCAGCTTGATGGACAATTTTTACATCCATATTTATTCGTATTACAATGTGACTAACCTCGACAAAGTTATAAATGCTATAAAATCAGTAATCTTACTTCGTGGAAATAAGTCTCAAAATATTTTGGAAACACATTCATTGTATGTATAGCTAAAACTGTAATTCCCTGCCAGAGTCTGTGTTTCCTGATAGCTACCACCTGGGGAGCTTAAAAGAGTGAATAAATTACTTTCAAGCAAGTATGCTCTATCGCTAACCACATCGTTGCTTTCCATCGGGTGAGATAGCGGTCAAGCGCGACTGCGCGAGCCTATCAATTGTAAAAAAAAAGTCATAAATAAGGAGATAAAAACTGCGTGCCTGTCTACCACTGCTCCGCTACAAATAAATATAATTCACAATATATACTTTTGTAATTGTTCAGGTATCTTACAGTTCGTTCATCTGATTCAACATCATCATCACATGATCAACTACTGTTGGACAAAAAGACCGCTGCCTTCTCCCCACAACACAGCCTCCAATTTACAAAACAACTGATGACAAATTTCCTGTTTAATTTGCTTTACCGCAGCTTCTATGGTTAAACACCACACGACGTCGAATCTATGCTGTACTTACAAACCACGAGCCCCTTTTTTTAGGTAGGAAAATCATCCAATGACAAATCCCGCTCTTCAGATAGTGACAGACTTTTACTGACCAAAAACCCACTCCTATTCCCTCCTTGCCCTCATCCCAGGGCTCCGCGTTTTGCTTTCACATTACCCCTGACCCCAGGATCCTGCCCTGGCGGCCCTAGGGCCACGAGCCCCCTGGCCTTACTGTATATGTGTTAGAGACATTGTGAGAAATAGTATTATTAATCTTGTGTCAACGATCTATGTTACATCGAAAACAATATGGCCGAATCAAGTATAACGCATATCGCATGATGTTTATTTTTTTTAAATTATTAATATTATAAATTTAGAAAAATATAATTAAATACATTTCATAAGAACAGGTAAAGCCGTTTATGAGTTTTTTTTACAAACACTGATACGCGAATATTATATATTTTAGATTATAAATGTGAAAGTAACTTTGCCTGTCTGTTACTTTTTCATGGTTAAATTATTGAACTGATTTTGATGAAAATTGGTATAGAGTAAGCTTGAGCACAAAAAAACCGGACAAGTGCGAGTCTGACTCGCGCACCGATTATTCAGTACAAATTTACCTATGAAAACAGTTTAATTCCCGAATTGAGTTACGAAGATTTTTCCGAAACACTCAAAAGTTTTTTTTGTGACGTATCAACAAATTTACAGTTTTCTGATTTGTTTCCTATATTTATGCTATGATACCTTGCTTCATGCCAAATTTCAGGATTCTATGACAAAGGGAAGTACCCTATGAATTTTGATTCCCTTGAGAGTGACGAAATATACGTTTATTTTTTTTTGCGACATAAACTTTTATTTATGTCTTTTATTTCGTTAACTCAGAAGTTTGTTTTTTTTTTACAACTTCATGTGACCACTGGCCTAAGTATATGGTTTTAATTTCAACTTGATTCCTTCACGCATTCCATAGATAGAGTCTTGACAGACACACAGACGAACAACAAAGTGATCCTATAACGGTTCCGTTTTTTCCTATTGAGGTGCAGGGCCCTGAAAAGGACATAAGCTACTTTTTATCTGGCTTCGAATTTGCATTCGCAATAACCGATATTCACGCAGACGAAGCTGCTGGCAGATTGCTAGTATTCCATATAACTTTATCTCTCCTCCATCTTTATCTATCGCTTATATACTGAAACAATGATGATTTCAACACGTATACGGGGCATTTACGTAGAAAGCAGGCAGTTGACTCTGGATTATCAGCGCGAACCAATGCCAAACAAATCAGAATCGAGTACGTTGGTGCATATAAAATTATGAAACCTGTCTGCCTTCACACTGCTGCGAGGTGGCATTTGAAGCGCTAACGAGTCGACAATAACTTGTAGCTCTCCACGTACCTACACTCCATTCATTTTGACTGGCCTGCTGGTCTAATGGTTAGTGGCCCTGACTGTGCTATGCTTTGATTCCCACCCAGGACAAATGTTTGTGTGATGAGCACGATCATTTGTTTGTATGTATGTATTTAGAAATATTTATGTATGTATATCAGTTGTATAGTACTCATAAAAAAAGCTTTGCTTAGTTTGGGACTTGACGGCGTTGTGTGATAGTTGTGGAATATTATTTTTCGTAATAACATTAGACATTTAGAAAATCCCTTTTCACTGTCCTTTCAACCGATTTTGTTTTATATTCCGTAAGCATAATTCAAAGCAGCTACTACACTTGATGTCATGCTACCAACGCAACAGAAGCATCGACTTATATTCTAGAGATAGACAAGCACGTTCAAGGAAAATATTTGTCAAAATACTGTAAAGTTAAAACAAAAGTTCGCTGCGGCGCTACATTGGCATTATGCCGTTTAACAGAAGTATTAAAACATACAGCTAAGATAACTTTTGGAGGATACTTTTTCGCGACCGGAATGTCTTAAGCGCCATGAATTTCGTGGTACTCACGCGTTTCGTTCAACATAGTGTAATGTTCAAGGTGTATGGATTACACTACACCTGAGTCGATTGAAGTGAGTGTTCATAGTACATACTCGTATATATATCGATGAACAGAAGTTAAAATGAGTTGAACGGACAGTGTAAAAAGTTTGTAGCCTTTAACCGCTTGCGTGGGATTGGTTCGACGAGTGTTTTCGTGTCCTATTCGCCAGGGTCGTGTGTTAGCAACTCGGTACTAAATCTCATTTAGCTCTTCAATCCCCATAGTTAACAGAAGAGCTGAAGAGATGGAGTATTTGGTCGTGGATGTTTGACCCTGGCGGAATAACCGCGAGAGTGTTTGTCGGATATCCAGGGTGTCTTTGACATCGAAGCACAGATAAATACCATGGATCCATAATTGAGTACATGATTCTGGACCCGCAACGATGATTTTACACAGTTTAAATTTAAAAAAGTAAACAAAATTTGAATTATGTAAAAGCCGACGAAAAATTCCACCACTGAGGGGTCCAGAATCACTGAATCCGTGGTATTCATTACACCGTGTATAGTTATATCGTAGGTGGTTAAAAAAGTTAAATGTGTAATCTTATTTCAAATGGAGTATACACCCACGGCCCGACTTTCCCTTGTAGTTGTAAACTGTTGTGGTTGTTGCAGCGTGTACGTCGATCTACTGCTTCCTGTGCGGGCTGCACTCGGACTTCACGCTGGCGCGCATCTTGTACGGCCAGCCGCAGGGCAACGCGCCCTACTTCCCTTGTCTGCTCACACACCAGGTACTGACACCAATATGTTGCAGCGTGTGACACCAATATGTTCTAAACTTATCAAGACACATACTGGCGTACTCCAAGTACACTTTAGAGGACTAGAGGCCCTACCACGAGCTCTTAACGCGATCCATTTGACGCCATAAACCGAACTGTTAAAGGGATGGAGCTGTATAGGGTACGAGCATATTGCTTCATCCCTTTTTCTCGCTAGCACACTTGACATGTTAACATTACTGACGTTTCAATGATAAATATATAAAAGGATAAGTAATAATGACATGAAATTTATTATTCATTTAACTATTGCTATGTTGTAAGAGCAAGTTGTAACCATGTGTTGTATTTTTCTGCAGAGTCATCCGAACGCGGAGCAGCTGCGTGAGAATGGCTCGGCTCTAGTCTGTACCTTCTGTTACCACTCGCTGCTCAGCCAATGGAGAAGGTGAGTGTCCACCCTTACGTTGTTGAAACTTTAACGGTCCGGACTAAGCGTTTAGCTTCGTTGTTTATACCGCGTACATCGAAGTACTGGAACAATTTGCCTGCTGCGGTCTTCCCGTCCAACTATAATTTAGGTGTCTTCAAGGCTAGAGTGAATTGGTTCTTAATAAAGTAGTGCGCCTCATCATCAATGATTGTATCTCTGCTTACCATCAGGTGGGATCGCAGTCAAGCACTGGTTTATATCAGTTAAAAAGAAAACTATAGCAATTAATTATGCAGGAAATGTTATAATGGAGCAGTGGCTCAGTGACACTTTGTGTAACTTATTTCATAACCACTGCTCTTCAAACGGTGAAAGAAAACATCGTGAGGAAACCGGTACGTCCTAGAACCACGCCGTTTCAGGATTTTATGATGTATTTTTTATTAATTTAGCGCAACCTATAGAGCTGTTGTGTTTTGAAATCTTTTTTTTTTTAAGTTTTTGTTTTAATAGTTCAAGATCTGCGGCGTGCCAGCCTTTATAGGGGGCAAACCAAGGAACCTTGGACCTATCAACTACTTTCCTAATATTCCGAATAAAATATACACGGCATCGATATATATGTACTACGCACTAGATTACGCGTGCCGTACACTCACTTCAATCGACTCAGGTGCAGTATCGTCTATGCACCTTGATATTGATGACACCAGTGCAGTTTTGACGTTCATGCAGTGTGAGAGCGGTGCTTATAAATTCAAATCAAAGTGAATCTGGATGTAAATAATAATTCTGTAGTAATTTAAGTAAAATTACTGGTTGTCCAAGCAATATAACAGCTTCTAATATCGTAATAGTATGTTAGAAGCTATGGTCCGGAGCGAGGAGGAATGGCAGGTGGTTGCCTCCTTCTGCGAAGCAGTAATGCTAGCAAAGGAGGCGGCCGATCGCGTGAGGCAACGGTCCTCACGCCCCAACAGCCGCCGGGATTCCGATCCCGATTTCCGGCCACTGTAGGCGCGGGCATGCGGACGGCGAGCTATGGGTGGCTCGCCGTCCAATCGTCGGGTAACTGTCCGGACCGAGCCCAAGTCGTCGACGGCGTGTGTTACACGCGCTGGGCTCATTAGGCTAGGGCTCACTAGGGGCTCAGCAGGGTCGAGGCCTACTGGGGCCATGGGTGATGCGAAAGTGACCCCCGGGGCCCTGGAATAATGACAAAGAAGGAACAGGAGTGGGTTTTTAGTCAGTAAAAGTCTGACACTATCTCTCGCTCCGCCCAAGAGAGGGGTATGTCATTAGATGATTACCAGCCGAAAAAAAAATATTGTATGTTAAAAACATATTATTTTATATAAAAGCTTTCCCATTTTACAATCATAGACTAAAACATGCAGATATTCCCCCTTACTAGTTGTAGGTTTTTACCTACAACTGGTTTACTGAACACAGACTTCGTGTGGTGTTTTATAACTAGTTCGATATTTTTTAATATTTTATTATGTTCTTTCTTTTCTTGTATAAATAATATATCAACGATTTTTATCGAAGTTCAGAAATTATGACGACGGGCGTTTTTAGATACCCGATAAAACTCATCAAGAAATGTCAGCGAAGCGAATTTACACTAACGAAGACTGTTATTACATTTTCAAATAGAGTATTATTGTAATGAAATATTGTAGGCAAAAAGCTGTGTCACTTCTGCGGTATAAACAGCTATATGGATGACATGTCATTACACTATGTTTTGGTTGCGAAAAAAGTATATATCTAGCGCTGTATGTTTTAATAGTTTTGTTAGACGACATAATGTCAACCTAGCGCTGCAGCGGACTTTTGTTTTTACTTTTCAGTATTTTGACAAATAGTTTCCATGAACGTGCTTGTCTATCGCTAGAATATAGATCGATGATACACGGTGTCTTTGACATCGAACTTAAATTTAAAAAAATAAAATAAAAATAATTCACACACTTTGACTTTAAAGGTCTTCACACATTCCTTCACATCGAACAATTACATGCGTTGCCGAATTCATTCAAAACCAAGTAACTTACAGCAATAACTAATCACAAAACTTTAAATGACTGAAAACTAAAAAAACTCTAACAAAAATAACCGTAAAAAGAAATTAGAACTAAATTGAAGTCGTCGTCGACTAAATTGAAGAAGGATCATTTATAGAAAAACGAGATTTGCGCAACTTCATTGTGCATAGAAGCACGTCATAGAAGACGCTCGTAATTTTCGTAAAGTTACACATTTCATTCTTAATTTATCTAAAGCTGGGCTTTTTATTAGAATAAATTTTCGAATTTTCGTCCTTACACACAGTATCAAATTTTACCCATACAGATTCACATTTTTATGTTTTTACAGGAAAAGAGAGATAGTAAAAAGCCAGTATGTCGATTGAGACAGCAACGAACTAGTGTTTATCTCTTTTTTTTTGTGTGTGTGATCAGAGAGATTTCGCTCAGAGCGACAACATTGCATAATGGATGTCATTGGTATCGTATTTTATAAATGAATTTTAATTTCGCATTGAACACGAAATGGTAACTTAGCGTAGCCGCGTAGGCGCGCAAAGTTTAAAGTAGTTTTTTTATTTTTTTTTATTCATTTGTTGTGTTCTATTATTTAGATGTTAGGTATCATATATTTATATATATATAAAAGGGGAAACCAACTGACTGACATATCAACGCACAGCCGAAACTACAAAGCCTAGGACCGTCAAATTTTTCACAAGGTTTCCTTTTATGACGTAGGCGAACACTAAGAGAGATTTTTCCAAAATTCTGTATAATTTGTATGGAGAAACTTACCTTCAGCCGCTGGCAGAAGCTAATTTTCACATAAAAGCCGGGCTTCTTTACATGTATTGCACGCACGTCACTGTTCAAGATCGAAGCTCCTTTTTCCTAATAAAAAACTCTCCCAATAAAAGGTCTCCGTTACATTATGCTCTTTTCCTATTCACTAAACCAAAGTTCCGTTACAGGTACGAAGCGCTGGGGGGCTACCCGCCCGAGCGGCGCGTGTACAACACGCACGACTACCACTGCCACCTGTGCGGCATCAAGACCTACAGGAAACGAGTTAGGGCGCTACCTATTAAAGTGAGTACATTCTCATCTCTCTAGCTCACTCTTCACGCTATGCTCCAAGAGAGCCGTAAGGAAACTAGCGGCCTTCGATAACAAAGACATGTACCGTCCAAAGAAAAAAATGGGAGTAGGTTGGTAAAAAAATAGCCTACGACCTCTTCTTAAACCCAGATAACATGTACCCACGTACATCGAAGAATTGGAACAATTTACCTGCTACGGCTTTTCCGTCTGATTATTTAGATGAGGTTCTTAATAAACTTTTTTGCATTACTGCTTACCATCAGATGGGATCGCAGTCAAGCACTGGTTTATATCATTTAAAAAAATCAAAGAAACATACCTACACAAAAAAAAAAAAACATAAAAATCGATCAAGTCGTGTCGGTGGAGGTGGAGGATTTTTATGTATTACGAAGATAATCTTAAATATGTTTTATTTTTTGTTCCAGGAATTCCCATTCTTAGTGCAAAGGCGGACTGAAAATTCATTATTATTAGAAAATGGCGATTATGCCGTAGTATGTTTAGACTGTTATGAAAGCTTAAGGTTAGTGACACTTTATTTATTTAACCTACTTGTGATTCTATGTAGTAAAGTATTTAAGGTTACATTATATGGATACATACGTTTCGTTTCACAACTTAAATCGCAAAGATGTAGACAATAAGTGTTGAGTTGAAGTGGAACCGGGCGAGTTAAATTTTTTGCATGCCACAAGATAACTGACTAAAAATAGTAACAGGTTAGGTCCAGAATTTTAGGAATCGGCGATGTTCAATAGAAGATGGCGAGGTGAATTGGATTTTTATCTACGAGTGAGTTCCAATAGTCTGATAGAAAAAGAGGAAAAATGTGAGGGAGGAAATCTTTGCCTTGTAGTAGAACGTTATGGGTTTACTCTAACGGAGTCTTTGCAAGTTGTTTTCTTTATTATTATTGTAAGCTTATTTTAAATCTAAGCCCTGGAAAAAAAGTAGCATGTGGGTCAGTGACGTTGATTATTGGAGTATCATATGAGTCTATAAACTTGCTTATTTATTTAGTCATAGGAGAACCATTAGCTATAACAAAAGAATAACAATAGTATATGGGACATTGAGACAATTGCAGAGATGCGACGGTGTACGCGACTTAGGTGTGATTTACGACTCTAAACTTTTATTTAATGTGCACATTGAGCAAATAGTGGCCAAAGCTTCAAGATGACGGGGTTTTGTTATGAGACTCGCAGGGTGTTTTAAGAATGCCAAAACTCTTAAGATCTTCTACTGCTCTTTTGTTAAAAGTCACCTTGAATATGCGTCTCAAATTTGGAACCCTTGTTATGGCAAATACATTTAATAAACATTGCTTGATACTAATCTACGAGTTTAAATGATTGGTGAAAGATTTTACTTTGTAATTAAGAAAACACCTTTGAGAGCCAAACAAGCGGCACGGCGCGGCGGGCGCACCAGCGAGCCGGCCGCCTCCTCTGTTTATTTATTTTATTTTATTTATTTGGGACAAAAAACAGTTATACAATACAGAATCAATATACAGTAGTTTTATCATAAAAGTAAAAAAAAGTATAACCCACACCATTGTCCACGAATTAACACGTGAAATAGGATAACGGACGCGCGTTAAATAAGAGTAATCTATATATATAAAAGGAGAAACTGACTGACTGACATATCAACGCACAGCCAAAACTACTAGACCTAGGAGCGTGAAATTTTGCACAAGGCTTCCTTTTATGACGTAGGCGAGCACTAAGAAAGGATTGCCTAAAATTCATCCTCTAAGGGTATGAAATGGGGGTCCAAAGTTTGTATGAAGAAACCAAATATCACGCGGGCGAAGCCGCTGGCAAAAGCTAGTATAATATATAGGTATAAATACTCTTACAATTATTATAAGAGAAGCAAATACATGTGAGTCTATTTTAATCTGTGGCCGCGCAACTCTTATTTGGCCAACACCATAGTTCCAAGCGAATCTAAAGTCACACGCTATTACAACCGAGCCTCATTCGGACAACAGCACTTCTTTGTACTAGTATTATGAATGAATGATTTGTGGTCAGAACGCAGGCGCAAGACTACGAGCGGCGCGGCGTGCCGGTGGACAAGCGCGAGTACAACTGGCTGCAGCAGCCGCCGCCGCCCGAGGACTCCGCCGACGTCACCATCGCGCGCCTGCCCTCCGGGGACCGCTCCGACAAGCTTGTCAGTACTAACTAAACTTACCTCATCTTCCTACTCATCTTACATAACATCGATGCAACATGAATTTATTTGCCATTCTGTCCGGTTAATTGTCACGCTATCTCTCCTCGTACAATCCATCCATCTATTCTTCAGTCTCCTTCCCCTCTAAAAAATTTACCAGACAAAAGAATGAGCAAATTAACAACAATTCCTTTTAACTTTCAAACATCCTTTAATTCCAATTTCTTACTTTATCCATTCTTGTCACATCACAAATATCATCTCCGCTATAAGCATTATTTTTTTATTCGTCTTTTTAACAGTTCGACATTTAGATCCATATAATATAACAGGTCTTATTGAGGACTTTTGAACCTTTCAACTTAAAGAACTTCTATACTGTCACATACAAACGACATATTGACACAAATATTAAAGTTATTCGCACGAATAACACATATTGCAACAGTCCGATAAAAATCATCATACAGTTTATTCCCCAAAAATCAAAAACAACACCCGTCTGGTTGTAGGATCCTACCCTTTCCAAAGCAAGTTGCGGGACTTACCACCATATTCCGCACACAGCTACATAAAGAAAGAAAATGGATTTATTTGGCAAAAACTAGTTAGGTGTAAACGAAACAAAAGATAAATAAAATAGTGCTTCACGGCTCCGCCAAAATAGGCCCAGTTCATTATAAAATGAGATATTCACAGGCGCCTATTAACATGCCGTTCCCCTGGCAGATACCTCAATCCCTGGTGATGTCCCGCGGCAGCTCCAAGCGGAACAGCCCCAAGCAGCCGCAAGCCGCGCTCGCCGACCGGAGGCTCACGCCCAACAAGCTCGACAAGCCCGATCAAGGTATGTTACACTACTTTTGTAACTACAGCTAACATTATTGACAACAATCATGATGAAGGTATGACAAAAAATAATTTGCAACCGAACACATACAATAAGTGAAACATAATTATAAAATCTGCATGAAGGTGTAACATATACAAACATACATACTGACTTCCACCTTTTATGTCGCTACTCTGCGACAGTAGAACTTCGGTAGGGGATCTTCTACTTGAATAAAACTCTTGGGAGGCTATCACGTATTACACTACTTTTCAGGATTCGATATCAGCTCATTGCGCTACAATAGTTAAGTCCGAACTAATAAAACTAGACATTTTTTTGTTCTACTCAATTTTTAAACCTATTCTAGAACTGCAAAATCCTTAAAAGTATATTTTACAAGCCAGTTCGTTAGCTATAAAAAACCTAACTCATGCGTTCTCCTTTCGATATCACATTATTAGTGTAAAGTTCTAGATTTATTAGCGATGCCGTGTAATGAAGGAGAATTTATGACCATAACGGTGGAATGACTTAGATGTTCTTAGGAATTGGCAAGAAGTAGCTCGGAGCCGGAAAGAATGGAAGGAGCCCTTTGACTAACAGTGGGATAGTACTACAAGCTAGACATAATAATAATAAAGAAAAGGTAAAGAGCGCTTAAGAAACGTGTCTATAGGTTTTTCTTTCGGAAAAAAACCAGCCGATATGCGACGTGCATTATGGTTTGTTCTGAAATCACTGTTCGCATATCGTTTGCCGTTGTTAGAAACACGGCTATGTATATTTAATTGCCATAGGGACCGAGCAGGGCCGATACCCGTTAAGACCACGGAAAATTTCTGGAAAGGAAACTCGTCCTAGAACGCTAGGAGCAACTTACAGGTGTGGTTCTAGGCAGTAAAAGCCTGACACCACAAAATTTCCAAGATATAATTCTGTTTCAAATATTCGTCTATATATATAAAAGGAGAAACTGACTGACTGACATATGAACGCACTGCCAAAACTACTGGGACTAGGGCCGTGAAGTTTTGCACAAGGTTTTCTTTTATGACGTAGGCGAGCACTTAGAAAGGATTTTCGAAAATTCACACCCTAAGGGTATGAAACGGAATAAATTTTGTACGGAAAAAGCTACTTTCACGCGGGCAAAACCGCTGGCAGAAGCTATTTATAGATATTCAGAACAACCAAACCAGAAATTCTTTCCGACTCATTCATCCCAACTGTTCACATCTCAGCGCCTTTTAAAAGGCCCGAGGCTCTAATATGGCGCATAACAATATAGCCGCTAAAATGGCTAACCACCTGTGGATGTTCGTAAAGTGCTTACCCTCCTTACCAAGATCCGCCACAGATTAAATAGCTAAAGTTTTTCGAAAGGGTATTGTGCCTACATCGACGGTGCTTCTCAGAGGTAATAGAACACGGGTTTAAGAAATAAACCTAGCAATTTTTTTTTTTTCTGATTGTATCAAATCAATATACCGGTGCAGTGGTTGAACGATTGGTTGCTACGCTACGTATCGCGGGCTCGATTCTCACAAGGTACAAGTATTTGTATGGCCTATAAATAGGTGTTTTAGGTCCAGACTCAGTCATGTGTCTGACTGGGTGTTTTGTGTCTGTGTAATTACACGTTTGTGAATGCACTTGTGACACAGGAGTCTTAGTGTGAGTCAACACTTTTTTTTTATACATACAAACCAAGAATATGAAAATTCGTGTCATCTTATCTTATTAATCAATTGTGAAGGAGAGTTTATTTTTTCGTGTTTATGTGATTATGAAGTCCTCATAGCAACTGCTGTGTTACAATTTAATTATTTAGGTCTATAAATTATGACTCTCAAGTGTTACACATATAGCGTCAAATGTTTTCTATCCACAAATCTTTCAAGAGTAAAAAAATTCATCCACTATTTAACCTCATGAGGGCATGAAAATATAAAAACCCTACTCAATGTTCTGTGAATCCTACTTGCTTCGGCTTGCGTGGCTGTAGAAAATTATTGCAAGCGAATATACTGAAGCACATAAAAAGTATCCAATCTGTCAATGTCCGTCCATTTGAGCGTGAAGGAGTAAAAAATAACACACCTATATCCACACCGAATCACACACCCACACCTACCCACAAATACACGTACATACATGCCTTTATAATATTAGTGTGATGATATGTGATCTCGGTGTTTTTTTTCACCACCTAAATAGGTACAAAACTCAACCCATAAACGCGTACCCCATCTGTAACGCACCTACTCTATCCCCCTACCCTGCCCTCCCGGTAACAATACACCATCTTAAGTGCGCGGAGGTATCGCTGACTACCCTCCGCTCATCCCCCCTACCTATGACGTCATCACCCTGGCTACGCCGTCTTTTGTAAGAGTTCCGAGCCCGCACTTTATTACCCTTTGTTCCATGAAATAGGGAAATTACTTAATTCTCGAATAAGATTTTTTTTGAGGTTTCGTAGCGAGGTCGGAAGGAAACTTGATTTGTGTTTTTGAGGTCAGGTTTTTAAAGGAATTTTCAGAGCATTGGATTATGATAAAGTTCGTAGGAATTTAAAATATGGTCTGTTAGCAGCCTGCCCCAGCTTGTCATGAGTTAGAAATCTTTGAAATTCATTTTGTCATGTATATTAAAGTAGAGGCATTTCTGTACTTTAATATGCATGTATTATAAACTAAAGCCTTCCTCATGAGTCACTCTGTTCGTTGGTGATTTATGAAAATCTGTTCGGCAGTCTGAATTTATCACGTTCACACAGACAACAAGACGCGGTGGGGGACTTTTATAATATGTAAGGATTATGATTGAACCTTCACTCTTCACTCACGGTTTATTGAAAGACCAGAGTCTGATAGCATCATTCATCTGAAATCATTGTTAAAATGAACCTTGTAAGCAGCCATGAGACACACATTGATTTTAATCAACGACAACGTGAACGTTTAACGTTAAATTTCATTTAAAATCTTATAATAGCGATTGGAAGTAAGGCCTCCTCTCACAAGGTGAACCGATGACTTGGTGACGGTCTCGGGAATCCGATAGATGCGAGGCGCACTGGACCAGTCGTAGTGGCGACGCTTGAGAGCGGTGTCCAGCAGTGGAAGTCTTTCGGTTATAATTTTTCAAATAGCTTGACTTGAGATTTTTCAATGACAATTTTTTTTTATTAATAAAAAAAAAATTAAGAAAAACATTTATTTCAGGTAAAAAAACATATTAGAGATCATCCACACACTAATAATTGAAAAAAATACAATAAATTAAATTAAATAAAAAAAAAAAATTACGTTTCCGAAAGCGTTTTCGACTACATCTGCCGTACCTTAGGGACTTAGCTTTTGTTGACCGACAAATAAGCTCAGTATAACATGAACTTTTCTCGTTTTTAGTCTACCCAAGTATAGTTCGGAAACACTTTGTCGATGTTCAATGAAACATGTCGTATCTCATATCTTTTGTTCAAACACATTGACCGAAAATATAATCATTTAAATACAACAAACAAAAAGCTTTTTCCTACCCACACATGTTTTCCACACATACAATATCCCTCATCAGTACCAACTTCAACCTTAGGTCGGTGTCATACGGTCGATATTGTCGTGTGAAAATTGTGACATATGTCCTTCGTGTGAGCAAATGTTGTGATGACGGGAGGAAGTCTGGATAACGTTACATATTGGTATTTCACGTATATTGTTTTTGGTTTGGTGTCGAACATAAGCTTATAGCGATTTTATAAAACAAATAAAAAACAGTAAGGAGGGGACCGAAAGCGTGAAGGACAAACCAGCTTCAAGCTCCGGCTTCCACGGCGAGCAATGGATAGCTCGCTCTCCGGTAAGGACCAAGCCCGTATGACGGCGCATTATGTTGCACGTGCGCCTTGTGAGTCACGGCTTACTGACCTATGCTTGCTAGTGCTGCGAGATGGTTCGAAAGAGTTACGGCGTGTTCACTACTTCGGTGTTAGCGGCAAACGGGGCGGCATTGGTACGCGGGCACGCGGCGCTATGAGCGGCGTCTCGTAGCGTGCTTCAAACATTTTCATAATTTTGATGTTACCGCTCGCCGCCCCGCGCTTAGCTACTGCTCACAGCGGCAAGTTCGTGAACGGGCCGTTATTGTGGCCCTCGCAAAAGGCAGCTAAAATAATACGGTGGGTTTTAGTCAGTAAAAGTCTGACATTCTCGTTCGCTCCAACCAGATTGGGAGAAATTATTTGATGATTTATCATGTAAAAAAGGGTTGTAGTTTTAGTAGTATTTTGTTTGTATAAATGAAACTAGGATTATAAACAGCCGACCCAGACTCACGACTGTTTCTCTTAGCCTAAACTTTAAAATTCACAAGTGCCTCCTATCGTCTCCCTTCAAAGTAATCTCCACGTATAAGCTAGGTTACCTGTTGATAACGCTCAGGCAAGTAGCCTCCATCGACCCGATCTCCACTCTGAATTATTACGCTACAGATATGACGCTTCCTTGGTAGAATTACTCGCGACAGCGACAATATTTTCAGACCCCTCAATGCGACAACACTTTTTTTTTTGTGAAAATTCAAGCTCAACTCTAAATCAATTTATTTCACATAGGCCCCCACATGGGCACTTATAAAACGTCATTAGCTAGTGCACGGATCCAATTATTCGCTTCCTATGGAGAAGAACCGGCAAGAAGCTCCATGGTTACCCCCCTTTTATATATAATTTAGAACTTGACTGCGAACCCACCTTATAGTGAGCGGTGATCGTTAATGGTGAAGCGCACTAGTTTATAATTTCTTAAAAAAAGGGATTGTTTTTATTTCCATATTACAAAATTAATAGGTAGTGTAGACCGGTCAACTTTGTACTTAGAATTAAAATAAGAAAACACAATACCTCGTAGAATGAGTTCCATAAAAAAATGTTACTATAGTCTCATCGCACCGGTCTTCGGAAGACTTGTAAGGTGTAAACGACATCGCCTTCTTCGGTTCGCGTTCTGCTATAAATTATTCCGCGCGGAAGTGACGCGGGGGACGGAATTGATCCGCGTCAGCGATAATACGTCTGTTTTGAGGAGTAAACGGTTGGAATACAAACTGGCTACGAGTGTATGTGCGCAATATTACGCGTGTATTTACCTAAGGGGTTGGCAGGGGTAGTTGTGTTTGAAGTCCCTTGGGTTTATGCGTGCATAATTAACACTTGATAAGTGTTAATTGGAAGGAAGAACCTACTGCTGTAACCGGGCATTTATCCAAAATTCAAGCTGACTATAAGTATATGAAAAAAATATTGTTATCTAATCAGTTTATCAATAAAGACACAAAAATAGAATATTAAGTGTGAAAATAATACCGAAATTGACAAAAATGCAAACGAGATATAACAATTTTAAACAAATATATCTGACTCTCTTACCAAGTCGCCGTTTCTGTGGTGTACGGGCGCGATGTAATTTGACGTCAAAGTTCACATCGGACGTCTATTTTTTATTAGCATCTTTAAAACTTCGTTGTTGATGGAGATATTTTAAAAATTCTTCATTATGTATTTGTTTACTAGAGCTAAAATGATTTAATTTAGCAAATAACAATAATTGCATGTATATTCCCTATTTGCAAACCTTGACTGCTTTTCAGTCGATCATCAGGCTCAGCAGACGCCTTTTAGATTTTTTATAAATTACTAGCTTCTGCCAGCGGCTTCGCCCGCGGATAAGGTTTCATCATACAAACTTTGGGCTCCCGTTTCTTCCCCTTTGGAGGAGAATTTTGGAGAATCCTCTCTTAGTGCTCGCCTACGTCATAAAAGGAAACCTTGTGCAAAATTTCTCGCTCCTAGTCCTATTAGTTTCGGCTGTGCGTTGATATGTCAGTCAGTTTCTTCTTATATATATATATATATATATACATAAACTGTTTCACGGCTGGGCAAGACCATACGCAAGTTCTTCCAAGAACTTTTTTTCCCTGGCCATCTACCCACCGCAAACTACCAAGTAGACCAAAAAACATACTAAGATTAAAAAAAAAGCAAACTATTTTCATCCTAGCTTAAATAACTAGCGCAAACATCTTACTCTACAAATTCAAATCTGAATTAATAATCATAGTCACCGCTACTAAGCCACAAAGATTAGCACCATCTCGGTAAGACATTGGACAATAGCGTCGAGTACTAATTTGAGGGCCTGGCAGACGGAGGCGCGTCAAAGCCCGGATTATTGGAAAGCCATTTGTGGTGTTGCGAGCAGGGAGCCGGGGCTGAGGTGTGGTCACTGTTGTAGCGGGATTGAGATAGGAGAGTTAGGTGACAGTGATAGCAGCGGTAACAGTGTTCTGGTGTGGTTGCAGTAACAGAGATAAGAGTTTGGTGTGTTGAGAAATAAGTGACTTGACTTTTTAGCTGGACAAGAGCTGCCCAAAATTTTCAGCTACTTTTTTCCCCACCTATGATTAGTTTATGTAATTATAAATGCAACAATTTTTTTTAAACATCACGGTCGCTCGGATTCCGCGATGGATGCGAGACGAACAGACCAGTCTTTGTGGAGACACTTGGAAGAGGCATATGTCTAACAGTGGACATCCTTCGCTTGAAATTATGTTGACCAGACAAGATCCACATAAACTTGTGATATTAATGTTAACTAGCTTTTCCTTTACCACCTCAGAAAACCAAGCGTAATCAACAAACTGCTCTAATTTACCCGCTCCGCTTATGAAACCGCTCTCACTCGTCCCTCACAACTTTCCTCTGAGCTATAGACAATAGACGTGCCGATTGGAAGCTCTCGTATTTTCTTTACTCCCACACAGCTGAGATTTGTCGGCGACGGGATTACACAAGATATTGTTAATTAGGCCAATTCTCTAGAACAAAAGGTCGTTCTACCTTTATTTATTAAATGGTTCGTTGAAACATGTTAGTTGATATCTATTTGTTTTGGTATCAATATTGAGTTGGTTTTCCAGAAATAACTATTGTAATAAGGTCCGGACTAAGCGTTTCGCCTCGTCGTTTATACCTTACATCGAAAGGCTGGAACAATTTGCCTGCTACGGTCTTCCCGTCCGATTATAATTTAGTTGTCTTCAAGGCTAGAGTGAATAGTCTCTTAATGCGCCTCACCAAAACGATTGTATCACTGCTTACCATCAGATGGGATCACAGTCAAGCACTAGTTTATATCAATTAAAAAAAAAGTATTTTTAAAACTGTCGTAGTGTTACAGCAATTTATTTAAGCTAAATATATGATTTTGTTCTGCGTAATTCTTTATCTGCCGCATGCCCGACAATCTGTGGGCCAAAGTAGCACAAAGTTGGAGCCTTGAAACAGTGCGACGGGGTCCCGGCAATCTACGAAGAAGCGGGAACTAGACCAATTTCACCAGAACTGGAAAGAGGAAGCGCGGACCCGCGAAAAATGGAAGGAACTTTAACACCACCAGAACAGACTTAACAAAAAAAAACTCTGTAATTCCAAATTAAATTGATATTAATTAGAATTCGAATTCAAAGAGTTTTTAGTTAAAAATCCACAAATACGCTTTTCTCATGTTTGATCTTCTGGCTTCAACACTCACAAAATAATATCCAACACAAAATGTATTAGTTTTTAAACGATTTTCCACCCCCCCAGTCACTTACACAGCCACAAACCAGTAACGGTATCCGCAAGTGTTCCGGGCGCGAACACACCGATTAACACAGGATATAACTTTACCCTACCGTTCTATACTAGCCTTGTTGCTGGCACGAGTTACTCGCAAGAGTTACTGGCACGAGTAACTAGCAAGAGTTACTGGCGCGGGATGCAAGTGTCTGTTTTTAGTGCGAGTTACTGACGTAAGATACTGGCACAAGTTAAACTTTATTATTAAGTAGATAGATATAAAAAGAAAGAAAATACGTATAAACGTGTTTTCTTTGCTATATAAATAGCACACCGATACACAATAAAGAAACAAGTACCTACATAGAAACTAAAAAAAAAAAAAACAACATTGTGTGTCTCAAGGTTGCGCTAAATGGGTCCAGTTCAGCATAATGCCAGACAACTACACAAACAGTGTACCCGTTTCCAAATTTCATCCATATCCGTTCAGCTGTTCGAGCGTGAAGAAGTATCAAACATACAAACACACTCACAAACTTTATAATATTAGTACGAACCTTTATGATATTAGTACGAACCTTTATAATATTTGTACGAACATTTATAATATTAGTACGAATCACTGGCGCAGACCACTAGCGCAAGTGACTGTCACGATTGATGAGATTCAGAACTGTTTGATGGTAGAGGCGTATAACTGAAACATAACTTATTCATAAGTCCAAAACTACTTGTACTATGTACTGTACGGGTGCTTAACAATGCAGAATTTAATAAGCTTGGTGTTGGAATATAACAAAAACAAATCTATCCTACTTCATCACTATGGCCTTTTAACCAATAAATATTGTATTTAATTGGTCTGACCCCCTTGTCGACACTTGACTGAAATCCCTTGTATGGTTACAGTTACTGTATTCCTTTAGCCTTGCTTAGAAGCACACGTCTCACGTAATATTACTGAAACACACCTTCCAGTATAAATTAAAGGATTAATAAATAGTTATTATTAAAATCCTTAAAACCTTGTTTGCTTTGGTGTCCACCTTAACCCCAACACTTGGCAACTATTATACTTATAAAGTGATCGTTCGACTCGAGTTAAATTTCTCTCATTAGAAGCTAGCTTAGCTAGCTAGTCACTGGCTGACTAGATCGCGTAATTTTAATGCAGCTTAGGTTTTTGAAGCAAAGATTCTTAGGAGATCTATATACATAAAAGGAGAAACTAACTGACAGACATATCAACACACAGCCGAAACTACTTGGTCTAGGAGCGTGAACATTTGCACAAAATTCGTGAAAATTACACTAAGAGAGGATTTTTCAAAATTCATTCCTAAGGGGATGAAACGGGGTTCCAAACTTTGTATGAGGAAACCTACTTTCATGCGGGCGAAACCGGTGGCAGAAGCTAGTCATCACATAATTTCTCCGGCTCTAGGCGGAGCGAAAGGGCGTCTCAGATTTTTATCCCAGCTTTAAAGTCTTGAGCATCGACGCCGAGTTGCTAGCCTGTCGGTTTTCCACCGGTTGCATTTCGGTGAGTATGCGTCGGAATTGCATAACCTAATTCCGCCTAGCCCGTTCCATCATCAGACCACCAGGCGTACGTCAATGCGCCACCGATACATGGTGGACATCCCACCTATACGCACAAAACGTTTTGGGAACACAGCTAAGGAGTAGAATTCCTTGCCGGAATCTGTGTTTCTTGATGGCTACAACTCGGGAATCTTTAAGTTAAGAGTGAAAAGGTACTTCTAGGTAAGCGCGTTCCATCATCGACCGCATCGTCGCTTTTCATCAGGTGAGATAGTGGTCAAGCGCTAACCTATCAAGAATTAAAAAAAAACACCTTCTTTCAGTTGCCCCTTGCATTCTTGGGCCACGGTAACCCTTTCGAACATTCCCGCAGCCCTTCCTAATGGCCTGGTCAACTTTTCCTTTCAATTACGTAACTTCTGCTTTACTATGCCCTTTCACCTACTCAAAGAAGCTCGTACACCACTTACAATCTACCCTATGATTACTTCCAACTATAATGAGGGTAGGGTTTCTGGGTTTTCCGTACTTACCAATGTCTTATGTCCTTATACGTCACGTGTGGCTTCCCACGGCCCGAACACTAGAACTTCTTGGAATGCCTACATTATTTAGCGGGTAACCATTTATTGACTACTTCCAAGTAACAGGGCCTTTGTAGAAATGTAATTAGCGTGGCGGGTCATGGTCTTGATTGCTTGGGATTACAGACGTGGTGCTCGTCTGATTAAGTCGTCGGTTAGAGTAATGTCCACTTTGTACGGCATTTTGTGGATGATATTCATTTGCCGTTAGATCTAAAGAGGAATAACTTGCCCCCCTAGCCAAGTTACAACCGTTTCGTTTCGATTCTCTTTTCGTCGATCGCTTCGAGTCTGCCACGCCTCCTATTCCTTTGCTCTGACGTCATATCGAGGCTCAGTCACGTGGTCAGAACAAAGGAACCGGAGGCGTGGCCGACTCGAGGCGATCGACGAAAAGAGAATCGAAACGAAACGGTTGTAACTTGGCTAGCGGGGCTGTTGTTACTTTCTCGGTGCATAGACCGTAGTGATTCCATTGAAAATTACCTAATCCAGCATTCGGGATTGTTCGAAAGAGATACTGCGGCCCTGGAATGCAAAGGCCAACTGAAGGAACATGCACGGAACATGGGTTTTAGAAACAACTGGCACGCCGTTTCACTTTACCCCAGGAGAAGTTATAAGATGATTTTTCAACATCAAAAAAAGGGTTGCCTAATGTCGAATCACGTGTTGATGTTTCCTCACAGGGCCGTATTTCACTTCAAGCTAAGTTCAGACTACCCTCTTATTTTTTTCAAGACGGCTACTGTTGCATAACACCCCTAAACCAGCCTGTTTGTCGTGCCAGTGACACAACGTTCAACAACATCCACAGGATAGTTGACGTATCTTGTTCATCGTCGGAACCTCTGTCTGCTAGCTTGTACATATCTTCAGTGCAGCTGATCATTTTTCATTTTCACGTCTTTGTTTCTTGGTTTCCAACAAGTAAAGAGGACGGTTGAGTCACGTGTCCGCGTTGTGTAACACCCCTAACCCGGTCCATTTCCTACTCCAGTGGGGCCCCTGGTGAGTAAGGGAATTCCGAATTTGGACAACAACGGCTGGATAGTTAACGTGACTTCGACTTGTGCTCCATTGAAATGTACTGTTGGAAGTCTGTTAAACTTGTTAAAAAATAAAAGGCTTGTTTTGACATTTGAGAAATAACCTGGAATGTAATTTGGAACGAAAATTAAAGAAACAATAAAATAATAATTAATTACAGTGTTTAAAAAAAATACATACATTTTTTTTGGTGCGTTTTGATGGAATACATTGCGAGTATTCATTTTGCGTATTTAAGTATTCATTTTGACTGATGTCAAAAAAAGGCTTTTTATTTTTTGACAACTTTATGTGATCTCAGGCCCTTCTATGAGCTCTTAACGCGATCCATTTTACGACCTAAACTGAACTGTTAAAGAGATGCAGCTATAATACACCCTCTATAGTTCCATCCCTGTCTGTTGCTTACACAACTGACATTTTAACACGTCATGGTAAGGCCCCTGATGCGTTTATTATGATATTTGTCGTTTGTCAGATAGATACACCCTACACTACACTACTACTTCTAAACATCAACACTCCACTACTCCACTACTACTCCACTACACTCCACTACGAAATCATCAAAATGACTTCTCGTGCTCTGGCTGGAGCGGGAGGGCGTGTCAGACTTTTACTAACTAAAACCACACCTGTATCCTTCAATTACCCTTTGCGTTCTAGGACCACGGGTTTCCCTTTCAGAAATTCACTACACTCAACTACTACTATACTATTATTATTACTGTATCTTCTTCCTATATAATGTGTTTACAAAAATGATTAAATAAATATAGAAATGTACTGGTTACATTTTTAGTTTTTTATTCTTTGTTGTACACCAAAACAAGTCCTAATAGAGATTTAAAGTTGAGTTTCTCTCAGCAAACCTTTGAGTGATAGACAGAGATCACAATAGAGGGTAGGATCATACAGTGTACAATTTTTAAATTACCAATAAGCTGAAACAGGTTTTCTTTATAATGACGGATACTAATCGAACCTGTGTTTGGTGCGTGTGCATAAACATATTATGTTTTTATTAGCGTTGATTTATTTTTAACTGTTGTTTGACAGAACAGAAAGGAGTTCTTAGTCTTTTTTCGCTTTTACTAAGCAAAACTTAGGACAATTTCTTCATTCAAGCGCTTTGAAGTACCATTATTGACTAAAATTCTGTAAAACAACGTTTTTCGGCGAAAATCTAACAGCGTAAACAACTGCAAACGAAAGGAGTTCTTTACTGCAGTAAGTCATTGATGTAAAAGCCTTGTCGGTTCGAAGGCTAGAACCTTTGCGGGGACAACAATCGTGTCAAGTATTACGGCCATTAGTATAATACTGAACGTTCTGGCTTGCATGTCCTTGAATACTAGGGATATATTAGTTATCGTTTTTTTTTTTTAAAGAAAATTGTGCCTTACCATGAAATGAGAGAAAAAGAGAAAGAGGAATGTAGCTATAGGTACATCCTACTTAGCTCCATCCCTTTAACAGTTCAGTTTAGGTCGTCAAATGGATCGCGTTAAGAGTTCGTGGTAGGGCCTCTAGTTTGGTGTAAGTCGAGTTCCATGAATAAGCAGGTAAAACAAACTTCATCTGCTCAGCCTTTTCCTACTTTTCAGACTGTCTTCTAGTTTAATATGTAGTCGAATACTTTTGTTTTTCTTGGAATGACTTGCCTATCTAATCTCCACAACCCAGACACACAATCATATTACACAAAAAAGAAAAAAAAAAAAAATGTGTTAAGAATTATCGACTTTTTAAAAAATTATTTTTTCTACTACTTTTATCTAAAATACGAATTGCTTAAAACTCGATTTTTCTTCTCCGTTATACCTACTATAGCATACAATAAAATAACATCTGAAAATTACTAACAATATCAACTCCCCAACAATTTAAACTTTCCGACAAAATGCCCGTTCCGATACGTTGCCTGTACGAAGCCTTACTGGCGCCCAGCGCGGGGCAGCTGTCATGTGTTGTTCCGCTTTTGTTTCTACCCGCACTGACTTGAAGAGTAACTCTTGTAGCCTGCTAACTCACGTACGTTCACGTTCTAGTAGTTGCTTTGCTTGTTTGATAGTTGCACTTCAGTTCTGAGATATTAAATACTTTTTCTTCTTTCGAATTTGAAGTGAGTTCTGAAAGAAAGAAGATAATGACATCTTATTTGTCTTATAATTAGTTTATACTAAGTCCACTACCCTTATAAACATTGGGTAAGACTATGATGGTTGTGAACAAGTAAATCGGGTTTTTTTATCGGTTGCAGTTAGGGTTATATTTTAAAGGGTATCGAAGTAAGTCGAAGGTTTGGAAAGTGAGTGAACTTCTGACGTTTAAAAAATCTTATAATAATAACAACTTTAATTGATTGTGCCATTTACTTGCAATCATTGGTACATAAACGTATAAAATCATTTCGCCCATTTACAATATGCTCACTGCTAATAATATAAGCAGTGAGCTTGCGGCAATGTTATGTCTGAAATCTAAAATTACTCAACTACCCTCGTGTAAACTACAAGTTATTACAGTTACAGTTAAAAGTCTTGTGTGCTTCCCGAGTGGAGTGTCGCTTTGTACGGCCACCACTCGTCCGCCGATGTTTGTGATAGCGGCCGCGCTTTGTCATCTGTCGCAAGTCGCAACCACTTGTCGCGCGCTTCTCTTTGAAGTCTGAACGTCAAAACTAGAACTTCTTTCATCAAAGAATTTATCTTGAAAAAGAGCACCGTTATTAAATAAAGGATGAGATGTGTTGTTTCTTTTGCTTACAAATTATAATGACCTTCTGTGTACTAAGATTTGTACTTAATTCACAAACTATTCAATGATTAAAATGCTTTATTTATTTTTTTGATTAATTTCCAGTTAAAATGATTGACCGTCCATTCAATCACTCGTATTGACATTCAAACTACGCAATCCAATCAGTACGTAGGTAAAATATATCTCATGTTACCTAGCATTTCATTAAAAATATACCTCTCTTATTTTTTTACCTCCAAAAAATACTAATTTATAAATATTGTGGTAGCTAATTGAGACTAGATTGAAAACGATTTTTATTATATTGAGTAAATATACGTTTACGTTGATAACTATTTTGATTTTGATCTGAAGTCTTTTAGATTTTAGTTTGTACATTTTGTTTAATCTTTATTTAGATAAAAAATTGTTTCATTTACAGAATATGTTTGTCACTAAAATCCTACTCGTTACTTACCATTAAAATAATATAAATGGGTGAAAATTATTAACTGAAATTTGTACTTTTTAAGTCTCCAGATTTAGAAAAGATTGAATATACCGGATTTAATTACAAATGACTACCGAATATTCCGGTTTTTATCAGTTCATATACAATACCTGCGATTTATATTCATAGATAACTAGATTTAAGTAAGAGCTTCGTACAATTTCGCTCAGTAATTAATACTTTCAAACGATGCGTTTCATGATTCTCGGAAGATTTGAATAATTATCGCATTAAAGAATTTCGCTCTATCCTTGTTGGGCGCCAATATCTTCTGTTGGCGCCCAATTGGGACTGCTTATTTTATGTTTGAGTTTTCTTCTTAAAATTTGTGGTTTTGCTGAAGGGATTCTATGGTATTTGTTACAGTATATTTGTTTTCGTAAAACAATTACGGTAAATCTAGTTTTTTTATTAATTCTGCCATAATTATCTTGCTCGTACCCCAGTATATATGGCATCGTCACAGCAATCATATTCCTTTCAGTTACAATAATTGATCCTTACATATTTATAAAACGAAAGTCCCCCACCGCGTCTCTGTATGAGCACAATAAACTTAAAAAATACTGAACGATTTTTCATGTAGTTTACAACGATTAACAGATTGATTCATGAGCATGATTTAAGTGTATAAGCAGTGTATATTATAGTAAAGAAAAACTGATTATTTCAAAGATTACCGACACCGGTGCGAAGCTGGGGCGGGTCGCTAGTTATAAAATAAATCTTCTATAGTATATTTTTATTTTACTGCTTGACTACCGTTTGCTACATGGTATCCCATCTCTTAGCTTCGCAGAGCGCATGCCCGGCACAAGAGTCTAGAGAGTTATTTGTCGTAACGATGGTGACTTGTTTATTTTTATAACTCACCCCACGACCCTGCTCGCTCGCTCATTCATCATGCAGCTCCGCGCCTTAATTGTTTTGATTCCCATCATATTGGCCTTTTGTTTAATGATCGTGTTTGTATTTATGCATCGGGATATTTATAGGTAATGGGAATTAATAATTTAGAGTGCTTTTTGGCTGGTATTTATTCGAAGCTGTTCATATCCGTTACGTGAGTGTTGTGGACAAAAATAGGTATTAGCCCATTAACAGCCATTTCTACTCAATCTTTCTGATTCAAAAACAAATATCAATACTTACCGATTTTTGTTATCAAACCTGTAGCAGTACCTGCTTTTAATTTTCCGTCTCAAAACAAACGTATAAACAGCATGTCACTGTAGTACTACTGTCATTCCGTAAAAACTAACGGTGGGTAGTTAGAAAACAGAGATAAAGATCTCTTCAACACGTACGTACACAATACACGAACAAACGAAAGGGTATCCTACCCTCTCATTTGCTCGTGTGTAGTCGAGTCAGCTTTTTTATTATACAGACTAAAATATTCATCTTTGCACTGCAATTTCAATATTATTCGTTACCTTAGCTTTAGAGAGTGGTATAAAAAATACTGTACACACACCAACAGCACTTTTAATTTTGATTAGCATCTTCCTCCATGTCCCTGCAATTTCGTCCGTATGGAAATTGACTATACTATACATACAATACATATTCTACAGAATTCCAGCCAGCGTGTCCTTTTTCTTAAAATCATATTAGTACTTCCTGAACGGTTACTCGTTCCTTAAACGTCTTGAGTTTGATCCCTATATCACTTGAACGTAAGTGATGACAACTGGATTAAAGAAGATAGTTAGCTGCTAGCATATCTATCTATCGGATGATGGTTTCCGCACTGCACCATCGTGCGTGGGCCATGTCGCCGAACCTTTAGTGGGCTTATTTAAACCAGCCTACCTCTCTTCAAAAACCGATTAGGCCTCCCAGGTTTTTCAAGTTGTCTGTAGTAGTATACTAAATAGTTTGGCCAACTGTATCCTCTCGTACACTCGTGTATGTACATCACAGAGCCCATTAGCGTCGCCGTCATGAGACGGGGCGCTAACCACAAGCTCGCATTAGTGCTATACACCCGCAGATACGGAATACGATTGTAATGTCAGCCTTTGCGTACCGTGATATCTCGCATGTCGACGCACTGAGTTGGAATCTAGAAGAGATAGAGATTGATGATGTCGAGTATGAGAAAATTTAGAAATACTTAGTGTTTTTTCGTCAACATTAGCAGTTGTAGATTCGTCCTTTAACGATAGGCCTAACGTGGTACGCTCTATAATCCTTTAAGGAAATAAATTCTTCTTCTTTTCAATTCGATGGTAAACTCGTCGAACTGTTTGGGCCCAATAGGTGGCTACATTAATAGCAGCATCGGTAGCACTCATCAAATCCTCCAGAGTGCAGGTGTATGGGCACTTGGGGCATTGTAGTATGTGGCTCATGTTTTGAACAGGAGCACCGCAGTCACATTGAATATCCGACGGGTCTATAAAACCCCTAAGGAAATAAATGTGGTATTACTGAATGAAAACAAATAAATGCACTTCACATAAAAGTCGTAAGAAGGAAATTGACATTCGATTATTTATTACCGTTCTTTGTCTTAAAATACAGCAATTTATTTTCAGAATTTCATCGGTAGACAGAACTGATTAATTTCGTTTCGATTCACGGTACAGCTCTCGCAGGCTCACTGACGGGTGCTACACAGCCACAAAGCGTCGAAATGCATTCTCTGCGTCGGCTTGTCTACTATTCTGGGAACGGCCGCCCAACATGGGACCACTAAATACATAGTTGCAGAAGTTCTTGGCTATATAGGTATAACGAGGAAAAATTTGTTTCTAAACTGACGTTAATTAATTAAAGAAATGTCAATAATTTCGGTTGAATGAAGTTTGACAATGACTATTTTTTTAAGATAGGAAATCATCTAATTATTTTTCTCACTCTAGGGCGCACTCCGCCCGTCGCGAGGGCGTGTCAGACTTTTACTGACTAAAACCGCACCTGTCTTTCTTCTTTGCCCTTGCGTTCCTGGACCCCGGGTTTCCCTTTCCATAGTAAACCTATAGCCCCAGTAGGCTTCCGTTCTGCTGGGCTCCTATGGTTTTACTGACATCTCTTTGAGGCGCGCGTGGAACACTACGCGCCGTCGAAGACTCGGGTTCGATCCGCTGACGGCTGCCGGGAGGGAGGCCAAAGAAAAGATGGATGGATTGTGTGAGGAGTGATATGAAAGAAAATAGAGTTAGTGGTAGTGTGACGGGTGACAGGACAGAATGAAAGAAACAAAACGTCTTGCGCCAACCCCAAGTAATATGGGATAAGGACAAGAAGACACATATTTGCGGCGATCTCAAACAAATACTGCTTGCGACTGAATGTGCCTGCACCTGTATATAAAGCGTGTCTATGTGTGAGTGCGATTTCACTGGCGGTTTGGAACTGTCCTTCTGTATCTATTTTTGCGATGGCACTGCTTATATGTATGCATACAGTTTCTCCAACGATCGATGCCGGAACAACACGACCTGACTCTTGTTTCCTATATTTGAGATTGGTTATTGATATGTGATTGACGTTTTGAAAGCCCACGCTTACCACGGTATAATACGCACCTAGGTTTGCTTAGGACTTTATAAATACTGCATGAAAAAAGGTGTCGTTTGCTCGGCGGTGTTTCAAAAGATCATGAAATACACACGACATGACGACACGTTGACGGCGCGGTTGGCATAGCGTGCGATTCTCGCTCGCAATATTTGTAGGCCATACAAGTAGGTGGTAAGTAGGGGTGTTTGCACACAATACATGATACAGAAGTTATTACTAATGTGGGATAATTGGGCACGTCATAATTATGGCAGTAAATCCCCTTTCCGAGGAGTGGAGTGTCACCACTGTGTGGACCGCCCAGAGAACACTTGGAGCATACGGTAGAGGTGTGCCCCGCTTGGGCAGAGCACCGTCGCGTCCTCGTGGGGGGATCGGTGGCAACGATCTCTCGCGCTGGGTCTTAGTACAGGCCATGGTTCGAAGCGAGGAGGAGTCGCCTCCTTCTGCGAAGTAGTAATGCTAGCAAAGGCGGCGGCCGCTCGCGTGAGCCAACGGTCCTCACGCCCTAACCGCCACCGGGATTCCGATCCCGATTTTCGGCCACCGTTGGCGCGGGCTTGCGGGCGGCGAGCAATGGGTGGCTCGCCGTCCGCGAAGCCTGGGGCCCGGTGCACGCGTGAGGGAGCGGCCCTCATGCCCCAGCAGCCGGGATCCCGCTCCAGATTTCCGGCCACTGAAGGTGCGGGCTTGCGGACGGCGAGCAATGGGTAGCTCGCCGTCCGGCTACCGTTCGGACCAAGCCCAAGTCGTCGACGGCGGGTGGTGTTCCACGCGCGCCTCAATGAGATGTCAGCAAACCGTAGGGGAAATAAAAATATCTTTTGCAGAGATAAATCTCCATCACAATTAATGTTATAATTATTACTTCTTCACGCTCGAACGGCTGAGCGGATTTAGATGAAATTTGACATTTTTATAGACCATGCCCTGGAATAAACACAGGATATTTTCTGTCCCGGGAGTATGTTCCCTTGGGATAATTTTCTACTTCCATTGTCAGGCAGCAAAGAAAAAAATATACAGTCATATTCAAAACCTCAAATCTCCTGACATCGTCTACATAAACAAGACGACGTTAAACCTCCAGATAGAGCTCGCACAATGTAAAGATTACCGGCGCAGCGCATTACACCGACGGTTATCTGTAGTTCGCGACGTATGCCAACAGTGCCTCGCGACGTATGAGGGGTAGCCGGAGTTTGTACAGTCGTACCCTTTTAACGAGAGGAGGATCGTTAGCGGCAGCGTTTGAACGCGGGATGAATTTTGAATAGTAGAAGTTGACGGGTTTGGGCTATTGGTGTTAAGTAATTTTGTTGTTTTACTGGTGGTAATGGCTTTGAATGTGGTAATGAGTAAGTTTTGACAAGGCCAAGAGAGGAAGAAAGAAGGCAGATTGTAAGTTTTTGAATGTCGAAGACTAGTTCGATACGGCGCAAGAAAAAAGTGTCTGGAAAGTTGTCAAGGACTCATTATGCAGGATTATAAGATATCAGCGATGGATATCGCCATCAAGCTTGTAATGTCCCACAGTCAGCCCTATGTTTAGCTCTTTACAGGCTAATAAAAACTTGTCTCATAGTCTCTGTTTTAGTTATCATAGGCGCTTACCTAAATTGAAGAGTTTGTGGCCTTACAAGGCTTGTCAAGGCGTTGCGTGTAATCCAGTAACTGGATTATGGGGTTAGATCGCTTCATGTAAAATACTGGTACTCAGCTACATCTGGTTAAACTGGAAGCCAACCCCAAGATAGCTCAGCACCGTAGGGGCCCAACAGGGTCGAAGCCTACTGGGGCCATGGGTGATGCGAAAGATGCGAAAGAGATCCCCGGGGCCCTGGAAAAAAAAATGGCAAAGAAGGAACAGGAGTGGGTTTTTAGTCAGTAAAAGTCTGACACTATCTCGCGCTCCGCCCAAAAGCGGGCGTGGATGTCATGAGATGATTTTCCCACCCGAAAAAAAAAAACCCCAAGATAGCTGGGATAAAGATTGGGCAGATTGATTCGAAAACCAGAGGCAACAGGCAGATTGATTCTGCCGAAAGTTTCTGGAGTAGCGACCATGTACCAGAAGACGCAGCATTGGAAGGTCTCCCACAAGGTGGACCATTGTCCTGGTAAGGGTCGGGAATCCGATCGATGCGAGGCGCACAGGACCGGTCGTTTTGGCGACACTTGGGGAGGCTTATGTCCAATACTGGACGTCTTTTGACTGAAATTATAATAATAATAATATTCCACAACTAATACACAATGCCGTCTAGTCTCAAGCTAAGCAGAGCTTGTGTTATGAGTACTAGACGACTGATAAACATACATATATATTTCTAAATACATACATATTATAGATAAATTACACCCAGACACAGAACAAATGATCGTGCTTATCACACAAACATTTGTCCTGGGTGGGAATCAAACCCACGACCTCTAGCATAGCAGTCAGGGCCACTAACCACTAGACCAACAGGCCAGTAAAAATTATGATGATGATGTACGGTATCTGCTGGTTTTCCTAATTCACAAATCGTTAAAAATTAAAATACAATAAACAGTCCACTTGAGAATTTCTACAAGTAATAATTACGAAACGCATCCCTCCATTTCAATCAGTATTCCGCCAGCGTGATGTTGGCGCCCAACGCTAGTCTCGTCTCGTCCTTGACACGCCAAAATGCTCCATCGTTGTTTCTACCAATGAAATAAATACGATGAGCTAATTGCGCAACTACATGTAATCAGCGAAGGTTGTAGTTTTGACATTTAACTTTAATAAATGTCAGCTATCATATATCATGTCAATGAGATGGTGTAACTATGTCCAGTTCAGTAAATTTGTTTGATAAAACCAAACATATCCCATCAACGACTGAATTTGGAATTTATTTTATGATCCGAACCATATTTGCCACTTTTTTCCTACTCTAAAGAGATTCCGTGTTGGCAAGATGTTAACTTGAGGCACCACCACGAGCTCTTAACGCGATCCGTTTGACCACCTAAATTGGATGCCATCCCTTTTCATATTTTAACATGTCATGGTAATGTTCCTGTCCACCTCGCTGGTCTACGAACTTGCAACACTAACTCCCTCATTTACATTCGCCACTAGCCCGCTCACTGGTACGAGTAACTCTCCCACTCAAAGGCACTCCACTCAGTATTCCGCTGGCGTGTCGACTCGCCGCCAAGTATTTACTGCTCTGTGTACTGCCAGTGCGAGTAGCTACACTAGCTCGAGAGCTTTCTTTGTGAGTCGGCCGGCGTCGGGAAATTGTTATTAGCTCAAGAAACTTGTTGGGGGGAATCTCGTTATATCTACATTTTCTGAATGCTGAAAGAAGTCTGTTTTTAATATTCTCGGAAGTTGAAAGACGTACTTATTTATCAATAAGGCTCGTTCTAGTTTACTGGTTGGCTCTTCGTGGAATATCGTTGAAAGCCTTTCATAATGGGAAAATGCAGAGGTTCCCAATCTTTTTTAAACTGCGCTTCCCTTTACATGTTCTAATTTTTTTGCGACGCCCTTGTAAAAGATTATATTCAAGTAAGTCTGTATGTTTACGCACAAGTAGATGTTTTATAAATTAAAAAAAAAAATTAAAATTAAAATTTCTTTATTTCAGACCCATAGATAGTCCATAAATTGTTAGTGTGTTAATAACAGAAAGTGCTTAAATACTATATTAGTGTTATTAGTAACCTATAGCTAATTCCACCCAGTGTCTCTGGATGAGGCAATCGGGCCTGTCAGCAATCATTTTCAGGATGCTGTTACGAGTGTTGCGTAAGCGTTGCAGCAAGGAAGCCGCTTTCTTACGCATGATGGCGTGAAAGCCATCCGTGTGAGCCGCGGCAAACATTCCCGACGCACTACAACGCCGCGGCAACCGCAACAGCATCCTGAAAGCGTTGTTATATTGTACGCGCAGGACGTTGTAAGCCCGGTTTGTATATGACACCCACAGGCCGCTCGAGTAGAAAGACTGACAGAACGCCTTAAATAAACTAATTTTGACGTCTGCCGTGCAGCGAGCGAACCTACGAGCGAGCATATTACCCCGCACTGCCAACGCCCTGCGCTCGCGCTCTATGTCGCCATCATCACGTAGGTCACTAGTGACAACATGACCCAGGTACTTAAAACTATCAACCACATTGAGTACCACGCCGTTAAGATATACTGGAGGCACACGGCGAGGCTGTTGTTTAGGTGCTTTGAACACCAAGAGCTGACTCTTTTTTGAGTTGTATTTAAGGCCGTGTACCTCCGCATACGTCTCGCAGATCGATAATAGCTCTCTCAGTCCGCTTATCGACGGACTGAGCAGCACCATGTCGTCCGCATAACTTATGTTATTGACACACGTATTGTCGATGTGACAGCCGACATGTGTGCTGCTCAGTCGTTCGATAAGCTGGTTGATATATATATTAAATAACAGGGGCGAGCTTAACCCTCCCTGCCTTACACCACATTCCATTCTGTACTCATCCGACAGAGTACCGACCCACTTCACCCGATTCATCTGGTGAGCATACCAGTATCTGAGGAGGGCTATGTACTCCACCGGCACACCCGTGCTCCTCAACTTGTCCCATAACACATTATAGGAGACAAGATCGAAAGCTTTCGACAAATCGAGGAAACACGCGTATACCGGCGTCCTCCTCGCAGTGTAGTACTTGACGGTGTGTTTCAGGCTAAGGATGGCACTCTCAGTAGACACTCCCGCTCTGAACCCGAATTGCGCATCATGCACTTCTACGTGTTCCGAGAGGCAGCCATTTAACAGACCGTCAAGCACCTTGGCCGTGGTGGTAGCGAGCGAGATGGGTCGATAGTTGTTCATGTCGGATGTGTCACCCGTTTTGTTCTTAACTACGGGGACTACTATCGTCCGCATAAGCGGTTCCGGCAAATAGGAGTGACCCAGGCACAGAGTGAAAAATAGTGACAAAACTCTAGGCAGATGGACTCCCGCATGTTTAAAATGTTCGATACTGAGACCATCGTGACCCGGCGACTTTCCGCGTTGCATTTTTTTAATAATTGCAGCTACTTTCTTAGCTGGTATTTTTGCGTTCCGCCCAGTCACAAGGGCCCCAGTACCGTCCGCTTCACCAGATCCAGTGCACAAAGGTGACCGCACAGAAAAGTGATCCCTGAAAGCATCAGCAATATCCTTGTGATCAGTCATACCACCGACACCCACCGGGAGACTAGGCCTCACATTCATTTTATTTGTGTTTTTCCAAAAATGTTTAAAGTTTTTAGTCGCATGATTGGAAGCGAGGAGATCCATTTTAAGCTGCTCCTGCCTGTTCTGACACCATTTGAGTTTGGTCTTAAAATGTTTCCTCGCCTCTGACATATCAGAATGTACACGACCACTTCTTGGGCGACCGGCCAATGTCCACACTTGGAACTTAAGCCGCGCCTCACGGTGAGCGTCTGCAACATATTTGTTCCACCCAGTGATATAGCCACCCTTCCTCCTACACTTTGTCCTATAAGTCTGTGCGGCTGCCATTGCCAGTACATTTACAATATTTAAATACATTTCATCGAGAACTGAGCAATGTTGTCTGTGATCACAGAATTTATCACAACAATCACTCAGCTCCCGAGGTATATCTATAAGTTTTAGCTTAGAATGACAGAGGTCGTGGTATTCGCTAATCTGCTCCACTGTCCTCTCGCCCCACATAATACGATTAAAGTGATTATCATTATGTATGTTACTTTGAATTTTAGGACAAATTTTATGCAAATCACATTCAATCACAATCGGAAAGTGGTCAGACCAATACACGTCATATAGCACTGTAACATTAACGACTGATTGCCGAGCAGATTCAGTTACGATGCAGTGGTCTAACCATCTATTACATCCATGTGATTCACTAGTAAAAGTGTAGGTATTACTATTACACATATTAACATCTACACAGACCCATTTTTGATCCAAACAAAAATTCATCATTTCATTGTAGAACAACTCATTTGTATGTGCATTATAGTCTCCTACAATATAAAAAGCCTCAACTCCTTTATTCTCCTCCACTTCTATTATTGAGCGAACAGTACCAAGACAGGCTGTAAACTCCGCGAGATTGTCATTCGAATTAGTGGGCATGTAGACACTAATAACCACTACAGATCTAGTACTTACGGTTATGTTGACCGCGCACACTCGCACATTATTACACTCTATCGGCAACACTGTCTCGAACGCACTTTTACGCCACAATAACGCAACACCACCGTGTGGCCTGCCGCTCAAAAGGCCCGCCGAGGTGTCCACAGCTGACGTCCCGGTACACCCGAAGCTGTCGTCAATCGTGCTGAGTAACGGCAAATCGTGTGGCAGCAACCAGGTCTCTTGAAGGGCTACCACGTCCGCCGACCGACATAACTCTCTTACACCTTCGATAGACCTCTTCAGTGATTTGCAATTAAAGCTTACTATCTTACTTAGACTGCCCATTTTTGATGTTTATATTTTTATCACTGTTTATTTTTTTGCCTCAAATGAAAGTGCACAAAACGTCTAAATGATACCCCCGACGGCCACAACTTATCATCTAAAAATGTATCAATTTTATGCTTTGTTACAAATAACTTGTAAGCATTATAGTCTTTTTCCTGTTTCATTTTGATTTTAACTAATGTAACTCGCTCTCGAGTCTTCTTATACACATAGTTCACAATAGCCTGCTCTGACACCGACTTATGCACATTCGATATAAATAGCTTTATGTTATTAATTAGTAAATCTGTACTAGTATGCTATTGTTGGGATATATTTAATCCAAATTGAATCACTTTGTCATTATTGAATCGTAGTTTTTGGCTCGTTGAAACAGCTGCTTCTCCCTCAACAATTGATATTGCCTGTGAACAAAGCGTACCTGTTTGCGAGGCTTCTACGCCCCGGGGCGACGCGACGGTTTGGGAACCCTTGTGGTAGTGTTTTCAGTATCGATGCCACGTCCTTTCTTGGAAAGTTACCTCTTCGATATAATTAATTGGTTCCTTTTGCTTTCTCTGTTCAATTTAACAAAGTTTGATCTATCAATTGAAATATATTGTTGGAGTCGATGGAGCAAAATATCTCTCACAAAATCCTTAGCAACCCGAGGCATTAGGGACGTTTTCACGAGGGTTGACTTTTGTACAGGGGTGAAATGTTGATATCAAACAGGGAAGGAATAATGAGATGTTTGTTGCTTAAAGTGATGGTACAAGTTTCTCATTGACTGATACATATAGGCATTCTTTTTATTCCATCCCCTGCCAAAAACCTGTTTGCGGCAAATATGTAAGCTGTTATAAATCATCAACATTACATCGATACATCTCTGTTTGCGTTCCCTTCGACAAGGAAACCGATACGGTCGTGTGCACTCTGAGGTAGTCCACTTTACCAGCACTCCCCCTAATGTAAACACTGAGACACCAACGCGGTAAATTATACGAACAATTTGGACTCTCCCCTCAATAACAGAAGAAATGATGCCAAACAAACGGAACTGCTGAAGGTCTTACTAAATGGACATGTGTCATACTATCGTTGAAACGCTGCCAATACTAACTTCAAGCTATTTAAAACCTTATTTCCACGGTCCAAGGTTCGTTTTAGTTAGGTAGAGGGTTGGCGGTTAAATCGAGTTTGTGCATCAAGACGTTATTGCCGTGCTACCCCCTTTTTACGAGCGCTTAATCCCCAGGTCGCTATGTGTAGTGGGGATGCTTCTCCACTACACATACGGCACGGGATTCCTAAGATTCGTAGACAGTATGAACATCAGTTTACTAAAGAAGATTGAAGTAATATAAACGTTACCGAGAAATTATAAGCTGTACGCTGATATAAATATAAGCGTGGTTGGACTTCCAAGACTAGAAAATCACACTGTTCGATATATTTCTTCGAATCATCCGCTATTTCTAAATTTTAATGAGACAAGATACTTCGGAAGAAATGAAGTATCTTGTCTGTAATGCCTTACACAAACCTCACTCTTCCTTTTGTTATTTCTGTACTACACTCTAGGAGAATCCTAATAGGCATGTTTTACTCCTCATCATTTCACCTGAAAGACATCCACTGCTGGACAAAGGTTTCCCCCATGCGTCGCCCTAACCATCGGTCCTGTGCGTCTCGCAGACATCTGATTCCCATGTTTTATTCAAGCGTTACATCTTTAAGAATCATCATTTGAGCTAGTGAATAACCATTGTCTCTCACCGCGCCGTTGAAGTCCAATTTAGCTATTGTGGGGCTTACTGCTTTCCAGTAACCATTCTTTATTCAATGTATTGTCGTGTGTCGTAAGTACACTGGAAACGCACATTATGGCGCATGCGCGTGGCGATGCGGATGCGGGGCGCGGACTGTTGCGATGTCCGCTAGCTGCACGGAGCTTGCTATACGACTCCGTGCTGACTTGTTTGACGGAAGAAATTATTTACGACTTAGATGCCCTGTCTGGTCTGCAGTGTTCTGACTTATTTTAGAGCCGATTATCCTGATATCAATTCGCCTTTCACATTGCTCACTGAAGTCGATATAATTATAAAAATATACTGATAAAGATATACTGCGTACATCGAAGGATTGGAACAGTTTGCCTGCAGTGGTCTTTCCGTACGATTATAATCTAGGTGTCTTCAAGGCTAGAGTGAATAGGCTCATAATAAACTAGTGCAATTCACCATCAATGTTCGCATCACTGCTTACCATCAAGTAGGATCGCAGTCAACCAATAGTTTATAATATCATTAAAAAAAAAAACTTTTAAAGTAGATAATGCTTTTGGTACTGTACTCTCTGTATTGTTAGTGTTTTTGCTATTGGGGCTGTGGTATTGTTAAAAGTTTAGAGTTACCGTGGTCCTCGCAAAGGGCTACTGGAACACTGTGGGTTTTAATTAGTAAAAGTTTGACACTCCCTCGCTCCGACCAGAGCAGGAGAAATCATTTGATGACTTTAGAGGTTTTTGTTTTTAGGTGGGAAAATCATGTATATTACAAGTCTTACTGACCAAAAACCCACTCCTGGCTACCTGCGTATCTTTTTTCTCGTTCTCTGTCAAATCCATCCAAAGGTTGTCTGTAAAAAATCGCTTCTAGCGATAAGACCGCCCATTGTGACACTATTAATATTAAGTTCCTAATGTAATTTGTATTTTTGGTGTACAATAAAGAATATATCTATCTATCTATATCTATCCTGTTCCTTCGTTGCCTTCGTCCCAGGGCCCCGGGTTTCGTTTTCACACTACCCATGGCCCCAGTAGGCTTCGACCCTGCTCCTGCTGGCCCCTACGATAGACGTAAAAAAAGGTTATCTGCGTTTTCAAGTATTGCTAAAATATCAGCCCTTTTCGCAAGATTGAATAAAATCTTAAACTCTCACTATAAAATCTAAACTAAATCCGATCCACGGACAGTTGCCTACTCTTACTTTAAAATACGACCTCTTGGCTCGGGGTTTATTTAATGCGGCCCGCTTTACGAGCCGGCCCAGTCTAATGAAATTATGCGTTCATCAGATTACGGGCCAAATTCGTTTTTTTTTTTCCTCGACCCCAACGGCCAGGGCAGTAATGAACGCCGTCAGCCGAAATTTTAAGATTCCGCAAATAATGTGAGAATCGGACGGGATTATGAAGCTATTAAGGAATGTTGTGGAGCTATAATATAATATGACATCCCAAGGACTCTTTAGAAGAAATTTTGATACAAGTGGAAAAGGTTTGTCATTGCGACGGAGGCGAAGGTGTTATGGAACCGAATGCAGGAGTGACTATTTTCCACGTCTATCAAACGACGTTTTTCAATACACTTAAGAAGATAAAAGTAATAAATTGTGGTGGAGGTGAGCTCACGTACTTTTCTGCACTAGTGCGAAAAACAGCAAATTACGTACCTAAAAGCGGTAGGGATAAGAGAGGGAGAAAGTGTTTGAAAAAGATATTCTGGATTTTGCATTCAGTTATTTCTTAATATAACTTCTAACCAATCAAAGTTACATTAAACGGTTTTCAAGATCAGTAACCATTAACTCCTATTCCCTGTTTTAAAACCAATTAGATCATACAACTAAAGATCAAATATATTAAATGCTTGCTCAAACTTTTTCGGCATATAAATCCCAAACTCCAATAACAAAAGTAAACACTACCGCAGAACCTCACGAAAAATGCGCAGTTTTTCTACACAGTCGGAAAACGCGTCGAGGCAGATTTTAATTGGGCCGTTCCAGACTGTTATTGTAGCGATTGAGACGCAAAGTGGCCCGGATTTTGTGAGGAGGGGCCTTAAGGAAATGTAGACGAGTAATGGTGGCGAAAAGGGAAGCCACGCGAACGTTAGCGATAAAACGGCCGGTTAAAATGGTGGATTGACTGAAACTTATTCGTTTTACCAGAGGCTCTGACTGTGATTTAATTCGCAGGATAAGAGAGTCCGTGGTGCGAAAGTGTACCCCGGGGCCCTGGAACAAAAGCAAAGAAGGAACAGGGGTTTTTTTTGTGGGGAAATCATCCAATGACATCCCCCGCTCTTGGGCGGAGCGAGAGATAGTATCACACTTTTACTAACTAAAAACCCACTCCTGTTCCTTTGTTGCCTTTCATACCAGGGCCGAGTCTTCCTTTCTCGATCAGAGCCCTTGGCCCCAGTAGGCTTCGACCCTGCTGGGCCCCTACGGTTGCTGACATGTCTTTGAGGCGCGCGTGGAACAGTACGCGCTATCTACGACTTGGGCTTGGTCCGGCCGGTTACCGAAGAAGGAACAGGAGTGGGTTTTATTTAGTAAAAGTCTGACACGACCTGCCACTCCGCCCAAGAGCGCGAGAAGTCATTGGATAATTTCCCACCTAAAAAAAAGGAATAGACTCTTTTCCTATCTGTAAAAGGACTGGTCGGAACCCTTTATTCAGCAGTGAGAAAGTATAAGCTGCTTGGGCCGGCACGGTAGCTCTCGGATACGACATTTGAAAGAACACAACACACCTGACACCTCTTTTCGCTCCATCCAGACTTGGAAAATTCATTGATGACTTGCCACTTAAAAAAAGGTGAGAAAGTATAGGTTAAAAAAAGACGATTTTCTTTCTGAAGGCCTGTGTATGAGATGTAAAACATCGCGTTCTTAATTTTTTGCCACTCTATGTAAACACTACATAAGCGCAATTTCTTGTTGCAATCACATTAAATCCATAGATAGCATCAAACAAAATCCTTTGCAATGAAAGAAATTCGTGCAGATATTATAATGTTTTAGTATTGCTACTGCAGATGTGCCTCAACAAATTCAAACACGTTAAGAATGTCGTTTAGAAACTTTTAATATTGTTTAGAGTCAACACAAGCAGTTGTTAAGGTGTATTTTTTATGAAGGTTGTATATTCAAGGCTTTCGACCTATCGCCGACCCAGAATAAGATCGTTCATAGTCCATTTGAGACTGTCCACGCATAGCCAGACCACTCGCATCCCTTTATAGCGGTTCGAATCGTAAATACGTATAAAACGCGCCCCTTGACGTGGTATTATTAATTCAGCTGCAGAGTTGGCTATAACCGCAGCATAAGAAGGTGACAGAAGGTCCCTTTTCCATACTGTCAACCCACACCCTTTTAAATGTTATAATATGGCGGCCATTGCAGAGTCAACTTTCCTTCAAGCTTAAAGCGCATGGCATTTATTAAAATGTGAAGTATGAAATGCAAAAAGCTTGATTCTATTCGGCCAGAATAAACATGAATTCTTTTTCTTCTTTCTTTCTTCTCACAAAATTTTGTGCGCTTGGGAGCCTTGTCGCAAACGGGATTACTACCCAGGATTGTAGTGGTTCCTAATCTTCGTATTGGAGCTCTTTCCAAAGGATTCCACTACTCTGTATGCTTCTACACTATCGTTTTTACATGCATGTTTTTTTTTTAAGAGTGTTTGTGGAGTTTCTCGCACGGTCTTTTCAATAGAGGTTTAGGCTTTGGAACTTTAATGGAAATAAATGCTGAGTTTGAGAAACTCTTTGAAGTCATCAGAGTTGCTTACAACAAATACGCAATTGCTGACGTAGATATAAACTTATAACCGATGTTCTTTTCACCCTCACCTTACCATACATTTTATTCGTCTCTTAAAACACTGATGGTTACATAAAAGTGACCTCAAACTGCATCTGCGCCATGCAAGATTTCTATACATCTGGGACTCATGTTTGAGTAACAGATCATACTTTGCCAGCTGTAGTCCTTCTGCAGTTCCATGCCTCGTTTAGCGGTACAACTGTCGTGCCTCGACGCTCAGTCGTCCGTTTCAAATTATTCACGTAGACTTTCTGACGTAGTGCATACTTCCTCGCCGTAGTTGTGTAGTGCTGGGATTTCGATTGTCGGTTTTTATTTCGACCTTTTTGTCGACTGGCTTTTTCGTGCGGTCCTAGTGGTGTGCTCGACTTTCGAGGATTTATGTGGATGATGTCATTAAATTGGATAGATGGTAGATACGTAGCGTAAATTGATGTGATCAGAAATGTCTTTGTTAAGCTTTGTGTTATATTTATTAACTACCTTCTGCCAGCGGCTTCGCCCGCATGGAAATAGGTTTCTCCATACAAACTTTGCACCCCCGTTTCATCACCTTCGAGGGTGAATTTTGTGAAATCCTCTCTTAGTGCTCGCCTACGTCATAAAAGGAAGCTTTGTTCAAAATTTTACGCTCCTAGTCCCAGTAGTTTTGGCTGTGCGTCAATCAGTCAGTTTTTCCTTTTATATATATATATAAATTAGATAGATTTATGACCTGTGTGGGAATTTGGAGGTAAGAACGTGTGAAACCATACAAGATAGATTTCAGTCACGGTCATGCATTAAAAAAGTATTTGTTAACTAACCTGTTTATCAATAATAAATATACAAAAATAGAATACTAATTGTGACAACAATATCAGAATTGGTAAGGTAGCAAACGAGATATAACAATTTTAAACAAAAATCCGTCTCCCTCGCCAAGACGCCATTTTCCATGGCGGCCGTACGAGTGTCATGACCTTTGACATCAAAGATTATGTCGGACTTCTCTTTCATAATAGCAGCTTTGAAGCTTTATAATTTCGTTGTTGATGAAGACATTTTAATTTTTTTACAAATATAATAATACCAGAGTTTGTATTTAATTTAGAAAATAAAAAATTTGCTTTCATATTTCTTACTGATGAAATTCACAACGTCATCTTTGGCGTAGTCATCGGCAACGTTTTCAAAAATAAGTTCTGTTTTCATGTTTCTTCTTGTCCATTTATGAAACGATATTGATCGATTGAACATTTATGAAAAATCTCAACACAGGCATATCCTGTTCATCCTCCTACCCATCGTTCGTTTATTGATCAATCACCAAACATTTCCCTACCGATATGATCGCGAAATTACGAACACATTAGCGACTATAAATAGCTGCCTACCTATAGTCGAGGCAATCTAAAAGGACTTTGATATCGATATCGCTCGCACCACTAGCGGGGAGGGGGCGGAGTTAGGGGGGGGACAAAGTTTCCTCGTGATTAGCAGAGCTGCGCTGTCGCGTTGCCGTACTCACGTGTATGTATTGCTGTAGCACCCATCCAGCTACTAGACCTGGGAATTATACTGACAAGTTAGATTTTATCGATGCATTTTGTTTTAGGCACATTTTTCGCAGAACAGGTGGTCGATGGGGCCCCTCCGAACAAGGTGGACCGGTCGTTATGGCGACGCTTGGGGGAGCGTCGCCATAACGACCGGTCCACCTTGTCTATTGTTCAACAGTGGACGTCTTTCGGTTCAAATTATGATTATTTTTTCTTGTCCTTGTATCGGATATACTATTCGATAATCCATTTAGTTCTAGACTACCATCATTTATCAGCACTTTACTGAAAACCATGACGAACTGCTTCTGAATAGTTTTAATATTTGTACCGCAAAGACGACATTGCTTTCAGATGTATTTATATATATATATATATATATATATATATATATATATATAAAAAACTATGAATTTGCTTTTATTGGTCGTAGTTCTAAGGGCACGGTTGACACTGAGGTTGAACGATGGTCTGCTGCGCTGCTATCGCGAGTTCGATACTTTACTTCGAACAAAATATGGCCAATAGATAGTCGTTTCGGGTCTGGTTGTCTTTGTATGTGACGTTACATGTTTTTTTCACATTAATAAATAGTTCAAGTTTCAAGAAGTGTAACAAAAATAATTTCGAATTATTGAAATAGTTGTGTGATCAGACTGCCTGTATTGCGCTTTTGAAATTCTATCGATATCTAATTCCCGATCTGATTGGTCAGCACATCCCTGGCACATACTCGCATGTACTTCACAATGCAGATACGTGGAACAACATTCGGCTATTGGTTGGTTATTTGACGCGCTGTCACCGTCATGTGACGCAAGCGGATATTCGTATTGTTCACAAAGCTGTTAGCTTTTCTCTCTGATTAGATTCTTAGTACTTAACCTGTCAAACGTTTTGTTGATCAGTAGCTTTTTCTTGCAATTACGCCCCCGTGACTTATCCCATCACCTCGATCAGGAACTGTATGTTTTTCCTGGAATAAATTAACCCATGACACTCAACGATAAGGGTAACTCTCCATCAGCGAAAGAATTTTCATTATCGTATGAGATATATCTACGTGACTTCTTATTACCTACTATCCAGTTTGTAATTTAATTTATTACCATCGAATTTGTTTTCAGGCAGGCAAGACAAAACTTCAATGAACAATGAACTAAATTGAACTGAAATTTAATGGTATCAAATAAACAATTAGAACTCTCAATAATATATTCATACTTTACGAAAAGAAGGCTGTTACACAAAATTAGTTTTAGTTTATGCGAAACCTGAAACAAGTGTTTAGTATTTTTATGTAAAGAATCTGTGTACAAAATTTCATAACTGTACGAAGAAAAATCACGAAGTTTGTTATGTTACCTGGTTTGCCGCACAAATACATGGTCACCGGGCCATCTGGTTGACTGAGGGGTACTTCCGAATCCAGCTGTGCTTCAGTGTCTAATGTCCGCTATAACCTGCCGTGACCTGTGTTGTACTTAGTGCAGGTGGTGTCCAGTCCAACTTGTGACCTTTTTCAAATATTTTTGGAAATAAATATAACATGGTGTGAAAATTATTGGAATTGATTCAGTTACTGATTCTGAACAAACTATATTCAGGTTTCGCATATACTAAAAATAATGTTGTATAACATTCCATTGACTATACCCTCTTGCCCCCGACCACGTGCAAAGTATTATATTGTATTTATCGAGATTCTGAATGGCGACAATTTTTTTTTCAAAAACTTTACGGTTAAAGAAAACACGTATTTCCTGGAACAAGTTTTATGAAATATTCGAGTAAAACACGGAATTATCGAATGCCAACAGGGTTTTTAGGTGTAATCTCTCTTTTTTTGCATTGCCTCTTCGTCAAACATCGCGTTGGATTGCGTTAGATAAAGCAACAAGCTTTTGAACCGTGCTCTATGTTGAAGATAGGCGAGTGAAAAAGGACACCTATTAACTCAACAATGAATTTACTGCCAGCGAACCTTTGAGTGGTAGAAAGAGATCACATTCGCCTTTATAATATTATTGAGATGTGATTTTAATCTGTCCGTGGAGTTTCTAGCACGTTCTTCTCCATAGATATCAAAGCTTCATCTATTTGACTCACGAACCGTGAAACTTCAAAAGTCTGTAAATGTAACAATTAATGCTTCAAAAATAAATACTTAATCATAAATCAAAACATCTTGTCTAGTCTTTTCACATACTTGAATGACTTTTCTGAACTTGACTTATTCACTACTAAGCCCCGTGTATTCAATCGAATTCTTACCAAATATTCGTTCGATAACGGTTTTATTTAGCACTGTACACGTTATATTATGATTGTGTCTTATTGTAAAAATCATTGTAATTTATCGTTTTTTTTTTCTCTTTCAAGCATGTTCTTCATAGCTATTTAAATGCGAAAACATTTCATTAGTTTATAGTTGCATAATTTGTTGTTTTTATTACTGTTTGTGTTCCGATTAAAATAAAATAAAATATAAACATTAATACCGCTCGCTCATCGCTTCCCGTCTTGCCACACGCCAACCTATAAGGCTGTGTATAGACATCACACGAGAACTGTGGGGGTGGTGAGCCAATGATAACTGTGGCGGAGTAGTCGCGATACATTGACTTTGTAACATAGTAGATAAGGTTGGAGTGGCGCGGCTAAGGTTTGTTTATAGTTACCTTACCTTTAATTAATCGCATCTTGTACTGGGAATTTAGATTTTAAAGGATATGTCTCGTAAGTTCTATTTTGAATGACTGGTAAACTTACCTCTCTGATGTTGTTATTATTGTGATTGATCAAACTATCGTATAAAAAATGTGCTATTCCAGGACATGCAATACTTCCTACTCGTGTACCAAGTTTCATCGAAATCTGTTCAGCTTTTCGAGTTTGAATAAGTAAAAAAACATACACACAAAATTTCACTTTTGTTATATACCTAAGTCTGATATAAATCTAATAATTTTATTTTGTTGTTTCAGGTAAGTTTAGTATCTCTATTTCCGTAGTAAGTATCTATTGAAACATTATTCTTTTAAAAATCTGAATTGCTTTTAGAGGTTGTATTTTAGCGTCTGAAACAATATTAGCACATATTTAAATATGTCCTTATTTTTAAATCAGCATCTTCGTTACTTGGGTTCTGCGTAGCACGTTTTGTTTCTCCATTCTGTTTTCTTTCTTTCTTTTCTTATTCATAATTACTTGAATATAAATAAATAAATAAAGTACCACGTCGCCTCGACTCCATTCCTAGCTCTGCGTCCGTCACAAGACGCATGCGCTTACCGCAGCGGTTAGCGCGGCCGTATCCTCACTAGTTACACAGGCAGGGGCCCACGACCGGGCGCGATCCGCCCCGCACTTTGTACCCCGGTCCCCCGGCCGTGTGTATACGCGCTATGCCGGTTACATCGCGCTATAGGTACGTGTCGCAGCACTAGTGGAGCGATGATACCGAGAGCTGGAAGTCGGATTGTGTAGGGATGGGACACTGTTAAGTGAGTGAGGTATCGATGGTTTTTTTTTGTGATCTGTGTAATTGATTTGGGGGAGATAAGATAAATTAAGAGAAATATCAATATTTTTAATTTATATTTTGTGTAAATGTGTTTTACACATTACTATCTTCTAACGTCTTTTTTTAGATGTCGAAATGGTTAGCATTCGTTTGAATGGAAACCCGCGTAGAATTCTATATCACACATAGCACACAGTTGAAGCCTATCCAACAAAAATATGGCCTAGATAGCAGCAAAGCTTTCAGTTTTTACCCGGAACCAGACGCATGAATATTCATAAATATCTTGGTTTGACAGTGAACAATTTCGCTGAAACGAGAATTGAACGCGAAACTACACTTTACTGTATACGACTTGTTTTTATGAAATGTTCACTGTAAAAGTTACGGTTCCTAGAATTGGTTACGTACGTTACTACTTTTCCAGTTAATGAACACAGGAGCAGGAAAATAAAAATATTTTATTTTGTATTTTTTTGACTGGCCTGTTGGTCTAGTGGCTAGAGGCCCTGACTGTTATGCCGGAGGTCGTGGGTTCGATTCCCACCCAGGACAAATGTTTGTGTGATGAGCACGTTCATTTGTTCTGTGTCTGGGTGTAATTTATCTATAAATGTATGTATTTAGAAATATAAGATTAGACGGCGTTGTGTGATAGTTGTGGAATCTTATTATTATTATTATTATTTTAAATAAATTTGTTAATTAAAAGATATTATTAAGCTGTTCGGGTCTGTCATGTAATGATAAATTAAATTACCATTTGATTATCATCCTATTTCTTTTTTTGTTGTGTAGGCTATGTTGGATGAAATAAATAATAATCATTATTATATATCTTAAGGATTTTTTCCTGTTACATATATTCTCACGTAAAAACGTTATTAAAGTTTATGCCTAATTCAACACACATCTATAGCTTTCAGGCTATTGAGTGAGACATATTATTCTCTCTCTATATTATAAAGATTTCGCATAAATCCACCTCTTCGCGTCGGCCCAGGGTGTACTGGGGCCTTAAGCATGAAGTGTCAAACGTGCGAACGAAAAAGAGGGATGAAGCTGTACACTATATCTACTTCCAACCCTTTAACAGTTCAGTTTAGGTCGTCAAATGAATCGCGTTAAGAGCTCGTCGTATAGGGCCTCTAGTTTTCGATTTTCGAGAGCGCAATCGTCGATATACTTTAAAAAAAAAAAACAATAACATTATCTCCAATTACTTTAAACACTCCACATCACTAATGAAAATAAATTACCGCGTGAAAGCACAGGCTAACAAGCTCTAATAACATTAATGACTGTGCACTATCATAGCGCAGAAGCCGGCATCGCGAAAATCATGTGTTCGGATCGCCACGCTACGGTACGAATCGCACAAAGCTGTACGAATACGTACAAGTACGAATCGCATATAAACGACACACGGCGGCGAATGCGCGATCTATAAATCTAGACTGTGTAATTGAAACATTATAACTCAATAACAGGTCGGTGTGTTCGTTAGTGATGTGCGAGTTGTGCAATTTTATCGATAGTATTTTGTTGAGATTTTATAATTCTTTGAGTCGTACGTACCTATAGTATAATATTTGAAATACTTATTAGAAACTTGTTGCTGATTTTTATTGTGATCACATTTAAAAATCTGGCATATGAGTATTTCTTTTGGTAAGATCGGTTAATTAGTAATTGCATGATCGCATCTGTTTCCAAAATAAAAGTTATTTAATTCAATTTTATTAGTATTCGTCGATAGATAATGAAGTCATTTTAGTAGAGTCATCAGCACCACTATTCACTAAAGTACATAGATACTATCGCAGACATTATCCTAAGAAATCTAAGAAACTTCTAAATTAGCATACTTTCGTATTTCTCCAGTGCCTCATTCTTTCTTTCAATGAATTCCTAATTAATGAAGTCCCAACCAATTATTTATTCTACCAAGTACTTCATTAAAAGTTTTACGTAATTTTCAGTCGGATAAATCACGCGTTTCTGTCAACGTTGTGATATTTTTGGAGTTTTAATATGCTTCATGTGGTGAAGCTAACAGATGGATAATATTTTTATAGGCACCGTTTCATAATTATCGCTTGACTGTGCTCAAAAGTGTTGACGGAGGGCATAGCTTCGGCGGCTATTTTAAACGTGATTTAAGGTAGACACTCATGCTCGCTAGGGCTGGCTGGGATGTCTGGCAGATCTGTTGGATTATTTGAAAGAGTCGCCGTGGCCTTGGAACGCAAAATGCGATTGAAGGAACACGGGTGGGTTTTAAACGGTTAAATTCTGACAATCTGGCTCTACCCAGATGGAATGAGACTGGTCGGCGACATAGTCCGAAGAATCGCCGAACTTAGGGCCTGTGCACACCACGTTTTTTAAACGCGCCATGACGCGCGCCTGTGCCTGTGCCCTAAGCAGCAGGAGGCAGGGGTTCGACATTAATCATAGAACAGATGATCGATAGAGCTGAAGGTTAGGAAGTGGTGGCCGGGCACCAGAAGCCGTTGGAAGGCCTGTCACAAGGTAGAACGATGACCTGGTGAGAGTCGCGGAAATACGATGGATGCGAGACACACGTTCGTTGTGGCGACAGTTTGGGGAGATCTTTGTCCAGAAGTCGACATCTTTCGGTTGAAATTATTATGATGATAAGATCGAAAAAAGTTATTTCATGATAACGTAGTAAGGTCCTTTCTCTGTATAATATAAGGTCGCTTTCTGCATCTGTTTTTTTGTTAATTTGCTAACCCAACCTAAACAAATTTTGATACAGTTTTCACTAAAAGCAAAATCGATAAACGGAGGATTTTTGTTTGTGTGTATTGTATGATTTGCTCCCGTGCGAAGCCAGTGTGGGTCACTCGTTTTTTTTTTTTTTAATATAAGGTTGTATTTCCCGTGTCTTTTAGATTTGGGTTATGTACAGGATGTAATGAAGCGAAATTGAGAGGTAAAGTAATTTAAAAAAACAATTAAGACGGACTAGAAAAATAACAAAAAAAAGTTGACCACTAAAAATAGTTTAGCAGATGATTAAGTTACACGATATCTACTTAGCACCACCGCTCTAAGGCAAACCCAGTAGCCGTTCGATGCAAGCGTAATCGTGTTACCGAAGCGCGCCCTCCACGGGGCAAATCTCATTTTTATTAGGGAAGTAACGTGGAAAGAGTGGAAATGACACTGCACCGAGCACTTCCGACCCCTACACGTTTATACAGGTGTCTGTACTCCACCAACTACCATAATAACCCTTATTTAAGATGTGACAAAGTCTATTTTTGAGTGCTAGGGTGTTAATTTGTAGCGCATGCGCAATACGGTGGACGCTTGTGTTGTGTCAGTCGTCAGTCGGGCGTCGGGCGTACTAATAAGCGCACGTGTGCCGTGCGATTCTTTGTGCAGTAGTGATGTGACGTGTTGCAACATCGGCATCGATGTAAATAACGTTTGTGTACATTTTTTAGTGTTTGTGTTTGAAAGTGATAAGATCTTACAATTTTTAGTTTTCGCGAATGAAATCTAATGGAATACAAAGTTTATTTTAAATTGCACTAAAAATAAAATGCCATAAAATACTCAACAAAAATGATTAAATTATATCGCGTAAGTACAGTGTAGGGTGGCCACGGCGCGCCGGTACCGCGGCGGTCTCGACGAGTGCCACAGTTTATGTTTTAATAATGGAGGTATTAGCGTCGCGGCTGTCACCCCCGACGGCACTCCGCCGCGGCTACTGTCGCCAGGACTTACTCAAACTGCGGACGATCTCTTCTTAATTTGAAACTTTGATACTTTACCGAAGTGGCATGATTTTTGGTATAATTATATCACATTTTGTCTGCACCTATCTTGTATCTACATCTGTTTATCTTGATTAATCAAATATCATTATAACTATTGGCGCCAATCGTCAGTGTGATAAGAATCCAGAAACGAGAGAAAATAATGTACAAATCTTAGTAGAATCTCCCTATGACAAAAACACAAATTGTCACTTACATAATGAGAGAATATTCGTTGTCAACGAAGTGAGAATTAATGTCCAGATATTGTCGGCGTACCTATTTACGTAGTTACTGTATCCGGAAAAAATGTCCTTCATAAGGACATTTAGATATTGGGACCTAGCGTGGTCCACCAATCTGTACTGGGCCCGCGTGGTGGATTACGGCCCATTCCCTCCCCTATAGAGGAGGCCTGAGTCCCAGCAGTGGGAACATTACAAGGCCGATTGTGCTTATTGGGACGGTGTAAGCAAATGCTGACATGTTCGAGATTAAAATTCTAGCTTCCAAGTATTACGCACCAAAGTTTTTCAGGTGTCATGCTCCTGAAAAATTGGTAATCATACGACCGTCCGTCCGTCGTTACGTCGTTGGTGTCATCCTTTTCATAGAAAACTAATTAGAAGCTTCGCTCAACATTGAATGAGCATCCATTCATGTCACCCTGGCTTATTTCATGTCGACGTAAACAGCGTCACGTAAAGACTGTAACGTAATGACTGCATAAGCAATAACTCCTCTTCGTTAGAGCACGATGTCCCATAGCAGTCTGTACACGTTTATATTTATGTATCCTTTTTTGCTTCCCCTAACGAGATACCATAGAGTAGGCTTCCAGCAACTGCATATCAATACTAATTTAAATGCTTCTTTATTATTGATAGGCTCGCGTTTGACCACTATCTCACTCTGATGGTAAGCGACGATGTGGTCGACGATGAAGCATACGTGCCTATAGTAACCTATTCATTCTTGATTTAAAGCTCGGTGGGAATTCTATCGTGTTTTTTACCTCTTCTCGTTTTTTTCAATGCTCAACGGAATTAATGAAACTTGGTGGCACCCACTTATGAGTATTTTCCCTTGGGATAGTTTTCGAATTTCCAGTGAGCGAAGCCACTGGCTGAAGCTAGAATGGAAATGAATAGTGTTATCCTCTTGCTCATACTGTTTCATAACCCTGCTACATCTTGAAATGAAATGCCGCGCGTTTCGCTGTCTACTCTATTCAAAAGTAATATCGTTAGCTCTGCTCTCCGTGGGTCGGATCACTCTAGCTGTATTATCTTTCTGTACATTGCATTTCATGCTCAATACACTGGATATATGGATGAAACAGTTCTGGGGCTGATTGATTGACTTGCTGGTAGATGGGAGCAAAGTCAAAAACTAAAAAAACAATGTTAATTTTGCTTCAACATGACGGCACGGTGCAGTGGTTGAGCGCTGAGTGGCTGCGTTTAACGGGTTCGATTCCCACGCGGAACAAATATTTGTGCTGGGTCTAGGTATCTTGTGTATGTGATGTTTGTGAATGCACCCACGATACACGAGTAATTCCTAGTGTGGGACAATGTTTTCTTTATTAAAAATTAACCGACCCGGTGAACTTCGTACCGCCTAATAGCAAGGATAACGCCATCTACTGGCATTACCATAGGAGCATAATTAATTTTATAATGACATTTTAATTAGAGATGGCGTTGTATTCGGCTTTTTTTTCGTGATTTTAACCGACTACAAAAAGGAGGAGATTCTATATTCGGTTGAATGTATGTTCTTTTTTTATGTATGTTCACCGATTTCTCGGTCAATGGTGGACCGATTTAGTTTTTTTTTTCATCGTTTAAACTTTCCCTGGACTATCTCGAATATTTTAAGACAAAATTAGCCAAATCGGTCCAGCCGTTTTTGAGTTTTAGCGAGACTAACGAACAGCTATTCATTTTTATATATATTGATAACCTTTACGAGTATGTGCGGTATCTTTTGTGGAATTCACAAAAGATACCGCACATACTCGTAAAAGAAGATTTACCATGTTGTAGAATGTAATCTTAGTAAGTTACTGCAATTATTGCAAAATTGCTGGGTTTTTTTTTCACCTTGCATCTATCGAGATAAGCAAAGCTAATAAATAATGTATTGTCAAATATTTTCTAACTGAAACAGAAATTTGGAGCAATTTGTATTTTGATTAGGAATTGCACGCGTTTTTCGAAATGGTTTCCTTGATTTTTTTTTGGGGAATCCGTTGAGACTTGTTCAGTGAAATCCACTTGGATGAAGACAAAACAAAATCTAATAGGAACTAGACATAACAAAATGTGCAGTGTTGTAACAATTTAACCAACCATTACAGTCATTTACTACGTTTTAAAGGAGTTTGTTGATTTTATTTTATCGACATTGCCGCAATTTTCAGCTCGTACCGTTCCCTCTTTCGCAGAATCACAACCACCGCTCTGCCAGTAAATATTACAGCCTCAGCATAAACCCCGGTGTGTTTGCTGTTGTTTAAAATTAGTGTTTTATTACCAGTAAACGTTAGCTGAACTGCGCGTAAAGTATTTCCAAGCTTTAGAGCCGCGTTTACAGAGGCGGACGAATTGTCGACAGTTCTCATGTCAAATGCGCTATAAGCTTCTAATTTACCTTATTTGTATGGCCTATATCATCCATATTATCATCATCATCATCATCATTATCATTTCAGCCGAAAGACGTCCATTGTTGGACATAGGTCGCCCCCCAACCGTCTCCACAACGACCGATCCTGTGCGTCTCGCATCCATCGCATTCCCGCGGCTCTCGCCGGGTCGTCGGTCCACCTTGTGGGAGGCCTTCCAACTCTGCGTTTTCCGGTCCGCGGTCGCCACTCTAGAACCTTTCGAACCTATATCATCCTACTGCAATGCAAAGGCCCTCCTTTCCCTTTTCCAGACGATTTTGTTTTTTACTAGTGCGAGTCGGTCCTGCCTTTAATCTTCGCTTTGGTCTGTCGCGATGTTCTCTGGTCTTTACATATTGAGTGGTTTTTAAATCTTATTGCTCATCTATCACTATTGGCTTCAAGTTTTATTACTTGCTTCCACGTCTGTACTAATATTATGAAGAGAAAATATTTGTTATTTTGTTAAACTCAAAAAGTACTTGACCGATTTTGAAAATTCTTTTACCAGTAGAATACTATTGTATCACTTTGTGACATATGCATATATTTAACGCGGGCGAAGCCGTTGCCAGGAGCTAATTATTAATCATGATGTTGATATGGACATTGAAGCTTTCGTCATCAGCATCATCATTATTGAAGCTTTTATCATCATCATAATTGAAGCTTTCAATCACACTAATATTATAAAGGCGAAAATTTGTATGTATGAGTGTGTGTATTTGTTACTCCTTCACGGTTTAGTGACTGAACGGGTGTGGGTGAAACGTGGCTTAGGGATAGACCATGTCCTGGAATGGAACATATGGCTTTTTACCCCAGAGTTTCTGGCTTTCACGCTGGCAAAGGTCTGGTGAAAGATAGTAATGAATAAGAACTAGCAATGATTTCATATTGTGTTCTGTTACATATTTTTATAACTCTGCCACATCAAAACCAATAGTAATTCAACATATGTTTGAAGAAACAATGGCATTGAATCAAATAACACTGCTTCCACATTCTTTCACAACGAGACATGAACTATGTGTTCCCATAGACAGTCGACGACATTTTACGTATGATTTGCTGTACTCTCTTTTTTTTTAGGTGGTAAATCATCCTATGACTTCTCGGACGTACCAGACTTTTACTGACTAAAACCCTCTTCTGTACCTCAACCGTGACCCTAGTAGGCTTCGACTTCGTACTCTCTGCTGTATTATTTATTCTCGAAGAAACAAAACAGTATCTTATCAAGTCAACCGCAAACAAGACTTCAATATCGAGCATCTGTGTTATTAAATTCCGCAAGTTTCGCATGTATTAACAAATTTCGGAGCTCGTCTCCAACGCTTTACAGCTGCGGTTTATGCTCGCCAACTTATAAATGAACTTCTGCTGTAGACTCTACAGTATGCTTATTGATTTTCTCGGCACGATTAAGAGATGCATATTTGATGCCTCCAGCGTTTTTTATTTGTTCGTTCGTAGTTTTAAGCATTGTTGCGGCGTAATTGGGAACTGACGTTGTAGCAACAGATGTCTGCCCCTCTAACATTTTGGGGCGGAATATTTGATGACCTGTTTTTGAATTTAAAGCCACTCTGTGCTGAGGCTTTCCTGTAAATTTCTTTTTATTGTTGATAGGCTCGCGCTTGACCATTATATCACCTGGTGGGAAGCGACGATGAAGCGCTAGACTCTTGACTTACAGATTCCTTGAGGGTTTTTTAGGTAGGAAAATCATCTAATGACAAATCCCGCTCTTGGGCGGAGCGAGAGATAGTGTCAGACTTTTACTGACTAAAAACCCACTCCTGTTCCTTCTTCGCCTTCGTCGGGTTTTTATTTTCACACTACCCGTAAGAATTCCACTGCTTAGCTATAGGCACAATGAATGTGTTCCCAAAACGTTTAGTGCGTATAGGTGGGATGTTCACTATGTGGCACCTAGTGACGCATCGCCGTACGCCTGGTAGCCCGCTGATAGAATGGGCTTGGTGGAATTAGGCTATGCAATTCCGACGCACACACCCCGAAATGCAAACTGCGTGAAACATTTTCTCTAAATTTTCTACATAATTTACTCTAATATTTTGTCACCGCATTATACCATTCATTCCTCTGGGTCAGTAATAACAGTCAGTACTGTCACCGCAACAAGCACTTACAGTACTAAACCGCGTTGCAAATAATTTATTTTAATTACAACACTTAAAAATCCAGTTTAGCGTACATCTCCATTAAGGCGGGCTGCCTTACTTCCCCTAGGAGTCGTGTTTGTTCTGTTTGTAAATATACCATGCGACATTTAGCGGTGCAGCGCTTTTTCTCTCTCTTTGTTTTCACTAAGTCGCCTGGTCGGCTTGAAGCGTTTATGATTACATTCTGCTTTTTTTTTTTCATTGGTTTGATGTCATTATTTATCATCTTTCACTTCACACTTCACACTTCAGATTGTGTCTGAGGAATCAAGTCCAAATGAACCCTTAAACTATGGTAGGTCATCATCGTCTTCCCGCCCCTGGGCCCTTTTTTCCTTCCATTCGATTTTATTAACTGTCAAGTTATCAATGACGCCCTTCTATCATATCACTCCTCACATTATCCTTTCATATTTTCATTTGCTTCCCTCTTCTACTTCATCCATCCACATGTATAATCATAAGTCTACATGCGTTTCATTCCTCGTCTTCACTTATTCGTACAAAAACAAACGATTCCCTTTCAATAATCAGTCACTAGCGCCACTTACAAACTTCTGTTATACACTATACTAATTTCTTACTTTATCCGTTCTATGAATAGTGTTTCTTTCAATGAAATATATCATACCAACTGAAACCACTTCACTTCATCAAGAAATTCAACTAAACAAAGTTGTGACACTTCCGCAATCCTATAGCCTTGCAAAAAATATCGCCGCGTCGTATACAGCTAATACAGCGGCGCTTCCCGCTGAAAGCGCCACACTCGGCCTGACCAATACGTGGTTTTATGGCTTTCTGTGCGTGCCTCGGCGAAGAGCTTCGTGTTTGTTAATTTGCCACCTTCCCTCCCTTACCCGTGACCCCCTCACACTCCATCGGGCTCGGAATACACGGAACACGGTTGCGGTCGCGCCTGTTGCGTTTTAATCGTACCCTGACCACCTATAATGTGCTGAGCTCTTTGTAAGGACTCGCGTTGGTTGCTACGGCTGTTTGCACGCTATTGTTGTGTTTTCTTTTTGTGGTTCCCGTTAATATATTTAGATCATAATCTTTACTTTCAGTAGCGACTTTGTATATACATATATATATATTTTACAATTCTCGCAGTGTTGTGCTTCATCTCACAATCATTCATAACTAGCGAGTTATAATAGTTTCGACTTATGCTCATATTCACCGAATGAGTGATCGCGCTATGTAAGAACGGCGCACCCTCAGTCAATCAAGCTCTTTTTTTAAATGGAAAATCATCGAATAACTTCTGCCTCTCTAGACGGAGAGAGTGTCAGACTTTTGCTGACTAAAATTTACCGTGTGACTTCAGTTGCCCTTTGCGTTCTAGGACCGCTGTGATCGCAATCAGGCCCTACAGGCTAGATACTATGAGCTATAAAATGAATCTAAAAATGAAAAGATTAGTTGCATATCTTTTCATTTTTAGATTCATTTATTAGACTTTAATCTTCACAAATTCAAAGAACAATCAAAATCGAATGGAATATTGCTTAATCCTGATTAAGATTTTAAGGACCTCCACTCTACAGATTACCATTAACAAGGCCATAATTCCTTCCCCCAATTTTACTAGCAAAAGCAGGTCACCAATCGAACACACTCAGGCTAAATAAAATTATGTCACCAGAATAAAAGCCGAATGAAAAATACAATCGTATGAATACGATAGCTGTTTTATTCGTAGTTTTTAGCCTTTTTTGTTCCAAGCCCCGATGTCTATGAAAATGAATTCCGTTTATTACTTTTTCCATTTGATCTGTCGTTCTCACAATTGGCGAACAGTGTGTATGCCGTTGGCTGTGTTTAATTAACATTTGGTAAATGCATTTTGAGCTAACGCTAAAATATGCCAGCATCTGTTAATTAAAATCGTTTTGTAATGATGTGTAGTCATCAATATCGATGTTGTAACTGCGATGGATCAGCAAGCTTAGACAAATAACATTTCTGTTAGCGTTTCCATCAAACGCTAAGTAAAAATGTATGACAATGATATTACCTGTCACGTGATTTCTCCACAGGTAATGTCATTTCCATACACTTTGTTTACAATATTTTGTCTATGTCTACAATACTTCTAAATTCTGCTTTTTTGCCACTAATTAACATGAAATCGTCCAATCATTCAGATAAATAACTCCGCAAATATTTTTAATCGATTCTGTGTAAAAATAAACACTGGATGGAGGGGCCTATCGAGTGGGTACTTTTTCATAGCGGCTTGGGCCGGGAGCAGCTGCTTCGGCGGAACCCATTTAATTATATCGAACGACGTAATTGACGCTTTTTTAACGTTACATTTGAAATTCCGATTCCGCGAACGTGATCCGTGTGATAATTTTATCGATACGATATTTCATTTGAAATTTAATTCCTTATCCTTATTTGGCGGAATGAATTAATGCGTTGATTTGGTTTCGCACTTTCTTTGCTGTTTACGAAACTGATTTTCATTGGAAAGAACTCCAATGTCTGTATTTTATAGTTGTTCGTGTCCGAAATACCTAATCAAAATATAATGAATGAACGTTTTTAATACTCTAAATTCCTTTGTATGCGACATAGTTAGTTCAATCAATCCTAAACAAGGCCGCAACGATCACCAAATAAATAAACGACCTCCATCTAAATAATTCGAACTATTAAATAAAACTTATCTCGCATTATTAACTTTAATGGCGTCATAAATACAGAAATAGTCCAACAAGTGCGTGTAAACCAGTCCGGCTCAGAATACTTACATCAATTAGTTTAATGCGCGCACCGAACACGGCTCGATTCATCCGTCGAGCTCCTGGCGCCCTCTTAATTATTTATGAGTTGAGAGTATAAAGTGCTCCCTCCGAGACTGAAGGAGAATGCGCGCCAACCAACAGCCGCGGTAAATCACGCGCCAATTGACATCACCTCCGAGATAAAATGTCCTGACGCGGACACAATGGCCCGCGCATCGATATCGATAGCCCATACCTTCTTGTACGTTCGCATCACTAGTTTGTATTCCAGGAGAGTTCAACATTTTTAACATTCGAAAATTGAACGGCGAAACGAAAAGTGAGGGGAAAATGTTGAGTGCTATATTCGCGCGAACGGCGCTAGTGTTGTGTCTGTGATGTGCGTTTAGTGTGTCCTGATGGATTACCGGGCGCCTCCCCCTACAATGAACATCGGCCCGCCGTACTTCCCGCATCCAGGTAAACATCACTTTTGATTTCTTTTAGTCGTGTAAATGTCACGAGAATTCGATGCAATAAGTCATGTTATAACTTTTTTTTAAAATGAAATATACTAATGCTTGACTGCGATCCCACTTGATGGTAAGCAGTGATGCAATCGTTGATGGTGAATTGCACTAGTTTATTAAGAGCCTAACTTTGATTACACCTAAATTATAAATCGGACGGAAAGTCCGCTGCAGGCAAATTGTTTCAATCCTAGAAAAAAATTAAATTTAAATTTAAATAAATACCGTATTATTAGACCCCTCACAGCTCTTAGCCCAAGAACCCTTAGCTATAAAGATAATTATACGCGCAAGGTTAGGGCCGATCCCCCCGGGGGTCGCTTGGTCGCCACTGACGGGTTAATTGACCGGCTCGAGAGCAAAATGTCAACCGGACCCGTGATGGATGACGTGCCACGGAATGTTCACGGCTCCGGTACGGATTGTGAGGATGTTGAAGTAGGTTATGACGTTGCTCAACGGTTTAGCTACTTGAAATTGTTTGCTTGAATAGTTTGACAAGTTAGATCGCTCTTTTAGGGGTCATCTTTTGTGGTGTTTTCGTATTTTAGCACAGACAATAAAACTTCTGTTGTTATACTGGATGAAAGTTGTCGAGAATCAAGATAATGACGTACGATTAGAGAATCGTATGACCATTAGTGGACTTCATGATGACGGCTTGAATGAGGAACACAGCTGGTAGCAACGATCTCTTGCGCCGGGCCTTGGTACAGGCCATGGTCCGGAGCGAGGAGGAGTGGCAGGCGGTCGCCTCTTTTAGCGAAGCAGTAATGCTAGCAAATGAGGCGGCCACACGCGCGAGTGAGATGTGCCGTTACGCCCCAGCCGCCGGGATCCTGATCCCAATTTCCAGCCAACGTAGTCGCTGGCTTGCGCTTCTCCATCAACGATTGCATCACTGCTTACCATCAGGTGGGATCGCAGTCAAGTTTATATTATTTATTAAAAAAAAAGTCTGACTGATCCCTCTCGCGCGGAGCAGGAAAGGTTTTTAATGATCATCCATCTCACAAAAAAAAATACATACATATTGCCAGTCTTATAGGTTAATTACGTAAAAGGCATATTTATTCTGATTTTCATTCGAATACGCGAGAAGTATCAAAACAAAGACACGATTTCCCGCTCAAACCTCCCAAACATGAGTACAGTTTCCGTAAAAGTGGAGTTTCGCAATAAATAGTTAGTATCTGCGGCGGGGGTTGCGACCCGGCCGGGAGCGGGACTGTCTCGCAACCCCGCGATACCATCGTCACCCTATCGAGATGCGCGCGCACGACGCCGTCCCGGCTCCTTGTTGCGCCTGCCCCAGGCATAAGCGGGAAGCGGGAAGTAAAACTGGTGTTATGGAAGTTATAGTGGCAAGGCGGGTGCTTGAAACATTGTCATTTGACAGCTTAATCCGATAGTAGAGGAAGACCTAAAAAGAAATAGTATATTTTGATACAAGTGCAGAAAGTTTGTCATTGCGACCGAGGCGGAATTTACACGAGCCGTAGGCGAGTGTGTTATGGAGCCGAGGGCTACAGTGACAAATTAGCACGTGTCACAAACGACTTTTTTCAATACACTTACGAAGAAATGAATAAACGGGGGTTGACCGGCGACTTGCGGGGGTCGACGCGCGCCCAGTCGATAAATGTAATAACATTGTGGTGGGGGAGAGCACGCGCTATTTCTGTACCAGTGCAAAAAGCAGTCTAAATGCGTGCCTAAAAGCGGTGGGATAAGAGCGGGTTTTAGAGTAAGTGTATTGAAAATTACTTAACGGCTTATCAATCGTTTTGCCTAGAGCAAAATTGATAAGAAGGAGGAGGATTAATGAATTTAGACACGTCGTTCTTGGTCTTGTCTTTTTTCTTTCTCTTTGGGTGACTTAATGTATGGCATCAATGCTGCAATTAACGTAGCCACCTATCCAGGATCCAGAAAATCTGAGGAGTTTATCATCAACTTGAAAAAAAAAAAAACGGCTTTGATGCGTAGGCTGATATAAGATCTATATATAAAATGACCCTGGTGTGGTTTTATTGAGTAAAAGTCTGTCCTTTCGCTCCATCCAGAGCGTAAGAAGTAATTGGGTGGCTCAACCTTAAAAAAAGTACATATTTCCTCGCTCATCCTAGCAACCTGTTATTATCGCTCGCTCTCATCACTCACTCCACACGCTAACTCAAGCCCCCGCTACCGGGTGGTGGGGTGTAACGGTACCCGTCGGAAATGGCCGTCAGATTTGTCGCGCCCCACCGGCCCGCCAATTACCGCCCCGCTATAATTTATATGTAACTTTACTGCCTACCGCAATCATTATGTTGTGGGAAATGGGACTTTCTGGGTTTGTTACACCTTTTGTCAGGAATGAAGGTATGTCATAGTCCTCAAAGGGGTCCGAATGAGGTGTGTTTCAAGAGTTTGAAGGTGTAAATTGTATACGGTCAATAATGTCGACTGTTGAAGTTGCGTCCTCTATTTGCGCTGAAATGTCTTCTCAATTGTATTGTAGTCAATGATGTGTCACACTTTAACCATTTACAGAGGTGGGAGTACAAACTTGCCTTTGTTATTTTATGTCTTGCTCTAACTTGGATGAAATCGTAAATAATATATATTTATAATACCGGGCTCTGTCAGTGGCTTCACTCGCCTTGCACTCGCAAATTACCTCTAGAGTATTTGCACTCGCATTATAAAGTACCTATTCTATTATTATTCACTTTATTCATTCAATATACATATTAATTAAATTTTTAAATATTCCTTTTTAAAAAAAATCATATAGAAAAAAAAAAAAACATTTAGAAATATAAAAAATAGTAGTCCGCCGGTATCGAGACAGGGTCCAAGCTACCGGTGGTAAGGGCTCCAGAGACAGGAACCTCCTCACGATGCGAGCCGTATCGAGGAGTACTGCCTTCTGTATCAGGCCCTTGATCCAACCGTGCAATGACAGCTTCGACAGATGGTCGTCGAAGCTTTTGGCTATAAGGCCGTTGGCGGTCACGACAATCGGCACAATGACAGCCGAGTCCACATTCCACATGTCAACAACTATTATTATTATTATTATTATATAACTTTATGACTTTTTAACTTAACTACTTACTTTTCTTACTTAATGTTATAATTTTTTTTTTCTCTCTTTTTTTACTTTTTTTTCTATTCTATGTGCTATTCCAGCACATAGACAGGGTACACTTTCATCCAAAACCATTGAGCAGTTTGAGTGTGACTGAGTAAAAAACATACATACGTACAAACTTTGGCCTTTTTAACATAACTAGTTGCTGCCAGTAGCTTCGCCCGCCTGATAGCAGAAAGTTGTCCCGAGAGAACATACTCCCGAAATAAAATGTATCTTACTTGCTATACCAGTAGATACATAGGTTACCCGTGTACTCAGTTTCATCGAAATCCGTCCAGCCGTTCGAGCGTGAAGATGTAACAAATACACATAATGCACAGACTCCTCAACTTTCACCTTTATAATATCAAGTGAGATTGTGATACAATACTGGTAGGTAGTTTATAAGGAGCACTTTTCATTATGAAGAAATGTCTGTGTAACCATGGAAATTTCCTTTCATTCTATTCTTAGAATAAGCTTTATGTTACCTTCATTTATGAGAAGAAAATATTTGAAGGAGAATATTATTGATACCGCCCACGGCGCCATCTATAAATACTACGGATTATGTTCGATAGCAAATAATAATTGGTAATTCCATAGCTTTTCAAATCGCTTTTCCACTGAACCGATCATGTTGCGGTACGCCCTCGGTTTCAATGGAATACATTTATTGTTGGTATAACATCGTTCAACAAATTAGTACGATGTGTTGTCTGTACTGGCATCCATTAGGGATTAAAATCGCTGTAGATGCATTTGTTGGTTAAAAAAATGCAGTCATTGGACATATTAGTATATTATACCTTATTTGGTATTGGTTTATTGTGCAATACTTACTCAGCATCTCTTACGGAGAGACAGTAGATCTCCTTTTAGTTTGTAAATAAAACATGCTTTGCTTTTAGTTAGTTAAATTGAGGTTATTTAATATAGGCATAGCCAGCCTTATAATGTTCCCACTGCTGCCACTCAGGCCTCCTCTCTAGGTGAGGGAATGGGCCGTAATCCACCCCGCGGGCCCAGTGCGGGTTGGTGGATGTCACATGTGTTCGAATTTTTGGACATGCCGGTTTCCTCACGATGTTTTCCTACACCGTTTTGAGAGCAGTGGTGATGAAACAAACCTCTTTATAATATTAGTGTAGATAGGTGCAACTGCTGAAACCTTGGTGAAATGTGTCTCGTTAACAAATAAAAAAGGAGTCCATTCAGAGTGCGCTTAATATTCCAACCGAAGAATCGTCATCCTTAATGACCTTTTTATAATAGTTCTCAGAAATTCCAAACCACTCATGATCCTCGATAGGTCGCCCGTAAAAGCTTATTTCATATTCTGCCGCTTGAGACGGTATTTACTTCAATAATATTACCCGGCTCCCGACTACTAAGTCGCCCTACCCTGTCCGGTTAACCTTATAAACCGGTGCGGATATCCTTATCCCGCGGGTCGGGGGCGTTTGTATAAAAATATCCACCGGGGTTGGGCTTAGCAGGGGTACTCTAAGCTGTGACTTGATGATTGCTTCTACAACCTTATTACGGATCACTTGAGGAGGTTGATCCATCTGTAATAGACAGTTAATTGGTTTCAACGATGGACAGTCAAGCTTTTTGAGTAGGTATGTATAATACTGATTAGTGGTGCTAGTAAAGCTCAATATCATCATGCTTAATCAACATTCATGTAGTAATCCGGCTCGAAGGACCAAAATTTATGAGGTTCCAGTACATACCATTAATATGTCGCGAGTTTATAACTGTTGGATAGTAGTTCGTTGAGCTGATGTGTCTACAATTTAGCCTAATTCAATCTCTCACTTAAATCGATCCTGTAGACACACAAAGAGGGCTCTCCCGCAAGCGAAGCGAATCTCAATTCAATCTGCTCTCCCCCCTCTATCAATCAAATCATAGTGCCGATGGAAAGCGCCGTGTCATCAAATCAAAACAGATGAGCGAACGCGTCAATCTAATAATACAGTGATGCTTATTTATCCACTCAGGCCTGCGACACCCTCTGAACTTTTAATTAAAGTTTGACGAACAACTGCCACCAAGGATTACCACCATCCATATAAAAATACATCTAAAATACTTCTTACCACCCAAACAGAACACGCTACAACGAAAATCGACTCTGAAGTCGACGCCGCAAATCACGTATTACTTCAACAAACAACCCTTAGAAATCTCAATGAAATCCGTGTCTGTGTAAATTATACTTTATTTTTGACGCCACTGAGTTCACTTTCAAGTGACGCCGTCGACACGAGGCGCCCAAATGGAAATTGATTCGCCCCGAAACGTAAGGTCGGAAGCGGCTTGTGTACCGTCCAATTTAGGTTGACCTCTCGACGGATGGGTCGGCCACCCTCTGTGGCGCGTTGCAGTAGGTTTGCGGGGGACGCGGTAGTGGCGGTTAGAGTGGTGATTTCCGGCGTTTGTTAGCTATGTATGACGCTGCGGTAGTGAGTGCTCGCTACTCCCGAAGCGGCGAGGGTATACGATTACTAACAGTAATCGCCTTGATCCCAATGAAGTTGGTAACAGACTGCCGTGCCTTGTTCCCTTAGACAAACTAACGATCAGACAGGGCAATCTACTATTTTAATGTATTAGATGTGTATAAATATTTCCAAAGATGTAATGTTATTCATAATTCATAATCATTTATTTGCTAATATGGGTAATTACATAAAGTTATTGAAATTATATTACAGTCCAACCATATTATACCTTGAGACATGCAAATTACGAGCTTTATTATTATAATAATATATTTCCATGCAAAATTATGTATTATTATTATATATATATATTGCATATTGTTATAATTGTTTTAAAATTTTAATTCTTTTGCATTACGTCCGGAATCAAACCGGCAAAATTATAGTCATCCTTCTTTACTAATTCAACTTCAAGCAGTTTTGACTAAAAGCAAATGATATAAACAATGTAATTACAATAATAATATTAACTAGTCAACAAGGTCATCTCTGATGATTGAAAAAATCACATAATGACATCACATTTCCAACTGAACCAAACGAAATGATAAACCATTCTACCACTTAATAGAACTGACCATTCACGTTCCCTGCCCACACAACCCTGTCCTCACAGAGGCTTGTTATTCATAGGCATCCCAAATATGACGCAAAGTAACATGTGTCAGACGGGCGGGTCGCGGGGAGGCGCGCCTGTAATGGAAATCCGCAGACGTTATACACAAGCCGGTGGCGCAAGGGATAGGGTGGAGCGGGGGTTTGACCAATCATAGATTTATGACTGTCTTCAGAGAGATGTAATGGTCGTAGGCAGAAATAGAAAGCGGCTGACTATGGATTATGGTGCCTTATTAAGTTTAAAACATCACCATGTTTTCGCTAGATGGCGTTGCACTCAAAATTGTTTAATTTTTAGTATATGAGAGCATTATCAAGACAAGGAAACGGTATTTGCTAAAATTGAACATTTCACTTTATTAAACTTAGTCAAATGATTACCTCAAAATCTACCTAATAGGCAAGCGTGCTCCATCGTCGACCACATCATCGCTTACCATCAAGTGAGATGGTGGTCAAACGCGAGCCTACGATGAATAAAAAAAAAAAAACGGTAGAAATACCTAAACCAATATCTAACTGTAACTCTTGAGGATAGTCGAATGTTCTTGGTATTTAGTCTTAAACGAAGTAATGGCCCGATAAGTTCTTTGGCGGGGAACAATTTATTGTATAGCTAAAACAAGTTCGTCCGATGCAGCCGATACAGTCAACCTAGCAGGGTAGCCTTGTATGGTTGGTAGCAACTAGCAACCAACCATACAGGTCAGGCTGACAGGAATGTCGAGACGTTCTCCTTTCCGCTTTCATCACGATGTTTTAAGAACATTATTTGAAAGAGTTACCCTAGCCCTCGCTATAGGTACGTGAAGGAACACAGATGGCTTTTAGTCATTAAACATCTGACACTCCCTCTCGCTACACCCAAAACGAGAGAAGTCGTTTAATTTCTTCCTTAAAAAAAGTGATGATGTATGTAATTATTTCACTAAGTAAAAGGCTGTCACTGGGCCACCCACTGCTCTTAGATTATAAACGGTGATAACCTAATTTATGCCTAGAGAAACAAATAGCTTTAGCTTAACCTACCATTCTGCCTACTTTTGTGACCCGCTGCTAGCTTATATCTTGTACCCTATGGCAGAATTGCCAGGGCGCAAACCCGGCCGGTCGAGAGCGTCGACTTCGCTCTATCACTCGTCTCCACTACTTGCTACTCTACTCGTACAGTCACAGTGCTGTAAATAAGGCTCGAAACAACCACTACGACGGTAAATGATTGTTGTACCTGACATTTGAATACGAAGAGAGGCACGGGAACCTTGATGTCTTAGTTTACGGCAATTGATTTCAGAGAACAAACTTACGAGCAGATCTTGAAAGTGTGCCACCGCGACTGAACGGATTTTCATGCGGTTTGCATCATAAACCGAGTGATGATGAAAGCCGAGAATTTCAAAGATCTGACACCCGTGCGAAGCTGTGACGGAAGAGTTTGTTTGTTTGGTTGCACGCGCTAATCTCAGGAACTAATGCCCATTTATTGAGGCTTATGGGCTATGTAACATCTTGCTACGACCAATAGATAAAGACAGCCACAATCAGTTTATAGTAATCTGTATCGGGGTTATGAGGCTACTGGCGCAGGGATATCGTGTTGCTCTATAACCAGGTTTTGGAGGTCAGACAGGTAGCTCACATGAAATACACTTATTGAGATGCTATTGGTAAGACCTTACGTTAAATCCAGAGCAGTTGGGTAAAGATATGGTGTGTCCAGACCTAGCGAATGCGCCACTCGCGAGTCGCTCGCGAGCCGCTTGCGTGCATTTCGCGCACGACTCGTTCGTACAGAGGCCTGCGCCGCGGCCGCGCGCGCTTCGTACGAACATGAAATGCACACACAACCTTTAGATAGACGATGGTTACCGGCATTATTTCGGGGAGTGTTTATTGGATGTAGAATTGAATTCTGCCAGGCCCGTTCCATTATTGGACCACCAAACGTGCGGCGTTGCGAACCCCACCCATACGCACAAAACGTTTTGGAAACACATTGATTATGCGTACAGCTAAGGAGTAGACGTCCCTGCCGGAGTCTGTGTTTTCTGATAGCTACAACGTAGGTGTCTTTTAAGTCAAAGAGTGAATAGGCAAGCGTCCATCGTCGACCACATCATCGCTTGCCATCAGTTTTCTTTCTGCGCAAAAGTACGTGACTGTAGCAATCTTATGTGATGTGTTCCTTGATCTCGCATTCTCAACTAGCAGTTAATCATTCAGCTAAAATTATCAGCGTGGACACTCTGTCCACACCTCACTCTGTGTCAGTTTATTTGAGCGTACAGCTGGACGTATTTGTGCAGGGGATGCAGTAATACCTACTAATTGATCCGCGTCTCGCCGGGTGGCTGTACATGTATGTTGAAATATTGCTCGTAGCGTCGCTGTGTGAAGCGTACTGAGATATTTCCTTGTTCAGGGCTGGTACAATTGAATACAACGTTTTATGGTTTGGCTGCAGAGTGTGACTTTCAACTATGGGACATTATTGTTTTATGTTCGTTTAAAAGAGTTTTGACTATATTTATTAAAACCTTCATGCACTAATAAGTCAGATGCCATAACGTCTAACCATCAGTCTATCCAAATAGTATCGTATTGTCCAGTAACTGGGTTGTGAAGGTCTGAAAGGCAGTCGCTCCATGTAAAACACAGGTATTCATGACCTGTTGGTTTAGTGGTTAGTGGCCCTGACTGCTATGCCGGAGGTCGTGGGTTCGATTCCCACCCAGAACAAAAGTTTGTGTGAAGAGCACGATCATTTGTTCTGTGTCTAGGTGTAATTTATTTCTAACTAGCGGTCCCGGCAGACGTTGTTCTGCCCAAAAGCGGGATTTAGTAAAAAAAAAAAAATTACCCTACTCTACGCTACTCTACCCTACTCTACCCTACTCTACTCTACCCTACTCTACTCTACCCTACTCTACCCTACTCTACCCTACTCTACCCTACTCTACCCTACTCGTTAAAAAGTACCCTATGTCCGTCTCCTGGTTCTAAGCTACCTCCCCACCAATTTTCAGCCAAATCGGTTCAGCCGTTCTTGAGTTATAAACAGTGTAACTAACACGACTTTCTTTTATATATATAGATATATAATATGTTTTTGTGCCCTGCCCCTCTGCTATAATATTCATGTATTATAATAATAAATAAATAAATAATAATAATATTCCACAACTATCACACAACGCCGTCTAGTCCCAAGCTAAGCAGAGCTTGTATTATGGGTACTAGACAACTGATAAACATACTTATATATTTCTAAATACATACATATATAGATAAATAACACCCAGACACAGAACAAATGATCATGCTCATCACACAAACATTTGCAACACCTAAAACTTCCACATGAAATGTCTTTTGGTTAAAATCACATGTAGTTTTTGAGCTTATCGCGAATAGATTGACAGGCTGACTGATAGACTTCTTTTAATATGTATCTAAAGAGAGGGATCTCGTACCCTGCTCAGTAAACATCTTCCTGTTACAAAATAATCAAGCAAGAAGAACCCAAGTTAAACGCTCATTAACGATCACTAACCCCTGTCTAAAACATTGTTATTTTCGTCTCGTTAAATCGTCAAACTCAACCTCACATTTTCGAGGCTCCCCTCCTTTGCGTCATCGGCAAGCAATAATTACCCCACCATTTACCCATGATGATACAATAAAACTGGGCAAATGCGACTCGGACTCGCGCCCTGAGGGTTCCGTACAAACTTACCTATGTAAATAGTTCAATTACCTTATGGATTCTCGAAGATTTTTAAAAAGTAGTTTTTTTTTGTTACGTATCAAAAAATTTACTGTTTTTAGATTTATTGTTATACCTGTGCTTTTATGACCTTGCTTTATGCCAAATTTCAGGATTGGGTCAACAGAAATTTTGATTCCCTTGAGAGTATGGAAATATTTAGTTTTTTGTGACATAAAACGGCCGTATATATATTTTTTTCGTTAACTCAGAAGTTTGATTTTTCAATTCGATACCTTCACGCGTTCTCGAGATAAAGCGTCTTGTTAGACAGACAGACGGACAACAAAGTGATCCTGTAAGGGTTTCGTTTTTTCCTTTTGAGATACGGAACCCTAAAAAGTATATTTAGATCATCGTCACCCTCCAACGTCGTTTTATTACTAAAAACAACCGGTTTTAAACGCGTTAAAAAACGTATAAAATAGTTTCTTTAAAGCTTTTCTTGACGCGTGATTAGAACCACATGTCGAGTTGATTTGAAGCCAAATGAGCGTCACATGCCACTAAAAGCGCGCTCGCTGCTGAATAATTTATTGTGATGGAGAAATGTTTGTTTTTTTTTTTTTTTGAAGAAATTAATTGGGTTTCAGATTAGGTTTCAAATTATCTTGATTATTGGCTCCCACACAGAACAGCGATGCGAAGCATTTTCGCCCTTATAGCCTCAGCAAGAAAGTTATAAGTGTTCAAAGTCAAAGTAACAGGTGCATAAGAAAATATCGGAGTCGGAAAATATCGGTTCCCGTACAAAACTGCCATGCTATGCAATAAGACACCTCATGGCAGAAACCTGCAAAGTATCCTTTCAGATGACAATAAAATGTGCGATGCGAATCAATTCGCAAGTTCTTGCGATGCGTCGTGCGAGCTCACAGATTTTTACAATGTGACTTTGCATCGCAGTTTTGTGTTTGAGGCCTATATTTTAAGAATTAAATGAATTAGCAATAACTATGTAACTAATAATTATTCAGTGTATTCTCAGAGTAAAACCATTTGGTAATCGACATCACATAACATTCAATCAATTATTTTTTTCTACCGACAAGCACAGTAACAACCCTAGCTGTGCTACACGTACGCAACTACATGTTAATGAACGCTCACACATACGCAAACGCGTCACCAGCCAATTAGCGAAGCGAATTCGAGCCAGGGCTGTCAATATCGATATAATCTCCTTCCGTTTTGACTACACGTAACATAAGCCGAGTAAAGATTAAAAATTAAATTGGAAAATTATTCAAAACTGTTTCTGAATAAGTAAGGATAAAGAAAATTAGATTTTCCTTTGCATATCGGCTAACAGAAATATCCACTTTAGCGTATATTTTGATAAATAAATTAAACGGTAACTTCATCCGCTGGTATTAGGTGGAGTCGTGAATAATTTAAAACTGGCGAATCGTCCGAACTACATTAAGTTGAACAAACTGCGGTTTCGTGATGGAGCTATCTTGTGGAGTTGCTTTTTCTTGTACAGGTGTTGGTATACACGTGTGGATAGATTTTCTTTTATAGTTGAGAAAAAAGCAAGATGAAAATTGTATATAGGCAAATACACGAACAGTTATAACCCTCATAGTTGACTTGGTTATGAAGCTTAGGGGTCTGTTCTAGCAGAAATGTGCCGAAGATGTGAAAGCTAAGCTACGTAATTATGTGATCGTTTCACTGATTCTAAGCTATGTAGCTTGGTGAGTAAGATGTGCTATGAGCAAGATCGCAAATCTTCCTCGCACAGATACCTCGTGGCGATCGAGCTAAGCGTGGTATCGATAGTTGGGAAGGCGCGTTCGCGATCATCTCTAGCACACATTTAGAACACGCATCTATCCATTTAAAAAAAAATATAGCTTAGTTGAACCCGTTTTCACCAGTGCTAAGATATAGCTTATCAAATTCATCCATAGCAACTTAGCCTAGTACATTCCTAATCCAAGCAAGCCGTTTCCCTCACAATATTTTCCTTAATCGTTTTGAGAGCTATGGCGATGAAATAAATTTCACAAAGTAACTCTCGTACACTCGTAAGGCTTCTGTTTTCAGTGGGCTAGTACTGCTCTGAAGATCAAGGCACAGTATTAAATAAAAGCAACAGTCATTTTACTAAAATAGGCAACAATTAACACAAAATTCTCTCCCTACGCTTAACGTATCTGCGAAGTGAATCTACTCGTAATCTATGCCGAGAGACGTGGCGCGCCTCGGGAGGTTGACTTCTCTACTCAAATTAGCGCTTCAGACTAAATTAATTGCTGCTCGCCGCTTCGGTGACAACCCTCTGCTAGGGTTGCTTCAATGTAGCTGTGTCGCCCTGTCGCACGGTCGCCGGTCGCCGGTCGCCGTTCGCTTTGCCGCGACGCTGTTGATTTAGCGTTTCAAGCGATTTTGTCTACGTAATGAATTATGTAGATTGTAGAGTAACTTGTACATAAACTAGATACATAAGCTGGGTTGAATATCGTATTGTTTTCTCTGATAATGATGTTATAATTTCCTTGTGTTCCAATACTATGATTAATTTGTATTTTTCATTTTGTTGCAGGTAAGAATGCTGGTTAACAAGGAGATACGGGTAAAGTTAATTAAATGAAACTAGACGGTGTAAAAGTTAAGGAAAAAACTTCTAATCAATGCTGTTCTAGTCAGCAATTACTCGATCCGGAGGTCGTATTATGAAGGAATCATTAAAACAGACTTTAAAAGACTAAAACAGTTTTAAGAATAGTAAAATAAACTCGGAAAATAATAATAAAGGAAAACATCGTGAGGAAACCGGCATGTCCTAGAGTCAAAAATTCGAAGACATGTGGGCCCGCGTGGTGGATTTCTTTCTCTTTCAGTCTCTCCTAGAGAGGTTGCCTGAGTCCCAGCAGTGGGAGCATTGCAAGGCTGATTATACTAATGATTAAATAATCGTAATAAACTAGGTTCTGCCAGCGGCTTCGCCCGCATAAAAGCTGGGTTTCTCCATAAAACACTTTATTCCTTTAGGGAAAATTCTCTCTTAGTGCTCGCCTACGTCATAAAAGGAAATCTTGTGCAAAATTTCACGCACCTAGTCCCAGTAGTTTTGGCTATTGCCCCGCTTGGGCAAAGCAACGCCGTGTCCTCGTGGGGGCGATCGGCGGCACTGATATCTCGCGCCGGGCATTGGTACAGGCCATGGTCCGGAGTGAGGAGGAGTGGCAGGCGGTCGCCTCCTTCTGCGAAGCAGTAATGCTAGCAAAGGAGGCGGCCGATAACGTGAGGCAATGGTCCTCACGCCCTAACCGCCGCCGCGATTCCGATCCCGATTTCCGGCCACCGTAGGCACGGGCTTGCGGACGGCGAGCAATGGGTGGCTCGCCGTCCGATCGTCCGGTAACCATCCGGACCGAGCTCAAGTTGTCGACGGCGCGTAGTGTTCCGCGCGCGCTTCAAGGAGATGTCAGCAAAACCATAGGGGCCTAGCACGGGCGAAGCCCGGGGCCCCGGGATGAAGGCAAAGAAGGAACAGGAGTCGGTTTTTAGTCAGGAAAAGTCTGACACTATCTCGCGCTCCGCTCAAGAGCGCGATTTGCCATTAGATGATTTTCACACCTAAAAAAAAAGTTGCCAAGCTTATTAAATTCTACATTGTTAAGCACGCGTACAGTAGGTACATAATACAAGTAGTTATGGACTTATGAATAAGTTATGTTTAAATTTTTTAAATATAGATAAACCTTCAGTTATATCTTCAAGACAAAAGTGAATGAGCTTTTTCTAGGCAAGAGTGCTTAATTGTCACTTTACATCCAGTGAGATAATGGTCAAGCGTGAGCCTATCCATAAAAATAATAAATAAAAAAGATCACCATACCTTAACTCCGTAATCATCTGGTTTAGTTCAGGATTCAATCTATCGTGTCCTCACAATAGGATTGAGTGATAGAATCTAATGTGGTAATACCAGTTTATGGCATCGTTAAAGCTCCTTTCTGATCCGGGTGATTTAATCTTCGACGATAGCTAGCAATTATCGTAAAATAAGGCTGATGTTGTTCTATATAAATAAAATTGAGAATTTATATATATAAAAATAAATAGCTGTTCGTTAGTCTCGCTAAAACTCAAGAACGGCTGGACCGATTTGGCTAATTTTGGTCTTGAAATATTTGTGATAGTCCAGGGAAGGTTTAAACGGTCAGAAAATATGGAAAAACTTACGAAGAAAAAAAATCGAATACAACGCCATCTCTAATTAAAATGTCATTATAAAATGGTTATTTATGCTGCCATTAGATGGCGTTATCCTTACTATTGGCGGTACGAAGTTCGCCGGGACAGCTAGTATAATATATTTTTTAATTAATTTATATTCGATATCTATATAAAAAAATGCACATTTTAGAAGTTTTGTTTGTCTGTCTGTTGTTCCGACTAATCTCCGAAACAGCGGCTCCGATTTTGACAGGACTTTCACTGACGGATGGTTGATGTTAATAGGGTACTTTTCATTTGCCGCGGGAACGGGATTTTAAACTAGTTATACGTTTTCGAAGTGGTTGAAATATAGTTCACGAAACTAATAATGAGTAACTTAAGCTACTTGTTATTTTCCCGCGGGAATAGAACTTAATTCCGGGGGGGGGGGGGGGGGGTGTTAACCCTAACAATTATTTTTTTACACTATTTCTCCCAAAAAAGGAGGGTAAAATTTTACGCTAACAATTTTTTGTACACGATTACGCCCTAAAAAAGAAGGGTAGTGTAAATCCACGCGAACGAAGTTGCGGATAAAAGCTAGTCTATTTTTAATAAAAACCAATTGCCAGATACTCTTGAATCTTTAAGTAGTGGCACGTTCCAAATAAACATAAATCACGCGGAATGAGCTGCGAACCAGTTGAAACCGAATATGAAATTAATTTGATCTGGATCTACATAGTGTTGTGCGGTGATGGTGTGAATTCTATTCCTGTTAGTGATGTTCCAGGCCGTCGTTCAGTACAATTGACCCGTGAGATTAATGTGCCCCCGCCACTTGCTTACGCTCGTAAAGGTCGGGGCTGCCTCGAGCGAGCTGGCGAACTATCATGCTCGAAAGAATTTGTTTAAAATCTTTTCTGTGCTATTTTTGTCAGAATTTTAATCAAATTATTGAAGACTAGCTTCTGCTAACGGCTTTGCCCGCGTCAAGTTTCTTCATACAAACTTTGAACCCCCTTTCATCCCCTTGGAGGGTGAATTTAAGGAAATCCTCTCTTAGTGCTCACCTACATTATGAAAGGCAGCATTGTGCAAAACTTCACGCTCTTACTCCCAGTAGTTTCGGCTGTGCGTTGATATGTCAGTCCGTCAGTTTCTCCTTTTATATATATATAGATGTATCTATTGCTTAATTCAGACTTTCTAAACAGACTTCATAAACGTTTCTGATAGAAAGATTAAAAAACATTTTATGTTTGAAACAACAACAAAAATGCTTGATGTTTTGACGGTGTCGACACAAAGTCTTCGGCACGGTATTTTTTTTAGGTGGGATATCATCTTATGACTTCTCCGTCTCTTGGGCGGAGCGAGAGGACGTGTCAGACTTTTACTGGCTAAAACCCACTCCTGTTCCTTCTTTGCCTTCGTTTGTAGGGTCCCGGGGTACTTTCGCACAACCCATGGGTCGTCATGGTATTGTGTGCTAATAGATTTGCTTGATAAGGTTTTATTTGCATCTTCACTGGTCAGTTCTGTTAGCGCAACGATCTGAGTGCTGAAATTCAGAAGACTAATCGACGATCACGATTAGAACATATACAACATTCCTGTATGCATTTGGCTAAGCTTCAAACAGTTAAGCCTTGGTATGTATGAGGTACTTGAGACCCCACTGATTACAACCTAGCCCTATAGGAACTACCTATCACCCTAGTTACCCTAACGCTCTAACCTAACAAACCACACCAAACGTGAGTTCTGTTGGTTTCCGTGCGGGAAATCTGTTACCAGGAGACCTAAGGTAACAGACGGAAGTGAGGTAGGAATAGGGGTCCGTGTGCGTCGTGCAATATACACAGGGAATGGTTTTCTCACTGCCGATCCCACAGACTCATAGGATCGATGATGGCTAAAGGTGTCTTGGCCACAGTGAGAGGAGGTATGGAGATGAATCAAGCTCGACTCCAGGTTGATGACTATTACAATAATTAACGTAATTTATACAATATTTGCGGTCAATACACATTGATAGATATTTAGATGTGTGTTGTATGTGTATCGAGCTGATGACGCGAAGATCTCAGTAGGTCACTGGTTAGCGCTGACGGCGGTGTGCCGGTGTTGACGACATGCGAAATGAATGTATGTCGCCCTTGATGCTGACGCTGTGATGCTGTTGCTGGCGCTTGTGAGTCTTGTTCATAGTTGAACAATCCCAAAATCAACTATCGGGCCGTTGCCGGACCAGACTCAACACCCTGGTCGGAAGATCCTACCTTTTCAACGAAGGTTTGTGGGGCTTCACACCCTGTTTCGCATATCTCTGAACAACTACTCTTCGAACAACTCTTTTGATAAATTACTTTGAACACAAAACAGCCCCAAGTAGGCTGAGAGCCGGAAGAGCTTTATTCGTAGGACACAGGCAATCCTTGACCCTTCCCAGCTTTGGGAGGAAAATCACCTACCGTCGACGTCGATGTTGACACCGTTACCGGCCCACGCTGAAAACTAGCGCCGTGGTCTCGTCGCATTTCGCGTGTGGTCACAGAATAAGCTGAATGTTCGGTCTTTCTGCGCGAATATGCCGCAAATTTATAATTTGTTAGTCCTAAATTTGCGCCTTTTCCCATCAAATAAAATGTTTTTCTTTCTTTTCCTTTTCTTTCTACCATCATTCACCTTGAAACCCCAACAATATCTTTCGCCTGGACACGATTCGCACTAAATCGGTGGCGCACCCAGGTAGGCCGCAACAAACACAAGTTGGCGAAATGGGGTTTTATAGACCCGTCGGATACTCAATGTGAGTGCGGTGCCCCTGTTCAAAATATTAACCACGCGTTAGAACGTCTCAAGTGCTCATACACCTGCACTTTGGAGTATTTGATGAGTGCCACCGATGCTGCAGTTAAAGTGGTCACCTACACGGCCCAAACATTTTAACGAGTTTACCATCGATTTGAAAAGTGCGTCACTGCGGGGTGCCAACTGAAAATCATCGCTGGGTGTCTGACGCCCAGCAATTGCTGAGTTGACGACCCTTTCGGTTCGGGCACGCTCAGCGCAACTTTATTGTAAATCTGTACTTTTTTTTTGTTTTTGTGTTGTTGCCCATTGTATTGCTAGCATCGAATAAATACTAGTCTATTCTATAAAATAAAAAGACGACTGAAAATCCACAGTCTAGAGTAAATCTCTTACATAGTGATCAAGATGTTTTGTTGTAATGTAACATCTATTCTGGTTAGTGATGTTCCGCGCATCTCCTATTGACCCTTCAATTGACCCAAGAGATTAATGTGCCCCGCGCCAGCCTATTACTCGACTTCGGGTCGCGGCGAACTAGTGCCATCATCGACTAAATGCGGGCTTTTGTTGTACGTTGAATTATGCTAAGGGAATTGTGATATAATCTAAGAGTTATGCGGCTTATATCTGATCTGTTTGTGATTGATGCTCACACAGGAATTTCCCACCTAAAAAAAACAGGAAATTACAGCGTTCGACAATACCGTCACCGACGCTGTCTAATGGGTCTACCATGCACGGAATGAGAATGTCAGACTTTTACTGACTAAAGCCTACCCGTGTTTCTTCAGTTGCCATTTGTATTCTAGGACCGCGGTAAACAATCTCGTTGCCCTTTTTTTAAGTGGGAAATGATCGAATATCTTGTGCTGGTCTCGGTGGAGCGTGAGGTATTATCAGAAATTTCCTGAATTAAAACCCACAGTGTTCTTTCAGTTGCCTGTTTAGCGAGGGCTAAGGTAACTCCTTCGAACAACCCGTAGCCTTGGCAGGCGTCTGCCCTAACTCGCCACAAAATTTTGACTTTACTTCGAGGCGCGCGTGGATCACGACGTGCAAAATGTAACCAAGAGATAACACATCTTTGAAAGACGAAAGTATAATATAAAAAGTAAAAGATAGATAATCAAAGAAATAATAGAAACCCTCGTGTCAAGTAGTCAAACTGCAACGTGAACAAAGTGTGGACATTCATCGCGCTCGATGTTTAATTTTCCTAACGACGCAGCCGCTGCGGAATAGCCGTCCTAATGTGTTCCCAGCTCAGGTGGGATCTGGCAAACAACCGACCGTTCAGAATAGCTATTACTCGAAAAGGGCAATAAATTGAACGTGAAGGAAACGATGGATTGTCTCTTGATGGCTTGATAATGAGCAAGTGGTTTTCTGTTACAGTTCGTTGATATACCTACGGGAATTACTACTTAAGGATCTTATGACAAATCTCGCTCTTGGGCGGAGCGAGAGATAGTGTCAGACTTTTACTGACTAAAAACCCACTCCTGTTCCTTCTTTGCCTTCGTCCCCGGGCCATGGGTTTCGTTTTCACACTACCCATGGCCCCAGTAGGCTTCGACCCTGCTGGGCCCCTACGATTTGCTGACATCTCCCTGAGGCGCGCGTGGAACAATACGCGCCGTCGACGACTTGGGCTCGGTTCGGATGGTTACCGGACGATCGGACGGCAAGCCACCCATTGCTCGCCGTCCGCAAGCCCGAGCTTACGGTGGCCGGAAATCGGGATCGGAATCCCGGCGGCGGTTAAGGCGTGAAGACCGTTGCCTCACGCGATCGGCCGCCTCCTTTGCTAGCATTACTGCTTCGCAGAAGGAGGCGACCGCCTGCCACTCCTCCTCGCTCCGAACCATGGCCTATACCAAGGCCCGGCGCGAGAGATCGCCGCCGCCGATCGCCCCCACGAGGACACGGCGTTGCTCTGCCCAAGCGGGGCACACCTCCACCGTGTGCTCCACCGTGTCCTCCGGGCGTTCCACACAGTGGCGACACCCGGGCGTGTCTTCCGCACGAATTCGGTGCAGGAACTTTCCGAAATTACCATGTTCGGTGAGAACCTGCGTCATGCGGAAGGTGAGGACGCCGTGAGGTCTTTTCAACCACGCCTCAAAGAGGGGACTTACCGTCATAATTGTGGCGTACCCAGGTATGGCGTTGACTTCTTTGATTGACGGTGAAATTTCAAAATAAAAAATAATATCGATTTGTTACGCCATTTTCTAACCATGTATGGAAGCAAAACAATATAAATTTTGAAGTTATTTATTTAATTATTTACGCACACTAATGTACAGAGGCGAACTCTATCGGACCTGCGTAGTAATTTGCGTATTTTTTGGCGTAAATAAATAAATTTCACTTAAGTATAAATATGGCAAAATAATTTCGATGCTCATGCATAGATTATTTCTTCAGAAATTAGGCCAGTAGTCCAGTAACTTTAGGGACCGAGCCCGCGTCGTTGACGGCACGTAGTGCTCAAAGACATCAGCAAACCGTAGGGGCCCAGTAGTGCCGATGACCGCTAGGATCACGGGAAATTTCGTCAGTAAAAGTATAACATGTTCTCCAACTCCACCCTAGCATTGGATTCCACATTTAAAAAAAGTATGGCTGCAATTATATCACGCTGCATAGCAAAACCTCCTCCAAGCCAACAACGCCAGCTAAATAACCTTGCTTCTCACTACTGTGAACATGTTCCCGGAATGACCAATAACATAAAAGGCATACAATTTCGTCTTACACAGGATACGACCGACTATAAACTTGATACGCATGCCTGTTTCCGCGTCTATAAGTACGGTCAACTCCATGATGTACGAACAAAATAATTACGGAATAGCACTTGCTGCAACTGAATAAAGATGCTGTTGAAGCCAAATTGTTGACATGAAAGTTCAGTTGACGATACAGACGGGTGTATTACAAACTATTCGCAAAACTGTAAAGTTCCGGATTAAAGGTTCGAATCTAATATCGGTTGCTGTGAAGATCTGCAGTGACTTCAAGACGTTCTTTCTTCTTGGAGGTATTGGGAAGATAGACCTGTAGGTATTGAGAATAAATGGGTGGTCGCCATGAGCACGGTGAGATCAAAGCACGATCCTATCAATGCACAATAAAAAACAATGACAAGCTTATTCAAAAATATTTTGACCATATTACGACAAAAATGAACTATGTTACATCTGATTGTGTATGCGTCGGTGGCGCCGTAACTAACAATTGAGCGGGGCACATTGATCACGGGGTCAATTGTGAGGTCCTGGAGCGACGGCCCGGACCTATAATAGCTAATGTAAGTGGCTGGCATCATCATGTTAAATGTGGACTAGGTGGTACTATGTGTTTAGAAGTCTCATCATTACTACTGTAACAGAGCTTTTTGGCTGGGAGATTTGGCCTGCATTAGTTCTTCTATTTGCCATTGTAGAGACTATCATCATTCATCTCAACTGCGTAAGACGACTGCGCTGACCGTAAGTCAGCTTCCATTCTGAACGGAAGCGGCATGTAGCGACTGACTATCAGACCTTCATAATCCAGTAACTGGAAAACACAATACTACCAGGATATACTGATGGTCAGACTTTCTGGCATCTGACTACCTGTAAAGCGTCCAGTACACGGTCATGCAAGCATCAATCAATTCCATCAATCATGAATGATGGGTTTCGTCAGTCAGTACCATGCAAACGTCAATCATCGCATTAGACAGTAAATTTTTCGTCATTCAAAACATTGACTGTGGCAAAACCGACAGAAAAACCTGTCGTGTAATGGACGCCTCACGGCTGTCAAAGATCTACGAATGGAAACTGGGACCAACGACTTTACGTGCTTTCTGAGGCATCGATGGGATGTCAGTAATGTCTTAAATAAACTTAGAAAAATACATAAGTATGAGAAAAAATCACATTGGTACTTGCGCGGCTTGGCCCATGCAGAGGCTATATATTTAGAAATTATTATATAACAGAGGAAGGGAATTAATATATTAGACAGTACTTTTTTTCAACCAGCTCTGTTACACATGGTAGTCTAATGCTGATTGCTGAATAAAAGACTCTTCCAAGTTGTACTATAAAAGAAGGTTCACCGTCTTTCGCAACATGTTGATACAAGCCGCCCCTTTTTGAAGTCGTTACTGTGCCGTGGAAATTGTCTCAAGATATACATCCAATGAATACAATGCAATGCATGCTGCAATGGTAGAGGACAACATCGTGAGGGAACCGGCATCTCTTCAATTCGCACTGGGTCAGCGTGGTCGATACAGCCCGCTCCTTATGGAGAGGAGGCCTGTGTGTCCAGGCAGTCATCATCATCATCATCATTTCAGCCGAAAGACGTCCACTGTTAGACATAGGCGCAATGAACGGCCCAAGTATCGCCACAATGAACGGCCCTTTACGTCTCGCATCCATCGGATTCCCGCAACCCTTACCATCGGTCCACTTTCTAGAAGGCCTTCCAACGCTACGTCTTCCGGTACGCGGTCGCCACTCCAGAACCTTTCGGTCCCAACGGCCATCTGTTCTGCGAGCAATGTGCCTTGCCAACTTCCACTTAAGTTTGGCGATTCTTCGGTCCAAGTAGTAGGAACATCATAAGCTGGTCGCATGCCAACAGTAACATTACAATGTCATTTATTTTTAATCATACTTACAAACGAGCTTTTTTAATCAGCGATCACCCCACACATGGAGCGGTATTCTGTACAGCGTCGGCGTCATGTCAATACCACAGCTCGTCAAATTTAACTAAGTGTGAACATAATTACCGGAGGGTGGAAACAGTGATGTGGCGGTTTCACCAAACAGAAAATGTGGACAGAAGTTCAATTCAGACTGGCCTGTTCGTCTAGTGCCCGTGACTGATAAGCTGGAGGTCAATTCCCACCCAAGACAAATGTTTGTGTGATGAGCACGATCATTTGTTCTGTGTCTGGGTGTATTTTATCTATAATATGTATTTAGAATTATAATGATACCTAAGTAAGTTTATTGTCTAGTACTCATAGCACAAGCTCTGCTTAGTTTGGGGCTAGATGGCGTTATGTGATAGTTGTGGAATATTATTATTATTATACAAAAACAGGCGTTAGAACTAGTATTCCAAGTGTAGATGTGGATGCCATTTAATTTTTGCCTCAAATGATTAATACACCAACTGTCAGACTATTGCTAGTCAGATATTGATTTCTTGTGGGATTTTAGATCGTTTTGAGCATATTTGTGGATGGGTATAAGACTAGGGACAGACCTTTTTCCATTCCTTTTGGATGGAGTGAAAGTGTCAGACGACGATATATAGCCACAACCGAGTTTATTGGTTCAAAAACTTTGAAAGATCCAATAGGACGTGTTCCAAGTTTGACTTCTGAACCATTCTCTGTTGATTCGCTGTGGGAAGCACACCCGCTGCTGCGTGTCGTTGACGTGCCGTAAAAAATATACAAACAAACAACGCCAATGAAACGGCAGTTCTGAGCTAAATCATGCGGCTCGCGGCAGCTGTGCGCCTTCCCATTGGTGGCTATTATAAACGAACAGTTTGTAATTGGTGGAGCAAGGTAATCTCGTCACGGTGTTTTAGACAGCTGTCTGTCCCTAATCAATATGACGTGTATCTTCGAACGTTTCTAACTGAATAAATTGGAGGAATGTCACAACTGAATCTTCGAAAGTTACCTTGGAACACAAAGGACAACTGAAGGAACACCTAGGTTATAATCTGTAAGTCTGACATGGTGATTTTCCATCTAAAAAAAGGGCATAGCTGAATTTAAAAGTGGAGAGAGTGCTCTCGGATCGTTTTTAGGGTTCCGTACCTCAAAAGGAAAAAACGGAACCCTTATGGGATCACTTTATTGTCTGTCTGTTCCTTAAGACCCTGTATCTCGGGAACACGTAGAGGTGTCGAGTTGAAATTAAAACCCTATACTCAGGTCTGCGTTCACTTGAAGCTGTGAAAAAATCAAACAACTGAATTAACGAAAAAAAAAAAAAAATATAATACGTATATACTCTCAAGGGAATCAAAATTCATAGGGTACTTTCCGTTGACCTAGAATCCGGAAATTTGGTATGAAGCAAGGTCTCATAGCACAAGTATAAGAAAAAAAACTTAAAACTGTAAATTTGTAATTACGTCAAAGCAAAAAAAAAAAATTTTGTGATTCAGCAAAATCTTCGTAACGCAATTCCGGAATTGTTTTCATAGGTAAGTTTGTACGGAACCTTCAGTGTGCGAGTCAGACTCGCACTTGCCCGGTTTTTTTTTTACTGAAATGAAATCTCTAGAAGGCAGCATCAGTGGTAACATAAACCGTACCTATAAACTGGTCTTTTTTTCAATGTATTTTGATGACATCTCAAGGTGAACGTGTTACCACTGAAGTGTTCCACCCACCTGTGTACATAAGGGTCTCTGGACCTGACTTGCAGGTTATCCGAGAACCGTTGCCGACGTCTGTTAGTCGACACCGTCACCGGCCCACGCTGAAAACCAGCGCTGGACTCGTCACGTTTTTTACTTATGGACGCGGCATTATGCTGGGCGTTCGGCCATATTGCACGGACATGGCACATATATGTTTTTTTTTTATTATTTATTTGTAATCTGTTATATGTTAGTCTTAAGTTTGCGCCTTTTCCGGCAAATAAAATGTTCTTTTTTCTTTCTTTCATTATGACATTTTATCATTTCAAAGGGGAATGGCCATGATCATTTCGCATGCAACGTGGATCGCTCATCATAGTTTATTGTTATTAAAAGTAGGGAAACTGTTGGTTATCCTCTGAACACAATCCTCATCGTCGCCTTTTTACTACACCCATCATATGACGTCCGGGGTATATGTGGTTACATTTAAACGAATCCACATAGAAAAGTTTCTACCTATCGGTACTTGCTCTGCGTCTGGAGAAAGTTAAGGAGTGAACTAGAATGTATCCTCTCCTATCAACAAGTCTAATTATATCCTTTAACACATCACCATATGAAGATAATTACCTAAACCTCTCCATATTGTCAACAGGTGTAAGTGCGAACAAGATCCCGAAGCGCGCAGAGATCCCCCCCAACAAAGGGGGCCCGTTTGCTGCGGCGCTGCGGACGCTCGCCAAAAACGCGGGGCCCGACGTCAAGGACGGTGAGTGGACCCGTAGCTAGTCACTTTGCCCTGGGCCAAACGGGTAGTGGACGGTGGGCAGTCTCCTTTATGAACTCGGTTTTGTAAACAGTAAGAAAGATGTTGTTTTTTTTTGTAATCGATTCGGGAATAGCATTGATCATCTTAATTATATAAAAAAAAAACGGATGTTTTTCATTACTTTATTGATCAGTAATTCTTCGGAGTTTAAGTAAAGAAATATAATCGACAGATTTTGAAAATAATTTTTTTTTTGAATGTGACTGTAATTGGTAATCAATCGGTGTTTTATAATTCCATCTTATGTTTTTGTTATTGAGCGATCCCCACTGTCCGCGACCCTACAAGTCTGCTGATCCCATTTTCTTTTATTTCCTTCAGCTTCAACGTGCACTTGTTGGGTTGTCAACTTGTCCATACGTGTATCAATAATTGTCAACTACTTATTTCGCTAGAACTTAGTATTACTTACATCAGACATTGTGAGGATTGACCAGAGTATGTCGCATATTGACCGTCGATGTGAAAAATCATGTGTGTTGTTGTATACCTTGAGTGGATTATGTGTATAAAGTGGAACAATAGATGTGATTTTTAGAACATCTGACATTAACCGGTTAAAGTGTTAAAGGCAATTTTTTTTTTTTATATAAGCAATTCTCAATTGCTCTGGTCATTCTGTGAAAAATGCTTGTTTCATTAAATTATCACTGTATCTATGACTAAGTATAAGATATTTTAAGAGTTTTTTTTAAATCTTGTATATAAAAAAGTGATACGTTGTTTTGTTATACATGTTTTAACAATTCCAACTTGTAATTTCATTTGTTGATTTCATTATTTTACTGCGTTTAGCTCTTTATAGTGTGTGGTTTTTATATGTTTTCGATTTTACTCCAATTCATAGGGCAAGGTTTGCAAAAGTTATCATTTAAATGCTCATCTACAAACTTACTAAAAAAAAAGATATTTATTATCTGTTGCAAGGAATAGGAAGAAATATCTCTATGGAATATTTAATATTTGTTATTTAGTTTTATGAACTAGATCAATGGTCATAGTTCTAAAACTTATATACCGCTCTGTTGTCACAAAATCATTTCTAAAGTGATAACAAGCAGTATATACATATTAGTAGAAAAAAGATACCTACCTTACATATTATATACTACCATATATATTGCTTCACATGATTTACATGGTATAATAGTTACTAGTGTTTCCTGTACATTACCTAGCAACTCATTTCAGTTTCTGACTACTATAATATCTTCGAGGTTAAACAAAACAAAACAAACCCGTAAAGGTAGAATTTTATCCTTTTTAAGTTAAGTTTTTACAAGTTAGCATAGTAAGAGCTAAATGCGCGTACATAGCCGGGCCCCAGCCCTGGGGCCGGGGGCCCTGCTGACTGACGAGTGTGCAGGCGGCGGCCCGGGGCCCGCGGCGACGGAGCGCGATGCGGGGAAGGACAAGCCTGCGCCCGCGCCGCCCAAGCGCGCCTCGCCGCATCACCTGCCCGCCAGCGGATTCCAGCCTTACAGACCTGATGAAAGGTGAGCAATACATTTATTTGTTTATTACTAGCTGCCTCGGCGAACTTCGTACCGCCTAATAGTCAATGAATGCTGTGATAACTTTTGGACTGCGCAAACTTGGCTCGCACGGCTTTATTTGGACGTGTGGCCGGTCATTCAAGCGGCGCATCAGTCCGAGAAAATTATTTTCGACAAAGTACGAAGTAAAGACGTCGCAAATCAAAAAATGAGTGATGTATGGAGTAATAAAAATAATGCTCCTAATAAAAACCCTCTTCTGTTGGCCACATCATGACGTGGTGTGTGACGAGCTTTCAAAACACAACTAGGTTTGCACAGTTCAGTTTGCACGAGCATACCTGCACGTGTAGCTACTACATAGTGTTCCGTCTTTTTGGACAGTCATGACTGCACAGGCCTGGACTGCGCAGGCAAGACGGAGCATGTAGCCTGGCCATAACCCATAACCCAAAACCCCATCCCATAAACTGGAGATATGTGTCTGAAGCACGTGCTAGTGGGTCACAGATCCAGTCATCCCGAGAGGCTATGGTTGAACGCTTGAACTCGTCCTTGAAGGCGGTCTCCGATTGGGGCGATGCCAATCTGGTCAAGTTCAATGCAACTAAAACCCAAGCGTGTCTTTTTCCCGCTAAACGGAGACAATTCCACCCGGCTTGCATCTTTCCGAGGTGTGACCGTGCCAATAACCGACCACCTTGAGCTTCTTGGGGTTACGCTGTCGTCTACTCTCAATTTCGGCTCATACATCGAGGCAAAGGCTCAACTGGCTGCCAAAAAATTGGGGATCTTAGCAAAGGTGAGACGTTACTTCACGCCGGAACAGCTGCTCAATCTTTATCAAGCGCAAGTACGATCGTGTATGGAGTACTGCTCTCATCTTTGGGATGGGTCTGCCAAATACCAGCTTGATGCGCTAGAGTCGATTGAGAGGCGAGCCAAGAGGATCATCGGCAATGATGCACTTGTTGAGTCGTAACTCCAAGGCATCGTCGCCGAGTTGCTAGCCTAACGTCCCAACCATACGCACAAAACGTTTTAAGAACACATTTATTATGCGTACAGCTAAGGAGTGGAATTCCTTGCCGGAGTCTGTGTTTCCAGATAGCTACAACTTAGGGGTCTTTAAGTCAAGAGTGAATAGGCTACTTCTAGGCAAGCGTGCTCCATCGTCGACCACATCATCGCTTGCCATCGGGTGAGATGGTGGTCAAACGCGAGCCAATCATTAATAAAAAAAAAAACTTTCACTTTAACCTCCGAAGGTACACCTGTATAAATACGTATAAGTCATGCTTCTTGTCTGTATGTTGTAGACTGTCGCACCCGGCGGCGTCGTTCCCGCTTCTGGAGCCGTCGGCGTACTCGCCCTACGCGCACCCCAGCATCTACTCCAGCGCCGCCTTGCAATACAGGTACCTAACGACACGTTACACATCTAACTTTACAAAGTTAGTCCTACTGTCCCTGGACGCATAGCTTGATAGACGCGTATTCGTCATTATACTCTTGGTGTACGCCTGCTCACAGCTTACATACAAAATTATGAAACTGTCGACAAAGCTGCAATGACACGACGTCATGACGTTTCCGTTTCGTCGTACACCAAGCGTATAATGACGAATACGCGTCTATGAAGCTACGTTTCCGTGGACATTAGGCCTTAGTGGTCGAGCATTTTCGCCCTTTGACCTTAGCAAGAAGATTATAAGTGTTTAAACTAAAAGTAACAGGTGCATAAGAAAATATCTGGGTAAGAGCCCCCATTGTATGGGGGCCCCTTACCCGGCATAACTGCCATGCGATGCGATACGACATTGCATCGCAGATACCTGCAATGCGATTTGGTGCGGCAAAGCATCGACTCGGGTGCACGGTGCGACGTTGCATTGCAGTTTTGTGTTTGGGCCCTAACTTAAATGCATTTAACTAATTATACTTTCAAAATATAACCGTGTCTTTAGTTTTTCTAGAAGATATTTTATCAAGATAGAACATTAAAATCTCATTTTTGTACACATGTTCAAAATGTATTTATTTGTTATATATTTCATTGTAGATACAAAATTAAACATAAAAAGGAAAACTAAAACACGTAGGTGCATTGTTTGTGGGTGGCCTTAACGCATTCCGCGATCTCTTCTAGGTAACCTGGAATGGACAATAATTGTGTACCAATAATAATTATGAGCGCCTATAGATGTGGACTTCAAGTAACATTTGTTGCGTGTTCCAGGTCCTATATTTAGACTTCTGATTGAGCATTTTTTAAATATCTTTTACAAAATATTACTCGTAGATTTCATTAAGTTGGTCTTAGACATTTTAAGGCCTCGGCAAATTTTGTTTTTATGTGCGTTCCTCATATTGCGTTGGCAGCAAATATACACACATCGCCCTCGTGTGAAATATACGCCGTGTGTATAGGCCCTGGGGCCTTAACATGACATGTTAAAATGTCAAGCGTGCGAGCGAGAAAGAAGGATGGTGTTTTACACTAGTGTTGCAACAGAAGTCTGCGTCCGCTTCCCCTTCTGCAGAAGTTCCGCATCACTTTCGTTTCCGTTTTTGCTTCAGCAAAATTTATAACAGAACTCTAAACGGAAGAATACAGCGAGGAGCGCGGGGAGGGGCGGGTGCGGTACACAAATGTGTCGCAACGGGTTTCTTTATTATTATATTTTTTTTGGATCATTCTGCGCATCACCGCGCCTCGTGACGTGATTACGACGTAAAATAAAATATTCTGTTTTTTTTTTTTTTTTTAAATGTGCTTTTTTTTTTCATAGTATTAACAGTTCCACTTCCGCGTCCGCAAAGATTTGGTTTTGATATCTGTTTTCGTTTCCGCTTTCGTTAAAACACTTCCGTTGCATCATTACTATAGACCCTATATAGCTCCATCCCTCTTTCTAGCTCCATCTAACAGTTCAGTTTAGGTGGTCAAATGAATCGTGTTAGGATCTTGTGGTAGAGCCTCCTGTTACATTTAAGTAACGCATCGTCCACATTTGTGTACAGGCTAGCAGCAGAAGAGCAGATGTACCTCGAGCGAGTGTTCCGCAGCGGCGTCGGCGTGGGCTGGCTCCCTCCGTACGCGCTGTACCCGCCGCTCGCGCCGCCGCTGCCGCTCGTGTCGCACGTGTCGCACGCGCTGCACGACGAGCGCGACAAGGAGATCGCGCTGCAGCGGGAGCGGGATCGCGAGCGAGAGCGGGAGAGAGAGAGGTGAGCAGCGATTTATGACTTTCGTCAATATATGGTGTAATAGACATCGACACATTTTTTTTTTTAATTGATTTAAACTAGTGCTTTACTATGATCGCACCTGATGATAAGCAGTGGTGCAATAGTTGACGGTGAAACGCATTTTATTTTTTTGAGGTGGGTAATCAGCCAATGACTTCTCTCGCTCTAGAGTGGAGCCGAAGGGCGTGACAGAGTTTTAATGGTTAAAACCACTCCTTTGCATTTTAGGCCCCCGGGTTACCTTTTCAGAAAACAGAGGTGGAATTGGGTCCACCTTACTGCTTGAGGCATTTTTTACTGCTTATCTAAGAATGTTGAGGAGATAATATAGCAGGTGTATTGTTTGTAGTAAACTTAGACGTCACCCCCATATTAGATAATTACATTATCTTACACACAGGGCTATTCGTTGTTTTTTTAAGTCTGCTCCTACTTGTATTGCATGCATAGATATTTAAAATTTATTTTATAATATCTTTTTTTTACATTATATTACGCTTTTTTCGTGATAACTGACTCTCATGTCGACTTTTGTTTTGTCGTTGTAATTTTTAGATTTCTTTTTATATGGTCATTCTTATTCGAAGATTTGCGTGATACCGTATAGCAATCGATTAGTTTGTAAATGATTAAAAATCACTACCTTGTTAATTAAATCGTAGTTTATTAAAAATCCACAGAGAACGAGAGCGTGAACGGGAACAACGGGAGAAAGAGCAGCGCGAGCGAGAGCGTGCGCTACGAGAGAAGGAGAGGGCGCGAGACGAACAGAGAGCTTTAGCGGCGGCGATGCACCCGCACGCGGCGCACGGACACCATCTGCTGCCGCCGCCCGCCTACCTGCCGCGCGCGCTGCTGCCGCCGCCGCTGCTGTACCGGCCCTACCGGCCCTACCACCCGCACGCGCACCAGCCGGCGCACGCGGCGCACGCGCACGCCCACTCGCACGCGGCGCCGCTGGCGCTGACGGCGCACGCGGCGCAGCACACGCCGCCGGCCGCCGAGCCCGCGGCGCCGGCGCGCTCGCCGTCCGCGGCCGCGTCGCCCGCGCCGGCGCCGCCCGACGCGGAGGAGCGCGCGGCAGGTGAGGACCCCCCCGCGTGACCGCGCCGCCGCCCCCCCCCGCGCGCCCCCCACTGACGTCAGTGCGTGTTCCGAGTCGCCGCAGTGCTACCCCAGACTGACCCCACAGAGTCTTTCCTTGAAACACTATTTTGTAACAACAATCTTCACGTCCTACGGCATTTGTTTTGCTAATGACCGTCTGCGGGGATGACGCAGTGCAATAGAATTGTAGACTTTAGGGCTGATTTTTACAAAGTTAGAATCTTTTAAATAATAAATACAATTAACTGTTTTGACCCAAAACTCTGTTTATTCAAATAATTGTTCTTCGAATACTACGGACCTTGAGAAAGTCAGCCCTAAATCTAAATAGTTTTGACGTTTGTCTCCATTTTTGACCACAGTAACTAATTACGCTTAATAGAATTAAAATTGACAGCTGTTTGTATAAAATTATGTGTACAAAATAAATATAAGTTTTCTGCACTGTGCCATCCCCGCATGCGGCCATCAACGTGCTGATGTCGTGAGACGCGAAATTGTTAATTCAACAAAGTACGTCATGTATCGAACCGACTTTTTCCGACCGTGGCAAGAAATGTTATGTCACAATTTTCTCTGTAAAGAATCTACTAAATCTATGACATAAGTTGTCTTGTCAAATAAGATTATACATCGAAATAAATAAGCTTAAATAACGCGGTCAAATTTATAATGTGTAAGTTGTATAATAGAGTATTAATTTTAAATAATATAATTACTGAATTTGACACAATATGGTCAAAAGGCCTTTGCTATCACTGCCATTAGGAAATGCAAGGATAATAAAAACGGTCGCGTTATTTGTAATATGTAACATTGGACAGTTTGGCAAACCGACACGATGTAAAAACCTAACATATAATAAAACAAAGTCCTCCACCGTGTCTGTCTGTCCGCGATAAACTCAAAAACTGTACGGATTTTCATACGGCTTTCACAAACAGACAGAGTGATATGGGAAAGGTTTATTTGTATAATACATGCGTATTATAGTATAAAAAAGCCGAGGCAGCTGTTGACGTTAGACGGCAGCCGTCGACACGTTGGAGGCAGTTGTTGAGGTTCGACGGCGGCCGTCGACACGTCGTCGGCAGCTGTTGACGTTCGACAGCGGCCGTTGACACGTTGGCGGCAGCCGTTGACGTTCGACAGCGGCCGTCGACACGTTGGCGGCAGCTGTTTTAATAATAATCGTTTATTAGGAACTTAAAACAAAATACAGGAAGCAAAAGATAAACGCCCGACTCCAGCGGGAGGGATAGTTGTTCGAGACTAATGAAATAACAATTAAAAAACTTAACAATGTGAGTGCCGAGTGTATGAGTATCTAATGTTGTGTGAGAGTGAATGAGTGTGTCTGTTTTGCATGTTATTTTATTTATTAAACTTCCACAAGTTCCTCTGTAGCATCATAGGGAAGCGATTTTAATCATATTACGAGTTTCTTCTTGCATTCAATCCTGGTCAATAAATAGAGACTTAAATCTTTGTTAATCATATTATACAGTTTTGAGCTCAAGTGGGCAAAACGGCGACGGGTAGCTACAGTAGAATGCGGTTTGGTATCAGTAACCCGATCTGTTGACGTTCGACGGCGGCCGTCGACAATCTAACTTTGAAGATCAGCGGTAGCCGCCGTGTGTGTCAAGTGTCACTATCAGTCGACGGCTGTAGTTGCCTCTGCTATTGGTAACATGCAACTCGTGTGTATGAGCTCTATACTCCATTTGTTTAGGTACTTAACTAAACGTAAACAATCTTGATACTTGTGTTTTTTTTTTTTTAAATCGTATAGAAGACATACCTAAATAAATAGAGTATAAATGCTTTTGCGATGTCATATCAAGAATATACAATAAACAAAAATTTTGATAAGTAAGTCGAGATCGCTAAGTGACAATGTATCGTGTCGGATTGTTATACAACCTCATCGGATCGGTCGGTATCGTTACCATGACTACGAAACGTGTCCTTTTTGACAAAAAAAAAAATATCCTATCCCTTCCAATAATTACCTTTTTCGTAACACATTAATAATATTGAAATGTAAATGATTGTTTCAAGAACTTAGTCGATTAAGATTTTAAAATTGTTATCGGTTTTCAGTCACTTGTTTAATTTATTTTTAACTTTACTCTCTCTTAGTTTTTAAAGCCTATTTAACATCCAGATCAGTCATTCCATCGTCAATAATTATGATTAAGGCCTGCTGTGCTTGGACGCATAGCTTCATAGACGCGTATTCATCATTATAAGCTTTGTGTAAGCCTGCGTGAAGCTTACGTACAAAACTATGCCGGACGCGTAGCTTCATGGACGCGATACGACGGCACGACGTGAGTTTTGTATGTAAGCTGTGAGTGAGCAGGTGTACACCAAGCGTATAATGACGAATACGCGTCTATGAAGCTACATGTCCGTCGACAGTAGGCCTAAGTCATCAGACTATCAACTTCAGATTTGCTGACGGGATTTTTAGGCTCTAATGACTCTTGGGGTGTATGAAATGAAATGAACTGAAAATTGAATACCTGCAAAATGTTATACAACATAGACCTTATTTGCGCAACATAGACCTTATTTACGTGAGTCTTTATACAAATCAGTTTCAAGGCATAGAATAGTTTTTTGTTTAAGATTTGCTTTGAAACCATAAATATTAAAAAAAAAAATACCAATAAGCTTGGTAGAGAGATTTATTGTTTTTAATTTCTGCAATTAAGATTAAAATGGCCTAACACAATTTATTTGAAAGCTATCGGTCCATTTTCTGGAATGAATATTAATGTGACAAATGTTCGTTAGTTAGTTGTGATTTCCACGGACGGTGAGCAATATGTAACTTGCCGTTCGATAAAGACCAGGGTCGGGTCGGTGGTGCGTCTCAAAAAGAAGTCAGCATAATTGACCGATGTCTGCCAGAGCTGCGGGATTGTTAGAAAGAGTTACTGCTCTAGAACGCAGAGGGCAACTGAAGGGCGGATTATAGTCTGTAAAAATCCGACACTCTCTCGCTCCACGGCGCGGGATTAATTTACTCCCAGCACCAAAAAAAAAAAATTGTTATGATTGGTTGTATGAATTTTCAACATCCAATGACAGCAAATACGTTTGATTTGTGAAGTGCAAGAAATAATCGTATTTCTTTCCGTGAATTGACGGCAATTTCAAGTTTGACATAATATCTCTCTCTAATTTTAAGTAGCCCTTTTATTTTTATGCCTCACGTAAAAAAGGTCAATTGACAATATATCCTCGTGACTGAAACCTACAGGTTGCCTGTACCTACTCCACATTGTATCTTCCAAATCACAACAGATCTTAATTCATTGATTGATTGAACTAGTTGTTATTAATGTGTGTGTGCTTTTATCGAAACGGATGCGAATCATCTTATCTTGTTGTATTTTTATTGAATTGATGAATCTTCCGAAAACTTTTGTATAAACGATTGTAAATTATTGTATAAATTACTTATTAATAAATTCGGTAGTGCTCCGAATGAGATTTAAAATCGAATTGGTATTTTTGTGATTAAAAAATGAATGGTACCAACAAATGGGGTAAGTAGAGTTGCAGGGGTAAATAGAAACAAATCTGATTAGTGTTTTCACTTTGATAACACATTGTTGCTTTCTAACAAAGCATCGGCTTTTTTAATTACAATTCTTTTAGTTGAATGCTGCCAACAAAATCTAAATAACGTTAAAATACTCTACAAAGTTTGGTTTCTATTTACCCCCTTGCGTTCCTATTTGCCCCGTTTGATGGTATGCCACAAATTGAGTTCTGAAGCCGTGTAAGGAAATGGTTATAGTCATTTTTTTTTTCGTGATAAAAAGAATGACACTATTCGTCCTGGTATAGCTACACTTCTTTTGCGCTAAAATTTTGGCTTGATTATGTAATTTCTTTTACAGGCTCAGAGCAATTTTGATTCAATTGATTTACTGCTTGTCAATTAGTGATGTTATTTCCGTGGTAATAAAGTCGATTTTGGTGTCAAATTTGTTTAAACATACGGGTTTATTGTGAAACTCGCACCAACTGTTTAAGTTGGTTATTATTATGAGAAATAATTTTGTTATTTTACTCTTTTTGAAGTTTACATTTTTCTGATCATGTTGTCAGCCTTATTAAATGAAAATGAAGTTTTTTTTACAGAAGAAATTTATACTTTTGTAGCAATAACATGAAGTTTGTTTATATTGTTTACAACTTATACATCTAGTTTATAATTTATACAAGTGATCGGTTTCGATAGAAGTACACTCCAGTTGTTGCTTCTCATTTTGAACCTTATTTCAACGACATAAAGCGTCAAATTGAGCAACAAAAACTGTAGTACTGTCTCTTTCTTTATCTGTGTGTGCGAGAGAGGTCGGAGACGACAAAGTGAAGCCAAACGATAGAACTGCCGAGTTCCTACATTATATACTTTGTGTCGCCGCGCGAACCTTATGTACTTGTAAGATATTGTGTAAATAAAAATCAATTATACTAAGTTAAAAATCAAAATGTTTCTCTATTATAACTTTACGTTGTTGCAGCAACGTTCTATGCAGTGAATGTTACAGCAACAATCGTTCGCAACTCGTAGCTATGTTCGCACAGTACCTACAAGTGTGAAGTACGCGCGACGCCGCGGTGCACATACTCTACGCTTACTAAAGTCGCCACTAAACTATACAATATGTAATTGTAACTCCGCTGATCAAACTGGCGAATAAACGACTGCCCGGAGCAGACTGTACCTAGATAGGATGTGCGGTTATTTAAAATTATATATCTAAATCTAGATGTAAAAACAAATGTATCGATCGATAATGCACGAATGATATGTACGTAGGTGTGTGTGAGCCGGCTAGTACTTACCTGGCCGCGCCGGCCTCACACGAGCCTCGAACTGACCGACTTCACAAAAGAAGGAGGTTCCATTTTATTTGTAATTTCGCTCGTCCGGGGTCATCGTAACTTAAGTAGCTGTAAGTTGAGCCCGTTGGGCCGCGCGTGCAATCCGCTTGGCAACATTGAACTCTACTGCATTTGTGATAAGACTTGATTCCCGTTGCAGTATTGGCGACCACGACCCCGCGCGACCGACGACTGCAGTGTTTAACGAACATTGAATTTAAATAAACAAAAGAAAAAAAAAACACGAAATTTTATAACAAAAAAACCTCTTTATACGTTAACTTAGATAGTTATTATTAATTTTAGCTTTTAATAGGTGTTCAATATTTTTCAATGTTTGTTTGGATCGCGAGCAGCATTTAGGCGGACGACGTTGTCGTATTCCAAGTGTCACTGTCCGATATGTCATGTAAATATTATATTTAATAGTTAGATATGATATGGACAATACCTAACAAGTGAAAAAATATGGTTTTATTGAAAAATACATTCAATGAAATTACTTGGTGTGCATGCTAGCGCGCCGGCGGGCTCGCGAGTGCGTGCGGTACGCGAGTGCGTGCGTGCAGTACACATGCGTGTGCGTGCAGTACGCTCGCGTGTGCGTGCGATACGCTCGCGTAGGCGTGCAGTACGCTCGCGTGTGCTTGCAGTACGCTCGCGTGTGCTTGCAGTACGCTCGCGTGCCCGCCGCCGGTAGTCACTTTTATTTTTGTTTTTACCCCTCCCGTCCTCCCAGCTTGAAGTTAGCATGTAGTTAGTATTTGTGCAGCTTCTAGGTAACGCAGCAACGCTCTCTACGCATTTACTGTTTTTATACTCGTCATTGTGAATTTAGAGCGACAAAATAGCTAGCAACGAAGTTAACCGTAGGTAACTAACCGTTAGTCGACGCAAACTCACAATTTGTTACACAATATTGTGCAATAAGGGTTGTTTTCAAAAGTCCGATAACTGAAAGATGAATAATATGATGTGCAACAGGTATTTGAAACTTAACACTACTGACATTCCAGTGGGCTTATCATAAAAAACTAAAGCCGTTGTTTCGTTGCGAAAAGAGAAATAGTTATTTCTGAATAGTTCACATTTATTTAAAAGCAATTGTAAAACGTTACAGAGGATGTTCAAGGCGTTGTACAATAGAAGCTTAAAACTTAAAAAATACTTTTAATTAAACAATAATAACCTAATAACAAATCCATACGCATTGAGGAAGAAAAAACTAACATTACACATATCTGTATTGCATTAGAATAATATTGAGTTGTCACCCATCAGTTACCGTAGCTCTGGAACGCAATGAGAAAATGAAGGAACACGGGTGGGTTTTAGACAGTACGTCTGACACTCCCTCGCGCTCCCGGAGCGGGAGAAGTTACTTGATAATTTCCCACATAAAAAAGAGATGTGACACTTTAAATATAAATAAAAATTTGGCCACCGTTGGGTAAATAATTGAACTACATACAGGACACTCATACTTTAAGCTCAGATAGAGCTTAATGCCGAAGCCCAACAAAAGTGCTGCGCCTGTGTGCGTCACGTCGTGGCCAGCCGCACCCCGCGCCCGTGCCCAGCCGCACCCCGCGCCCGTGCCGCTACGTAATAACACATTAAAGTTCTCCATGGACACGACTACATGCACACCGTTAAAGTTGAACTAGCGACACTGCGCAGGTAATGATCCAGTTTCCGCTACGGGGACCGCCGCACACGAAACACGCGCGACGTCACGCGCAGACTCCCGCTTAACGCAGCGTTGGCCCTAAAGTATGATGAATACTAAAATATTCAATTAACACATATATTTTTGAGCCGAAACTACGGGGATTAGGATCGTGAAATTTTGCACAAGGTTTTGTTTTATGATGTAGGCAAGCACTAAGAAAGGATTTTCCAAAATTCACTTCCTAAGGCGATGACGTGGGGGTCCAAAGTTTGTATGGAGAAACCTACATTCACGCGAGTGACGCCGCGGGCAGAAGCTAGTGACATTATATAAGCGGACGCGTGAAAAGTTCGCGTAAAGTTTATTCACTTTTAAAAACCAAAGGGTTTATTTTGTAGAACCCAAGTAACGCAGATTATTTGACAAATGATCCAAATGGAGTGCTGAAATTTTTACTACGTGCGTGACAAGATGCAAAGACTTGCTACACTACATTTGCCAAAGGATACTACGAGTGACAGCTGTCAGATTCATACAATATAGCTACATATCTTTTCTCTCATCTTAAAGATGCATATTTTCGTTCTGCTGCCATTCTACCCATACTTTGTAAAAAAGACCTTACTAAGAAATGGTACTCAACAGGAACGTTCTAAATACAGATTTTGCTAGCTTCTAGATATATCTTAACAAAATATAAGATGTCGCAGACAGTGCTTGACAGCGTTAATAAAACAATTGTACACCAAATATTAATGGACTTGGCGAACTATGCCTCGGACAGGTTAAGTTAGAAGGGGATGGTGTGGTCTAGTGAGCGAACAGATCTCGCTATCCACTTCGTGGTTGTTTTTTTTAAACCACCTTGAAGACCATATTTTCGTTCACAATTTGTATTTTTGGTGAAACAAAGGCATATTTTGTAGAAAATAAGAATAAATTGAGGAAAAGTTAAATATTACCCAAACTTAAATAAATAAACACTCTTTCCTGATTCTAAACAGAAGCTGTTTAGGCTAATCGACTTTAAATATGGCAACTACATAGACTTACATACCCCAGTGACCAACTAAATATGAATTCTGCCTAAGGCTCGGAGTACGTGACACCATAGTGGTGTTGCCAGTTCACACCGCCAAGAAAATGCAGCTCTATAGTGTGTACCTCACCTGGCCACTGGGACTGACTGGCTTATTGATCTAGTGGTTAGTGGCCCTAAATGATATGCCGGAGGTCGTGGGTTCGATTCCCACCCAACATTTGTTCTGTGTCTGCTGGGTGTAATTTATCTATAATATGTATGTATTTAGAAATATATAAGTATGTTTATCAGTTGTCTAGTACTCATAGCACAAACTCTGCTTAGTTTGGGACTAGATGGCGTGGTGTGAAAGTTGTGGAATATTATATTATATGCTGTTGGTCATGCGGCTAACCATATATTTTTTTGACGTCATGACCTGGCTACGCCGCCATGGCTCTGCTCTGGATGTGTCCAGACCTCGCGAATGAGCCGCTTGCGAACTGCGCGCGCGCGTGGCTCATAGTTCAAACGCGAAAGAAGCCACATGGGTGCGAGTCACGCGCGCCTCACTCGAGCTTTGCCCGAGCTGCACTAGAGCGGCACACTATCTTAGGCTGTAACCGCACTCGAGCAGCAACAACTAAAGAGTTATCAATGATCAGAGGTAGCTGAATACCAGTATTTATTTTGTACGGAACTACTGCCTACCCAGCCTTAATAGCTTAGTCTATGTAGCACCAAGTCATATGTTACGACAGCTTTCTGAGGTACGGGGTCGAAATCTAGACAAACTTAGACTTTTTTTTTTTATATAATAGGTACATGAATTGAAAAAATGTTATTGTTACTTACCGGTTTCGAACCCGCAACCACACCTCTCATGCATGAGAGGTGCCTTATTAACCACTGAGTCATCACGTCACATCATTTATACAATAATAATGACCGTATTGGTTGAAACTGATATTTTGATTCATACGACAGTTATGAAGAAGTGTTCATATTGTTTAAGGGACTATTTCAAAAAGCGTTTACAGTTAAAATTAACTCGTAAGTTCCTCGTACCTAGCCTTAGAATTTACACTTTCTGCCTATAGACAATTTTCCTATTGGTTCTTACCTTCTAGCCCTGCGTTCCGAATTGCGTCAAAAGCGATAATATTGCGAATCCGACCAACGCGCAACGTCACAATTATTACTCAATAGCCCTTATATTTTGTGACTATTAAATTTGGTCGGATTCGCGTTCAAATCACTTTTATCGCAATTCGGAACACAGGGTAAGACTAACCGCCGAGTTTGTCACTCTGACACGTCAAACTATTATAAAACGAGTGAGCTCACTAATGTCAGACTCCTGTCATCAACAAATCTTATGACATCAAAACACAAAGGAAAAAAGCCATCTACCACTTGATTCACACAAAAAACAGCAACAATTTTGTACTTAAAACTAAACAGTAAAACAAAAAAATGCGCTCCAATGGCCCGGTCGACACGGAGCACTGAGATCACACACATTACCAGCCAGGGAGAAGGAGGTGACGGAGTGGACACTCCAAGGAAGACCCCATCGATCTTTGACGTGACTATAGATGGGATAAAGAGTAATACGAGCAAGAATTTGATACTAGGGACTTTAACGGGCTGGGTTTCAGGCCTATCTCTCGTCAAGGTAGGAAAAATTGCCGCTTTTGGTCTCGGAGGCGGCATAATTTTTCTACACTTCGCGGCAGAGTTCGGATATATCAATGTCAACTGGGATAAGGTGAAAGAAACGGCAGAAGAAAGCCAGGAGTGGATGGAAAGATTCCTTCAGTTCGTGAGAAGGAACAGCTGCTTTTCTGTCGGATTTCTCGGCGGATTCTTCTTCGGCGTGGCTTCCACGTAATGTTAGGTAAAAGTTATAAAATCATGTTCTATTCCATGGTACTGTAAAGTATTTGTTAGATAATTTATATCTTATTATATTGCTACTACGTTTAAGTATTTTCTGGTTTGATTATCTGGGTAGGTATTGGGATCGCTGATCCAACGTCATGTGGAGACAGAGTCGGAACTAAATCTGTAGGTACGGGTAGGACTGAGTCTAGATAGGAAAAATATCTAAGCCTTCTAATGATCTTTTTGAGTTGGGCACTGAAGAAGTTGTCATTACCTATGGCTCAGCCTCGTAGCTTAATATACGAATATACATAGCTCACGAAATTCAAAGTTTCTTAAGTTTTTTTATTTTTTTTTATTTTGCCGGTCAGTGTCAAGTTGTATGTTGATTAAAAGACTTTTTATGAAATAGCCATTCGATAAGGCTGGGCGAACTGAGAGGGTTGTATGATGATTTTAATGATTATACTTCCGTAAATAGACACGTGCCGGCAAACATATTTTAATCTACATAGAACCTGACACTGACCTGCAAAAACATAAAAAAAATTGAACTATGTCGCTTCCCCCTTAAACCCAATATATAGAAAGAAATAGGTACCCCGCCTAGCGGGACTCTGTCAGCTTATCTTCCTCACGACCATCGTCGTCAACACATTGCCGGCTGAACGCAAATCAAAAATCATTTTACGACTTGCCGTATCTTGCCTTTTAACCCTATATCAGGACCTGTACCATGACGTTTAAAGTAAGATTGTTTCATTCTTATTTCCAGTGTGGGTAAGAGATGACGCTAGACAACCTGTATAGCTCTGTCTCTTACCCACACTGAAATAAGACTGAAACAATCTCACTTTGAACGTCATGGTAACCCCTCAGATATATCCAACGAAAACTCTCGCATTTATTCCACCAAGGTCGCACATCATCAACAAATTCGAAGACATGTGACATCCACCAACCCGCACAGGGCCCGCGTGGTGGATTACGGCCCATTCCCTCTCCTAGAGAGGAGGCCTGAGTCACAACAGTGGGAACATTAAAAGGCCGACTATGCTATGCTATGCTAGTTGAACGACGCCGTTTATTAAAAAGGCTAGGCTGTTATTGTTAACTAAATAGCGAATTAAGTAGCGTGCGACACCATCTGAGGAAATACACCACGAAACTACGAGAAATAAAATCATAACATAAGTACATAACGAGTAACTCTATTGTATAAACTAAATTCTCTCTATGCCGAGTAGAATCCTAAAAGAAAATTGGCCTCCAAAATAATAAGGGATACGAAAGGCTCTGTTAGTGTTAGAGGACACTGGCAAAGGTAGGAGAATAGTTTTAGTCAGTAAAAGTCTGCGCGGATTGAATCGTTCGTGAGCAAATTTGGGCGTCTATCAGGATTTCCCTCTCCCACCGGAAAAAAGACACCAACTATGGATACACCACTACCCGATGTTAAATTCCTCACCATCTTTTTCAATTTTAATTTATTATATAAGAAGAGAAACTAATTGACTGACATTTCAACACACAGACGATACTGGGACTGAGAGAGTGAAATTTTGCACAAGGTTTCCTTTTATGTCGTAGGTGAGCAGTAACGGCCTGTTCACGACTTCGGCGTTAGCGGCGAGCGGGGCGGCATCGGTACGCGGGCGCTATGAGCGGCGTCTCTTGGCGTGCTTCAAACATTTTCATAATTTTGATCTTACCACTCGCCGACCTGGCCACTGTGACCGGTAGCTAAGCGCGGGACACTTAGCTACCGCTCACAGCGGCAAGGTCGTGAACGGGCCGTAAGAGAGGATTTTTCAATATTCACCCCCTAAGGGAATAAAACGGGGGTTCAAAGTTTGTATGGAGAAACCTACCATTACGCGGGCAAAGCCGCTGGCAGAAGCTAGTCTATTATTATATAAGAGGAGAAACTGACTGACTGACATATCAACGCATAGCCAAAACTACAGGGCCTAGGAGCATGATATTTTGAACAAGGTTTCCTTTTATGACGAAGTTTGTATAGAGAAACCTACTTTCCCGCAGGTAAACGCTACTGGCAGCAGCTAGTAGATACTTTTATAGCCTATGAGGTGCAGCCACCTGTAGCTTCACTGTTCAAAGCCGTTCCTTTACTATCTTCTCACAAGTCAGATTTTCTATAGCACATAGGTAATTTACGATATAGCAATGATATTCTGGCTTTTTGCCAGGCTACACATGGTTGTAGAAGCAAGCACTAACTCTCAATTCAGAATATATTCGTACCGTTAGGGTCGCTGACACGGGCCACCGACCACAACCACAAAACGTCGCCACCGGTATATTTCCTGTAGGTTTCATACATTTTATTTAGTTATTTAAAACTTTATGCACTAAACATTGTACAAAGGCAGACTTAATGCCTTAGGCATTTTCTACCAGTCGACCTTAGGGTGGTGCAGAGACATAACATGGCAGGTGCAACTTAATAAAAGACTGACAGAGAGGAAACAAGAACAATAATAAATATATACTTCGATATATACATACAAATAAAGAATAACATTGAGAAAAAAAAACGAATATAACAAATCAAGAGTGTGATGAATCTACCAACTTCTTGCCAATGTGTTCTCGTGCTTACATTTTATATGGATTCGCCGCATACGGTTGACGCCGGTGGCCGCCACACGCTTCAAATCGCCGCTGCTCGCTTCTTGTGGCTCGTACTGGCCTCTGAACGCCGATACAAAACACCGTCACACGCCACTCGCACATTTAAACCTTTGTCAAAGACCATTATGATACTGCGCGTATGAGTTAAAAAAAGTAGCAGCCACCGGCCACAACTGCGTTTGTGGCTGTGGCATGTGGTCCATGTGCGGCGACACTTAGTATCTACCTACTACACAGAGGAATGAAGCAACAGGTGGTCACCCTTTCAAATGCTAACCTGAATATACTCCATTCAAAGATTAGACATTTAAACCAAGCCTTTTTTACTGTTCGTTCAACCGATTTTGACTCTTATTGCGATGATGGCATGATAAATGGCAGCTGTAGTAGATACGGCGGCGATTTCTGGCGACAGGCCTTGGTACAGGCCATGGTCCGGAGCAAGGAGTGGCAGGCGGTCGCCTCCTATTGCGAAGCAGTAATGCTAGCAAAGGAGGCCGCCGATAGCGTGAGGCAAAGGTCCTCACGCCTCAACCGCCGCCGGGATTCCGATCCCGACTTCCGGCCACCGTAGGCCCGGGCTTGCGGACGGCGAGCAATGGGTAGCCCGCCGTCCGACCTTCCGGTAACCGTCCGGACCGAGCTCAATTCGTCGACGGCGCGTACTGTTCCACGCGTGCCTCAAGGAGATGTCAGCAAATCGTAGGGGTCCAGCCAGGTCGAAGCCAACTGGGGCCATGGGTAGTGTGAAAACTGAACCTGGGGCCCTGGGACGAAGGCAACGAAGAACCAGGAGTGGGTTTTTAGTCAGTAAAAGTCTGACATTATCTCCCGCTCCGCCCGAGGGCAAGATTTGTCATTAGATGATTTTCCCACCTAAAAAACAGCTGTAGTAGATAGTTGGTATTGTAACTTCCACTTCGTTGCTTTCATTGCCATCCTAATGCCTACGGAATAGAATTCAAAATCGGTTTTACGGACAGTTAAGGGGTTTTTTAAAATGTCTTATTTTATTTCGAATGGAGTATAGGCTCTAACGAGTAGGACAACGCAAGCTGTTATGTGGGGCAAAAAAAGTGGGTTCTCTTTTTTACGTAAGAAATCAACAAATAATTTGTCCTACCCTGTGTTAAGTGGGAGGGGGTGTCAGACTTTTACTGATTAAAAGGAGTTGCCATAATTAAAGTAGTGTTGCAACCTCTTTAATATCTTCGAAAGTGGGAAAATTTTAATTCATTAAAAGGTTTGTTAATCAGGCTTTGGGTTCCGTTCTCCAAACTTAGGGCCCAGGGGTACTGCCCCGCCTAGCTTTTTGGCAGTTCGCCAGTGACTGTAGATCATCATGAACTCACCTCGTCTGTGTTTGTCGAAATGGTAGGCACATCCTTGCAGCTGCAGAACGGATGACTGAAGACCGATAGGTATCGAGTTCTAGTTGCTGCACTTTTGACGAGAACCCGCGAATGGATCCACTCATCTGAATAGTTCGTTGAGCAAGTTTTATGGAACCACCTTGTAGTACTACTTTAGTTATGCGTGTAAGTATACAGAATGAACTATAAAACTGAGAATGGTAGATATACTAAAAAGTTGAAAAAAAAATCCTAATGAAGTATAAACCTACTGAAGCCTATGAAAGTTACCTAGGTACTACGTAGGCCTATTTGCAATGGTAATAAGCATCTGGCTGTTAGGGCGCGTTGCGGGTTCGATTCCCGTCTCCAGAATGCAACTTCTACTGGTGTTCCACTATAAAACATACGTTTCATACACAAGATATTCTTAAAGTTGAACTCATAATCGCCCAGGCGAATGCTCCAGGTTAGCCCAAGAAATTCAAACGTCGAAAGATTTTTCTCTCAGCTCGCAGTATCGGATAGTATGGTAACTAAAAATATACCTTGTATATGTCGTGGCCAGATCATAGAATTGATCACTTCATGATATGGCCAAATTTGATAATATGTCAATCCTCATTCGGCCATATTATTGATGTAGAATTTCTATGGCAATAAAAGGCCTAAAAAGTAGGTCATAGAAAGATTGACTTATCGTCAAACTTTAAAACGTTTAAAACGATCTGGCCAGTTTTAGTTGGCCATTTCATGAAGTGATCAATTTCTAAGATCTTGCCACGACATGTGCTTATCTCGCGTGTAGCATCGCGTCTCAATGCATCGTTCTTGTAGCGTCGTACTGCATCGCATTCGTAGCTCAAGCGGGACACCCCGTTAGAGGCAAGGTAAAACGTCAAGATTGGTATATTTTGCATCAGCTCTAAGTTATAAAGTTCTGTTAACGGTTTAAATGAGTATAATTGTGTAAGTAAATATATACATGTCATTAGGTACTGCAATTTCTTTTTTAACCAATATCCGATACTGTCAAACTGCAAATTGAAAAAAAAAAAACGTACAAAAATTTTAATTTCGTGGGTAACCTTGGAGAATTCCACTCTTTGGCAGGGTGTTAGTGAAGTACCTACTTAGATGCAACAAAAAATGTGGATGATAATGAGTTTTTTTTTAATTCTATATCTTGATAGGTTCGCGCTTGACCGCTATCTCACCTGATGGAAAGCGACGATGCGGTCGACAATGGAGCGCGCTTATCTAGAAGTAACCTATTCACTATTCCCGGGTTGTAGCCATCAGGAATGACAGATTCCGTCAAGGAATTCCACTCCTTAGCTGTATGCACAATTAATATGTTCCCAAAACGTTTTGTGCGCATAGAGATCAGCCACATTAGCTGCTCGAGTCATTTGTTTGTAGTCACGCTACAGATTAGAAAGGCGAGCTTAGCTAGCAACGCCCATACCCTGAATTAGAAGCATGCCAGTCCAGAGAGAGCAGCGCAGAGTTACTCGCCCAACGCACACGTAATCAACAAGGGTAAAACAGATAGAGACATGCTATTAGAGTTTTGGCTACTGTAGCCAATCTAAGCGGAGAAAAGTTAACCAGTGTCTGTTGAAAACACGTGCATTCCCACTTCCCTGACTCTCATAGTCCAATACAACGGCAATACAATACGACCGATAAGAAATCAGGCGCTTGACCAACTTAGATTAACTTACGAGCCTATGGGGAAAGAATTATTTGTGACAAAAGGAAGGTGAGATCGCAGTCAAGCACTATACTCCATCTGTTTAGATACTTAATTAAACGTAAACAATCTTGATGTTTTAATTTAAAATAAATCGCATAAAAGACAAAGGATATTAAAATTTAGTCAATTACCTAGTATCGATTTATGAAAATACCTAAGTAATTGTAAACATTTTTAGATAAAATTTTTAGATTTTTTTTAGATAAAAGTCTTGTTAACGTTTTTTACATTTAGTTAACTACCAAAACAAATGGAGTATAGTTTATATCAATTTAAAAAAGTAGGTTATAAAAATAATAATATTCCACAACGCCATCTAGTCACAATCTAAGCAGAGCTTGTGCTATGAGAACTACACAACTGAGAAACATACTTGTATATTTCTAAATATCTACTCGTACATATTATAGTTAATTACACCCAGACACAGAACAATTTAAATGATCGTGCTCATCACACAAACATTTGTCTTGGGTGGGTATCAAGCCCACGACCTCCGGCATAGCAGTCAGGGCCACTAACCACTAGACCAACAGGCCAATCGAGGTGTAAGTATGCTGAATCTCAATTAATCTGCAAGTTATTTTACCTGTAAACGCTGCTGCTTAGCAATGAAAAAACGATACGAAAATGGTCATGTGACTACCGCAAATAAGTTTTTTTTTACTTTATTATACCTAGGTACTGAACTAAATTGCAAAAAATGTTCAAAATTTGAATTTCGCGGGTTACCCTGAGCTATTTACGGCGGATGATGGAATTAGGTTATGCAATTCCGACGCACACTCCCCGAAATGCAACCGGTAGAAAACCGACAGGCTAGCAACTCGGCATCGATGCTCAAGACTTTGAAGCCGACTCAACGAGTGCCTTCATTGTCAATGATCCTCCTGGCTCGCCTCTCAATTGCCTCAAGTGCATCAATTTGCTATCGGGCAGATCCGTCCCAAAGATGAGAGCAGTACTCCATACACAATCGAACTTGCGTTTGATAAAGTTTGAGCAGCTGTTCCGGCGTGAGGTACTGTCTGACCTTCGCAAGGATTCCCAGCTTTTTTGCAGCTAGTTGAGCCTTTGCTTCGATGTATGGTCCAAAGTTGAGTGTTCACGTCAGCTTAACACCAAGAAGATCAAGATGGTCGGTTATCGGCACGGTTACGCCCCGGAAAGTTGGAGCAGGGCTGAATTGGCTCCTTTTAGCGGAAAATAGACACGCCTGGGTTTTAGCAGGATTGAACGCCCCATTCACAGTCTGCCCTCCTCCAAGGACAAACTCGGGTTTCGCATGTACTAAAACTAATGTTGTATACATATATTACATATGTTATTGAGTATGATTATATACCTACATAGAACTCAACATGGCGGCCAGGCCCAAAGGTTTGACAAAAAGAAATATAGAAAAGCATTATATTTGCCACACATATATATACAAACAGTATAAAAACTACATGTAGAAACATAACATTAAAAAATTAACACTAGGGTAAGAACTCCCGAAGTGGTTTTCGTTACCCGCCGCGCTGGAGGAACAGCTGTTTGTATTTCCCAAGGACCTTACAGCCACTAGACGTTTTAATAATAGGCTACGCATGTCTGTGACACATATGATTATTTATCTGATGTCTTGACCAACCAGAACGCAGTACCCCGCTTCCCCGTACCAATTGGAACGCAGCACCCCCCTCCCCCCGCTCCCGTTCCTCGGCTAGTTGACAGAATTGTTTTGGTGCGCTAGTTCAAGCATGAGGCGTCTAGTGGTGGTGGAGTGTAAGGTCGTTGGTATTTCCAAACTCACGAGACCGGAGTTCGGTAGGTTACCATGACCTTCAAAGTAAGATTGTTTCATTCTTACTCAAGTGTGAGTAGTAGACAGGGCTATACAGGTTGTCTAGCGCCATCTCCTACCCACACTGGAAATAAGAATGAAACAATCTTACTTTAAACGTCATGGTAACCGACCCTGGCTGTGCGGTTACGCATCCGTCGCGGTTGCGATTATCGTTCGCAAACTTAGCGGGCGATTATCGCAAGACGGGCGGTTAACGGTCAGTTGAGTTCCAGCCTGAGTTGTTGCGTTATAGGTATAGGAGTAAAAAGTTCTGAGTACATCCACATATTCAGTCGGACTTCTGTACCACTGCGGTCGCAAACCGATCGTAGAGCGTGCGGGCAACCCCGAGGCTGCGGGTGACTGCGGCACGCGCGATTCTACTAGTTGCCCGGCGGTGCAGCGCTGATCCGCAAAAATCGAAGTGGATATGATCTATACTCGCTTATTTGACTTGATTTTGCATGTCTGTCGGTGTCATGCGATTATCGACTATCCATACTTAATTAATTTTCTACAGATATCTGACCATTAGGTACTGTCGCACTCTGAGACGGTTTGTTTCGAGGTACGTGGCTGTTCTACAATGTAATGCTTGATATATATTACATAAAACTCTTTATACTTTTCTTCAAAATTCAATATAAGTACATCGCGCTACAATTGTTATGTCCGAACTGAAAAAACTAGACATTTCTTTTTTCTACTTAATTTTCAAACCTATTCTAGAACAACAAAATCCTTAAAAGTATATTTTACATGCCATTCGTTAACCTAACTCATGGGATCTCCTTTCGATATCACAGTATCTACTTATGTATGTAGGTACCTAATGGTCGGTTATCTGTGAATTAATAAAAAGCTTCTTAACAGATGACTAGCACTTAGGTTTATCTTGTCGCTACTAAATAAGTAGGTATATATAATTTTACAGACTTGTGCAATATCAGCGTTCGCATGGGCTTTTATGATGCTTGACATGATTGTTTCAATAAGTACGTGCACTGACAAAATTGAGAAACTTTTTAACTATAAGTATCTACTTACCCACCTCATCATCGTGGGAAATCATTTAATAACTCCTCCCGCTCCAGGCGAATCGAGATGGAGTGTCAGAATTTTATTGACTAAAACCTTCTGTGGGCAACTGAAAAAACAGTTGCCCTTTGCGTTCCAAGCCACTTTCGAGCAATTCCGCAATCTTGGCAGGCCCGTCTGGCTGTACCTAGCATCTACAACTAAACAGATGAAGTATTTAATAAGGGTAAATTACGAGAACATTGCTGAAATCCTATAATTATGTCCAAATAAATAAACACTTAAATTCAAATCAGCCTCCAAAACAGTACCAGTTGCGCGCTTGGAAGACCCGTTTTACAGAAACTCATTCAGGATCTAATATTACTAAAAACTTGCTTGAAACCAGTGAGATATTTAGTTGAAAAAAATGTTTCTTTAATATATGATAATTCTACATAAGTAGTTAATAATATTCCACAACTTTCACACAACGCCATCTAGTCCCAAACTAAGCAGAGCTAGTAGGTACTATGAATACTAATAATAATATTCCACAGCTATCACACAACGCCGTCTAGTCCCAAGCTAAGCCGAGCTTGTGTTATGAGTAGATACTAGACAACTGATAAACATACTTATATATTTCTAATTACTTACATACATATATAGATAAATTACACCCAGACACTGAACTAATGATCGTGCTCATCACACAAACATTTGACCTGGGAATCGAACGCAAAACCTCCGGTATAGCAGTCAGGGCCACTAACAACTAGACCAACAGGCCAGTCAACTACTAGACAACTGATTAATATACGTATTTCTAAATAGGTACATAGGTACGTATTATAGATAAACACACATATTACACCCAGACATAGAACAAATTATCGTGCTCATTACACAAACATTTGCCGAACACATGTTCAATTATCGTGGCCCGAGAAGGCAAAGGGCAAATGAAGGAACCCCCCAGGTCAGTTTTAGAAAAGTCTGACACGCCCTCTCGCTCCACCTTAGATCGAGAGAAGTCATTTGATGAATTCCCAGCTCAAAAAATCATGTGCTCCTTCCCTTGCATTTGCCCTTTGCATGCTAGGGCTGCCGTGATTCTTTCAAACTATCTTGCAGTCCAATGTACAGACCTTACTTGCAAAACAAGTAACTACTCAACTATACAGGTAACTGTTTTTCTCACTGCACGTTGTATTTAGTAGTGTATGTTTAGATTGCATACCTCCCATATTCCTGTCCTTGGCATGAACCTTTTTTTTAATTTTAATTAGAAATATAAATGGTACAACGTACGCGTACTATGAACGAGCAACCGATACGTATAGGCACAGATATTACAATTCAATATAATCAATGAGCTGAAATAGAGATGTCAGCCGATTGTTTTTTTTTCGCAGTTCTCTTACAACACGACATCCATCCGACATGCTGTAAAAAGCTAATCAATCAGCCGAAAGTATTTGTAAATATAAAGTATCAATCAATGAATTAAGTAAGTTTATTATTTTACACGTTATTTCTAAGAAATTATTAGTAATTTAATCAATAAGTTCTTGAAATAATATCAACACTTTGTAAATAAACGTTATTGTCATTGTCAAAAATCAAGTGTTATTGTCAAAAATCAAGCAAGTTTGTAGTCACTTGCTTGATTTTTGACAATAACACTTCTTCATCAAAACACGTGTATATTGTTAGAACTCTTAGAAATCTGTAGGCACACATCTTTCACCAATCACAAAATACATTGATTTAAAAATCCCTATAATATTCTAACACACCATTTATCACGTTACAGTGATTGTTCCTGTGAAGCCGATCACTCCACTGGCACCATTGGAGCAGGAAAGAGCCCTACCCCCGGACCCTATTCCCCCAAAACCCCCGGAACCTTACAAACCCGAAGAAACTGTCATATTTGAGAAACCAGCCTTTCTTCCAGCGAAGCCTATCCCACATTCTCCGAAAATCTCGCCATCATCTATTCCCAATCCTAATCCAAGCGTGATGACTCCGAAACAAGTGGATAGCGGGTACCCGAACTTCGGCAGTTACCTATACTCAATACCAGGATACTCGGCCTTTCAACCTATTAATTCAGTGAACTACCCTCCAATAGCCCCGCCGAGCATTCCGCCTCCAGTGCAAAACGAGGCACCGAACACTGAATTCGTACCATTCCCACCAATACCCAAAGAAAGTATTCCAGCACCTATGGTTGCAGAACCGAATATAGAAATAGAACTACCAAAAGAAGACCTAAAACCACAGACTGACTTTGAAGAACACTTTACGCCTGAAATAATAACAGCTACATCAGTACCCGATGCTAACAAACCTCAAAGTACTGAGTCAATGATGAGCATTACATCGTTAGCACAGGGTTCAGGAGCCACGGTTACCACACAGTCTCCAATAACAAATAAAGAGTTCAAGAAGAAACCAGAAAGATTCAGTCTGAAAACCAGCATACCCATCAGTAAAATTGATATGAAATGTGTCAGCAATCCACCCGATACTGCCTTTCAAAATTCTATAGCAAAGAAAACTTTCAGTCCTGCTTTCACCAAAGAGTCACCGAGAGTTGAAATTCAAAGTAATATTATAATAAAAACCGCAACTAAAGAACCCGATATGAAAGAAGCAAAACCCAGTGTGATAACAAATAACAATATAGGTACTTTGATTAACGCAGCTGAAGTTATTAACAAAACTACAACCACGGATAGTCCATTTCGTGTGCCCGAACCAAAAGCTGATCCACCAGCTGAAGTGAAAGATTCTCCTACAGCACCGAGGCCTTTGTTCAACCCAATAAATATTGAAACAAGCAAGGTCAATTTTAGTAAGCCACCCGAAACATCTTTTAATAATGAACAGAAAAATCAAATAGTCTTCATTCAAAACAAGAACAATTCAAACTCAAAGATGATGTTGACGTTACAGCAGAACCCTCAAGTATTATTACAAAGAACTAGTTTCGAGCCAAAAAACCTGCAAGCTCCTTCACGACTGTCAAGCCAAAGCAAAAAATGTAAGGATGACGTGGTCAATGAAAGCACTTCGTCAAAAGTGGTCGCATTGAAAAGATTACACCAGGAGAATAGTGACGAAAATGATTTTGAGAATTTGATTACTGAGAATCAAATATATGGTAACAAGATAGTCGTGAAGGAGAAATCTCAAGGTACGTTGCAGGAACAAGATTTAAAAAACATAAAGGTAACTGAAAAAGTTACAACTACTGAGACTAAGAGCGTTGTGTTGCAACCTTGCAATAATTTTGTATACTTGAGTAACGTTCAGATTCCCGCTAATTTCATGATGATTAAAAATAATTCTAAAGTAACACAAACTCCTGAAGCTTTTAAAGCAAAAATAGCACCTATAGTAAGTAGCCGAATAGCACCTGAAATAGTAACTACAGTTCCAAGTACAGAAAATAACACAGAAACTAAAACTTCAATACCTAGCCTCATTACCGCAGCAGCAAGTAAAGAAATTCATGTTTTGAAATCTAGCAACAGCGTTATACAAACTATATCAAACATAACTAAACCCGATATAGTAATTCAAGCTAACCCGACGGTTATTGTAAGTCCAAAAATTGTTTATCAAGTGCCAATTTCTAAGATAGTTGAAACTGAAAATCCACCAGTAAAAAAACGTGATTTTGCTAAATTTGTTCCTCCACCTGTCCCAAGAATCGCCCCAAAAAAGGAAGTTCCTAAAAAAATTGATCAACCCAAAACAAATGATAAGTTATACATAGCCTGCCCTTATCAAATGGACTCAAAGTTACAGCCTAAAATAGTAATAACTAATATACGACCAGCAGTGAATAAAATTGATGAGATTAGTTCCTTAGATAATTATGAAAAACGAAAACGATTGCGACGGCTTAAATATTTGTCGAATCGAGATACTAAAGATGTTAAACCCGAAGCTAAGCCTGAAGCTAAGAAGGTAGAAAAGACTGAAATTCGTAATATAATTACGCCCGATACGGTAAAAAACGAAATATACAAAGAAATTGCAAATACTAAAGTAAGCGCAGATGAAAGCAGCAGTGGAAGTGATTCTGATGATTATGGAGAAGAAGAAATGAGGTTATACGAAGACATTATCGAAGAATATGGCACTAAGACTGACAACGGTAAAGAGAAAATTGAATTCATGGCTGGTCTTAGATTAGCGACACTTGAAGCTTACAAAGGTATGTTAGTTGTAGACACGGTATCTCAAACTCATAATATAAATATAACTGTTAAAAAAACACACAATCACATACACAATCATAACATATTCGTTTCATAATCGCAATTTTAATACACATAGTATTTCCAAAATTTTCACAGACAAAGATCTGGAGCTTCAAGACAAAGTACTAAGAAACGACTCCGTGGCATCAGCATACGCAGCGGTGGGTCGTCTGGACGTGCTGCTCAATGTTCCGCCCGGGGAGGTAGCCGAAGATGACGTAGCAGAGGAAGGCAAGCTGATGGAAGATGTCCAACATGAGACCAGGACAGCAACGCAGAGGAAGAAGCTGTTCTTATCAAAGTTGAAGCTTACGCAAGTCACACAGAAGTATAAAGAAGGTAATAACAATTTAAAACTTTTGTGAATTACACGGTAACACGGGCATTAACCGGTCTTTTAAATAACATCCCTGAATCAAAAATGTTTCACACGGGTCTCCTTTCTGGGAAACGGATACAAATAACACACAATAAGATGCAGTAGAGTTAGACTTTTTGCTATACCAAGATGTTACGATAATATCAGAAAATGCGTTTGAAAAAGTACAATTATTATGCGATCATAAATTAAAAGACATTTTGATTTTAATTTCAGGGTACGACAAGGTCTGGCAGGAAATACTAAAAGAAAGAAAACGTCGCAGCAGCAACTCTGATACAGAAGACAATAACAAGGAAGCGGTCCTCGGGTTCGATCCAAACTGTCAACTCAGGCTGCTGACAGAAATCAAGAAATGCGTCAATGAAAATAACAACCTCATCAAAAAGAGATTAGACTCAGCTGCTAACGGAGATGCGAACGATGACAGCATTAAAGTGCTAGCAGAAAAAAACTTCTCCGAATTAAACCGCCTATCCAAAATGGCTGACAATAGTGTCAAACTATTTAAAGCTCCAAATACAAGAAAACGAGACCTAACTCCTGGTTTTGACAGTGAGAATATTAAAAAACCAAGCATAAAGATTCAGCAGCCGTACCAAGATTATCCTAAGATTAAGATACCAAGTATTTCGAAGATAATTTCGTTGAAGACGACGCAAGAGTGCGCGACGGTCACGACGACGCAGGCGACATCTATGGATGAGCCACAGAATTCGGCGGCGGGGGTGACAGAGATGTTTGAAGAGTCTGCGGTGTCCGGGAAGACTAGAGATATGTGCTTGCAGGTTGACATACCTTCGTGGCCGGAGGTGGAGGCTCTGGTTAAGAGTTATAAGGAATATGATGCAGGTAATTATAAACAATCAATTAATTTCTCTTTGTTACTACTATTGTAAAAAAAAACAAATTGCAATCAATTTCAGGCAATTGGTAACTTACAAAAATGATGCTTTTTTTGAGGTTGAAAATATCAAATAATTTCTCAACCTCTGGGTGGGGGGCGAGAGGGCGTGTCAGACTTTTACTCTCTAAAGCCCACCTGCAGGTGTAACCCTTCAATTGTAACTCTCTCTAACTCTTTAGAACAATCCCGCAGCACAACACAAATTTTATTTGTGTATAAATATTTCAATCATAAATTTTCATCTGGCAGAATTCTTTATACAAAAAGAAAACATAAAAATGAATTGAGAAACTTCTGACTCCTCCTATATATTTGTGGATCGCATCCATTCGATTTGCAATAGACAGCTCAATCAGCATCTGTTGTATTACTTCATTTACTTTATTTATTTATTTATTAAAACTTCATGCAACTCAAAAGTACAAAGGCGGACTTAATGCATTAGGACTTAGGCATTCTCTACCAGTCAACCTAGGGTGGTGAAGAGAAAATGTGGCAGGCTTTAGTGAGATATAATCAGATATCTCCTCCAGTTTTGGGTAAAGCAAGAGAGACTGTCAGACTCTTATTGACTAAAACTCACCTGTGTTCCTTCAGCTTTTAGCATTCCAGGGCCACAGAATTTTCCCGAAAAATTCAGCAGCCCCGTTTCGTCACCACTTAATTTCAATTAGCAAAACTAAACTTGCTTAACTAACCTACCCAGACATCTCTGATTATCGTAACAAGTTTAAAAAGTCTTCAATGAAAATATCTACACTAATATTATAAAGAAGTAAAGTTTGTTTTTTTGTTTGTAGAAGCCAACCTCTGGAAGTACTAGTCCGATTGCTAAATTTTTTTCACCAGTAGAAAGCTGCTTTATTCCTGAGTGACATAGCACGAAGAATCGCCAAACTAAAGTGGCAATGGGCAGGCACATTGCTCGCAGAACATTGGCCGTTAGGGCCGAAAGCTTCTGGAAAGGCGGCCACCTACCGGAACAAGGTGGACCGATGACTTGGTAACGGTTGCGGGAGTCCGATGGATGCGAGACGCACAGGATCGTTCATTGTGGCGACACTTGGGGGAGGCCTATGTCCAGCAGTGTACGTCTTTCGGCTGAAATGATGATGATGATGATGATGATGACATAGGCTATATTTTGTGAAGCCGCGGACAAAAGCTATTTTATTATAAAAATATACTTGCAGCCCCGACAGATATTGTCCTGCCTAAAAATTGGCGTTTTGTCAGAAAAAAAATTGAGAGCCCTATTGCAGCGTTACCTTCCGGGCCCATTAGTATTTTCAAACCATCCAAGGGCCCACTCAAATATAGACACAAAATAGGAATCTCAAAATTGTCTGTATTTTTTAGATTGTGTGTATTTATTCATTCATAATCAATAGCCTGTACAACATTTCCATATATTGAGTGACATTTTGGGATATAAACAAACGCTAATAACTTTGCTATTTATGAATATTATTTATTGAGACTTTACTTAAATAATAACAAGACCTTTTCTAATAAGCCCTTATGTATTTGTACTAATTAAAAATGAGTGGTGCATAGATAATGTAAGATAATATTAATTAAGAGACAGATGTACTCCTAGTTTAGGCTATGATATTGTTTGCACGAAAACTGCCAAATCAAATATTAACAATAGTAAATTCTGATTGCAGCCCGCCGAAAAGAGATAGCTGACCTGCACAAGCGCAACACGACGCTCAAGATAGAGGGCGCTCACATCACGTGCTCGGCGTCGCGCGATTCCGACCATGCGCGCGCTCTGTTGGCGGAACGGCAGAACCTCTCCGTAGAAGAGAACAACCTACGACTGTCACTGCAGCGGATACAACAGGCCATCGAGGTTATTAGAAATTACTAGCTCATAGGCAATTATGACTATTGAATGACGTCACGATTCCAGTGAAAGAAAGAGATAATAATAATAATAATAATTTGTTTGTCACAGATATACCAGATCCAAATTTTTGTTAGTAGTTATACTTAAAAATTATGTTAGTAACCTAAAATTAACTACGCACATTACTTCTTGACATGCATCTGTACACAATGCCACAATATTGGACAGTCAGCTTGACCAGCCACAACCCTAACCCCTAAGAATGCTGTTGCTACTGACGCGGATACGACTTAGGCCTACTGTTCACGGACGCGTAGCTTCAGAGACACGTATTCGTCATTATACATATAATATAGTATAATTTTTGTTGTAATGGCTAATAGCCATTGTGTCAAATCATAAAGGAAAAATATAAGTTTGAGAGCCCGTGTTCTGCGGCTTGACTTTTGTTGAGATTTACTTTAAAGTCTAATAAATTCTGTGAGTTTAATAGAAGATTTTCATTAATAAAACAATTTTGTATGAGAGCGCGTCCGTGGACAGTAGGACTTAGCTGCGATGCAGTCCTCTTACGCGGGATGTCATGAAAGTCATCAATACGCACATCGGTGAATATGCCAGATACACTACAGTGCCGCGGCACCGCATCAGCGTCCTAAACGCGTTGTTATATTGAACGCGCGTTGTATCAGACGAATGACGTTATCCTTTTTTAAGGGAATCTGTCTGGTATTGGCACGTTATAGTATGGCATCTGTTCATGCCAGTGCGTAACGACAATTCAAATTCCTGTGTTATAATTGATGTAACTTCCACTTGATGAATTCCAAGGTAATGTTGAAAACTTGTGGGTTTTTGAATTGGTAATGTCAGAAAAAAATGTTTTGCATAAACTGAATTTAACATTGTTTTTTTTTTTTTAAAAACTCGAATATTATTTTCGAATTCAGGGTTGGTTCTATAAAAAATGTAGATGATATGTACCTAATAAAACCTTTCACCAACTGAAAGATTGCCAAAGAATTACCAAGTCACTCCGAGAAAAACTCGTTTCTTGTAAGCATAGCATAGAAAATCATGATATGGCAACACTGCTTTACTGTTTGCAATCATCGTAAAAAAGTTAATAAAATAAATTTTAAATCAGTTCTGTAATTCGCCACGTATTAAGATACACCGGGCACACTGTATAATTTCGGTACTAGTTATACAACATTATTTATGTACCTATAATTTATTTGTAATTAGTAATATAATAATTACTTAGGGCGATAAGCACTTGTTAATGTTTGTAAATAATTTTGTATGTAGTCGGAATCGATGGAGAAAATTATTTTGTTAAGATAAGTAAGTACCGAAAATGAGCTCAAACACACGAACGGCATGTTACCAACGTCAGAGATAACTGCAGCCGTCGATACGTCGGCGGCACGGCAGCTATTGACGCTCGATCGTCGACATTCCAACAAATGAAGATCAGCGGCAGCCATCGTGTTTGTCAAGTGTGACTAAAGGTCGACGCCTGCCGCCGCCCCTTGTCGACGGCTGCAGTTATCTCTGCCGTTGGCAACATGCTGCTTGTGTGTATGAGCTCATATACTTTTGTTATTTTGAATATCACTTGGTGGCTTAGCTACCTAGACCGCTTGTGGGCCGTAACGTGCAATATTTAACACAGAATTGAAATACATGGCTACAAAAAAATGACGCTGAAACTATTGCATCTTAGATTTCATATAGCTTGAGTTCTCTATTCTGTCCAGACTAGAGTAAGATATACATTTTATGTCCTATTAGTAAACATATCTATGACAAATTATAATTTTCAATATGACAAAACATATTTTCGGCCTACAGGTTTAACACTAAACTAAAGATGTTAAAAAGTGTAGGATAGTTGTAAATAATTTAATCCAATGTAATTATAAACAGGATTAGACCCAGTTTTTTAATAAAAAAATATCGCTAAATTAATGACAAAATGCCGAACGAAACGCACGTTGAATGAGGGTTTTAAAAATAATTTCCACCAAGTGGCAGCACCGAGTCATCAGGTCCAAGCACCTGTCAAAATGCTTATGATAATGACATAAAATAAATTGACGTCAACGTCATGTATACGTTTTCAAAAGTAGAAGACATCTCGGCTAAGTGGCGCCAATTGGTGGCGTGAATTTTGCTGAAAATCCTCATTGATGTTTATTTTTTTTCTACTTGAGTCAATTGACTTACTATTAAATGTATGACGCTGCGGTAATTTGTACGAGAAAATGGGAGTAAGAGTGCAATGATAACCTAAAATGGGATCTCCCAGGGGCGCTGACTCCGTGGGTGCTCGGGGGCTCGAGCACCCATGAGAAATAAACAGTGGGTGCCGAGCACTCCTGAGAATAGACATCAAGAAATAGATCTTTTAGGAATGGGCGTTTTTTTATTACCTGACGACCTGTCTAGCACAGTGGTTTATAGCGCTGGTTGAGACGTATGGGTCGCGGGCTGGATTCCCGCACCAACACAAATGTTAGTTGATGAAACGGATATTTATGTTGGGTCTGGGTGTTTGTGGTACCTTCACACCTATTCACACCTATCCTTCGCACCCATGACTTTTTCTAAAACCCGGCGCCCCTGGGATCTCCCATGAAGTAGGTTTAAAAATATTTTCTGTCCCCGTTATTTTTTTAACCAAAATCTATAAGGTTTAACCTTGTATTGTACCAAAAAATATAATATGTTTCTGTCAATTTAACTGTAAAATAGAAATAACTAGTCAGCTATTTTTAGGTAATATTTATTATTGTAAACGTAAGACAACATAAAAATAACGCAAAAACTACTCGACATTTTGTAAACTGTTTTTTAACGCCTTTTTTATTAATTTTTCAAGCTATCATTTAAGGGAAATGCGCCATTGTAGCCTAAGTAACTCAATTTTTTTTTAATTTTTATTTGAGGCTGGCTTAAAACTTATTCGCCACTGTAACATTATAATTATATTTTTACAGAAAATATAGCATTACAACCATTTACTCAACTGATGATGAACTGATTTCATGAAATAGTGGCATTTGAGATTTTTTTATCTATGTACCTACATACAACTATCATTACAGAAACTCAATGCAATAGTAGAAAAATATAAATTACTAGCCTTTACCCGCGGCTTCGCCCGCCTACATTAAATATAGCCTATGTCACTCAGGAATAAAGTAGCTTTCTATCGGTGTAAAATTTTTATAAATCTGACCAAGTACTTTTAGAGATTAGCTCCTACAAACAAAAAAACAAACTTTACCTCTACATCCAGTTCATACTACAATTAGGTTACCTACAGATAAATTATATATATATATTTATTTATTTTTGTAATTTTGTTAGGCTAATTTGACGCTTTTCCCTTATGAGGGTTACTCCGTATATTTTGACATTGAATGGTGGCGCTGTTTGCAAAGACAGGTTCCGAATTCCGCCACCTATCAAAATATACTAGGCATGCTATATAACGAAAATTGAAACGCAAATTTTAATATTATCCATATTTAATCACTGTATAATAAAATAGACATTTCATATTGTATTTATTAAATACTTTTATTCCATTCACCTAGTACTCTGAATAGAATTACACTGATCAACTTGCCGATCATTTACTATATATATTATTACATTATATACCAGCATTTATGCCGACCGTTACATATATAACTGTAATCTAATTACTTTCCATCAAATCGCTTGTAATAATTATGTTTTTAATTTTGTTATATTTATTGTAAAATAATTTTCGCGAGGAATAACATTGATAAAGAAAAAATAAATAGATACTCGACATTCTGAGGTTTTGTTTCAATTCAATAGAATAAACAACTTAACTTAACTTACATCTCTTTGAGGAGCGCGTGGCTCGGTACCGGACGGCCAGACAGCGAGGTACCCATTGCTCGACGTCCGCAAGCCCGCGTCTACCGTAGTCGGGGTCGGAATCTCGGCGACTGGGGCGTGAGGACATTTGTTTCCTGACGCGTGCGGCCTGCTCCTTCGCTAGCATTACTGCTTCGCAGAAGGAGGCGACCGCCTGCTATTCCTCCTCGCTCCGGACCATAGCCCGAACCAGGGCCCGGCGCGAAAGGTCGCTGCCGCCGATTTAATCAAAAGGGTTTAAACCTGATTATGGTGTTGAAACCTATCTTATATAAGTAGCCATTCTGAATCCTAACTTAATTTCTAGTAATTTTAACTAATAATATTTTTTGGTCTCTTCAACTGGTGTCGTCTAGACAGCACAGAGCTGTTCCGGCCATGATCAGCACGATGCCCACGATAGACCCTGAAAACGGAAGAATATACTCTTAAAATATAACAAGTATAAGATTGCAGTATTTTGGGGACATTTTACATGATATAAAAGATACGTTCAATAAATCCTCCATGATTGGGGCTTGGACCCAAAATAATGGAACAGTAATCTAACTTTTATAGTCCGAAAGAGAGTAATTATAGTGTTTTTTTAGCATTAAGCGGATGAACAGCAACGTGTAGCTCGCCGTCCATCCTTAGCAGTAAGGACCGATATCGAGTCGTTGACGGCACGTAGTGTTCTATACGTGCTTTGAAGTGATGTCAGCAAAACTGGAAGGGCGATGCACGGGGAATTTCTAAAAGGAATACCGTAGTCCAGAAACGCAAAGGGCAACTAAAGGACACAGGTTGGTCAGTAAAAGTCTGGCACGCCCTCTCGCTTCACCCTAGTGCGCCAAAAAGCCATTGGATGTTTTCGCAGCTGTTGCTTTAAGTTCAACCACAGCAAAAATAAATAATGCCCTGAATTATTTGACTTGCTTTAAAGGATGGAGGTCTAAACGTATAAGGGGGTTTTCTGGCTCGAAAAATTAGGAAAAAATAAAGCTAGAACTACATTAGACCGACGCAGACGTGTACCCTGCCTGATTTGTACGTAGAACGACGTCGCGTGGCGTGGATCAAGTGTAGCTCTGTAAGTCTAGTTTCAACGCGCCCAGATCATCGTGTGTGGCACACGTATGCACAGTGTAGTTCTAGTTTAAGTATTTTATTATTTTAGACCATAGTTATGTATTTAAAGTTTTCGTTGAAATTATTTATATCATTCTAGTAATTGTTTTGCTCCCCAGGGGCCCAAAGATTGCTAATTTTGCAGTTTTGTCCGCAATTCCACGGTTTTAAGAGTTTTGATTTCTTGTTTTTATATGAGCGCAAGGTCGCAACACCTTCTAATTGATAGGTATATATTATGACTGAATACACTGTGACAAAACTTATATACAAAGATAAATGTGTGTAGGGACCCAGGGGGAATAAGTAATTACTAGAATAATTTCAATGAAAACTTAAAATACATAAATATGTTCTAAAATAATATAATACTAAGATTTCATACACGCCATAAACTTTATTTTTTCCTTCCTTTTGAACCTCCGCCGGCCGTTGTGGCGACGCTTGGGGGAGGCCTATGTTCAACAGTGGATGTCTTTCGGCTGAAATTATGACTGCTGATGGTGGTACGTAATGGAAGTACGCAGCGTTGGAAGGCTTCCCACAAGGTGGACCGACGACCTGGTGAGAGTCTCGGCACCGCATGGTGGATGCGAGATGCACAGAATCGGTCGTTGTGGCGATGCTTTGGGGAGGCCTATGTCCAACAGTGGACGTCTTTCAGCTGAAATGATGACAGCTGATGGTGGTACTCAATACGCCCTCCCACTTACTTGCATCCAGAGGCTCTTCAGCACCGATACTCGCTCCGGTGACTGCAGTAAACACGAAGGCCAGGCTGTTGGCGACCGGCACCGCCACGGACAGCGGAGCTCGCTGTACCGCAGCCAGGTAGCTCAGCGAACCAGCCTGGTTGACTAGCCATGGTAGGACGTACTGAAACATTTTATTGGACTTACTACCCATATCAGCTGTCATCATCATCAAATTTTCTAATCTATATATATAAAAGGAGAAACTGACTGACTGACATATCAACGCACAGCCGAAACTACTGAGACTAGGAGCGTAAAATTTTGCACAAAGTTTCCTTTTATGACGAAGGCGAGCACTAAGAGAGGATTTCGCAAAATTCAGCCCCTAAAGGAATGAAACGAGGGTCCAAAGATAGAATGGAAAAACCTCCTATCAAGCGGGCAAAGCCGCTGGCAGAAGCTAGTCTTTACATAATTCTTCTGTACGTGTTTTTGTCACCTAACTCCTCCTAAACGGCTTGACTGGTTTGGATGAAACTTTGTATGTATATTGGAGTGGTCCCTGGATGGTTTAAAAATACACTTGGACCTGGTAGGTGGCGCTGCAATCGGCACCAAATTTTTTTTCTGACGAATAGCCTCACTTTCGGATAGGGCAACGTCTGTCAGGATCGCTAGTAATGTTTGAAGACGGAGTTAGGTGACAATGATACATTGTCACCTAACTCCGTCTAAACAACTTGACCGATTTGGATGAAATTTTGTGCGTACATTTGTGTAGGTCCCTGCACGTTTGAAAATACTATTAAACCTGGTGGCGCTGCAATCGGAATATCAATTTTATGAAAATCTCGTGTCACCGTGTTTGTTATAGAACTCCTTCTTCTTCTTCTTTTCGATTCGATGGTAAACTCGATAGAAGCGTGACCGATTTTTATTTATATATACATATATTTTCTGTATATTTAGTAGGCCTAAGAATAGATCGTAGGCTATTTTTTACACTCCTACTCCTACTCCTAGTGTTTTCTTTGATAATTGGCGTCACTTTTGACTTTTGACTATTGGCGGAACAATGTTTCCCGGGTCAACTACTATGTTCCTTTGTTTCAAACTACTGAGAGACGCACTGCAAATTCAATTATATTTTGTTTCATTAAGTTTTATTAAGTTTACTACTCATTGATGGGAAACGTTAAAATGCATGCTATCTCATCCAGCATCAAGTGTCACAGTTAGAAATGCTTTGATGAGCAATAAGGGCTAACGCTGCGTTAAGGGGACGTCCGCGCGGGCACCCGTTGCGTGTATGTTGTGTGCGGCGGTCCCCGTAGCGGAAACCGGATTATTACCTGCGCAGTGTAGCTAGTTCAACTTTAACGGTGTGCATGTAGTCGTGTCGATGGAAAACTTTAATGTATTATTACGTAGCAAAAAGGGCGCCGGGCGCGGCTGCCCGCGACGTGTGCCCGCGCGAGCCGCGACGCAGCACTTTTGTATGAGAACGCGCGGGCACCCGCTTAACGCAGCGTCGGCCCTAAGAAGCTAAGACACACACTCCCATAACATATTATACAGTTCTTTGTAACGAAAAGAGCGCGTAAAATTATCGCTTCTGCTAGCGGCTTTGTCCGCATAAATGTTGCTTATTGCGGACGGGAAGTCGCAGTCAACGCTGGATAGAAACTAAAAGCCTTTTCTTCTTTCGTACAGAATTTCATCAGAATTGGTTCAGTAGTTTAACCGCGTAACAGACAGACAGAGTTACTTTCACATTTATAATATCAATAGTATGGGTTGTCTAAAAGATAAATTTTTCAATTATTGTTCCATGTCCCATGTGCTGGGTCTTTGGCTTCGTAATCGACAACTTACCTTCCAATTCCCTAGCAGGAAGGTAACCTCGGCCCAGACCTGTCCCGACAAAGTGGTTGCCGTCACATCTCGGAGACCCTTCGTACCCTGGCGTATAAAGGGGTTGGTGCAGCCCCATAGCACACCCGTCAGCACCAAGAGTCCTGGGAACAATGGAGAGTCGTGTTGGTATACAGGGTGGAAAGTAAAGGTGGGACTAGGAGGGGATGTACCCGAAATTTTGATCTTTACTCATGGGCAGAGGAAGGAATAGGTAGAAAATATTTACCTAAAGTTCGAGTTGATAATACCTCCTCTAAAATTCCGGAATCATATTTTTTTTTATGCGGACGGCGGGCAATGGGTGGCCCGCCGTCCGACCGTCCAGACCAAGCCCAAGTCGTCGACGGCGCGTATTGTTCCACGCGCGCCTCAGGGAGATGTCAGCAAATTGTAGGGGCCCAGCAGGGTCGAAGCCTACTGGAGCCATGGGTAGTGTGTAAACGAAACCCGGACCCTGGGACGAAGGCAACGAAGGAACAGGAGTGGGTTTTTAATCAGTAAAAGTCTGACACTATCTCCCGCTCCGCCCAAAAGCGGGATTTGTCATAAGATGATTTTCCCACCTAAAAAAAAAGGCTCTTAGGGTCGACGCTGCGTTACGTGGTCACCCGAGCGGTCTCAACAAAAGTGCATCGCCGCGAGCAGCCGTCGCGGGCTACGTTTTGATAGGCTCTTGCTACGTAATAATAGGTCAAAGTTCTCCATCGACACGACTACATGCACACCGTTAAAGTTGGTATAATAATCCGGTTTCCACTATGAATACAGCCGCACACGACACACGCGCGTAGCCACGCGACTAAACTAAACTAGTGCGTCTCACTATCTACGATTGTATCACTGTTTACCATCAGGTGGGATCGCCAAGAACTAGTTTATATCAATTAACAAAAAAACAACCTTTATAGCGCTATCCCTTTAACAGTTCAGTTTAGATCTTCAAATGGATCGCTTTAAGAGCTCGTGGTGGGGCCTCAGTAACCTTTTTTTTAAGGGTGGAAATCATCCTATGACTGAACGTGTCAGACTTTTACTGATTAAAACCACACCTGTATCTTTCCCTTTCGGTAATACCCCACGGTCCTAACAAGCGGGCATCGGCCTTGCTGCGCTCCTACGGTTTGCTGAGATCTCTTTGAACCTATGTAAGACCGTGTTTATTGCTATCTACGGGGCACAAACAAGTCATTGTTCTGTAAATTTGACAATACGTTAGGCGCATTCGTTGAGTGGTTGGCTACTCCGCTAAGTGTTGCGGGTATGATTCCCGCACAGAACAAATATTTGTATGGCCTACTGACAACTGTTCCGGGTCCAAGTGTCTTGTGTATGTGAGGATATTTTCATGTTTATGAACACACCAACGATACAGGGGTAATTCCTAGTGTAGGGTTATGTTTAAAAAATATGTTAGTTTCTTGAACCAAGGAATTAGGCTTTAATAGAGAAAAGTCCGAGAAACGGTAAGAGCAGGTCCAAACTGGCGAAGAGTTGCAAAGGACAAAGTACGATGGAAGAAGTTAGAGGAGGCCTCTGTCAAAAGTCACACTGAAGTCCGGGACATTTTATAACCCAAATGTTATCCAGAAATATAAATATAGAAATCAACATCAAAAAGTCAAATAACACAGGAGTCTTCAGGATACAAAGGCTATTATTTAAAAAAAGTCAAATAAGTGATAAAAATATAAAAGTTTATTTAAAAAATTAAATACAATTGCACGGGAGTTATTAAGTTTGTTATATAAAATTATTAGGTGCAGTTTGTGTAGTACATACGTACTATCTGATTACAAAAAATAACAGGTAGCAAATCATTGTTTTTAAGTCAATAAGTTGAAACAATCACACACACTGTACTTATCTGATATCATTCTAAATTTATTTTTAATTAATTATAACATACTTAATAAAGAAAACAATTACTAAAGATTTGGTCATTTTCAAAACAGAGATCAATTTTTTCTAATCAATCCAATAACTCTAATAAAAGGTTTAATTTTAAAATAAAAATCGAAAATACATTACAAATGTCATCAAATATTTACTTCCTCAGTGCATGATCCATGATGATATAAATAGATTAATATTTGTAAACAATATTATAAACTAGATAATAATAACAAAATTAATCCAATACAGCTAAAGAAAGCAATTCCTTTTTAAGTATAATATATATAATAATTAAATATTATATTTAAGATACTTATAGAAAATGAAAATAACAAGATGTTCATTGAATTTTCAGTCACAAACACTACAAAAATGATTACCTAATAGTACTTGTATAAAAATACAACAATTTATACTTTACAATGTTTCTTATAGATTTTATCATTACATTAATTATTTAAAATGCATTGTAATACACAAAAAAATCCATCTTAAGCCAAATATATTTTTTAAGAGATCAAAAATTTTAAATTAAATTTAAGCAGACTAGTTTTTACTTACCAAGGCCTGAATTCTAGAGTAGTGCCAGAGTTCATAATTTAAAACTGAGTAATTTGAAGATATTATCAATCTTGAAATTGACAGCTTAAGCTTGAAAGAAAAATAAGAAATGATCCTGAAAAGCTATTTTGACACCAAAATCTGACTGAAAAGGAAGTGGTTAAAAAAAAACCAAAATCTCCCAAGTATTCAATATTTATGATTCTACTTACTCATTACTTACTCATAAAAAAAAACTCTTTTAGAATCATTCTAGAATACAAGGCCTAAAGATAAAAGAATTTACAAACATCAAAATATTTAGTTTTAATCACAAATTAATAAATTTACAAAGCCTCAGAAAGAAAAATATGAAAACTACTTATAAAAAAAGGTTACATAACAAAAATTGGGTAAACATTATACAAAATAACTTTTAAAACTAACTTACATACTTAAAAAAATATTGCAAAAAAATACAGGCAAGCAAAAAACTAGCACCATACCCCTCCAATGTAGCTAAGAAATGAAATTGAAGCTGATATAGGTACACATTACAATGCTATAACACAAGAATATGCTAATTTTGAGCTGATGAGCATATCATATGCTTTTTAATAGCATATCAATAGCAAAGTGCCAATGACCCCTAACTGTTAAAGTAAAAATTTCCTGTCCCAAAATGTTACAAGGTAATGCTATAAATTGACAAATTGGTTTAGTTAGAAGTTGTTTCTACAGTTTAATTTCATGCAGTTCAAAATAAATATCCGCTTGGAGATTTCACTGAAACATGTGGAAACACTATCTATTGTGGTCTGGTTTTCGACTTAGCCCCTTGCAGACCATTGTGCATGATATGTGGAAACACAATTAAATTAATTATTATAAGACTAAAAAGTAATTTTCACAAATAATGTCAGTTAGAAGGTATTGGCACTTTGCCGCCAATATGCGGGTATATCAGCCTTAAAATTCAGTACAATTTTAAAATACATATTAATCACCGAGTGGCACGCCCAGTCTCATAGCATTCACTTCACTGAATTTGCATTGGTTGTCTGCATTATCAACCCAATCCACAAACTCCTTAGCTATAGCAACTGAAGCCTCCATAGCCATGATGCAGTCATTCTCAGCCCGATGAGCTTCTATCGCTGGACGTCCCACAAATCGCTCATAAACATCTTTTAATTTAAACGAAACAGCAGGCGCTTTGCACGACTTTGTGCCAGGCTTCATGTAGAATAACTGACGTCTCACTTTGTGTTTTGGCTTTGGATATGAAACCTGTTGTTTTTGCACCGGTGTTCTTTCATTTTCCTGTTGTATTTTTTTCTGACAATTCAAATCATCATTAACTTCAAAATCTCTCAACACTTCTTCTGTTAAATGTTCTTCCGAATGTGTGGGATCCTTGCTTATTTCGTTGTTAGGTTTTATTTCCTCTACTTTCTCTTCAGATATTTGAGCACCTTCTTTTTCGTTACCAGACAACTCATCAGCTTTTACACCATCCGTTTGATGATCAACAACAGATGAACCAGCTTCATTCTTGTTATCCAGACCACTTCTCAATCGAAATATATCATAAAATGCATTTAAACTATCAGCACATAATATATCATCTGGCAAACTGACTCCCAGCTTCTCAATATGATTTTTTAAGATTGGGAAGTCAAAGCTGTGACCGTTCTGTGCTACTAAACACACTGGTTTCTCAAAACATTGTAGAAACGAGTTTATAATGTTAAATACGTTCATGTTGAAGGGTGTTTTATGCTCCAGTAGGTCGTTGTCCAGCCCTGTTACAGCGGAGCAGTCAGGATGAATGAATTTACGAGGGTTGAAACACATTGAGAGCTTGTCCTGAACGCGTGGCGAGCACCCTGGCCTTGTGGCCAGAATATGCCTTCGACTCACTACCACCATACTTAATTCAGTAATTCTCGTCTTGTTTAATTCAAACTTTGGGAGACCGGTCGTCTCTAAATCTAAGAACACGTACGAAGCTACCCGAGACATGTTTAAAACTGGCGTATAATCATAAATGCTTACCGATTGCTTCCAGCATTATGCAGTCATGAGTAAGCGCACTGAATCTTATCAGTTGTTATTGAGATTGGTCAGTTTTCATCATCTCCATTTGTTCATGTGACAAACTGTGACTAACAAATATTATTATCTAACGGGGACAACTTAGTTAAACCCCTCAGTTTCAATTGAATAGTAAATAAGTAAATAAAATAAATAAAAAACTGGATCCGAAAAATCGTAAACAAGTTTGGACAAGTTTGACGTCTGTCGATATCTCTGACAGTGACACTGACATTGTCATTGTCATAAAATAATGACCGTCATTTTGACACTTCACTTTGACAGTTCAATTCGTTTCGTTCGGTATTTACAGTCCGTAGGGTTTACAAGATCCATGGTATTTACTTATGGCGTCAGGTATTGCTTAAAGAACGCATCCTAGATTTAGTACAGAACGGCCGAAGTATCTTGGCGAGCCCGAACTTTGAAAACGTTCGTTTGAAAACGTTTTTTAGGAACAAAATGGTGGCATGAGGCGACGTGCGCGGGGTGGAGGTCTAGGGAGGTCTAGGCCTCCTGCCGGTGACTACGCGTGGATCGTGCGGTCTATGGCCTTTTAAGGGGCGCCAGTGAGGGCGCTGTCGCTGCAGAAGCGACCGGCCGCTAAGTTGAACGCGTCCCAGAGGTTCATGGCTATCCTGATGGTGCGGGGAAACCGCTCGGTGTCCCGTGAAACGGCGAATCGTGGCATGGCTGACAGAGTTCCGACGTGATCTCATGGTGGTATGGAGACAGTGACTGTCGCAACCCAGCGCTGGGCATGCCACAATCGCGGCGGTAACTATCCTCTTTGAGGAGTGGCTGGAGAGACGCTACGGCTTTCTCACCTTTCGTATAATGCAGGTCTTCACTAGACATGTCAAGTTTGGGGAAGAAACGCCCAGGTGTCACCTTTTGTGCAGAACACTCGGAGATGTGCCCTACTTGGGCGAAGCACCACCGTGTCCTCGTCGAGGCGACCCGTGGTGGCGATCTCTCGCACCGGGCCTTATTTCAGGTTATGGTCCGGAGCACGGAACAGATGAAAGGCGAGAAGGAATGGGATGCAGTCGCCTCCTTCCACGAAGTAGTAATGCTAGCGAAGGTGATGGTCGCAAATGTGAGGGAACGGAGATCCTCACGCCTCAGCCGCCAACTTTCAATGCCTGGAGCGACAGGAGACGCTCCAGGCGTTGAAAGTTGCAAGGCGATTCCCGATCACCGCAGGCGCGGGCTTGCAGGTGACGAGCAATGGGTAGCTCGCTGTCCGCCCGTCCGGTAAGGACCGAGCCACGCGCGCCTTAAAGAGATATCAGTAAAATCGTAGGGGCTCAGCTGGGTCGGTACCCACTAGGGCCAAAGGAAATAACAATAAATACAAATAAAAAATATGTGAGTAGGTTGATAATAACAACAAATAAAATTAATTTGGAAAATATTAATTTCACGCTAGTATTTAAAAATAAAAAGACAAGATCTTCGACTACTATTTTTCACAGTGGCCCGTTATATTCTTCGCGATGCGTTTCAGCAGGGTCTTGTGTCGTAGGGTTAACAACTGACCTAGTTTGGCTACGCGTAACCACCATCGTAATGCTAGATGGAATATGATGTATGCTAGATGGAATGGGGATGGTAATAATTTAGGCAATGAATAGACCAAAAATGTTGGTGAGAGTGTGGACTGCATTACTTCTAAATAACCACCTTCGATATTTCCATTTCATATTTAGTAATACAGTCCACAAGGTCACCAACATTTTTGGACAATCTACGTATCCTCATCATCCATCAGTTCATAAATCGCTATAACAAGCTTTTCTTTTTCACTGCTGTAAAAGCCGCAATAACACCTTAATCGCATCAGCCCTCCAATACAATCCGTCCTGCATTTACAAGATTCACCCCGTCCCAGGTATGGGTCGTGGGATTCTTTGGACCGAGACTGCGGTCCCAACATCCACCTGTAAAAGTAATATTTTTTTTAGTAGTATTTTGGAACCACAAATAAAATAAATATAGTTTTTTTTGGTAACTGTGTTTTAATGATTTTTTCCTTGTGGTCCCAAAATACTACTCAACTAAAATAATCATTTTGGAATCAGTTGGGATCGCGGTCCCAGTTCAAAGAGCTCCACGACCCATATAGCGTATACCTTTATTACTCCTAATGACACTATTACTTTGCAGGATATTCGTTGGGAAATCAGCACCCTTCGTAAACTCAGACCGCCGTCCTTCCATCCTCGTCTCCGATTCCGGTCCCTTGCACGAGCCAGCTTGCGCTGCAGAGCCTGTAGTTTTAAATTCGTCCCTAAATAGTCAATGTCGCACATAAAGGCATAGAGATAGAGTAGTCGATTCAGGCTATACTTTAATATTCTTCCCTCAGCAACGCTCCAAGTCGAGACCCGTACTCCATAGAAAGAAAAGATAGAAAATATGTTTATTTGGCACACCATGATACATTAATCAACAAATAATTGATTAATAAACTAAAATTAAACATTCAAAAAAAAAAGGAGAAATAATACATGGCAACACCAAATAGGTCCAGTTCAGCATAATGCCAGACAACTACGTAGCAGTTGCCTGACGCTGGTTTTCAACTGAACCTTAGAGTACACACACGAGTTCAAACGTAGTAGTACGTACGTATGAAAATCAGTTTTTATATGGGAATTAAATAAATAAATATATATATATTAATGTATACAGTGTTAAATCATAAATATATGTTTAGTGTTAAATAAATATAAACCTATGGGGTGCTCTTAGCGTGTAGTCAATTATTTTTATTTTGTTTCTATAAGTCCTGGCTGGAGCGGAATAAACAAGAAAAAAAGTCACAGAGGGGTATCCGAAAGAGGGAAAAACACATAGAGGGATGCCTTGTTGAAAGTGGAGCGATTATTTGTAAGGACACTGTGGGAGTGCTGTGGAGCAGACTGTGATCACTGGAAGAGCCTGGAGAAGGCATATGCGAAAGCAAAATATATTATAAAGTCAAAGTCAAAGTCAAATGTTTTTATTTCACATATATAATATAATATATTATAATATATTTTTGTCTACATCACCCAAAAGTAGACTGGTGGATAATGCCTAAGGTATTAATTAAGTTCTCTATCCCTTTAATATAATAATTAAAACCTCCAACTTTGGGCTAACATTAGGATAGTAACATATTTTGATGCTCGCAAAATTTATACTATAGGTACCTATTTGGCGTTGATTTAGAATTTTGAACTTTTAGAAGAACTAAGATCTCTTAATAGTACGGAACCTTCCATTTGCGAATCCGACTCGCACTTGTTTATTTTTTACTATGTGAGGATTTAGAATTTTATTGAAGGTTAAAAACTAAGTACTTTAATTACTTTTTTCAATTAATGCTACTATTAATGGCATCTAATATTTAAACCAGTTTGCGAAAGGACAGCAACATAAAAAAAAACAAGTCGTTAAGTAATACTTAACCTACGTAAGTACTTACTTATACCCTACTTACACTTATCATAATTAATTTAAGTCGTTTTTCTTTAACGTTCTTCAATTTGCTTTGAACAGCCTCTTAGTCCAAACATGCCGCACATAAAATATAAAAGTTACTTAAATAGAGTCACTATCGCTGAAGAAAATAAAGTATGTGACCGTAATGTATTAGATGAGCCCTTCGATATCAATGATAGAATTGAAGAAACGCTACATGAACATATTGTAGAAAAATACTTACAATCACTACTTAAACCGCTGAATTTGGTACCAACTTTATTTGTGAGTGCCAGATACAAAATTCAGAACAACATTATCACTCCCAACACTCGACTTTATAGCGTTATGTCGGTCTGCGCTTTTGTAATCTTGATAACACTTCTCTATATTTTGTTTTTCATGTCTTCTAATAAACCTGAAGTGGATGTTTTTGAGTATTTATTAGTCAGTATCAATGATTTTATTTTGTACTTCTTTGGTGGGTTTTTGGACGTGGTTACCAATATCGAGCAGAGGTTCAACAATGTGTTATTTGTTTTGAAGATTCAAAATGTTCATAGAATCCTCAATGTCAACGGTAGTAATTTCAAGTGTTTTATCTTTACTAACTGGTTCTGCCTCATTGCTATTAATTGCTTTCACTTTTTTTGGATTGGTATGTACGTATCTACTTTTGATGAAAATAGTATTGCCAATACGATTGTTAGCTATATTTGTGTTCGTTTTGATATGGGGATAATTTATGCAACGAGGAGTATTAAGCTTGTCAATATTGCTCTCAAGTCCTGGATAGAAGAACTTCGGAGCTCAGGATTTGCAGATGATGCAAAAGATGTTCATTATTGGGACAGTATGTTTGAAAGTTATGTCGATATAATGCAAGTTTTTGGAATTGTTGAGAAGACCCTCCATCGAATAGTGAGTAATATAATTATCGAAATTATTTGCATCTTTATTACAAAATTTTCTTATATTGTATTTTGTTACAGGTTTTACTTTTTATAGGATACACGTCTTGTAACACTTTATTTGATATCTGGCTACGTATAAATTTAAGGTCATCAGCACCGTACCGTAACGATTTCCAGGTAACCAATTTTTTTTATTTTAATAAAGAATTATCTGAACTAACATAAAAATATGTGAAAATCACAATATTTGTGTTTCCAAAGAAAAACTTTAAAATATTTACCCCATTTCGAAAATCCTTACACTAATACTCCCGTGCTAACTATAACCACCCTAACTGCAGTTGGAGCAAAATCGAAAAAAAAACGCGGTTAAAGTTTTGTTGTTAGAAACTTATTATTTAAATATTTGCAACTCTGACGATTTTATTTGATAAAATACTTATTGGGCTAAAGATATAATATAAGTATAATTATTTTTACATTATTTTCTATATACACATATTATTTATATTTTTAAATATTTCTTAAAAAAAATCATAAAGAAAAACATTAAAAAATATAAAAAATAGTCCTGTCAGTGATGATAGATCGATTCCAATACAATGTGACGCTGCCATTGTCGAGAATTGGGTTGGGCACATACCTATAGTACGGTACTTTTCCACAAGATTGTATTAAAGAGCAAGTTGCTGGTGAATAATCCTGGCTACAAGGTTGTGTCTATGCAAATAGTCTCCGTTAGCTAAATGAGAACATCCAGAAATACATTATTTTAATTATTAGTATTTGTTAATACTAAAAAAAGTGTTATGACTAGAATATTTTTTGATATTAATAAATAGAACCTAAGCATGTAGCACGCTATGTCCTGTCTATTGGTAGTATATATTTAATGTGTTTGGTAGATTTAGTCCAAATATAAGGACAGTAATGTATGAAGTACTAAGTACTTTACGGACTACGGTCCATACATAATCGAAACTGTGCTTGATAAAGATTGAGTAGCTCTTCCCACATGAACTACCATTGCACATTTGCTAAGATCCCCAATTTCTAGCAGCCCATTGAACTTTTGCCATCGAGGCAAAAGGTGGTACAAGCCGAAATTAATGGTAGATGTCAACGATACCTCAAGAAGGTCGGTTATAGACCAGGGCAGACATCGGCTAGAAGGAACTGGGCAGAAATGGCCTTCTTTTTTGGAAAAAAGACACGCTTTGATTTTAGCGCATTGAACCTGACCAATTTAGCATCATCCTAATTGAAAACCGCATTCAAAGTCAAGTTTAAGCGCTCCACAATCGCTTTTTAGAGGAACCGGATCCGTGACCCACTTGCTAGTAAAAATATTACAAATAACAAGATTTACTACCCCATTTTTTGGTGGTAAATCATCAAATGAATCCTGCCACTCTGGGTGGAGCGAGTGGAAATGTCAGATCATTACTGACTAAAACCCTGTTTAGTTACCGTTTGCGATCCAGGGTCACGGTAACTCTATTAAATTAATTTAAGTCATGCTGTTGTACAATAAAATGAGTCATGAAACATTTATTACGGATTACGGTCCTTTTTTACGGACTTCTTGAGGTAATATTTTGTACTACATGGGATTAGGACAATTTTATATTAATTTTTAAGTACAGAAATCGCAGTGTACTTACAATTTAAAACGGTTTAAATTAACCTAGATCGGGCGGTCCACTATCAAACATTGCTATTCCGAACTACGATTAATTGCACCTTTAATAATATTTTAGTTTTAGTTTTTTTTTTAGGCACTGTAATTGTATGGGAAACCTTATTACTGTTGGCTTAATGTTTTTAAATTTATTATTAATTAAATAATTTATTTTTCTTCCATTTACCTCTTTAAAATCTAGTTTTCCTGTGACGGAACGTAGTAACCAGGCAAAATTAAAATCACGCATCATTTGTTTTTTTTTTTTGGTGGGAAAGTCATCTAATGGAATGGAAAAGACATCCCCTGATCTTGGGCGAAGCGGGAGATAGTGTCAGACTTTTACTGAATAAAAACCCACTCCCCTCTCTTCTCCTGGGGTTCTCTTTCGCATCACCCATGGCCCCAGTAGGCTTCGACCCTGTTGGGCCCCTATGGTTATGTTGACATCTTCTTAAGGCGCGCGTGGAACACTACGCGCCGTCAACCACGTGGGCTCGGCCCGGACGGTTACCGGACGGTTGGACGGCGAGCTACCCATTGCTCACCGTCGAAATTTAAATTGACCTTGATCCTTCCATTTCAGTACGCCTTTTTAACATGTTTATCTCTAACGTGGACCATTAAGAATTTAGTGCTGATATTATCCTTAAGCGTGGAGAGTGAGAAGTTTTACTCAGGCATGACAGAAGTTCAGAATACCTGCATACAAATAATTAGTTCGAATAGATGCTCAGGTAAAAATAACATTAATTCGATTTAATAGCTTTAAAAATGAAACGGCAATGGTAACCATGGACCAGAAGATGCACGATAGTTCGATAATGATGACCCAAGCTCGTTAGTAGCAGCTTATTAAAGTGCAGCTGGTGATAAAATCCTTCCTACATGTGCTGTTAAAGTTGGTGCAAGTAAATAATTTATCATTAAAATGACTTACATTTTCACAGAAACTTGCAAAAGGTTCTGCAAAAATATCCAACGAGTTCAGAACGCTACATTCAAGAAGATAGAAGTGTGTGGCCTGTTTACGATAGACGCTGAATTGTCGGTGAACGTGCTTGATCTCATCACTACTTACACCATAGTGCTGCTGCAGTTCGAGTTTTTGTAAATCATTCAAGCCTTAGTGGTGTGCACCGCCGCCCGTGTGCGTGTGTTCGGTATACCGTGTGGGTACTATACCGAGATATTTGATTCAAATAAATATTTTAAATTAAATGTTTTCTTATATGATTTCTTCAGATGATTTACAATCTTTTCTAAAACCATTAGAATCAGATTTTATGGTTGTTTTAAACGACACGCCAAACTTGAGTCGTTTTAAACGTATGGCTGATGTATTTCCAAGCAATTGTCTCGATAATAGCATATTAATATGTCAAGAACCAGCCAAGATAGAACTTACTTAGACTCCAGTCATTTATAAAAATATGCCTAATAGTTGGAAAGAGCCTTTGTTATCAATATTTAAATAAGGGCTCCGAAAAGCCCAGCCCAGTAGCTTTAGAATATCTTAGCATTTCTTTTGATATAAACTTTGTATATTGTAACATTTTTAACTCATTTGTTGAGAAAGAACGCTTAATATATGAGTGAAGGAAGCGCAGTTATCGTGATACGATCTAGATAGTGAGTCCAATTGATCATTGATTATAATTATGAAATTAAAGTTGTCCGTAAAAGATTACAAAACATTCGTTAATTGCTTGTTACCTGTTTCATTACAAAATAACATATTATGAAACTGGTCAAATGCAAATTACGGGTTCGCGATACCACATTGTTGACACTCAAAAAATAAATGTGACAATAGCAAGTATGCCATTGACATAGAAACTGGAACTCTCGCAAATGGTGAGAGAAACCCATAGTTTGCAAGTCCAACTCGCATTTGTTCATTTCTTGATCACATGTTTAGGAATTTTATTCAAAGTTCGACCAATCAATATGATACTTTATGATAATCTACATTTTATCAAATATTCTAAATGTCAACAATAAAAAGTAATTCATGAAGATTAATTAACAATTACTTTAAGTACCTACTTATCATAATTAATAGGTATCGTTTTTCTTTTACGTACTCCTATTTGCTTTAAACTGCCTCTTATCTAAACATGCCGCACGTGAAATGTAACCATTACTTAAATAATAGAGTCGCGTTCGTTATAGAAAATAAAATAATATGTGATCAACCAGATGAACCAAATGAAATGATAGGATTCAAGGAACGCTACATGAACATGTTGAAAAATACTTACGATCACTACTTGAACTGATGAATTTGATGCAAACATTATTAATGTATGCCAGACACAAAATTCAGAACAATATAATCACTCCCAACACTTGCCTTTATAGCGGTATGTCGGTCTGCGCTTCGATAATCTTGACAGCATCTTTATCCTCTTTTTGTGTTACCTAACAGAACTGAAGTGAAAGTCTTCGACTATTAATTCTTGGTCAATATCAAGCAGAGGATTAACAATGTGTTACTTGTCTTCAAGATTCAAAATATACATAGAATCCTCAAAGTCAACGACAGTCATTTCAAGTATTTTATCATAACAAACTGACCCTGCATCATTGCCATTAATTTATACTGGCAAGATTATGAGCTTGTTTGCTTTCATAAATTGGTATTATCAATATTAGGACTAATTATACTTGCATTCGTTTCGACATGAACATAATTTATGCAACGAGGAGCCTGAAACTGGTCCATAATACTCTCAAGTTCGAGGAAGAACTTTAGAGCTCAGAATTTGTAGCTGATGTAGAAGATATCCGATATTGGGATAATATGTTTCAAAGTTACGTAGACATAATACAAGTTTTTGCAATGGTTAAGAAAACCTTTCATCTACTAATGGGCAATTAAATTATCGTAGTGTTTTGCATACATTTTTGCTTAATTTTAGTTTTCTAATATTGCTGTTTGTTGCAGGTATTGTTTATATTGTACACACATCTTCAAATACTTTATTTTATATATGGGTTCGTGTAGATCTAAGGTCATTAGCACCGGACAGTGTTGTTGTGATGTTTTTAAAATAGTGAAAGAAAATTTGTGAGGGGGGTCATTGCAATAATTCTTACACTATTAGACAGCTACAGTGCTGCTAAATGCCATCAGTAGAAAATGTATAATATCCGAAAAGACACCGAAGCGAAGGTGTGCAAGGCTTGCCTAAAAAGTCGCGGTAAGGTAACAAAAATATTCGCCCCTTGCTCACTTTTGAGGCTTGCGCTGGCTACGTCACGATGAGTAAAGTACTCGAATTAGAAACGTTGTGTTATAAATGTCAGTAGCAAACAGTAGTTAATGTTATAGCAATGTCCAACATCTTGCGTCTTATCAACAGTTACCTGCTGACATAAGCTCCATAAGGGCGATTGAGACTAACGATAGCAAAGACATACGACTCGACGACTCAGTTTTGAACGAGGGTATTATAGTTTAGCTAGTCTTGTGATGTGTTTTAGTGTATTTTTTTTGCAACCAATGTCATTCATCACAGATTTATTGTACATAAAAAATAACCATCATCCTTTAATTTCAGTATGGTATCCTTTCAATATTTCTAATGTGGGTGATCAAAAATCTAGCTCTGCTATTATCTTTAACCTTTCGTATACCGTAATTAGAGCGATAATAAAAAGACAATGAGAGAGCAAACGCTTGGGGTTTAATGAATAAAGCGTGGAGAGTGAGAAGTGTTACTCAGGCATGACTGAAGTTCAGAATACCTGCATAGAAATAATTACTTCAAAAACATGCTCAGATAAATATAATTTGAATTCGATTTGATAGCTCCATTGACGATATGGCAATTGTAACTGCGTACCAGAAAATGCACGGTTGGTAGTCCTTACTAGGTAGACCAATGACCTGTGGAGGGCGGTCTGCTCAGGCTTAGTTAACAGTAAAAGTTTTATGGCTAAGATGATAATGATGACCCAGGCACATTAGTAACGCTTTGTTAAAGTATATGCTAAAGGTGATTAACCTCCTAGTACACGTGATGATGTACTCGGTTAGGATGATGGAAAGCTTGTTGCAAGTATTTCGTTATTTTATTGATTTTATATTTTTTACATTTTCCACAGAAACTTGCGAGTGATTCTGCAAGAATATTCAGCGAGTTCAGAACGCTACACTCAAGACGATGGAAGTGTGTGGCCTGTTCACGATAGACGCGGAGTTGCCAATGAAGTGCTTGATCTCATTATTACTTACACTATAATGCTGCTGCCGTTTGGTTTTTGTAGATCATTGTAATCTCTATGTTTACGACTATCTACGTCCAATTTAAATAAAAAGTTTATTCTACTGAACGTAAAGCAAAATGGTCGTTAAAAACGTTTATGCTGTCTCAAATTATTTTATCAAAACCATTTAAAAATGGGATATTTTTGAGTAGATAAAAAAAAATGATTCGTTTAGTTTTTTAAATTAATTGTGTGTTCGAAACATTTCAATTATACAAATGCAAGTATGATTATTTCTTTTATTTGACCAACTTATAACCCAATAATTAGTAAATTGATTGCTTTTTCATTAATGTTCACATATTTTTATTTAACCCGACTCTCCAACCTACATACAACAATCGAGCGCATTAGACATGTTTTTATATTACAAAAATAAACGCAAACCAAAATTGAAAGATGTAATAATCAATAATATGCCAAAAGTTCAATACAAAGAAGTGTTATTAAATAATGTGATCAAAGAAGATTTACAATCATTACTAAAACCATTAGATCTGATGCAAAATCTTTTCATCTGTGCGAAGTATTCTATTCGTGACAATTTTATCACTCCAAAAACTATCCGTTATAACGTCCTAGGACTCACTGCTGCGGTTATATTCTGCTGTCTAGTCTTCTATCGTCATGTAATATATATCCATAGTTGGCAAGATTTATCCCTTATTCTCGGTTGGTGTAACATCATTGACTTTTTCTTCTTTTTCGTTGGATTCATTATCAACTACTTGTCCAATATTATACACGGCAATAACAATACCTTGTTAGTCTTAAAAATCCAGCACACGCATAGAGCTCTGAAAATTGATGGCATATGTCTAAAAAACTTGGTTATCTCCAACCTTGCTTATGTTATCGCCTTGAATTTCCTTTACATCTTGGGAGGCATCTATTACTGGATATTTTTCAACACTGGCAATATTTTAGAAATAATAGTTGATTATTGTGGTATTTCTTTTGATATTAACATTGTATATGCAATATTTTTAATTCATTTGTTGAGAAAAATGCTTAGTGTATGGATAAATGACGTGCAAGTATCAAGAAACGATCTAGATAGCGAGTCTCATTGGCAGGTAATGTTTGATTTGTATCTGAATATACTGGAAGCTTATAAAATTTTTGAGAAAACCTTTCGATTGCTGGTAAGTGTTTGAAGTAAGATTTTAATATGAGAGAGTCCGTTTGTTCTACCAACATTTTATAAAATAATAATAATGTTTATATATTGGTTCGATAAATTCAAATCACACACAAGATCTAAACAACCTAGAATTATAGGTATATAGTAAATCTGTGATCAAAATCTTGTGTACAAAATTATTGTGTAGGTACTAGCTTTTGCCCGCGCGGCTTTGCCCACGTACATAAAATTTACTAACCTATGTCACTCAGGAATAAAGCAACTTTCTATCGGCGAAAAAATTTTAACAATCAGACTAGTACTTCCAAAGATCCTACAAACAAAAAAAAACAACTTTACTTCTTTATAACAAAAGTGTAGATTTTATATATATCTATACATATTTCGTTGCGACCATTAGTGCCCCAAACTAGGAATGCTTGTAATTTGGGAGCCCAATATTATTTCAATATAGTTTTAGCATTTTGTCTATTTTTTTTTATGATATAAATACTTGACTGCGATCCTACATGATGATAAGCAGTGATTTAAACGTTGACGGTGAGTCGCGCTAGCTTAGCCTATTCAATCTAGCCTTGAAGATACCTAAATTATAATCGATCGGGAAGCCCACTGCAGGCAAATTGTTCAAATTTATACTGAATGCTTATTTTCTGATGTAGATAATAATTAATATCGCAAGAATATAAATCTAAAAAAAAATGTGAATAGGCCTACTCACAATTTTTTTCACATTTAATGTTGTCATTTGCCATTGCAAGTGACAACATTAAATGTAATAAAAAACACACAAGCAACATTTTCTTGTATGTATTCTTTAACTACAATTGATATTCTCTTTACTTCCAGGTTGTCTTTTATGTAACACATACAGTCTGTCACGGACTAATGACTGTAGCAATATTATTAGAAATAAAACAATTTAAAAGCGGTAGAGAAGTGAGTTATTTTATTAGAATGTTTTAATGCTAAGTTGATTGATGTATTCAATTTGATAATTTTAGTGACATTTACACCTAAGTTAGTGTCTTCACTGATCTAGAAAGGTTGCCAACCTATTGAACTTTCTTATATTAGGGTTCCGTAACCGGAGTGTAACCTACGGAATCCTATTAGTAAGTCTCTGCTGTTTGTCAATACGTCCGTTCATTCACCTGTCTGTTAGCGGGCTGTATTTCATGAACTATATGAGCATAGACAGTTGCAATTTTCACAGTGTGTTTTTCTATTACGTTATTTTTGTCTTCGCTCTATCGTAAATTTTACTTTGCTTTCAGCACTTTGTTTTTGACATAGGTCTAAAACATAGTGCTAAAAGCAAAGTATAACGACAAATATATCGGACTCGCACAGAATGCCTAATTTTTTGTACTCCCGGAAATCCTATTACCGCTGAAACATAGTCCCTCAATGGTAAAGAACCCTTTGAATGCGATGAGAATTTGATCGTTTTTTTTTTATTGTCATGTTATTTTTGTAGAAATTATACAATATTATATGTACTTATCTGCTAATACATATTATATATACCTATATATATACAACTCCTCAGTGAAAACAAGACTTAGGGTTATGTTACCTTATTTTTTGCTCCGTCATTCATTTGCAGCGTATTTACCTACTTTAATACATTTTCCTTTCAGTTCACCCCGTTTGCAGTAATATCTCAAATGTGGCTCATCAAGAGCACGGCTTTACAAATCTTACTATGTATCGAAAGTGAAAAGTTCTATGCAACCATGGCTGAAGTTCAAAGTGTTTGTGCACTGTTGAAGTCAGGAGGATGCTCAAGTCAGGCATTACATAATTTTATTTATTTATTATTTAACTTCATGTACAGTAGTTGTACATAGGCGGATTTAATCCTACAAGGCATTCTCTACCAGTCAACCTTTGTTTTTGTCTTTATCATCCTGTCTAGTATTTCCCAAATATAAGTTATAAGAGGCCATTTCAAAAATTGAAAAGAGTCCTTTTTAAATTGGGTAGATAACGCACCTGTAGTATTGCTAAGGCAAATATTTTTAAAACACTTAAAAAATAAAAGTCCGCCGGTCTTGTTGGTAAGGGCACGGGTAACTTTTTACTGAAAAAGTTCGACCTGTGTTGCTCTAGCTACAAACTCCTCCCGTAATTTAAGAATCTAATTCAAAAATATCTTACCATTTACAGATACACAAAGAAGAATATGCAAGAATATACAACGGCAGCAGATAACTTCTTTCAAGAAGTTGAACGTGTACGGGTTATTGGTGATAGACGCCACGTTGCCCTTTCAAATATCTAATGTCATCACCACTTACACGCTCACTCTTTTACAGTTTGACTTGTCTTAGATTAAACAGAAATCAGATTTATCGCATTTGTTTTGTTGCTTTATACAAAATGTTTATTTAGTGCATTCTTGTTAGTTATACCAGTATTATTAGAACTTGATTTGCCTGACTGGAATAACTAACAACTTGTTTCGTTTCCCATTTTTTTTCTGATAAAACTCAACTGTGTCCTTGAGTTGCTCTTTGTGTTTCAGGGTCACAGTAAATTTTTCCAACATTACCTTCGATTGCGTATTGTTTCTCCGAATTGAAAAATCTAGAAAAACAATACTCAACTGAAGATAAATTATCAATGATTTCTACAGAAATTTATAGAATGCTATTAACATTGAAACTATAAATGTAAAATATGCTATGTACAATTGTATTATTGAATTATATGTTTATTGAATTGTTTGTATAAGTCACAGGAATCCAGCAAATACCATTAATCAGTCTACTGCTCTAGCGTTCGGGTGCAGAATTAATGTCTCCGCAAATACTAAAATGTACACTGTGCAATATAGTAATTATGTTTTACTCTATGTGTTATGTTTTACTCAAAACAAAATAGATGTTATGGACGAAGAAAGTTTAATAAGAATTATAAAGAGTAGATTCTCTGGCGTAGAAATAAGTGAATCTAAAAACTTGTTATTCAAGTTGGTTTCTACGACTACCCGTAATATCTCGAGATATAAGAATAAGGAGCAAAAATATATCGATGATAATATATGCTTATTTAAGACCACTGATCCAGATAAAACACCCATATTCGTAGCGAAGGAGTTGCATAAATTACCACCGGTTACCTTTGAACATGTCGACGTTACAAGTTTGTTGAAAAATATTGTCCTCCTGCCATCGAAGATTAAGAATATTAAAGAAACCTATGCTACGATTGAGTATGTTAAAGAATTAAAAACCAACTATGATGTAGGCAGCGATCAAACGACAAACAAAGATTCTGATACGACGCAAGAATCATGCGTCGAGCGCGTATCAAGTGACATGACCTTGAACGCAGGTGTACAGTGCTTGAGTCCGAGAACGGAAGCCTTGTCCCCAAGCGCAGGTATTTGCACACAAAAACAAAATACCACTGCGCATGCAAGTTCCGATAATAGAATAAACATTTGAACCGAAATTGCTACGAAAGAACTAAAGTCTCCGTCACAATATTTTTATGTAACACACAACATGAGTGATAATTATAATGTAAATACAAATAAAATGTCTATGGCAGACGTAGTTCATCAGAAGTAGTTTCAGCGGTGTAAACTTCGAAATAGGCAAGAAGGTGTTAAAGGCAGGGCAGTCATTAGACTGGATGATAAATTCAAATCAGCTGATATAAAAATATCCTTGTTTCTTTTTTAATGTATATAAAGATACTTCTGAAAATGATATTGTTGATTACATATATTATCCAGAACAAAAATAAGATAACTTTACAAAAGATTAAAATGAAAACGGAAAAGCCATATAACGCTTTTAAAATAATTGTGAATAGAGAAGCATTAAACATATTTTTAACCGACTTCTAAAAAAGGAGGAGGTTCTCGATTCGGATGTTTGCATTTTTTTTAATGTTTGTTCGCGTATAACCACCGGTAGCGGGGACCCTATCAGAGGCCGGTGGGCCTCGAGGTCCCAAGCTGGCCGGAGGTTGGCCTCTTCCCCGCTGACGCGCAGGTGGTAGTGTCGTCGGGGGCGAGAAGTATTCGTCACTCAGCTCGACGCAACTACAGCTGCCGGAATCACTGGACTCACGGCTGGCGCTGGTCCCGGCAGCTGCGAGTCGGAGCTGAGCGACGAACCCGAAGATGTTGGGTGTGTGTTCGCTTCTTTTGCCCGGCTTCTTGTCAACATATAACTTGGTCACATTTCGTTCCATCATTGTTATTTTTTTTTTGTGATAGTAATTTTCTGTTTCGGATATTATTGTAGCATTATGAATTATGAATTAGATTGATACGTATTTTTCTTTATTGTTTCTTGTCTTGTTTGGACTATTGTTATCATGATTTTATATTTTAAATAGAATTGAAAAAATATGACTGTCAGCTTGACAGGCGGGCCACAGATTATTATTAGGTATATGTATCAGTATATCTCGGAGTCTTGAGATCTCGGACCTTTAGAAGGCGTACGACGAGCCGAAACCAACTCGCAGAGGCCCTTTAGTCACTTTTAATGGAATGTGATACGTTATTATTCCGTTTATTAAATTTATATACATATTGATTAAATTTTTAAACATTTCCAAAAAAAAAAAAAACTTTTAGAAATATAAAAAATAGTCGCCCACCGGCATCGGGAACAGGGTCCAAGCTACCGGTGGTCAGGGCTCCTGAGAGAGGAATCTCCTAACAATGCGCGCCGTGTCCAGGAGTACTGCTTTCTGAATCAGGCCCTTGATCCAGCTGCCTAACGAGAGCCTCCTCAGATGTTGTTCGAGGCTCTTAGCTATTAAGCCATTGGCCGTTACGACTATCGGCACAATTATTGCTCTATCCCCTTCCCACATGTCGACAACCTCGCGAGCTAAGTCAAGATATTTAGTTTGTTTTGTATATGTAATGTAATAATAATAATACGTTATTATTATTATTACATTTTAAAGAAAATAATATATAAACACAAAAAATATGGTATTAAATAGTAAAACACGCACATATTATATTATCATCCAATTTAATTTAACAAGGACATAATATTAAATTGTAACAGAACTACAGTATAATTAGCAACTATTGCCATGATTTTGATTGGTAAAGTAGCATCAACGTAGAACATTCCACAAACACACATATTGTTGTTTTTTACTCGATAGAGGCGTTTGACATTCTTGCATAACTTTTTTATAGCATCTGTAATAATAATAAACATTCATTTCACTCCAGGACTACAATGAATGTACTTAAAACTATGTACATGTGTGTTTAATAAATGAGAATGAAAGAGCGAAGTCAAAAAAAGAGATGGCTTGTGTGCAAATGAAACGAAGGAAATGGGATCGAATGACAGCGTAACTGTTGAGATGATTGAATGGAAGAAAAAATACGTGAAATTGTTAAATGGCAAGAAGATGGTCATAAATAATATTTCAATGAGAAATCTAAAATGTTTGGAATAACGTCCAGTTACGTCGTCGTAATATTTAATCCAATTAATCATAATCATTTATTTGTCAGATTTGTTACAAAGTTAGTCTACTCACCTTCTACCACATGTACAAATGTTTAGTAGTTTACATTGAGGTATATTGATGATATTATGGTTTAAATTAGGGATGTTTGTCAAAATAAAATCATATAAATAATAATTGAATTATGATGTACAATTTTTTTTTGACGTAACTACAAATTTACAGTTTGTTTTTTTTCCTAAATTTTTACTATGATACCTTGCTTCATGCTAAATTTCAGGATCCTAAGTCAACGGGAAGTACCTACCCTTTGAATTTTAAATCCTTTGAGAGTGTCGAAATACACGTTTTATTTTGCGACATGAACGGCCGTATCTTTCTTTTTTGTTAATTCAGAAGTTTGATTTTTTCACAGCTTCAAGAAATCGCAGACTTATGTACCTATATGGTTTTAATTTCAACTCGACACCTTCACGCGTTCCCGAGATGAAGGATCTTGACAGACAGACAGCCAGACAGACAAACGGATGTACAACAAAGTGATCCTATAAGGGTTCCGTTGTTTGCTTTTGAGGTACGGTAACCCTAAGAAGTGCTATTTTTTTTTTAATTAGGATATTCCGACGAAAATTTCTACCACTGGGAGGTCTAGAATCATGTACGGGATCCATGGTATTCATTTGTGCGTCGATGAAAGACAGTTATATTTTATCATACATTGATAGTTTCCATCAAAAAATGGAATAGCAATCCCTGTTTTTATTTTGAAATCGATTCTAAAGTCGCACACCGCTACAAATATTTTCACACTTAAGTAGTGATAGCATAGTAATTAAGTGGTCATACCTGTACAATTTGAATTCAAAATGAGTGTGCACGTATCTTTAACATTGTTCATAGTCATGTAGAACTTTACACAATGCAAGCTTAACATTATTTGTAACAGCCAACTCTTCGCCACCCACATATATAAAAATATGAGAATAATAAATGATGAATACTGAAACAAAGCTAATTTATTAGAAAAAAAATGAAAGGTTTTTTAATCTAACCTTACTTCTAATCTAAACTTAAATTAATAAAACCAAAAAAAAAACAGTCATAATATGCTTAACATACTCACAGAATGCCCGGAGTAATTATAATACTTAATACAATCGATAGTTGGTTGTACGTTTACTAAAGAATGATAAATAAACTGAATGATATGAAACTCTATCTGAAAATTTAGAAAATTAAGATTATGTTAAAAAAAAATGATAAAAAAGTCAATCATGGTGCTTTACTACAGTCGATAGAGGTTATTTAAGTCATAGTTCATCAAAGGATAGTAGAACAAGTAGAGAAGGTAGAGAACGCACTTGACCTCTAGCATAAAGACTGGCCCATAATGACGACAAATTATACGAGTGTAAAAAACGGAAAGGGATTATTTTAAATATTCTATCATAAGTAATTGTGAGTTATATCTCTAGAAAATCTCATTAGTAGGAATGAACTCAATTACTAATAAGTCTGTATATAAATAGATACATATTCAAAAAAATTAAGTACGTACCATATGCTGAAAAGATGTTCTGATGATATCATAGCACTCTAAAATATTTACAAAAGCTTTAAAAATCGTTTTACAATAAGTTTCATTCTTAATTTGACAGGTTTGTAGTTCTTTAACTCTCATATGCCATAGACTAAGTTTATCGCCTAACAGTGCAACAAGGTTAAAAGCATATACTATATTTACATCAAAACAAAGCAAAGATAAACCTGCGAATACAAGATAAAAAGGAAATTGAAGAATTATAGAAAATACAACTATCATTGTAAGACCCATACATAAAATATAAAACACACGGATCCAATTCCAAACTGAAAAAGATTTTAAAGGTTTCTTATCATTAAGAAACCTATGAATTTCTTGAATTTTTAAAATGAAAGATATATTGTTTTTCATTTGCGACAAATTGACGATGTTATTAATGATGAAGCCGATAGAGTAAAAGATAATGTCAAAGTAAGAGATGATGTATATCTCATTAAGATATTGTCTTACAGTGCTGTCATAATGCAATTCGTAGGTGCGATAAAAGAAATTACATATGAATACAGTCGTGACACACAAGGATAACATAATGGTTAAAGCACTGCTTGGTTTTATCAAGTTATTTTTAATGGCATATTTGGGATGGAACAGAGTATTTTGCATAAGATTCAATGGAAAAAACAATGATTGCACATCTTTATCAAGTAAGTATCCCTTAAATTTTTGACAGTGTTTTCTTCTTCTATAGCAATATATTTTTTCTTTTATGAAGTTCATTTTGTTGAGGGTTTACAGACACGAATGAACCATTAGATCGGTTGGATTAACGTAATATACCAAAATTTATGTTGATGACAATTATGCCTAAATTGTCCATTGGTCACTTTTTACAAACAAATTTCTATTAGAAAATTAGTGGAGACCATCATTATCTATTTCAATGTTTTGATAAAATGAGACATAAGCATATATGGTAAAACAAAGTTTTTACAAAAAATAACTAGCTTCGAGAAAAAAGAAAAAAAATAATCGGAAATCGGTGTTTCTCGGTATTATTTAACACCGACTTCCGAAATTAAAGTTATTTCAATCGTTTTAGTGTTTTGTTTTTTGTAGTGAAATCGGTTTATTTTTTTTTGTAAAAAGGTTTTTAACTTTTTTCCCCATGGTTGTAACAAGCTAATTGACTATGATAATTCAAGGGATGACTTCTTCTGCTCTGGTTGGAGAGAGAGGGAGTGTCAAACTATTACTGACTAAAACCACACCTGTATCCTTCAGTTGCCCTTTGTGTTATCGACCTAAGAATTCCGGTAAAAACGCAAGATCAGCTTGACTCAGAAATAAACAAATACGTTGTTGATATTCAAAAATGTGCGTGGAACGACACACCACAAATAAAACACGAATTAAAGGGTTATATTTATCCTAAGGAAATTTGGACTTACGATCAGAGAAAAGAAAACAAAGAAAGTGGTGGCAGCAAATAAGGTGTACATGGGAAAAATACATTATTTAATAATAATCTAAGCGATGAAAGAGAATAATTCTACAATTCGAGAGTGAATCTGTAAACATCAACCTTCTGCAGTTAACCAATGACAAATCAATGGATTATTTCTCTTTGGAAAGCGACAAGAAACCCAAAAAGAAAAATTAAACAAATACCATCTATTAGAGATACCGACGGAAAATGGCCTATAAGTAATGACCAAAAAGCGATAAGGTTTGCTCAACACTTACAAAATACTTTTCGACCCAATGGTAACAGTATAGATATACTTGAGTGTGAAAAGTTAGTGCAAAATCAGGAAGTTAAGCTTGTAAATCCTAAAGAAGTTACGAGAAAAATTCAAAATAATATTAGTTCGAAAAAATCACCGGGTTACAACCTCATAAGAGGTGAAATTTTTAAACACCGCCCGCGCAAGCCATAGTAAAGCAAATCAAAATGATTAATGTTGCGTTTATTTTAAAACATGTACCTGAGCTGTGGAAGGTAGCTGAAGTAATAATTGATTGCGAAGCCTGGGAAACGACCCTATGAAACGACATCATTATTTTCTTGTTGCTTGTGTTATCAAAATTATTTGAAAAACTATTACTGAAACGGTTAAAGCCAATAATAGAAGAAAAAGACCTTATCCCAAATTATCAATTTGATTTCAGAGAAAGTCACTCTACAGTATACCAGGTACACAGAATAACAAATATCATTGAAAAAACGCTCGAAAATCTGCGGCACCGTATTCTTAGATGTCACGCAAGCTTTTGACAAAGTTTAGCATGGTGGCTTAATATACAAACACAGATGTATGTTGCTTCCAAAATTTGTAGATATTCTGAAGTCGTTTTTAACTAAAAGTATGTTTAGAATAAGGCATGAAGATGTATATTCCGAGCTTAAAACTATAAAAGCTGGGATACCTTAAGGAAGTGTGCTAAGCCCAATCCTATACTTTTTGTACACATGTGACATCCCAGAGCTAGAAAACAACACCATTGCAACCTTTGCTGATTACACTGCTATTATGGCTACAGGATCGAATCGCAGAGAAGTAGTAGAAAAAGTTGAACTAGCCGTGAACAAACTGAACACTAAAATGGAAGATTAAGCTGCTCGCCTTTGTACATGAACTGTCTGTATGTCAATTTATTATGTTTTGTTTTTGTGTACATTAAAGAATTAAGAAGATTAAGCTGAATGAGTCAAAATCAATTTAAGTTGACTTCAAAAACAAACAGTGCGACTACCACCCAATCTACATAAACGGTACTCGAGTACGATAAGCTAATACAGCCAAATACCTTGGTATAACTTTAGACACAACCTGCAATGGAAAGCTCATGTCAAATAGAAAAGTCAGGAACTCGACATTCGCTATAAAAGTATATATTGGTTACTCGAAAGGGAATCCTGTTTGTCAATACATAATAAGATAATAATTTACAAGCATATTCTGATGCCAATTTCAACGTATGGTATCCAACTCTGGGGCTGTACTAATCGGAGCAACTTCAAAATAATACAACAATTCCATAATAAATTACTCAGAGATGCTGTAAAAGTAACCTGGTAGGTACATCAGAAATGACGAGCTCCACCGTAACCTAACAATGGTCACCACCATCATTCAAAAATTTGCTGAAGTCTACGGACACAGACTTCACCGACATGTGAGTGTTGAGTCAATCCAGCTGTTAGACAACACGGACCAACGGGGTTACCATGGCGTTCAAAGTAAGATTGTTTCATTCTTATTTCAGTGTGGGTAAGAGACAGAGCTATACAGGTTGTCTAGCGCCATCTCTTTCCCACACTGGAAATAAGAATGAAATAATCTTACTTTAAACGTCATGGTACAGGTCTTAGTGCGTAGACTAAAGAGAAGTAAACCCTTGAGTTAGTGTAGTGTTTAAAGTTATTGTATAATCAGATAGTAATCAATGCGGTGCTATGCATATAAAATATGAACAAAGTGTTTTTATCAATGTCAGACTCTAAGAAAGCGCTATGGACTTCTATAAAAGTGCCACGCTATTCTTAGTTTCAGCAAAACCTGTAACGTATAATAATAAGTTAGAGTTAAATTACTTATTACTCTAGATTGTAATTAATTATTAAGGAATCTCTCTTTTTTCCTTTATTCTTAATATAACAACTTGAGTTACACTGAGTCAATTACATATTTTCAACTACTTCACCAGTAGTAGGTTAAAGGTAAACTTTATTAGAAAGTCGGATGCAATTCGTGTCTTAATTGTAAGCCTATGATATTCCCTACAACATAATAATATTTTTTATTACTTTTTGGAGGATTTAGCTTGAAGTAGGTATACCACAAGCATCCAAACAAAAACTGCTAATATTCGAGGACTCCATGTGCACTGGTACGTGTTTTCTATGCTAGAATGATCTGATGGAAACTTTCCCTATTGCGTCGCTAATGGTGTGAACAAAGCGTGATATATTGGGATTAGTTTTTGTAAAATTGTTTTTGCAGTCATATTTTGTTTTGTGGTACCTATCCAAAAAAATCAAGGTGTTTTCTTAATTTCGAGTTCGTTTTAAATTGCGAAACAGATTGAATCAGTAATTATTGTTCCTCTCTTATTAAGTACAAAGGCTGGATCACAAATTTCATCTGTGATTGCACTGCACGGAGGGAAATTAGTGGTATCAGTACCTGCGTATTTGTTTAATTTGGCATTGCAGGTATTAAGTAAACCACCATTATGAGGAAGTTATCGTATCGCAGAACGTATATTAGCATATCTTACAGTTTGTATTTAGATACGTCATAATCGGAACACTCACCCATATAACACACCACCACCACGAGACTGTAAAGGATCATGTTCAAAACGTAAGACTTCCGAAGCTATTTATCACGCTTCTCTTCTAAGGTGTGGTGATGCAAAGAAAAGTAGATCCAAGAATCCAAAGAATATTTGACTGGCCTGTTGGTCTAGTGGTTGGTTGCCCTGACTGCTATGCCGGAGGTCGTGGGTTCGATTCCCACCCAGGACAAATGTTTGTGTGATGAGCACGATCATTTGTTCTGTGTCTGGGTGTAATTTATCTATAATATGTATGTATTTAGAAATATATAAGTATGTTTATCAGTTGTCTGGTACCCATAACACAAGCTCTGCTTAGCTTGGGACTAGACGGCGTTGTGTGATAGTTGTGGAATATTATATTATTATTATAATTTACAAAATCGAGCTAAGTTTGTTAGGTTTGGACGTGGTCAACAATTAGGCAGGTAGACGAAAGATTAAAATGATAAAATACTACTAATAACCTTAATGTGTTGAACACTTAGTCATGATCAATACTGAAGAACTAAGGGTGACAGGGACCGTCAACCCTGACACCCAATCCTGAGGAACTTCTTGAGAAGTCAAGCAAGAGATAAAATCCTAAACAAGACGAAAATATGTTCAGTTAGTAAGAGAGTTTTGATTCGAAGTCACATTTACATGCAAAATACAAGCAAAGAGGGGGAATATTTTCAAGCCCGCTTTGCTTGCTCGCATCTCATTTCTCTAATACTTTTATAAATTTAAACTCTACCTACAGTAGTTCTTTTTTTTCGGTGGAAAAATCATCCAATGACATTTCCCGTTCTTGGCCGGTACGGGAGATAGTGTCAGTCTTTTACTGAATAAAAACCCACACCTGTTCCTTCGTTACCTTTCATACCAGGGCCGAGTCTTCCTTTCAGAAGGTTCCTAGGTCCCAGTAGGCTTCGACCCTGCTGGGCCCCTACAGTTGCTGATATCTCCTTGAGGCGCGCGTGGAACACTGCGTGCCGTCGACGACTTGGGCTCCGTCTGGACGGTTACCGGACGGTCGGATGGCGAGCTAATGGGTAGCTTGCCGTCTGCAAGCCCGCGCCAAGGGTGGCCAGAAATCGGGATAGAAATCCCGGCGGCTGGGGCGCGGGTGCCATTGCCTCGCGTGTGCACCTCCTTTGCTAATATTACTGGTTTGCAGAAAGAGGCAACGCCACTCCTCCTCACTCCAGACTATGGCCTGTACCAAGGGCCATTGCGAGAGACCTACAGTAGTAGTAAACAAATCAACAAGTTATTCTTACATTTTTCTGCATATATTTTTTTTATTTATATGTGGAGGTTTAGTGTACAATTCAAATGTCGTTGCGGGCCCCTACAGACTTAGTCCGCCACTTACTTAAATAATGAATTACTTATATTTAGAACTTAACTTATTACAGATCATACAAAAAATAATCGGCTTACATCATTCGTCTTCGTCTACCGAGCTACCAAAGGCGTCAGTAACAATGTTCCTAAATATTCCAAAGCCCTCGTTTCAAGTGCAATCTAAAAATGTACTCGATAAGGATTTTCAACAAATAGCATTTTCCTTTAATTTTTCATTTGTTCTATTCCTTTGTTCAAAATATTCTGTTCGAGACAATCATATTTATTCAAACCAAAATAAGTATTACGTCATGTCGTTCTGTCATTTCTTTGTGTTGATTTCGTGGTCTATACGCCGCGTATACAACATAGACCTTATAACGATAGGAAATAGCATAAAGTCTTTAGAAAATGTCTTGACCTTTATCGTTAGGTTTCTCTTTTATATCAGGCTAGTCATTGGATTTACTGTACTTTTCATTCTGGAAATAAAACATAAGTACAACAATGTCTCTTTCATCTTAGAAATCCAAACTATTTATAAGAGCATCGATAAGAGTTTCCTAAGTTACATAGTCTGGAACTGGATCTCACTATTAAGCACTATTTGCTTTAATAGCTGTTTGTGTTGTTTGCATCATTTATGGTTCAGTGCATCCCATTTGGTCGAAGCGATTCCAGACTGGATTTGTGATATAATGTTCACCAGACTCGATCTAGATTTAGTTGTTGCTACCAGAGTCATAGTTCTTTTAAAGATATATCTTGATGAGTGGATTAAAAATGTGCTAATTATGAATGGAGAACAAGAAAATGATGAGCAATGTCAAAAACTGCTTCGGATATACCAACATATTTTAAAAGCTTACAAATTGTACAAAATAATATTTCAAGAATTGGTAAGTTAGTGTTATGTTTTCTTTCTTCATTATGTCCTGCCATCGGTCACACTATCACAGACTCCCTACGTTTTCAGATAATTTCTTACACAACTCCTTTACCTTTTCTTTTCCTATCCCTCACTTTTTACATTCTATCATGTTTATATTAATAACGCTTTTAGTCGCATGCGTATCATTTAATCCTTCGTCTCCACAAGTACTAAGACAAACTAAGACAAACGATTTTTTTTATGAAATCCTACAACTATATCTATATACCTAAAGAGCCTAATTGTTTGTAATATATTTTTATTACAGGTATTATTTCAAATACTTCTATCATTTTTACATACTATAACTTATTTTGATGCAATATTTATGTTATTAAGAATGGCTGCAGAAAGTGAACAGAAGGACTTACCAAGTTTTGATGTAAGTTATCAAATGATTTCAAAGTCAACTTATTATGATCACTTAACGAATTTTTCTTTTCAGGCTTTGCATATCAGCTTTATGAGTGTAGTATTGATATTAAGGAATGTAATGTTCGTAATAATACATAGTGTATACTGTGAGAGATTCTATATTACTGTTGAAGAAGCTCAGACGGCGTGTGTACAGCTTGTGAAGAACAAGAACTGTCCAAGTAAGAATCATTTGAGAACAAAATTCAATACTACATTGCATCTCCAGAGAAAACGGGTATAAATGAGCCGTTTTCATTAATACGAAAAAATGAAAGAATTTTAGTGACGTGTAAATGTAACATTTCACAATCCACAAAAAGATGATTTAGTTACGACATTGATTTGAGTGTGACGTGGCTAGCCGGCGATATGATCTAAACATTAGGGAATAATATTTTTTTATTTGCTAGCTTAAATCATTTTTACCTACGACATAGATACTTTCTGATTCTTTCTGAGCAACCCCAACTTAGATCACGCCTTGTGGTTTGTGGCAACTGCAGGAACACAGGTGGGGTTTAGTCAATAAAAGTCTGACACTCCCTCTCACTCCATCTGGAGCATTCAAAATAAGGAAAATGTATGAAAAAAAAATTGTTATCTTACCAGTTTGTCAATACATATACCAAAAATTGAATATTAACAGTGAAATTATGAGAATTGGAAGAAAAGCAAACGAGATAAATATATCTGTCTCTCTCGTCAATACTTCGTCTTCTATGGGGGCCGTAAATGCAACTGTGACTTGAAAGTTCATGTCGGACGTTTCTTTCTTATTAGCAGCTTTCAAGATTTATAACTTCTTTGTCGATTAAAATATTTTAAAAATTCTTATATGTTTGTTTATTAGGGGGAACAATTATTTAAAATTGCCAATAAAAACTTGTATGCATATTCCCTCTTGCCTAAATTCACCATTTATTAACTAGTGAACCTTTATACCCGTTATAAACGTTTTATCTCCTAAACCGCTTGCGTCGAATTGATCCGACGAGTGTTTTAGTATCTTATTCGCCAGGATCGTGTGTTTTCGACTGCCGAGCCGAGATCATAATTATGTTTTTTTCTTTACAGGTAGTCAACGAAAATTTTGCAAGAACATGCTGATGGTAAACAGAAAGTTCAGTAAGATGTCTGCGTGTGGCTTGTTCCAAGTCGACGCAACGCTAATGATGTGTCTGATATCAGTCATTGTAAATTACGTTGTGATGCTGATGCAGTTCTTTTTTCATTAAATTACTGAGGTTATCACGACAGTGGATGGAAATTAGATGTGGTAGGAATAATGTTTATTCTTTGTTTGTTCTTCCGGTAAATCATGTCAGGTATTATGCGGACAGAAGTAGCCCGGTTTATGCGGCGTTTCTTTACCTCTCCAAGGCATTTCACCTTATCAGGTATGACTTGTTGTGGTGTAAGATGCGTGAAGCGGGAAAGCCTGAAGTCATAACGGGTATGTTTCGGTATTGGTAGGGTCACCAAACCAATCAAGTTAGATGGGCCAATGAGTTGTCTGAGGAGTACTGGTTGGAATGCGTGGTGAGACAGGGAGGGTTGACCTCGCCGGCGCTTTTCAACCTATACGTAAATCAGCTGATTGTCGACCTCAGCAGTACACATGTCGGCTGTTGTATTGACGGTCTCTGTGTCAATAGTATTAGTTATGCGGACGACATGGCGCTGCTGAGTCCCTTAGTCAAAGTGAAGCACAAAAAATCAGCTTACGTTCCGCCAGTTATGATGAAAGGTGTGACTCTTGAGAGGGTGCTAAATTTTAAATGTCTGGGGCACATAGTTACTGAGACTTTGAAAGACTATGATGACATTGAAAGAGAACGGAGGGCGGTCGCTGTCCGATACAATATGTTGGTCCGCAGGTTTGTACACTTTGCACGTTGTACACCAAAAATGAAAGTGACGCTTTTTAAGGCATTTTGTCAAACTTTGTACACGTGCACCCTGTGATTTCAGTAGTAGTAGTAGTAGTAGTAGTATCTTTATTCATAACAAAATAATTGTGTCGAACAGATTGATAATTATAAATATGTCCTTAAAACTAGATTCATTTAAATTCCAAAATAAATAAAATCATTACAGTATCATAATTATCACAAATACCAATTATATAATATATTAATAATAATAAAAAATTCACATGTGTTAAATCATAAAATAATGTCAAAAATTATTGTAATTGCAAATTCCCACTTAAAATCATACAAGTTAGAGGTCACCAACTGAGTATAAACACTTTTCTAAAAGAAACGCTTTAAGGCTAGCTTTAAAAGTACTGCTATACAATTCCTGTTTTAATGAAGTAGGCAATTTGTTATACAATTTTATTGCATTAATTTGAGAACAATGACTGACTACTTTGAGGTGGGGTATTATATTTCACGAAAGATCAAGGCTTCTCGTTTTCTCCCTTTTTGTTCTTTCCTCGTGTGTTTCAACTTTGTCAATATTTTTGGCCAAATTCATTAACAAAACCATTACATATAAACTAGGCACAGTCAAAATTTTTAATTTTATAAAATGCTCTCGACACGATTCTTCTTGTTTTATTCCTACCATAGTTCTAATGGCACGTTTTTGAATAATAAAAGCTTTATCAATGTTATACTGGTAGCTACCTCCCCAGAAAAGTATACTAGACCTCAATTTAGATTCCACAAGGGCATAGTAAACAGTCTTCAGCTGTTCTAAATCAATCACGGCTCTTAAACTCCCTAAAACATAACAAGCCGAACTAATAGTACTAACCAAAGAAGACAGCTCGTGTTTCCAGTTTAATAAGCTATCCATATAAATACCCAGAAATTTGACTACTTTTACATTGTCGATTTTTTCTCCATTTAAGGTACTACGAATATTGTCAGTGGTTTTTGTAGTTGACTGAAATAATATTACATTGGTTTTATTGGCATTGATTTTGAGTCCATTTACAGTAAACCATTCATCAAAATATTTTAGTGTCTCATTAACCATAGAGTTAAGGTGGCTAATGTTGCAATCTGAAACAATTGCATTCGTGTCATCCGCATAAATAGTCAATTTAATGTCAGGTATTTTATTAAGAATATAGTCAATTATGTCATTTATAAAAATTATGAAAAATAGTGGTCCTAGTATGGATCCTTGTGGTACACCTAACTTTATTGTAATTTGTTTGGATTTGAAACCTTTCTTACATCGGAATTCCTTGTTACCACTATTTTCTTCTTATTCACAATTAATTTCTACAAACATTTTTCTGTTATGTAAATACGATTTTATTAGCTGAAGAGCTGGTCCTCTCACCCCGTAGTGCTTCAGTTTAGCTAATAACAAGTCATGATTGACTAAGTCGAAAGCCGAACTTAGATCAAGAAAGATCCCTGCAACCTTTTTTTTGTCATTCAGTTTTGTAACTACGTCATTTACCAAAGTGTCAATAGCGTCAAGAGTTCCCACATTAGTCATATATTCGAATTGTCGTCTATTAATTACTTTATTTAAATTAAAATGTCTAAATAATCTATTTTTTATCAATTTCTCAAATATTTTAGATAGATTTGGTAATAATGATATAGGTCTATAATTACTAGGGTCCTTCTTTAAACCCTTTTTGTGTACTGGTGTGATTTTAGCAATTTTAAGCTGAACAGGAAAAATACTTTCGGCAAAACACTTGTTATAATAATCACTAAGTGGTTCTGCTAATAAGTCAATGTTTTCTTTGATAATAGTTATCGGCACATCATCATAACCACACGATTTTTTGCATTTCATTTTATTAACAATGTCATATACTTCTTTAGGTGTGACGAAATCTATTTTCATGTCATTATCTACTCGTTTGGTGTATGTATTAAGAAATTCTAATGCTGTAGTAAAGTCAGTTGCATACGCAGCGGGCATACAACGCCCTTAAAGTTCAGTATAATAATGCCTTCAGGATGTTGTTGGGTTACTGCAGTGCATCAGGAATGTTTGCCGACGCACATATTGATGTTTTCAAAGCTATCATAAGAAAGAGGGTAGCGTCCATGATGCGCAGGGTGCGTGGGAGCGGCAACAGCATTGTGAGGGTCATTAGTGATATGCCGTGTTGCGCCACGTTGGCACACTGGGTGCATGTACACGTACATGTATCCAGTGTGTCAGGTGTACGCAAAAGATATTTAAATTAAATTAAAATCTCTCTCTCTCTTGTTATTTTATCTTTTATTAACATAGTTTTTAAGTTGTGTGATTACTAACTTAATATGGACCACTGTCGGAAATAAAGTATTTTTATTTTATTTTATTTTTTTATTAAACAGCCGTGCTCTTCTAGTAGTTTCCTCGTAGAACTTTTTTGCCGTGGTTCATGCGCATGCAGTCGTTAGGTTTTTTTAATCTTTATTTGGAAGAAAAACTTTTAATCAAGCGATTATGCCAACTCTGTAGTTTTACAAAAAAAAACATAAATACAGGGGGTTCTATGTTCTTAACTTAATTAATTTAATAATCAAATAATATAACTTAACAGCTAGTTTTGATGCAGGTTTAGGTAAAATGAGATTGCACATACCTACATCCCTTAAACATAATCTATTTTCTGATTCTACAACTCTCCGTTCACCACTAATCCGTGAACACTTCACTAATGCCTGGTAGGTGTCCTCCCTACCCTTCCAAGTAAGACAGTTTGGGGCGTCGACAACTTTCATAAGATGACCAAAAGCATTCAACGGAATGTGCCCAGATCATTCATCATTCCAACCGATAGACGTCCACTGCTGGACACAGGCCTCCTCCAAATGTCGCCACAACGAACGGTCTAGTGCGTCTCGCATCTATCGGATTCCCGCAACCTTCACCAGGTCATCGGTCCACCTTGTAGAGGGCCTTCCAACACTGCGTCTTCCGGTACGCGGTCGCCACACCAGAACCTTTCGGCCCCAACGGCCATCCGTTCTGCGAGCATTGTGCCCTTCCCATTGCCACTTAAGTTTGGCGATTCTTCGTGCTATATCGGCAACCTGCTTGTCACTAATAATATTCTATTCATTGAGTTTCAGTAAACCAAAGTATTCTTAGAAAAAAAATCATCAAAAATAATTCAAATTCGAGAAAAAAGTTATAATAAAAACTAACTTAAACTAACTTTATGTAACATCTTGCATTTATATGTATACTCCTGTTTTAGCAAAATAAATAATCTTGTATCTTATATCAATTACAAAAAAAAAGTATAAATAAATACATATTACCTACTACAATTATTGTTAGTACTGGTACCCCAGTACTAACAATAATTGTCAGTTGGTCAATCCCAAGCCTATTCCTATAAGATATTCTTTTACAGTATAAAAAGCCCTCTGGCAAAGTTTACGCTTTACAAATAATAATAATAATATTCCACAACTATCACACAACGCCGTCTAGTCTCAAGCTAAGCAGAGCTTGTGTTATGAGTACTAGACAGCTGATAAACATACTTAAATATTTCACCCAGACACAGAATAAATGATCGTGCACATCACACAAACATTTGCTTGAAAAAATTAATTTGATTTAATCTAGGCTAAGTTCTTGAATGTTACTGAGAAGTTTAATAGAGTCGCGATTGTTATCTATACTTATAATAAATCTGTAGAAGTGAAAATTCTGTACATTGAACATATCTAAAGAAAAAATGGCAGGGGGTGTTACTAGACCGACACCGAACCCAAAAATGTGATTAAAAAAATTTTTGTCTGTCTGTCTGTTTGTTCAGGCATCACGCAAAAACTACCGGTTCGATTACGATGAAACTTGGTATAATTTTTCTTTAATATCCTAGGCACCACACTGTTACTCGCGTTAGAAATGTTGTGTTATACAAATGTCAGTAGCAAATAGTAGTTCATTTATAGCAATGTCCAACGTCTTTCGTCTAATCAACGGTTACCTACCTGCTGATATAAGCTCCATAAGGTCGATTGAGACTGATGATAGCAATGACATACGACCTGACTACTCAGTTTTTAACGAGGGTATTATAGTTTAGCTAGTCTTGTGATGTGGTTTAGTGTATTTTTTTTCAACCAACGTCATTCATCACAGATTTATAGTAGATACATCCTTATCCTGATCCTTACATCTATATTTCTAACGTGGGTGATCAAGAATCTAACTCTGCTATTATCTTTAAGCGTGGAGAGTGAAAAGTTTTACTCAGGCATGACAGAAGTTCAGAATACCTGCATGCAAATAATTACTTCAAAAAGATGCTCGGGTAAAAATAATTTGAATTCGATTTGATAGCTCTATTAACGAAATGGCAATGGTAACTGCCTACCAGGAAGTGCATGATTGGTAGTCCTCACTACAGAGACCGCTGACCTGTGGAGGGTGGTCTGCTGAGGCTTAATTAACAGTAAACATTTTTAGGCTGAGATGATAATGATGACCCAGGCAAATTAGTAACAGTAAATGTTAAAGGGGTACGTGTAGTAGGAGGTAAATCGACTTTCTACTACACGTGCCGATATACTTAGTAAGGATGATGCAAAGCACGTTGCAAATAAATATGTATTTCGTTATTTTATTGATTTTTTAATTTTCTACAGAAACTAGCAAGAGATTCTGCAATAATATCCAGTGACTTCAGAATGCTACATCCAAGAAGATTGAAGTGTATGGCCTGTTCACAATAAACGTGGAATTGCCAATGAACATGCGTGATCTCATCACTACTTACACTATAGTGCTGCTGCCGTTCGAGTTTTCGTAGATCATTGTAATCTCCATGTTTACGACTACCTACGTCCAATTTGAATCAATAGTTTGCTTTAAATTTTTCTACTGAAGGCAAAGCAAAACGGTCCTTAAAAAAGTTTATGCTGTCCTAAATTATTTTATCAAAAATATTTAAGAATGGATTATTTTTGAGTAGATTTTTAAACATTTGATTCGTTTACTTTTTAAATTAATTGTGTGTTATTGCAAATAAACATTTCAATTATATAAAAAGCAAATATGACTATTTCTTTTAATTGACCAACAGATAACCCAATGACTTAGTAAATTGATTGCTTTTTGATTAATGTTCACTTATTTTAAATTTAACCGACTCTCAGACCTACATAGAACTATAGAGCGCATTAGACATGTTTTTATATTCCAAAAACAAATGCAAATCGAAAATGAAAGATGTAATAATCAATAATATGCCAAAATTTCAATACAAAGAAGTGTTATTAAATAATGTAATCAAAAAAGATTTACAATCATTACTAAAACCATTCGATCTGATGCAAAATCTTTTCATCTGTGCGAAGTATTCTATTCGTGACAATTTTATCACTCCAAAAACTATCCGTTATAACGTCCTAGGACTCACTTCTGCGGTTATATTCTGCTGTCTAATCTTCTATCGTCTTGTAATCTCTATCCATAGCTGGCAAGATTTATCCCTTACTCTCGGTTGGTGTAACGTCTTTGACTTTTTCTTCTTTTTCATTGGATTCATTATCAACTACTTATCCAATATTATACACTGCAATAACAACACCTTATTAGTCTTAAAAATCCAGCACGCGTATAGAGCTCTGACATGTAATGGCATATGTCTAAAAAACTTGGTTATCTCCAACCTTGCTTATGTTATCGCCTTGAATTTCATTTACATATTGGCAGGTGTCTATTTCTGGATATTTTTCGACCTTGACAATATTTTAGATATCATAGTTGATTATTGTAGTATTTCTTTTGATATTAACATTGTATATGCGACATTTTTAATTCATTTGTTGAGAAAAATGCTTAGTGTATGGATAAATGATGTGCAAGTATCAAGAAACGACCTAGATAGTGAGTCTCATTGGCAGGTAATGTTTGATTTGTATCTGAATATACTGGAAGCTTATAAAATTTTTGAGAAAACCTTTCGACTGCTGGTAAGTGTTTGAAGTAAGGTCATTATTATAAGAGTCCGTTTGTTTTTACCAACATTTTTTTAAAATAATAATGATGTTTATTTATTGTTTCGATAAATTCAAATCAAACACAAGCGCTTATCAATCTAGAATTATAGGTATATAGTAAATCAATAAGTGCCCCAAACTAAGGATGCCTGTAATTTGAGAGCCCAATATTATTTTAATATAGTTACATTTTGTCTCTTTTTGTTATGATACACTTTTCTTTTTTGTCTTTTTTAACTACGATTGATATTCTCTTTACTTCCAGGTTGTCTTTTATGTAACACATACAGTCTGTCACGGACTAATAACTGTAGCGATATTGTTAGAAATTAAACAATTTACAAGCGATAGAGGAGAAGTGAGTTATTTTATAAGAATGTTTTTTTTTTATTTTTTCTTCTTTGGTTATAAGAATGTTATTGATTATTTTAGTGACATTGACATCGAAGTTAGTGTCTTCACTGATCTAGAAAGGTTGCCAAATTATTGGGTTATAAAAAGGAAAAAACATACAACCTTTCTTATATTAGGGTTCCATTACGGGAGAGTAACCAACGGAATCTTTTTTATAAGTTTCTTCTGTTTGTCAATCATCATCATCATCATCATCATTATTTCAGCCGATAGACGTGCATTGCTGGATATAGGCCTCCCCAAATGTCGCCACAGTGAACGGTCCCGTGCGTCTTGCATCCATCGGATTTTCGCAACCTACACCAGGTCATCGATCCACCTCGTAGGGGGCCTTCCAACACTGCGTCTTCTGGTACGTGGTCGCCACTCCAAAACCTTTCGGCCCCAACGGCCATCTGTTCTGCGAGCAATATGCCCTGCCCATTGCCACTTAAGTTTGGCGATTCTTCGTACTATGTCGGCAACCCTGGTTCTCCTGCGGATGTCTTCGTTTCTGATTTGATCACGCAAGGAAACTCCGAGCATGGCCCTTTCCATTGCCCTTTGGGTGACTTTAAGCCTTCTGATGCGGCCCATTGTGAGCGACCACGTTTCGGAACAATATGAATACTATACGTCTTGAGACACTGTGGTATATTGGATGAGACAATACCGCGCTGCTTTCCGAACGCTGCCCAGCCGAGTCGAATTCGACGGTTGACCTCTTTCTCGAAATTAGATCTATCCAACTGGACTGTCTGTCCAAGGTAGACGTAATCCACAACTTCGAGTATAGACTCTCCTATCTTGATAGGAGTTGGTGCTACTTGGTTGTTTATCATGACTATAGTTTTGCCCATGTTAATTTTAAGATCCACTCTTTTGGAAGTTCTACTTAGGTCATTGAGCATTGTGCTGAGCTCTTCCGTAGTCTCTGCCATGAGTAATATGTCGTCGGCAAACCGAAGATGAGTGATGTACTCGCCATTGACATTAATGCCGAATTCACTCCAGTTCAGAACCTTGAAGATATCCTCCATTGCAGCCGTGAACAGCAATACGTACGTTCATTAACCTGTCTGTTAGCGGGCTGTGTTTCATGAAATATAATATGTAAATAGACAGTTGAAATTTTCACAGAGTGTGTATTTCAATAACGTTATTTTTGTCTTCGCTCTATAGTAAAATCGTTAAAGCATAGCATTAAAGCATATAGATGCTTTACTGTATTTTACTTTGCTTTTGACTCAATTTTTTAGATCTATGTCTATAACGATAAATATATCGGACTCGCACAGAATGTCGCATTTTTTGTACACTCGGAAATCCTATTGCCGCTGAAACAAGGTCCCTCAAAGGTAAGGAACCCCTGTGAATGCGAATTGCATTTGATAGCATTTTTCATTGTCATGGTTCTTTGTAGAAATTATACAATATTATATGCACTTATCTGCCAATATAAATATTACTCCTCCTCCTCCTCGAGTCGTATTCCTCATTACTGAGGGTCGTGAAGCTCCCGCTGGATTAGCTTCTTGCTAATGGTATTTCGGCATCTGGGATGGTTGCACGTCGCACTTCATGACGCTAAGAAAGCGTCATGAAGTGCGACGTGCAATTGGGTGTCCAGTGTGGAGCGGACCTGATCTGCCCATCTTTTTGGGCTGTGGCCTCTTGGTCGTTTGCCATCAACCATGCCAGTTACGATGAGCTGTTCAAGGTTGTAGCCATAAATACTACACATACCTATAAATGCAACTCCTCAGGGAAAACAAGACTTAGGGTTATGTTACCTTATTTTTTGCTCCGTCAGTAATTGGCAGTGTATTTAACTACTTTTAAAACACTTTCCTTTCAGTTCGTTTCATTTGCAGTAATATCCCAAATGTGGCTCGTCAAGAGCACGGTTTTACAAATCTTACTATGTATCGAAAGTGAAAAGTTCTATGCAGCCATGGCTGAAGTTCAAAGTGTTTGTGCACTGTTGAAGTCAGGAGGATGCTCAGGTAAATTTCAGGCATTTCACAATCATCTTGATTTATTTATTTAATTTTATGTACAGTAGCGGTATATAGGCGGACTTAATGCCACAAGGCATTTTCTACCAGTCAACCTTTGTTTTTGTCTTTATCGTCGTATGTCTAGTCTTTCCCAAATATAGTCATAAAGGGCTATTTTAAAAATTGAATGGTTTAGTTATTCAAAAGGGTAGATAAATCTTCGGTGGTATTGCTGAGGCAAATATTTTTAAAACACACTTAAAAAATTAAAGTCCGCCGGTCTCGGTGGTTAGGGCACGGGTAACTCTAGCTTCAAACTCGTGATGACTTTGAAGCTAGAGTAACACGGGTAATTGAAGTATCTAATTCAAAAATATCTTACCATTTACAGATACACAAAGAAGAATATGCAAGAATATACAACGGCAGCAGATAACTTCTTTCAAGAAGTTGAACGTGTACGGGTTATTGGTCATAGACGCCACGTTGCCCTTTCAAATATCTAATGTCATCACTACTTACACGCTCACTCTTTTACAGTTTGACTTGTCTTAGATTAAATAGAAATCAGATTTATCGCATTTGCGATTTTTCTTGTTGATAATACCAATATTATTTGAACTTGATTTGCCTTACTGGCATATCAAACACCTTGTTTCGTTTCCCATTTTTTTCTGATAAAACCCACCAGTGTCCTTGAGTTGCTCTTTGTGTTTCAGGGCCACAGTAAATATTTTCTACATTACCTTCGATTGCGTATTGTTGTTTCACCGAATTGAAAAATCTGGAAAAACAATACTCAATTGAAGATAAATTATCAAAGATTTCTACAAAAATTTATATAATTCTATTAACATTAGCGTTTGTGGACTACGAGAAAGCCTTTGATTCGATTGAAACTTGGGCTGTACTGCAGTCTCTCCAACGGTGCCAAATTGACTATCGGTATATCGAAGCGCTGAAGTGTTTGTACAAAAACGCCACTATGTCTCTTGCAGCGGGGCGTGAGTCTGGGAGACGTTATTTCTCCGAAACTGTTCACGGCAGCAATGGAGGATGTCTTCAAGGTTTTGGAATGGAGAAGGCTAGGCAATAATGTCAATGGCGAGTACATCACTCACCTTCGGTTTGCCGTCGATATAGTAGTTATGGCTGAGACTACGGAGGAGCTCAGTACAATGCTTGGTGACCTCAGTAGAGCTTCCGAAAGAGTGGGACTTAAAATGAACATGAACAAAACCAAAGTCATGGTAAACAGCCATGTAGCACCCACTCAACTATCAAGATCGGGGACTCTACACTCGAAGTTGTAGACGACTATGTTTACTTGGAACAGACGGTCTAGTTGGGAAGGTCTAACTTCGAGAAAGAGATCAATCGTCGAATCCGACTCGGCTGAGCAGCATTCGGGAAGCTGCGCGGTATCTTCTCGTCCAATATACCACAGTGTCTCAAGACGAAAGTCTATGACCAGTGCGTGTTGCCAGTGATGACATATGGCTGCGAAACGTGGTCACTTACAATGGGCCTCATCAGAAGTCTTCCTTGCGTGATCGAATCAGGAATGAGGATATCCGCAGGAGAACCAAGGTTACCAAGGTAAAGGACATAGCACGAAGAATCGCCAAACTAAAGCGGCAATGGGCAGGGCATATTGCTCGCAGAACGGATGGCCGTTGGGGCCGAAAGGTTCTGGTATGGCGACCACGTACCGGAAGACGTAGCGTTGGAAGGCCTCCTACAAGGTGGACCGATGACTTGGTAACGGTTGCGGGAGTCCGATGGATGCGAGACGCACAGGACCGTTCATTGTGGCGACACTTGGGGGAGGCCTATGTCCAGCAGTGGATGTCTTTCGGCTGAAATGATGATGATGATGATTAACATTAAGACTATAGATTTAAAATATGCTATGTATAATACTAGTCATGGTAATCCAGCAAACACCATTAACGTTATCGATGAAATAGAAATCATATAAGCTATAAAAAAAAACAAGGAGAGTCGGACTCGCGTACTGAATGTTTCGTACGAACTTACCCATAAAAACAGTTCAATTCCGGAATTGAATTAAGAAGATTTTTCTGGATGGCAACAAAAGTTTTTTTTTGTGACGTAACTACAAATTTATAGTTTTCTGATTTTGTCCTATATATGTGCTATGAGACCTGGATCAACGATATCTTGTTTTTTCGTTAACTTAGAGGTCTGCTTTTTTGACAGTTTCAATGAGCTGCAGACTTGAGTATATGGTTTTAATTTCAACTCGATATCTCCACGCGTTCCTGAGACAAAGGGTTTTGACAGACAGACAGACAGCAAAGTGATCTTATAAGGGTTCCGTTTTCTCCTTTTGAGGTACGGAACCCTAAAAAGCCTAGCCTAGCCTAGAAAGAGTTGGCTGTGATAATGTTACCAATGAGACATTAAAAATTGATAAAGTACTTTACTTCACCAACAGCGTAGTAAACGTGATTATTAAAGGCTGTGAACACACTTTCACAGTTAGAGTCTAATATTATTCAACTCTATAGAAAAGGAAATCCAAATTATATAGACAACTACAATAGGTCTGTAGTTCCAGTCTCCTACCAACCATCTATAAACTCGTTCATAATAGACCAGCATAGTTGTAGCTTACATTTACTACTATCAGAAAACTCTTATTAAAATTTCTCACGCGAGTATTTGGGATGTTTTATTATTTAATTTATTTATTTATTCAACAGAAAAGAAAGAATTAATGTAAAATGCAGTAAAGAAAATATAACACAGATAATATAACTAAACCTCTCACTCAGTCTTCTCGCAAATCACCAGACATTCAGTCAGTATCTCCTTCCATTCATCAGCGAATAGATCTAGTCTGGATTCAAGGAGAGCGTTGAGTGCAATTAATATTCGCGGAATAGGTGACATACGTAACAACTCTTTGGCTACAGAAACAATGTGATCATGAAAAGTAAACTTAGGATCGAGGATAACACCAAGATCTTTAATCGTCATCACTCTTGCTATTTCTAAATCATTTATAGTATAAATGTATTTATTGGGTTTCGTGAACATTTGGACGGAATGAAAATCATTTTGTTAATCACTGACCACTCATTTATGGCGTCAATATCTTTTTGAAGAGCTACACAATCTGCTGGAGTTTGAAAAATAAAGTTAAATGTAATGAAGACAAGTAAAGACAATTATGAGTATTAACATTTTCCATTAGTGATGGTACAATCAATACATAAATATTCAAACGTTATTAAAGTAATCGAAATTTTATAATAATATAACATTTGAATTCATTATCACCGACTACCGGGTACTAGAAGACGATAAAAATGTTCCAAAATCGAAAAATTAGTACTCATCCTCCATTTCAAGTGCTACACAATAATAAACTCGATAAAGAAGTTCAAAGTATTGTGCTTTCTTATAATTTTGCACTACATTTATTTTTTTCATCAAAATATCGTGTCCGAGATAATCACATTTATCCCAACGGGAATAAATACTGTTTTCTGGCATTCTGCGTGATGTTATTTGAAAATTTATTAACATTTCAAAGACTAGATCACTTAGGAGTGTCAAAATTAAATTTAGACAAAGATCATTTAAGCAATCGTATTGCAGTGTTCATTGCTTGTTTTTATTTTATCAGTTGCGCGATCGGATTCACAATGATGTTCATTCTAGACGTTGTGCATAAGCAAAACAATGTCTCACTTATTTTGAAGATTCAAACTATCTGTAGAAACACCGGATCTAGTAAAAATATCCGAAGTTTGGTTATTTGGAACTGGATCTCTCTAATAACCACCGTCTTTTGTATGTCTTTGATAAATACCTTTCACTACATTTTGTTATGTGATTATTCTTATTACATATCAGACTGTCTTTGTGACTTAATGTTCATCTCACTGGACGTCAATTTGATGGTTGCCATCCGAATCATAGTTTTATTAAGGACATATCTCAATGAGTGGATTAACGAAGTGCTAATGATAAATGATGAGCAGGAAAATGAAGAACATTGTGACAAAATGCTTGAGAAACATCAAAATATTATAGAAGCTTATGATCAATATAAATCAATTTTTCAAGTACAAGTAAGTTACACAGATTTTACTAGTGCTAGTTGTGATTGATCTAAGGCAGACTTGTTTGTGAATTCATACTTTAAAAAAATAAGGATAAACGAGTTAATAGTAACCAAATACTTTTATTTCTAGGTACTATTTCATATACTTCAAGCATTTTTCCGTACTATAGCTATGTTCTATTTGATTTTCACTGCAATGACTGCACATACAGAATCAGAACAGAAGGCGATGGGGGTGACGACGTCGGAACTCCAGGTACGTTTACAAAACTTCAAAGAGATGTCATCAAGATTGATGGGGCCCGTCAGGGCTGGTGTCTGCAAGGGCGGCGCAATTTTAAAAAAAAATTACCGTGGCTTCCTCTGGATCACGAAATTCCACTGAAAAAACACAAGTGGGTATGTATCGGAAAAAGTCTGATACTATTTCGCACAACACCCAGAGCAGGAGAAGTAATTTGATGATATTTAATTTAAAAATAAAGATATGTCAAGGTAAACATGTTTTTTCAATGTATCAAATTATGCACGCTGAAAATAGTGGAAAAAAAAAACTTTTTTTTTTAATAAGAAATATACCAGCAAAAAAAAAACAGTAGAGGTAGGTCTCCACCTAGCAGTGAGTGATGCAGGCTGTAAGCCTATATCAAAATATATATATTTATTTAATACTTACAATTATTACTTACAAACAAAGATATTCCATTTGATCTCACTCCATTGTCTCTGAAAATTGATTTTTATTTAGACCGCTGAATGAGAATCATTGGTATGCGGTACATACACTGTAAACGAATTACAGAATTGGTCAATGTGGTGGCAGGGGGTGACGATGGAATGACAAAGCAAACAAAGCAATAACAAGCACGTGGTCCTCTTAAACTATTTCGGGTGACAATAGCCTTAAACTGTGAAGAATAAAATAGTCAACTTTACTTTCCAGGCTGTGTTCCTTGCTATTATTACTACTTTACACATATTAAGGAGTGTAATCCTTCCAATCATGCAAAGTATTAACTGCGAAAAATTCTATATGTCTGTAGAAGAGGCTGGGACGGCGTGTATGCATCTTATGAAGAACAGGAACTGTTCAAGTAAGAATCATTGAGTTTGATGCTCTTCAAGAAATTACGTTACTCGACAAAAAAAAAGGACTAGATCCCACGATGCAGGATATCCTAGTGTGTAATCTAGGGCTACTTTATTGCACTAAATGTTTTTATAGCTTTAAAAATATTCTTTAATTTCTTATTGTACACCATAACAGCTATAAGTGGATGACAGAGTTCATAGGGGAGCTTAATTCAAAGTTGAGTTTTCTTCCAGCAAACCATAAGTGATACAGAGAAATCATAATACACCAAGATTTTTTTATCACCTTCCAAATTTAAAGATTATCTTTTGAGAAAAATGATAAAAATTCTATTTTTTCTTTTAGTGGGTACAAAAAAAAATGAGATCAGATAAGGCTTCACAAAATTATCCAAAAGATGACAATGCTTGTAGACACTATCCGCTGCGCGTTGCGTACACACACACACACATAAAGACACACGCGCAAACACAAACAGTTCTCACGCGCGTGGACCCACCCCCACGCATCGATAACAATCAAAACATAAATTGCAAATTTTTCTTTCATACTTTTACGGGCAGGACCGTTAATTTACAAAAGGCATGTCGTAATGTGATTATACTCGTACAAGGCCAGATAAACGAGGAATAAAGTATGTACATTGACCTTACCCTAATATCTCTGCGTAGATGCCAGAAAACACGCAATTAACTGTTTTTCATTACTAGAAAATGTAAAAGATTGCGATAGATGTCGATTCAAGACAGCTTTATATCTTTATTTTCGTTTTTGAAATTAAGAATCTCAAGAAATGTAGGAGGGTCGATGACCTTTATTCCAAGTTTATCTGGCCACTACCTATAAAAAGTAGTTGAACACAATTTAATAAGAACTTCAAAAATAAGGCCAAGTTTTGTCTTTTACATTATGGCATACTTAAGAAATAGGAATCAACAATTTACATACAACTTACGTAAATCACATCACGATTCTATTAGCACAACTTTAAGAGTTACATACCAATAATTGTTATAAATAATAACGTCCACCAAGAAGCTAGGTGTTTTTAGGTATTTCTACCGCTAAGCAGTCTTATTTGCACGTTGTTTTTTTTTTTGTTTTTTTCACTACATTCAATTCGAACTTTCAAGTCCGCGATAGTTTGAGTCTCAGATAAAACATACATCATATCACAGCGTTAATTTGTTGGATTCGTTTTTCATAATTGCATTGTTATTTTGTATGTATGTATCTGAGTATATATTTATTATTGTATTTCTTTTCTATTCCTTTAGCATTAAGCTGCACCTACCATGTTTTGTTTCTGCACCACCATAAGGTTGACTGGTAGTTAAGTCATTAAGTCGAGGCCGTGAGTTCGGGTGACCACAGCGGCCAAGGAACAGGACCTCAACGAACTTAACTACGCAAGATTTGACTAAAGAGAGAAAGAGATGTTTGAGAGGCGCGCCCGCTATGCTGGCTACCTTTCTCTTTCAGCAACACCTCGCCTAATACCTACGTTTCGCTAGGTGACCAAGCAAATTTTAAATTATGGAAAGTCAATCTTTTTGTTTTGAAAATTTTACCTACTTTTTTTTTAATTTCAAATATGGTATGTTTAAATACACCTAAAAAACACCTAATTCTTTAAAAAAAAATTTGGAAGTTGATAATAAAATCTTCTTGTATATTGTGATGATTTTATTCGTTGTGCATAAGGTATAATTAGGCGAAGCGTCTTAATAAATTTATTATTATCATATTTCTAATAATAACATTTATTATCATTTTTGTTACATACATATATTTCTTAAAAAAACATTTATAAATATAAAAAATTTTAGTGTTATGACTTATGATATCTTTTCTTACAGGGAGTCAGAAACATTTCTGCATGAACGTGATAGTAGCCACTCGATCGTTCAGTAAGATGTCCACGTGTGGCCTGTTCTATGTCGACGCGACCCTAGCCATCACTTTGGTCGGAGGAATAATTAATTACGTTATTGTGCTCTTGCAGTTCTTCTTTCTTTAATCTATGATTTATGTAAATAATGCACCTCTTTTGTGCTTCAAAAATGTAGGAACTTGCTCAAAAACTACCGATTGGTATAGTAAACGTAAAGCGAATAAATTGTTTTATAAGAATTTATGCATGTTCTTTCCAAGTCAGTTTAGAGTCAATAGTCAAGCCTAGAAATTGTATATGCTCTACTTCTTTAATTCTGTTATCGTTAAAAATATATTTATGTCAGTAGTTACTCTTTGTGTAAATAGCATAATTTTAGTTTTACAAACATTTAATTTTGAATTATTATGATCACGCCAATCCATTGATTATTATTGCAATGAGTCTTTGATGTCACACTTATAGTTTATGTTTTTATTTTGTCTAACAATTATCGTGCTGTCATCAGCAAAAAGAAACATAGGAAAAATGGGGTGCATCTCGTATCATATCAAGTTATTTGATATATTTTCATTTCAATAATATATAATAAACCTGATATATACCAACTGTTGATAAATCAAATCAAAATGCATCAAAACATTTATTTGCTAGGATATGGTACATACGGCGTTACAGTAAATTTGTTTCAGCATATCCTACAATAACATGGCGTGCAAATATGTTCAAAATCAGTGACGTCAATTACTCAAACTTGCAAATTACAGATTCTATTGACTTGTTTTCTAAATAGTCCTTAACAGTATCTATAATTTCTTTACATATAAAATTTATATACTCTAAAACTTATTTCGTATAACGTTATTGGATATAAAGTTTATTCCATCGAAAATCATTAGGTGTATCGTTTAAAATATATACTTGTCGTAGTTGTATCGTATTATTTCGTATTGCCCATGTATCAGACATGGACAGAAGTGAGTGTGCCGCGGCAGCGGCCGCCGAGCGTCAGATCCCCTTCTAATGTTAGTGAATAATTTGGGTTAGGTCAAGTTAAAAATCGCACCTGGATTAGGTCAGGTTAGAACAGTGACCATTAGAAAGCGATAGCCAGCGAACGAAGCGATCATATGAGTTGTTAGACTAGATTAGAACAGTGACCCATTAAGCAGGACGGCGAGCAAGTAAGCGAGCCATATACCCTTCTAGTTAGCGAATAATTTGGATTAGGTTAAGTTAAAAGCCATTATGATTTATAAAAAGCTTTTGTTTTTTCATATTAGACTAAATAAGTTTTATGTCTTTTGAGTTGTATATTTAAAGATTTTATAATCAATGTATGTTATGCTTATAAAACTAGTTATTGGAAATTTATATTAATCGTTTATTATATTTACTGATCATTATAACAAATAAAATTATAGATTCAGTTGTTATATCTTAAAAATATTTGAGATTTTGTAATTGTACATACCAGGCCATTTAGAAAGTTTTACATAAAAAATGGTTTTTACGTATAAGGCACAGGCCACCTGTAATTATTTTGAAAACTTTGGTTATTTAAAAGTAAAACTACTATTGTTCGAATTTTGAATTTCCCTCCACATATTTTCGAGAGCCAAATCAAATTATCTTGTCTCATTTAAAAATGGATCTACATTGAGAACATTTTCGTGCAATGATTTTCTACGATTTTAAATGTGGCCTGAAACCTGATGAGTCATTTGATCGACTTCAAATTGCTCTTATGGACGAAGGACCTTCAAAAGCAACCATTTACCGCTGGTATAGTTGAATAAAGGAGTGATCGTCCTACGACGACTGTTATGGAAGAAAGTGTGCTGGCAGTAAAAGAAATAATTCAAGAAAACAGGCGATTACATACGAAGAGATTCAGCATACACTGCCGATTGGTTCGAGAAGCGTTCACGAGATTCTACACGAGCACCTTCACGTGAGGAGGATAGTTTGCTGCTGGGTGCCGCACAACCTCACCGAAGCTCAGAAGCAGGCCCATGTGGAGTGGTGCCGTGATACGTGACACTGTGACAGGTGAAGAGTCCAGGATTTATCAATACAATCCAGAAACAAAGCGTCAGTCGACAGTTTGGTTGTTTCAAAACGAACCAACGCCTATGAAAGTGAAGCGTAACAAAAGCGATCGAGAAGCGCAGGGAAAATTTTGATCGCTTGTTTCATCACTTTGACGGGGAATCTGATTTCAATTCCATTTTGTCTGCAATGAGCAACAAGTGACCGAACACCGGGCTCCACAGGGTACTAAGCAGTACCATGAAAACGTGCCCGCGCACTCAGCGCTCAAAACGAGGGACTTCCTGGACACCATACCGGTCAGAGTCTTGGGGTCTCTCTCCTTACAGTCCTGATCTGGCACCGTGTGGCGTCTTTTTATTTCCTAAAATAAAACATCAGCTGAAAGGGATATAGTTTTCACCGCCGGAATACGCGCTCGAGAAGGCCGTGGAAGAGGTGTCTGCGGCGGACTGGAAAAAATGATTCAAAAATTGGTTCAGACGGATGAAAATTTGTGTAGAGGCTGGTGAAGAGTTCTATGGAAAGATTTAATAAAATATTTTATTCAAATTTTTTTAGTTTCTCAAAACTTTCTGAGTGTCTTACGTATATAAACCATACGTTTTCCAGATTCATATTTAAGTTCCTTTTTCCCATTTTTAGAAATTTATTTAATTTTTGTCTACTGTCTAGATAAGATTATATAAGAGAAAGCCCCCCCCCCCCCCCCCCTATTAACCACTTACTCCGCATGCATTATGTTTAATTTCTGTCATGGTTCTCACATTATTATTAGGTATATTAAATATGTTTTCTACAGAAAGATCAGCTATATGATTTAAGTAATTTAACGATAACAAAAAAGCAATACAAATTAATTATGAAAGTAAGTATGATCAGGTGTTTAATCAAAAAATGCTCTTCGGGAAGTTTATTAACGTAGATGATCTAGCTTGCTTGATAAAATACAGGTACCATTAAAAAAAAAATTGATTAATATTTTAGACCACGCATGAATTGATAAATTCATTTTATTATTCAAATAAGAAGTTTCAAATCTTTTCGGTCGATAATTTAAAAACTTCATAAAACTAAATTCTTTTTTGAAAAAAAAATCTGTGCAGTGGAAAATTATTTGCTAGATTTTCTATCTTTTAGGTCTAAAACTTTCTTTTCGTCTAAAACTATTTTACCGTGTCGCCTATTAAACGGTAGATAGAACGTACTATCAGACACCAAATTATTGAAGTATTAATTAATATTATGCCGTTGTAATTAATCAAATATAACGGCTTACAAAAGTTTGTCACGGGCTATATCAAATACAACAATTATATTACAATCTACAATTGGATTTCTGTTACAATTATTAACAGAACTGTTATTGTAACATTGACATTTTTTTTTCCGAAAGTCTTTGCACTTTAATGTTACTTTTTTTTATAAATGTCACGTACGCATTGCTAAACTGATGATAGTATTGAATAAAGATGTTCGCAGTGCAGAATATATTTCAGATTTATAAAGAGAATCTTAGTGGAAAATCAAATATGATGTATACGAATACATTGTGGATGCGTATAAGCTTATTGAGAAAACTATTGATCAACTTGTAAGACCATAGTTTGTAATAAAAGTTTAAGGTGTTCAAGTGCTAAAGTAAAACTTTAATTCATTTTCAAATTGCTTTTAATATACTGAGTACAGTAAGCTATAGTGTGATACACATAGCTACGTTATTGTAGATACAAATACTGATTTCGAATACAGTTTTAGTAAGTATTCTTTCCCGATTTTTTCTGTAAATATATTAAAAAGAAATATTATTCACAAGCTTCTATCAGCGGCTTTACCAGCAAGAAAGGAGAAAATTATCCCAAAATAACATCGGCCCGAGACAAAAGTATCGTATATGTTAGTCTAGGACATGGTTTACCCGTTTTCGTGAAGTTCCGTTGGTCATTTTTGATCTGTTTCATCAGTTCCACTTTACCAAATTTTACTTTTTTGCTAGAAAAGCTTAAATTCTCAATCATAATACCTAAATTACTATATGTATGCCTATAATATTCGAAGAACTCATGTCAATTCTTCATGGATTCTATCATCAGAACTGAATTTTGAAAGAAAAATTACCAATCTGGTAGGAAATCCCTTGGTCAAGTTCTGAGGTAAAACAATTTTTTTTGAAGTAGGTTATATTTAAGTTTAAATGGTGATTAATTAAATATTATTTATAACTTGATATATTGATGATGAGTAAGGCAATTATGAGTATTAACTTTTTCCATTAGTGCTGGTGCAATCAGTATAATTATAAATATTCAAACGTTATTAATCGAACTTTTTATAACAATATCCAACATATTCAGTCAGTATTAGCAATATCCGGGCACTAGAGGACAATTATATTGTTATAATGTTCCAAAGTCAAAAAATTGGACCTAGTCCTCCATTTCAAGTACTACATAATAATAAACTCGATATAGAAGTTCAAAGCATTGTGCGTTCTTATAATTTTGCACTCAATCTATTTTGTTCGTCAAAATATCGTGTCCGAGATAATTACATTTATCCTAACGGGAATAAATATTGTTTTGTGGCATTCTGCTACGTATTATTTGCAAATTTAATGTCAATACAACGAGTAGGTCACTTAGGAGTGTCAAACTTAAATTTAGACAAAGATCATTTAAGCAACCGTATTACAGTGTTCATTGCTTATTTTTATTTTATCAGTTGCGCGGTCGGTTTCACAATAATGTTTATTCTAGACGTTGTGCATAAGCAAAACAATGTTTCTCTTATTTTGAAGATTCAAACTATCTGTAGAAACACCGGATCTAGTAAAAATATCCGAAGTTTGGTTATTTGGAACTGGATCTCTCTAATAACCACCATCTTTTGTACGTCTTTGATAAATACCTTTCACTACAGTTTGTTTTGCGATTTTCCTAGTTACTTAACAGACTTTCTTTGTGACTTAATGTTCATCTCACTGGACGTCAATTTGATGGTTGCCATCCGAATCATAGTTTTATTAAGGACATATCTCAATGAGTGGATTAACGAAGTGCTAATGATAAATGATGAGCAGGAAGATGAAGAACATTGTGATAAAATGCTTGAGAAACATCAAAATATTATAGAAGCTTATGATCAGTATAAATCAATTTTTCAAGTACTGGTAAGTTATACTGATGCTACTAGTGCCAGTTGTGATTGATCTAAGACAGACTTCTATGTGAAATCATACTATAATAATAATATTCTTTATGTCGAGCAACAAGACTCATTTAGTGTTAGTAAAAAACAAAACAAGTTACAGTTATGCTAGTGACACAAATAAAACTAAAAATTACATACAGACTCACAATAAAACAATCATTGCTTCAGCATTCCAGCAGAGATACTGGAGCAACGATTTAAAATACAGCGGTCCAGTCTGTCAGCAATCATGCGCAAGATGCCGCTGGGACTGACTCGCACCCTGCGCATCAGGGATGCATAAAAGCAATCAACTCATATTTCCGCAAACATCCCTGATGCGCTACAGAAGCGAGGCAGCCCCATCAACACCCTGAAAGCATTATTATACTGCACACGAAGGGCACTGTACGATTTTTTGCGTAAAACGTACCCATAGGCTACAGGTGTAGAACGATGAACAGAAGGTTTTTAAGTGTTGAAAGTGCTAAAAAGTGTTTTTTTAACCTCCGTAGAAGCACGCTTAAGCCTACGGGCAATCATGTTCGCGACTACGATGTCATCATCGTCGTACTATTTATATAAAGGTATAAAAGGGGTAATAGTAATTATGTATTTTCATTTCTAGGTACTATTTCATATACTTCAAACATTTTTCCGTAATATAGCTATGTTCTATTTGATTTTTACTGCAATGACTGCACATACAGAATTAGAACAGAAGGCGATGGGGGCGGCGACGTCGGAAACCCAGGTACGTTTAGAAAACTTCAAAGAGATGTCATCAAGATTGATGGCGCCCGTCAGGGCTGGTGTTTGTCAGGGCGGTGCGATTGTTCAAAAGAATTGCCGTGGCTCTGGATAACGAAAGGCAATTCAAGAAACACAAGTGGGTATGTGTCGGTAAAAGTCTAATACTCTTTCACACTCCACCCAGAGCGGGAGATTTTTAAATGATAAAAAAAGATATGTCAAGGTAAAACATGTTTTTTCAATGTATCAAATTATGTACACTGAAAATAGTGGGGCAAACTAGACTAATTTAATAATAAATTATCTATACTGGCAACCAAAACAGTAGAGGTAGGTCTCCACCCAGCAGTGAGTGATGCAGGTTGTATGTCATAGCATAATCAGCCTTTTTAATGTTCCCATTGCTGGGACTCAGGCCTCTTCTCTCTAGGAGAGGGAATGAGAATAATAAGTATGCGGTGGATAAACTAATTACAGAATTGGCGATGTGGTGGCAGGGGGTGACGATGGAATGGCAAAGCAAACAAAGCAATGACAACCACGTGGTCCTTTTAAAGTATTTCGGATGATAATAGCCTGAAACTGTGAAGAATAAAATAGTCAACTTTACTTTCCAGGCTGTGTTCCTTGCTATTATTACTACTTTACACATATTAAGGAGTGTGATCCTTCCAATCACACAAAGTATTAACTGCGAAAAATTCTATATGTCTGTAGAAGAGGCTGGGACGGCGTGTATGCATCTTATGAAGAACAAGAACTGTTCAAGTAAGAATCAATGAGTTTGATGCTCTTCAAGAAATTACGTTACTTTGAATAAAATGTTATAAAAAATTGTGTCACGAACGTCGGCAAAAAGGACTAGATCCCACGACGCAGGGTATCCTAGTGTGTGATCTAGGGCTACTTTATTGCACTAATTGTTGTTATAGCTTTAAAAATATTCTTTAATTCTTTATTGTACACCATAACAGCTATAAACTAAAGAAGGCTAAAAAGGAACAGGAGTAGGTTTTAGTCAGTAAAAGTCTGACACGACAGGACGGGGGATGTGTTTAGATGGTTTCCCACCTAAAAAAAAATATGTATATAATTGACGCAACAGTTTTTTCATATTTTTTTACATCATGTTTAATGTTGTTTCTCAATAAAATAAAATAAAATAAAATAAGTGGATGACAGAGTTCACAGGGGAGCTTATCTCAAAGTTGAGTTTACTTCCAGCAAACCATTGCTGCAGAAATTTGGAAGGTGATAAAAAAATCTTCTTGTATATTGTGATGATTTTATTTGTTTTGCATAAGGTGTAATGGACGAAGTGTCTTAATAAATTTATTATTAATTATTATCATAATTCTTGATTATTATTACATTTATTATTATTTTTATTGCATATATTTTTAAATATTTCTTAAAAAACATTTAAAACATAATAAAAATGTTATTATTATGACTTATGATATCTTTTCTTACAGAGAGTCAGAAACATTTCTGCATGAACGTGATAGTAGCCACTCGATCGTTCAGTAAGATGTCCACGTGTGGCCTGTTCTGTGTCGACGCGGCCCTGGCCATCACTTTAGTCGGAGGAATAATCAATTACGTTATTGTGCTTTTGCAGTTCTTCTTTCTTTAATATCTGATTTGTGTAAATAATGCACCTCTTTTGTGCTTCAAAAATGTAGGAATTTGCTTAAAAATTACCGATTTGTATAGAGTTAAGGTAAAGCGGCTAACTGTTTTATAAGAATTGATGCATGTTCTTTCTAAGTCACTTTAGAGTCGATAGTCAAGCCTAGAAATTGTATATGCTTCGCTTCTTAAATTCTGTTATCGTCAACAGCTTTTTTATTATATAATTTTAGTTTTACACATATTTTTTTAATTTACAACTAGACACAGCAAATTATGTTTTGTTGAGGAGTGGAGATTTTTGTATTGTTTGAGTTTTTCTTGTGCAATTGTTTCTAAATCCGTGTCTTTCAATGGCTAACATAAATGTTATATCCGATGAACTTGACGATGTTTCCATAGCGTCGTCGTATGTGTGCCCGCCCGACCAATGCTCTGAGGTCATAGCAAATCGTAATAACTTAAAAATAATTCATATCAACATTAGAAGTATTAAAAAGAACATCGAACAATTCATCTCTATGCTGTCCATCACTAAAATTAATTTTGACGTCATCGTGCTTACCGAGTGCTGGCTTAGGGTGTCAGGACCTATCCCTATCATGCAGGGCTATAATTGTCATGCCAGTGTCAATAATAACTCGCAAAACGACGGTGTCGTAGTATACACTAGAACTTCCCTCCAATTTACTGTGCATGAGCCAAAGTTTCTTGAAGCAAACTGCCTTGTTGGTACTATAGGAGATACTGCCATCATCTGTTTATACCGTTCCCCTGCATATTCTAACCTGGACTTATTTTATGACAGCCTTACCAGCCTGGTGGGTACCTTAAAACAACTCAATAATATCGTTCTTATTGGAGATCTAAATGTTGACATCAAACATGGTAACCACGACAGGAATTCTGACCAGTATCTTACACTAACTGCCACCCTTGGGTTACTTCCAGCGCACTTTCACCCTACCAGATCTGGGAACTGCTTAGATCACGTCCTTCTGAAAACTAGAAATCCAGCAAGTGTTATAGTAGTCGAAACATATATCACTGACCACCTGCCAGTCATTTTGGCCCTAGGGCTCAAGAATTTGAGCAAAAAATATCGCTATTCTACCTTTGAGCGCTATGACTACGTAGCAATAAAAAAAGAATTAGGCAGTACTGATTTTGGTCCGGTCCTGGATGAAATGGACCCAAACCTCGCGCTGGAATTGCTTATTAAAATAGTCCAACAGACTATCGCTTCACATGTCCTGAGTATACATAGCAGTAATAAGATCCGTGTTATTAAACCTTGGATGACTCAGGGCTTGGTTAGGTGTATACGTAACCGTGATAGGATGCATTTTAGGTTAAAAAGAGATCCCAATAATGTGGTTCTCCAAATAACTTACAAAAGATATCGTAATTTCCTTAACACCTTATTAAAAAAACTAAAGAGAGCACACGATAAAAGTGAATTACAGAAGGCAAAAAACAATCCCAAAGCTACTTGGAAGGCAATAAAGGCCATAACTAACACTACCTTTCAACCGCAATCCGCCATAGAACTTATTCAAAACTCTGACGATCCTAAATCTTCTGTAAACCGTGTCAATTGCTTTTTCACGGATGTAGGTCATAAACTAGCCTCTCAAGTCGTTCCTCTTTCAAGAACTAACATCACTGCGAGAATTCCCCATCAAGCACCACCTTGCGAGTCTCTCGTCATACTCCCAGTTGACGAAACGCAAGTAGAAACATTGATCGGTTCCCTGCGTCCTGACTGCGCCACTGGCTATGACAACATTCCAGCAAAAGCGCTAATACAGTCTAAGTCTGTTCTGGCATCTCCCATCACGCATGTCTTCAATCGTGCTATTGATTCTGGAATTTTTCCCGAATGTCTTAAAAAAGCTGTAGTTCACCCTATCTTCAAGAGTGGGGCTAGAACCGATGTAACGAACTACCGCCCCATTTCCGTACTTAGTTCTATCTCGAAAATTTTTGAAAGGTTTATTAATAACAATCTCGTAGCGTATCTCACTAAACACAAAATTATTGCAGACAATCAATATGGATTTAGACCTGGAGTCTCAACGGAGGATGCCGTGGCTGATCTTACCAAAACTCTAGTGTCCCACTTGGACAAAGGCATGAAATGCTATGGTATCTTTCTCGATCTATCCAAGGCATTTGATACCGTTTCTGTACCCACCTTAATCACGAAAATGGAAAACGCTGGGATTCGCGGTCTGGCACTGGATATACTTATGGATTATCTCTCGAATCGAACTCAATGTGTTAAAATCGGCAGCACAACAAGTGATGAACAGTTTATTCGATTCGGTGTTCCGCAGGGTAGTATCCTTGGACCACCTCTCTTCCTGCTTTACATAAACAACCTGTGTAAAGCACACATTCCCAACTGTGAGATATTTACGTACGCCGATGACACGGCGTTAGTAGTTTATGACACTGACTGGTACAGTGCAAGGAAAAGAGCAGAACAATCACTTCGCTTCGTAATGGAGTGGCTCTCAGAGAATCTGCTAACCTTGAATTTAGCGAAAACTAAAGTTATTAGATTTTCTCTGCCCAACACACTATCTCCACCACAGGAATCAGAACAGATTAGTGCCCACATTTGCTCAGGTGACTTTTCGATTTGTAGCTGCCCTTCCTTGTCCTTGGTCCGAACTGTCAAATATCTAGGAGTCCATATTGACAGCAAACTAAGCTGGCAGTCGCATATCGAAGTCCTTTGCACACGGATCAGGAAACTAATTTACATATTTAAAGAACTTAGGCACTCCGCGGATCCTGATACAGCCAAGTTAGTCTACCATAGCCTTTGCCAGTCGATTGTCTTGTATTGTGTGCCAGTTTGGGGTGGAACCTATAAATCCTCAATACTTAAAGTAGAAAGAGCGCAAAGAGCCATCTTGAAGGTCATGCACTTTAAGCGTAGGGATTTCCCAACTAACCAACTATACTCAGACGCCGAAGTCTTGACCGTGAGACAGCTCTTTGTGCTCCGTGCAGTACTTCGGAAACACTCCACGTTGCACCTAGATCCCGACAGGTTGAAAAGACGTAAAGGCCTTCCCGTTTGCGGCACTGTACAATGCCGATCCAAGTTTGCCAGCCGTCAGTATGTGGCAACTAGCTCTCGGCTCTATAATAAAATAAATAATCTCATCTCCATTTATCCCTTAGCTAAGCATGATGTCAAAGTAAAACTTACCAAATGGTTGCAGAAGTTAACGTACGATGAAACTGAAAATCTTATTACAATCGTCTCTTAAAAAATGTTTCTGGAATCCGGTAATTAATATAACAAAGAGTGTTTTTATTAATTTATACTGAATGTACAACAATGTAGTTTAATAATTTAATTTCGTCTACTAGTCTAATAATATATTTTATCATTTGATTACTTCTACTAATCTAATAATATAATTTTTAAATGCTTATACGGAAATGTACCTCGGGAAGGACGCTTTTAAATGAATGAGAGAATTATCACTACAATAAGAGATAAATGATAATGCTTATACTAATTTAAATATAATTTTTAGGATTTTATATGCACTAAAATATAATGTATTGTGCTGTTGTTTATGCTATACTATTTGCAATGTTGTCTGTTCTTAATTTAACAATATCTGGAGGAACATTGGCTCCTAAAACACAGGCTCTTGGCCTAGTTTAGGAGGCAGCAGTTCGCGTTTTCTTTGTGCCTCAATGTACAACATTGTTTGTAACTGAGTACTAAATTATTTAAAATGTTAATGTACAAATAAAATAAACGAATTATATATTTAATTTAAAATTATTATGATCACGTCAATTCATTGATTATTATTGCAATAAGTCTTTGATTTCACATTCATAGTTTATGTTTTTATTTTGTCTAACAATTATCGTGCTGTCATCAGCAAAGACAACCATAGGAAAACTGGGGTGCATCTCATATCATATAAAGTTATTTGGTATATTTTCATTTCAATAACATTTCTGACTACAACATTTAATTAACTTTTGATATAATTTCTTTACATACAAAATTATATGATATGGTAGAAATAATACCGAAAAACTTCCGAAATTAAAGTTATTTTGATCGTTTTAGTGTTTTTTTTTGGTGAAGTCGGTTATTTTTTTTTACTTGGTTTTCTTGTAACTTAACACACTTCTCCCAACGATGCCTCCATCTCTGTAACCTGTTTAAATAGTAGTTGGCATTTTTCTCTGCAAAATATTTATTTATGATGTTCGCATTTGACGAAAATCTCCATCCTTCGAGCGCCATTACCAAATGAGGGAAACGAAAGAAGTTGCTTGGGGTTAGGTCTAGTGAGTAAAGTGGATGATCAAGCAGTTCAAACCGTAATTCATATATTTTCGCCGTGACAATCATTGTGTGGGAGGGCACGTTATTTTTTTGAAAAAATATTTTCGTTTTCTGCATCTCACATTGACTCAAATGACTGTCAAATAAAAACTGCACTTCCAAAATGGCTGAAATTTTGGTGAGTACCAGTCAAAAGATTCTCAACTACATTCACTAGCTTTTATTGATGAGTGCTGCGATTTCCACAATGAGGTCAGAAACATTTCAGACCACCCACGTAAACCACATTATTTTTAGTATATGAGAAACCTGAATATAGTGTGTTCAGAATCAGTAAATCACGGCAGGTCATAGTGGGCATTAGGAGCCAGAGCACATCTGGGTGCAGGAGCAAAACAACCCCTACACCCGGATGGCCCGGTGACCATGTATTTGTGTGGACATTCAGGTAACATAACGAGCTTATAACTTTGTGGTTTTTCATGATACAGTTATGAAATTTTGTAAATAGATCCCTTATATAAAAATACTAGACAAGTATTTCAAATTTCGCATATATTATAACTAATGTTGTGTATGTCGCCGGAAAATTGTAAACACCGTAACGGTAATTGGTAACGGCCCTCACGTCCCAGCCGCCAGGATTCCGATCCCGATTTCCGGTCACCGTAGGTGCAGGCTTGCGGACGGCGAGCAAATGGGTAGCTCGCCGTCCGACCATCCGGTAACCGTCCGGACCGAAGCCGTAGAGGCCCAGTAGGGTCAAAGCCTACTGGGGCCATGGGTGATGCGAAAAAGAACCACGGGGCCCTGGAAAGAAGGCTAAGAAGGAACAAGAGTAGGTTTTAGTCAGTAAAAGTCTGACACGAAAGGGATCGTCATTAGATGATTTCCCACCTAATTTATATATATATATATATATAAATATATATATATATATATTGGATACAAAAGATCTTTCTCATTTTTTACATCATGTTTAGTGATCTGAATATTTATTGTAAATATTTTTTTTTACTTGCCCATGAACCGATTCTTTCCTCATTCCATAGCATTCAACAAATATGAAATATGTTTAACAATACTAAATATGTTTCCTACAACAAAAACAGTTATATTATTGAAGTGACGTGACGATAACGTAACATAAAAAAGCAATACAAATTAATTTATTTAGTAATGTATAGTAGTAGGTGTTAATTTAGTAAATGTGTTTCACAAACTTTGTTAATATCGCTGCCAGATCAGCGATAAAATATAAGCCAAAAGTCAAATTGAGTAATATGTTAGACATAGCATAAATTGATAAATTATATTATTATTTATATTGTTTTAAACAGTTTTAAATATTTATGGTCGAAAATTTAAAAACGATTTAGGTTTTGATATAAATCTAAGTTCCTTTTTGAAAAAAATTGTGCAGTGGTAAATAAATCGTTAGATACTTATCTATCGCTGAAGTTTAAAATGTTCACATTTACCGTGCCGCTAATACCAGAGCCGATTAAACGTTAGATAGATCGTATGTAAAGGCACTTAAGATAACCATCAAAGCCATCAAATTATTGAAGTATTGATTAAATATAACGGCTTACAAAAGTTTTTCATGGGTTACATCAAATGTAATAGTTATACTATAAACATGTTTTCAACATTAAACAGAATAGAATCGAGAGTTAACACCGCTTTTATTGAGTCTGCACCAGTAGTCCCGCACGCTAGTGAAGTCTTATTCAATAACCAGATTGAAAATGATTTAGTGTCAGTTTTAAGGCCGCTAAATCTGATGCAGGCCCTTTTCATTTGTTCTAAGTACAAAATTAACGACAAATCCATCATGCCAAATAGTTTTACCTACAACTTTATTGGAATCACTTACGTGCTCATATTTCGAGGCTATATCTTCTATGATTGGCTCTGCACATTTGACGGTTTTGGGAAGGGTTTATACGTGCTCCTTCACTGGTCCGCCATTCATGACAACTTCTTTTTATCATTTGGATTCGTTTTGACGTACCTCTGCAATATTAAATATAGCTATAGGAATGTGTTATTGGTTTCAAGAATCCAGCACGCTCTTACTCTCCTCAAGATTAATAGCAGAGAACTCAGAAGTCTGAAAATCTACAATTGGATTTCTGTTATGATTATTAACAGTACTGTTATTGGAACATTGACATTTTATTTTTATTTTATGCCCGAAATAAGTTATATCTTTGCATTTTTAAGTTTCAACATCACTATTTTTGATATAAATGTCATGTATGCTTCGTTTCTTGTGAAACTTTTATGTAAAATAATTATAGTTTGGGATGAAGATGTTCGGAGTGCAGAACATATTTCAGATTTTGAAAGAGAATCTTATTGGAAAATCAAATATGATGTGTACGTAGACGTTATGGATGCGTATAAGCTTGTTGAGAAAGCTTTTGGCCAACTTGTAAGTTCATAGTTTATAATGGTTTTATATATTATAATTCTAAGATAAAAATGTTAATTCATTTTCAGATTGTTTTTAACGTAGTAAGTACAGTAAGCCATGGGCTGATACACATAGCCACATTGTTGCAGATACAAATAATGATTTCAAGTACAGTTCTTGTAAGTGTTCTTTGTCGATTATTTCTGTAATTTTGCTGTAAATTAAAAAAAAAAAAACATTCACAAGCTTCTGCCAACGACTTCGCTCTCGTGAAAGGAGAAAATTATCCCAAGAGATTATTTTTTTTGTGATAAAATATAACTTAAATTCTGTTTCCGGACTTGTTCTAAATTTCACCCATGTACGAAATTTCAACAAACAAAATTTGTAACAAACATACAAATATACATACACGCTCAAAAACCTTCGCCATTATATTATTAGTTTGATTGTATAATATACCAAAAGACAATTAGTGGAGTAATTTACAATTATAGACTAAGTACGTGTTATTTTAGATACGCGATTACTCTTTCAGACAACTTTTATAAATGTGGTTTAACTTAAAGATATTGAGGTTTTCTTTGTCCTAAGTAAAGAAAAATGTTATAAAGCTTTTACTAGTGAACACTATTAGAAACGCTGGAATGGCATTATAAGCATAGTTATTAATGTTGTCATTTATACTTATAAAGATCATATAGATGTGTATAACAGCTTCAATATTCATTATTTCGTATAGGTTTTATTACATCTAAACTTTTTTTTTTCTGAATTTCAGTTCAGTTTAGCGATAGTTGTTTCGCAAATATGGTTGATTAAAAGTATACTAATTGGGGTATCTTTGAGTGTAAACTGTGAGAGATTCTACGAAGCTGTAAATAATATCCAGGATGCGCTTATACCACTGATGTATTCTATCAGAAGCTCAGGTAAACATACATATTTAGTAGTATATTGTTCCATTTCTGATGACAGCAACACTATTTTTTTTTAGTAGGCTTTGCAACAAAAAAGTTAACGCAGTCCTGGAAAGTACCTATTTAATTTTACAGATGAACATACGCTGTCCGTGTGTAAGAATATTCAGCGTATTAAGAGCGCTTCGTTCAAAAAATTAAACTTGTGTGGCCTCTTCGTTGTTGACGCTATGATGTCTCTGCGGCTGTTCAGCTTTATCACCACCTACGCTATAGTCTTAATTCAGTTTAGATTTCTGTAGTTTTATGTGTTCTAAAAGTATTCTACTTTTACTTTTTGTTTTAAACACTTATTTATAAAACATTGCTTTTGCAATATTTTTTAAATTATTTGACTTCAACTACCTTAAATTCGTTAGTAATTTATTATGTTAACATCTCATTTATTGATAGTTGTAATTATATATCATACATTACTTACTTTTTTTATATAGCCTCTTTTTTATAATGTGAATATTAGAACACTGTAGACTCCACGAATTCTTGGATCACTTCCTATTACGACGACTCACTTTTTTATTTCGATTATTTTTATTGTGCTTTTGGGTACAATACTGACTGGTCTACACTGTTCTTACATAATATCTTTTAATAGTGTAATATGAAAATATTGTAACATCAACAACTTTTTTTAAAAGAGTAACCATGTAGTTTCTCGTCGGTTCTTCTCCATAGGAAACGACCAATTTGGAACCGTGCTCTAGCTTCTGACGTTTTATAAGCGCCCATGTGCCATGTCTGATGTGCGTCAGAAGCGACAAAATTCAAAATATTTTTACTTCACATAGGCCTCTATGTGAAATATTTTGAATTTTGAATTGACTCTTTCTTACCTAAGATTCATTTAAATTTGGATATAACATTTAGTAGTTTCTTTCTATTTCCTCTCCATTTATATTATTATTTATATTAATTATACATTCAGTAATCTGAGAGACGTTTAATCTTATTTTACCACATGTAGCCGTTTTTCTGACGCTGGTCTTACTATAAATAAAAATAAAAAAATGTTGTAGCGTTTCATTTTGCAACTGGAAATGAGGTTATTTCAACGAATAACTATCGCTCTAAATTACTGATTACAAATTCTCTAAATCATGTAAACTACTTACATACATAAGATAATACGATAACACCGTCCTTTTTAGGGTTCCGTACCTCAAAAGGAAAAAATGGAACCCTTATAGGATCACTTTGTTGTCCGTCTGTATGTCTGTCTGTCTGTCGGTCTGACTGTCTGTCTCTCTGTCAAGACCCTTTATTTCGGGAACGCGTGGAAGTATCGAGTTGAAATTAAAACCATATACTTAGGTCTGCGGTCCCTTAAAGCTGTAAAATCAAACTTCGGAGTTAACGAAAACAAAGATACGCCGGATATAATTTCGACACTCTGAAGGGAATCAAAATTAATAGCGTACTTTTCGTGGGCCTATAATCTTGAAATTTGGCATTAAGCAAGATCTCATAGCAAAAGTATAGGGAAAAATCTGAAAACCGTAAATTTGTAGTTACTTTACAAAAAAAAAAAATCCGAATCGGGAAAATCTTCGTAACTCAGTTCGGGAATAGAACTGTTTTCATAGGTGAGTTTGTACGGAACCCTCACTGCGCAAGTCCAACTCGCACTTGCCCAGTTTGTTTTTCAACAAATTACTGGCCTTTATATTCATAGGTTCATCAATTCAATCAATATAATACTCTATGAGACATTATACATGTTTTCTTGTGGAATCGAGAATATTATATTCCAATCCCTACAATGGAATATCAGGCTATAATTCTGTCGAAAGAGATTTACTATCATTGCTTAGATCTTTGAATTTAATACAAAATGACTGTCCTGTTGGTCTAGTGGTTAGTGGCCCTGACTGCTATACCGGAGGTCGTGGGTTCGATTCCCACCCAGGACAAATGTTGTTATCTATAATAAGTACTATATTCCCTTTTATCTTTCTTTTGTCACCTTTACTTTTACTTTACTTTTATTATTTACTAATATATTTTCAATTATGGTTCCTAAGTAATTTTTATCTTTTTAATTGTCAATTCAAACATAAACTTCTGTTATATTACATTTGACTTTTAAAACTTAATAAACCGTCAATATCCATGTATATTGCATCACTATGATGCAATATCACTTTTCAATTTCTCTAATTAGTGTACTTTCACAACTTAATAGAAAATGCATAAGTAACACTTTACACAATTACTTGACAAGTTACATTTCCGCGTAAAAAAATTCCTTGTACTTTCTAGCAGCATTCATTTGGTTAAACCCCAGAATGGAAGATTTTAATATCGAAATCCGAACAAGTTACCCGACTATCTCGAATTTAAGTAACATTGTTGACAAAGACGTCCAGTCAATGCTTTACCCTTTGAAAGTGATGCAAATGATGGTATTATGTCCAAAGTATCGAATGAAGAATAATTACATAAAACCAAATAATCTTTTTAATATGTTCGTTTTAGTGTCTGGCCTAATAATCTTTCTGACAGGTTACATGTATAGATTTACAGAAATATTGGTAGACGAAAACTTGCAGCGATATGGTTCCAATTAGTTTCTTTATTTCGCTTCTTACTATGACTTTGTGTACTACAGCTCAGGATTCATCATGAACCTCGTTCTCCACTGCATTCATACAAAAAAGATCGTTTCATTTGTCTTAACTTTCCAAGAAGTGCACAGATTTCTTAATAGAGAGACCAGTTTTAATTGGTGTATCATTAGAAATTGGATTAACGTTATCATTATCTTCGCATTTTATGTGGTAACTGTTCTCTTAATGACCCTCGTTTTTCATCAACAACGTACGTGGAACTTTGTTCTTAATCTAATTTTCTTATTTAGTCTTGATGCTAATCTTATTTATGCGATGAGCTTAGTAAAATTATTGACTGTTAAAGTTGAATTATGGAAAGTTAAAGTTTTACTCTCCTCGATAAATGAGCAAGGCGAAAATGATGAAATGGGTTGCAACCAAATGTTTAAAGCTTACTTGCAAATTTTGAAGTGTTACGATATTAGTAAGATGGTTTTTCAACAACCGGTAAGATGTTGTTTATTTTTATTGTATTCTTGTTTATCCAAAGATTGTCTAGTGTATCAATTCAGGTACAACGGTGATCTTGGACGTTTTGATTTTGTTAATAAACTTATTATTATTGTATAACTAAGAAGATTTTAATCTGTTTTATGGAAATCTTAATTGTTGTCTTTTGTTTTATCATTTTAGGTTCTGTATCAAACTGTTGAGACATTCTTTCGTTGTTTGATTAATGTTCAAGTGATGATTGAATTCCGGAAGCTTTATTTTGTAAGTCGTACAATATTTGCAATATATCTTCTAAGTTATTTGTAATGGGTTTAGTTTCCACTATGTTCATTCTCGATTTCTGTCTGTTTGAAGTAGCCATAATTTAATCTAAACTAAATTTCGAGCTTACTTAGTTGATTCAAAATGGTCAAACTTGGTAACATTTTTTATTATTAGAATAACGTTATAGACCAAGGGGAAGGTGGAGAGATGAGCTTGCCAATTACCGGAAGGACTGGCCCGCAATAGCTGAGGGCAGATGTGTGAGGAAAAGGGAGAAGGAAGCCTTCGCTCAGTAGTGGGACATAGTAGGCTAACCAACTAACGGTATTGTAAGTTTTTGTGGAAAACAAGTAAAAAAATTCCCAATTTACAATCAACGTTTCAAATTTTCCAGGTAATAACTCCTTTGGCATCTGTCCTTCTTTACTTCTGGATCATAAAGACTTTAGTTTTGCAATTTGCACTCAGCCTGCAAGTCGAGTCGTTCTATGAAGCTGTAAACCTTGCTCAAGATTCTTGTTCGAGCATTTTAGCATCATACTGTACAAGTAAGCGCTTATCATGTATTATATACTTATAATGTGTTGGTGCATTTTTTGAGGTGCGAAATCATCCAGTAATTTCTTCCGGTCTGATGTGGATCGTGAGGGTATGTCAGACTTTTTACTAACCAAAATCATACCTGTGTCCTTCAGTTGCCCGTTCTAGGACAGTAAGTTTCCTTCTCTTTGAGGCGCGCGTCGAATACTACGCACCGTCAATGACTCGGGCTCCGTCCGGGCGGTATACTTGTATATCTATTTCTTGGACACGCCCTATAGCATAAATGGTTGGATAGATTTGGACAAATGAGGGATCATTGGATTGGTCGTGATAGTCGAAGTGACAAGGGCTATATAAATTTAAAAAAATATTAATTATACTGAAGTGTGTTTTTTTAAAGAAAATAAAGGGCTCAAAGAGCAGACAAAATTTTAAAAAAAATGTGGTATTGAAAATAAAATACAGGAAATAAATGAAAACAAATTCAAGAAATACGACAGCAAAAGCTGTTTTTGGTAATTTTGAATTTTTGCTTTCTCTTCGGTCGACCACCACCATTCACCTATTACATTTTCCCTTTCATATTATCATTCACTCATACAATCCCTCTATCTTTTCTTTGGTCTGTCTGTCTCTCTCTGTGCACACCTCAACATTTATATTCATAATTCTTTTAGTAAACAAGAGTTTCATTCTTGTTCATGTAGCGTAAGTTTGTAAGCGTAATTGGGTGATTAAATGACGATAAAACGTTGTGAGTCATCTTGCAAAAGGAATACATACTGTAGAGAGGTGTAGGGTAGTCAGCCTTTTGGTATTTTACATGATACATTATGGACAGAGTATGATTCTGGCATCTCTTTTCTACCATCGGACAACCCGACGTACGGCGAGTATTCACCATTACGTTGCCTCTTTCTCTTTTTCTCGTTTACCTCTACGGTCCGGACTAAGTGTTTAGCTTCATTGTTTATACCGCGTACATCGAAGGACTGGAACAATTTGCCTGTTGCGGTTTTCCCGTTCTATTATAATTTAGGTGTCTTCAGGGCTAGAGTGAATAGGATCTTAATAAAATAGTTCGCCTCACCATCGACGATTGCATCTCTGCTTAACATCAGGTGAAATTGCAGTCAAACAGTAGTTTATATCAATGAGATAAAAAAAACTATTTTATTTTGTTTTACAGATGACCAAAAGAATTTATGCAAGAATATCCAACGGGTACATCGGGCATCATTTAGTAAGATGACAGCATGTGGCCTGTTCTATGTAGATATATGTCAGCCATTTCGTCTGATGGCCCTTCTCACTAACTACACTGTTGTGCTGTTACAGTTTGCATTTTTGTAACCCTGGTATTATTAAATACATCATTTTGTTGATTTGGATCTTATTCTTTCAGTAAAAAAAAAAAACACTTTTGGTTATATTGTAAAGTATGGGGCAGGGTGGTTAAACAATGAGTGAAATGAAGCTGTCAATAGTAAAGACTAATAAATTCAATAGTAAAGGGTGTTGAGCTACAATTTTATTGTTTTAATTCAATCCAAAAGAGTTCGAGTAAAAAGATTAGTCTTAAATTACTCCTTGGGATGTTGTACCCTCTGTAGTATATATCTGTAGTAGGTATCTGCTCCTCTAGAAGTTTGCCGCGAAATAGCCAGATGCATCAAGAAGGGCAAACAGAAACGGGATGGCTGTCACCTTCTGCATGAATATTTACTAATAACTGCACTTTTAAAGAGCCATAAGAGTTACGTTTTTTAGAGATTTACGTCCTTCTCGAAAGGTCGAGAGATGCGCGCTGTAGAAGCAGAAATACTCAACGCCTCCATACTTCATCATTCTTATGACGACAAAATTTTCTCCCTGGATGCAAACAGCACTGATCAATCTGATCCACTTTATTAATAAAATGTGCATTAAATATTTATTTTAAACGCTGTTGCATCACCCAGGCCTAACGGCCAGGTTGAGCGGTACAATCGGACTAATGTTGATACAATAACTACTGCTAACACTACAACAAAGAAGAAAATGAGTGGGTTTTGTGTTTGTCTCAAATATAGGGTGTTTTTGAATCGGTGAACAAATTTACTGGTCGTACTCCTTCTGAAATTAAAATGTTTAGCATTCAAACCACTGACATTTCGGATGGTTTCATGAACTCGCTTTTTTGGGAATCTTATATTCCATTAAATCCTGATAAAATTAGATTAAAAGCAGACTTTCGGATACAAATAAGCCAAGAAGTTCAGAAAGAGCATTTTGATAAGTCATATAAAAAACCAACCGAATATAAAGTAGGCGATTTAGTTCGTGTTGAAAAAGATATACGTACAAGCACCGGGCATAGTAGTAAATTAATACCAAAATGTGTAGGACCGTATAGAATTTATAAAATTATGGGCAACAATCGCTATGAAATAGATACTCCTATAACTAAGAAAGAGGGTTGCAAAGCATATAGGTCAGTTTATGCCGTTGACAAATGACACCCTTGGCTAGTTTTTAATCATGATGCGATATCGAGTGCTTCAAAATAAGAAAAACAGTTATATTTCACAGTATTAGTAGAATACAGGTAATCCTAAAGCTGAGCCACGTCTACAAGCTGTTCTCCAGAGTCATCACGAACCGTCTCGCGCGCAGGTTCAACGACTTCTAGTTTTCCGAACAACCTGGATTCCGAAAAGGTTTCAGCATCTTGGACCCCATACATACGCTGCGGTAGGTTATACAGAAGACTGAGGAGTATAATAAGCCTCTCTGCTTAGCGTTTGTGGACTACGAGAAAGCCTTAGATTTGATCGAAACTTGGGCTGTACTGCAGTCTCTCCAATGGTGTCAGATTGACTATCGGTACATCGAAGTGGTGAAATGTTTATACAAAAACGGCACTGTGGTGACTTCAGTAAAACTTTCAAAAGAGTTGGACTTAAAACGAACATGAACAAGACCAAAGTCTTGGTAAACAACCATGTAACACTCTCTCCTATCAAGATCGCAGACTCGAACACACACACACACACACACACGAACACACACACACACACATACACACACACACTTCGACACTCGAAGTTGTGGACGACTACGTTTACCCGGGATAGACAGTCCAGTTGAGTACGTCTAACTTGGAGAAAGAGGTCAATCATCGAATCCGACTCGGCTAGGCAGCGTTCGGGAAGCAGCACGGTGTCTTCTTGTCCAATGTACCACAGTGTCTCAAGACGAAAGTTTATGACCAGTGCGTGTTGCCAGTGATGACATATGGCTTCGAAACGTGGTCGCTTACAAAGGGCCTTATCAGAAGGCTTACAGTCATCCAAAAGGCAATGAAAAGGGTTATGCTCGGAGTTTCCTTGCGTGATCATACAGGAGAACCACGGTTATAAACATAGCCCAAAGAATCGCAAAACTTAAATGGCAGTAGGCAGGGCACATTGCTCGCAGAACAGATGGTCAATAGGGACGAAATGTTCTGGAATGGTGAATACATACCGGAAGCTTGCGCGCTTGGTGGCATGGCTTTATCTGGTGGGTGGTAACTTTTAAGCCGGCAGCCGATGCTATGGCCTACCACCGCATAAAACCGATTAGTATATAAAAACGTTAATGGGTTTATTTAACTACTTATATTTTATATAATAAGAGGGAATAGTATTCATGATTGAATTTAAGAGTTCAGAAGAACAATGGTTTCTTATTAATGAATGTTTGATGGATAATTTATTGATATAACCTGTAACAAATAAAAATAAAAATGTGGTTTGTACACAGAAATAGTGATGATGATAATAATAAAGATGGTAATGATAAAGATAGTGATGATAATAATAAAGATTGGTGAGTCGATGCAAGTGAGAGTGCTTGTATTCAATCTTTAGTTGTAAGAGTGAGTTGACGCAAGTGAGAACTTGTAGTCGATGATCTGAATTTAAGAGTGAATGAGAAACTAATTTATTATAGAATCTTATGTTTGTTTTCTAAGTTTTTTTTTTCATTATTTATTAATTGCGAGGCCGCGTTGGTCGTCAGGATTTGCCGAATGTTAGCATACCCACATAATAATCAACTATTTAATTCATATTATTTTTGATTGCAACACTTTCTTTTTTTAGTCTCGAACTTATTTTCTTACCTGTGCCCCGTACTTATTACCCATTTTTACTCGACTGCCAGAAGAGTTATGTTTGAATAAAAAGGCGCGACGCGGTTTGTTTCGTCCTATTTTCGTGCTGAGCTTCAAACGACAAAGAAGGACTCGTGTCATATTTTTGCGTTGTGGTATAGCAATAAAAGGATTTGAAGCAGCATTCGCATTTATAATTCTTTGACTAAACAAAGACTTCCCTAGCAACATCATAATGAGTGACAGTGAAAGGTGACACTGTCACTTATCTATATTTAATTTGACCAGCCATTTTTTGTCTATGTGTTATAATCATCTTGTCAATATTTATCTATTGCTTATACACACACATTAATAAATGTTTGTAATGACTTTGAATTGTCCATCAAAGAATTTATAGAAATGTAAGTGTGAATGTTCAATAATAAAATGGTTCAGCCAATCAACCTAATTGCACATCGATCTAGAGCCAGTCTACATTTAATACGGCTTATAGACATCGACATGCTATCAGACATTCGAAATAACCTCAAAAGTACTACTATAAGAAAAAAAATTAAACCAAAAAATGTAAATAATAAAACACAAGATAAAAATTATATAGAAAAACACCTGCAATCAATACTAAAACCATTAAACATGATGCAAGCATTTTTTTTTTGTGCAAAATTTAAGATTGAAGAAAATTTAATCATGCAGAATAGTTGGAAATACGATGTCTTATCAGCTTTTGGCACTATCATTTACATGTCTGGAAGCGTCTACTTTTTGTTTGCTTCCTCCAACAAAAACAACATTGGGGAAAAACATTACAACTATTACTACTACGGCCATATTAATGACGTTGTTGTCTTTTTAACTGGAAGTATTGTCAATTATTTCACCAATGTTATGCAGAAGACAAACAACGTGTTATTAGTTACTAGTATCCAAAATGTGCATAGAATTCTCAAAATTAACGGAAAAGTTTTCAAAAATTTGATAATCTGCGGCTGGGTTTATGTTATTGCTTATAATTGTTTCCATATTGTATGGATGTTATATTTCTACTCTATCTCTACTGGTGTGAATTTGTTTGATATAATTACTGGTTACTTTCATGTTTGTTTCGACGTGAATATCTTATATGCTGCTGTGATCATGAAATTAGAGTGGAAAACTGTTCTGATATGGATAGAAAATGTGCAACAATCAAGATCTGTCGAATATGAAAGTTATTGGGAAAACTACTTTAAAGCCTATATGGAAATATTAAAATCATACCAGTTAGTTGAGAAGACTTTTCAGAATCTGGTTGGTTTCTTTTTTTAATTGAGTGAGGTATTTTCTTTTCCTTCAAATGAATGTTTGCTTCTTTATTTTTAGATACTATTTTATCAACTATACATATTCTCTAACTCTCTCATGGATATTATTGTTCAAACACAGGAGAAAAATATAACAATTGAAAGTCAAGCTAATGTAAGTACAGTAATATTATTATTGCTATTAATTCATTTATTTAAGATATAATCCACAAGTAGGCAAGTACATCACTCACCTTCGGTTTGCCGATGATATAGTAGTCATGGCTGAAACTACGGAGGAGCTCAGTACAATGCTCGCTGACCTTAGTAGAGCTTCCGAAAGAGTGCGTCTTAAAATGAACATGGATAAAACCAAAGTCATGGTAAATAACCATGTAGCACCCACTCCGATCAAGATCGGAGACTCTGCACTCGAAGTTGTAGACGATTACATTTATCTGGGACAGACAATCCAGTTGGGTAGGTCTAACTTTGAGAAAGAGGTCAATCGTCGAATCCGACTCGGCTGGGCAGCGTTCGGGAAGCTGCGCGGTATCTTCGCATACCAAAGTGTTTCAAGACGAAAGTCTATGACCAGTGCGTGTTACCAGTGATGACATATGGCTCTGAAACATGGTCGCTTACAATGGGCCTCATCAGAAGGATATTACAGTCACCCAAAGGGCAATGGAAAGGGCTATGCTCGGAGTTTCCTTGCGTGATCGCATAAAGAATGAAGATATCCGCAGGAGAACCAAGGTCGCCGACATAGCCCAAAGAATCGCCAAACTAAAGTGGCAGTGGGCAGGGCACATTGCTCGTAGAACGGATGGTCGATGGGGCCGAAAGGTTCTAGAGTGGCGACCGAGCACCGGAAGACGCAGCGTTGGAAGGCCTCCCACAAGGTGAATCGACGACCTGGTGAGGGTCGCGGGAGTGCGGTGGATGCGATAAGCACAGGATCGGTCGTTGTGGCGTCGCTTGGGGTAGGCCTATGTCCAACAGAGGACGTCTTTTGGCTAAAATGATGATGATGATGATGATGATAATCCACAAAATTAAAATCACTAAAATCAAATAAATAAAACACTTAAAAAAATATGTAAAAAATGTAATTGATTTGTATCTGTGACATTTCCTACGTCATTTCTAACAAAATTGTATATCAAAGAAATTTTGTCCAAACTATCATTTTAACTTTAAGATTTTAAACTATTAAATTAAATGCAGTGTCATACACTGCATTTAATTTAATAGTTTAAATTAAATGCAGCGTCATAGAACAAAGTTAAAACAAGTTTACATTTTGAGAGCAAATGTAACCCAGTTTGGAGGTAAGCGGAACAGAGAGTAAAGTCCCGCAAACCTCGGTTGAAAGGGAGGATCCTCCAACCAGACGGGTGTTGTTTCCGTCGTTTCTGGTGCCCGATAGATGATTTCGGGCTGTTCTATATGTTCTAATCGTGCGGAGAACTTTGATTGCACGATGCAGGATTAGTTCTTATGTGACGCCATAGATGTCGCTACACCAGTACTAACGGTCACCGATTTTTTTTTTTTTTTAACTATCACACAACGCCGTCTAGTCCCAAGTTAAGCAGAGCTTGTGTTATGAGAACTAGACTACTGATAAACATACTTATATATTTCTAAATACATACTAAATTACACCCAGACACAGAACAAATAATGGTGCTTATCACACAAACATTTGTCCTGGGTGGGAATCCAACCCACGACCTTCGGCATAGCAGTCAGGGCCACTAATTACTAGACCAACAGGCCAGTCAAAACTATCTACTTGTAGGTTGTGATTTCTAACAAAAGCAAGTACTTCGTATAATATTTCTCAATACCACTGCTCTCAAACTGGTAAAGGATAACATCGTAAGGATTCAAAGTACCGAAATTCCGTAAAGATTAGTGAATCTTACAGAAAGATTACTTGTGCCGCAGCTGAGCAGTAAACTAAAATTATATTCCTTTTTTTTTCTAGTTCGTTTTTCAAGTAATTCATTCTCAAGTATGGCTACTAAAAAGCCTTATTTTACTAATACTTTTGAGCCTGGAATGTGAAAGATTTTATTCAGCGATGAGAGAAGTTCAAATGACCTGTCTGAAATTAGTAACATCAAAAAGTGTGAAATCATCAGGTGAGCATCATAAAACGTGATTTTAAACGCAAACGATATTTTGATAATATTTTTATTTCTTTCATTGGACTGAATTGTGAAAACAACTCATGGTATTTTAATAAATACGAAGTGAACTTCGGTGGAGGTGTGCCACGCTCGGGCGTATCATCGCCAATCCTCGTGGAGGCGATCGGTAGCGGCAATCTTTCGCGCCAGGCCCTGGTTTAGGACATGGTCTAGAGTGAGAGAGAATGGGATGCGGTCGCCTCCTTCTGTGATTTCCAGTAGAAACAGTAATGCTAGTGAACGAGATGGCCGCTACCGCGAGGGAACAGATCTTCTCACGTCGCGTAAAAGTCTTACACACCCTCCCCCGCTCTGCCACAGAGTCAGAGCAGTATTTAGATGATTTCCCACAGTGTGTGATTCCACAACTAGAAAATAATTATTATAAAAAAAATTCTCTAACTAGGTATGTTACAATAAATATTATTTTACTCTTCACAGAAACACAGAAAAGAGTCTGCACAAATATTAGACGTATACAAAGAGCTGCCTTCAAAAAAATAACTGTTTGTGGTCTGTTCATTATAGACGCTAGACAAATTTTGCATTTCTTCTCTCTCATCACTGCTTACACCGTTGTTTTGTTACAGTTTTCCTTGTAATTACTAACTATTGCAAGTAAATATGATATTTATTTAAAAGAGTTAGAGTTTTATTAATGGCTACATCTTCAAGGAATATGTTAAATCGACGCACGGTTTCGAGAGAAGCGTTTGAAGTGTGTGCTCTGGTTTTTAGAACATTAACAGAAAGGATTTGTTTTCACATTATATTTCAATTGAATCCATCATCGACCACATTATCGCTTACCATCAGGTGAGATGGTGGTCAAACGCGAGCCTATCATTAATAAAAAAAAATGAAATACGTTCTAACTTTTGATGATACTGCCTTTACAATTGGAACGAAGTTCCTTATCGCACGTTGTGAAAGGGGGCTAGACGGAAAAAAATCTTACGAAAAGTTGTCACGACACTTTCTTACGAAAAGTTGTCACGACACTATTTTTTGTTTACTAAATATTTATATCAATTGATTCAAAGATTGAGTCAAAGATTGATTGATAGATTGATAGATTGATAGATTGATAGATTGATAGATTGATAGATTGATAGACTGATAGATTGATAGATTGATAGATTGATAGATTGATAGATTTATAGATTGATAGATTGATAGATTAATAGATTGGTAGATTGATAGATTGATAGATATGTTGATGGATTGATTGATTGATATATTGATTGATGGGTTGATGATAGATTGATAGGTAGATGGATAAGTCGATAGATTGATAAGATTCAAAAGATTCAAAAGATTCAAAAGCATTTATTTCAAATAAACCATTTACAGGCACTTTTGAAATGTCAAGAAGTCAGTTAGTCAGAAAAAAAAAATGATGCTAATTGCACATTCCAAAGCGTAGATCTCTATGGAGAAGAATGTGCAAGAAACTCCATGGACACTCTTTTCAATCATGTTTTGTAATTACAAATATCACTGTTACATGTTTCTTGTCGTTATCATGTGAGAACAATGTAAATACAGTAAAAATAAAAACTAAATATAGATATTAAAATAGCAACTGGCAGCTAAGAGATGACCAGTCTCAACTGACAGCGCCCGTTCACGAACATGACGCCAATATTAGCACCACTCAGCTCAACCGTTTTGAAAGGAACCGAATGATCCAACACATGCGCCACCATCAGTGAGACATTTAAGTGAGCATGACAAACTCTCAACTGCCGTGCTCATTTATGTCAAACAAGTCCAATAGTAACATAAAAAACCATAAAATAGCTCCATGGTACTCACATTTACAAACTTTGAAAATAAATGGTGTCTACATTATACAATACTTATAATATTTTACAATTCCCAAAAAAAAGCATTAAAAAATAATAATAATAATTTCCAAACTAATCAATTTGTATACCTCGGTGGTAGAGGAGCTGGACCAGCATTGAGCCAAGCATTTTTATCTTGAATATAATCCTCCAACTTATAATATGCTTGCCTGCATAGTGTGCGTTTAATACAAGATTTAAACTTCGTTTCATTGAGTTCTAATATTTGTGGAGGTATTTTATTATAACATTTCAAACAGTACCCCATGAAAGAAGAGGCCACTTTAGCCAGTCTAAAACCTGGTTGAACTAATTGGTCCCTATTTCTTGTAACATAATTATGTCTATCGCCTCTTTTGCTAAAAAGATGAAGATTTTTTCTAACGTACATGATGTTTTCATAAATATATTGACAAGGCACCGTCATGATGTTAATATCCTTAAACAGTTCCCTTAGAGAATCGCACCGGCGAAGATTGTAAATAGCTCTGATAGCTCTTTTCTGTAGTATAAAAATTGAGTCAATGTCTGCAGCCCGTCCCCATAGTAAGATACCGTATGACATGATGCTATGAAAATAACTAAAATAGACTAGTCTAGCGGTATCAACATCCGTAAATTGGCGGATTTTTCTAACAGCATATGCAGCTGAGCTAAGCCGTCCTGCAAGAGATGTTAAATGAGGACCCCATTGTAGCCTTGAGTCAAGCGTAATCCCCAGGAAAACCGTTTTATCGACAAATTCTAGCTTTTCATCGTTTAATACTACGTCACAATCACTACTTTTGACATTAGGTAAGGAAAATCTTATGCATTTAGTTTTTTTCCCGTTTAAAACTAGATTATTAGCTTAGACCTGCAGTAGGGCGTAATTTTCGTCGTCAAGATTATTAGTCCTTTTATTTATCTTAAAAATCAAAGAAGTGTCGTCAGCAAACAACACCATATTAAGTTTATTTTCCAACAAATAGGGTAAATCATTAATATAAACTAAAAATAAAAAAGGACCTAAAATTGAACCTTGGGGTACCCCCATTTTCACATTTAATCCCGACGAATTGACACCGTTTATTTGAACTTGTTGCTGTCTGTCAATCAAATAAGATTTTAATAAGCTTAAAGCTGTTTTGCCTAGTCCGTAATGCTCAAGTTTCAAGAGTAATGTTTCATGAACCACGCAATCAAACGCCTTAGACAGGTCACAGAAGATGCCTATAGCATCCTGTGCCTCTTCCCACGCATTAAAAATGTGTTTTAGTAAGGAGACACCAGCGTCAGTTGTACAACGTCCTTTGGTGAAACCATACTGTTTATCGTGTAAGATGTTATTTGTGTTAAAATGATTAAGCATTTGATTTAACATCACCTTTTCAAATATCTTGCTAAAAACTGGCAACACGGACACCGGCCTATAATTATTAGTGTCTTTACTGTCCCCGGATTTAAAAAGTGGTATCACTTTACTATATTTCATTAGATCAGGAAAGACTCCTTGATCTATACACAAATTAAATATTAAGGCTAAGTACGGCGCTATAGTCTCAATAAGTTGATGGATAGATTGATTTATTCAAAGATTGAATGAAAGATTGATCGATTGATTGGTTCAAAGATTCCAAAGATTTTAATGAAATGGTTGAGAAATTAGTTTCAGTAATCGAATCAGAGGAACTTCGTTCCATCCGGGTGTCCCTTGACACCTATCAAGTTTTTTTTTTATTAGTCAATTTGTTAATGTTTATACTTATATAAACTTTAACAAATAAGCATCATAGTCAGAGTTTGATAAAAAGTACTGCCTTATGGCACTCCATGTAAATTTTATATTATGTTAGTTAACCCAGTTTTACCTACACACGTGAAGACTTGCTCTGCGGGGCTCCTATTTCCGAGTGGTTATAAAAAAGGGTTGCCCTACAATTCCGAGCAAGATGCTCTTCGGCTAATATCGGGGGTTTGGCCTAGGTGAAACTAGTTCAACATATACAGGGTGCAATTGAAGGCATGGGCATTATTTATACTAAGGTACTACTTACGATACTAATTACATCAGGCGCAAATCAAAAATGTTATTAATGCAAGTATGGTATCTGAGTAGAGTCTTAGTTTAAAATAATGCCCATGACTTCAATTGCACCCTATAATTATATAAAAGGCAAAGTCATCATATAGAGGTTCCTAATATTCATCATCATCATCATCATCATTTCAACCGAAAGACGTCCACTGCTGGACATAGGCCTCCCCCAAGTGTCGCCACAATGAACGGTCCTGTGCGTCTCGCATCCATCGGACTCCCGCAACGGTTATAAAGTCATCGGTCCACCTTGTAGGAGGCCTTCCAACGCTACGTCTTCCGGTACGTGGCCGCCATTCCAGAACCTTCCTAATATTATGATGTATAAAAAGAAAAAGATAGGATTTTGCAAAGGGGATAATACAAGAGTCCAAAGTTTCTATAGAGAAATCTACTATCACGTGAGCGAAGCCGCTGACAGAAGCTAGTCTTGGTAAATACAAAATAATTCTCATAAATACAATTATAAAAGACGCCGAAGTAAACGGGATACTGTTACCATACCTACATCACATCGTCTGTTGGTCTGTAAAAGTACTGCATATCGGTACTGGAAATATGAAATAACGTATGTCAAATTTACGTAAAACGTAAAAATGTATCTTACGTTAATTCATACTTTTGTTATTTAACGTAAATATCTTAGAAATGTAAGTACGCAACGTAGGGAAATGAAGAGTTGTAATTAGCACAAATACTAAAGAAGACCTGGACAAGCTCAAGCTATCAGTCCGTTTCATCAGGACAGGTAATAAACAAACGTGCCAAAATGAGCAACAAGTTTGCGTTAAAAGAAATAGTTTACTACAAGACGGTATATACTGAGTGCCCTATTCAAAAACTGGCCTGCTGAAAAATTTGTGTGTAAACTCGATCGACTATGAAGATGCCTAAGAGCAACATATATACCAATTCTAGATTGAAAATAAAGCAGTGAAAATTTGGAGCAAAGTTTTAGATTGGGGGAAAAGTATTAAACAGATGCTATTAAAATTTTGCAAAAATAATTCTTGAATTGATCAAAATTTTATCAAAAAAATAGTTCCAATATCTAACTTCACTTTTTTCAATAATCGGGATATCGTTGGATCTACATAGTCTACAGAGTTTCAAATTGTTCATACAAATGAAGAATTTTTGGTGGGATTTTCCATATGAAGTTCAGTGACTGTTTTAATTATTCGCAAATCGATTCCTAGTGGATATTGTGATGCAAAATTGGTGCAGTTTTGTATCTCAAATGCGTGTACAATTGGACAATAATGTGAAATCATTGAAACAAGCGCGGTTTCGGTAAATTGGAGTTGAGAATTTTATTGTAGTACTAGCTGTCCCGGCGAACTTCGTACCGCCAATAGTAAGGATAACGCCATCTAATGGCAGCATAAATAACCATTTTATAATGACATTTTAATTAGAGATGGCGTTGTATTCGATTTTTTTTTTTCGTAAGTTTTTCCATATTTTCTGACTGTTTTACCTTCCCTGGACTATCACAAATATTTCAAGACCAAAATTAGCCAAATCGGTCCAGCCGTTCTCGAGTTTTAGCGAGACTAACGAACAGCTATTTATTTTTATATATATAGATTGACTATCTCAGCGAAGCTTACCACGAAGATAGACTTGATACATTTGCTGCCAAAAACTATAAAAACATTAGGATGTGTTACATTCATATTCTGTAGGACACGCCACAACTACGGTGGTAAGTTAACTCTTCGAAGAGTAGCTAGAGCGGTGCCTCGGCATCCTCATCTTCCGCCTTTAACATAAGGCCTACAACTCTACGTATAGGCACAAAATTTAAAAAGAAAAAAAAGTGTTTATATGTTTATGTAAATAACGCCAAAGAGTGTTAATATAAAATAATGATAATATTGTTTAAGAAAAGTGCATTTAAAGGCTCATTAGTAAACAACAACCTTTTTCACATCGCTCTCAATGAGAAAAATTAATTGCATCATACATAGTTGTCGCTATGTCCTCGTGGGGACGATCATCGACCTCTCACGCCGGGTGGTGCAGGCCATGGTCCGGAGCGAGGAGGACCGGCAGGCGGGTGCCTCTTTCTGCGAAGCAGTAAGACTAGCAAAGGAGGCGGCCGCATGCACGAGTGATTCCGATTTTCCGCCACCGTAGGCGCTGGCTTACGGACGGCGAGCAATGGGTAGCTCGCCGTCCGAACGTCCGATAACCGTCCGGACCGAGCCCAAATCGTCGATGGCGCGTAGTATTCCACGCGCGCATCAAGGACATATCGGCCAAACCGTAGGGGGCCAGCAGGGTCGAAGCCTACTGGGGTCATGAGTGATACAAAAGAGAACCCCGGGAGCCTGGGACGTAGGCAAAGAAGGAACAGGAGTGGGTTTTAGTCACTAGATGAAAACCACATTAAAAAAAAAAATATTGCCGTTATGATGATCTAGTAGGTAAGTAATTATAATATCTAGACAGATTAAGTGAACATTTCGAACTTTGTAATCCAATATTACTAAATTAAAATAACATTAACGTAATTAATAAAAAATATTGTAAACTTTATAATGTATTAAAATGTCCTTCATCGATATTGTCACAATAAATTAGGTGAGTGCGGTTAGTGCTAATACCATCGATTACTGTATCACTAGTGTGCTTAAAAACTACACAATCATGGTTTATGAAATATTGAAGAAACTTCGTTTTTTCGGAAAAAAATACACAGCTAGTGTTATTTTTAATAATTTAGTAGACAGTGATGTGCAGACAATGCTTTTACCTTTGAATCTGATGCAACATCTTATGTGCTGCCCAAAATATTGTATTAAAAACGATTGCATAGCTCCAAATAGTCTCGTTTCGAGTTTAGTTTCTTTATTTGGAACACTTATATTCATTTGCTCAAACATTAATCGTATCTATCAATTAACTTCTCACAAACTGTTTCAGGGTATTCGTTATACTAGACTAATGTATATGATAACTTTTATCGATTGTGTGTGCTATTGTATTGGATTCGTGATTAATTTTGTGTTCGGTATCATTCGAACCAAACAAAATGTAAAGTTCGTTCTCACTTTTCAAAAGGCTCACAGATTTCTCAATGAGAAAAAGAGTTTTACACGATTCACGGTTTTTAATTATATTTTTTTATTTGTGAGTTTGGTTGGACACACCGCAATGTGTATTACTTTCTGCATTCTGTTTAAGTTGGCTTTTTCTAAAACTTATACTTGCATTTTCATTGTGATTTTTGATTTAAATATGCTTTATTTCATTCGAGTCATGAAATTATTAGAAGATAAAGTTAATCTATGGAATATCAGAGCGTTACATTTTCAAGAAAAGGAAGGGATGAAAGACGACGATTATTTCAAGAAAATGTTTCAGGCTTACGCAGACATATTAGAATGTTATGATCTACATATAGTTTGTTCACAGCAGTTTGTTAGTATCTTGTTTCGTGAAGTTTTTTTTTTTTGGAACAGATCTGTAATTAACTTTTTCAGTACTGTTGCATTTCAGATTCTGTATTATATTGTCGTAGAGATGTTACTTCATGCTCTAGTTAACGTCCAATTGGTTATTGACATACTAAAAGCAGGCATGACGGCTGATAAATATGTGAGTATTTTTTCTTTCTTTTATTGCATGACATACGACTGTGGCTGACCGTTTGTAAATAATAGCTATGAAATTTAAGGTTGCGTGTGCCAATGTCTCTCTTTTTTAATATATCCAAAAAAAAAGACGAATTTGATCACAAATTTTAATATTGTAAAATCTTGTTGCTTCTTTCTTTTTGGTTTGTCAACTCTATTACTTACAATTTTTCTTCGATCAAATATGTTTTTGGATCATCAAAAATATTTTATTTTGTTTCAGGAGTCAGTATTTCTTGCAACGTCTATATGTTGCTATTGGTTTTTGAAGGATTTGACGTGGTTAACAATGGCGATCCAAAAATGTGAAAAATTCTACTTGGCAATTCAAAAAGTTCAGGACTCTTGTAGATTTATTATGAAGTCGAATTGTTCAGGTAATTTTTAATACATGATATTAGTGGAACTTGGCATGCAGAATTAACAGGTGCGGATTAGAAAGAAAACAAAAACCTTCATCTTAAGTGTTTTTATTATAATATAGTAAATGTTTTGCTAGCACAAAAGGGTTACATTAGTTTGCACATAATGGTGGCATATATAACAACTATTTAGAACACAACAATTGTAACCACATACATATAATGAACCCTGCCTCTCAAACTAGGGGCTACCTGTATTTTGAGAGGTAGTTTTCGGCTAAGATTTGCTATATTTAAGCAACTAATGAGTAGGACATTGTCTTTTACAACTAAGGCTCTTAAATAAAAAAAGTAAATTAATAACAATCAACAATCAATAATAACAATTAATTAATAACAATCACTGAATTTAAAATTATTTTGCGTGGGTGGAATATTTCCAGAACATTATTTTCTAAGCATTATTGGTAATGGCACCTATTAAATTTAAAAGATTGCCAAATAATATTAAGGCTCAAAAAACTCTTGTCATCTTTGCTGACAGAGAAATGTTCTTACTCTGTTGCCGATTTTATAAATGATAAAATGTTATTTTTGCTTACCTTTAGCTCTGAGCCTGGTTTTTATAATCTGTACGTTAACCTATATTTTTGTATGCCAACCGTTAGAATGTACCGGGTATACATATATCTGATCTAACACCATTATTGTAACACCTGCATTCAATACAAATAAAGAAATTATTATTATTAAGTGATTTAGGTGAGTAGCGAATTTGGCGCTTGTCAGACAGGCGGTGGCTTAAATAACCACATATTGGGTTATATGCTAGATGAAAACGCATCTAGATAAGGATGCAGAGTCGAACTAGATTCTAAACAAATACATTCAAGAAAAAAAAATGTGACTGACTTCAAATCGGTACTTCTAGTTATATTTTGCACATTTTTAGCTTTTTTTTCTGTTATGTAAAAAATGTCTTCTATTTTTTAAAGGTCATCTGATCCAATCTAGATTTTGATCAAACTAGGAACGTTACTTGTAGATATGAGAATTAGGGAATGGGTTAGTTAGATAGATGAATCTAAGTATGTAACGATGAAAACAAGACTAATATTTTACTGGTAGATACAGAAGAAGTCCTCTTCTCTAATTTGCAGATGAAGAAAGGAAACTATGCAAGAATGTGCTGCGTTTGCATCGAGCATCATTCAGCAAGATGCGTGTGTGGGGCTTGTTCTACGTAGACATTGCATTACAAATAAGTTTCATGAGTTTTCTTACCAACCACACTATTGTGTTACTACAGTTTGCTATTTTGTAGCCAATTTAAATATTGTTCTCTAATTACAGCCTGTCTTAGCTAGTGGGATCGGGAGTATAGTGCAAAATTAAAATTTTCCGCTAAATTAAATAGTAGTTTTTATTACACGAAATTTGCCAGAAGAAGGATTATTTGTGTATTTTTTCGAGTGTTAGTCTTATTGTATGTCCCACTGCTGGGCAAAGGCCTCAATTTCGCCTTGCGAATCTTTGTCTTGGGTGATCTTTGGCCAAATTTGCCGTGAACACAATATATTCGTTACACCTCCTTCACCGAGGTCGACCTGGACGACGTTGTCCTCAATCGTCCAGTGAGTGACAATCCTAGCCCATAACACAAAAAGTAAATGTCGGGGAAAAAACAGCTAGTTTGAAGTGGGAGTGGGCTGATCACGTCACACGAATGCATTTGGACACCAAAATTATTAAAAAAGGCGATTTTATAAATTGGATGTTTTTCAATATTTAGAGATAAAGATGGCTGTAGCCATGTAGGGTATCAAAAAAAGGGCTCAAGGAGACAATTTCAAAAGCATTTCTTACATTTATATGAGTAATTCACATAAATGTAAGAAATACTTTAGTTTAATCATAGATTCTAATCTATGATTGAACTAAAATTAATTCCACCAGCTGCATGAGTGACTTGTTTTCATCTTTTAGCCGTTGTTTTAGCGATTAAATTTTATAATAGTGTCAAGTCTTTTTATTTTCTAATATCCTTTAGCCTTTGGTATCTACTGTTAAATTGATGTATTTCTCGCTAATTACTGTTAAAATAAAAGTAAACTTGTCATGGCGATGATGGTACATTTTGAAGTATGGGATAGTAGCAAAGTATAAAGCGAAGCGAGAGGGAGTAAAAATTTTATCGCACTTAATGTGTGTTTATGTTTGCTACTCTTTCATGCTCAAATATATATATGGGTTAATATAAAACTTTACAGTACAGTTTAAATACCAGAATAACATATAGGCTATCGTAGAAACGACGTGTAAAAGTGTTTTTAAGACCTATTTGCTAAATAATATGTAATTTATCATTTAGTAGCTGATGCTACTGGCTAGTTGCTAATAAAATTGAAGTATGAATGTGAATGCTATAAAAATAGGGATATACCAAATGATACGATGAATGAACTGTACAAAAGAAAATATGGTTAGAAGAGGTGATTGCTGAAATGATGACTAAAAAGAAGTATGAAAGGAAAAGGAACTATGGAAAAATATTTAGAGCGACTACTAATAAAGTCCAATGGCAAGAGTAAGATTAATGTAACGGGATTCGTTATGACAAATTAAGGAACCACTCTTTAAAAAAAAAAAAAATATTGTCAACTTCTATATATATATATGCTTTACTACAATTCGCTAAAAAACAGAGACAAAGATTTTACTGAACGAACATGTTGTTTTTTTTTTTCAATACAATTTCTGCCCATATGCAGTTAAAAGATTTTCCCAGAATTGTATTTCTTCTTCATCTGGTGCATTACCGGACTTGAGCTCGTTGCCAAGTTCCAGATATTCTTGATTTTCTGAGGTATACGGTGACCACTTGATATCTAAGGAGTCATCAGGAGTCGGGTTTCTGAAACAAAGAAAATAAAGCTGCACAATTTTGCTGTAAACGAAGTTGAGATCACAAACATAATAAAATATCAAGCACTTACCCGTATCTAGCAAAATCGGTCCAAAGTTTCGTAACTATTTCAACATGTTTGAACTCATCGGAGTGCATATCAATAATTGGCTGATTTTTCGTATCAAACAGATACATTAAATCATCAGAATGAGCAACCACTGGTCTATCTCCAACAAGATGGCCTAAACCCATTATTTTAGAAATAATATTCAATTCAGTAACGCAAGTAAATTTGTATACATATACGTTGTTCTTTTGAGAACGAGCAGATAGTTTAACCCATCTCATAGTTGGAAATATAAATAAATCCATACTATAGTATTTTGCTAACTTAACCCAGTCGTTAGGAATTGATATCTGATCCTGGAAATATTTTTCCCTGATTTTTGTCCCAAGTTCCAATTGTTCATTTACTGATAAATCAAGTGACATTGGGTAGGAAACGAAAAACTGTGGGAAATTTTTAACCTGGTTTAGACTTTCTTCTATATCACCAAAGATTGCTATTCCCATCAGACCTTCGTCGGCAGTATAACCTATCATAATATCTACACCTTCGTGAATATTATTTGATACAGCATTGACCATATCTCCATAGTAAAACCGCTCGTTGTTTCCGAATTCTTTTTCATCAACCACACTGAAATAAATTTCTACTTGAGGCCTAACTTCTTCAGAATAAGTTATAGGGACCTTAACTTGTATAAACGACTCGGCTGGTTGATTTTTAAAGAATTCATATACTTCTGTAACATTATCAGAGTTGAGCCCTAATTGCCTGGCTAGTGCAAAACCTCGTTCTCGTGGTTTGTAAGCTTGAGCCCAGTAAGAAACACTGACTCCGCTCTGAACTATAGCTCTCTTAAATAAACCCTTAGACATTGGCGATATTAAGTGGTAAGAGACACTGGCCCCACCAGCACTCTCACCAAATATAGTTATATTTTCTGGATCACCTCCAAAATTGGCAATATTCTTTTTCACCCACCTAAGGGCTAGGACTTGATCTTTCAAACCAGCATTTCCAGGCACTTCTTCTGTGTCTAAACATAGAAAACCGAGCACTTCAAGCCGGTAGTTAATTGTGACTAAGATAACATCTTTTCTCACTATTAAATTAGGACCATATACGTCATCTTCACCAGAGCCTGATACGTAACCTCCTCCGTGTATCCAAAACATAACAGGTAGAGGTATGTCAGGTTTGACGTCAGGTGTGTAAACGTTAAGATATAAACAATCTTCTTCGCCACTACGTTTGAATTTATAATCATCATCGAAGAGCTCGTACTGAGTGCACTTGGAACCAAACTCCTTAGCGTTGCGAACTCCTTCCCAAGGTGTTGATGGTTTCGGGGCCTGTGAACAATTTAAATAGTATTTTAGTGAACAAGCAAAAACATAATAAACCACTCAAGTAGTTATCGAACCAGTCAGTGTACCATCACTTGATATAAGACAACGTCTTGTTAAATGTCTTGTCAAACCATTACGTAATTGGATGTCATGTCATGCCATGTCAAAGAGTTGGTTTCATTTTCTGCGATGAGCTAATTATTTAAGGTAAGGACAGTGAGTATACATGGTTGTTTTCGAACCGACCGTAGTATAATATTATGATACATAACTATTTGATTTGATTGTTTTAATGTCTTATTTGATTTTAATTTTGTATGTAATCTATGGACTATGTCTGAAATAAATGCAAAAAAAAAGCTTTTAACTAGACCTGGTTAAACTCAGCTAAGGTCCAGATAGTCTTTTAGAATACCTAAAATTGATTCCGCTTGAGCCTTGATACAAAGCGTATCTAGGACGCGTATTGTGACGAATAGGCAATTAGGAGACGTTAGTTATTTCTATAAAGTGGCATTTCTATGCATTATTTTTCTCACAAATAAAATTTCTTTTCTGCGTTAATTAGTCTTGATTTAATCTAGTCGGTTAGTCTTATTCTGTTACCTTGAACCTCAAGTCTCCCACTGGAGGTTGTGCGTACGGTATTCCCAAGAAGTTAAAGTACGTGCCACCGTACTCATTGTTCACCAGTTCTCCCTCCAGTACACCCTCGTTCACTCTCACTTGTACCGCCATAGATGACGACACACATAGCGCCAGACACAACGAAATAAAATTTCTTAATAATGCCATTATTTTTACAATTGTGATTTTAGCAAGGCCATCAACAGTTTCACAAACTTACAAACGGAATAAAAATACAGATCTGGGTATGTTGCAGGGCTTGCAAGGCTTGCTTACTGTGCGCACATATTTATATGTATTTGGGATTAAGTTTTGATCAATATCTATTTTAAGATATCATATTATACTAACATACACGTTTCTATTATCAGTGTCGAGACACCACACATCACGAAACTAAGATATAGTTGATAAAATACTACGCCTATGATAACAATTCACAGTTTCAAGTTCAAATCTGATAAATCGGTTTCCATCCGGTGAAACTATTCATATATTTTATGGAATTATTATTCTACTATCAAAGAGCATATCATGTAGACGGCAGACGTTTAAGGAAATAAGAAAACAAAATTAAAACAAAAATTTAATGTTACGAGGGTTACAAAAATGCAAACTGCAGTAATATAATGGTATAATTAGTCAGAAGTTCCGCCAGGTGCAGTAGGAGACACACGTCTACGTAGAAAAGCTGACAAGCGCGAATCTTACTGAATGATGCTCGGTACACGCGTCTCACATTCTTGCATAATTTCTTGTTTTCATCTGTAAATTATATTATTTCCATTAATCTTTCAACCAGGTGAAATAACCAACCCGAATGAAATTCTTGCATACCAGTACAGTTTGATAGCAAAATATTAGCGCATATGTCCTGAGAGTCCTCTACAGCAACATAAAACTCCTCGCAGTACAGACTCACTGCAGTTTGTAGCATAAAATTTTTAAGTATCCAAAAATAAACTATCGCAGTTGATAAAAATGCTGTGTTCTGAAAAATGATGAAGATACAAATAAATAATAATAATAACCCCATCGTCGTATCTCTACGTTGAGTCGTGGTGGAGCTTGCGTGCTCCAACAAATCCTAGGTCTATATCGGTAGCGTTTGCTTTGCCGTAACATGCCTGGAGTGTAGGGCCAGACTAAGATAGATACAATCCGCAGGGCAGTTTTGTGGCGACCCCACGGATTCAATCTCCCAGGAGAGTTCTTGTTCTTCATCTCCGGCTAGCCTTTACTGGCCGGCCGTAGTGGACTCTGATGAGGAAGAGAGCTCCCACTTCTCTTTTGCCTTTATTGGCTGGGTTGAGTGGAGATTCGCAAGAACAAACGTTTTCGGAAGAAGGATGTATAATCCAGTAGGGTGCTGGGTAGGGATCTTGACCGTACTTCTGGGATTGCCCTGATACCAACCTAGCCGTACTATACTGAGGTATGTGTCAATAAAATAAGATTAAAAAATAAAATCAATTCAACAAAAAATAATATTGCCCATTGCCCATTGTACACTTATTTTTAATTATGTTTGTCCTGTATTTTTGTTTATGTGGTGTACAATAAATAATATAATAATAATATTCATTTCGTTGTTTCTTAAAAAATAATTAAGTTAATCAAGTACATTGACGTGTTGTATTACTCTTAATAATAACTCGTAAAAACTAAAACTAGACATATATTATACAGATTTAAAAAGTAAAAACAATTGAACAGAATAAAAAAGGAACATTATTCAAATTATTTGGAAAAAAGAAAATCCGATAAGATTTTTTTTTGATTTTTTTGTCATAATAAAAATTATACGTACATTAAGCTCACTGTTTACTCCATTCAGTGTTTTATAAAACACTATAAATATTTCATTGAATACTAAGGTGTGTAGTATGCTACGTACTGTGTAGTAAAGAATCTGAAATAAGAATATTTTTTTTTCAAAATACTCGAAAGTAACACATCAAAACACATGTTATTAATATTGCTCTAAAATCTCCTAACAATATTAATTTTATACTTATAAATTTTATTATTCAAAAAAATTGAATTATAATGTGTACTCGATAAATACTATTTCAAAAGTGAGAAAGTGCCCATAGGAATTTTGTTTACTGACCATGTGATTAAATATATTCATATAAATCTGGTAACTCCGTAGTATTTGGAGATAAATCTGTAGCAGCTTTTTGTGACTCATTTGATTTTGAGAATCATTAAACAAGTGCAAAACTTGATGATTCCAATTCACAACTTTATTTTGAAGTAACTTGATACATCTGATAGCATAAACTATGTTAACGTCAAAAACTATTAAAACTACTCTACATCCTGTCTCATAAATCGGTGTAACCGGGTACAAAATCATATAATATACGCAAAATATAGTATGGAAACAAATAATCATTGACAAGCCAATCCAGTTATTACGGATGAATTTTTTGGAATTCATTTCATCATTGTTTAATCTGTGAACTTCTTGAATGCTTAAAATAAACTGAACATTACTCTTGCTCTGACTCAAATTAACCACAATATTATAGATATATCCAAAAAAGTTATGGATAATTATGCTCATAAAGGAGTAGATTTGAATATTAGATATGACGTATGTTTTAGTATTATTTGGCCAAAAAATTCGAAGCAAACAGAAAGTCGAGTATACGAATGTTCCGCAGAATAACAGAACTTTATTGAAGAGATTATTTGGAGTTATGACGTCGTTCTTGATACGATAATTTGGACTTAACAAAATGGTGTGCATTAAGGTGAAAGGTAAAAACATAGATTGCACATTTTTATCAACAATGTTATTCGACATAACTTCTGTTTGAGCAGTAAGATCTATAATTTGGTTATTCCTTCTTTTGGTATACATCGTTATAAAAGCACTTGCTCACACTAACGAACCACAATATTGAAGTTTTGTTCATGATTCACATTTAATATTCAGTCAAAAAAATCCATTCATTTCGCTGTTCAATAAATTGATTTGTGTTTCAGGTGATTTATGTTTGTCAAGTCATAATGAAATTACGATGTACTCTATTTTATTTCCAAATGGTTTTTTTTTTATTGATAGGCTCGCGTGACTACTATCTCATCTGATGGTAAGCGATGATGTGGCCGACGATGGAGCAGGCTTGCCTAGAAGTAACCTATTCACTCTTGTTTTAAAGACCCCTAGGTTTTAACTATTAGAAAACACAGACTCCGACAGGGAATTCCACTCCTTAGCTGCACGCATAATGAATATAAAATAAGGTTATTAGATTAATAATTTGGTTATTAGGTTAGGTAGAAATAAGGTTGGTTAAAATATATTCATCATCATCATCATCATCATTTCAGCTGAAAGACGTCCACAGTTGGACATCTGTAAAATATTATTGTTGTTAATTATTATTGTATTTAGTATTGTATAATGTAGAAGCATTTTTTTTTCAAAGTTTGTAAATGTGAGTACCATGGAGCTATTTTATGGTTTTTAGGTTATTATTGGTCATGTTTGACATAAATGAGCATGGCAGTTGAGAGTTTGTCATGCTCACTCAAATGTCTCACTGATGGTGGCGCGTGTGTTGGATCATTCGGTTCTCTTTAAAATGGTTGAGCTGAGTGGTGCTAATATTCGCGTCAGGTCCGTGAACGGGCGCTGTCAGTTGAGACTGGTCATCTCTTAGCTGCCAGTTGCTATTTTAATATCTATATTTAGTTTTTATTTTTACTTTATTGACATTGTTCTCACATGATAGCGACAAGAAACATGTAACAGACATATTTGTAATTGCAAAACACGATTGAAAAGAGTGTCCATGGAGTTTCTTGCACATTCTTCTCCATAGAGATCTACGCTTTGGAATGTGCAATTAGCATCATTTTTTCTGACTGACTGACTTGTTGACATTTCAAAAGTGCCTGTAAATGGTTTATTTGAAATAAATGCTTTGAATTTGAATTTGAATTGGAATTTGACATAGGCCTACCCCAAGCGTCGCCACAACGACCGATCCTGTGCTTCTCGCATCCATCGCATTCCCGTAAAATATATTATTAACTAAGTATTTTCAAATAGAAACACCAACGTCTCGTAAATATAGAAAAAAGAAACCAAAAGCAAAGAGTATGAAACAGAAGTTACTGAAGATAAGTACAAAGCAATATTTGCGATTGTTAAACTGATATATAAATAGAAGTAACAAATGGGCATATTTTAATATACCTCAGACTGTCATAGTGGTTTAGACTTAATTGACTTCCCGATCGACTGTTCAAATTATGCTGATTTTTACTGAAATAACCCATGTCATAACTGTATTCTTGACGTGATGTACTCTGACATTGTGGCCGCCCTTCGTGCTGCATCCTTGGCGAGTCGAGAGGGTGTTATAAGAAACGGGAGTGGGCCACGTATACTGGTTTTTTTTTTTTTTTTTCGGTGGGAAAATCATCTTATGACAAATCGCGCTTTTGGGCGGAGCTGGGCGGAGCGCGAGATAGTGTCAGACTTTTACTGACTAAAAACCCACTCCTGTTCCTTCGTTGCCTTCGTCCCAGGGCCCCGGGTTTCGTTTTCACACTACCCATGGCCCCAGTAGGCTTCGACCCTGCTGGGCCCCTACGATTTGCTGACATCTCCCTGAGGCGCGCGTGGAACAATACGCGCCGTCGACGACTTGGACTCGGTCCAGACGGTTACCGGACGGTCGGACGGCGGGCTAACGTATACTGGATTGGAATGAACACGTGAAAGGGGATGCCCGAAGGCAGTTTACGGAGTGTGAGTTTTACTCAACTTGTCCAAGGCCTTTGATCAGTTAGCTTGTGACCTTGATGCGGACGACATGATCCTGCTGAGCGCGTCAGTCTGCGGCCTGAGGAGGCTAATGGTGATGTGAGGATTACGTTGTTTCTCATGGACTTGTGGACTATTAGGAAAAGCCCGTGGTCCTTGAGGCCGGTGGTACTAGGTGCCCGGAAAATGTACCACAAGTATGTCTAAATAATGTCCCATAAGACAGGGTAAATCAATTTACCAGTATCTGAGGAGGGCTATGTACTCCACCGGCAAACCAGTGCCCCTCAACTTGTCCCATAACTCATTATAGGAGACAAGATCGAAAGCTTTCGACAAATCGTGGAAACACGCCTATACCGGCGTCCTCCTCGCAGTGTAGTACTTGAAGGTATGTTTCAGGCTAAGGACTCTCAGTAGACACTCCCGCTTTGAACCCGGATTGCGCATCATGCACTTCTACGAGTTCAGAGAGGCAGCCATTTAACAGACCATCAAGCACCTTGGTGGTGGTAGCGAGCGAGATGGGTCGATAGTTGTTCATGTCGGATGTGTCACCCGTTTTGTTCTTAACTACGAGGACTACTATCGTCCGCATAAGCGGTTCCGGCAAATAGGAGTGACCCAGGCACAGAGTGAAAAATAGTGACAAAACTCTAGGCAGATGGACTCCCGCATGTTTAAAGTGTTCGATACTGAGACCATCGTGACCCGGCGACTTTCCGCGTTTCATTTTTGTAATAATTGCAGCTACTTTACTGACTAAAGCAAAGTGTTTTTTGTATGGGTCTAACCATATTTAACAAACTACCCGATGGGAAAAAAAATGAGGCTCTTCGACTTAAAAAAAAAAAATTGACTGAATTACTAATGAATTACTCAATTAGTGAATTCCTGACCGAAAATAATAATTTATATTAATCTGACATTTTTTTAATTATATTTTATTTCTTTGTATTGTTGACTTATGTTGTTGTATTCTATTCTATTCTATTCTATTCTATTCTATTCTATTCTATTCTATTCTATTCTATTCTATTCTATTCTATTCTATTCTATTCTATTCTATTCTATTCTATTCTATTCTATTCTATTCTATTCTATTCTATTCTATTCTATTCTATTCTATTCTATTCTATTCTATTCTATTCTATTCTATTCTATTCTATTCTATTCTATTCTATTCTATTCTATTCTATTCTATTCTATTCTATTCTATTCTATTCTATTCTATTCCATTCTATTCTTTAAAATTGATAAAACGTACGCGATTCATCGTTTATATCAGAACAACCATATAGTTAACGGCAAGTGCACAAAATTAAAAATTAAAGATGTAAGGATGAAATAGCAGTAGTCGGTGTGTAATAATAATTGAGTTTTTTTTTCCGGTGGGAAAATCATTTTATGAGATCCCCCGCTCTTGGGAGGGGCGGCAGATAGAGTCAGACTTTTACTGACTAAAAACCCACTCCTGTTCCTTTGTTGTCTTTCGTACCATGGCCGAGTCTTTCTTTCACAATCAGACCCTTGGCCCCAGTAGGCTTCGACCCTGCTGGGCCCCTACAATTGCTGACATCTCCTTGAGGCGCGCGTGGAACAGCATGCGCCGTCGACGACTTGGGCTCGGTCCGGACGGTTACCGGACGGTCGGACGATGAGCCACCCATTGCTCGCCGTCCGCAAGCCCGCGCCTACGGTGGCCGGAAATCGGGATTGGGATCCCGGCGGCGGTTGGGGCGTGAGGACCGTCGGGCGTCTCTTCTGCACGGATCCGGTACAGGAACCTCCCGAACTTACCATGCCCGGTGAGGACCTGCGTCATGCGGTAAGTAAGTACGCCGTGAGGTCTTTCCAGCCACTCCTCAAAGAGGGGACTTATCGCCATAATTAAGGCGTGCCCAGCACTGGGTTGCGACAGTCGCCGTCGCCATTCCACCATGAGATCCCGCCGGAAGTTTTTCCGCCATGCCGCTACTTGGCGCGGCAGCGGAGTTTCGCCCCGGCGTTGCATCTCCATGCGCAGATCATGCATGCGTGCAAGGTCTTTTGTCTGCAATTCCCACGGTGGTTGGCTAGCAAGGAGGCACGCTGCTTCGCGGGAAATCGTGCGGTATCCCCGCACCATCCGGATGGCCATGACCCTCTGGCTTGCGTTCAGCTTGGCCGCCGGTCGCTTTCGAAGTGACGGCGCCCATACCGGCGCCCCATAAAGGGCCATGGACCGAACGATTCCTGCATAGAGCCTCCGGCAGGAGGCGTCTGGACCCCCTAGGTTGGGCAGGAGCCGCTTGAGGGCACAAATGATAGCTGTAGTCATAATAAGCGGTAAAGATAGAAAATTTTAGCATATCAGTCGATTGAATTTGAGATATTTCAATAAACATGTACAAGTAGACAGACACGCATATGGCTGTTCCACCAAGTAACATAAATTTATTGGAGTAATTGTTTGGAGTTATGACATTATTCTTAATGTAATACTTTGGACTTAATAGAACAGTTTGCACTAGGGTGAAGGGTAAAAACATAGATTGCACTTCTTTATCCACAACGATTATTGACAATACTTCTGTTTGATCTCTAAGATCAATAATTCGCTCCGTCCTTCCTCTTTTAGACATTATAACAGAATTGCTTCCCAAACAAAAATGAATATGACAGTGCCTTCAATATCTAAAATAATAACATAAATAAAGCTTCCGGTTTTGTTTGGTAACAAATTGATAACGCATTTCAATCAAATTTAGGTTGATAAATGACACTTCAAGCTAATAGTCTACGAAAAAAAAAAAACAAAAGAAGTAAAAATTAGAAAGTACAGTACCGTACAGTTTTCTGAGATGAAACGTATTCCTTAGCCTGTAGCATAGTTGCAAATCATGCTGTCACATTATGCAGGACTCATGTTTATGTCTGCTTGTTAAATATAACACAAGCTTTCGATTTGATTTCCTATGATGTGTTTTTTTTTTTTTTTTTTTTTAAGGTGGGAAAATCATCTAATGACAAATCTCGCTCTTGGGTGGAGCGAGAGATAGTGTCAGACTTTTACTGACTAAAAACCCACTCCTGTTCCCTCTTTGCCTTCATCCCGGGGCCCCGGGCTTCGCTTTCACACTACCCGTGGTCCCAGCAGGCTTTGACCCTGCTGGGCCCCAACGATTTGCTGACATCACCCTGAGGCGCGCGTGGAACAATATGCGCCGTCGACGGCTTGGGCTCGGTCCGGACAGTTACCGGACAGTCGGACGGCGAGCCACCCATTGCTCGCCGTCCGCAAGCCAGCGCCTACGGTGGCCGGAAATCGGGATCGGAATCCCGGCGGCGGATGGGGCGTGAGGACCGTTGCTGTTGCCTCACGCGATCGGCCGCCTCCTTTGCTAGCATTACTGCTTCGCAGAAGGAGGCGACCGCCTGCCACTCCTCCTCACTCCGGACCATGGCCTGTACCAATGCCCGGCGCGAGAGATCACTGCCGCCGATCGCCCCCACGAGGACACGGCGTTGCTCTGCCCAAGCGGGGCACACCTCCACCGTATGCTCCACTGTGTCCTCCGGGCGTTCCACACAGTGGCGACACCCGGGCGTGTCCTCCGCACGAATTCGGTGCAGGAACCTCCCGAACTTACCATATCTGGTAAGGATCTGCGTCATGCGGTAGGTAAGGACGCCATGTGGTCTCTCTAGCCATTCCTCAAAGAGGGGACTTACCGCCATAATTGTGGCGTGCCCAGCACTGGGTTGCGATAGTCGCTGTCGCCATTCCACCATGATATCCCGCCGGAGTTCTTCCCGCCATGCCGCAACTTGGCGCGGCAGCGGAGTTTCGTCCCGGCGTTGCATCTCCACGCGCAGATCGTGCATGCGTGCAAGGACTGTTGCCTCCAGATACCATGGTGGCTGGCCAGCAAGGAGGCTCGCCGCTTCGCGGGAAACCGTGCGATATCCCCGCACCATTCGGATGGCCATGACCCTCTGGCATGCGTTCAGCTTGGCCGCCGGTCGTTTTCGCAGCGACGGCGCCCATACCGGCGCCCCATAAAGGGCCATGGACCTAACGATTCCTGCGTAGAGCCTCCGGCAGGAGGCGTCTGGACCCCTTAGGTTAGGCAGAAGCCGCTTAAGGGCAGCCCCATTCCGATCCAGTTTGGGAGCCAGACGTCGGAAGTGCTCTTCGAAATTCCATCGGCTGTTGAGGACGAGTCCCAGGTACTTCATCGTCAACCCGACGCCGATGTGAACTCCTCCTACCGTTATTTGGGAACCCGGTGGTGGCGCATTCCGAGGGCCGTGAAAGCACATGGCCTCGGACTTGTGCAGTGCCACCTCGAGTCCCAACTGCTGGATCCTCTCCACGACTATCGCAACCCCGCGTGTCGCTAGTTCGACCGCCGCCTGGTACGACTCTCCCTGTGCCAGAACCAGCGTGTCGTCCGCGTAACAGACGACGCTAACCCCGTCAGGGAGGTCGCCGCGCAGCACGCAGTCGTACCCGATGTTCCACAAGGGCGGTCCTAGTACCGATCCCTGCGGAACACCGCACGACATCTCTCGCCGTTTCCAATCTCGCTGGTGACCGGGGTAGATGATGAACCTGTCCATCAGGTAGGCCTCGATCACACGACAGAGGTAGTCGGGCACCCGGTGATACCTGAGTGCCCTCCTAATGCTACTCCAGGGCAGGGAATTGAAGGCGTTGGCGATATCCAAAGACACCGCCAAGACACACCTGCCCTGGGATACCGCATCCCCCGTCGTGAGGGCTCGCACGCGCATGATAGCGTCCACCGTGGAGCGTCCTCTGCGAAAGCCGAACTGGCCGTCCGCCAGATCTGGCCCCACCCGTGCTAGGTGCGCGACGAGGCGGTCTGCAATAAATCTTTCAAAGAGCTTGCCCACCTCGTCGAGCAGCACGATGGGCCGGTACGCAGACGGTGAGTCCGCAGGGCGACCCTGCTTTGCGATGAGGACCAGTTTCCCCGTCTTCCAGCGAAGTGGGAACTGGCCCCTCTCCAAGCATGCGCTTAAGAGCCCCCTTAGTCGAGGCCCGAGTTCCTCCATGGCCAGGACCCAGGCTTTTCCAGGCAAGCCGTCGGGTCCTGGGGCGGTATTCTTGGCATTCAGCCTTCGTACCGCCACACTCATCTCTACCTCGGTCACCTCTGGAACATTGTCATCGTCGTCGCCGTCGTGGCCCACGTCGGACACCGCAGGTGGCGGAGCCATGGGCGGGGGAGAGTGTTCTCCTCGCGCGGGGAACAGAGCGCTCACCACACCCTCCACAAGCTGGGGCCGGAGACTCTGCGTCAGCGGGGGAGCCCAAGGGCGGAGCTTGTCTCGCACCAACTTGTAGGGGCGTCCCCATGGGTCTCCGTTTAGAGTCCCCAGCCACACGTTGCGGGCCTCCAACTTGGCCCGCTTTATCTCCGCTCGGAGGGTGCGCTTCGCCACTCTGTATCCCTCGTACAGCTCCGCCTCTCTAGCCTCTGCATCCGGCGGGCGGATGCGGCGCCTGCGATGTCTGGCGTACCGGCGCCGCGCGGTATTGCACGCACTACGCAGTGCAGCAATCTCCGGCGACCACCAGTACACCTGGCGCCGAGCACGTTCTTGCTGGACTCGGGGCATTGCCACGTCGCAGATTTGTGACATGGCCTCCCGGAGTCACTCTGCCTCGACGTCGATGTCGACAGGCCTGTCCGGTGCTTGCACCCAGGCCTGTACCATCGCGGCTTCCAGGAGAAGCTCCCAGTCCAGCTGCTTCAGCGCCCACCGTGGACCACACGGGGTCTGTTGGACCGGCGCGGTCGGGGTTTGGGTGGAGACGTCAAACCGGATGTAGCGGTGGTCTGAGAACGTCTCCACCCTCTCCATGACGCGCCAGTCGACGACACGCGGCGACAGAGCGGGGCTGGCAAACGAAATGTCCACCACTGACTCGCCTCGCATCCGCACACACGTGGGGACAGAACCCCGGTCCTATGATGTGTTACGGAGTAAATTATAGTGTGTTAATTTATTTTCAGAACCCATACGCGTTTTTAACCAACTTCAAAAATGAGGAGTTTATATGTTCGGCTATATGTAATTTTTTTTATATATATGTTCTCCAATTTCTCGGTCAATTGTGAACCTGATATTTTGTTTTTTTTTTTTAATTATTATTTTTTTGTTTGGAAGATGATACTACCGAATTGGTCCCGTAGAAATATTGTTCTGATCTGATATTATTAACTTCGAAGATATGAAACGGAACTCCTCATAGGATCATAAAAATATATAATATTATCGTAACAAGTAAAACTATTTTGTTTATAAACGTAGTCGATGACTGACTGAAGGAAGAGAGGGAAAAGATACATCAAACTGATCTGATGATAGAGTTGAAAGGTTGAAGGTAGGCACGAGAGCTCTGTAATAAAACGTCATGTCCTAGCCATGTTTGGGCTTATTAGAATTGTCATGACATAAACTTTGGCAATAAGATAACATTGAGCTGGTCTGATGACGAAGGTAGGCACGAAAACTCCATAAGCCTAGCCTAGCTTGGTTTATTGGAATTGTCAAACAAAATAGATACTCTGGCTATAAGTGATTTTAATTATTAAATTTTATAGGTACCTTACAATAGAATTTACATTATACAAATTTGACTGAGGGGTACCTCAACTAAAAAGTGTTATATATAATTTTAAAAAATATTTAAAACAAAATACAACCGAATTCAATGTAAAAACAGACTTAAGAAGTGCAAAACAACTTTAATTTAGGAATTTAATGTTAAATAACGAAGAGACAAAACTATTATACGAGTAGAAACACCAACTTTCACTAAAAAGTGTAAAAGAACTTTAATTTGTAAAGTTGTTTTACACTTTTTAGTGTTTTTTACATTAAAGTCGATTGTAATAATAATGTTTGTTGCATGTTAATTAGGATAAATAAAAATAGAAATTGCCTGTAACAGGCTGCTAAGTCAAAAGTACCGAAATATTATAAAAATAACATTGTCCACTTAGTTCGCAATAAACGTTTTGACTTTTTTTTTTGACTTTGACTTATGTTTTTTTTTTTATAAAAACTTTTTTATTTTTGGTATGAAAACCAGATCAACACTACGCTATATTTTTATTTTAGTGGGAAATCATCAAATAAATTCTCTCAGTGTGGGTAGAGTGAGAGGTAGTGTCAGACTTCTACTGACTAAAACTACACTGCTTAAATTAAGTGGATAGAGCTTTTTTTTTAAATTAGGGCTTTATCTAATCTTTACAATTTATGGCGATCTCTTTTTGATACGGATAAACGTCTCTTATTCCATATAACTCAGGGTCGGCGCAACACGTTTTTTTCTTCCATTCTGTCTTGTCACCCACCACGTTATCACTAACTCCCTTTTTCATATCACGCCAGACACAATTCATCCCTCTTGTCTTTGGCATCACTCTCCGTCTCCATCTATCCACTTTTCGATACGACTAATTAAAAAAAAATTGTCAACTATCTTATTGGATTACTTCTTTAATAGATAATTTCCTAAAATAAACAAACGTTTATACCTGTTTACAATATTAGTTCAGGAGAATACTCTTAGGATACATGACAAACTATGACGGCATATAGTGCAACTAAAAAATCTGAATTTGCTAAAAAGATGCTGCTCCAGACAGACAAAAGTATGGAATATCTGGATCTGGTGTTTCGTCTAGATTTTAGGTTTGATCATATAGTTAAAATTAATAGTTGTTAGGAATCAAATCGAGTTCTTTCTACGGTCTTGAATATATCTACACTTCTACACTAATATTTTTGTTTGTAATCTCTGAAAGTACAGGTCCGATTGCTAAATTTTTTTCACCGATAGAAAGCTGTTTTATCCCTGAGTGACAGAGGCTATATTTTCTGCGGAATCTGCGAGCAACAGCCAGTACTTAATAAAATACAATTGTCCAATTCAAATCAAAACATTTATTGGCATTATACAGGTAATTATAAAAGGCATTGCAGTTACAATTAGTAAGCTGTACACCAACCTATTAAGGTGTGCAAAGTTATAGAATTTCATTATTATAAAATAAATAACAATTATGTTAAAACAAGATCAAAATTACATACATTTAAATTAAAAATATAGGATAGAATAAACTACTTTCCACTGAAAGAGGTACTAAAAATATGCTAAGTGGATTATATGTAATAATATGTCACAACGTATATATATGTGTTTGTTTACATACCTATGTCGTTAAAAAAACATAACTATTGATCTCAAAAATTTACATCCTGATTACAAAAAAGCGAACTGTAACAATATAATGATGTAGTTTGAAAGAAGTGCCACCAGGTGCAGTAGGAGACACACGTCTACGTAGAAGAGTTGCCAGGCACGCATCTTACTGAACGATGCTCGATATACGCGTTTCACATTCTTGTACAACTTCTTGTCTTCATCTAGATACAAACGATATTCGTTTAAAATTGAACCTTGTGCAATTATTAAAGCCAACGTTAATTGTCACATACCAGTATTACTCGATAGTAGAATATGAGTGCAAGTGTCTTGAGAATCCTCCATAGTTATATAGAATGCCTCGCAGGATAGACTTAAGATAATTTGTAACATTAAGTTCTTTGACATCCAAATAGATGAGTACACTGTGAATAACAAAGCTGTATACTGAAAAAAAAAAAAATAACAGCTAACTTTTTAGTTCTACCTGGGTCACAAAATGTGGCATTTTATGACTCCTGCTAAGAATATATTATATATATACAAATGTTCACTACATACGTGCTCCTTCGTTCCAAGCCTTACTTGATACAATTCTATGAACATTTGAACAATCAATAAGGAATAAAAAAAACTTTGCACAGTATAGTACAGAACCTGGAAATAAAATAATGTGATGTAATCTACTAGAGATCGCCAATTAATTAATAGAAGCAATCATAATTTTCTCTAACTCACCATTTGATGGAAAATATTTTTATATAGCTGGTAACTATGTAATATATGAAAATATGATTGCAACAGTCTACTGCGACACGTTTCATTTTGGTTGTCATTAAATGAGTTTATAACCATAAATTTCCATTCCTTCATTTTATTCTGAAGCAATTTTATGAAGCTGATCGCAAAAATTATGTTAGTATCAAAATGTATAATTGCCACAAAACTAAAAATGTGAAGAATTGGAACAGTTGGGTTTATAATATAATGACTAACACAAGAGATATAAAGTAAAAACTAATAGTAACAGTAATACTGATCCAATTATTCCTGATGTACGTTTTGGAATTGTACTCATCGTTGATAAATCTATGGATTTCTTGAATGTTCAAAACGAACGCCACGCTAGTTTTTGTCTGCACGAGATTAATGATAAAATTAAATAAAAATCCGAAAATATGATAAATGAAGTCGTAATAGACGCAGAACATAGAAAATTTGATATCTAAATAATTAAATAGAAAAATTTCATAAACTCGATACGCATATACAGACATACATATGAGTGTTCCACAAAGTAAAAGACATTTATTAAAATGATTATTTGGAGTTATGACATTATTCTTGATGCGATACTTTGGACTTAACAGAATGGTATGCATTGATGTAAATGGTAAAAATATAGACTGCACATTTTTGTCTACAATGTTATTCGACAAAACTTCTGTTTGACCAGGAAGATCAATAATTTGACTTATCCTTCCGTTGTCAGACATTCTTTCTAAAGTACTCTCCAAGCGCAAGTGAATGTAAAAGTGTCTTCATTATCAATAATAATTACATAGAACAACGGTTTTTTTTGTAAGAAATTGAACACGCTACAGTTAATTGATTGAAAAATCAAATTGAGGCCAACAAATAAAAACACGAACAGATATCTACGAATAAAGATATTAAAAAAATTCAGGGTTAGATAATAAGAAACGTATTATTACTATTTCTTTATTTCAGTTATTTATACTTTGTTTACATTCATTATAGAAAATAAATTCAGGTGCTTCTTCAATCAATTTTATTTATATATTCTGTCTGTTCTTTGTGATCAATTCACCACATCAAAAATGTATTGTATGTACATCAAAAATTTAGATTTTTAGATTTATGCTATAATTATTTCCATATTGCATTTAAAAACCACTAATTAAAAATCTGATGCTTAATTGATGTAAAGTAATATAACATATGTGTGGTATTAACAATCATTGACATTCATGAAAACTACCATATAATCAGACAATATAATCTTCCTGATCGAATTTCAATGACGGTAGCCAAACTTAACAGAGATTAGTTAAGTACCTACGCAGAAGATACCATAGTGCACAAGTTTGTGTGCAAAAACAGGTGTACCCTTTTTTCCTTAATACAGGAACAATGTAAGAATATACTCAATATGAACATCAATATGGATATATATAAGCAGCGCCAGATATTAGGAGCTGTATGTCCAATCACACACATTCACACGTAGGTTACTTTTATGTCGCATTCATTTCATTTATCAAACCCAATAATTAATCATAATCATAATCATTCATTACTTTCACCCTTCATTTGTCAGTGGTAATAAATGTCACAAGATAGTTACTTAAGTATCAGATCTCACCTGTCTACAAATGAATTAGCTTATTCGACGTCTGCCCCCCTAGCCAAGTTACAATCGTTTCGCTCGCGCCGATTGCCTCAAGTAGGCCACGCCCCCGATTCCATTGTTATGACCACGTGACTGAGCGTTGAGATGACGTCAAAACAAAGGAATCGGAGGCGTGGCCTACGCGAGGCGTTCGGCGCGATCGATACGATTGTAACTTGGCTAGGGGGGCTGGTTAGTCTTAGAATAAATAAGGGCTGATGATGATACTTTAAAATCGCGCCAATCACCGAAAATTTTACTAAAACCTGTCTCAGGTGGGAAAGGCATGTTTGCAGGAGAAGCGAATACCACGTTGTAAAAATTGCACTAAGCCTGCCAAAACAAAAGTAAAGGCAGAGGTCGCCCGTCATTGACCTGGTTAGGCTAGAATCGAGAGAGACCTCAAGTTAAACCATTTACTAAAGCCGATAACCCAAGATAGAATATCCTGGCGCCGATTAATGAGGAGACCCGACCCCAAATAATAGGAACAAGAGAGGATAAAAAAGAAGTGACTGAAATTTTGTAGACGCATAGAAAATTAACAAATATACTCAACATGAACAATGTGGATATACAAGCGGCGCCAGATATCAGGAGCTGTATGTCCAATCACACACATTCACACGTAACTTTTTCTATGTCACATTAATTTCATTTATCAAACCCAATAATTAATCATTATCATTCATTACTTTCACCTTTCCTTTTTGCAGTAGTAATAGGTTACAAGATAATTACTAAGTATCGGATCTCACCTGAAGTGAACCAGATTACTTTTTAAAGACATCTTTATGAACAAATATACTTATAAATACGCGTTAAATTACAAAATCCGAATCTGAAGACTTGGGAAAATTACTTGTTGACAATAAAATTATTTAAATGGCGTCATTCACGACTCTGGCATTCTTAAAAGCAATCTCAGATGTTAAGTAGTCTAAATGTTGTTGTTGCATTGAAACTGAATACCATAGTTTAAAGTAGGTAATAACAGTAGCATTAAAGAAATGAGAAGCTATTCAGCTTCTCATTTCTTTTTCTCGGTATTATATAACAAACTGATAAAACCAGAAACACTGACGTCCGAAATGAAAAATTATTTTTTGACATCTAAGAGCTATATTTCACCGGGATACCATGGCGGCGCGACCAGTTGCGCTGCCTTGATGTTCGTAAACTACCAAACTAGACACCATACAGACACCAGAGTCGCCACACCACGCAGAGGCAGTATCAAAATGGACCTAATGTGCACGCGTCCGAGTTGGTCGCGCCGCCGAATTGGTTGCGCAACCAAACAAACACCCGGTGAGTAACTTTTTATAGAGCTGTATACATTTTGTTGGTAGCGGCGACTAGTCGCGCCGCCATAGTGTCCGTAAGCCGTAAGCTACCAAACTAGACACCATACAGACACCAGTCGCTACATCACACTGAGACAGTATCAAAATGGACCTTAAGTCCCATCTTTGATGTGGCTGGAAAGACCTCACGGCGTCCTTACCTACCGCATGACGCAGGTCCTCACCGGACATGGTAAGTTCGGGAGGTTCCTGCACCGGATTCGTGCAGAAGAGACGCCCGTGTGCCACCATTGTGTGGACCGCCCGGAGGACACGGTGAAGCACACGGTAGAGCTGTGCCCCGCTTGGGCAGAGCACCGCCGTGTCCTCGTGGGGGTGATCGGCGGCAGCGATCTCTCGCGCCGGGCCTTGGTACAGGCCATGGTCCGGAGCGAGGAGGAGTGGCAGGCGGTTGCCTCCTTCTGCGAAGCCGTAATGCTAGAAAAGGAGGCGGCCGATCGTGTGAGGCAACGGTCCTCACGCCCCAACCGCCGCCGGGATTCCGATCCCGATTTCCAGCCACCGTAGGTGCGGGCTTGCGGACGGCGAGCAATGGGTGGCTCGCCGTCCGATCGTCCGGCAACCGTCCGGACCGAGCTCAAGTCGTCGACGGCGCGTAGTGTTCCACGCGCGCCTCAAGTACTGGGGCCATGGGTGATACGAAAGAGATCCCCGGGGCCCTGGAAAAAATGGCAAAGAAGGAACAGGAGTGGGTTTTTAGTCAGTAAAAGTCTGACCCTATCTCGCGCTCCGCCCAAGAGCGGGGGATGTCATGAGATGATTTTCCCAACCGAAAAAAAAAGTGCACTCGTCCGAGCTGGTCGCCAAATAGGTAGAGCAACCACACGGCCACTAGACCCCCTAGCCAAGGTACAACCGTTTCGTGTTGAATTCCGTTCTCCAATCGGTAACGTCTCGGTGTCAGCAATTGTAGAAAACGATAAGTTGGTAGCCATGTTGACGCGCCTGAGTCGGCCGCTCGTTCTACAATCTCGTTCTACAATAACGAAGGATGTAGCGTTGAACACTGTAGATACGGTAACAATTCGTTCTATCATTTTGAACGATGTGTACTTGGCTACGAATTTTCTATTCGTTTGTTCTGACCGCGTCACTTAACGTTGAGATGATGTCATTCCCATACATTTGATTAGCGTTAACGATTGCAGATTATCAACTGGCTAGGGGTGCAGGTGAGTAACTCTCTATAGAGCTGTATACAATTTGTAGGTCACGCCGCCATGGGGTCCCGGTGAAATATAGCCCTTAGCGTTTTTACTGAGCTGTCGAATGTTTTTTTTTTGTAAAAGTTTTTTTAATATGTGTAATACTAATTTATAATAATTAACTGTAAATATTATATTTATAGTTTTTTTTCATATTTTTAAACCAATTTTTATTCTAAAAAAAATAAATTATTAGATACATTTGCAAAAACAATTTAGAAACTAGTTAAAACAATGAAACTAAAATGTTACTGATCATATTTGTGTAGTCAAAAGTAAAAAAAAAAACAAACAAAATCCCTAAATTGTCCACGAAAATTTATCATAATCAGTAAATTCATAATTGAATCATTCATTCACAACAATTGCTACTAGAAAAATACTACGGTCAGTGTATTTCCATTTTGATCGTTATTTGTTCAATTATGATCAATGGCCTGTACAATGTTTCCATAAATTTAGTGACATTTTAGGATATAAACAAACGCTAATAACTTTGCTGTTTATGAATATTACCGATTACTAAGTAATGAAATTAACCAAAATATAGGGAGCGATGGAAATGGAATTCTTGTATTGCTTTCTGTATTTTTGTTCGGATATTATGCAATTTAACTTATTTTGTTTTTTATTCTTGACATTGCTCACAGCAATGAAAATATTTTACATATTGTAATGATCCAAATCATACACAAAAGCATCGATTTTAGTAAAAGTGTCCGGAGATGTATTAACTGGAATTGGATTTCAGTATGGCTGATACTAGATCTGTAAAACTATTTTACTAAAAACTTTTCTGTGTAGTTTGTTTAAGCACTTTAATATTGTGTATTATGTTTCTGATTTGACATTACTAAGTATTGATCTTCATTATGATTACGCTTTTCAAGTTCTTGTATTGTTAAAAAACTTTATTTATGAATGGATCGAAAATATTCGAATAATAAATTATGCGCAGGGAAATGATAAAACATATTGCATGAAGTTGTTAAGGACGTATAAAAATATTTTGAAAGCGTATGATGTGTACAAGACAGCATCGCAAGTTATGGTAAGTTTATTTTGGTTGGCACTAGTACGAAAATAAAACAAAGAAATATTTACACGCATGTATGAATGATAAAAAATTCAAAATGTCTCTCATTGTACATAAAAAATTCTTAACATTAAAGCTAACCATAATAGAAATATGAATTCTTCCAAAAACTTTATTAAGACTGATTAAATTTACAAGAACAAAGTGTTTTCACGTCGTAGCACTAAGAAAAAATAAGTCTGGGAGGAAAGTGGACACAAGTATCTGAAAAGATTATAGAATAAGACGTACTACACCGATTTCGTAATAAATATATTAAGAAGAAACAAAAACTTATGTAACTTTTTTTGGGATCGGAAATAATTAAATAAGTTTTTCCACCACGGTAACTCTTTTGAACAATTGAGCAGACCAACTAATCTATGGTATTGCGGCGATCTGATGGTGCAGGCTATGGCCGAAAATAGCAAAACTAATACCTAATTTAAATATTATTGTTTGCAGGTTTTACGGAGTATACCTACTCAGTGTATTTGGACGAACCTTGTGTTACGTAGAAGTTTTGTTACAAACGACAGACCAACATAAAAAGGTAAGGAAGATGACAGTACTGATGTACATTTAATATAACTTACTTCATCTTCTGCTCTCCTAGTAGCCCAATGTCTTGTAAAGGCATCTATATTGCAACTGGGTTATGAGTTCATAATATAAAACAAACCTATTTTTTTATTGTTTCAAATATTCAATAAAGGAAGTTACTTTATGTAAAATGCTGATATTCAGATACATCATGTTATACTAAAACCAACTCCAAATATAGTTAAGTTACGGCTAGGCTGAAGATGAGTGTTTATTTTAAAGATCTTAATAGATCCCTATTGAATAATAGGGACTGAAAATTATTTTAAAAGCAAATGTCATTTAAAAACGAATACAATATTACTCGTACTTTTCAGCCTATGAATTGGAAGATCGCTACATCAGTAATATGGCTAACAAAAGACATGGTACTAGTTGTCATACAGAACGTGACTGTGAGAAGTTCTACATCGCCATCGAGGAAGCCGAGAAGACTTGTATACTGCAGATAAAAAATAGAAATTATACAAGGGAGCTATAGCATCGCCATCTTTCTGTCTTTAACCCGTATACCTTAGGGTGTTTTTCTCCCTTCCCTATCAACCGTCACGGTTTCACTAACTCCCTTTTCTTTTACATCACAACTCACATAATCCATCTAACTTTCTTTTGGCCTTCTTTACTCTCTCCATTTACACACAATTATATTCTTCTCTCTTTTAGTAATTTAAACTCTGAAAAAAAAAAAACTTGGCCTTTCAAGGACAGTGATAAATTTTGCTATCCAAACTCATCATGTAAGATATTAAAGACCTATGCACCTAATGTAGAGTTGATGCTTAAGTTTAAGATCTCTTAAAAATTATTTAGTATTGTTAACAAAAATAAACTAGTGCGCCTCACCATCAACGATTGCATCACTACTTAGCATCATGTGGGATTGCAGTCAAGCACTAGTTTATAAAATAAAATAAAAAAGATTCAATGTTTATACTTGATATGCAAAGGCGATCACGGGATTCCATTGGATGTCTGAATCATACACTAATCGATCGATGTGTCGATGCTTGGCGGTTGCTTTTGTCCAGTGGTGGACATTTTTGGATTGAATGATAAATTGAATGATAAGCATAGAAAAAACTTTCTATAGCTAATGAGGAAATGTATCTTAATAAACTGTAAATATTTTTTTTTTAATATGGTTTAATATTTACTTTACAGAGAATCAGGAACGTCTTTGCAAGAACGTGATACAAGCCAATCGGTCGGGCACTAAAATGACCGCTTCTGGTTTATTCTATATAGACGATATATTGGTAGCACCAATATCTTTACTAGGACTAATTATGCTGTTGTCCTATTAAAGTTTGCTCTTCCTTATGAAGAACGAGAACTGTCCAATTAAGAATATTATAAAAGAAAATACATACAACGAAATACAAATGATTGTATGTGATGCGTCCCGCTATAGCTTTGACTCTAGAGTCCATACACTAGCATTTAAGATGAACCGAAAAACGTTATTTCTTGGTACCATTTACCGAAATAAATAAAAAAGGTAGAATAAAACTTTCACCTAACCTAAAAAAGGGAGACCAAAAAATTAATAGACTTAAGGGAGTGCCTAGATGACGATGATGGAAGATTATGACCTATAGGGACAACCTTAAATAAACTGTAAAAAGAACAAGAGAAAAAAATTACAATTGTGAAATAATTAATTCAATAGACTACACACATTATGTAAAATCGATTTTGCATGTAACGGATGTCACAAGCGAATAAATATTTAATTTATAAATAACTAGCTCTTTGACAGCGACTTCGTTAGCGAGAAAGTTTTCATAAAACCTTTACTATCGTTCAAACTGTGTTTTGAGGGTTTATTTTGATAGTTATTTGTTTTGATTAAAACTAAGAAATAAGAATCCCCCAACAATCAGCAATTTAATACGCTTTAAATAGGAGGTAATTTTGAAAACTAACTAACATTCACGCATCTTGGTACAAGGAATGAAATTTTAACCCCCTGTAAAGTTGAATTACAAAAACACATTCTTAGTGCCCGCCTACGTCATAGAAGGAAGTCTTGGGCAAAATTTCACGTTCCAAGTCCCAGTGGTTTCGGCTGTGGGTTAATATGTTGTTGTATGCCTTTTTTTTTTGTTGCTGAGATGGAAAATCCTCATGGATGTCCTTCGCCTGGGGCAGGCGAAGGGGTCTGTCAGACTCTTACTGACTATACCACCTCGGTGCTCCCTCCCACACTTGGACCGGGGATCGTGGGAGCTGATACGCCATCCATGATCCCCGGCTAGTGCCGGCCCGCCTACGCGACGTCTAATAGGGGTGCGCGTGGAACACCTTGTGTTGTTGTATGCCTAAGGCATGAAGTCCGCCTCTGTACCTTTATGAGCATAAAGTATTATATAAATAAATAAGAAATTAATGTCAGTCAGTTTCTTCTTTTATATTTATAGATGTTTTATTTTTCTTATTTAAAGCCAAAAACATCTTTGCAAGAACGTGCTGCAGACGAAGCGTTTGTTCAGGAAGATGACGGCGTGTGGTCTGTTCTGTGTAGATGCTACTCTACAATAGGTTTGATTTTAGCTATTACGCCGTTGTTATTTTGCAGTTTACACTATTGTACAGATATTGTTTTTTGATAATAAAAGTGATTTATAGTTTGACACTTTTAATTTCAATCAATCAATTTATTTTGATGTTATAAAATCATTAAATTAATTCTCCCGCTCAGAGTGGAGTAAAAAGGACCTTGCTATTTTCAGGAGGCACCCATGTTCTTTCAGTTGCCATTTGTGTTCCAGCCCCCCTAGCCAAGTTACAACTGTTTCGTTTCTATTCTCTTTTCGTCGACCGCCTCGAGTCGGATACGTCTCCGATTCCTTTGTTCTGACGTCATTTCAATGCTCAGTCACGTGGTCAGAATAAAGGAATAGGAGGCGTGGCCGACTAGAGGCGATCAACGAAAAGAGAATCAAAACGAAACGGTTGTGACTTGGCTAGTGGGGCCGGGCCGCAGTGACTTTTTCAAATTCCCGTTTCATTATAATTTAGGTGTCTTTAAGCCTAGAATGATGGATCTTAATAAACTAGTGCGCCTCACCATCATTGATTGTATCACTGTTTACCATCAGGTGAGATCGCAGTGAAACACTAGATTATATCGACTATAAAAAAAACAAAAAGTAAAAATAACCCACAGCCTTTATCATAAATACTAGCTTGAACCTACTACACTCCTCCACATAGGCTCTAAGTACGCGGTATTTAGTGCAACCTTTGGCTTCTCTCATTCAACTGCTTCCCACCCTACAAAAATCATTGCCTTCCCTGGCCAGAGCTAGTCCCTATCTGTGTTTTACAATTTGCTGTTTCAATCCTACTATAACTTTTTTTTATTTGTTGACAATGATATTTTTTTTGTAAGGTTGGAAATCATCCAATGACATCTCCTGCCCTTGGGTGGGGCTGGAGGGCGTGTTAGACTTTTGTAAAATATCAGATCGCTGCCACCGAGCGCCCCTACGAGGATACGGCAGTGCTCTGCCCATGCGGGGCACACCTCTACCGTATGCTCCACCGTGTCCTCCGGGCGGTCCACACAATGGGGCAGGAATCTTCCGAACTGACCATGTCCGGTGAGAACCTGCGTCATACGGATGGTAAGGACGCCGCGTTGTCTTTCCAGCCACTCCTCAAATAGGGGACTTACTACCATAATTGTGGCAAGACCAGCCAGTGCATTGGGCATGCCACAATTATGGTGGTAAAACCGACAGCGACTGTCGCAACCCAGTGGTTGCGAAATTCGCTGTCGCGATTCTACCATGAAATCCAGCTGGAACTCTGTCCGTCAGCGGAGTTTCGCCCCGGCGTTGCATCTCCACATGCAGATCGTGCGTTGACAGTGATTTAAGAATTGAACTGAATTACATATTGGTTAGTAGGTAATGTAGCGACATCTATGACGTTACATAGGAACTAAAATTCAAAATCCTGCATCGCGTTATTGAAGTTCTCCTCGCGATTAGAACACAGTCTGAAACCTACTATCGGGCAGTTGCCAGACATAACAGCCATCTAGTCGGAGGATCCTCTCTTTTCAACAGACGTTTGCGGACACCCTATTCCGCATACAAAGTAATTCGATGTATCAATGATTAATCTGGCACCGTCAGAGACATTATATCATATATAGTCTCAATCTAATTGGAGGTCATGCACATATTATTTGGTAATTTAAAATAATAAAACCAAACCATTACATGTTTTATCAATTAATTATGAAAATATCTTTAAAAAGCCTACTAAGCAAATGAAAATATTTGTTTGCACTTTTAACGTAATTGAAGAATTATATGTGTCTCTAAAACGATCAATACGAACTCCGTTGTATTTTAAACGAGTTTGTTACGAATCACACGAATCAATAATTCTAAATTGTAAAATCATGCCGAAGATTTTGTTATACCCAGCTGAAGTTTTACTCAACAACAGACTAGATAAAGCAGTTCAAAATTTGTTTTACCCCTTTAACTTACTACAGACATTATTGTTCTCATCAAAATTCTGTATCCGAGACAATTATATTACTTCTAGAGGGAAGAAGTACTACGTAATAGCGTCCTTATATCTCTTTTCTTTATTTGCGAGTTGTTGCTACCGATTACTAAGTAATGACATTAACCAAAATATGGGGAGCGATGGAAATGGAATTCTTGTATTGGTTTCTGTATTCTTGTTCGGATATTATGCAATTTCACTTATTTTGTTTTTTATTCTTGACTTTGCTCACAGCGATGAAAATATTTTACTTATTGTAATTATCCAAATCATACACGAAAGCAACAATTTTAGTAAGAGTGTCCGGAGTTGTATTATCTGGAATTGGCTTTCAGTATCAGCCATTTTCTGTACAACTATTTTACTTATATCTTTTCTGTATGGTTTGTTTAAGCACTTTAATATTGTGTATTTTATTTATGATTTGACATTACTAAGCATTGATCTTCAATATGTGTATGCTTTTCAAGTTCTTGCATTATTAAAAAACTTTATTTATGAATGGATCGAAAATATTCGAATAATGAATTATGCGCAGGGAAATGATAAAACATATTGCATGAAGTTGTTAAAGACGTATAAAAATATTTTGAAAGCATATGATGTGTACAAGACAGTATCGCAAGTTATGGTAAGTTTATTTTGGTTGGTACCTGGATGAAAATAAAACAAAGAAATATTTAAAGGCATGTAAGAATGATAAAAAACTCAAAATGTCTCTCTCACATAAAAATATCTTAACATTGAAACTAACCATAATTGAAATATGAAGTCTTCCAAAAACTTTATTAACACTGGTTAAATTCACAAGAACAAAGTGTTTTCACGTCGTAGCACTAAGAAAAAATAAGTCAAGGAAGAAAGTGCTCACAAGTCTGTAAAAGGATTATAGAAGAAGACGTACTGCACCGACTTCGTAATAAATATATTAAGAAGGAAAAAAAACACATGTAACTTTTTTTGGGATCGGAAATAATCAAATAAGTTTTTCCACCACGGTAACTCTTTTGAACAATTGAGCAGGCCAACTAATCTATATTGCGACGACCCCGTAAAATATAGCTGGTCAAGTTGGAAAAACAAAAGAATGGACCGATAAGCTGAAAAAAAAGAAAGAAAGACAACACGACTAAGACTTCATTGTTTTTAAGAAAGACTTTACCTAGCAGTCGGATAGTGCAGGTTAAGGCAGAAAATAGTAATAGTAATAGCTAATTTAAATATTATTGCTTGCAGGTTTTACTGAGTATACTAAATGTATTTGGACGAACCTTGTGTTACGTAGAGGTTTTGTTACAAACGGCAGACCAACATAAAGAGGTAAGAAAGACGACAGTGCTGATGTACATTTAATATAACTTAATTGATCTTCTGCTCTCCTAGTAGCCCAATGTCTTGTAAAGGCATCTATATTGCATCTGGGTTATGAGTTCATAATATAAAAGAAACATATTTTTTTATTGTCTCAAATATTGAATATAGGAATTCACTTTATGTAAAATGCTGATATTGAGATACATCGTGTTATACTAAAAGCAACTCCAAATATAGTTAAGTTACGATTAGACTGATGATGAGTGGTTATTTTAAAGAGCTTGACCATTCAATAGGGACTGACAATGATTTTAAAAGCAAAATATGTCATTTAAAAACGTATAAAATATTACTTTTCAGCCTATGAATTGGAAGATCGCTACATCAGTAATATGGTTAACAAAAGACATGGTACTAGTTGTTATACAGAACGTGTACTGTGAGAAGTTCTACATTGCCATCGAGGAAGCTGAGACGATTTGTATACTGCAGATAAAAAATACAAATTATACAAGTATACACCATCGCCATCTTTCTGTCTTTAACCCATATAACTTGGGATGTTTTTCTCCCTTCCCTATCAACTGTCATGGTTTCTCTAACTCCCTTTTCTTTTACATCACAACTCACATAATCCATCTAACTTTCTTTTGGCTTTCTTTCCTCTCTCCTCTTTACACACAATTATATTCTTCTCTCTTTTAGTAATTTAAACCCTGAAAAAAAAATGTTGGCCTTTCAAGGACAGTGATTACATTTTACTATCCATCTCATCATGTATGATATATATGCACCTAATGTAGAGGTGATACTTAAGTTTAAGATCTCTTGAAAATTATTTGGTATTGTTAACAAAAATAAACTAGTGCGCCTCACCATCAATGATTGCATCACTACTTAGCATGAGGTGGGATCGCAGTCAAGCACTAGTTTATAAAATTAAAAAAATATTCAATGTTTAAACTTGCTTACGCCAAGGTGATCCCATTGGATGTCTGAATCATTTGATTTTATTAATGATGCTTTTGTACTGTATTTTTATTTTTGTTTTTAATTATTATTTTAGAATTTGTATTAATTATTTTTGAATGTTTTGTTTTTTTTTTTAATAATTATTTCCAATTCTTTATTATAATTGTAATGTGAATATTTGTACGCCGTTGACGGCAAGACACAGTGTTCATTATATATTGACATCACTTCTGTACTTTATGTTTACCTACCAATGTTCTACAAATAAAAAATCAGAATCTGAATCATATACTAATTGATCGATGCTTGGCGGTTGCTTTTGTCCAGCGGTGGACATTTTTGGATTAAATGATAATGGTAATGATAAGCATTGAAACATTTTTCAATAACTAATGAGGAAATGTATCTTAATAAACAGATTACTGTAAATATATTTTTTTAATATGGTTTAATATTTACTTTACAGAGAATCAGGAACGTCTTTGCAAGAACGTGATACAAGCCAATCGGACGGTCACTAAGATGAGCGCTTGTGGTTTATTCTATATAGACGCTATACTACCAATATCTTTACTAGGACTTCTAACTAATTATGTTGTAGTCCTATTACAGTTTGCTCTTCTATAAATTAAGTTATTATAATATTCGTGTCAAAGAACGCTTTACCGTTTCTATATTATTTTTTAGCCTTATCTACTAATTTCGGTTGTTATGAATAATATACATAGATATTAAGAACGACTCCATTTATTTATTTCCCCTTAATAATATTCCCAAATAATTTTGAAATACGATTTCATTGGAATTCAATAGTTTTAGTTCATTAAGAACGGCCATTAATTTAATTACAATAATAATGCTTTACTCCACGAAACTTTACGTTTCATCTTTACAATAGTTTAACGCATTTATATTCGGTAAACAGACAGCAAAAGTCGTAAATAGAAAATGAGTTTAATAAATAATAAAATGAAGCCAATAATAACCATAGTTCCGCAAGAAATATTACTTGACAATAAACTTGAAAAGGACATTAAGAAAATTATATATCCAGTGAATTCAATGCTGTCACTCTTCCTATCTTCGAAATATTCTATAAAAGATGATTATATTATTCCAAAAAGGAAACCGCTTACAATTTTATCATTGTTCTATGTGATCTGTGTATATGGGTTGGTTATAAATCGTTTTTTTATTGAAGAATTGGATGATACTATGGGAATGAATAATAGTGATATTGTCGTTATCTTCTTTGCATTTTTTGTAATTTTCTACAGTGCCGGGTTTACCATTCTTTTTATCCTGAACATCATTCACAGTGATTTCAATATTACAATCATTTTACTCATCCAACGAATTTATAAGGGCTTAGACTTTAGTGGAAGTTTAAAGAAGGTCGTTCGATGGAACTGGATCTCAATTTTAAGTGTTCTCTTCATTAATATATTTCTTCGTTTCTTGTATGGTGGAATTTATAATGATTTCAATTGGCCTGACCTTCTCCTCGATTTAATGTTCATTACCATTGATATCAATTTAGTTTATGCTATTCTTGTTATTGTATTATTGCGGAAATATCTCGAGACATGGATTGAGGATGTTCTTACGGCTAGCGAAGGTGGAGAAAAAAAAACCGTACATTTGTTTGGTGTTTACCGAAATATTATGGAAGCATATAATTTATATAAGAATATTTTTCAATTATTGGTAAGATTTTGTAGATTTTTTTAAGCTTTTATTATTATTTCTGAAAGATTTCAAATACTATTTATTTATTTTTAAATAATGTTTCAATTCACAGATATTATTCCATACTGTTGATACATTTTTTCGAAGTATATGCTACTTTGGTGTTATATTGCAAATTTTGGCCATGTCAGATGCTCATAGCGAAGAAGTAAGCATTTTATTTTCATTTCATGAAATATACTTGCTCTAGTGCTTTTGTATTTGGTTTTTAAAATCTTCCTTTTGTCGTAATGAGCCAACTATTTAACCATACCTTTATAAACTTTCAGGAGAAGATACAGTTTTCATTGGTAATCTTTGTAGTAGCTCTATGGCTGTCAAAAGATGTATTTCTAGTAATAATACAATGCGTACATTGTGAGAAGTTCTATATTATTATTGAGGAAGCTGAAACGTCTTGTATACAGCGTTTAAAGAATAAAAACTATTTTGGTGAGTTTTTACATCATTTCGGGTTTGTTTTGGGTGTGGTGTATCGACGATTTCGTTGGAAAGTGTTGGAAAGCGAAACATGATGCCGTCTCTTCGTGTGCAATAGTGTATAATTTTTTATATTTTCTTTTATATGTATTAGTTTACAATTATGTAAGATTATTTGTGTATTTTGCCTATGGGCCTTAGTTGCCGGATAATGATAAAGAGTTCTGACGGATTTGTAGATCTTGAAATCATCTGCGTACATTAAAAACTTTGTATTATGAAAGCAACTGCCTATGTCCTTCACAAATATGTTAAATAACAGTGGTCCAAGAATCGAGCCTTGAGGAACACAAGATGTTACTACAGTGGTGTTTGATTTGTACCTGTTGATCACCACCCTTTGACAGCGGTTTGATATGTATGAAGCAAACCAACGGAGTAAGTTGCCACGGATTCCGTTGAAAGCAATCTTATCCAGCAAAATTTTATGATAAATATTATGGGGCTACAGAGGGAGGAAACAACTTGACCGCGTACCGTGTTCGGATGCTCTCTTTGTTTCAGGTGTTTGAGCCAGCCGTCAACGTTTCGGCCCAATGACTGTCGGATCAGGTGCGGGTCAAATTATTTGTGTGTTTTGCCTATGGACCTTAGTTGCCAAATAATAATAATAATTATTTTTGGTACGTTGTTAAATTTATTTATAGGGTCAGAATAAATTAACGTGTGTCATCTATAACCCCCCCAAAATACTTAAGAACAAGCCATGGATAATAAAAACCATGAAATTAATTCATTTTTGTTTGTTACAGACTACGAAGAAAATCTTTACAGTAAAGTGATACAGATAAACCGGGGTTCCTTCAGTAAGATGAGCGCCTGTGGCCTGTTCTATGTCGATGCCTCTTTACCATTGCAACTGATAAGCATTCTTAATAACTACATCATTGTGATGCTGCAAGTCGCTTTCCTTTAGATATCAATATCATAAGAAATCAACTTCAAAGAAACATTAATAAGTTATTAATCAAAGGATGAATAACCAAAAATATCAAGATCATGAAAAGCTTTTTACCATTTAAGCCCCAAGTTGGGTGCAGCAAAGACTATCTCCACAGGTGTTCTCAGACGGTTTCGATCTTCAGTGTTTGTGTGGCGTCTTTCTATTGACCATATCCAACTTTCCTTCCTGCATCACGTGGTCAGGCACCTGTTTACGTAGGGAGCTAATGACAGCTTCAGTGGATGGCAATGCCGTGGCCGAATACTGGGCCAGGCAAGGAATTTATTTAGTTTTGCCATTGACACACTAAGTGTCTAAATACACTATGCCGAAGATCCGCGACCGAAGTTCCGTGGCTTTAGGTTCCAACGTATTCAGCTGATACGACATACCATTAGTGCCGAACTTATGCGGCAGAAATTCAGTTGCGCAACTTTGTGTGTATTCAGTGTCTCGTGCGATGTCGTGGCATCGTGTCGTGTTATATAAATAGCCGGACAGATAGACGCCAAAACAAAGTGATCCTGTTAGGGTTCCGTTATTATTTTAATAAGTACAACGGGCGGACACGCGGGGCGCGGGCATGCCTGCCTCCGACTGCTCCCCGCCCCGGATCTTCATATAATGTGTGCTCTACAGAATACGCTGCCGCCGAATTGCCGCTGAACTTACGCCGGACCGAAGTTCGGCTTTATGCTATAACGCAATGTAATTTCAAATAGCATTGCAGGCGTAATCATGCTGAATTTCAGTCACATACCTTCGGCATAGTGTGTTTAGACACTAAGAAGAAAACTTGGTATTTAAATGTAAAAACTTGAAATTAAAAAAGAAAATAATGTTACCTTGTTATGTGACATTATTTTCTTTGGAGGTCAACATTTACTGGTACACAACTTCATTTAGTTAGACTGATAGAAATACAGAAATGTAAAGGGGGGATTAAATGTATCAGTTTATAGACAAACCAATATTGAAGACTGAAGTATGTTACGCAGTATTCAAGTAACATGAGCACGGACAGGAAAACGATGACGACTTATAAAAATATATGATTTAAATAGAATGAAGGATAGGTTCTAGTTCTGGTTTCTACTGATTAATTCATCTTTGGACGGATCGTAAAATCTTTAAATAATAAAGGGGATAAGTCTTTTGTATATTACTAAGAAATTAAATAAACATTACAAATTATAATACTAGCTGCTGCCAGCGGCACATACTCCCAGGATACTGTACCAAGTTTCATAGAAATCGATTCAGTAGTTTTTGCGTCAAAGAGTAAGAAACATCCATAAATACAAACTTTCGCGTTTATAATATTAGTAGGATTACAAAAGATAAAACATTAGAAATACTTATATACCTATAATTATATACATATTATATTTTACACAATTTTATAGAAGGAAGGGAAAATGAAAAGAATGTTGGTATTTATACTGTATATTTCTTTGTAAAAATAAATTTACAAGCCACAATGTCTTTCAATTAATTGAAACTATAACCAGGTCTTCAGCTCTTCTTTCCAAAACCAACGTGCTAGCAAAAAAACATTCAAAAATAAAATTGTTATAGTTACTCCTAACTATCTTTTGATATAGTTATGCTTGACTATTTGGTCATGATCTAATAAATCAATGATTACCCGTTCATAAAAATTATAACATACATAAACGTATGAGTCAGCCAGTTTTTAAATATTTATTACAATTGTCAGCTAACAGATGCTAGTTTCAGTCAAGCCCGTTCGTACAGCTCAAACCCAACAAGGATAGTCGGGTTGACCACGCTAACTACAGACCACTCTCAGTAACGTTCACTCTGTAAGAGTACGGAACGTGTACTCAACACTAAGCTCCTGGCACACCTAGAAAATAATGATATCCTAAGTGACCAACAACACGGCTTTCGCCGAAATCGGTCAACTGAAGATCTTCTAGCATATGCCATCCAGAGTGAGGTCATCGAGAGGCACGGCGAAGCGCTTGCCATCTCCCTCCACATCTCGAAGGCTTTCGATAGGGTCTGGCACGAAAGCCTTATTGCTAAGCTTACTTTTTTCGCTTCCTTTCTTCTCTTCCTTTGGATCGCAGACTTCTTGAGTGACCGGTCCAGCCGAGTGGTCATCGATGGCTGTTCGTCCGGACAAATGGCTATTAATAAATGGGTCCTTCAAGGGTCAGTGCTCTCGGTAACATTGTTCTTGCTGTACATAAACAATATGCTTAAGTCCGGTACCTTTAGGTATGCAGACAACAGCACTAGTACTGAGAGTTACATGTCCAGCGCGCGAGCTAGTGGGTCACAGATCCAGTCTCTCCGAGAGGCAATGGTTTGAGCTCTTGAACTTGTTCTGGAAGACAGTCTCTGAATGGGGCGATGCCAATTTAGTCAGATTCAAAGCTGCTCAAACTTTATCAAGTGCAAGTTCGATCTTGTATGGAGTACTGCTCTCATCTTTGGGATGGATCTGCCAGATACTAGCTCGATGCACTTAAGACAATTGAGAGGCAAGACAAGAGGATCATTGATAATGATGCACTCGTTGAATGAAGGCTTCAAAGTCTTGAGCATCGACGTCTAGTTGCTAGCCTGTCAGTTTTCTACATGTTGTATTTCGGGGAGTGTGCGTCGGAATTGCACAGCCTGATTCCGCCAAGTCCATTCCATCTTCACTCCATTTTCGTGTCTCTGTGATCTTGAGGGCTATGCCGGTAGAGCTACTCATGCCGGAAGGCCTCAAGTGAGAGACCAGACCAAGAGGAACACACAGGAGGTTTTGGAGAGTGGGTTCGCCTCTGGTACATGTCTGCATATCAGACATGACCATGATGGCGAACGTGTTTATTGGGGACCCCACCCCATTGACAAAAAGGCAAAGCTGTGTTCAGCACCACCATGAGCGCGAGTAATAAAAATAATATTACCCCAGGAGGGTACCTGCATGCAGGAGAATCCCTCCCCGAGCAGAGCTCGGGCTGCCCCTCGTATTCTGGGGGGGGCAATTACCGCCTCGGGTCTTCGGACCCCGTACCGTCCTCTGTGGACGCACTGAGCCAGGGTGGCTCACCCGCCGGTAGCGCGGAGTCCCTGGGACCCGCCCCTAGCACATCCGCGGCGCCAGCGGGTACCGATCAGGCCGGCAGGAGCTTCGGCCTTAGGGAGGTGAGCAGAGACGCGTTGTCGGATTCCGATACCGGATCCTCGCTCACCCCGGAGATAAGGGAGGTTGCAGACACCCTTCCCAGGAGGAACCAGTTCCTCCGGAAGCGCCCCATGTCGGGAGTCGGTCAGGGGTCGTCTTCTGATGAGGCTTCGGCCCGTAAAATCTCCACCGCTGGGCGGGGGGCGGGTCGCAAGACAGGAAGGGGTAGGGGGCTCACTGCCCAGGATGCAGCCAGGCGATCCCTGGAAACCGCCAGGGAGGGGCGCCACTCCGGGGCAATCAGCGGTCAGGGCAGTCCCTCGGAGCCTTCTGCAAGCGAGCCAGATGGCATGGAGGAGGCGATGGCCAGATTTACCGAAGTTGTGGTCGCCGCCTTAACAAGCGTGTCTAAAAAAAGGGAGAAGTCAAGGAAGAGGGAGGCTATCTCCCAAGGCAAGGCCTCAATTACGGAGGCACTGGGCACTATCTTGGAGCCCCTCAATAAGAGGATTGGGCGGCTCGAGGCGGACCTGGCTAGTCTCCGAGGAGCTGGCCCCGAGACGACGCCAAATGGAGGACGCAAACGGTCACAGCCCCAGCCAGAGAGCGAGGTGCTGACCCTGTTGCGGCAGGAGCTAGCTGCCTTCCGGCAGCAGCAGCAGCAGCAGCAGCAGCAGTTCCAGCAGCGAGTGCAGCAGCAGTTCTCCGTTCTGGAGGGCATCGTGCTGCGCCCACCGCTTGCGGCCTCCGGCCAACGGAAGGTGGCGTCATACGCCGCCGCCGCCGCGGTCCCAGCTGCTGCGCCCAAGCCGGGCCAGTCGGGCCAAGCAAAACGCGGGTCTACGGTGGTGTCGGAACCCGCGAGGCCAACCCCGGCCGCTAAGCAACAGCAGAGGAAACCTGCCCCCCCTCCTAAAAAAGGAAAGGCGGCAAAAGCTCCTGCTATGGCGGTGAGCCGGCCTCCTTCGCTATCCCAGCCTGTAGATTCTCCGGCCGACGCCGAATGGCAAGTGGTCGGAGAGAAGAAAAGGGCGGGCAAGGCGGCTAGAGCGGCCAAGAAGCGCGAAAGGCGGCAGCAGCGCAAGAAGAGGGCCCTCGCTGCTAGACTTCGCGCCCCGACATCCGCAGCTGTAGTGATCACATTACAGCCAGGTGCGGAAAAGAAGGGCGCGACCTACAACGAGGTGATGACCAAGGCGAAGCGGGCGGTGGACCTCACCGAGTTAGGCATCGCCGGGGGCCTACGAATGAGGACCACTGCAACCGGAGGCCGCATGCTGGAAATCCCTGGTGCGGACAGCGGCCCCACCGCGGACGCTCTGGCGGAAAGGATACGAGCGTCCCTAGACGCGGAGGTGGCCCGAGTATCCAGGCCCACGAAATGCATCGATATGCGTATTATGGGCCTGGACGACTCCGTGACGGAGGACGAGGTGGTGGCAGCAGTCGTCAGGACGGGAAAGTGTCCTGGCGACCAGGTGCGGGCAGGCACTATCCGTGCTGACAACACGGGCATGCGAACCGTCACGGTGACCTGCCCCGTGTCGGCGGCCAAGGCCATAACTGGGGAGGGCCGAAGGCTCTTGGTGGGCTGGGTTTCAGCGCAGGTGAAGCTGCTGGAGCCCAAACCTCTGAGGTGCTTCCGTTGCCAAGTGGGCCACCATGCAGGGGTCCACTGCACCTCGGAGGTGGACAGAAGCGATCACTGCTTCCAGTGCGGTCGGACTGGCCACAAGGCCGTAGCCTGTAACGCTGCACCTCACTGTTACGTGTGTGCAGCGGCTGGCAAGCCCGCCGACCACCGGGCTGGGAGCAGGAACTGCGTTCCCCCAACCAAGTCAGGGGTAAGGGCAAGAGGCCCTCCCCCACCACCGCCGTCACCACCGCAGCCACCGCTGCGGCCACCGCCGCAACTGCCGCGGCAGGGCCCTCACAGGGGGCTCGGGAGGAGACTGTAATGGACTGCCTATAATTGCTCCATTACGGCTCCTCCAGGCGAATATCAACCACTACGCCCCCGCTCAGGATCTGTTGCTCCAGAGCATGGCGCAGTGGTCGATTAACATCGCCGTGGTCACCGAGCCGTACTACGTCCCACCCAGGGCTGGCTGGGTGCAGGATCTGAACGGCTCGGTGACATTAATCTCGTCAGCCGCCGCCGGAACCCCGTCCCTAGAGGGTGTCAAAAGGGGACAGGGTTGCGTGGCAGCACGGTTCGGGGACATCGCAGTGGTAGGTGTATACCTCTCCCCGAACCGAACTCTCGCCGATCTCCACAATTCCCTTATGGAGCTGAACATCGTCGTCGCCGGGTTTCAATCCCTCCCTGTGGTTGTTTGCGGGGACTTCAACGCCAAGAACTTGGCTTGGGGTTCCCGGTTCACGAACCAGCGGGGCCGGATGGTGGAGGACTGGGCCCTGGAGTCAGGCCTGGTCGTCCAAAACCGGGGTTCTGTCCCCACATGCGTGCGGATGCATGCAGGGCGAGTCCGTGATGGACATATCGTTCGCAAGCCCCGCTCTGTCTCCGCGCGTCATTGACTGGCGCGTCATGGAGGGGGTGGAGACGTATTAGACCACCGGTACATCCGGTTTGATGTCTCCGCCCAGACCTCGACCGCGCCGGTCCGACAGAACCCGTGTGGTCCGCGGTGGGCACTAAAGCAGCTGGACCGGGAGCTCCTCCTGGAAGCCGCTATCGTCCAGGCCTGGGTGTCAGCACCGGACAGGCCTGTTGACATAGATGTGGAGGCGGAGTGATTCCGGGAGGCCATGTCGGAAATATGCGACGTGGCAATGCCCCGAGTCCGGCCAGGACGTGCCCGGCGCCAGGTCTACTGGTGGTCGCCGGAGATTGCGGAACTGCGCAAGGCATGCGTTGCCGCACGGCGCCGGTACACCAGACACCGCAGGCGCCGCATCCGCCCTCCGGATGCGGAGGCCATAGAGGCGGAGCTGTACGAGGGATACAGAGTGGCGAAGCGCACCCTCCGAGCGGAGATACGGCGAGCCAAACTACAGGCCCGCGACGTTTGGCTAGGGACTCTGAACGGAGACCCATGGGGACGCCCCTACAAAATGGTGCGGGATAAGCTCCGCGCCTGGGCTCCCCCGCTGACACAGAGTCTCCGGCCCCAGCTCGTGGAGGGCGTAGTGAACGCTCTGTTCCCTCCGAGCGAGGAGCATTCTTCCCCGCCAATGGCTCCGCCTCCCGTGGTGTCCGACGCGGACCACGACGGCGATGACGATGACACTCCGGAGGTGACCGAGGTAGAGATGAGTGTGGCGGTACGAAGGCTAAACGCTAAAAATACCGCCCCAGGACCCGATGGCTTGCCTGGGAAAGCCTGGGTCCTGGCCATGGAGGAACTCGGGCCTCGACTAAGAGGGCTGTTTAGCGCATGTTTGGAGAGGGGCCAGTTCCCACTGCGTTGGAAGACCGGGAAACTGGTCCTTATAGCGAAGCCGGGGCGTCCTGCGGACTCTCCGTCCGCATACCGGCCCATAGTGCTGCTCGACGAGGTGGGCAAGCTCTTTGAAAGAGTAATTGCAGACCGCCTCGTCGCGCATTTAGCGCGGGTGGGGCCGGATCTTTCGGACAACCAGTTTGGCTTCCGCAGGGGGCGCTCCACGGTGGACGCCATCATGCGCGTGCGAGCCCTCACGACGGGGGATGCAGTGTCCCGGGGCAAGGTCGTAGTGGTGGTGTCCTTGGACATCACCAACGCCTTCAATTCCCTGCCCTGGAGTAGCATTAGGAGGGCACTCCGGTATCACCAGGTGCCCGACTACCTCCGTCGTTTGATCGAGGCCTACCTGAAGGACAGGTTTATCATTTACCCCGGTCACGAGGGAGAGTGGAGACGGCGAGAGATGTCGTGCGGTGTTCCGCAGGGATCGGTACTAGGACCGCCTTTGTGGAACATCGGGTACGACTACGTGTTGCGCGGCGACCTCCCCGACGGGGTCAGTGTGGTCTGTTACGCAGACGACACGCTGGTCCTGGCGCAGGGGGAGTCGCACCAGGCGGCGGCCGAACTAGCGACACGCGGGGTTGCGACAGTCGTGGATAGGATCCAGGAGTTGGGACTCGAAGTGGCACTGCACAAGTCCGAGGCCATGTGTTTCCATGGCCCTCAGAACGCGCCACCACCGGGTTCCCAAATAACGGTAGGAGGGGTTCGCATCGACGTCGGGTCGACGATGAAGTACCTGGGACTTGTCCTCGACAGTCGGTGGAACTTTGTGGAGCACTTTCGACGTCTGACTCCCAAACTGGAACGGACCGCGGCTGCCCTAAAGCGGCTCCTGCCCAACCTTGGGGGTCCAGACGCCTCCTGCCGGAGGCTCTACGCGGGAATTGTTCGGTCCATGGCCCTTTACGGGGCGCCGGTGTAGGCGCCGTCACTGCAAAGGCGACCGGCGGCCATACTGAACGCTTGCCAGAGGGTCATGGCCATTCGGATGATACGGGGATACCGCACGATTTCCCGCGAGGCGGCGAGCCTTCTTGCTGGCCTGCCACCATTGGATTTGGAGGCAACAGTCCTTGCACGCATGCACGATTTGCGCGTGGAGATGCAACGCCGGGGCGAAACTCCGCTGCCGCGCCAAGTCGCGGCATGGCGGACCGAGTTCCGGCGGGATCTCATGGTGGAATGGCGACGGCGACTGTCGCAACCCAGTGCTGGGCACGCTACAATAATGGCGGTTAGTCACCTCTTTGAGGAGTGGCTGGAGCGGCAACACGGCATCCTCACCTACCGCATGACGCAGGTCCTCACCGGACATGGCAAGTTTGGGAGGTTCCTGCATCGGATTCAGGCGGAAGCAACGCCCGGGTGTCATCATTGTGTGGACCACCCAGAGGACACGGTGGAGCATACGGTGGAGGTGTGCCCCGCTTGGGCGGAGCACCGCCGTGTCCTCGTGGAGGCAATTGGCGGCAGCGACCTTTCACGTCGGGCCTTGGTTCAGGCTATGGTCCGGAGCGAGGAGGAATGGCAGGCGGTCGCCTCCTTCTGCGAAGCAGTAATGTTAGCGAAGGAGGAGGCTGCACGCGTGAGGGAACGAAGGTCCTCACGCCCTAGCCGACGTAGTTCCGACCCCGACTACCAGCCACGGTAGACGCGGGCTTGCGGACGTCGAGCACTGGGTAGCTCGCCGTCCGGCTGTTCGGTAATTAACCGCACCGAGCCCAGTCGTTAACAGCGCGTAGTGATCCTCGCGCTCCTCAAAGAGATGTCAGCAAACCGTAGGGGCCCAGTGGGGCCGATGCCCGCTAGCTAGGACCGCGGAGAATTTCCGAAAGGGCAACCCGTAGTCCTAGTATGCAAAGGGTAATTGAAGGATACAGGTGTGGTTATGCTCTTTGCTACTATGCCGGTCGCTCCTATTACTATCGGTATTACTTCTGTAGGTGTGTGCCACAACCGCGTTATTTCAGTTTTAAGCAGATGGTATTTGCTTAATTTATATTTCTTTAGGCCCTATGTTATAATCTGATGGTACTGTTACGTCTATTAAATACGTTTTATTTTCTGTTTTATTTACATTTATTATATCTGGTCTATTGTGTGTAACTGTGACATCTGTCTGAACTGGGATTTCCCACATTAACTTTGCTGTTTCATTTTCTTTTATTTGTGGTTGTGTTAGGGCTTCCTGCCACCAGAGACTAGCAACTTCAAATTTGTGTTTTTTTGCTAATGCCCAGAAAATATACTGTACAATGTTATTGTGGCATTTGGTGTAGTAAGTGCCAGCAAGTTTCTCACACCCAGAGATAATATGTTGTGTGGTCTCGTCTTTCGACAAACATAGCCGACACTTGCCGTCAATAGGTCATTTCAAAATATCTCTTTCGAACTGTTTAGTCATAATAGCTTGATCTTGTATTGCAAAAATTGAAGATTCTAATGATGATGAAATGGGTTGTTTTTTTAGCCAATCGAAAGAGTATTTTCTATCTATATTTTCTTTTTCTAATACTGCTTTACAAAACTGCCCATGTAGTGGCTTGGTCCTCCATTCCTCTATTGCTTTTTGTGTAGTTGCCGCTTTTATCTCTTTATCTGTGTATTTATTACTTTGTGCTAATCCTATTTCTAGTGCATTTGTTCTAGATTCTTTATATATTGAGTATTTCTCTTTATCTCTATCATGCCTAACTATAATTTTAACTATGTCATCCTGCTCATTATCTAAGTATTGCTTGTATTTTATTATTTGTGTTTTATGTAGTGTTTCTACATTTGTTAGGCCTCTCCCACCCTCTTCTATCGGTAGATACAATCTAATTATATCTGCTTTTTGTTTCTGTGGTTTATTAATTGCTAAAAGTTTCCTAGTTTTAACATCTATATTCTTTAAGTCACTATTTTTATAATTAATTATACCAAATAAATAGAGTAGAACCGGCACCGCATATGTATTAATCGCTTTTATTTGATTCCTAGCATTTAATTGTGTAGTTACTATTGATTTTATTCGTTTAAAGTATTCTTTTTTCAGTTGTTCTATTATTTTGTTATGATCTATTTTACCTGCCTCATTAATACCTAAATATTTATACACTTCGTCTTTTTTCAGGTGTTCGAATTTCAATCCACTTAATAGTATGTGTCCTTCTCCATGCTGTTCACTGACTCTACCGGCTGTTATATGTAGAACGTTACATTTATTTAATCCAAACTGCATTCCTATGTCCCGCGTAAATATTTCGGTACTATCCAACAAAATTTTTAAACTATTTTTATTATTTGCATAAATTTTCAGATCGTCCATATATATTAGGTGATTAACAGATAAATTACTCTTTAGTTTATAGCCTTTTAATATGTATTTGTTAAGTATAGTTGAAATAGGGTTTATACCTAAACAAAAAAGTAACGGCGATAGTGAATCTCCTTGGAATATTCCTCGGCGAATAACTATGGGATCAGTGGTTACAGAAGCGTTCCCGCCACGGGCTGTCATGATAACATTCCATGTAGGCATGACCATTTTCAGAAATTCTATGATAGCACTCGAGCACTTGTATAACCTCAACACCTGGAGAAGCCATTCGTGCGAGATGCTATCAAATGCCTTCCGATAGTCTACCCATCCCATATTTAAGTTTTTCTGGCACTGATGTGCATCTTCTAGTCTGGCTTTGTTAATCATGAGGTGATCTTTGCACCCCCTGGCGCGTCGCCTGCATCCTCTCTGTTCTGGAGTGATAATTTCGTTAGATTCACAATGTTTGTACAGTTCGTTTGATAACACGGAAGTTAAAAGTTTATACATAGTCGGTAAGCATGCTATTGGGCGCCAGTTTTGTGGTTCTTTAGTGTTCCCACACTTGGGTATCAGTATTACTTGTCCTGTTGTAAACCAATTTTCTACTGAGTCTCTTTTGTTAATAATTCTGTTAAATAGTTTTGCTATAGGTTCGTGTGCACTTGTGAGATATTTTAAATAGTAATTTTGTATTTTATCTATACCAGGTGTTTTCCAGTTATGTTCCTTAAAGCTTCTCTAACCATCTCTATATCTATTTCTTCAAACCTATGCTCTTGTATGTTTTCTGCCTCCTTTCGAATCTCTGAGATCCATGCCGCATCTTTATTGTACGAGACAGGCTGCGACAGTATCGACGACCAGAAATCTTGGATTGTATCTTTGTTTGGGATTTCTGTCGGAGCTTGTTGTTGATAGCCATTAAGAGACCTATAAAAAGAATGCTGATTTTCGCAAAATCTTTGATTTTGGAGTTTTCTATTATTCATATCGTCGTACCTTTTTATCCTACCTGCTAATGCTTTTACTTTCTGATTTAAAATTTCTACCGTATTATCGAGATCTTGCTCGGTGAAAATATTATATTTATGGAATAGATTGTCTCTAATATGTATCATTCTTCGAGTGTTGACTCCTCTTTTTATTTCTATGAGTCTACCTAGCTCTTTCCTAATGCCTTCAATTTTATTCTTTATTCTTAACTTCCAAGGTGGTTCTTTTTTAGGTTTTATTGTGGACGACGGAGTATATGGTTTTTGCCCATTAGCTGTTATCAGGGTCTTGGCTGCCGCGTATATTATGTCATTTATTCCGCGGAGAGTATTATTAGTTATAAGTAGATTTTTTATGTAACCATTTATTGATTTAAAATTAATTATAAATTGTTTGTTAAACTTTGGTTTCGGCAAAAATTTTCTATCAATAATCAACATTTCTTTTGTTTCTGCTAGAATTTGTAGGAACTGAAGGATGATTGGATCTAGGTTATCATTTACTTCTACATGTTGCGGTAGCAATTCAGAATGAAATGGTAATTCTGGTGTTATGTGCATATCATGAGATATTGTCGTGTTAACATTGTCTAGGCTCAAATCTATGTTAGGTGTGATAGCTACGATTGGTGTTTGATGTAACTCTGTTACTATAGTAGTATCGCTAATATCCAAGTTTATATTAGAGTTTGTCTGTAGTAAAGACTGTTCGGCTTTTAATTTAATTTCATCTAAAAGTTGAGTGGATATGAATTTACGGGTTATAACACTACGGGCTTGATTTGAAAGGGTGTTTCCAGTGAATCTATTGACTTTAGGGTTGCGTTGGTTCCTATCTTTAAATAATTTTTCAAATCTTTTTATATAACCTGGACCTTCAGCTTTTGCTCTATTGTAACAGAACATTAATTCGTGTAACTCTTCTTGTGACCACTTTCTTCTTGCATCACCGTTGTGTGAACTTGTCGTGGTCGCATCCGACGCACCGGCAGGACTCGCAGGACCATTTCGGTCCACGTCCTGCAAAATATCATCGGCATCCCTGATAATTTCGGCTGTGACCTCTTCGGATTCCCCGACTCTCGCCCGCCTGTTCAGCGAAAAGCCACTGACGGTCCGCATGCTGTCACGTCCAGCGTCAGCTCCAGACATGCCCCGGCGATCGCCCCCGGGCAGCGGCATTAAACGTATACTATCATTATTATTCTCCATATTGATTGGGGTTTGCCAGAGCCCTGTTGGTCACCTGCGTAGAGACTTCATTGCAGGTGTCCGCCTCTCACGTGAGCAAAGATGTTATACTCGGAATATTATATTATATTATATTATATTATATTATATTATATTATATTATATTATATTATATTATATTATATTATATTATATTATATTATATTATATTATATTATATTATATTATATTATATTATATTATATTATATTATATTATATTATATTATATTATATTATATTATATTATATTATATTATATTATTATATTATATTATATTATATTATCTTCATACCACCAGGCGTAGAGCGATACGCCACCGGTACATGATGGACATCTCACCTATACGTACAAAATGTTTTGGGAACACAATTATTATGCGTACAGCTAAGGAGTGCAATTGCCTGCCGGAGTTTCCGTTTCCTGATGGCTACAACCTGGTGATCTTTATGTCAAGAGTTAATGTCAAGAGCACGCTTTATCGTCTACCGCATCTTTGCTTTCCATCAGGTGAGATAGAGGTTAAGCGCAAACCTATCAACATTTAAAAAAATCCTGAATATTCGGCCCTGTTTGGTCAAAACCGAATTTCCTGTCGGAACCAATTTTTTTGCCCGAATGTGGCTAAAACCGAAACTGAACCTGAATTTTGCAAGTAAGATTTAGATCTCGCTTTTAGTTCTCGGCTCAAAAGAAACGTTATTTACATAAATAGACTTTTGTTGATGATAACGCAGCTACAAAAAGTGCGCTGTACTACTAGGACTAAGACTGAAATACATTCGTTCCCATCAAGGTGACCTTGGTTGGAAAGCTAGTTTGGTTTGTGTTGCCGCTACGTGGATGTAAACCACGTAGGTACCAACTACCCCTTGTCATATGTATTCCTACTCATAATTATTTTATAGAAAAGCAAATTGCAACAGTGCAACAACGTAGGTCATGAGAAGTGCCATCAAAGATATTGGTAGCGTAGCGTCTACATACAACAGGCCACATGCGGTCATTTTGCTGAACGTTCGGTTTGCCTGTAGGACTGTTTTGCAAAGACGTGCTTAATCATCTGTAAGAAAACGTAATAAGTAGTATTGTTATCAGATTCTTCTTTACAAGCTGTATACATACTGCCTCAGCTTTTTCAATTTTTCGCATTGTAAACTAAGAAAAAAATGCTAATAATATATCTTTTGTTGTCCATAGAATTATCACCGTTGTTATGATCGGAGACAGTATAATTTCAAGCTGCTGAAAATAATAATATAATAATATGTTTTTGTTATCTTTGTATTTATACGAAAGATTTGTTTTTCAATATTGTTGTAAAATTATTGAATATATTCTACTATCTATTACGTATTTCGATTACTTGCATATATCACTAGATATAAGTTGAATCTCTATTAAGAAATGCCTGATTAAAAAGACGCCTACAGTGGCCGGAAACCAGGATCGGAATCCTGCCGCCCGCAACATTCAGTTTAAAAGTTTGACATTCTAATTACAGAGAAGCACATGACAAGATAAATGTGTAGGTCTCTTGTAATAGCTTCATTAGACTATATTCGATATTTAAGCTCTAGACTGACTAAATTATTATCTTTAAAAAAACATTACCTACATATTGTACGTCTAATTATTTCATAAAAAAGCGAATTGCAACAGTACTATAGAATAGCTAGTGAGAAGTGCTATCAAACGTATTGGCAGTGTAGCGTCTATGTAGAACAGGCCACACGCAGTCATCTTACTGAACGATCTATTCGCCTGTAGCACTTTCTTACACAGACGTGCTTGACCATCTGTAAGAAAAATATATGTAAAATTAAGTAACTTTTCAACACACTTGCTCAGGAAATGACTCTTAGTCTTATTGCACTGCACTTAGGTATATAATGACACTCATTACCAAACTGTGACATTTTGATTACCATTACGCACTAGTGCTATAATGTAGTTAAAGCCTTTTTATTCAACCTCTTTGTTCGTAAACCAAATTTTGAATTCAAATAAAATTCCAATTAAGTTATTGCGTTCAATAGTTTTCAACACACTTACTCAGAAAGTGACTCTTAATGCACTGCATTTAGGTATATAATGATACTCGTTACTAAACTGTGACATTTTGATTACCATTACGCACTAGTGCTATAATGTAGTCAAAACCTTTTTGTTCAACCTCTTTGTTCGTAAAACCAATTTTGAATTCGAATAAAATTCCCAATAAGTTATTGCGTTCAATAGTATATAACTTAATATCTTACTTACTTATGTCATACATTTTACAAGTAAAAATGGACTTTAACTTGTACAAACGATTTATATAAGAAATTGAAATGGTGGTTTTTAGCGCCAAATTATGTTTTTAAAGACGTTTCTTTTTCGTGACAGTCATGTAGATTACCAAAAGAAATGACTCGAAGAAACAATTTCAAACGTATTACTTAATAAAATGCAGGTAATAAAAAAAGTTGAAAGTGTCAAAAAACCTCACCGCAAAAAACGACTACAAAGTGTGATAGTATTTGCGATCCAGTCTAATTTCAATGAGATAGAGACAAGTGAATCAAGATTGTATTTACGATACGGCAATACGTACTTGGGCAGTTCCTGTTTGCTAAGCGCCGTATACACGCTGACTCAGCTTTCTTGATAGTTATATAGAACTTCTCGCATTGAATACTGTGGATACATACCAACAATATATCCTTAAATATCCACAGAATCGTTACTAGTAACATAAAGGGAGACTGCATTTTTTCGATTTGCTGGAAAAGAAAGCTCAATTTTTAAATCTTATTATATGTATAAGCGAAGCTGTATTTTTATGTTAAGTTTAATGTTGATTTTGATGTTGAGTTTGATGTTGTTTATTTTTATATTGACTTTTTTTCCGTTTTTTTTTAACTTAACAACCAATTATTAAATAAAGACTATTGTGTATCCTCATAATCTTACCTCGACTTGTGATGTGGTTCGATTTTCTAGCATTTTTAAACAAACTTCCAAAAAAAATAAGTTGCGAGTAAATACATTGACTGTAGAATAAAGAATCTGCAAAAGCGTAGTTTATTAAGATCAGTCAGCTGAAAGGCAATTTAGTTAAGTTACTAAATTAGTTAATAAAATACTAACCAGTACTTGAAAAACGGTCGTATATATTTTATACGAGTCGAAAATATTTTGATAAATAGTAAACAATTTGATATAATATAAATCATTTTCTAGTCCATCACTTAGTTTAAAAATGATTTTGATCCATTCATTGAGGTATTTTGTTAACAACACCATAACACGAATTGCAAAAATACAATCCATGTCGAATTTAGTGATCATGATGTTACGAAACAGTATTGGAAAATCACACGAACTGTATCTAAACAATTTATAGAAAGCCAGCCATATTAAGATGTTAACACCAAAAGTAATAAAAACGGAGATCCTGTTCCATATGATGTAAGTTCTGACACTCTTATTAATATCAATGAATTTGTGTATTATCTGAATTTTTATAATCAGCAAAATGTTATGCTGACTATGAACAATGATGAAAATGAAATAAGTGATCATACCAAGAAGTAAGTAAATGTAGGAGAATAAAATCGAAATCACAGTCATAATATCACTGTGGGTATTATTATAGTCTATACTGGATTGTTTGAAATACATGTAATAAATAGTGATTACACATGCATAACACACACTCAAAAACGACAATATAATATTGCTCTTTCTGTTAGGAGTAATAAAATTATATTGTATAGTATATTTAGAAGAAAACAAGAGAATTAGTGGATAGTGTAAAGGATAAATTATGTTTTGAACATCCGCTTCTAGACAATTATTTAGTAGTACTTCAGGTGGATTCAAAACTATGTTTGGTTTTATTTTTTTCTTAGAAAATATGTTCAAGAATTCAAACGACATTGTTGAAAACGTAACGGTATTATTTGATGAGACTTACATCACATTAAACCTACAAATAATTAAAGTAATAGTGCGTTCTTATAATATTACTTTCTATGTATCTTTGATCGTATCATTCGTAATGATATCGTATAAGTTGATATTACAATTATTTTTAAAGTATGACAGCGTTAGACATAACATAATGTTATGAAAATATAAGCACTAATTAACCTTAATATATTTTCAGCGTCATTCGGTGCAAAATCATCTTCGATTTTGTTTTTGACTTTATTGTTGGTAGCTCTGACACTTTTTTACAGCACAACAAATTCCAAAAATATCAGCACTGGTCGACAATTACTCTAATCACTAACATTATAATGGTGAAAGTTTGTGAGTTAGTCTGCGTGTATGTTAGTTACTTCTTTACTCTTAAACGGCTGATAGATGAAACTTGGTACATGGGTGGACTGTGTCTTGGAATAGCACATAGGGTACTTTTTACCTCGAGAGTGTGTTCCCTTGGACAATTATTTTCTACATTCTTTCTTTTATTTTTCGGAATTAATTTCCTCGAACGATATTTTGCGATTAGTAAAATTTGTGGTAATTATTATAAAATTTATGTACATATTTGTTGTGTTGTAATTGTTTAACCTTTTAGTTATCGTAAAACATAATTAGGATAGAAATTTATTACTGAACACTTTTAAAAATGTCATTAAGGTCATTAGCTGAATTAGATAATTCATATTAGCATAAATTCTTATTATTAGCTTATATTGTGTCCAACTGCTGGACATACCCTTAACTCCTCTGCCTTGGGTGATCCCTGGACAAGTTTGCCTCGCGAACATGCTGGAAAAGTGGCGGGGCGTCCAAAACACAAGCGTGTCTGACAGAGTGACCCGCGTAGTGGTATTGGAATCGGTTCAGACCACTGGATTCATGTGGCCGCCAATTTATAAAAAGTAATTACAAACACATAATATATATGTGCTTTTTACTACTGGCGCTCCCGCCCTATTTGTCATGTTATGCTATTTGTTTTTATTTTTATTTTTGGTGTACAATAAAGGATATATCTATCTATGCGCGTGAGCCCAATCACCTGCATATGTAAATTAAAGTGAGCGATGTTGCGTTGATCACCACTGTCAGACATGGAAGGATGTCATTATGCCGTAATTCTATTTGCTAATGTCACTTCCCTTACTTTTAAAGTAGATAGGAAAGATGCGGATGTCTTGCATGTCAACGAAAGTCTTGCTGTTCTTTTGAAATGGTTCGCAGCTAATAATCTCTTATTAAATGCGAATAATACTATATGAATAAAGTTCTCATTACCGAATGTCCCGCAAGTTTTTTTTTTGGCTTCATTCTAATTCTTGATGGCAACAAACTTCATGTTATTACGGAAACTGTGTTCTTAGGTATCGAATTAGAACTTTTTCAGGTTCAACTTTTTCAGGTCTCAGACGCATATGTAGTAAGAAAAATAAGGCAATTGACAGATGTAGCCACAAGCTAGGGTAGTTTACTATGCCTATTTCTACAGTATTATGTCTTATGGCCTTTTACTGTGAGGATCTGCAAGTGATATAGACTCAATTTTCATATTACAAAAGAGAGCAATCCGGGCTATTTATAAAATAGGTCCTCGCGAGTCCTTCAGAAATAAATTCAAAGAAATCGATATACTGATTCTGCCTTCTCTATATATCTTAGTTATTTTGTATGTTCATAAAAACCTAGGACTGTTCAAAATTAGAAGCGGAGAAATTGTATTACCCAAACGGAGATTAGCTAAGACCAGCAAGTCATTTTTAGTAAACAGCATACGATTTTGTAACAAGCTGCCAAAGCGGTGACTGAACTTAGCGAGGGAAAGTTCAAAACCCGTATTAAGTGTGTCCTAACCAAAAATAAAAACTTTTGAATTTTGAATTGTTTTGCCAGTAATGGTCCAGAATATACCATCTACTTGCGGTTACAATAAAATTGACCAAAATGGCCACTTACATGTTAATGAATGAGACTTTATTGCAACAAAGAATCAACAAAAAGTATGGCAAGTACTAAATTATGGTGCGCTCTTATAATTGTTTTTATTTAACATTTAATTGAACATAAAATACGATTGTAAACAGCCTAATAGTAACAAATTAAAATGTGAAAACGATGTCACACGAAATGAAAATTTATGTTTTATTTCAATATTTTTTGTGACAAACCAAGACCATTATGCAATTATTAACTATGTTACGGAACAATAATTTAATAAAACAGTTGTGATCATTACTTCAAAGGTTTAGCGTTTTTAAAGAAAAGCGAATTGTAACAGTACAACAACATAGCTAATAAGAACTCTTAACAAACGTATTGGTAACATAGCATCTATATAGAACAGGCCACACGCGGTCATCGTACTGAACGTTCGATTTGCTTGTAGTACTTTCTTACATAGTCTGGTTTGATCATCTGTAAGAGAAACAAAATGAACAGAACTAAAGTTAGATTAGATAGATAGACAGACTTCAGCTTTAGATAGATATCAGCGCAACTTCTTGTTCGAGGAGGAATGGCAAGCAGTCGCCTCCTTCTGCGAAGCAGTAATGCTAGCAAAGGCACCATGCAGCCGCTTGGCTACACGCGTGAAGTATTGGACTTTCTCACGTCCCAACCGCTCGGACCCCGACCCCAATTTCCAGCAATCGTAGGCATGGGCTTGCGGACGACGAGCAAGAGGAAGCTCGCCGTGTAGCCGTCCGGTAACCGTCCGGACCGAGCCCGAGTCGTCGACGGTGCGTGTGTTTCACGCGCGCCTCAAAGAGTCAGCAAAAACGAAGGGGCCTGGCAGGGCCAAAGCCTACTGGGGCCATGGGTCGTCCTGGAACGCAATGCAAAGAAAGAACATAGGAGTGGAATTTAGTCAGTAAAAGTCTGGCAGACCGTCGCGCTTCACTCTAGAGCGAGAGAAGTCATTGGGTCAATTTTCATTAAAAAAAAACACAACTTCTTGTAACGTACTTGGACAGTCCTTGTCCTTTATAAGCAGAATACAGGCGGTCTCAGCTTCCTCGATAGCACTATAGAACTTCTCACTTTGCAGACTGTGATAAATTATTAGGAATATATCTTTAGTTATCCATAAAATTGTCGACACTGCTATCACTGGTGACAGGAAAATCTCAAACTCATTGAGCTGAAACAATTATTATGTTACTTGAAGTCCAATTGGTGCAGTGATTGAGCAATTGGCTTATATAGATAGATGTTCCGAGTCTGAGTGTCTTGTTTATGTGAGTTTATAATGTTTCTTAGTGTAGAGCAAGATTTAAAAAAAAATGGTATTCAGAAAAAATAATTTATATGTTAATTTTTTTTTTCCATTAAAACTAGTTTTGATGTCGGTGGATTAAAAACACATCTTTGAAACCAGTTTCAAGATGCACTTTGGCTTTAAGTAGCATCTAACTGATCTGATGATAGAGTCGTAAGGTAGAAAGCAGGCACGGAAACTTTGTAATAAAACTATGTAAGATACATAGTTTTATTACAAAGTTTCCGTGCCAGTCTAATCTGCCCCCCTAGCCAAGTTACAATCGTATCGTTCACGCCAAACGCTTCGAGTAGGCCACGCCTCCAATTCCTTTGTTCGGACCACGCGACTGAGCGTTGAGATGACGTCAGAACAAAGGAATCGGAGGCGTGGCCTACTCGAAGTGTTCAGCGCGAACGATACGATTGTAACTTGGCTAGGGGGGCTGATCTTATGGTGAAGCTGAAAGGTAGGTACCGTTCGTCTATCATGAAAATAATGTATCTTAGTCGTGCTTGTTGTGTTGAAATTGATATAGACACCATTACCATGACGAGATGTACTGTAGCTAAAAATTATTTGAATTATATTTATATTATTATTCTTAAGGTAATTTACTTTGAAAGATGCACACTATTTAGATTCCAAGTTGCCAAGGTTACAGTTAAATATAACAGAAAACCCAAAAATCATGTGCTAAATAGGTAATGCCACGTGTATGCGAATCTAGACTCATATTCAAGACTAACCCGTCTTCGTGAAATAGAATATACTGACCGCTAGCTTCTGCCAGCAGGGTTGCTTGCGGGAATATACTGCGTCACTGAGTGATACAGTAGAATTTTACTGGTAAAAGACTTTTTAAATCATTCTAATAATTTTTGGGTTTATTCATAAAGAAGCGAAAATACAAAATATCTCTTTATAATATTGTAGTACCTACATAATTTAAAGCTTTAGTGATTTGATAGCAATGGTGCGTAAAAATTTAACATTTATAAAAAAAAAAAACATTTTGGAACATGTACAATACCTCGCTTTGCGATTTTGCTGAATTTAGCAGCCATTGCAGTCGTGACTCCAACAAAATTAAATTACGAGTAAAAACATTTACAACCATGATTAATATCTGAAAGACATGATTTTTTATTAATGAAACGTTGATTATATCGCAACTTCCTATAATATAATTTGATATGGTTAGTATATTTATGAACAGATTCACACAGCCATCACAGATACACATACATGCATATCTGCACTTTGTTATACTGCTGATATTAAACTAACCAAGAATGAGCTCCAAATGTCTCAGCAGTGTGTTTGGAGCACACTACTTGATTTGAAATCAAATGTTCTAAATGAATGATCTAAATAATTAGTTACTTAAAAATGTATGTAATAATATAAAAATGCAGTGAAAAAATCTTTACCAAAGCTTGATTTGATTCGAACAATTTGTAAGCTGTTAAAATGTTCTGATAAATTTTAAATAATTTTTCACAATAAATTTTATTTTCTAGTTTACCGTTTAGTGCCAAGACTAAATCAATCCATGTGTTTAAATATGTTTTTAACAACATTATGGTGCGAATCGCATAAATACAATGCATATCAAACACTGTGATCGTATAGTTAAGAATTGCGTTCGTTAAATCCAAGTAATTATAACCCGTATACGCTATATAATTTGTGACTATTATGTAGATGATAACACCGTAAGCCGTGAATGTTACGATCCAGTTCCAAATGATGTAACTTCGGACGATCTTATTAGAATCAATATTTTCCTGTATAATCTGAATTATAACAATAAACAAGATGTTATTTCGACTATAAACAACATTAAGAACGAATACCACGAACATAACAAAACTTGAGTAAGAAAATATGAAAATGTGAGTTATTAAAATAATCATATTATTGTGGATATTACGGTAGTAAACATTAACTGTGTCAAAACACAAGTGATAAACACACATTCCTATTGCAGAACACACACTTATGAACGAGAATAGATTACGCATCTTGCCGTTAGGACTAATTTTATTATTTTTTACAATGTATTTTGGAGAGAACAAAAGAAAAAGCAATAAATTTAAAGGATAAAACATTCTTTGAATATCATTTTTGAGATAGTAGTTTAATGTTTGGTCTGGTGGACATAACGATAACTTAGTTTTATTCTTTTTATTTCGAATTAATGAAGAAATCATAATAAACCGTGTCGAAAACGTTTAGTTTCAATATCTATAGATGACAAGGAGCTAAAAATTATAAATATGTTAAATTATAATGCTTTCAATTATTAAACAAATATAACTATGTATACTGATAACACTTTAGAGAAGACATTCAAATTATAGTAAAAGCACCTGTCAGGAAAGATATAGATAATATAAAACAATATTATAATATGATTAGTAGGTAGTCTGTTGGATTCAAAAACAAAAGGGAACAACTAAAATTATTGAACAACCGAAAGTCACGATCAAAAATTTCCTTCAAATTTTACTAAAATTCTCAGAAAAGCGACAGTATTTTTATTAATTATATACTTTAATGTACACTTCATATGTTTATTTTATATATGATTTACAATTTATAATTTCTTGAAATAGTAATATTTTTTTTATAAACTTATATATTTCAAAGGAAGGCAAATTGCAACAGTACAATAATATAGGTAATAAGAATTCGGATAAAACGTATTGGTAGCGTAGTATCCACATAGAACAAGCCACATGCAGTCATCTTACTGAATGTGCGGTTCATCTGCATAACTTGCTTGCATAAACGAACTTGACTGCCTGAAAATGAACAAGTAATAAAACTAATGAGATTTGAAATACAATATGTCACACCATGTGTGACCAAATTAAGATTGTTATTTTTATTTACTGTTGATAAGTTCGTGCTTAACCATTTTCTCATCTGATAGAAAGCGATGACGTGGTCGACGATGGAGCGCGCTTGCCTAGAAGTAACCTATTCACTCTTGACTTGTAGTTTTTTCTTGAAATGATTTCAAAACCAATCTAACTATCTGGAATATTCATTTTTGTACAAAATTTAAAATTCATCGATATTACGTACATTAGTCTGGAAAAAATTGCCCACAGTGCTGCTGTGGGCGTTTTCAAGGCTAGAGTGTATAGGCTCTAGTGTAATTCACTATCACTGATTGCATTACTGCTTACCATCAGGTGGGATCGCAGTCAAATCTTGTTTTTTTATATCAGATGGTTAAATATTGCGATATAACGTAAAAATAAACCGAGACTCAAAGAAACTACTAATTTTGGTTAAGGAATAATATGTTTTAAATAACTATAATTCCGGGTTGATCCGAAGTTATCATAATCATAACAATTCATTGTGCGTACAGCTAAGGAGTGGAATGCCTTGCCGGAATCTGTCTGTTTCCTGATGGCTACAACCCTGGAATCTCTAAGTCAAGAGTGAATAGGTTACTTCTAGGTAAGCGCGCTCCATCGTTGATCGCATCGTCGCTTTCCATCAGGTGAGATAGCGGTCAAGCGCGAACCCATCAAGAATAAAAAAAAATAAAGTACTTACTAAAACAATGGCAATTTCATAGGTAGAAAGACCCAAAATACTACACAAAGTTAGTCGGTTAAACAAACATTTTTTACTGTCTGTTTAACCGATTTTCACTTTTATTGCGTTGACATAATGATTATAAATGCTCCCGGCAGTTAATAGTTGGTATTGTAGCCACTTTTTTGCTTTTAATTTCATCCTCGTGCCTACGGAATAGAAGTCAAAATTGGTTGAACAGACAGTAAAAAAGGGTTGTTTAAATGTCTGATCTTAAAGTGAATGGTGTATAGCTTACATATCAAACGCTACTTTATATTAAATTGAACGAACTTTCTTACGTACTTGGACAGTTTTTTTTTTTTCATCAGTTGAATACAAGTCGTTTCAGCTTCTATAATAGTTTTATAGAATTCCTCGCATTGCAGACTGTGAATAGCTCCTAGTAATACATCTTTAACAAACCACAGAGATTGCGTTTGGAAAATTAGCTGAAAACATTTTTTATTTTATTTAAAACTTGGTGCTTTCAACTCTTTTTATGAAAGTACTTACAGAACTTTACTGCTGGATAGACTTGGATAAAGAACTAAGATGAATGAAACTTTTGCCATTGCTGGCATATATTTTTTTTTTCTATTCGCCAAAAGTGAAAGAAAAGAAAGAAAAAAAAAATTTGGTACAGGACAAGGCACAAACAAAAATAATATTAATTAGGTAAAAAAACAGAAGCAAAAAAAATATAGTTGTGTGCCTCACGGCTGCACCAAAATAGGACCTAAGCTAAGCTAAGGAAGTGAAACCTAGGTAGGTATATTTTAAAGGACTGTATGAGAAATCAATAGCAAAAAAAAAATGTTTACCAACCGTAACTAAACGAAGTTAGAGACTATTTAGTACATTGTGATAGTTTTTTTATCAGATGTTATTTTTCTTAAATAAAAATACTCTATGTCTGATATTTTTAAATTCCCATTCTAAATAATTATAGTTTTGGTTTTGGTGTTTATGGTAAGTACGCATCAAATAAGAGTCTTTTCGATTCGTTAATCACTTATTTTTTTTTACTAGTTTCAGTGATGAAAAACTGCGAGGGTTAAAAAAAAATAGCAGTAATAACCAATTTAGTCTAATTTATCAATGGAAACTTCAACTGCGAGAGTTAAAAAAAAATAACAGTAATAACCAACTTAATCTAATTTATCAATGAAAACTTCAAAATATTACGTATTATATTTTTGTTTCATTATAATATAACGAAAATAGGTAACGCACGACAAAAATATACTAGCGATGCTTCCATAGATGTTTGTTTGATTACGGTTTAAAGACCTGGTTCTTGTTGCTATTGATTACTCGTATTGGCCTCTAACATGTAACCTAGGTTTCATTTCTGGCGAAAACAAAAAAGTATATCATGCCAATAGTTTCCATTGGCTTTATAAATATATATATTAACCCCATACTCCTACACAAGATATATTGTAAAAGTTACATAATAACTAAACAACATTTAGACTTCGAATGTTAAATTTACCGCGATTTGTGATACAGTTGGATCTTTCAGCAATTGTAGTCGTATTTCCAAATAACCTACGTTGCGAATAAATACACCAACCGTTGAATATAATACCTGTAAATAAAAGAGCATTAATAATAACGAGGAATACATTACCTTATAAATTACCTTTTATTATTTAAGTACGGAAGCATTTAATTAAAAAAAGCAAAGAATATAAATGGGGATAAATAGAGAGTAAAAGAGGAGCCAAAGTAAGTATGGATAGATAGTGTGAGGTTTGACATAAAAGGAAAAAAAACAGTTAGTGATAGTGTGACAGTTGATGGACCCTAAGTAACATGAGACAAGGGCGTGAAAACTGAGAAACGATTTATTGCTTTGTCTTCGTTATAGTTTTATGATTCGTAAAATTTAGTTCTAAGTAAAATATCTTACTAATACTTGAAATACGTCCTTGAACAACTTGTAAGCTTCTAAGATATTTCGATAAATATTTAATAGTTTGATACAATATAAATCATTTTCTTGATTTTTGTGCAGCTCCAAAATTTCCTTGATCCATTCATTGAGATATTTTGTTAGCAACATTATAACACGAATGGCATATATAAGATTAATATCGTATGTAGTAAATATCAAGTTACAAATGAAAATTGAAAAAACAAAGAAATTAAAACCAAATTTTGCAATTTGTATCGTGTACAAAAATACGTTAGTAAAAAATACAATAAAAACTGTGATCCAATTGTGAATAATAAAGCTTCTAACATTTTTACTCATATCAATACTTTTATGTATAATCTGAATTGTAACAATGAGCAAGATGTTGTTTTGACTGTTGGTGATGTTAAAAATGAAAACGGTTATAAAGCCGATACTAAGGTAAGTAAATGAGAACGTCATAGTGAGAGAAATAATCAACTTATTCGGAATACTTTTGCAGTTATCGTCAAATATATTTAAAATGATGAAATAACCAGTTATCATAATTGCAAAACACGAACACAAGAACGACAAAATGATACGCTTAATGCCATTGGGAGTAATATGATCATCTTGAATAGTGTATTTAGAAGCGCAGAGTAGAAGAAGTAAACAATTTATGGGATAAAAAATTTGTTGCACTTCTTTTTCCAGATGATTATTCAGTAAAGTTTCTGGTGGATACAATGACAAGTTTATTTTAGTTTTCTTCTTTTGAAATATTGTACTAATCTTAAACATTTTATACAACTTTAACTGTCCGTCGCTAAATAATCAATAGATGAGACTTTGTCTACGTATTGATCGTATCGTTCAGGATTATGTTGTTAATTTTCAAATTACAGTAAAATGCTTTTAATATATAACTGTATCCAGTAGTGATGTCTTCATTATAAGTAGAATATCTAATATCCTTTAATCGATAGGCTTAAAAAGCACTATCACACACTTTAACCATAGTTTTATATTGATCGTCATTGATAAAGGCCCTAGTATAATGATTTACTTAAACACTAAATGTATGTGAGATGATGGCAACAACGAAAGAAATATCAGTGACTGCTAAATGGGCATAAATTCTAATAAAAATGCAAATGGTACGACTCAAATCACGTTTAATTGATCATTAATAAAGTAATGTACAAAAATGCATCATCTTAGCTCCGTCATATGTCAATGCACTACTAAATGTAGGTCGCGGTCAGAGAGAAATCATACGAGCCTAGTGACTAACATGATATAGCTAAAATGTAAAAAAAAACATGTACACTAAAGAAGCAAAAGTCCATAGTAAGTACAGAAATAAAATCGTGTGAAGCGAGAAATGACGCCATCTAGCGTAAAACCAGATTGAAATGTTGCTATTGATAACATTACATTGTACTGTTATTAGATGGCGTCGCTGTGCTTAATTAATGCTTATTATTGTAGTACTTTCTTTTTGTTTCTTTAATATTGAAATAATTTATAATTTATTTTAAAGAGATGAAGATATTAAAATTGAATATTAATTTATAAATATTTGATTATCTATGTGTTAGTTTTCAAACTTGAGAGGGTAGGTTGAATAAGGATTTATAAATAATAACTAGTAGGTAGTATGGAGTATAAATGATACTTAGACCAAAAAATTATGACTAAGCTCAATTGTTTGTTTGCCAAGTTAATTTCGATTATCTCGTCCCAGCGCCTTTCGTTAATTTTTTTTTTTAACCAGGTGTATTGTCTACTTATTTTACCAAAATGAGTAAATATGCATTGTTATATAGATTTAGTAAAAAGAACTCCAATAATTGCTAAGCATAATCAAGGTTAAAACTTGTCAGAAGACGCCAGAGAGACCAGTGTAAATGTAAGTAGTTTTTTTAACTCTTTTACATAACAAAAAACTCCTATATAATAATCATTATTGGGTATTATACATTTATGTTTTATTGTTGCAGAGAAAAAAAGTTGTTCTATGGATATGACGATTTGAAGAAGAGGGTTCTTTAAAACACCATCAAAAAGCTGGCAGACTAAAACTAATAAACATATTGCAGTGTCAAACCATGATAAGGGAGTATACGAAGAAAACGGACATCTGTCGACGAACCACTATGCTAGTTTATTTGACACAAGCGTTGGCACTGTCCGTTGGAGGCTTGTTTACAGAAAACCAAAAAAGGGCAAGATTGCAGTTTGCTTTGGATCACATAAACTTTGATTAGAGTAATATCATGTTTACTCATGAAAAAACTTTTAAGTCCAGTGAACACGGACGGTTTTGTTTGTGGCTACAAGATAATAAATAATTATAATACTGATTTAATATTATTCACTCAGTACTTATTCTCTGTATTAACTGGAGACCTTGTTATGTGTGTTTAACTTAATATCCGTAATTAATACATTTAAAAAAGTTATGAACACTTGATATGTTGTTGTGCAATTTTATAGTTTTTAGCCTACATTTAATCTTTTTGATCTTTGTGATAAAATTATCTGGTCTTTTGTTTGTTTTTGTTAAGGTTACATAAGCTTCAATCCTCTTTCCAATATTGGAAACGAATACTTAAGCTATGGCCTCAATAAGAAATTATATATAATATATAATCTTATTCGGTGATTAATAAACGGTGATTGTTAAATTTGAATAAGAAATTGTAAGAAATAAACATATTATTTTTTTAACATTGCTTTTTTGTTTGATGAGCCTGTTTACCAGCATTTTTTTCGTCTTGCTGAGTAACTACCCACTTGAATATTATATTACAAATAAATATCCAATTGTTAACTTTGATATAATATTCCTACCGATTTCTTTAGTTTGTCATTCATAACTTACAAAAAGTGTGAGTACTAAGTTTATACTTTGTGAGATTGCCTTTGGTCGCTACTTAGCTGTGAGGAAACCAACGCCATCTAGTTTAATTTTGTAAAACTTGAACTTTAACGTGCAAGGGAAAATAGGCGTTAAGGTACCCAAGCACTTCTAAAGGTTCACTGTACGTATGAGCATCATAATTATTGCCACCACTACAAATTGTAGTATAGCAACAGCAATATCGATTCAAGATATACACTAAAAACACAATAAAATATATAAAAAAAAAGATGATCGAAATTGAGTTGGGAATTTTATTCCGGAAAGAATTATGGATTTTTAAAAAAGAGAGCCTGCTGTACCTGGCTAGGTACTCAGGAGATATTATAGTGTTCAAACACAGGTGCAGTCTCGGTTCAGTTTCATAGTCCGTGTTGATGGCAAACCGACACTGCCGAAAGTGATCTGGCGCCTAAAGATCAAAGGTTTTACGTGCTTTCCGAGGCACGGAATAACCACCACATAAATTTTTGAACTCCGGATCTCTACAGAGGAATTCCACACTTCTTGTCCAACCAGCAGACTTAGATAAATGTCTTTTCTGTTAGCGTTCTTGCGAAACGCTATTTACTAGAAAGAAAGAAAGAAAGAAAGAAAAATGAATTTATTTGTCACAACGCAAGGCACACAAACAATATAATATGTAAACACGAAACCGTACAAGTGAGAATAAAAAAATAGAAACACAAAAAAACAAAATAATATTAATATAGATATGCAATTGTGCGCCTCACGGCTGCGCCAAAATAGGTCCAGTTCAGCATGATTGTCAGACAACTAGTGCCTGACGCTGATTTTCAACTGGACCTGAGGTTACTAAATGTATGGCAACGACATTACCTGTGGAGAACTCACGTGACAAGTAACGTGACAGGTAAAGTCATTGCCAAATATTGTTATGCATCAAAGCAACTCTATCTTTAGGTGTAATATTAGTCAAAATTTGGGCGGATTTATTTTTGGGCGGAGCGCGAGGGTGTATCAGACTTTTACTGACTAAAAATCCACCCCCGTTGCCTTTCATACCAGGGCAGAGTCTTCCTTTCAGAAGCAGACCCTTGGCCCCAGTAGGCTTCGACCCTGCTGGGCCTCTATTGATGCTGACATTACCTTGAGGCGCGCGTGGAACAGTACGCGCTGTCGACGACTTGGGCTTAGTCCGGACGGTTACCGGACGATCGGATGGCGAGCTACCCGTTGCTCGCCGTCCGCAAGCCCGCGCCTATGGTGGCTGGAAATCGGGATCGGGATCCCGGCGGCTAGGGCGTGAGGGCCGCGACCTTGCGAGTGCACGTGCGGCCTTTGCTAGCATAACTGCTTCGCAGAAGGAGGCGACTGCCTTTTTTTTTTTTTTTTTTTGTTCCCGGGGTGGAAAATCCTCATGGATGTCCTTCGCCTGGGGCAGACGAAGGGGTCTGTCAGACTCTTACTGACTAAAAACCACCTCGGTGTTCCCTCCCACACTTGAACCGGGGATTGTGGGAGCTGATGCGCCATCCATGATCCCCGGCTAGTGCCGGCCCGCCTACGCGGGCCACCTCAAGCCCGAGGGGAGTGTGAGGTGTCCTCCCCCCGCGACGTCCAATAGGGGCGCGCGTGGAACACTACGCGCCGCCGCCTCGGGTCTTGCTGGATGGGGGATGGCGGACGACCCCGAGTCCACCGTCCCTCCGGACCTCTTTATGGGGGCTGGAAGAGGGCGTTGTCTGCCCTCCGCCGACGCCCGGTTCGCCTGCTGCGGCACGGAAGAGTGGCCACGGCCTCCCTCTCCCTCTCCGCAGCCTCCTTCTACGAAATTACGGCTTCACAGAAGGAGATCACCGCATCCCACGACTCGACGCCTCCGACCATCGAACGAACGACGGCCGGCAGCGACAAGTCGGGGCCCACTTCAGATACAAGGACACAGCGCTGCTACTCCCATGCGGCACACTCTGCCAGTGTGTGTTGCGCCGTGTCCTCCCGACAGTCGGTGCAGTGATGGCACCGAGCGTTCGGCTCCCTGTTTATGCGACACAAGTACTTCCCGAAGCAGCCATGCCCCGAGAGCATCTGCGTCGCCCTAAATGACAGGGAGCCGTGCTTCCTCCCGAGCTATTCGTCGAGCACTGGTCGGATCGCATCGACGGTGTCGAGGCCGGCGGTAGGGCGCAGAAGCCTGTCCCGCCATTCCGCCACCATGACCTCCTGGAGCTGAGACCGACGCAGCTCGATCTCGCGCTGCATCGGTTCAACACCCCGCGTCCTCATCTCCTCGCGCCACCGGTACAGTGAGGTGAGGACTCTCGCCTGCAGTTCCCAGGGCGGAGATCCGGCCAGTGCACAACCCGCCTCGTAGGAGATCGTACGATACCCCCTGATAGCCCTGACGGCCATCGCCCTCTGCGGTCTTCGCAGGATTGCGATGCTGCCGGCCGTCAGGTCAGAAGCCCATACCGGGGCCCCATACAGGGCCATGGATCGCACGATCCCCAAATACAGCCGCCTACAGGCAGTGCTCGGGCCCCCTAGATTGGGAAGCAGCGTTGCGAGCGCGCCTGCTGCGCCCATCAACTTGGGCGTCAGCTGCCGAAAGTGAGGGCCAAAGTCCCACCGGCTGTCGAGAACCAATCCTAGGTACTTCATGGTAGACTCGACAGCGATTTGGACCCCCCCGACCACGATGTGTGATCCCGGCGGCGGCGCCCGTCGGGGGCCATGAAAGGCCATAGCCTCCGACTTGTTGAGAGCCACCTCCAGGCCTAGGCGCCGTATGCGGCTCACCACCCGTGAAACCGCTGCCGTCGCCAGCAACGCTGCCTCCCTGTACGAGCTCCCCCGGGCCGTGACCAGCGTGTCGTCTGCGTAGCACTTCAGGTCCACACCCGGTTGGAGCTCGCCCCTCAGCACCCAATCGTAACCGATGTTCCACAAGGGTGGCCCCAGGACCGAGCCCTATGGAACACCGCACGACATATCGCGACGGCCCTCGCCATCGCGTCCCCTGTAGATGACACACCTTTCCGACAAATAAGCCCCAATGATGTGACGGAGGTAGTGGGGCACCCTATGGTACCTTAGCGCCTCCCGGATACAGCTCCAGGGCAGGGCGTTAAAGGCGTTGGAGATGTCCAAGGACACCGCCACCATCACCCCGCCCCGGGAAACCGCTTCCTCCGCCAGGACGCTCACTCGCATTATGGCGTCGATAGTGGAGCGCCCATGCCGAAAACCGAACTGACTGTCGTCCAGATCCGGCCCCTCTCTGTACAAGTGACCATCGAGGCGGGCAGCAATAATCCGCTCTAAAAGCTTACCCACCTCGTCAAGCAGCACTATGGGCCGGTATGCGGACGGCAAGTCCACTGGGCGCCCCGCCTTCCTGAGCAGGACCAGACGACCTGTCTTTCACTGAGTGGGGAAGTGGCCCTGCTCAAGGCAAGCTGAGTAGAGTCCTCTCAATTGGGGCTCCAGCTCCTTCAGAGCGAGGACGAGCGCGCGGCCGGGAACTCCATCCGGTCCCGGGGCAACGGTTTTGGCTCGGAGCTGCATCACAGCCGCCCTCAACTCTGGTTGTGACACCTCGGGGACCTCCTCATCCTCCGACTCTGTCTGTGGGCAAAGCCATCGGCGGCGGTGTGTGCTCCTCTCTAGCAGGGAAGAGAGCTGCGACCACTACCTCCAGCAACTGAGGCTCGAGGCTCTCAGTGAGTGGGGGCGCCCAGGCACGAAGTTTCCCTCGGACCGTACGATAAGGACGCCCCCATGGATTTGAATCTAAGGTAGCAAGCATCTCCTCCCAGGATCGAGTCTTCGACTCGCCGATGGCCAGCCACAGAGTCTTTTTCGCCGCGCGGTACACCTCATACCGCGCAGCCTCTTCTTCCGGAACCCGACGACGTCTCCTCCGGTATCGAGTGTACCGGCGCCTGACTTCCACGCAGGTCCTGCGCATCTGCGCGATTTCGGCGGTCCACCAGTACAACCGGCGCCTTGTGGGTTGAGTGCGGACACGAGGCATGGACGCGTCGCAAATTCTCGTCATCGCCCCGCGGAACCACTGCGCCTCCTCTTCGACGTCGACGGGTTCGTTCGTCATTGACTCCCGGGCCCAAGCCTGGATGATTGCGGCTTCCTCGAGAAGCTCCCTGTCAATCTGCTTAATCGACCAGCGAGGACCGTCCCTTTGCAGGGTCGACGTTTGGCCACCGCCCGTGGTCTGGGTGGAGACGCTGAAACGGATGTACCGATGATCTGACAACGTCTCCACCCCCACGGCGACTCGCCAGTCACGGACACGGCACGCAACAGCAGGACTAGCGAACGAGACGTCCACTACAGACCCGCCCCGCTGCCGCACGCACGTGTACTCCGAGCCCCGATTCAGAACGGTTAGGCCGGTCGCGACCGCCCACTCCTCCAACACTTCGCCCTTAGGATCCGTAACCGGGGATCCCCACGCCGCAGACTTGGCGTTGAGATCCCCGAGCAACAGCACCGGATAAGGGTGGGACCGGCCCACGACGGCACCCAGCTCGACAAGGAACCTCTCGAAGTCGGCGAGACTCTTGTTGGGCGAGAAATATGCCCCAATGATGGTGATTCCCCCCACGAGAGCGGCCACCCAGCCACGTCCTCGGGAGGGAGTGCCAAGAGTCCCGCCAATAATGGCCACTAAACCGTCCAGGTCCCCTGCCCAGTTATCGCGGGGGGGTACAAAATACGGCTCAGCAGCCACAGCCACGTTGATCGACCACTCCGCCATGCTCTGGAGCAAGAGATCCTGAGCTCTGGAGGAGTGGTTGATATTCGCCTGGAGGAAATGGAATTGTGCCATCACTGGCATTCCATTTCTCCGGCATCTCCTTCATCCCTGGGTCGGGAGTCAGCTGCTTGGCTGCCGGGCTGTGGGAGGGGCGCAGGTCCTCCGACAACTCCATTCTCCTGCCTTTCTTGGGGGCCTTGCAGGCTTTCCCACCAAGTCTGTGCTCCGCAGGCTTCCCTGCAGCTGCACAAAGGCTGCAGTTTGGTGCCGCGGAGCACTGGGCCGACTTGTGGCCGGGTTGGCCGCAGCGATAACAGAGGTCACCGCGGTCAACGTCTGCAGCGCATTGTGCCCGGACATGCCCTTTATCCAGGCAGCGGTAGCACCGCATTACCCTGGGTGGCAGGAGCTTTAGACTCGCTGACACCCAGCCAACCAGCAACCTTCTGCCATCTGCGACCCTGTTAGCGGCCGCCACCGGGCACCGCACCCAGACTGTGCCCAGCCCGGCCACACTGCAGCGAATCTCACCCGCCTGCACGCTCTCGGGCGGACACCCGCCACTTCGGGCAATGGCGGCCACTATCTCTTCCGGGGTCACGGAGTCATCCAGCCCACTCACGCGCAATTCTGCCGTTTTTGTGGGTCTGGACACCCGGACATCCTCCGGTTTGAGGACTTCCCTTAATTTGGCGGCCAGAATGTCCGCCTTTTCCTGCTTTGCAGCACCCGACACCTCAAAGATTTTGGCCCCTGTGGCCGCTGTTCTAAAACCAAAGCCGGCCGGGGAGGCAAAGTCACCGAAGTTCAGCTTCGTTTTTACCTCCGCCAGGACCGACTTAAAGGTCATACCCCTGGTTAAGGCTTCTGGCTGCAGGGTAATTATTACAGCCTCGGAGCGTGGGGGTCTCGACCTTGACTTCTTTTTTTTGCACTGAGCCGACGGGTGCTGGGTCAGCTGGTGCCGGCTGCGCCGCCCTCTTCTTGCGCTTCCTTTTGACTACCGTCGTCCAGGTCTCCTGGATCGGGGGTGCGGTTGCCGGGAGCGCGGTTGGTGTAAACGTATCCGCCGAGGGCTTCTGGGGCCCCTCCGTGGGCTTTTTAGCCCCCTTTGCAGGCTTCTTGCCCACCTGCACGCGCTTCGCGTTTGCGGACTCCTCCTTCCTCCGCTCATCTGCCGCAAGCGGTGGCCGGAGGGTTTGGGCCGGAAGGAGTCGCGACTCCAGAGCCTCTAATCGGGCAGACACCATGCCACCGCACTGCATCATGCAGATGCGGGCCACCCTTTCGATGTCGCGGTCCGACATCGCAAGTGCAGGCGGTGGCGTGGTTGTAGGGGCTGACGAAGGTGCAGCTAGAGGGGAGCCGTTGGTGGCGGGAGCTTCCTGCCGCTGCCTCTGAGCAGCAAACTCTCGCTTGAGATCCTCCAGTTCGGATCGGAGACGGCTGTTCTCCTCCCACAGCTTCGCCGTCTCCTCCGAGGTCGTACGATCGAGAAGGATCTCCACCGCCTCCCTGATTCCGTCTGCCGCCTCCTTAAGGGCACGGGTGAACGAGCCCTTCAGGTTGCCAGATTTAGTTGCAACCTTCAGGATAACGTCCACGCCGTCCAGCACCTGGCGGTTCAGGGCCTCTGCCGTGGGGTTCGAGCCTGCAGCCGCCTGGGCAGCACGCCGCTCCCTGGCCTGACGGGCCTCCCTGATTCCGTCTGCCGCCTCCTTAAGGGCACGGGTGAACGAGCCCTTCAGGTTGCCAGATTTAGTTGCAACCTTCAGGATAACGTCTACGCCGTCGAGCACCTGGCGGTTCAGGGCCTCTGCCGTGGGGTTCGAGCCTGCAGCCGCCTGGGCAGCACGCCGCTCCCTGACCTGACGGGCCATTTCGGCGACCTCATCGGCCGCGACCGCTCTGCTCTGGGCACGCTTGGCGGCGTTAGCCTCTGCCCTCGTGCCCACAAGAGAAGCGGTGACTCCTCCCAGCTCCTCAATTGAGACCCCGGATGAGGCCCCGGGGTCGCTCTCCCCGCCTAATCCCGGCGTATCCGGCCGCTTTAAAAAGCGACCCCGGGAGTCACGCACTGCCACCGAACTGGGTGCTCCGAAAGGTGTCGCACGACCTCTTCCCCTCCTCGCCGTCGTCACCTTTGCAGCCGGCAGGTTCTCCTCGCTTGAGGAGAGACCCGCCGACCCCACTTGGTCCAAAGACACTTCATCGTGCGGTCGCTTTCTCCAAAGTTTGGAGCGACCGCGCGAGTCCTGGTCGGACATAGTTACCGGATCCTCTTTCGAGGATCGGGAGCCTCCTCGGCTCTTGTTGCCGTCGCCAGCAAGCGGAACCTCCGCCAAGATTGGCACATCCTCATCTTGGTTTTTTTCAGTAATCATTATTTCCATGCTGTTCCCACGAGTAGTAGGGATGTATATGTCCACCTAGGCAGAGCCCTTTTGCCTAGGTAAGCCTATATACTGTAGAGTGCGGCAGGTGCTCTACAGGGGAGGCGCTAAGGACTGGACTCCCTCCAGCCATTCATCCCCTCGCCACGCCTCTAAACTTAGGATTAGGTGGTTTTTTATCTTACGAGGTATCCTTCCTCTGGGCCAGGCGGTTAAGCCAAGCCCCCGACGGCGGCATTAAACATGCCTCCGTTCGCTGTCCGGCTTACCCGACTCAGCGAACTGACTGCCTGCCATTACTCCTCGCTTTGGACTATGGTCTGTGCCAAGGCCCGGCACATCGTTGCCGCCGATCTCCCCCACGAGGACATGGCGGTGCTTTGCCCAAGCGAGGCACTCTTTTACCGTATGTTCCACCGTGTCTTGTGCACGAATCCGACAACATCATATTTTTTTGCCGCCAAGGATGAAAATTGAAATCAACTGTGCAATGTGGTATTGAATACTCGAGACATTTAATTTTGTTCAAAACATTACACCTGTTTCTGGAGTACATTCGTTTAGAGATATAAAATTTGTAATATAACAATAGTGTAAGTAGTTAAAAATCTTGATAGCTGCAGAGGTAACTGGGCGTCTATGACGAATAAACCGCACGCGCTCATCTTCTTGAACGACGCTTTCTGTACACGTCGTATATTTTTGTAAACTTTCCTTTCTGGATCTAAAACAAAACATTTATTTTTTTTCTAAAACAAAACATTTATTTATTATACGGGCTGCTAGCGATGCCTCGTAATTGGTTTGTCATGTATATTGGTTAATCTTGCTATAAATACGTAAATAGTACATTTTGATACAAGTGCAGAAAGTTTGCCATTGCGACTGAGGTGGAATTTGCGCTGCATTCTAATTTGGGCTGCATATTTGTGAATTTACAAATTCATATTTATTTCTAAAACTCAAACTCTTTATCAAGCCAATTATCGATTTCACACATACACCAAAACCACAAGTATCGTTTCCGGATTCATTTCAAAGTTAATAAACTTTTATCACTTCAAAACCAAGTAAGTTACAGCAATAACTAATCATAAAACTTTAACTTCAAATGACAGAAAACAAAAAAAAAGCTATCAAAACAATTACGTATAACACAATAACTGCTCAAAGCAAATTTGAACTAATTTGTAGTTTGCACAACTTTTTTACGCGTCATAGAGGGCGCCTCGTAATTTAATTGATGGGAAATAGAAAGCCCAGCTTATTTTATTAGACAACTGTTCGATGAATACTTGCACACAGTATCAAATTTTACTCACACAGACTCACATTTTTATGTTTTATAGGCAAAAATGAGATGGCAGATTAAGCCAATTTCAGAAGCCTTAAGGTTAAAGTGTTAAGATGGGAGATCGCGTATCATTTTTAAGTATAACGTGCAGACTGGTAAGGTTGCATTAAGTTGCATAGTGGCATCAGCGTGTCTTATCTATGAATGAATCTTCAATTACGCGCGAAGTTTAAAGCTTAGATTTTTATTTTATTGGTTTATTATTTAGATGTTAGGTGTTGTGTATTTTCACATAAAAGCAAGCCGGGTTTATTTACTTGTATTGCTCGCACGTCCTTGCTTACCATCAGGTTAGATACCTACTTACCTAGTGGTCAATTGCAAGCCTGTCATTAATATCAAAAGAAAAAAAAAACTATTTAATTGAAACTTACCAGAACAACGTTTTAATTTCATGACCATACAGGTACTCTCGACATCTTTCACTGCTGCATAGAATCTGTCACATTCAAAACTTAAGCGAATGGGTAAATAGATAAACTTCATTTGCCAGAAATTTAGCACAACTAGTTGAATAACCAGGAGCTGAAATAGTAAACAACGATGAAAATCGGAATATTTGAGATTGAGGTCTCCTGTGGGTTCGAGAATTTATAAAATAAATAAAATAAAATAAAGTCTTTTATTAACTAATAATACGTAACTTACATTAAAATGTGTCAAGTTAAAATAAAGTTAATTCGAACTCACTTTAAATTATATTTATAAATATTTTTAACTTGTATTCTTGTTAAATCATTGATATTAAATATTATTGATAACTATACAAATACATTAGAAAATGGTCGGAAAAAGAAACTGTTTTTTTCTGAGTGTGTGATGGGCAAAAAATGCTAAATTTGCCCTGACATTCTTTTTGTTTCTGCTAAAATTTGCCGATCTCAATATTCTCTAGTTTTTTTGTTAATCATGTTTTAAATTGCTTAAAATCTTTGTGGAATAGCAGTATAACAATTTTTTTAAACGGTTTATCCACTTTAATCAGTCCGTTTGTAAACTTTTCATAATCAAGTTGTTATGAAAAAATTGGCAATATCTCGGATAAAGTCATTATAATTTTTGAACGGCAAACATCTATTGAACTTTACTGGCTATGAAACTAAGTGAGGCGCTTCAGGTTTCACTTCACACAACTTCTGAAACCATTTTATAAATGCGAAAAAATTACCTGTAGTATTTTACAAGAATAAAAAGGCAAAAGTATATAGAGGCACTGAAAAACCTTTGCAAAGCTACTGAGCTGTCGATAAAAATGTGTATTGTGTAGTCTAGATAATTGTATCTTTAATTCCAGTACTTACATTAGTTTGGGGGTTTGAAGACAATATCAAAGAGAGATTCTGCAAATGGAGATAAGCTGCATATATCACATGATATGTAACCTGTAAACAATTTAAGAAGTATCTTATACCTTTTGGTATAAATTTGCAAGCACTAGTCAAAGGCTAGTATTAATTTTTCTATATGCTCATACCACTGCTCGAGATGTTGTTTCTAAAATCTTAAATGACTCTTGTACATTAAAATATGCGTCAAACATAATTTTCCAGTACTCTTCTCTTTCTGAATCTTCCGTGTTAATTGTATTCCGGACTTTGTCAATCCATACACGAAGTATTTTTTCCAATAATTTTAATACTACTATAGGGTATAGAACGTTAATATCAAAAATGATGCTAGTTAAAAGCCACAAATAATTGTACATCCTCATTTCAAAAATAAAACTGAAGCAAACGATGAAACTAATACAAAAAACATTGAGGATGACTACAGAAGTCCAGCTGTAAACAATAAAACCTCTGAGTTCGTTGTTATTCATTTGTAGGACTCTGAGCACGTATTGGATTTTCAAGATCAACAGAATATTGTAGTAGCTGTGCATAATGATTGAGACGCTGTTTATAAAATGACCAATGAAACAGAGGATGAGCTCAGAAATAACACTCGCAAAAGATAATAAACAGTAGTAGACATCATAATGCATAAACATAATGGTCACATTAACAAAACAGACACTTTGGTATGCAAACATGCAAAACATTTGCAAGAAATTGTACAGAAAAGTATTGGAAATGATAATGTTGTCATGAATTGAATATTTAGATCGCATGAAGAAACTTTGCATCAAATTCAACGGCTTCAGTAATGATTGCAGATCTTTTTCAATCACATGATAACGTATAAATGTGTCATCAGAAGATACTGCTGAATCATTGTTGAATACAACAACGTTTTTGTTTGATTTTGGAAAAACAGAACAGTTTTTTAGAAACGAACACATTGTTTCTAGTCAGCTAACTTTCAACTTAGTCTAGCAACAAGCATGTCATTTGCTATTCATAACTTCTATATAATTATTATAAATATGAAATTAATTCTGTCTATCTGTCTGTTTGTTCTGTTCTCACGCCCAAACCAACGATTCAGCTTATTGGTACAAATAATGATTGGATCTTTTTCCAAGTTCAGCAATCGGACATCGCGAGTTTAGACATATTCGTTCTTTTGGAATCATTCACGACTTCTACGCGAGCTCAACCACTGCTAAAAGCTAGTAGTTCATAAAATTTACATAAAATATTCTAATCATTTAGATCCACTTTTTTATGTGTTATATCGATCTCAGTAAGATAACATCTTTTGCTGTCAGTACGTTTGCCATCATATATCTCTGTCATTTTTAATATCGTCTAAATTCATCTTCTTTTCGAATCGATGATAAATTCGTTAATCTGTTTGGGTCCAGTAGGTGGCTAAGTTAACTGCAGCATCGGTGGCACTCAATAAATCTTCCACATTGCAGGTGTATGGGCAGTATTGGGTATTTGGTTACTTTAACGTGTGGCTCATTCTTTGAACAGGGACACCGCACTCACATTGGGTATCCGACGGGTCCCATTTCGCCAAGTTGTGTTTGTAGCTGCCTACCTGGGTGCGCAAGGAATTTAGTGCTTTCATTTAGACCACTGCGATTCGCGTCCAGGTGGCAGATGTTTTGGGATTTTAAGAAGTCGGATAAGGGTAGGTGATGTTCTCCCCAAAGCTTGATTCTTTCCCAGAGCTTCTCCTTTACGTGATGATTCAAGGATGGCCTGTGAGCTACGAAGAAAGCTCTTCCAGCTTTTAAGCCTACTTGGGGCTGTTTTGTGTTCGAAAAAGGGATGTCAGGAAACGGATTCTTGTTTTTTTTTTTAATAGTGCATGCGACACCCTTCATAAATTATTATTAAAAAAAAAAAGATTTAGCATGTCACTGTCCCACCTCATGGAAGCACGTTTACTCAAGGTGGGATGTTTACCATGTACCGATGGCATATTGCTATACGTCTGGTGGTTTGATGATGGAATGGGTTTAACGGAATAAAAATCGTATCGTTGATTATAATGACATCATATATATTGAAATTGAAGCATTTTATTTTTCAATGTCTTTGCGCTCCTCTTTCTTTTGCACGCATTTTGAACCACATCCTTCACTTGCATTACTGTTTTGCCCCGTACTATGAACCAAACCAGGGGCCGGATGTGAGAGGTCGTTGCTACCGATTGCATTCACGTGGTGCTCCGCCCAAGCAGGGTATACTTCAATCATGTCTTCCGGGCGATCCGCACAATGGTGACAGAAATCAGAAATCAAAAACGTTTATTTCAAAAACACCAATTACAGGCACTTTTGAATTGTCAGAATGTCGGTCAGTCAAAAAAAAAAAAAATACAAGTGAAGCTAAATTGTACGTTCCAAAGCGTAGATCTCTATAGAGAAGAACGTGCAAGAAACTCCATGGCCACTCTTTTAAATCATATTATGAGTTACATAAATCTTGGTTACATATTTCTTGTCGCTTCTAATATGTGAGCACAATGTAGATAAGAAATAATAATTAAAATAAAAAATAAAATAAAAACTAATTTAAAAATATGGAAATTGAAATTAAGTCACTGGCAGCAAAGAGATGACCAGTCTCAACTGACGGCACCCGTTCACGAGCATGACGCGTGCAATAACACGTGCCACCATCAGCGAGACATTTGAGTGAGCATGACAAACTCTCAACTGCCAAGCTCGTAATGTCAAACAAGTTGTAACCTAATAAAAATGCTCCATGGTACTTCACATTCACAAAACTTGAAAAACAAAGTGCTTCTACATTATACAATGCTATTGTTTCCAAATACAAAAGGTAATAAATTATCAAATGTGAAGAAGTGACACCGGAGCGTTACTTCTCGCCGACTCAGAACCATGCATCTCTCGAAACAGACATAGTCGGAGAGGACCTACAACTCAGGTGGAAAGTGAGGATGCCGTGAGCTCCTTAACGCCGTGATTACCGCGTGTCCAGTTACTGGGTTGTGACAGTAAGTCTCTCCATACCACAAATTTATATTATCTTGACTTATTATTTGTTTGAAACTTTGCCTTGAGTATTCCCACCCATATGCACAAAACGTTTTAGGAAGTGAATGAAGTAGGAGTGGAATTTCCTGCCGCGGAATCTGTGTTTCCTGGCAATCTTTAAATCAAGAGTCAATAGCTCCTAGGCAAGCGCGCTCCACCGTCGATCACATCATAACTTATCAACAGGTGCGACAGTGGTCAAGCGCGAGCCAATAATAAAAACAAACCAACAATAAAAATACGCCATTTTAATTTACATTTGTAACTATGTATTATTTTATTTTTACGACACATATAGTTGAATTACATTAAGTAGATGACAACTGCACCAATTCTATTAAAATCATTCTTAATTTTATATTATAAAACTTCTAAATATTTGATTTGCTTGATAATATTTCAAGCAAGGGTTTTCGGAAAAAATCACACCACCAGTTGGCACTACTTAGCCGAGAGGTCATCTACTTTTGAAAACGTATACATGACGTTGACGTCAATTTAACTAATGTCATTGACATAATCGTTTTGACAGGAACCTGGACCTGACCTCTCAGTACTGCCAACTGGTGAACGTCATTATAGAGAATCATTATTATATAAACACGAATAGCAAAAGGTAAAATTCAACACTAAAGTACTCGCAGAACTACTATAGATACACAAACTGTAATATAACAATGGCATAAGAAGTAATAAAGCTTGACAGCTTTAAAGGTAGCTCAGCGTCTACGAAGAACAAGCCGCACGCGCTCATCTTCTTGAATGTTGCCTTTTGTACGCGTTGGATGTTCTTGCAGACCTTTCTTGCTGGATCTGGAACGTAAAATTTTCAGTTTAAAGAACATGCTCATTAATGTTGGTTGGCTTTCCGTTGGTACAGAAGATTGTCACTTTTTATTCGTGAAACCTATTTGAGATTGCGTTATTCATAAGTACTAAGCAAAAAAATAAGAAAGAAAAAAAGGAAAAAGAAAGAACGAAACAAAGAGAGAATAAAAGGAGGGAAGAAAGAAAAAACAATTCATTTCTAATGAAATTCTTTCATTCATAAATGATGCAATCTTAAGACTAGATTACAATACTTTTAGAGAATGTACGAGTAATTTTGGTTATCTTGATTCAAACTTAATTGCTGCTGTGTTGTGGTACATCTTGCCGTACATTATTCTGACCATCACCCCCGCTTTGGGTCACAAGATTCTTCAAAAGACTAGTTGCCTTGGCCTTGGAATGCAAAGGGCAACTGAAGGAACAAAATTGCGTTTTAGTTAGTAAAAATCTGTAACCCCTCTCACTTCACTCAGAGAGAGTGAAGTGATGGATGGACAGACGGAGAGACGGATAGACGGACAGATGGACAATATAGTGATCCTATAAGGATTCTCTTTTTGCCGACTCAGTGTACAGAACCCTAAAAATTACAGCGAGCGACTCACCTGGCATTCGGATCGGCCACTAATTTTGAATCAAACAAGCTATATTCAATATTGGCACATACCAGAACAATGTCTTGTCTTCATAAGCATGACACAGGAGCTCTGAATATCTCTCATTGCTGCGTAGAATCTCTCACATTCAACGCTTAAGCATATGAGAATGAAAATATTCTTCATGTTCCACGTTTGAGTGATGAATACTAAGACGTTAAACTGAAATAGTCATTGTTTTAATCCATAAACATATCCGGAATTTTAATTGGTTCCAAAATATTTAAATTGTAATTTTTTTTTTTATTGTCATCAATTATAATGTTATACATCTTTACAAGACCCGTGTACCATGTTTCATCTAAATCCGTTCAGCCGTTCAAGCTTGAAGAAGTATCAAATATATATGATTGTGATCACACACACACACTCACGAACTTTCGCCTTAATAATATTAGTTTGATAATAAATAAGATTACAGTGGGACCATAACTATAGCATATATCTTAATGGTTAATAAAATACCCACCAAAGCGATTATTGATTAACAATTAATCAATAATGGTCTCAAATTAGAGGACTTTCCTTAATCTGTGTTATTAATATAGATAGAATAGATTAGGTAACTGAAAATAATAATAGGCCTACCAGAAACTAACTGCACATAACACAAACCTGGGTTTGATTATTTTCGGAATTTCTAATGAAAACCTACAAAACGATACTCACTTTGTGATGCTCCACGTTGATGTGGATGAAATGTTGAAATTGATATGGGAAATAGAGATTGACAAGAACAAACATTTAAATAAAAAGATGTGATTTGTGAAGACATCTTCGAGAAAACTACAACTAGAAATGAGGAAATAACGTACAAAGGTAGTCAGATTACCTTTTAAAATATAGGTAAATAAAATGAGTAACAGTACAATGTCACAAACACCTAAAGGAAACCCAAAGAAGATAACTAAACAACGTTTCTTGCAACTTGAGCAGACGTTTAAGATGTCACCTGACCAAAAAAAGAAAGTAGAAACGTCTTAGATTATCAAAGCGACATATACAAAAGACACCTGAAAAAAGAAATAGAAACAATGGCAGCTCGTGACCTTATAACGCTGCTAGTTCAATTTAACATGAAAGCCTCTCAATCACGCGTTGTCTTTGATGCTAAGACACATCGAAGACCACGCCTGATTGAAAGGCACAAATATCATGTCAAACAATGGCAAATTATTCGCAGGTCCCCAGCTGCAAGAAGATTTGAGAAACCTTATTAAATGAAAAATGAAGCGACTCAATTAGGGTGATGATTTACACTAATGCCCTAAAGTGTTCCAATAGCCTAATATGGTGCAGGTATTGTATTATCTACACCATATTTGGCTGTTGGAACACTCAAATCTAAATATCAAACAGCTGATGATGAAGGAGGATATCTACAGTTCGCAGTGCAATCCATCACGGGTCATATTTACATGGGTTAATGGCGTTGATTGTAGTATTATGAGAAAGAGAAAGCTATAATAATTTCACCTCGGTGCACACGCCACACTGGGATGCTTTTAGGCCTTACGAATAAATAACACGCCATTAATTTCAATTCTCCTCTTACTTCTTTGAATTACGAATATTTTGTTTTTTACATCAGCATCCTCATATTATCTTAACCCAGTTTATTTGTGATAAGTGTAGCTTATATTTAGTAGATCTCTACTAGCCGTCATCTCAGTATTTATGTATACCTTAATTAATATGTAAAATACGACGTTAAGCCGATCAGCTCGGTTGTTACTTGTAGATTTTTGATAGTCGTTAAAGTCATCATAAGTCGATGGTTAAAGTTAATTAAAAACTAGATTTGCATCAGTCTTGCCAAGGGGTACGGCAGGTTACTCAGCTAATGGGCTTCGAGGTAATATATGCAGTCGATTCAAGTAAAGTCACTAAACTTAATATAGTTAGACTAAAGAAAAACTATCTTGGTGTCGCAAGATAGTTCTTGTCCAAGTGTTCTTTTACACAATCAAAATATGGACGAATATTTCAACTTTGAACAGACTTACCTTGGGGTGTTTAGTTATGAGTAAAGATCTAAATATGATCACCATTGTTAAATTTCGTAAACTTACGTAAGCTACAAAGACCGTATAAAATATGATCTGCAAATAACAAAAACACAAGAGTAATTTACTGTAAATCACATTGTCAATGTTTTTACTTATTTTACGTGTCTCACCATTTGTCGAAACGTTGTTTCTATAATCATGTAAGTCTCTTGTATATTCAGATATGCATCAATCATAATATTCCAATACTTTTCTTCCGAATCCTCGGTATTTCTCGGTGTTTGAACCTTATCGATCCAGACACGAAGCATTTTTACCAATAATTTCATTATTAACAAAGCATACACAACGTTAATATCAAATGTGATTATGGTATATGTCGATATGAAACCGATAATACTAATTCCAAAAATAAGATAGTAACAAACAACGACACTGAGACAAAAAATATTCAGCATTATAACACAAGTCCAGTTGTAGACAATGAAACCTCTGAGGTCATTCCTATTTATCTGTAGGACTCTGATCACATGTTGTATTTTCAAGACTAACAAAATATTGTTGTAACTCTGTTTGATGTTTGAGATGCAGTTGATTAGATCCCCAGTCAAGGCAAAGATGTAGTCAAATGAGAGGGCTGTACAGTGGTAGATGTTGTAATGGCCCCATGTGTTTATATGTGAGCTAATAATATTAATCATACGAAAAAAACAAACACAACGAAATATGAGCACCACACAGACTTGTATAAAGTTGTAAAGATTAGTATTAGCAGTAATTATGTTGTCACGAACAGAATACTTTGCATGGAAGAAAAGATTTTGCATGAGATTCAACGGCCTCAGAAATGATTTGAAGTTTTTTTCAATGACGTTATTAAGTAGTGTTTTATTAGATGACAAAATTGGTACATTCTCAATTAAACCTGCGTTCCTGTTATACAAATACCTTTTGAGAAACGAAAACATGTCTGCTTTATGAGGTGGTATGTAGTTGATTAAATTATTGGTAACTATGCAACGATAGTCAATCTAATAGGGTGAGTAATTTACAATTACTTAAGTAACTGGACAGTAATACTAAATGCCATCAATGTCGGTTAATATCTATCATTGATTAATTTTACTTTTTCTTGTTTTAAAAGAATAAGCTCTGAAGTAATTGCTCCTGGTATTATATACCTATTTTGTTCAGCTAACAGAGTTCCAGCCACATAAAATATGTTATTTATTTTTAATTTATATTAGAACATACGTCAAAAATAAATCACATCAGCAACATTGATGTTTTAAAAGTGGGGTTCCGACGAATTTCATAATTTCCACTCGCTTTATATACATGACTGTATGTTTGTCCACCCCAAATTCCATCCTGATGGCGCTAATCTTCAGTAGTGCCATCTTTAGTAGTAGATGGTACTACTCTTTACTACTCTTCAGCAGTGCTATCTTCAGTAGTGTAGTAACAGAAACCTTTGTTTCTGTAACCTTCAGTAGCTCCATCAGTAACAAGTGGTTTTTTTTTTTTTTTTTCGGTGGGAAAATCATCTTATGACATCCCCCGCTCTTGGGCGGGGCGGGAGATAGTGTCAGACTTTTACTGACTAAAAATCCACTCCTGTTCCTTCATTGCCTTTCGTACCAGGGCCGAGTCTTCCTTTCAGAATCAGACCCTTGGCCCTAGTAGGCTTCGACCCTGCTAGGCCCCTGCAGTTGCTGACATCTCCTTGAGGCGCGCGTGGAACAGCACGCGCCGTTGACGACTTGGGCTTGGTCCGGACGGTTACCGGACGGTCGGACGGCAAGCCACCCATTGCTCGCCGTCCGCAAGCCCGCGCCTACGGTGGCCGGAAATCGGGATCGGAATCCCGGCGGTGGTTGGGGCGTGAGGGCCGCTGCCTCACGCGATCGGCCGCCTCCTTTGCAAGCATTACTGCTTCGCAGAAGGAGGCGACCGCCTGCCACTCCTCCTCACTTCGGACCATGGCCCGTACCAAGGCCCGGCGCGAGAGATCGCCGCCGCCAATTACCCCCACGAGGACACGGCGTTGCTCTGCCCAAGCGGGGCACACCTCCACCGTATGCTCCACCGTGTCCTCCGGGCGGTCCACACAGTGGTGACACCCGGGCGTCGCTTCCGCACGAATCCGGTGCAGGAACTTCCCGAACTTACCGTGTCCGGTGAGGACCTGCGTCATGCGGAAGGTAATGACGCCGTGTTGCCTTTCCAGTCACTCCTCAAAGAAGGGACTTACCGCCATAATTACGGCGTGCCTAGCACTGGGTTGCGATAGTCGCTGTCGCCATTCCGCCATGAGATATCAGTAACAAGTGGTTGAGTTTCAGATCGTTTCGTCGTTGGAAGAGGTGGAATAATTATAACCTAAACCACTTCCGTTCAAACGGTAGCCTAAGGTCGAATACTCCAGTAATGTGCTGGGCTGATGGCCATGACCCTCTAACATGCGTTCAGCTTGGCCGCCGGTCGCTTTCCCATCGACGTTGCCTATACCGGCGCCTCAAAAAGGGCCATGGATTGAACGATGCCCGCGAAGTGCCTTCGGCAGGAGGCATCTGGCCCGTGACCAGTCCGATCCAGTTTGGGAGTCAAACGTTGAAAATGCTCCTCGAGATTCCACTGGCTGTCAAAGTCGAGTCCCAGGTACTTCATCGTCGAATCGACGCCGATGTGAACCCCTCCTACTGTTATTTAGAAACCCAGTGATAGCCCGTTCAGAGGGCCAAAAAATACATGTCCTGGAACTTGTGCGCCAGGACCAGCGTGTCGTCTGCGTAACAGACCACGCTCACCCTATCAGGGAGGTCGCCGCGCAGTACGTAGTCATACCTGATGTTCCGCAAAGGCAGCCCTAGTACCGATCCTTGCAGAACACTGCACGACATATCTCTCCGTTTCAACACTCTTTGGTGACCGGGTTAGAAGATAAACCTGTCCGTTAGGAAGGCCTCGATCACATGTCAGAAGTAGTTAGGCACCTGATAATACAGGAGTGCCCCTCTAATGCTACTTCAGGACAGGGAATTGAAAGCGTTGGCGATGTCAAAAGACACCGCCAAGACGACCGCCGCCTGCCCCGGGACGTATACTCTGAAAAGCTCTTCTAGTCGAGGCAGCGTGCAACGACTACCAGCCATGGCAGACGTGGGCTTGCAGAAGTCGATCTACTTGCTTGTCGTCAGGTCATCCGGTAATTGACCGGACCGAGCCCAGTCGTTAACAGCGCGTAGTGATCCATGCGTTCTTAAAAGAGATGTCAGCAAACCTCAGGGGCCCAGCAGGGCCGATGTCCGCTAGCTAGGAACTCGGGGAATTTCTCAACGGGAAACCCGTAGTCCTAAAATGCAAAGGGCAACTGAAGGACACATGTGTGGTTCTAGTCAGTAAAAGTTTGACACATCGCCCAGAGTGGGAGAAGTCATTGGATGATTTCCACACATAAAAAAAAACAGAAGAAATAAACACAAATCTAGTTGAATATAATAATGCCAACGATATCATCTGACCTGAAAAAAAGAATGTGAAAGATGACACATGAAGAAGATACCTGAAAAAGAAATAGAAACGATGGCAATTTCTGACCTCACCACGCTGTAGCTCAAACTGACAAGGATACCGATTCGAATCAGACAAGATTGTGTTCGAGAGAACATGCGTCGACTTCGAAGCCAGATTTGACTTGGGTTGTGGAGGTGAGTTAGGTAGTCAAACCAAAAAAAAAATACTGGCCGATGAATGTGGTCTAAATGGTAGCCGACACGATAGTTAAGAAAGAGTTAGGCAAACTGGTTGATGTTTTCTTTTACGAGAGAAAGTGACAAAAACTGATTGTATCTTTCTACCCTGAACTGACTAATTACATTATTTTACTGTTTACATATTTATGTTTTATATCAATACTTACCTTGGGGTGTCCGGTTATTAGTAAAGATCTAAATACGAGCACCATTGTTAGATTCCGTAAACTTATATAAGCTGCAAAGATTGTATAAAATATAATCTACAAAAAAAGAAAACATAAGTTTAATTTGATGTGAATGTCATTGTTAATTTTAACTTATTTTCCGTATCTCACCATTTGTCGAAAGGTTGTTTCTATAATCATGTAAGTCTCTTGTATATTCAAGTAGGCTTCAAACAGAATATTCCAGTATTCTTCCGTATATTCGGTATTTCTGTGTCTTTCAACTTTGTCGATCCAGATTCGAAGCATTTTTTCCAATAATCTTATTATTAACAAAGCATACACAACGTTAATATCAAAAATGATTATGGTGTATAGCGACACGATATCTATAATAGTTATATCGAAAATAAGATAGTAACAGATAATGACACTGAGACAAAAAATATTTAGCAATATAACACAAGTCCAGTTGTAGACAATGAAACCTCTGAGGTCATTCCCATTTATCTGTAGGACTCTGATCACATGTTGTATTTTCGAGACAAACAAGATAACATAATAGCTCTGTCTGATAGTTGAAATGCAGTTCATTAGATCCCAGGTAAAGGCGAAGATGTAGTCAAATGAAATAACTAAACAATGGTAGACAGTGTAATCCCTCCATATGTTTAAATGTGTGTTAATAATATTAATAACATGAAAAAAACAAACACAACGAAAAATGAGCATCACAAACACTTGAATAAAGTTGTCAAGATTAGTATTAGCAGTGATGATGTTGTCACGAACCGAATATTTTGCGCGGAAGAAAAGAGTTTGCATAAGATTCAACGGTTTTAGTACTGATTTTAAGTTTTTATCAATCATGTTATAAAGTATTGTTTTGTTAGATGACAAAATTGGTACCATCTCGATTAAACCAGCCTTCTTTTTATATTTGAAATAGGTTTTGAAATACGAAAACATGTCTGCTACACGAAACGGAATGTAGCTAAATGAAGTACGCAAAGATCAATAGGGCGAGTAATTCACAAATATTTAAGTAAATGTAGAGTAATAATTATTGAATACAATGTTTGTCGTTGTTTACATAAATATCTTTGATTGATTAAACTGGCTTTTGACTTAAACTAAAAGAACGAGCTCTGAAGTTATAGTTTTGGTTCATAACATTTGTTTTGTGTTCGTTTAAGAGAACTCTAGCCACGTGAAATATTTTCATGTGTTTTAAATTAGAACAGACGCCAAAATAGATATAAGCATTGTTCAAGCCATCAGACATGTAGTTAGTATATACATATTTGTAAATTCGAGATTTTAGTAACGATGCCCAGTAATTTTAAACGCTAACGTGAACTTACTTGCAACTCATCATCATCTTCCCGCCGCTTATTCCATGGTCGCTGCACTACATTAAGTAATAATAAATAAAAAAATAAAAGTTATAAAATGCATATAAGTTAAAAAATGCTTAATTTTTATATTTTTTTGATTCCAGTTTTTGTGGATGACGCTTATTCACAAAAACTGGAATTAAAAAAGATATAATTTTCATTTATAATAGGCACAGTATGGCCAAACTGAATATGTATACAACTTTAATTCAAAATTCAATCACACGAAGATTATCAGTTTTTTTTTTTTATGAACTACTACATGTTGATCACATTCTACGAGTGCACTTCTTTGTTTGCTAAAAATACGCTAGCTTTGTTTTAGTTATGTTTTTATCAAATTCTTCAATACATTAAAAAGTATCCCAATATCACTAACAAATATTCTGTTTTAGTGTTCAAGATTAACTGGGACATATGTCTTTAGTTCAGATCATTTCAGGAGAAAATTTAGGACCTGTAGAACTTCATAAATTTGGGGGTCATTGTATACGAGTCGTAAAAAAAAAAATCTTTGGACATTGGAAACTTAGATTACGACAATTTAGCGATAATAGAATACTTAACTAATTTCTTAGTACTGAAGTGGGGTGAAACGGAAGATGGTTTGGAAGGGCGACGTTTATGGCAGTCTTAGGTAAAGCGTCGAGTAGTTTGAACGCTGGTTTTATCAGATTAAGATACACCTAAGTGTATAATTATCAAATTATATCTAACGCCAAAAAGTAGCTAATTAGTACAAATTTATTGCTATATTTTGCTAATTTGTTTTTAACCGACTTCAAAAAAAGGAGGAGGTTATCAATTCGGTTGTATTTTTTTTAAAGTTTGTTATCTCAGAACTCCGTCGTTTGTGGACCAAATTGCAAAAAAAATGTTCTCGATAAAGGGTAGCAGCAGTGTAGCAGGTAGGTTCCAGATTAGTTCAAAATCAATTGGTTTAGTTTTGATGATGGGATCCATGAGCAATCGAGGGAACTTCTCAAATATTATAGACAACTACATTGTGATTTTGGTATTTTCATCGAGAACTTAAGCATTTACAGTCAAAAAGTAACATTTGAAGAAGTGGAACTGATGAAGAAGACCAGAAATCGCCAAAGAAACTTCATACTCACATAGATATCACAATGAAGATAGTTAAGCGACTATGACAATATAAACAAATAAATGGTTCTGAATAGTTATGTTGAAAATGGTATCATCGAAGTGATCTGATGATGATGATGGAGCCGAAAGATAGGCAACAAAACTACGTAATTAACGAAAAATTTATCCTAGCCATGTTTGGGCTTAATAGGATTTTCATGAGATGCACTTTGGCTATAAGGTACCGAACTGATCTGATGATGGAGCCGGAAGGTGGACGGTAGACGCGGGAACTTCATAATAAAATAATGTATCATATCAGTGTTTGGGTTACTTGGAATTGTCACGAGAAAAAGGCACGCTGGCTATATATATATCGCAACTAAAATGTGTGTGTCCATGCTCCGGAGCATGTTCCGGAGCGAGGATGAATGGCAGGCGGTCACCTCCTTCTGGGAATCAGTAATGCTAAAGAAGGTTGCTACACAAGCGAGGAAACGGCCCTCATGCCTCAGTTGCCGGGATCGCTTTCCCGATTTCCAGCCACTGTAGAATGAATCCCGGGGCTCTGACACGCAAGGTAAAAAAGGAACAAACGAGTGGGTTTTAGTCAGTAAAAGTCAGACACGCTCTCATGCTCCGCCCAAGGGTGGGAGATGTCATTAGTCATTCTTTTTTTGTCTATTTTTTTAATGATATGTTTAGTGACGAATTTGAACACTGGAACGATGATTATACTCAAAAGTAACGAGACATAAGTTGTATAAAAAACACTTTATAAAATTGATATTGATATTATTAATTTTTATACCAGAGACAAATTTAAAAGTTATTAAACGAAACACTTGATACTATTTACTAAAGTTTTAATAAATTGCTCGCCTATCGCTTAGTTTCTACTTCAAACAATATCAAACACTCAAGTATCATAGACATGTTTTCCTATTCCAAATATTTTTCCAAATCAGACACAGTTTTTACCGATAATGTTCCGACAGTCTTATCTAAAGTTAATACAGTAATTGATAATGAATATCTACAATCCTTGTTAAGACCGTTGAATCTGATGCAGAGTATTTTCTTGTGCGCAAAGTATTCTATTCGTAACAAGAATATTAGGGCTAACACCTTTCTATATAATTTCGTAACTGTATTTTGCATCATCGTGTATTGGTGCTTCTATTTCTATCACTTAATCAGTCTTATCGTTCAGTATAATCGTCAGTGGAAGAATTACAAATTTTACTACTGTTTATCTAATTTTCTTGATTTTTTTATGTACTTACTTGGTGGTCTGCTGAACAATTTTATAAATATTATATTCAGCAACTACAATGTCTTGTTGGTTTTAAAAATCCAATATGTGCTTAGAGTCCTGCAAATGAACAGAAATGAACTCAGAGGTTTAATTGTCGGCAACTGGACTTGCGTAATCTTTCTTAATATTTTTTGGATAACGTATCTTATTTTCTTTCACTTTATTTTCCCACATTTAAGTATTATTGATATAGTAAAATTATACGCCTGCAATGTTTTCGACATGAATATTGTGTATGCTTTGTTAGTATTAAAATTAATAGAAAAAATGTTACGTATGTGGGTCGAAAGACTAAAAATGTTAAGAAATACTGAGGAATCAGAAAGGGAAGAGAATACAAAGTTAATATTTAATGTATATCTGAATATATTGCAGATATACATGACAATAGAGATGACATTTCGGCACCTGGTAAGATTATACCAACTATTGTTGATGTGTAATATATACAATAAGGTCTAAAGTCCCAGAGAGGTTATGATTTAATACTACACCTAAACAGGAAGGGCATAAAATATGAAGTTGTAATCTAAAAACAATACTAACGGAAGCGTAATTATTCTAAAACCGTATTTCTTTGGAAGCTAGCTTAGTCGCCCGCCTTATTTTCTGCAAGGTTCTTGCATACGATGAAAATAGGTACTTTACAGTACTGTACAGTTCATGTCCAGTGTTTCTTAGGAGTGATAAAACAATTTTCACGCAGGTAAAGCCACGAGCAGAATCCCTAGGTGTATCGGTGACATCATGCACCGAAACTTCAAACAATAATCTAAATTGCAACTTTTGATTTTGCCAAATAGATTTTATGCCTTTTCAGATTGCTTTTTATACGATATTCACTGCTTACCACAGTTTGCGGAGCGTTGCCACGATGTTAACTTTGAAATTTCATGATAGAGTAAGTACACCAACCAACCAAAAAAATCTACAGAACCATTCATATTTACTCATTAAAAATATAATGTATGGGGTCACGGTAGACTGAAAAGCCTTAGACGGCTTCCTGGTGAATTGACGTGATAAAGTACAGCTCCAAGAGAAGTGGAAGAGATGGGATCTTTGCCTAAGAGCGGGACAGTTTAGGCGGAAACAAAACAAAATATAGTATACCAATGATCATAAATAAAAAGAACATTACGTATCCCTTTCTTAGTAAATGCGTGCACAGAGGAGTGTGAGATTTGGCAAAACTAGATAAAGTACATAATGGAAAAGGGGTAAAGACAGAATTTATATTATTACAAGTTCTAAAGGGCTGCCACTGGCCAAAAAGTTGAAAGATAAGATACTTGGTCTTGGTATAGTGACGTGAAGAAGTGGGATTAAACACCTATTACTATTAGTTATACATACAAATGTGAATGGATGCATTATGTGAGAAATATTAAAGAGAAAGCATTTAGTAGGTAAAGGTGATATAGTTTACAAGACACATTACAAGAAAAATAAGACCTAAAACAACAGAGAATAAGAAAAAAAACATAATAATTAATTGTAATCAAATTTCAACTTTTAATCGTCTGTTATTACTTTTCCAGTTTTTCCATCTAGTAGTCTTAAACGAAATCTGCAACATAAAAAATGTCGTCATTCTGATTTTTTTGAGTGTGAATTGTGAGAAATTTTATAAAACTATGAGAGATGTTCAGAGTATCTGTATATTGCTCGTTGAATCAAGAAATTGTTCCGGTAAGTATGTCTATAAAAACAATGATATACATAAAATGATTTATATCAATTATGTCTTCAATATATACAGAAACGTTTCTCATCACAGATCCAGAAAGAAGGGTTTACAAGAACATCCAACGTGTACAGAAGACATTGTTTAAGAAGATGAGCGCGTGCGGCTTTTTCATCATTGACGCCGACCTACCTCTACAGTTGTCTAGCTTTATTACTTCTTACACTATCGTTTTACTAGAATTTGTTTATCTTTAAATAAGTTTCTGCCTGCGGCTTTGCTCGCGCGAAATTTGGTTTCTCTACACAAACTTTGGACCCCTGTTTCATCCCCTTAGTGGGTAAATTTTATAAAATTCTCTCTTAGTGCTTGACTACGTCAGCAAGGAGACCTTGTGCAAAATTTCATACTCCTAGACCCATAGTTTTGACTTTGCGTTGATATGTCAGTCAGTCAGTCAGTTACTACTTATATAAAACATTAAATTTACACTCGTATTTATAAACAAGTAAAAGTTTTTACACGAGTAAAAGTAACTACTAAAGTAACGATTTGTATTTTATGGTTAAGAAATTGCTTGAAGTAAGAACTGTCAAAAGTTAGCAATCTCAACCAAGTAATAGTCACAATTTCCTTTACTTAGCATTAGGTTCTTTGAATTTTTTTTTATTATTCAATCTTATTTTTAATAAAATTAATGGATATCAAGTACTATATACGAAGTCAGAATGGTTACCACCTTCTGTCTCAACAAATAACCACCCATAAAACGAAGGCATTGTTGTGTGTGTGGAGGGACTTATTAATGTCGATCGAAGAACTACCACTAATTGGACGAGATACCTTGCTATAAAAAACACAGCAGCACTAGCTATTTACAATAGGTCTCCTGGATACAAAAATGTAAACATTTTTTTTTTCAGTTCAACAATAATTTATTAATAAAGTACACTAACTATATCTACACTACTAGTTTTTAAATAGTACAAATACTTAAAGAACTTATTAGAAATGGTCTCGTTATTAATTAGGTAGTCTCAATAAATAATATTCATAGACAGCAAAGATATTAGCGTTTGTTTATACCCCAAAATGTCACTCAATTTATGGACAAATATGGAGCTATTGATTATGAATGAATAAGTAAAAAAAAAAAAACACTGCGCGTAGTATTTTCTAATAGCAATTGTTTTGAATTATTCTTAATTCTTATTGATTCAATCTTGAATTTAACAATGATGACAAATTTTCGTGGATACCGGTCTGATTTCCGGTCACCATAGGCGCGGGCTTGCGGACGGCGAGCAATGGGTCTGTCAAATGGGCTGTCCGACCGTCCGGTAACCGTCCGAACCGAGAATAAGTCGTCGAAGGCGCATACTATTTAACGCGCCTCAAGGATATGTCAGCACCGGCGCCCCATAAAGGGCCATGGACTGGACGATGCCTGCGTGGAGCCTCCGGCAGGAGGCGTCTGGACCCCCGAGGTTAGGCAGGAGCCGCTTGAGGGCAGCCCCAGTCCGATTCAGTTTGGGAGCCAGACGTCAGAAGTGCTCCTCGAAATTCCACCGGCTGTCGAGGACGAGTCCCAGGTACTTCATCGTCGATGTGAACTCCTCCTACCGTTAATTGGGAGCGCCGAGGCGGTGCGCTATGTGTTTTCACGGCCCCCGGCCGTGAAAACACATAGCCTCGGACTTGTGTAGCGCTACCTCGAGTTCCAACTGTTGGATCTTATTAACGACTATCGCAACCCCGTGTGTCGCTAATTCGACCACCGCCTGGTACGACTCTCCCTGCGCCAGGACCAGCGTGTCGTCTGCGTAGCAGACCACGCTAACCCCGTCAGGGATGTCGCCGCGCAGCACGTAGTCGTATCCGATGTTCCACAAGGGCGGTCCTAGTACCGATCCCTGCGGAACACCGCACGACATCTCTCGCCGTTTCCACTCTCCCTGGTGACCAGAGTAGATGATGTACCTGTCTGATAGGTAGGCCTCGATCACACGACAGAGGTAGTCGGGCACCCGGTGGTACCGGAGTGCCCTCCTAATGCTACTCCAGGGCAGGGAGTTGAAGGCGTTGGCGATGTCCAATGACACCGCCACGACACACCTGCCTTGGGATGCCGCATCCCCCGTCGTGGGTAACCATTAATTAACTTCTTTCGCTTGGAGTTGAGGGGGTTGGAGTGACTTTTGTGACTAAAACCCACAATGTTCCTTCAGTTGCCTTTTTAGGGTTCCGTACCTCAAAAAGATAAAACGGAACCCTTATAGGACCACTTTGTAGTCCGTCTGTCTGTCTGTCTGTCAAGGCCCTTTATCTTGGGAACGCGTGGACGTATCGAGTTGAAATTAAAACCATATACTCAGGTCTAAGGTCCCGAGAAGCTGTGAAATAAAGCAAACTTCTGAGTTAATGAAAAAAAAGTTTCGGCCGTTTATGTCGCAAAAGACGTGAATTTCACACTCTTAAGGGAATCAAAATTCAAAGAGTACTTCCCGTTGACCTAGAATCCAGATATATATATGTAAACTAAATTCTTTAAATCGGAAGGATGTATGTTTCGTATAATTTTTTATCGTCGAATATTACTTAGGGTATGTGCGTTTAAAAACATCAAATATCAATGTTTGTCTTATTATGTTAATGTGAAACGTCAGAGATAACCATTGATCATAAAGCGGCAGTCGTTACAATTTGATACCTAACAGAATGCCCCAAATACGAAAATTGTTACTAAATAATAGACTGGTGAAAGATGTAGAAAAAATTGCGTTTTCTTTAAATTTTCCGCTTAATGTTACTTTGACTTCCAAATACTATTTACGGAAGAGTCATATTGAACCAAATGGATTTAAATATCGTGTGTTTGCTTTTTGTATATTGTTTTTTATAGTTTCGATAGTTGCATTTAGACTTTGGAAAGTACAAGAAGTAAGAGTCAATAAGGAGCTATTTAAATATGACCTCTATTCTCCTTCTTTTACAATGCATTTTATCACCAGTGCATGTGGCTTCATAACAGTATTTATTCTGGATATCGTGCATAAAGATAACATCGTCTTTCTTATTCTGATGATCCAAAATATACATAAAAGTATCGATTTTGGTAATAGTATACGGAGTTATATTATTTGGAACTGGATTTCAACTGCTACAGTGATGGTTACACATATCGTTTTAAGTTTGACAAACTATGACCCAAGTTATACTTTTAACATCTCTTACATTTCTAACGAAATTGTTGACTTACTCTGTATCGGATTTGATAATAATATAGTAATATCATTTCGATATATAATATTGTTAAGGATATATCTTGAAAAGTGGATTGAAGATGTCCTGATGATAAAAGATGAGGAAAATAGTGATGATCAATGCCATCAACTGCTCGAGATATACATAAATATTGTGAACTCTTACAATCTGTATAAAAAAATTTTCGAGGTATTGGTAAGTTTGAAAGATTTAAGGCTACTCTAAGTAATAATCATGGTTTTACTAAATATAAAGCAGACCAAAATTTACAAGTTCTAAAACGCTAGAGCTCGTAAACATCCCATTTATTCAAGAAATCAATGTCCCTTGAATTACGAAATCCAGGTCTTGAAACTGAAAAGCCGGACAGAATATTTAATTTTTTTGAAGTATAAGATGATTTTCCCACCTAAAAAATAAATAAAACATAACATGGTTTTATAAAAACAATAAAATTAAGTGATATGATGATAGATTTCCTCTACTTGTGCTAGCGATACAAGGTAAGGTAGAACTCAAATGACCATTCTAAACAAAATGATCAAATTTATAAAGCCTAACAAAAGCTTGGGTCATAATTTGACCGGACGCGCAACTAAAAAGCCTGACTGTGTCCGGCTTTATTCGGACGCCTGGCAACGCTACTCGTCGCTATCAGTACCATAATTATAGTGTATGAATTGTATATAATATGCAATAGCTGGCAATTATATGATCATTAAAATTACGGCAATAAATATGCATGGAAGAAGAAAGCATGCTGCGCCTACCCTAAATAAATTAAAATGAGGGCAGGATACAATGATACGTCGTTAGAAGCGTTTCAACTTCAACAGTAATTTAATCCCTTATATAAAATAGTAAATATTTTGAAGATTAGTCTTTGAATATTAATTCTTACTATGGTTATTATTAATAATATACTAATAATAATGTTTTTTTTTAGATTCTGTTTCGAATATTTTGCACATTCCAACGAGGTGTATGTTATGTCAACCTTGTAATCTATGTTATGAATATATCTATTGAATTGAGAGACGAAGTAAGTGCATCTTTTATTTAATCTGTTTTAAGTTTTTGCTTAGCTATTATTGTTTCAAAAAATGGTGAAGCTAACTGATGCTAGTTTATGCTTCATATTTGTAAGTCAGTCAGTTTGGAAGTCTTCACCTGTTGCAATTTCTGCATTGTTTGTAATAATAATAATATTCCACTACTATCACACAAGGCCGTCTAGTTCTAAGCTAAGCAGAGCTTGTGTTATGGGTACTAGACAACTGATAAACATACATATATATGTCTAAATACATACATGTATTGATGAATTACACCCAGACACAGAACAAATGATCGTGCTCATCACACAAACATTTATCCTGGGTGGGAATCGAACCCACGACCTCCGGCATAGCAATCAGGGCCACTAACCACTAGACCAACAGGCCAGTCTATTCGTCTATTATTCTAGACGAAAATGACGTATATTAATGTTTGTAAATAATTCGCACGCAGTGCACGAGTTTAATTTTTGTCATGAATTAAGTAACGATTACTTATTTCACGATGAAAATAATTCTTTCTTTTGTGGTGCAGATTTGTTTATGTAATACCATCTTTTGACATAATATTTTTTTTTAATTTGCCAGGCTTTGCTCGTCTGGACTCTTGGGCTTATTTTATTTTTTACAAAAGACATAACACTGATAATACTTCAAAGTATATACTGTGAGAAGTTATATATATCTTTTGAGGACGCTAAGACGGCGTGTGTACAACTCATGAAAAATAAAAACCATCCAAGTAAGAACCATTTGGTTGGAAATTACTTGATCGCTGTCAAATTATATTTATAACAGTTCAATTGTGCAAACATAGAATGGAGACTAGTATTAGGATTGGCATATTTTTGTAAGGTATTGAGACAGTATTAAATGTATTGAACATGCTTTTGCTTTTGCAGAGTGTCATGGAAGTCTCTACAAGAACGTTAATCTAGCTAGCCGATCGTTTAGTAAGATGACTGCGTGTGGCCTGATCTATGTGGACGCTAAGCTGCCTATGTACTTGATAGGGGCAATCGTTCATTATGTTATTATACACCTGCAGTATTTTTTTCTCTAAATATTTAACTTATTTAAAAAATCACTATCAAGACATGTTTGTGTGTGTGTAATTTGTTTGTGTAGGTGTAATCATATTGTGTTATTTGTTTTATTGACTCTGGTGTGAAATAAATTTATTATTGTTATTCCGTTTATATTATTTCTCGTTTTTTTCGTCTTCATGCATGTTCTGCACAGGTGGTCATCCGTAATGCTTAATGTGTGTAAGTGTTTGTTTAGTAAACAGTGTTTGGTGATGTTCCCCCCACCATGGACAGGCTACCCTTGTTTCATTATTACCATTATCATTACAACCGAAAGACGTCCACTGTTGGACAAAGGCCACCCTTTAAATATCGCCACCATGAATGATCCTATGCGTCTCGCATCCATCAAATGCCCGCAACCCCTTCCAGATCATCAGTCAACCTTCCAAAGCTGCATCTTCCGGCACGTGGTTGCCACTCCAGAAGCTTGCCCCTGTTTAGTAGCAGTAAATTAATGGATAAGATTTTGTTTAAATGTGACATGAACTCGTCGGCCTAGCAACAAATACTAAAAACAGAATAAAATAAATATTTGATGGGGCTTCCATATAACAGACGTGATTTTTTTTGCCGTTTTTTGCTACGGACGGTACGGTGCTCTTCGTGCGTGTATCTGACTCTCACTTGGCCGATTTTTTGTTTATCACCGAGGACAGTAAATACACTAATAACTAAATATTTGAAAAGGTAATAATCATTTTAACACGTATAACATCTTCCACGATAATCAGTATGGTTTCTCCAAAGGCCGTTGTACAACTGACGCTGGTGTCTCCTTACTATACAACATGTTTAATGTATTATAAGCACAATATGCTATAGGCATCTTCTGCGATCTGTCTAAGGCGTTTGATTGTGTGGTTTATGAAACATTACTCCTGAAACTTGAGCGTTACCGACTAGACAAAACAGCGTTATACTTATTAAAATCTTATTAGAATAGACAGCAATTAATTTAGATAAACGGAGTCAATTCGTCTTGATTTAATGTGAAAATGGGTGTACAATTTTCCTAAATAATGTATGTTAAGATGGTTGAATGATTTCGCCAGAAATGGGTTTCAGAAAAATGTAAATCATGCCAATAGTTTGCAATGGCTTTTACAACCTCTACTTGAATTATATACAATAAATTTAAATTCAATAAGATGATCGCACATAACGAATATATTATTTATATAATTGTTTTTATTTTATTATTGTTAATATATTTTTTATTGATATATTTGTATGTACTTTATTTTTATTTTATTTTATTTAATAGTGTTATGCCTAATTTTAGTGAATAATTTAAATCGCATGAATGATGTAGTATTTTTAATATACTAATAATTTTTACTTAATTTAATTTATTTTTCTACATAATAATATTGTACAAATTTGAGCCACAAATTGAAGGTGACTTACAAATGCATAAGAATAAAAATGTGCAACTGCGCCTGAGCTAGGCCGAGCCTGTATTGATAACTTCTTTTCTGGGAAGAGAACTGCGTCCTGAACTCTTCCCAGAAAAGAAGTTATCAATATAACAGCATTTGCGTGTAACGTCTATATAAGTTGACACATAACAAAATATTGATTTGCAATCGAGATTGTGTGTTGTATGCATGTGCTTCGAGTTTTTGTGGTTTAATTTTATCTCAACGTTTTAAGAAGGTCTTCAGTAGTTTGGTAATCACATGTGAGTAGAAATTCTAATAGTTTGGCTTTGCATCCTTGTTTGTTTGTGTTTGAAAGCCACAAAAGATATCATTGTCCCATCTCTTAATTATTTAGTCAATGCTTGCCTTAATCGAGGAGTTTTTCTCGATGTTCTTAAAAAGGCTATCATTGTCCCTATCTTCAAGGCGGGAGATAAACTTCGTGTATGCAACTACAGGCCAATTGCCATACTACCAGCGATTTCTAAGATTCTGGAGAGAGTTATCAATTGTAGACTCGTTAGGTATCTCGAAAGCAATAGTTTGATTTCTTCTGGACAATTTGGTTTCCGTTCTGGAAACTCGACTGAGGATGCGGTGCATAAACTTTCTGACCATATTGTTAAAACTCTAGGTGATGAAAATAAAGCACTCGCCATTTTTTTTTTTGACCTTAGTAAGGCATTTGACACGGTATCAATTCCACGTCTTCTAGCTAAGTTTGAACGCCTGGGTGTAAAAGGTTTGCAGCTAAAACTGTTTCAAGATTACCTAAGCAATCGTAAACAATATTTTAAAGTAGACACTTACGTTGGCACTGACCAATCTGTCTCTTTTGGTGTCCCGCAAGGCTCGGTGCTGGGACCAACGCTCTTCTTAGTCTATCTAAATGAGCTATGTGGTATGAAATTAGAGCGGGGTGTCATTATTTCTTACGCTGACGACACTGTGTTGCTGTTTTCTGCTGTCACTTGGGAAAACACTTTTACGCTGGCTCAAAATGGCTTCAATAAGGTCTCCAACTGGTTGAGACAAAATGTGCTCACTCTAAACTCAGATAAAACTTTTTACATGCCATTTTATTTACGAAATTGCGTATTACGTAATATTTACGAAAACCCTTGAACTTACGTTAAAGTCACATTCCAATAATGTCGCCTTCTCAAATGACACTACTTGCAATTGCCGTTGTTTAATTAGAAGATCTGAAGCCAAATACTTAGGTGTTTTACTCGACTCATCGCTGAACATCAGTGCGCACATTTCTATGCTTCAAATCAGACATAGAAAATTGATTTCTATTTTCAAGAACTTACGACACTTAGCGGACATTTTGATCCTAAAGAAATTTATAGGGCACTTTGTGATTTACTGTTAACTTATTTTTACTTTAGAAGCTCCACCTCAACTGGAAATGCATTCCAGTTGGGGTGGAGCTTCTAAAACCACTCTACTTCCTCTTGAAGTTGCACAACGAGCAATTTTAAAGGTTAGCTCCTTCCGACCCATTGATTACCCTACACATCTTCTGTACAAGGTTTGGAGCTTACCCACTGTTCGTCAACTTTACATATTATCTGTGATTCTCGAGAGCGTTGGTCCCAGCACCGAGCCTTGCGGGACACCAAAAGAGACAGATTGGTCAGTGCCAACGTAAGTGTCTACTTTAAAATATTGTTTACGATTGCTTAGGTAATCTTGAAACAGTTTTAGCTGCAAACCTCTTACACCCAGGCGTTCCAACTTAGCTAGAAGACGTGGAATTGATACCGTGTCAAATGCCTTACTAAGGTAAAAAAAAAAATGGCGAGTGCTTTATTTTCATCATCTAGAGTTTTAACAATATGGTCAGAAAGTTTATGCACCGCATCCTCAGTCGAGTTTCCAGAACGGAAACCAAATTGTCCAGAAGAAATCAAACTATTGCTTTCGAGTTACCTAACGAGTCTACAATTAATAACTCTCTCCAGAATCTTAGAAATCGCTGGTAGTATGGCAATTGGCCTGTAGTTGCATACACGAAGTTTATCTCCCGCCTTGAAGATAGGGACAATGATAGCTTTTTTAAGAACATCGAGAAAAACTCCTCGATTAAGGCAAGCATTGACTAAATAAGTAAGAGATAGGACAATGATATCTTTTGTGGCTTTCAGTACGCTGCTAGATATTTTATCATGACCGACTGCGCTAGTACAGTTTTAAGCCATTTATAAGTCACAAGATCTCGCCCTCATTACTGCCTAGTAATACAAACGAGATGTTAGTAGTGTGGCTTGAGACTGAAAGATTTATTCTCAGGTAGTTTGAGCTTTTGTGGGACTGTTTAGAAGCCTGTTTGGCAGAGAACTTCCAACGTTAGCAAAATAATCATTAGCCTGATTGACAGATGTTTGGGGGCAATCACCAAGAAGGTGGGTAGCAGCTGATTTTGTTTTGTTTGTGTTTATTATAGATCTAATGACTTCCCAGAGTTTTTTATTGTTACTACTGTTTTTATGTAGTTCACTTTTTTGTGTTGTCTTTTAAGCCGTTTCAGTAAATTGTTACAATGGTTTCGATACCAGATGTAAATTAGTTTTAAGGTTTCATTTTCAGGTGAACTTTGCGAGTCTTTGTGGAGGCGATCCCTATTCTTTATGCATCTAAGTAATCCCTGAGTGATCCAGGGCCTAATGATGCGTTTTTTAATGGGGATTTTAACAATCGTGGTGTTGTCGGTTATAACATCTTGTAACATTACTACGAACTTATCCATGGCTTTATTAGGATCGTCAATATCAGTAATGTGACTGAAGTCTACATTAATCAGTTTCACGAATAGCAGCAACGTTAAGATACGTAAGATGGTGGATGATCTTCTTTGTGAGTCTGATAAAGACAGAGTAATACCGCGTTGTGGCATGTAATGGTGGAATTTAAAATAAATGTATGAAACTTGAGTTTCGTTTTAAGAAGAACGTGATCAAGACAAGTTTTACCTTGCCTTGTAGGAAAAGAATGGGCAGGTAAAAATTCTTGAAAGGCCATAGTAGTTAGATATTCAGGTGCTCTGGCGTCAAGTGAGTGCATTGAGATATCTATATTAATGTCTCCAATTGTGACGGCATATTATAATGTTTTAATCGATTTAAATATTATTGAATTGGTTGCTGTGCGCTAATAGGGTCTACAATTATCCACAGCTTTAAGCCTGTTTGTTACCATTACACAAACATTGTGGAAGCAAATAAATGAATATAAAATATCATTAATGTTATTGATTACACATAATAATAAAAATACATATATACAATTTCAATTAATATAATTATAAATATCCAATATAAAATTGAGAAAGGGGAATAAAGAAATAATATAGTGAAAGGTAATGCTCCTTCACCATTGCTTTAAAGTTCGGTAGCTTTATAACACGCCTTATTTCTATGGGTAATGCATTCCAAAGACGAGCTGCTTAAACAGTAAACGATAAAAATAAGTGGAGTGCATACCAATACTTAATTTCCGATTTTCCGATGATCCCAAGGACGTAGAATGTGTTACAAAAGAACTGAAAGCGTTCATTAAGATAAAAAGGAATACAAGGATAAAAGAGTACATTAAAAAGCAAAGAAAGTATATGAGCATTCCGGCGAAGGTGAATATGACGCAATTTGAGCTGAGTACGAAATTCCGAAACATGGACATACTTGCGCAAGCCAAATTACCTGATACGGAGATTGATTACTACTAATATGGTTATTTACTTAAGCTCTAGATTTTGTTTGATGCCTTTAGATTATATAAAGTGGACTACAAAGTAAATTATATAAAGCTAGAGGGTGTTTCGTCTCGTATGAATATGGTCGAACATCACTTAAGGTAAGTTTGTTTAAATATCAAATATCAATGTTTGCCTTATTAGCCTAATGAGACACGTCAGAGTCAACTGTTGATCATACAGCGGCTAACATAATTTGCTAACTGGCAGAATGCCCTTAACACGAAAATTTTTACTAAATAATAGACTGGAAAAAGATATAGAAAAAATTGCATTTTCTTTAAATTTTCCGCTTAATGTTACTTTGAGTTCAAAATACTATTTACGGAAGAGTCATATTGAACCAAACGGATTTAAATATCGTGTTTTTGCTTTTTGTGTTTTGGTTTTCACAGTTTCGTTGTATTTACTTAGGCTTTGTGACGTACAGGACGTAAAAGTGAACAAGGCGCTATTCAAATATGACCTCTATTCACCTTCTTTTATTATATTTGTAGGCATGAGTGCAATTGGATTCATAACAGTATTCATTCTGGATATTGTGCATAAAGACAATATCGTCTTTCTTATTTTGATGATTCAAAATATACATAGAAGTATCGATTTTGGTAAGAGTATACGGAATTATATTATTTGGAACTGGATCTCAACTGCAACAGTAATGGGTGTACATATTTTACTAAGTTTATCAAACTATGACCCAAGTTATTCATTTGAAATCTCTTATATTCCTAACGAAATTCTTGATGTACTGTGTATCGGATTTGATAACAATATAGTAATATCATTCCGATATATAATATTGTTAAGGATATATCTTGAAAAGTGGATTGAAGATGTTCTAATGATAAAAGATGACCAAGAGAATGATGATCAATGTCATCAACTGATTGAAATATACATAAATATTTTGAATTGTTACAACATGTACAAGAAAATTTTCCAGATGTTGGTGAGTTTGAAAGATTTTAGGGTAACTTAAGCAATAAAATTGATAGTATTTATAGTTTGAATTCGAATGTATTTAAAGTTTTAATTTTTTTAAGTTAGTAGGCCAAAGTTTACAAGTTCTAAAACGCTCATAAACATCTTTTTTTACCATCAAAGAGATTAGTGTCACTTGGATTATGAAATTAAAGTATACTGGTATATTATAAACGGCAAATACTATTGCCATACTGGTATATGCAAGTGATGCTGTGTCTACCCCCAAGCAATTATGCCCTTATACTAAGTTATTGTGGAGAGCATGATGAGTTTTTGTAGAAGCGTTTTTACTATCGCAGCATCGTCGGAAACTTGATAATACTTCAAATGATGAAAGCAATAATTTAATAATCTATCTAAAAATATGTAGCTATTAAAATTTTGATTACTATCATTTGTATATTACTTCTTAATATGGTTATCAGCAATAATACTCAAACAATAATATTTTTCTAGATTCTATTTCGAATATTTTGCACATTTCAACGCGGTTTGTGTTACGTCAACATTGTAATTTATGTTATGAATATGTCTGCTGAATTGAGAGATGAAGTAAGTGTATATTTTATAAAATTTGATTTGTATTTTTTGTTTAGTTGCTGTTTTTTAAAAGAAATTGTTGATCTGACTGATGCTCGTTAACAAACATGATGTACACACAAGTTTCGTGTTTGTGAACGGGTATCGTCAGTCAGTAAGCAGCAGCTTGATCCTATTGCAATTTTTGTATAGTTTAGGTATTACTCAAGTCACTTATAATGCACAGTTCTCACAACATACTAATATTATAAATCCCTTTTAACTATTCAGTCACTGGCGCCACTTTCAAACTTACCCTAATGTGCTCATTTCTCACTTTATCCATTCTCGTCACTCCACACATCCATCTTCATATTCTCTTCTCCACTACATCAAATCTTTTTTCATCCCTCTTCTTCACAGCTCAACATTCTTTTCCATAAAGCATCACAGGCCTTATCGTAGACTTGTAGATTTTAACTTGAAAAAGCATCTGTGGGTCGCAAGTTGTGCCAGTGACCTGTCACCATTTCATCCATCCCGAGTTGATTGAGGTTACATCTCTGTAAATCTCCGTTTACCTTCCATCTTCTTGAGCAAGCGATCCGAGATACTGTAAGTCAGAGCAGATCAGTATGGGCATTCTGGCAACCACTAAGGGTACAGGACTGGAGAGATAGCCGAAATCGCAGAACAAGTATTTGGTTTTGGTTCTACTTAATTTCAAGCCAACCAGTCTTTACCACCGCTGCTTTCGGTAACCAGCACAATGTCATCGGCAAACAGTATTAACAAGGGAGCCTCTTCCTGGGTGTCCGACGTCAGAGCGTTCATGAAGACGTAAAGGCTGACCCATGATAAAAGGCGACAGGCACATTGAAGCTGCCAGTGATGCCTCCTATGATGCCTCCTACAGACCAGACTTGGGTACTGCACCAACTGTACGTACATCGCTCGGATCAACTGTACATATTTCATTTTTATCATGAATGAAGTAATAGTTATCTTATTCATGTTAAAACGAATGATTTTATTTGTTCGTGTTCATGTAACACGAGTTTTGGTCGTGAATTGTTTTTTTTTTTAATAATTTTCCAGGCTTTGCTAATCTGGACTTTTGGGGTTATTTTATTTTATACAAAAGATATAACACTGATAGTTCTACACAGTTTATACTGTGAAAAGTTATATATATCTTTTGAGGATGCTAAGGAAGCGTGTATACAACTCATGAAGAACAAAAATTATCCAGGTAAGAATTTATTTTAAATGATTATAGTGCTTTATTTGGTCATGTCGTTGATTGAAATTACTTGAACGTCATTGTATTCAAAAGGAGTTTGTATGTGAAGTATCAACATTTATTATCTAGTTTTAAGAGGGCCCTTTTTCACTCGCCTATCGTATATCGTCAACATCGAGTATGGTTTAAAAGCTTGTTACTTCAACTAACGCAATCCAGTGCAATGTTTGACGAAAAGACAACGCGAAAAAAGAGAGATAACGGCTGAAAACTCTGTTAGCATTCGGTAATTCCGTGATTTACTCGAATGTTTTACAAAACTTGTTCCAGGAAATACTTGTTTTTATTAAACCCTTAAAAGTTTTTGAAAAAAAAACTATCGTTATTCAGAATCTTGATTAAATTTGCAAGGCATCTATTGTTACGTTTTTTTGACTTTTACAATTTTTGAGTAAATTATGAAGTGTCAAAGTTCATGCAAAATAGCAAATTTTCAGTGGTCTTGTTACTTTTACACAAATTTATAAATTGATTTTAATCTAGCCTAGATAATATACACGAGATACTGTATTTCTAAAACATCTAATGAAAAATGCGTAAGTAATAACGTCTTAATCACGTAAGAGCGGTTTTATGAAAAACAGTGAAAATTGATGTCGTTACGTCCGTCCTCTGTAAGAGTATGGAACGGGTGCTAAACAAGAAACTTCTGGCATACCTAGAATCTAACGACATTCTCAGTGACTGGCAATACGGTTTTCGCCAAAATCGGTCCACTGGGGACATTCGAGCGTATGCCATTCACATCTGGAGCAAAGTCATCGAGAAACATGGGGAAGCGCTTGCCGTCTTCCATGATATCTCGAAGGCTTTCGATAGGGTTTGGCACGAAAATCTTATTGCTAAGCTTCCTTCCTTCGTTCTACCCACTGGTCTATGTGATTGGATCGCAGACTTCTTGAGGGATCGATCCATCCGAGTGATCGTTGATGGCTGCTCGTCTGGTCAAATGGATATTAATGCCGGGGTCCCTCAGGAGTCGGTACTCTCGGCAACACTGTTTTTGCTGCACATAAATGACTTACTTAAACCTGTAAACCTTAAATCTTTGGGTATGCAGACGACAGCACTGTTGCCGATAGACATGTGGCTGACGCACGCGCTAGTGGGTCACAGATCCAGTCATCCCGAGAGGCTATGGTTGAAGGTTTGAACTCGTCCTTGAAGGCGGTCTTCGATTGGGGCGATACCAATCTGGTCAAGTTCAATGCTACAAAAACCCAAGCGTGTCTTTTTTCCGCTAAACGGAGTCAATTCCACCCGGCTCCATCTTTCCGAGGTGTGATCATGCCAATAACCGACCATCTTGATCTTCTTGGTGTTACGCTGACATCAACTCTCAACTTTGGGCAATACATCGAAGCAAAGGCTCAACTGGCAGCAAAAAAGCTGGGAATCCTCGCAAAGGTCACACGGTACTTCACGCCGGTACAGCTGCTAAAACTTTATCAAGCGCAAGTTCGATCGTGTATGGAGTAATGCTCTCATCTTTGGGACGGGTCTGCCAAATACTAGAGTCGATTGAGAGGCGAGTCAAGAGGATCATCGGCAATGATGCACTTGTTGAGTCGAAGCTCCAAAGCCTTGGGCATCGCCGCCGAGATGCTAGCATACCGGTTTTCTATCGTTTACATTTCGGGGAGTGTGCATTGGAATTGCACAATCTAATTCCGCCAAGCCCGTTCTATCATCGGACCACTAGACGTACGGCGTTGCGCCACCGGTACATGGTAGACATCCCACCCATACGCACAAAAAGTTTTGAGAACACATTTATTATGCGTACAGCCAAGGAGTGAAATTCCTTGCCGGAGTCTGTGTTTCCTGATAGCTACAACTTAGGAGTCTTTAGTCAAGAGTGAATAGGCTACTTCTAGGCAAGCGTACTCCATCGTCGACCATATCATCGCTTACCATCAGGTGAGATGGTGGTTAAACGCGAGCCTATCATTAATAAAAAATAAAAATGTTGCGTTGGATGCCCTTAAGTGGTTATAGATTGCATTAAAAAGAGTAAAAAGCAAGCAAACAAAAAACTTAGTATTTGGGTTGGTATGTTTTTGTTTTTCGGAAAAATTAAGGAATTCTTAAATATAACATGTTATTTCTTTTGCAGGGTGTCATAAAATTCTCTACAAGAAAGTCAATTTAGCAAGCCGATCGTTTAGTAAGATAACCGCATGTGGCCTGCTCTATGTGGACGCTAAGCTGCCTATGTACTTGATAGGTGCAATCGTTCATTATGTTATTATACACTTGCAATACTTTTTTCTCTAAATACATAACTTTTCCAAAAAAATCACTGTCAATGTAATAACACATAATTATGTAAGTACATGTGCATAATAAATATTATTATTTTGCTTTATTTTATATAACTTTTGAAGTTTCATTATTAACATGAACCTGCAACATATCTTTTGAATACATTTGCTCATGACACAAGTATGAATTTACTAGTTAATTGTTTAAATTGAAAAACGTAAAATAAAAATAAACATTTAAAAAACCGATGAAAAATTTTCACCATTAGAGGGGTCCAAAATCATGTACTGGATTCATTGTATTTGTTTGAGCGTCGATGACAGACAGGCCAAGTATTGTATATGCATCTGGACCTTTTGAAATTATGCAAGTAGATAATAAAATCGCTTCTGTATCGACACCATACTGTAGGCATTATTTTCAAATTCAAAAATTCAAATTCAAAGCATATATTTCAAATAAACCATTTACAGGCACTTTTGAAATGTCAAGAAGTCAGTCAGTCAGAAAAAATGATGCAAATTACGCATTCCAAAGCGTAGATCTCTATGGAGAAGAATGCGCAAGAAACTCCATGGACACTCTTTTCAATCGTGTTTTGCAATTACAAATATCTCTGTTACATGTTTCTTGTCGTTATCATATGAGAACAATGTCAATAAAGTAAAAATAAAAACTAAATATAGATATTAAAATAGCAACTGGCAGCTAAGAGATGACCAGTCTCAACTGACAGCGCCCGTTCACGGACCTGACGCGAACATTAGCACCACTCGGCTCAACCATTTTTGAGGGAACCGAATGATCCAACACACGCGCCACCATAAGTGAGACATTTGAGTGAGCATGCTAAACTCTCAACTGCCATGCTCATTTACGTCAAACAAGTCCAATACTAACCTAAAAACCATAAAATAGCTCCCACATTACTCTTTACACCACATTACTGTGGTACTCACATTTAGAAACTTTGAAAAAAATGCTTCTACATTATACAATAATAATTAACAACAATAATATTTTATAAATACAAAAAAAAAAAAAAACATTAAGGAATAATAATACTTACAAAATTAATCAATTTGTACACCCCGGTGGTAGTGGAGCTGGACCAGCATTGAGCCAAGCATTTTTATCTTGAATATAATCCTCCAACTTATAATATGCTTGCCTGCATAGTGTGCGTTTAATACAAGATTTAAATTTCGTTTCATTGAGTTCTAATAATTGTGGAGGTATTTTGTTATAACATTTCAAACAGTACCCCATGAAAGAAGAGGCCACTTTAGCCAGTCTGAAACCTGGTTGAACTAATTGATTCCTATTTCTTGTAACATAATTATGTCTGTCGCCTCTTTTGATAAAAAGATGAAGATTTTTTCTAACGTACGGTAACCTGTAAAAGTGCTTAGATACCTTAACGCCTATTTTTCCTTGCACGTTAAAGTTCAAGTTTTCGAAAATTAAACAAGATGGCGTTGGTTTCTTCACAGCTAAGTAGCGACCAAAGGCAATCTCACAAAGTATAAACTTGACTTTTAGTTCAACAAATAATAGACACTTGCGTCATCATTGCCGTCAACAACTGATTGTAGTTCATAATTTCATCATTCAAACTAGAGTCATATTGACCTAGTGGTTTAGCATGTGCAGATAGATGCGTAAATCAATGAGCCGTGAGTTCAAATCTCACGTAGTACTCACACTTTTTGTAAGTTATGAATGACAAACTAAAGAAATCGGTAGGAATATTATATCAAAGCTAACAAGTAAATATTTATTTGTAATATAATATTCAAGTGGGTAGTTACTCAGCAAGACGAAATAAATGCTGGTAAACAGGCTCATCAAACAAAAAAGCACTATTAAAAAAATAATATGTTTATTTCTTACAATTTCTTATTCAAATTTAACAATCACCGTTTATTAATCACCGAATAAGATAATAATATTATATAAAATTTCTTATTGAGGCCATAGCTTAAGTATTCGTTTCCAATATTGGAAAGAGGATTGAAGCTTATGTAACCTTACCAAAAACAAACAAAAGACCAGATCATTTTATCACAAAGATCAAAAGGATTAAGTAGGCTAAAAACTATAAAATTGCACAACAACAAATCAAGTGTTCATAACTTTTTTAATGTATTTGTTACGGATTTCAAGTTAAACATACATAACAAGGTCTCCAGTTAATACAGAGAATAAGTACTGAAAGAATATTATTAAATCAGTATTATAATTATTTATTATATTGTAGCCACAAACAAAACCGTCCGTGTTCACTATCACTAGACTTAAAAGTTTTTTCATGAGTAAACATGATATTACTCTAATCAAAGTTTATGTGATCCAAAGCAAACTGCAATCTTGCCCTTTTATGGTTTTTTGTAAGCAAGCCTCCGACGGACAGTGCCAACGCTTGTGTCAAATAAACTAGCATAGTGGTTCGTCGACAGATGTCCGTTTTCTTCGTATACTCCCTTATCATGGTTTGACACTGCAATATGTTTATTAGTTTTAGTCTGCCAGCACTTTGATGGTGTTTTAAAGAACCCTCTTCTTCAAATCGTCATATCCATAGAACAACTGTTTTTCTCTGCAACAATAAAACATAAATATATAGTACCCAATAATGATTATTATAAAGGAGTTTTTTGTTATATAAAAGAGTTAAAAAAACTACTTACATTTACACTGGTCTCTCTGGCTACTTCTGACAAGTTTTTACCTTGATTATGCTTAGCAATTATTTGAGCTCTTTTTACTAAATCTATATAACAATGCATATTTACTCATTTTGGTAAAATAAGTAGACAATACACCTGGTTAAAAAAAAAATTTAACGAAAGGCGCCGGAACGAGATAATTGAAATTAACTTGGCAAACAACCAATTGAGCTTAGTCATAATTTTTTGGTCTAAGTATTATTTATACTCCATACTACCTACTAGTTATTATTTATAAATCCTTATTCAACCTACCCTCTCAAGTTTGAAAACTAACACATAGATAATCAAATATTTATAAATTGATATTCAATTTTAATATCTTCATCTCTTTAAAATAAATTATAAATTATTTCAATATTTAAAGAAACAAAAAGAAAGTACTACAAAAATAAGCATTGATTAAGCACAGCGACGCCATCTATTAACAGTATAATGTAATGTTATCAATAGCAATATTTCAATCTGGTTTTACGCTAGATGGCGTCATTTCTCGCTTCACACGGTTTTATTTCTGTACTAACCATGCACTTTTGCTTCTTCAGTGTACATGATGTTTTCATAGATATATTGACGTGGCACCGTCAATACGTTAATATCCTTAAACAGTTGCCTTAGAGAATCGCACCGGCGGAGATTGCAAATAGCTCTGATAGCTCTTTTCTGTAGAATAAAAATTGAGTCGATGTCTGCAGCCCGTCCCCATAGTAGGATACCGTATGACATGATACTATGAAAATAACTAAAATATACTAGTCTAGCGATATCAACATCCGTAAATTGGCGGATTTTTCTAACAGCATATGCAGCTGAACTAAACCGTCCCGCAAGAGACGGTAATGAAAATCTTATGCATTTGGTTTTTTTACCATTTAGAACTAGATTATTAGCAGTGAACTAGTTTTGGACCTGCAGTAGGGCGTTATTTTTGTCGTCAAGATTATTAGTCTTTCTATTTATCTTGAAAATCAAGGAAGTATCTTCGGCAAACAACACCATATTAAGTTTGTTTTGCAACAAATAGGGTAAATCATTAATGTACACTAAAAATAAAAAAGGATCTAAAATTTAACCTTGGGGTACCCCCCCGAATTGACACCGTTTATCTGAACTAGTTGCTGTCTGTCATTCAAATAAGATTTTAATAAGCTTAACGCTGTTTTGCCTAGTCCGTAATGCTCCAGTTTCAGAAGTAATGAACCACACAATCAAACGCCTTAGACAGGTCGCAGAAGATGCCTATAGCATCTTGTGCCTCTTCCCACGCATTAAAAATGTGTTTTAATAAGGAGACACCAGCGTCAGTTGTACGACGTCCTTTGGTGAAACCAAACTGTTTATCGTGCAAGATGTTATACGTGTTAAAATGATTAAGCATTTGATTTAACATTACCTTTTCAAATATCTTGCTAAAAACCGGCAACACGGAAACTGGCCTATAATTATTAGTGTCTTTACTATCCCCGGATTCAAAAAGTGGTATCACTTTACTGTATTTCATTAGATCTGGAAAGACTCCTTGATCTATACACAAATTAAATATTAAGGCTAAGTACGGCGCTATAGTCTAAATAATTGAGGTACAAACTTTGATAGACATACCCCATAGATCTTCAGTCAATTTAACCTTGATTTGTTTAAAAGATTTTATTACTGTTATGGGGTTTATATGTTTAAAATTAAATTCAGTCGAGCAGGCTGCAATGTTCGCCTGTAATAAACCAAAAGCATGCGATGGCGACGAATTTAGGGCTTCAGTAGTTTTAATTGGTATACTAGCAAAGAAATTAACAAATTCTTCTGCAACTAGTTTATTATCGCTAATAACACCATGATGAGTCTTCAATGTGTAATCATTGTTATGTATTTTGTTCCTGTTGGTTTCATTATTTATGATTTTCCAAACCGTTTTTATTTTATTATCTGCTGATTTAACTTTGTTGCTAATGTATAAGGCCTTAGCTGCCTTACAACTATTTTTAAACATTTTTGAATATGTAGCAACATACTTATTAAAAGTTTCAGTGTTAATAATAGGCTTAAGGCCATACAGCTCAAAAAGTCTTTCCCTACTAATTCTAATTTCTTTAGTTGCTCAGTCACTAAATCTAAACTTAGGGCAGATACTTTTTGTACTTTTCTCAAAAGTCTTATTAAACTCGGTTTGAATTAATTTATCGATACATGTAGTAGTAGTAGTTGTAGTTCGAGTTGGTTCTATAAACACATTTTATAAATTAAATGATTTGAAGAGATTTAATAATCTACTGCTATCTGAATTATTTCTAAAACATTTACATTAAAGTCCCCACAGATTATTACTAGTTTGTTACCAGTTGCAAGTTTTGCCGTAACATCTTCCATGACAGACTCAAAAATAGAGTAGTTTTGATAATTAGGGGGCCTGTAAACGCATACTATGATATGCCTATCCAGCTCAACACAAGACAGTTCAATGCTATTTTCAACGGACAGTGCAATTATATCTTTACGAGTTTTAAATTTAATACTATTCCTAATTAGGATCAGTGAACCCCCACGTAACATTGTTTTTCGGTTAAACAAACTGCCCACAGTATAATTCTCAAAATTGATTAGCAATTCAAAATCCTTTAACCAATGCTCAGTAAAACAAATGATGTTAAACATAGTTTTTCTAAAAATAATTCAATTTCTAATTGTTTTGAAGAAAAACCCTGAATGTTTTGAAGAAACAAATTAAACGATTTTTGCTTAGCCCCTTTAGCGTTAATGCTAGAAGATACTTGACCAAAATTGCCAACAGTACCAACTATTGTCTCATTAGCTCGTTTAAAATATTGGAACCAGCAAACATAACATTAGTACTATTACTAACGGTGGAACTAATGATTGAGGACTTTGACATACTAACTATGTCTAAATTATACTATTACTATTATATATTACTATTATACTATTAGGCATCGATATTACCTATTTCCTATACTGAAAATGTGTACGTAAACGTTTTTTTATACAACACACGGTCGCAATAATGACAGCCATACCCTATCTTTTGTAACTTACATTTTAATTTAATTATTAGGCAAAATTATGATACAACTAAGCAACTTAACAGTGTTATTTTTATAGCATAATATCAAAGGTGCACAACTCTCTAATAACCTAACTCGAGATATCAAAGATTGTGAATTGTTTGGTAAATTTAAGAATATGTTAAAAATATATATTTTGGATAACAATAGACACACATCCATCTGACACAGAAACCCATCTGACGCAAATTAGGAACAACATTTTCATAATAATTTAGTTTGATCATTGACGCATTTTCGTCACACGGATTCTATTAGAAGTGTCATCTATAGTCGATACGCGTGGGTGGGAATGGAAACCATAGAGCGCGTCATTAAAATATTGATTGCTCTGTGGTAAATAATTTTTTCAATCATCAATGTTTCTCATTATGTTAATGAGACATGTTAAAGTCAACTAACCAATAGTTAACCTATAGCAGCAGATATCATTTGACACCTGATACAATGCCCCGAACACAAAAATTATCACTATTTAATAGACTGGAAAAAGATATAGAAAAAATTGCGTTTTCTTTAAATTTTCCGCTTAATGTTACTTTGACTTCAAAATACTATTTACGGAAGAATCATATTGAACCTAATGGATTTAAATATCGTGTATTTGCTTTTTGTGTGTTGGTTTTCACTGTTGGGTTGTATTCATTTAGGGTTTGTGTTGTGCAACATGTAAAAGTGAATAAAGAGCTATTTGAATTTGACCTCTACTCGCCTTCTTATGTTATACATATTGTCACTTGTGCAATGGGATTCGTAACAGTTTTTATTCTGGATATCGTGCATAAAGACAATATTGTTTCTCTTATTTTGATGATTCAAAATATACATAGAAGTATTGGTTTCGGTAAGAGTATACGGAGTTACATTATTTGTAACTGGGTCTCAACTGCGGCAGTGATGGTTACGCATATTTTTCTAAGTTTGTCAAACTATGATCCAAGTTATCCTTTTGACATTGCTTACATTCCAAGCGAAATTGTCGACCTAATGTGTATTGGATTTGATAACAATATAGTTATATCATTTCGATATATAATACTGTTAAGAAAATATCTTGAAAATTGGATTAAAGATGTTTTAGTGGTAAAAGATGAAGAATACAATGATGATCAATGTCGTCAACTACTGGGGATATACCAAAATATTCTAGACTCTTACAATCTGTACAAGAAAATTTTTCAAGTGTTGGTAAGTTCGAAACATTTTAGATTACCCTGACTAATGGTCATGATTTGATTAAATATGGACCGATGATTCAGTTTGATGTTTAATAAACAGAAGAATGTATTGAATGACTATAAAATAGTTAATCAAAATTTACAAATTTGAAAACGATATATGTATATAGCTTGACATAATATTTTTTTTTTACCATCAATCAGTGTCGCTAGGGTCATGAAATTAAAGCATTCATTCATTCATACCAGTAGCATCGGTTGGTTATATGAACCTATCAAGTGAAATGGATCGTGAAAGCTAAAGCCTAAAATTTGTACCACCGAAAACCGAAAAATATAAAAAAAAAACGATTGCCGTACATGGAGCAACGTTGAATTAATTTTAGATTATAAGGGTGATTGTCTAAAAGATGATATAGCTATAAAGGAAGTGACGATTTTTAGAACGATGATAAAACCACTATCTCAGGTGAGATAGTGGTCAAGCGTGGACCTATAAAGAATTTAAAAAAAAAAAATGACGACCATGTCACATGGAAGAAGTTTTTATGATGACATTCTGTTAGAAGCATTACAAAAATTGTAACATCTTCATTATCTTCCTGCCCTTGTCCCGTGTTATTTGGGGTCGGCGCAACATGTTTTTTTCTTCCATTCTGCCCTGTCATTCGTCATGCTATCACTAACTTCCTTTTCTTTCATATCACTCTTCACACAATCCATCCATCTTTTCTTTGGTCTCCTTCTCCCTCTCCATCCATCCACATGTAAACTCAACTCTTTTAGTAACATGCGTTTCATCCCTCCTCTTCACATGACCATACCAAGACAAACGATTCCCATTCAATTTTTCAGTCACTGGTGCCACTTTCAAACTTCCCCTAATATACTCATTTCTCACTTTATCCATTCTCGTCACAACACACATCCATCTTAACATTCTCATCTCCGCTACGTGCAAACTTTTTTTTTATCCGTCTTTTTCACAGCCCAACATTCTGATCCATACAGTATGACAGGTCTTATCACGGACTTGTAGATTTTACCCTTCAACTTGAGGGGCATCCGTGGGTCACAAGTGGTTCCCGTGACCTGTCGCCATTTTATCCATCCTGCGTTGATCCGATGTGTTACGTCCCGGTCTACCTTACAAAAATTGTAACAAACTGTATAAAAAGTATTATAAATACTTTAACTTTCCTTTTGATGTTACTACTTACTATAATAATTATCATTAATATCAATAATAAATTTAAATATTTTTTCAGATTCTATTTCGAATATTTTGTACATTTCAACGTGGTTTATGTTATGTCAACATTAATATATATGTCTTGAATATATCTGGTGAATTGAAAGACGAAGTAAGTGCATCTCATATTTATGTCATTTTATTTTTGTTTAGCTGCTGATTTTTTTTTAAGATATGGTTTAGTTGACTTGTGCCTGAACACGTTACATTTTTGCATTGTTTTTGTTTTATTTGGTTGCTTGATAACAAAAATATATTTTTTTCCTTACATGTGCAAATATACAGTTTTCTTACTAAATGCATAATTTACGGTTATATCATTCATGGTGAAAATAATGATTATAAAATATTAACTTGTAATCATGCTTTACAAGTTTTTATCATAAACGTATTTTTTTAATTTTCCAGGCTCTACTAGTCTTTATTCTCGGGACTATTTTATTTTTTACAAAAGATATAGTACTTATAATTTTACAAAGTATATATTGTGAAATGTTCTATATGTCTGTTGAGGATGCTAAGATGGCATGTATACAACTCATTAAAAACAGCAACTATCCAGGTAAGATTTTGATTGTAGTGCTTTGTTCATGTCCTTGATGCAAATTACTTGATGATTGTATTTTCAATATTAATACGTATATCATCATCATCATATGTTTATATTGTGTGTTAACATTTATTTCGTTCTTTTAACAAAATATATGTACAGCTGTGCCAACTCTGACGGTGTGACTGCTGAGGCTCTAAAGCAGCGCAAACCGCGCTTCAACTGCGGCTACGGCGTTAGAACTGACGAGAGTGAAAGAGATATCACGTTTTTCACGACTTCCTTCGCTAGCATTATTGCTTCGCAGAAGATGGTGATCGAAGCATTCTTGCTTCTTAGAAGTCCCCTGGCCTATGCCCTCCTGGCTTATGCCCTCAATCTCCATACCATAAACTGGACAAAAACCGGACGCGACAGTTTGCCTTCGCCAATTGTCTCTATGAGGACGCAGAGGCGCTCTGCATAAGCAGGGCAGACCTCTTCTGTATGCTCCACTTTATCTTCCGAGCAAACGACACAATAGTGATAACACCTGGCCGTGCCAGTGTTTATTCTGATCACGTAACTTAACGTTGCTGATGATGATGTCATTTCCGAACATTTGAAGTTTTCTACTAGCGTTAACGATTGTAGATTACCAACTTGGCTAAGCCCTCTGTTCTGCGACCGCTGTATTCTGTGTCCTGCTCATTGCCACTTAATTTTGGCGATTCTTCGTGCTATGTCGATAACCTTAGTAAATGGTTATAGATTGCAATAAAAGGAAGAAGAATAAACTAACAAAAACATACAGTACATCGTATATCGTACACATAACTTAGTATTAATGTTTGCATGATTTGATAAATTATTAAGGTACTTACTTTTAAATATATTGAATCTTGCTATTGCTTTTACAGAGTGTCATGGAAGACTTTACAAGAACGTGAATCTAGCTAGCCGATCGTTTAGTAAGATGACTGCATGTGGCTTGATCTACGTAGATGCTAAGCTGCCTATATATTTGTTGGGGGCTATTGTTAATTACGTTATTATACACTTGCAATACTTTTTTCTCTAAATTTCTTATGATATAGTTAATTCAAATTTAAAAAAAATAAAGGTTAGGAAATTGTAATTTAAGTTTTTCAAACGATATCCAATTGAAATAAATTAATCGAATTGATTTGTTTTTTTTTGTTGTCAGAATGTCGTAATCTTTCGAGTATTTCAGCGTTATTCGTCTATGTGTCTAGTTATAATTATTTATTTGAAATCCATTCAGCTAAATTAGCTAACGCTTTGAAAATTGGTCATCAGACACAAAATTGAAGAATTGATGATTCTTCATTAACAGTTGCGCTGCTAAAAAGATCTCTAGTGGAACAGCAGCTTTGTACTCGTGATTGAACTTTACATTTAAATGAAAGTAATAGAACGGTCATTTATGAAAATAAAATGCTAAAAAATATAATTTTAACAATCTTTTTAAAACAAGATTTTAATGAACAATAAGTACATTAAACATAAATATACAATTGTATTTTTTTCATGAAGCCCAACTAGTACGTAAGTTTAATTATTACTTTTTATTGAACTATAAGGTCGTTTTATAAACATTGTTACTCATATTTTATAACAGTTTTTTTATTTTTTTTTATTTTACTAACACGTGTCAGAAATATTTCGAGTATTACAAACATGTTTGCCTAGTCCTTTGTATTGATATGAACACTTTATGAATATTATGTAAATACTGTTATAATCAACCTACAATTGATATGATACATTACGATAATTACTGAATACTGTTAAGTACCTATACATTTTGAAGCCCCAGAAATAATTTGATACCCGACACAATGTCCCAAAAAAGAAAGTTTTTACGAGATAATAGGCTTGAAAAAGATGTAGAAGGAATAGCTTTTTCTTTAAATTTTCCTCTCAATCTTTTTCTGACATCAAAATATTATTTACGAGAGGGTCACATTAAACCAAATGGACCATTTTATCGTGTATTTGCATTCTGTTTATTAGTTTTCACAATTTCGTTATATTTATTGCGGATTTTTACAGTAAATGACACAAAAGTGAATAAGACAAAATATAAATACGACCTCTTTTCACCTTCTTTTATTATCCATAGTATAATTTGTTCAATTGGATTTACTACGATATTTATTCTAGATATCGTGCATAAGGAAAATATTGTTTTACTTATTTTGAAGATACAAACTATACACAGAAGCATCAATTTTAGTAAGAATATCCGGAGTTACATTATTTGGAACTGGATCTCTACTGCAACCATTACGTGTATTCACATTGTGCTAGGTTCAACATACTATAATCCTTCATTTTCTTTTGATATCGACTATATTCGAGATCAAATTTGTGACATATTGAGTACTGGATTTGATAACAATATTGTAATATCTATCCGATTTATAATACTGTTAAGGAAATATCTAAAAAAGTGGATCGAAGATGTTCTTTTGATGAATAATGATTGCAATAGTGGCGAAAAATGTCTTCAACTGCTTAGGATATACAAAAATATTCTGGAAACTTACAATTTGTATAAGAAAATTTTCCAGGTGTTGGTAAGTTTAAATGTTTTCTAACAGGCATTGTTCTATAGTAACCTAGTCTAGACCTCGTTCATACTATAGACGAAGGCCAGCATTCGCTGGTACTGGAGAGTTTCCCTAATACAACTCTAGGGCAGGGTATTGGAAGCATTGGTGACGGAAAACCACCATCACCAGCCCCGGAACAAAACTAGTTTTGTCATAAGGGCTGGCACGCGCATAGTGGCGTTCGCCGTGAATCACTTTTTGCAGAAATCTAACTGGTTCTTCTCCAATTTCGTCTTCATCCGCACCAGCCACCCGACGAGGTGGTCTGCAATTAATCTTTCAAACAACTTGTCTAACCCATCGATTATAGTCGACCGCTTACGTCGGTATGCAGTCGGAGTTTGCAGTACGGCGTCCGATTGAGGACCAGTTTTACTGGCTTCTCATCGCCGAACATGCCCAAAGACTAGGGATCCCCTTTAGTAGAGATACGAAAGCTTCCGACAGAACAGGACAGGAAAGTAAGAAACGGAAATCAGAGTTACCCAAAAATATACACATATGGTTTTATCTTTTATGAATTAATTTTAATTTTAGAATTCTTGACAATATACAATCAGGAATAAGAACTCTAATTATATCTTTTTTTTTTGTTTTTAGATTCTATATCGCATATTTTGTACATTTCAACGCGCTCTGTGTTACGTAAGTTTTTTAATATACGACATGACCATAGTCACTGAATTGGGAAAAGAAGTAAGTATATTTAAAACGTTTTTGACAAATCTGATCTGCTTTTGTTACTTAAATCTGTCTTGTGTGTAATGAATAGAGATAATGAACTAATTTCTATGTCGAATGTTTTCTATTCTCATAAATATTTTTTATTATTTTTCAGTTTATGCTCATAAGATTCGAGCTCATTTTATTTCTTACAAAAGATATAGCACTTGTTATATTACATGGTATATATTGTGAGAAGTTTTATATGACTGTTGAGGAAGCTAAGGCGGCAAGTATACAGCTTATGAAGAACAAAAACTATCCAAGTAAAAAAAAACATTCAATTCGATTCTAGTTCTATGTGTCATCGATGAAAATATCTACAAAGATAAAAAAAATATCTAGATTCTTTCAAAATTTTTTCCTCTTTAATGTTGTGTCGCTAGTTTGGAGGTAACACAGAGGGTAAAGTCCCGCCAACCTCCGTTGAAAAGAGAGGATCCTCCGACCAGACGGGTGTTACGTCTGGTAGGCAGCTGCCCAATAGATGATTTCGGGCTGTTCTATCTATTCTAATCGCGCAGAGAACTTTGATTGCGCCATGCAGGATTAGTTCTTATGACATAAGAACACATTGTGACGCCATAGATGTCGCTACATCACTCCCCTCCGGAGATCGGAGATCGATGGTTCTTGATGCTTCTTGATGCATGCCAGGTCAGGGATAGGTTGGTTCCAGTGGGTCGGAACCGAATGCCGCATAGTTCTGAGTAAGTCGGAACTGTCGGCGGTGCTACCCCAGTGAGTCGGAGTAGTGCTACTAGCTCCAGTGAGTCGGAGTGATGCTGTGCGACGTAGTGGCTTGACTGCTGACGTCGACCAGGAGAGGTTCTTCGTGACTCTTCATGTGACTTGCCGAAGGTGCAGATTGCTTTGCTAAGGTCGCTGATGAGGCTGAGGGTGATGACCAGGTATGACCAGGTAGGCATGCTGGTGGTCAGGATACCCTTTAAAGCCGTGGGTGCTGGCTGTATGGCTTGCTGCTCGAAAGCTTGAGGAAGTGATGATGACGTTATGAGGTAGTGGCTGCACGAAGGCTGCGCTGACGTTCATTGTCGAGGATCACCAGTTTGGAGGTAAGCGGAACAGAAAGTAAAGTCCCGCAAACGTCCGTTGAAAAGGGAGGATCCTCCGATCAGACGGGTGTTATGTCTGGTGGGCAGCTGCCCAATAGATGATTTCGGGCTGTTCTATATGTTCCAATCGCGCTGAGAATTTTGATTGCGCGATGCAGGATTAGTTCTTATGTGATGCCATAGATGTGTCTATACTAGCAATACAAGAATTGAATCAGCCTAAAATATAAAAATAGATACAATACAAACTATCCAGTAACAACAAGGTCAAGCAAGGCATGGTACATTAAGAACACATTTAGTGTCCTGTCTTCGTTATCCATTATAGAGTATATAACATTACCAGCACGGTTCTTCGTGCCTGATCCAGAATTAACGAGGCAGATCACCAAGGAGATAGCTGGGAGATATCGAATGCCTTCCTTAAGAGTTGAGAAGAAGTAACTTAGAACCGAGGAACCGATGCAGCGATGGAAGAAACGGTTCAGGCTTTGATCTAAGTATAGAAGAGTTTGGGATAGTAATTATACTATTAGACTCTTGTAACAAGCAGACAAACAAAGCATAGTAATGAGACCTCGTTGGCACCTTCTGGGTAGATGGTAGAATATATCTGGGTGTAATTTATCTATATATGTATGTATTTAGAAATATATAACTATGTTTATCAGCTGTCTAGTACCCATAACACAAGCTCTGCTTAGCTTGGGACTAGACGGCGTTGTGTGATAGTTGTGAAATATTATTATTATAATATTGTTATTATTATACGGTCTGATTATTCTTTTTTTTTACAGAGTGTCATGGAAGTCTCTGCAAGAACGTGATACTGGCTAATCAGTTGTTCAGTAAGATGACCGCGTGTGGCTTGTTCTATATTGACGGTACTCTACCTATGTACTTGATGGGAGCTATCGTTCATTACGTTATTATACACCTGCAATTTTATTTTCTCTAAATACATAATTTATACAGAAGATATATTATTTAAATAATTGCATAAATAACATAGTGTTAATGAATTTAGATTCAACTACTTAAATATCAAATAACGCAGCCGCACTAGTACACACAAATAAAAATACATGACACAAGTACACATACATGTAGGATTCGGGATAAGTAATAAACTGTTCTTTTTTTTAATAAATTGCGTTTTATTTATCAATCAATCAATCAAAATATTTATTTGCTAGAATATGGTACATAAGGTGTTACAGTATATTTGTTTCAGCATATCCTGCCATAACATGGCGTGCAAATATATTCACAGTCAGTGTTGTCAGTTACCCGATCTTGTCGATTACACATTCTATTGACTTGTCTTCTAAATAGTCCTTAACGGTATAATATCTTTTAAACAATAACAGATTAAAAAGTATTTTTTTAAACATTGTCAGTGTTAACTCTTGTAAACTATTTGGTAAATGGTTGTAAATAATAATCGACATGCAGTATACATTTTTCTTAAATAATTTTAGCCTTATTTGTGGCAGCCGAAGTCTGTCTTTATGCCGTGTTCGGCTATTTGGCCTGTCAGTGTTTGTCTCGAAAATACTGTAGTATTTCTTAACAAAAACACATAGTTCAAAAATGGTAATGGTAGAACTTTAAGTTTTTGAAATAATGGCTTACAGCTGTCTAAAAAGTGAGCTCCACAAATGGCTCGAATACATTTTTTTTTGAGCTTTAAAAACTCTGTCAAAATCTACTGAGTGACCCCATATTATAATACCGTATCGAAGTACGGATGATACATAACCATGGTAAGCCAGCATTGCAGTATCACAGTTTACCGTTTGTCTAATTCTTTTCAAGACATATATAAAACGATCTATTTTTGTAAGAATTTTATCTATATGTGCTTTCCAGTTGCAATTTTTGTCGATTGTTATACCCAAAAATACACAATTATCGAGAGTTGTCAAGTGAGAATCTTTATAATAAATGTCAAACTTATTTATGTTTGAATTGTATGTCTAAAATTGTATGATGTTTGTTTTAGTCATATTTATTTTCAAGTTATTTATTTTGAGCCAGCCGATTGCATTATCCAAAGCCTGGACGATTTCATTTTCTAAATTTTTGTCAGTGTCACTCTTGAGCATTATTGTCGTGTCATCAGCAAATAATATGCAATCTTTGCCTATCGCCTCTAGAATGTCGTTGATGTAAACTAGAAAGAGTGGTGGGGATAATATACCTCCCTGTGGGGTGCCATAATTGTTTTGCTTATACTCCGACCTATAGGTTCTTTTCTCATTCTGACAGATTTTTGTTACTTCCACGCATTGTTCTCTTTCAAAAAGGTAACTTTTGATCCAGTCGTTGGCCTTACCCCGGATTCCGTAATGCTCAAGCTTTGAGAGTAGTGTTTTATGGCAAACAAAATCAAAGGCTTTAGTCATGTCTAGGAACACGCAACTTATCTTAGATTTTTGATTAAGACTTTCAGTTATGTATTTTACTAGTGTAAAACATGCTAAAGCAGTGGAACTGCCTTTCCTAAAACCAAATTGTTCTTTTTTAAGAATATTACATGCGGTTAAAAAGTTCTCCATTTTGTTACACATAACTTTCTCAAATATTTTGGATAGATCTGGGATTAACGTTATTGGGCGATAGTTACTCATGTCAGTTTTTACACCTTTCTTATAAAGAGGTTTGACAATTGACCTTTTCAGGCGTGTTGGGAATACTCCTTCTGTTAATGACAGGTTTATTATGTATGTTAAAAGAGACACTAGACTCCTTGCACATATTTTTAACACTTTAGTGCTCAGGTCATTTATATTTTAGTTACCAACTCACATGATTATTGGGTTGATAGATCGTTAGTGCGTACTGTTTATGATTATTTTTAGCTTAATGAAATATTCGTACTAATAAGCTGTCTCTGCTATACACATATTAATTGTAGTCCCTGATAGCTACAACCTAGGGGTCTTTAAGTCAAGAGTGAATAGGTTACTTCTAGGCAAGCGTGCTCCATCGTCGGCCACATCATCGCTTACCATCAGGTGAGATAGTGGTCAAACGCAAGCCTATCAATAATAATAAAAAAAGTAGTACATTATAATGCGGCTAATTTTTACTACGGAGTTTTTTTTAACATTTCCCTGTACCAGTTGTGATGATCCGACACAAGTAGCGTCCAACACTAAAAGTCTACCCATCTTTCATGGTAATAAAAACATGCCGTCCGCCGTCCGGTCTCTTGCCACCGTGGCAACACAGCCAGAGCGCGTCGGATGATGTCGTTAATATTCGCGTGCCGCGCTGTGCGACCCGCACTTTGGCTGCATGACAGACCGTGGTAACTTCACCACAGTGTGAGGATTTTATGTTTACAACAAAACGATGTTCGTTAAAGACAATAACGTGATGATTTTCATTTTAAAATTCTTATTCAAATATAATCAAAGCATTTATTTCAAATAAACTAGTTACATGCACTTTTGAATTTTCTAAAGGTCGGTCAGTCATGAAAAATTAATCACACATACCTACATCATCTTATGATAAAATTAAAAATACTTATTAACTGTGCTGGAGATGAAACTCTTGGTAAATTGTCTTCTTATTTATTTATTTGTATTGATACCCCAACGATTCACTGATCAAACATTATAAAAAAGACAATTTGCAAATTAAAAAAATATTGTAGTGAATTTGTCACTTACAGGCGTGCACAGCACTTGTACATTAAATGATATTAAAAAAAAATATATATTCAATAACATTTTGATAAATTAAAAGAATTAAAAAATAAATTAAAAAAACACAACAGAAAGGAGGTGTTTCATTTTTGTATGGGGCTCCGGCCATAAAACTTACCCCTGAATAGAATAAAGTATTTTTTTTTCATAATATCAAATGGTTTTTATGTACAAAATAAGAATTAAAAATGTTTGACGTCTGTCCTAAGAGTTATGACAGCCATGACAGGTCGTAGAGATGACGTTTACTTAACCTATAGAATTGTTTAGTTTTTGTTTATCAGAACTAATATCACAAATAGTCTAAGATTAGATCTTTCTAATAGAATATTAGACAAAAGTGGCTCACCAAATCACGATCAAATCTTTGAATCATTTCTTAAATAAAAAGGGACAAAAGTCACTTTGAGTTATTTTGAATTAGTTTAGAAACACACTTCAAAAATGTAGACTAAAGATTTTTGTAACGATGAAATGGTCACATTTAATTATGTTTACTCAAAAATATGTATAAGAGAATAATAGTAATTTATTTTAAACACTACAAGAATACACACGTATTTTAATTATTTTTTACGTAACATTGATTTGATGAGACTTGGTTTCAGAACGAATGAAGTTTGCAAGCAAACGAGACGCCATGTCAGTTCGCCATTAAAACATGGCAATAATTGAAAAACTATTATTTTTTGTATACAACAAATCAGGCTCAATTTTACCTGAGAATATTTTTTCCCAATTTGTGGTATTTTTTCCTCTTTTTCGATAAATATACATCTGATGGCCGAAAATGAAACATCTGCTTTAATTAAATTAATAATAATAAATTATCTATAACATTGAGCACATTTACTATAAAGTATATTAAATATTAAAAAGAACACAGTTGCTTATTTACATTAATGATTATAATTTAAAGAGTGCTTAAATACAAAATAATAAATTAACACTAAATATGACTCATATTTACAAACATCAAACAGTAAGTAGATCTTCTGTCTACATAAGATATGCTTAGGAAATGTTGGAAAATTATCTTTTCAATTAATCAAAGACTGTTGTTACTGGCTTGGAATCAATTTCGGGTATTACTTACGTATTTGCCTAGTCTTGTGTATTTATATGAGCATTTCATGTCTAGTAAATACTTTTTGGTCAACTGATGCGACAGTTCATTAATTTGTTACATTATGATAATTACTCAGAATCAATTATTTATTGTAAGTTTCCAGACATAATTTGATACTCGATAATATGCCCCAAACACGAAATTTGTTACGAGATAATAGACTAGAAAAAGATATAGAAAGGATAGCGTTTTCTTTTAATTTTCCTCTTAATCTTTTTTTAACTTCAAAATATTATTTGCGAAAGAATCAGATTAAACCAATAGGACCCCTATATCTTCTATTTTCATTTTGTTTCTTAATTTTCACAATTTGGTTATTTTTATTTCAGATTTTCACTGTAATCGGCACAAAAGTAAATAAAACGCTTTTTAAATACGACCTATTTTCGCCTTCTTATGTTATTCAATACATAACTTGTTTAATTGGATTCACGACGATATTTATTCTAGATATCGTGCATAGGAAAAACATTGTTTTATTTATTTTAAAGATACAAACTGTTCATAGAAGCATTGATTTTAATAACAATACTAGAAGTTACATTATTTGGAACTGGATTTCAATTACTAGCATTGCATTTCTGCATATTTTGTTAGGTTCAATATACTATGACTCTTCCTTTCGTAACGACTATTATCGAGATCAAATTTGTGACATATTGTGTATAACATTTGATGATAATATTGTAATATCTATCAGATTTATAATATTGTTAACGAAATATCTGGAAAAGTGGATCGAAGATGTTCTTTCGATAAATAATGAGCACGATAAGGATGAACAATGTCTTCAACTGCTTGGAATATACAAAAATATTCTGGAAGCTTACAATCTGTACAAGAAAATTTTCCAGGTGATGGTAAGTTCACGACATTTTTGCAGCAACTAGTCTGGCTAGTGACTGGCTGTGTTGTACTTAGTGTCGTGCGGTGTCCAACTTGTGACCTTTTTAAATATTTTGGGAAAAAATAACTGGAAAAATTACTGGAATCAATTCAGTTACTGATTCTGAACTAACTATATTCAGGTTTTGCATATACTAAAAACAATGTTGTATATGATGATACTTTTGGTCTTTTAAACATGTACACTTTTGTCCACGTAAAATATTTTCTTCAACTTCTGAAACCCAACCCAGGCACTACTGGAGTATAGCGTTTATACGTATCAGTAGCTTGACCAGGCGTATTAGATGTAGTGATAAATATTCTTCACCTGCCTGTTTTTAAGAGAATTAAAGTGGCCAAACTAAATCAATTTAGTTTGTCAAGAAAGTGGATAGATAATATACACTCTTATATGCATGCAAAATTAAAAAAATATATATAATTAAAAATTAAAATACTACTTAATATTTTTTTTTTTACATGCTCTATTTCTGTATATTTATTTACTATATTTAAATGATTATTTCAAAAACACTTAACTAAAATACACTAAAACTATATATACACTAAAGGCTACTCCTAACTAAAATATGGTGGCCAAAAAGCTGGCGGCATTGCCATGTTGTATGGCAATGCTTAATCTCTGAAAAAGCGGCGGAAATATAACAACCTCTTCGGCAGTTATATTTTTGAGCCGATTGGGGTTGAAATTCTTGGGCCGTGGAGTCCGAGTGCTCATTCGCTGTATAAAGAACTATCTAAACGCTTAGTTGACAGTTTGCGTGACCCAAGGTCTGGCTTTTTCCTCGGTCAGAGATTAAGCATTGCCATACAGTGGCAATGCCGCCAGCCTTTTGGACACATTTTAAGTTGACAGCGATGAGGAGGAGTTCAATGACGCCATATTTTAGTTAGGAGTAGCCTTTAGTGTTTTTAGAGTTGTAATACTTAACATTTAATTTTTAGATTCTATGTCGTACATTTTGCACATTTCAACGCGCTCTGTGTTATGTCATTTTTTTTATTTATGACATGAGTATGGGGTCCGGATTGGAAGACCAAGTAAGTGTATCTAAAATATCTTTTGATTTTTAATGGAAACAAATTTGTATAGGGAGAATTAAGTAATCCTATATACGTCTATCAAAGTCAAAGTCAAAGTCAAAATTTTTTATTTCACATAGGCCTACATGGGCACTTATAAAACGTCAGAAGCTAGTGCACGGTTCCAAATTGGTCGTTTCCTATGGAGAAGAACCGGCAAGAAACTCCATGGTTACTCTTTTAAAAAAATGATTGTTTACAATATTTTCATAGTACAGTATTAATAGACATTATGTAAGAACAGTGTAGACCAGTTTATATTGTACCCAAAAGCACAATAAAAATAATCATATTAAAAAAAAAAGTGAGTCGTAATAGGAAGTAACCTAAGAGTTCACGAAGTCCACGGTGTTCTCACATTCACATAAAAAAAAAGAAGCTATATAAAAAAAAAACAAGAAAAATAAGTAATTACAATTATCAATAAATGACATGTCAACAAAAAGAAAATTACTAACGAATTTATGGTAGTTGGCGTCTAATAATATAAAAAATATTGCAAAAGCAATGTGTAGGAAGAAAAGAAAAAAGAAAATGTATATATTACCACAAATGTGGAGCAGTTAATAGACAAATGTACACAATATTATGAGTTCCCCTGGTAACTTTACAATATTTTCATAGTACAGTATTAATAGACATTATGTAAGAACAGTGTAGACCAGTTTATATTGTACCCAAAAGCACAATAAAAATAATCATATTAAAAAAAAAAGTGAGTCGTAATAGGAAGTAACCTAAGAGTTCACGAAGTCCACAGTGTTCTCACATTCACATAAAAAAAAGAAGCTATATAAAAAAAAAAACAAGAAAAATAAGTAATTACAATTATCAATAAATGACATGTCAACAAAAAGAAAATTACTAACGAATTTATGGTAGTTGGCGTCTAATAATATAAAAAATATTGCAAAAGCAATGTGTAGGAAGAAAAGAAAAAAGAAAATGTATATATTACCACAAATGTGGAGCAGTTAATAGACAAATGTACACAATATTATGAGTTACCAGGGGGCCACATGTGCAGAAGCAGTCAATGCCAACAAGCGTGTCTTCGACATAGTCTTTAACCTTTTAATACGCTTTTTTAGTTAGGACACGCTTAATATGGGTTTTGAACTTGCCCTCGCTAAGTTCAGTCACCGCCTTTGGTAGCTTGTTATAAAAGCGTATGCTGTTTACTAAAAATGACTTGCTGGTCTTAGCTAATCTCCATTTGGGTAATAAAATTTCGTGTTTACTGCGCGTATTTATGTTATGAAAATCGCTTCTAATTTTGAAAAGTCCTAGGTTTTTACGAACGTACAAAATACTTTCCAATATATAAAGAGAAGGCAGAGTAAGTATATCGATTTCTTTGAATTTATTTCTGAGGGACTCGCGAGGACTCATTTTATAAATAGCCCGGATTACTCTCTTTTGCAATATGAAAATTGAGTCCACATCAGCTGCAGATCCCCACAGTAAAATGCCATAAGACATAATACTGTGGAAATAAGCATAGTAAACTAACTCTATGTACCTCTATATAGGATTTTTTTAAACCAGTGCGCAAATTATGTCATTTTTTTTTTTATATGTGTTAATATCTCGCGATGCTCGGGAGTTAATTACATAAATCCCTCACTGCTGTTCGGGATTAACTTCGTTTCGTTCGGAATTCAACATACCGCTCGCGATTTAAAGACACTGCTTTATTCCCTAGTCCCATAATCTACTAATGTTTTCTTTTTTAATAAATAACTTTTATTTTTCAGTTTGTACTCTCGAGTATTGGACTAACTTTATTTCTTGCAAAAGATATAGCGCTAGTTATATTAAATGGGATATACTGTGAGAAATTTTATATAACTGTTGAGGAAGCTAAGACGGCGTGTATACAGCTTATGAAGAATGAAAACTATCAAAGTATAAAATGTTTCAAACCAATTTTAATTTTAAGGGTCATCGAAGAAAATATCTTGATTTTTCTACATACATACGTGATGCCGTCGTCATTAAAAAGGACAAATTTTTTCGTTTTTTTTTTAAATACATTGTCGGAATCAGTGTTTTTTTTTCATTCCGAACATGTAGTTAACTTAATTTCATAAAAAAAAAATGTTAGTTGTGCCCTTTTTTATAATTACGGCCTTTTTTATGTCAAGCTTTATTATAGCATCGATAGCAATCTAAGTTGAGTTAACCTATAATTTATTAATAGACATAATACAAACTTTACGATAATAACACGCAGAACGTGGTATAATAAAGATATTTATTGTCCTCTCTTCTGTAGCCATTATAAAGTACCTACATAACACGATTACATAGTTAAATCTTTATAGTACAGTACTACCGTGGCGGACCACGAAGGAGGTACTGAATGCTTACCTTAAAAATTGGGAAAAAGAAGGACCGAATCAGAATCCAGTACCGATGGAAGAAATGGGAAGACCATTTTGCCCAGGATTGGGACAGTTCGGGCTTATCTCAAAGAACATTTTAAGTTCATTCATGACAGATTCTAGACACTTGAGATCATCGGAGAATTTAAACCTTTTTATACCCTCGCATTCTACCACGTTTTGTGACAAGTCGTTTGCGATCCAGGAGGTGCATTTGCGGACTGCGTTGCCATTACCAATTAGGCATGCCCAGTCACTAGTTTCTTTCAAAAATCTTCCACCAGCCCTACTTTATTGTTTTTTTCTTCCCTTTTTCAACGAAATTGTAAGACGATAAGACCGCCATTGTACCCGTAGATTTTAGTTTATGTATAATGTTCTATTCCGCCTATTACGTTCTATTAGGTTCTATTACGTTCTATTACGTTCTATTACGTTCAATTAGGTTCAATTAGGTTCAATTAGGTTCAATTAGGTTCAATTAGGTTCAATTAGGTTCAATTAGGTTCAATTAGGTTCAATTAGGTTCAATTAGGTTCAATTAGGTTCAATTAGGTTCAATTAGGTTCAATTAGGTTCAATTAGGTTCAATTAGGTTCAATTAGGTTCAATTAGGTTCAATTAGGTTCAATTAGGTTCTATTACGTTCAATTAGGTTCAATTAGGTTCTATTACGTTCTATTCCGTTTTATTCTATTCTATTCTATTCTATTCTATTCTATTCTATTCTATTCTATTCTATTCTATTCTATTCTATTCTATTCTATTCTATTCTATTCTATTCTATTCTATTCCATTCCATTCCATTCCATTCCATACATACATACAAATAAAGAATGACATTGAGAAAAAAAAAAACAAATACAACAAATCAAGAGTGTGATGAATCTACCAACTTCTTGCGAAAGTGTTCTCGTGCTTTCATTTTAAAGGACAACCAACTGGTTGCCATCCTGATGTTCAGAGGGAGCGCATTCCAAAGGAAGATCGCCTGGACAAAGAAAGAGGAATGGACAAACCCAGAGCGGAAGATTAATTGTCTAATCATGCTATTGTTTTTACAGAATGTCATGGATGTCTCTGCAGGAACGTGATACTGGCTAATCAATTGTTCAGTAAGATGACCGCGTGTGGCTTGTTCTATATTGACGGTACTCTACCTATGTACTTGATGGGAGCTATCGTTCATTATGTTATTATACAACTGCAGTTTTATTTCCTTTAAATACATATTTTTTTGAACATATACTTAATTATTCTACTTGCGTTTAATAATTTTTGGATATACAACAAAATCCCGAAACAATTAAAATGTATAAATAATGCAAATTCATTTAAAAAGAAGCTGTATAAATGGCTGAATGGACATAATTTCTATGACATTAATGATTTCTTTGACCTAAAATTATAATATTGTATCCATCTATTTATTTGACTCATTTTACTACTTACTGTTGTTTTGACCTAAAATTTTTGCATGCAATTGACACATGTACTGTGTAGCTAAATATGTGGACATTGTATTTAAATAAGACTAACACCATGCACGACGTATCTGTTTATTATATTTTAGTTTTAAGTTTAGATTTAGTTTAAGTGTTTAATTATTATTTTTTTGTTGTACAGTTATAGTTCCTCAAAATATATAAAATTTATTTCTTACCAACATGGTTTGCTGGAAGAAAACCCAGTTGTGGGTTAAGCTCGCCTATGTACATCAACTGTCATTTTTTTATTGTTTATATAAAATTATGTGTACAATAAAGAATACAAGAATACAAGAATGCCATTATACCATGTTTAAGGCAAATAAAGACATCTTATCTTATCTTGTCTTATCTTACAAATTAAAACGTCAATTTGTTTTAAGGTCTTTGCATAATAAAAATGTACTTTAAATTATAATTATCATCATGATTATTGTAGCCGGAAGGCGTCTAATGTTGGATATAGGCCTCCTCCAAGTGTTGCCACAACAAACAACAGTCCTGTGGGTCTCGCATCCATCGCATTCCTCCGATTTTTAGCAGGTCATCGGTCCACTTTGTGGGAGGCCTTCCAAGGCTGCGTCTTCGTATCGTACGTAATCGCCACTCCAGAATCTTTCGGCCGTATCCACCTTCTGGTAGTGTAGGGTAGGGCACATTTCTCACTAAAAGCAATGTGCCCTACCCACTGCCACTTACGTTTGGCAAATTTATGAACTATGTAAGCAACCTTAGCTATCCTGCAGATATCTTCATTCCTGATGCAATCACTCAAGAAAACTCCAAGCAAAGCCGTTTCCATTGTCCTTTGGTTGACTTTACGCCGAGGCCCATTGTGGAATTGGAATTATAATAATTTTAATGTATTGATAAATAGGAATATTATCTACATATTTAACATTTATCAGATATAGACTTCATTTGCTTAAAATGTTTATTTTATGTATCAAGATATATTTTGTATTCATATATTAAATTGTATTATAATAAAATGACAAAGTTCACCGACACCGAGTGATATATGTCAAGGAAAAGCAGTTAAAATATGTTTGCTGCTAGACATGGTTCTAATACCTCTCAGTTACGTGTAGTGCGTTTGAAACTATGACAATGTCTCGAAGTGCTAACATAATTCCAGGAAGTCAATGTTTTGTCAACAATCGACTGCAGAAAGAAATACAGAAAATTGTGTTTCCATTTAATTTCTTACTTAATCTGTTTTTGTCTTCAAAGTATAATGTACAGAATAATCATATTTATTCCAGAGGTATAATGTATCACGGGTTTGCATTTTGCTTTTTGTTATGTATAATTGCAATGTGTATCTATCAAATTCTGTCAACAGACTCCAATTTACCAAAAAGAAAATTGAAAAGTAGCATATTTCATATGTTCACTACAGTCAATTATGTTACATATACCTGTGGATTTGCCATAAACTACATATTGGACTTCGTGAATAAAGACAACAACATCTTACTTGTCTTGAAGATCCAAACTGTACACAAAAACGTCGATTTTAGCAAAAGCGTCAGGAGTTTTATTATATTTACATGGGTATCACTAGCCACCATTATCTGTATCGATAATGTTCTCAATATTGTGTACTATTTAAATTATTATAATTATGACGTCGTTAGTTATGTTTTTAAAGTTATTTATGACATCTTGTGGATTGTATTGGATGTCAATTTTGCTGTAGCTATTCGAATTTTAATATTGTTAAGAAAATATCTTGAAAACTGGATCAAAACTATCTTGATCATGAGTAATGAACAAGAAAATTATGGGCGTAAAATGCTGATGATTTACCAAAATATAATGGAAGCTTATAATCTGTATAAAAAAATATTTCATATAACGGTAAGAACTTGTTAATATTACACAAGAGCTCATTCATAATTTTAATTGAACTTGTAGCCGACTTAGCAACTACACTAAAACCTTAAAATCTAGGTGCTGAAAAATCATGAAAACTAAGTAAATATTGTGTTGTTTATAGGTCTTATTTCACATATGTAATACATTCTTTACCACTCTGTGCTATGTCAATGTTATGGTTCATATGCTGAAAAAATCGGGAAAATTCAACACAGAAGTAAGTTAATCAGTGTTTGTTTAAATCATTGTTTCTTTTTTTTTTTTGTAAAACTAGATAAAAACAATGTTGATACAAATGCTTGTTTTTACCATGAAATCTATGTTTTTGATCTCCACAGTCTCCCAGTGTTATAATTTTTCATGTTTCTATAAAATTTTCTCTAATCATATTTGTATTCAAATTCAGGTCAGCAATTTTTTTATCTACCTACTTTACTTTTATTTTTCGTTAGTTAGCTTTCGTTAACTTCACAAAGACCTTTTTTTTGTTTTTAATCAGCACTGAAACAAAAGACGACATTGAGAAGGTGAAAAAATCGATGCAGTCAACAAATTCAGGCCTTACAGTCGACGAACCTCATAAAAGAAAACCTAGAGTAGTAATTATCGGAGTGCCCTCATCCATGCAAGAGAAGGAAGTTTTTACTTGTCTGTTCAACCAAAATCTAGCCGATAAACTTCAGGATTGCATCCTCGAGACCTTTTTGTCCTCCATTAAGCTGAGCCACAAGTCAGGTAAGAAGGATGCAGACACCTGTAACTTTATTATTGAAGTTTCTGCTCAGATACGTAAAGCCCTGATATGTAAATACAGAGTATTTGTTAATTGGTCTTCCTGCCCTGTCAGAGACTTTACCGTAGTCACACGTTGTTATAAATGTCAGCAGTACGGACATGCGGCTAAATCATGTCGGGAGACCGCCTACACGTGTGGCCACTGTGGTGAATTGGGTCATTCCATCAAAGAATGCACTAAAAAGGCAGAGGAACCAAAATGCGCTACTTGCATGCACTTTAAAAAGCCAAGCAATCATAAGACAAGTGCAGCGGACTGTCCGGCGAAAATTATGGCAGAAAATAGGTACATAAACTCTATTAATTATGGAGGCGCCTAAGAGCGCCGTAAATTACGATTCTTCTTGGCCTTTGTTGTTATTTTTAATAATATTTTAATATGATTAATCATTTAATTAGTGACATAGATAATTTCTCTGTATCTCAATCACAAGTTTGTGACGTTGAACACTGCAAGCAATATCTCTCCTCTTACACTAGTCCATTAACCATATTAACCCAAAACATTCGTAGTGTTTTTAAGAATTTCGATAATTTTAGCATTTTTCTAAAACGTCTAGACATAAATTGTGACATTATTGTCTTAACTGAATGTTGGCTTTCTAAACAATATAACATACCACAAATTCCGGGATATTGTATGTATAAGAGTAACTCAACTTCCAATCAGAACGATGGGGTAATAGTTTATGCAAGAGATCATCTAAATGTGTCTGTCGTAGAGCCAAACATGCACGACTGTAGCAGATTGTTGGTTAAATCGGAGCAGATTTTGCGATATTAGCTGTATATAGATCTCCCTCTTTTACGAATATAAAAAATTTCACTGACTCTCTAAACGACACCTTGCAGAACCTATCATCGTTCAAAAATACAATTTTAACTGGAGATATTAATATCAATATTCTTCCGGGAAGTGCAGACGCTTCCGCTGAGGAATATCTGAACCTATGCGCGTTCCACAGTTTGCTTCCCGCTCACACGCTTCCTACACATCAAAGTGGCTCCTGCTTGGATCATATAATGCTCAAAGCCAACTTCCCTGCACTTACCCTTGTAACTAATTCAACAATAACCGATCACAATGCTACCCTACTCATTCTTAATTGTAAATTGCCTAAGGTGGCCTCTCGCACGGTCTCTAAATTAAATTTACATAAATTTGAAGAAGACTTATGCAATATTGATTTTTCCCCAGTTTATAATTCCGATGATCCGCAGTTTTGTATGTTGTACCTAATTAAAAAAGTGCAAAATGCTATTCAGAAGAACACGGTCATATCTCGGTTAAAGAACAAATACTGCAACATAAAACCATGGATCACGGCTGGTCTTATACGTTGTATGAAAAATAGAGATAAACTGCATATGAAAGCTAAAGTTAATCCGAATAATTTAATATTGCAACTGTCGTATAAGCGATATCGTAACTTTTGTAACGACCTCCTAAAAAAAGTAAAACGCAATTACGATAATACAGCACTAAAAGAGGCTGGTACAAATAACAAAAAGATCTGTAAAATTATTAAAAATGTGACGTATAATTCAAAACAGAATCAGTCTTCTTCAGGTTTATTACAGGCACATTCATCACAGTTAACAACTGCGAACATTGCAAATAATTTGTTTGTTAATGTGGGCAAGTGTCTAGCTGAAAAACTTCGGGGACAATCGCAGTACCTAACAAGCTCATTGTTTGCATCTAGCACTAGCTTATCATCCTTTGTGTTACTTGATACTGACGAGACGGAAGTAGAAAGGATTATTATGGGTCTAAGAGACGACTGTGCAGTTGGCTGGGATAACATACCTAATAAAATTATTAGACAATTCAAAGACCTTTTAGTACCACCGTTAACTTACATTTTTAATAAATGTTTAACTACAGGTGTGTTCCCCAAGTACTTAAAAAAAGCTGTTGTTGTCCCAGTTTACAAATCAGGCAGTAAAGATCAAGTGACTAATTATAGGCCTATTTCCTTACTGCCTTCTATGTCTAAAATATTAGAAAAGATTATAAACAACAGGCTTTATAAATATTTGGAGGATAAATCTATTCTCTCTAAGCGGCAGTTTGGATTTAGACCTAAAATGTCTACAGATGATACTGTACACCATTTAACTAACTATCTAGCACAAGAACTTGATAAAGGTAACCACACCCTAGGAATATTCCTGGACCTCGCCAAAGCTTTTGACACAGTTTCTGTTTCCATTTTGTTGCGCAAGCTTGAAGCCATAGGCATTAGGGAAACGCAGCTGAAACTATTTAAGAGCTATCTAGAAGAACGTACGCAATGTGTAAAGATTGATAATATTATCAGCGATGATGAAAAAAGCACAGCTTTCGGAATTCCCCAGGGAAGTATTTTAGGGCCTTCACTTTTTTTAATTTACATAAAAGATCTCTGTAATCTAAATTTAGATCACGGCCATATCGTTTGTTATGCTGACGACACTGCTCTTTTGTTTTCGGCTGACTCAGAAGAAAATGTCTACAAGTTTGCGCAACACGGATTCAATGTTATTAATAAGTGGCTTCAAAATAATTCACTGACTTTAAATGCTGACAAGACAAATTACGTCAAGTTTTCGATGCGCAAGCAAAAACTAACTGGCACTACCTCAACATTGTATGCTCATAACTCCACATCTAGCACAAATAACCAATGTGTTTGTCCCAATATTAAAATGTCAAATACTGTTAAGTACCTTGGAATTATAATCGATGAAACACATTCGTTTAAACATCACATAGAAGCTGTAAATAATAGAATTCGTAAATTGATATTTGTTTTTAAAAAGTTACGCTACATTGCAGACCCAAAAATAGTTAGACAAGTCTACTTTGCTTTATGTCAATCGATAATAACATACTGTATTACCACATGGGGTGGAGCGGGTAAAACATTGTTACTAACCATCGAGAGAGCCCAGAGGGCAATTCTCAAAGTGGCTACTTTTCGCCCATTCCTTTTTCCCACTAACCTCCTATACAAAGAATGTGAAGTACTAACAGTCCGACAGCTATTTATAATGGGTATTGTATTAAAACAGCACGCAGATCTAACATATAGCACGGAGTTTACTAACAAAAGACGTAAAGACCTAGTCTGTCCTCAAAATCATACCAAACATGCTTTCACATCAAAATTTTACCTGTTTCTCGGTCCTCTCCTCTACAATAGGTTGAACGCGAAAGCAAACATTTATAGCTTGAATCAAATTAACTGTAAGAGAATTCTTAAGGAGGCTCTTCAAAGAATGTCCTACGATGATACAGAGAATTTACTGATTGTGCTAAAGTGTTTTTTTTTTTTTGTTTTTATACAATATTTGACCTAGTTTAAGTATCTTGTTAGTTAAGAAACTAGAAGTTAAGATTTGGTAACATTATAAATTAATAGTATAAGATAACTTGTCTACTTTACAGATTTTTTACACGTTTGTATTGTACTATAAAATCCTTTTGATTATTTGTTAATTTTAAATTATTTTAGCTCTTTTCGCCTGAAACACAGGATTTCCTAGTTCAGGTACGTAAGACTCAGAATTAAGATTTATATTTAAGACTGTATTACTTTATCCTGTAAAGAATTTTGAATAAATATTATTATTATTATTATTATTATAGTCATAGTCATTTAGTTCATCATCTTCCTGCCCTTGTCCCGTTTTATTTGGGGTCGGCACAACATAGTAACATGCGCTTCATCCCTCCTCTTCACATGACTATACCAAGACAAACGATTCCCTTTCAATTTTTCAGTCACTGGCGTCACTTCCAAACTTCCCATTATATACTCATTTCTCACTATATCCATTCTCGTCACTCACCTACATCTCATCTCCGCTACGTGCAATCTTTTTTCATCTGTCTTTTTCATAGTCATTTAGTTATTAACAATAAATTGTATCTGAAATTACAAACACTACAACAACACACAGTATTGCAACAATACAAAAACATAAAATGAATATAACATTGTATTTACATCAAAGATCATCAATAGTATATAGACACTTGTTCAATAGAAATCTTTTGTTTTTTTTTTAAATGAGCTAGTGTATATAGCTCTCTTTAAATCTAAAACTACTCGTAAGCCCCATCAGTTTTGCTGACAGATCCTTGAAGCGCGCGTGCGCTACGCTCTGTGGTCCTAGAATATAAAAGGTAACTTAAGAATACAGTTGTGTTTTAGTTAGTGAAAATTTGACGAAAGAAGTCATTCGATGATTTCACACCTCAAAAAAAATGGCATTATCTCTTTCTTATAGCGTAATAACTATAATTTTAAGAGATCATAGAAGTTGTGGTGGGATAGCTTGCGGGTTTGACGTTACTGGGCTTTTTGTACCGCGAAAGCGTATAATTTGATATCTTATTTGAGCATATTTTTATTTCAGAAAGTCAAAAACATTTTTCCAAAAGCGTAACACAGGTCAATCAAACGTTCATTAAGATTTCTGCGTGTGGTTTGTTCTATGTGAATGGTGAGCTACCGATACGTTTAATGGGGCTCATCACGAATTACGTGATTATTTTGTTGCAATTAAATATTCTGTAGGCAAACATTAAGAGAAGAGCCCTTAAGAAACAACACTTACAGTTTTAAAAATTTCTAAAATTACACCGGATTGAATTACACAAAAAGAATAATGAAGAACCTAAATAGATGTGCCAACAGTTTCGCCGCTAGATATTTGCAAACCTATAGTTTGCAAATATTTCGCGGTGAAACTGTTGGCACATTTATTTAGGTTCTTCATTTTTATGTGTGAATTACACAAAAAAAATGAAGAAAAAAGTGCGATGTATTTTTTAAATATTTTGAAAACTAAGTACCTTTTTTGTTTCATATGGACTCTCCTCATAAAATATATTACGGATATGTATATTTCTATTATATTACTGTATGTACGTTTATTATAATATTATCTATGGAGTATGCAATATCCGCAGAAATCTATCTGCTACCGATACCTACCCCTGTACTACCGATGTCGATCACCGCAAAGCTACTTGTCAGCAGAATATAATGTGGTCAGATTAACGGATGGATTTTTTTCTAATAATTTTATAATAAAGTTGTTTTTTTCCTATAGTCTGTTTTTTTTATATTTTATTTTTTAGCTGGTACAAAAATAAAACCATTGTAATGTTTTGTTTTAGCAAAAAAAATTACATTAAATGCTTTCAGAAGTGTACCTATACCATTGAAGAACAGCGGAAGATAGATCTCGATATGACAAGAAAGACCATCACAAATAAGCCACCCTTCAACATTCAATATTTATACATCAATGGTACTTTAACGTGTTCACTCTGTGCACGCATCTTTAAAAAAAAGATAGGCTATGTGGGGGGGGGGGGGGGGCAAGCCAAGGAACAATGACCTATCAACACTAATTACCTAATATTCCAAATAAAGATTAAATAAGACCCATCTATGGACATTTTTGTGGCAACTCTTGGTCATTCGGAGACAAAACGTTCTTGCTGGCTAGTCCTGGTTCCACTAGATGGTGCACAAACGATTGATTAATACAATCGTTTCTAATCTAATCTAACTACAAATTATTTACCATGTTGATACTATTTAGCGAGTACTCACAGTGTAAAAAACCATAGCGTTCTTCGCTTCTTTACTACAACCAGATGATAAATAACAAAGCAGGCAAAAGATACTCGATAGATTTACAAAACATAACAATATACCAGTGGCTTTGATAAAAACCATTTGTTGTCAATTTGTTTGAGCAAACAGTTCTGAAGTTTGACTGACTTTGAATTGAAAAAATACTTTTAGTATTATTTTGCTTCAAAATGTCTATCTTTCTTTAAAAATGATTTTACTACAGCAGCATAAAAAGTTGGTGAACGTTTTATTCCTACCACCTAGGTTTAGCTACAGTTATGAGATCATAATTATTTATCTCTAAAACTCGAAAGTCAAAACCTTGCCGAGTTAAATCGTTACTACATTTACATTTCACTCCTTAATTTCAAAGATAAAACTTTTAATCACTTCAAAACCAAATAAGTTACAACAATAACTAATCACAAAACTTTAAATGGTTAAAAACTAAAAAAAAAACTATTAAACTATTACATACAACAGTAGCCGCTAACAAACAAATTTGAACTAAATTGAAGAAAGCATCACTGTGGATACGGACTACGCATGTTATTTTTCGGAAACTTAGAAATATTCATTTATGCCGATTCGAAAGCCTGGCTTATTTTTGTAATAGACATTTTTTCATGAATACTTGCACACAGTATAAAATTTTACGTAGAACCGTGCAGAGTAGCAACGTTGCATTAAGTTGCTTAGTGATATCAGCGTATCGTATTTTACGAATGAATCTTCAATTAAGTGAGGCGCGCGAAATTTAAAGTTTAGATTTTTATTTTATTATATTCGTTTGTTATGTTCCATGATTTAAATGTTAGGTGTCATGTTTTTTTCTCATAAAAGCCGGGCTTATTTACTTATATTGCTCGCACGTCCGTGTAGAGCACGTGATCGAAACCCACTGTCAAACTGATGCCAGAATCTATACTAACTAAACGAGTTTACCTTCAGGTAAGATAGTAGTCAAGCGCGAGTCTATCAACAATAAAAAATAACTAATCACCGTAGCCGAAATTACAAATATTTATATTAAGAGCTTTATTTCAAGTTTGTCTACGAGAGATAAACTTGACACTAGCATAACACTAGACATAAACTAGCGTAAACTTGACACTACAGCGCGTAAAAAAAGGTTTAGACAAAGCTTGGCATTAGAGTTTTTATTCAAAACCAAACGCATGCTGCCTCCAGAATTAGCTGATATTCTAAAGTTATATGTAACTAATAGAATGTTAAGAATAAGATATGAGAATAACTATAAAAGCTGGAGTAAATCAAGGAAGTATGTCAGTCCCAATTTTATACATGTAACATCCCAAAGCTGTAAAATGCTATCACGGTAACCTTTGTAGATGACTTTGTACTTAGAATGCATTTTAGAGACTGTGCGCAGCAATTTATCTGGCTTATTTGATTTGTTGCTACTAGGATCTCTGACTCCGAAGCCACAGGGACATACACCTTGTTTGGGAGTCAGTGCGTTAAAGCATAGGTAACCTTCATTATTATATGCTTTTAAAAAAAATAATTACATAATTTGATTCCGCTATTACCTTTCTACCGTCGGACAACCCAACGTACGGTGAGCGTTCACCCTTACATTGTTCACAGAGAGACATTTTCTTTACTTTTTAATTTCTGAGTATATTATGAAGGGGCATTTACGGGACAATAGAGACCCAGACAATATACACAAGATACCTGTGCTCCTATAATTTCTAGAAAAGATATATAATAACGTCAGACTCACGAAAGAGAGGTTATAGAAAAATGTATCCCAGTAATATATGTGCTTGGATGATCTTTTGCCAAATATGTACAAGTATCATATAATATATTAAGTAGCGATAATATTGTCATGGTACTTGATATAAACACAATTTAAACCAAATATTGAATTAAAATGTCAACCTTCGGAATACTCGTATAAATTGTTAATAGACAATTTAGATAATGCCATCAAAATAACTCAGTCAATTTCGTTTAATTAAAAAAAATCGATCCAGTGGTTCATTCGTGTCTATAAACCCTAAACAAAATGAACTCCGTAAAAGATAAAATACATTACTTTAAAAGAAGACTATATTGTAAAAAGAAAATTGTAGAAGGCATAGTTGATAAAGATGTGCAATCATTGTTTTTTCCGTTGAATTTATTTCACAATATTCTGTTCTATCCTAAATATGCCATTAACAAAAACTTGATAAAACCAAACAGTGCTTTTACGACTTTTTTATCATTTTGTGTTACAACTGTGTCCATACTTGTTTTTGTTTATCGTACGTATACATTACACTTTGACAGTACAATGAGGCAAATGTTTAGTAAGATGTACATTTTCTCTTACTTTGACATCATATTTTACTCTATCGGATTCATCACGAATAACACCATCGATTTGTTGCACATGAAAAAAAATATATTTTTTGTTTTAAAAATTCAAGAAATTTATAGATTTCTTAATGCAAAGAACCATTTTAAACGCTTTGTTATTTTAAAATGGATCGAAGTGGTTTTAGTTTCATGTTTCGGTGTTACATTATTAGCTATTATTTCCATAACTCTAGAACTTCCTGGTTATCAAATAATGGTAGCTGTAGTTTTAATTTGTTTTGATATAAATATGTTATATGCTATTAATCTTACTACTTTGTTAACGCATAAACTTTGTCTGTGGAATATTAGAGTTCAAAATCTGCAGCACAAGCGTATCTATGAAACTGATAATGAAACTTATTGTAAAATAATTTTTAAAGTCTTTGTTAATATTTTAGAGTGTTATGATATCATCAAAACTTCTTTTCAGCATATGGTATGTAGTTTTATGTTGGAGATTAGTCTTAGTATGTAGTTGTAAATTTGTCTATTTGTACAGATTAGTTGATAATTCATTAAAGCTATTTACAACCCTTTTGATACAAATATTTTAGAAGCGAAACTTTATTCTTCGAGTAAATATTGCTATTTGTAAGAAATCTTCTCTTATATAAATATTAACAACATAATATTAACACTTATTATTTTCAGATAGTATTCCACACTATTCTATTCTTTTATCATGCTTTACCAAGCATACAATCAACAATTGACTGTTTTAAATTATCTTTTTATTCTGGGCAGTATGTGAGTATTTGAAGCATAATAAAAATGTTTCTGTCATCTTTCCAGTTTTCTGTTAGGCATTATCACAGTTTTATGACATTTTTCATCACCATCATTGCTACCAAAAAATGTCCATCACAGGACTAAAATCTCTTAGTATCACTGCGTTGACCGCGTTCTCACCAACTCATCACACTAACCTCCTAACCGCTGAGGGTCCTTTCCATTTTGACCCAATTTGTAATGGTTATTAGATTATTTGTCAAAAAATTTGTAATACACTATTTGATGATTCCTATTTGGTTGGATGTTACCCAGTTAAGGCATGTCAACACAAACGAATATCAAAATATATATATATATATAAGATTAAGGATACCTCTCTATGTGAATGCGGTTTGGAAGTAGTCATAATGTCGATCTGCGTCTGTGAATAAATTCTTCTATTTTGAATTTCGACTACGTTGATCACACTATTTTAATGAAAAAACTTTACGCTTATGGAGTTAGAGGCAATGTTCTCAAACTAATTGAATCCTATATATCTATCTAATAGAAGGCAAATCACAGCAATCTCACGAATAGATCATACCAAAAAAGAAAAAATGTACTTGTCGCAAGAACGTGTAGTAAAATTTGGTGTACCCCAGGGAAGTGTTCTGGGACCATTATTGTTTATTATATATATAAACGACTTTCCAAAATCTATTGACCATCCCATGATGCTTTTTGCAGACGATAGTACAGTTACAATAGCATGTAAGAAAACTGACACCTATGAACTTAACATTAATAATACTTTAGCTTCTATAATTCACTGGTTAGATAGTAATAATCTAAAAATTAACTTAAATAAAACACAAATCTTACATTTTAGTCAAAGAATATTAGTAAAAAATTAAATTAACTTAATTTATAAAAATAACATCATACGCAGATTTGGTAGTGCAAAATTCCTCGGACTAACTGTTGACAAAAAACTTGACTGGAAAGATCACATTGAGGAAATTTGTAAGAAAATTAGTAGTTCTTCCTACTCATCGCATAAACTCGCCCCAATCGTTAATACGGATACATTGCTTACTGCTTATCATAGACTTGTTGCATCCATCCTTAGATATGGCATAATTTTCTGGGGAAACTCAACAAATAAAGACATAATATTTAGAAGGCAAAAACGATGCTTAAAAGCATGTTTGGTCTTAAAATGACAGACAGTTGCAAACCATATTTTATTGAACATCAAATTCTGTCACTTCCTTACTTGTACATATTAGAAACGGTATTATTTGTCAAAAAGAAACCTCAACTGTTTCCGAAGACTTCAGATGGCTCCGAAAGAAGTCAACGCGATAATGGGAAACTTCGTATTACTAAGGCTAAAACAGCCCTCATGCATAAAAGTGTGTTCTGTATGGCCCCATAACTATATAACAAGGTACCAAAGGCATTGAAAGATTTGGATATTAATAGTTTTAATAAAAGCATGAAGACATTTTTAGTTAATAAATGCTATTATAGTGTTGACGAGTATTCATTTAGACATTTAGATTTCGAGTAGACATTTTTATTATATATTAATTAATTTGACGAATTTGCTCTTTGGATTTTATTATTATTGTATTATAAATTTATGTTGACGATTGATTAAATGATGTAATTTAGACATTTTTATTATTATAACTTTATTTCACATATAAACATATTCTTTACATTTTTAAATATTTCAAAAATAAAAAATAAAACATTTAAAAATATAAAAAACAGTATCCCACCGGTATCGGGAACAGGGTCCAAGCTACCGGCGGTCAGGGCTCCAGAGAAAGGAACCTCCTAACAATGCGAGCCGTGTCCAGGAGTACCGCTTTCTGAATCAAGCCCTTGATCCAGCCGCCTAACGCGAGCCTCCTAAGGTGTTGGTCGAGGCTCTTGGCTATTAAGCCATTGCCCGACACGACTATCGGCACAATGATCGCAGAGTCCACATCCCACATGTCGACAACCTCGCGAGCCAAGTCAATATACTTGATTTGTTTATCTTTCTCGGCTTTCACGAGGTTTTCGTCATGCGGGACGGATATGTCAACAATCATTGCACGCCTCTCGCTTCGGTCCACCACCACTATGTCAGGCTTATTGGCTACAATAGTCCTGTCAGTGATGATGGACCGATCCCAGTACAAACTGATATGACCATTATCAAGAACTGGGTCGGGCTCATACCTGTAGTACGGCACTTCCGATTCCACAAGAGAGTATTTCAAAGCAAGTTGCTGATGGATAATCCTGGCTACAAGGTTGTGTCTATGCAAGTACTCTCCGTTAGCTAGACGAGAACAACCAGAGATAATGTGACGAATTGATTCTCCCGGACGGTGGCATGCCCGACAGATGTCAACCGTGCCGTCCTTCACAATAAATCTCCGGTAGTTATTCGTCATGATAACTTCGTCCATAATTGCACAGACAAAACCTTCGGTTTCCCCAAAGAGGTCACCGGAACGCAGCCAGGCTACGGACGCCAATTGGTCTACATCGGGCCTGTGAAGGGCCCGGAAAAAGCGTCCGTGAAGTTCCTTGCTCTGCCATACTTCCCTGCGATCGTTAGTGTCAAGCACTACCGGTTTGCGCCAGTTCTCATTAGCCAGGGCGAGCGGAGTGAGTCCTTTGTCCACTGCCACTACATCTCGATGCATGCCCACGTCGGCAGCTAGGAAATATTCCCTGAGACTGCATACCTCGCGGTTGTGTAGGGTCTTAGCATTTAAAAAACCTCGACCCCCGCACTTCCGCGGGATATACAATCTCATCACCGACGATCGTGGGTGATGCATTCGGTATGCAGTCAGCAGTATGCGGACTCTCCTATCCAGGGCGTCAAGTTCCGTTTGAGTCCATTTGAGTACGCCGAAAGAGTACATCAATACCGGCATGACCCAACCGTTGAAGGCGCGCACCTTGTTTCCGCCTGAAAGAAGGCTATTGAATACCTTCTTCAGGCGTCGAAAGAAACGCTCCTTCAAAGATTGCTTCATGTCAGTGATATTGATGCCTAGAGCTTCTGACATACCCAAATACTTATAGGTTTCGGTTGGAGAGAGGGATCTCAGGTTTATGGAATCCGTGAGTTGAGTGCCCACGGATTCCACAACCTCCCCTCGCTTTACATGCATGACCGCACATTTGTCCACACCAAACTCCATCCTGATGGCACTACTGAAGGTTTCAGTTACCTTCAGTAGCTCCATCAGTTGCAGACTGTTGGGGGCAAAAAGTTTCAGGTCATCCATGTAAAGTAGGTGAGATATTACCTGACCACCTCTCTTCAACCGATAGCCTAGACCTGAATTCTCCAGCAGTGTGCTTAGAGGATTCAAGGCTAGACAAAACCAAAGTGGACTCAAACTATCTCCCTGGAATATACCTCGCTCGATCCTTACAGGTTCGCTATTCCTATGGGTATGTCGACATCCTGGATAGCGGAGGACCGTACTCCATTGCCTCATACACGACATCAGGAAGGTGCGTAGTGTTGTATCAATTTTATACAATTCCAGCACCCTCATGAGCCATGTATGAGGAACAGAGTCATAGGCCTTCTTATAATCTATCCAACATGTCGACAGATCCTTTCGGGAACGTCGAACCTGTTGGCTAATGGTCATATCAATGAGGAGCAGCTCCTTAGTACCGCGGGACCCGTTCCTACATCCATTCTGAGAAGGTGACATGATGAAATTTTTGTCAATATGACTATTAATTTTGCTTCTCAGTATGGATGTAAGAACTTTATAGACCGTCGGTAAACACGTGATCGGTCTATAATTTTTAGGCTCCGCAGTACTACCTGACTTATGGAGCAGGTGGGTTATTCCTGTTGTTAGGAACTCGGGTAGCGACCCTGACTCTAAGGCAGACTGGAACTGATATGCCAAGCGAGCGTGCGATCTTGTAAACCACTTAATCCAGAAATTGTGCAGCCCATCCGGCCCTGGAGATTTCCAGTTTGGCAACGGACGGACTGCACGAGCTACATCTTGGGGGCTGATGTCGATTGCCCCCATTTGTGGTATTGGATCGCACGCACGCTCTACCTCTCGAGTCCAGTCACCCTCGGTGTGACTGACAGGCACCGACCAGATGCTGCGCCAGAATGAACTCATGGCGTCATCATCCGGGAGGCACGCATCAGTCACACCTTGGTCCGGTCTCTCCCAAGCCCTATAAACCCACCTTTCATTACTCCGGAATGTGCGATTCTGGGTATATCGCTCCACCCGCCGCTTATACCTGCGGATACGGTTTGCCCATGCATATACCTTCTGCTTCAGGAAGTCGATGCGCTCTGTGACACGGGACATATAGTCTCGGGGGCTGATGTCAGTCCCCGAGAACGCCCGCCTCACAAAGCGCATCACTCTTGGGCGAGTGTTGCCCTCCCGGAAGCAGATTAATTTGCCGATGAGTGTTCTGGCCCCACCAATACGACGCTCGATCCTGCACTGCCAGGCCGGCACGACTGGTTTCGGTCGTGTAGCTACGTCACAGTTTGGAAACTTGACGTGAGCTACACGACATGCCGCAACAGCTGCGCAGTACATTATCGAGTGTGTATCAGTGAGATCTTTGCAGTCGTCAAAATAGTTTGACAACTGCAAATCCAGAGCAGCCACCAGCGCCTTATTCTTATTATGCATGGGCAAACGGGGTAAGCGCGGCCTAAGTTCAAGCGGCATGTTGCGAAACTCCAGAATTGCACACTCCAAAGCACTCCTCAAATTATTGTTGCACTGGGCTGGCTTACACATGTAAGTAACATGTGTAACCATGTCAGAAATCTCTTCGTCAGCATGGTCGGAGAGATGGTAGGTTGGTGGTACAATTTCTGGTACCACAGACTGCGACGAAGGAGCAATGGCATGGTTACTCATTTCCGTTCGGAGGCGATCAAGTACGGTATCGTCCAACATATGATTACGCTGGATAACCCGCACCTGATCCGACAGTCGTTGGGCCGAAACGTTGACGGCTGGCTCAAGCACCTGAAACAAAGAGAGCATCCGAACACGGTACGCGGTCAGGTTGTTTCCTCCCCCTGTAGCCCCATAGTATGCGCGCATGACGTTCCTATTGATGGATTGCGTCCATCGCATGCGCTGCACACTTCCGCCGGGAGCTGGGACCCTATCGGAGACCGGTGGGCCTCGAGGTCCTAAGCCACTCGGCGGCCGGCGTCCTCTCCGTCGACGCGCAGGTGGTGGTGACGTGGGCGGAGAAAAGTATTCGTCGCTGGAGCTCGACGCAACTGCCACGGCCGGTGTCACAGCACTCACGGTGGGGCTGGATTCCGGCGGTGGCGAGGCGGAACTGAACGACGAGGCCGGAGGTGATAGGCGTGCACGGCGAGCTGCGGCTCTTGTCAACATTATTCCTTTCGTCTTCAATTTTCCATATTTTTCATCGTATTTTTTTCAGTATGGTTGCATTATGTATAGATAGTATATGATGTAATTGTTATTTCTTCCGTTTTATTTTCATTATTTCAGATCTTTTGGGATTTATTTAATTATTAATTGAAAAATGTGAAGAGAAAAAATTTTTTCCAGTCACTTAGTTGACAGCCGGGCCACTTATTATTATTATTATTATTATTAATTTGAAGTTGATTTTATTATTATTATTGTTGTACTTTGAATTTATTTGTACGCTTTTCTAGGCAAAACATGTTGAAACTTTTTTGTTTTTTAATCATTCCAACTAATTTCTATCTTACACATGTTTTTGACAATTAATTTTTTTATTATCTTATCTAGATATTATCTAACGTTAATTAGTTTATTTTGATATTATACCAATTTACAACAAATAAAGTGCTTTTTCTTGAGGCCGTGCTAAAATTGAGTTTCTGTCATAGTTGTGTTACAATAACTGACACAACAACACACACACTGATACAACTTAAATAATTAGACATTATGCTGTCACGACACTTTTGGTAGATAATAATGTGTTCAACAAAATTATTTTCTTGTATCATCTATAGTTTTCACCTGTAAATATATAGATATTTACAATAATGTTACGTAATATATTTTGAATAATAAAATATCATGGGTGCTATTTCCGAACACGCTTTAATTTAAATAAAAGAGCGGGAATAAAATATAATAACACATAACGCATTAATTTTAAAAAATTTCGTGGCTGGCGTAAAGAATTAAACAAGTTAAAAAATATTAAAATAATCGTAAAATATGAGTGAAACTTGTGACGAGAACAGTATTTTAACACCGGAAGAGTTAAAACAACAAGTTATTAATTTTCCTATCTGAAATCTCTCGCGAGAAATATCTGAAAACATACCATGTCTTCAATGAATGGAGACTTACAAAGTGCGCAAGCAGTTTTTCGGAGACGGTGTTGCTATCTTATTTTTTAGATTTATCACACGAGGCGATCATCTACAACCTAATTTAATCAATGTTCAAAGCTACTTTAAAAACAAAACATAATGTGCATTTTGAAACATACGCAAAACTCGTATCTTTTCTAAAAATAATGTAAGTTGGGCATAAGGCTAAAAGTCCAAAATTTTCACGGCCCTTAACGTAGACAATTTTCTTAATAAAGCTCCGGACTGCAATTTTCTTGCCGCTAAAGTGGTACCTATGAATATATTTTGTTAGTTATTAAAATTTGTGTGTAGACTGTTATGTATAAAGGTACTTATTGCCTACCACAAATTTTTGGAGGCGCAATGAATCCCAGTCTGGCTTAGCAATACTATTAAAATATTTTTTACGATATGTAAAAGATGTTATAAATGTTAAATTATGCATATTAATTATATAATATTTTCATTACAGGTTGCACTGATAATTAGAATTAGTGGAGCGTGTCGAAATAACGAGCTATTACAGTTACTAATATCGAAAAGTATTCAGATAAATTACTGTTAGTAAAATTGCAAAAAAAACGAAGGCTAACCTTGACAGATCTTTGGCCGTAGGCGAAGACTATGTAACTATTGTAGAAAAATACCAAAATTTACGTCCAGCCAATATGAAAACCGACCGATTTTTCATACAATACCATAATAATGAATGCTCAAGACAGCCTATGGGAGTAAATAAAATAGGTGCTATGCCGCGAGAAATTGCCACTTTCTTAAAACTAGAAGAGCCTCAGCTATACACGGGTCACTGCTTTCGGAGAACTTCGGCAACGCTCTTAGCTGATTCGAGAGCCGATCTCACCACTTTAAAACGTCACGGCGGGTGGAAGTCCAATACGGTTGCAGAAGGCTATATTGAAGACTCAATAGAAAATAAGTCGAAAATCTGTAAGCGTATAGTGGAAACAATAAGTCTGAATTCGACCTCGGATCCTTGGAGACCCACGCCCATCCACTTCCAACGACGCACAGTGTACTTATACAGAGAGCCGATCAGAGTCACCAACGTTCACCGTTGATCCTTCTCAATCCGCCACCGAAACAGCAGCTTTAACCCCAGATAATCAAACTCAACTCAATGCAACTATAACGTTGCCGAATAAATCTGTTACTTTTAATTTGCATGATTGCAGTAATTTTACTTTTAACTTTTAAAATGTTCCATTTTATTGAATTGGTACCTCTACCTACAATGTTAATTATTTTGATTCACAATAAATAGTTATTTCAATCTATTCCTTTATATTATTTTATCTCCTAAAGTGTTCTCGCTGCTGAAGTGAAAAGTTATGTGTGTTACACGAGAGCAAAGTTTTTTACATCTCGTGCCTTTGAATCCCTCGCCACACTCAGGATTCAAAATCAGCACTCGCAGCAAAAAACGACTTTGCTCTGTTGTTGCACAAATAACTATTTTACGACGGTTTCATGATGACGTCTTTGTAAAGGGTTTGATCTGTCCAACGGTAGCTGTTCATCCCTTGTGGTGTTTCTCCAATCAGGATACAAACAGAAGAAGCTACTTGATCTTCTATTATAATAAAAAGGAATTATAGCTGTTCGTTAGTCTCGCTAAAACTCGAAAACGGTTGAACCGATTTGGCTAATCTCTTGAAATATTTGTGATAGTCCAGGGAAGGTTTAAACGGTGAGAAAATATGGAAAAACTTACGAAAAACAAACTCGAAAACAACGCCATCTCTAATATAATGTCATTTTAAAATGAATTATGCTGTTATGGTAATACCAGTAGATGGCTTTATCCTTTGGAAGTTTAACTAACACAACATTGATTGACTATTAATGGGTACGAAGTTCACCGGGTCAGCTAGTATTGAATAAAAATACACATGCACATATCAACCAATTTAATTTAACAAGGACATGATAGTAAATTGCAACAGAACGATAGTGTAATTAGCAAGTAATGCCATCATTTTTAATGGTAAAGTAGCATCGATATAGAACATTCCACAGACACACATCTTGTTGAATGTTGCTCGATGAAGGCGTTTCACATTCTTACATAGCCTTTTTTCAGCATCTGTAATATAGGTGAATGAGAGATTGAAGCAAAGTAAATTTAGATTGTGTGCAAAATAAAGTAATGAAAAGGGTTTGATGATAGCGAGACGGTTGAAAGAGGCGAAATGGAAGAACAGAATTGAGGGTTTTCTTTTCTATCAAAGTTTTTGAGCTCAGTTGGTTGCCACGTTTATAGTGGCGTCAGTGGTGTATTTTAGGTCTTCCAAAGTGCAGGTGTAGGGACACTAACGGATAAGTGGGCCACAGTCTGTTCAGGAGCACCGAAATCAAGAAAAAATAAAAAGATTTAGAAGATTATGATGATGATAAATAATATCTAAATAAACGAGAAAACTAAAATATTTGCAATTATGGCTTTTACGATATAACCTTATCCAATTATAATCAAAAATGAAATTTGATTGCTGAAATATAATGCTTTATTACACATCAATACTTTCTATCAAAAAATGGAATGGATAAATTAAAAAAAAATTTTGAAATTAATTTCATAACAAATAAATTTTGCGTCAACAATTTATTGGTCATACCTGTACAATTTGAATTCAAAATGAGTGCACATGAATCTTGGATATTATTCATTGCTATGTAGAACTTTACATAATGAAAGGTTAATGATATTTGCAACCACCAACTCTTCGCCACCCAAACGTATAAAGATATAAGATTGACGAATGATGAATACTAAAAGAAATTAAATTATGAGAAACAACTTATGAAGATACTCGTTGGTGTAAAATACTGTATTAATTTATTTATTTAATCATAGGAGAACCAACAGCTATAACAAAAGAATTACAATAGTATAAGAAACATTGAGAGAGCAGTGGTGGCCGAGTGGTAACGGCCCCGACTTACGAGTTGTAGGTCGCGGGTTCAAACCCAGCCAGGCGCATTACTTTGTGTAATTTATTTCATCACCACTGCTCTCAAAACGGTGAAGGAAAACATCGTGAGGAAACCGGCATGTCCTAGAACCAAAAATTCAAAGACATGTGGCATCCACCAACCCGCACTGGGCCCGCGTTGTGGATTACGGCCCATTCCCTCTCCTAGAGAGGAGGCCTGAGTCCCAACAGTGGGAACATTAAAAGGCCGACTATGCTATGCTATAAGAAACATTAAGTCAATTACAGATTTCACGGGTAGAAGCAGGTAACAGAAATCTTACGATCACTGATAAGCACGATAAAAAAAAAACATAATTTAACATCCCTTAAGTACAATCAGCACTATACAGTTTTGAAATAGTTCGCATTCAGCTGAGTGAGTGCCCAATAGGTTTTAGTAGTAAACGGGTCACAAGAGAACTCTTTACAAAGAACATTATACGGGGTTACCATGACGTTCAAAGTAAGATTGTTTCATTCTTATTTCAGTGTGGGTAAGAGACAGAGCTATACAGGTTGTCTAGCGCCATCTCTTACCCACACTGAAAATAAGAATGAAACAATATTACTTTAAACGTCATGGTACAGGGCCTGGTCCTTACATGCTCGCACCATGCAGGTGTTTCACCTGTAATTAGAAGACGAACAGGTAATAGAGCTGCGCATCTTCCCGAGCGCTGCTCAGTTTCCTTGCGTGATCGAATCAGAAATGAAGATATCCGCAGGAGAACCAAGGTTGCCGACATAGCACGAAGAATCGCCAAACTTAAGTGGCAATGGACAGGGCACATTGCTCGTAGAACAGATGGCCTTTGGGGCCGAAAGGTTCTGGAGTGGCGACCGCGTATCGGAAGACGCAATGTTGGAAGCTCCCCTACAACGTGGGCCGATGACCTGGTGAAGGTTGCGGGAATCCGATGGATGCAAGACGCACAGGACCGTTCATTGTGGCGACATTTCGGGGAGGCCTATGTCTAGCAGTGGAAGTCTATCGGCTGAAATGATGATGATGAGTAAAGTGATAGTGATGTTTATCTGATATACTTTTGCTTTCATTGTAATAGAATGTTTAAGATGTATGTGCCTAAAATGAGGCTATTACAACTTAAAACCGTTGTACAGCTATCGATCGTCATCGCATGTAATAAGGAATAACGAGACAAATATTGTGAGAGTCTAAAAGTACCGGCTGTCGAGGTTAAGTTCTAAGATTATATTATAGGTAGTGTATTCTATAGTGTCGATGACTTTTTGAGGACTGCAGGAAATAAATAGCTGGATGTAAATAACACAAAAACAATCGATGCGGCCACGTTAGGGAATTCTTTGTCCAACAGTGAACATCTTTCGACTGAAATGACGACGATGAAAATATTTTAATACTGTGATAATGGCTGACAGATGTAATTTTCCATCAACTTGTAATAAATATGTAATAAGCGGAAAGATAGAAAACAGTTAATTATACTTAAAATACTCACATACTGCCCAGAGTTTATAGAATATTTAAAACAATCAATTGTCGATTGCACGTTTGTTAAAACATGACAAACAAATTGGATAGTATGATACACTATCTGAAAATGAAATATGTTTAGATTATGTTAAAACAAATAATAGTAAAAAGCCAACCAAGATTTTTAATCACTCTCAATAATGTTTTTTTTTTAGCTCATATAAGACGCTAAACCAAAACGAAGACGGAAGATGAATTTGGCTTTTATCGAAAAGGCCAGCCCAGAATGATGATTAGGCGTGTGTGGAAAATGAAGAGGGATATGTTTCCCCAGCAATGGAAGATTACAGGGTAGTTGGTAAATGAGTGCGTTCCTTTAAATTAAAGTTTCTGGAGCCAAAAAAAAATTGTTCTTGTATTAAAAACAAGTTTTGGAAAAATGCAACATTAACAGAATCTAGCATTTATAGAATCTGGCACTATGAGAATCTGGCATTTATAGAATCTGGCATTATAAGAATCTGGCATTTATAGAATCTGACATTTGTAGAATCTGGCATTTCTAGAATCTGGCATTTTAAACTCGTCTGACATTTGTAGATTATGACATTTGTCGACTAAACCTATCGTTGGTTTGTTTCAGGTCGTTATTGGTAATGATATCTTGGAGGTCAAACTTTTGTATCTTTGTGTAAGCTAACTGTATACTTTTTCTTTAATTTTTTCTACCTCAGGACTAGAAATTACTAATTTTAAATTATCTAAGTTTAATTTCCAAAGTTATTAAGTACGTTTTTGATATTTTTTTATACGAGAGATTTTTTCGTTCATGAGTTTGCAGAAAAGTATCAGTTAAATATACATATAATGGAGAAGATTTTTCAAGTAGCTCTAGTATGATTTCTCAGATATTGATTGGCCTGTTGGTGTTAGTGGTCCTGACTAATATGCTTCAAGTCTTGGTTTTAATTTCCACCCAAGACAAATATTTGTGTGATGAGCACAGTAATTTGTTCTGTATATTTTATCTATAATATTATGTATGTACTTAGAAATATATAGACCAGGTATGTTTATCAGTTGCCTGTTCATAGCATAAGCTCTGCTTAAATTGAGACTAGATGGCAGTGTGTAAAAGTTGTGGAATATTATTATTATTAGAAGGAACGCAATCAGTTACCAATGTTATTGTACAAACAGATACATTTTCAGAATTACGCACCATATACTGAAAAGAAATTCTGATGATATCATAACACTCTAATATGTTTACAAAAGCCTTGAAAATTATTTTACAATAAGTTTCATTATCAACTTGACTGATGCACTGGTGCTGCAAATTTTTAACTCTAATATTCCATAGATTAAGTTTATAACTTAATAGAGCAATAAGGTTAATAGCATATACCACGTTTACATCAAAACAAAGCAGAACTATGGCTGGCATTATTTGATGACAAGGTAATTGAAGAATTATGGACACAGCAGTTAAGATCATTAGATATATAAATATAGTTGAAACCATTTGTATCCAATTCCAAATAATGAAACGTTTAAAATGTTTCTTTTCATTAAGGAATCTATGAATTTCTTGAATTATTAAGACGAAAGATATATTGTTTTTCGTTAGCGACAAACTGACAATGTTGTTCATGATAAACCCGATAGAGTAAAAGATGATGTCAAAGTAAGAGATGATGTACATCTTATTTAAATATTGCCTTACAGCGTTGTCGTAATGAAAGTTATAGGTGCGATAAAAATTAGTAAGTATGGACACAGTTGTGACACACAATGATAAAAAAATCGTAAAAGCACTGTTTGGTTTTATCAAGTTATTTCTAATCGTGTATTTGGGATAGAACATAATATTTTGAAGTAAGTTCAATGGGAATAACAATGATTGCACATCTTTGTCAACTAAATTTTCTGCGTTATATTTCTGCCAATGTGTTCTTCTAAAGCCATTTATCGCGAAGTAGCGGCGTACATCTTTTATGAAATTCATTTTGTATATGAACCATTCGGATCGATGTTATTCAAATTAACGTAATTGACCAATTTATTTTGATGGCAATATCTAAATTGACCATTAACAATATTTATACGAGAATTAGAAAATATTGCTTCAATATTTTAGATTATGTATAAACTAGGTTTTGTCCGCTGCTTTGCCCTTATGGAAGTGGGACAATGAAATAATTTCAGAAAAGAAAATAGTATTATTTATTTATTTATTTATTTTATAATTTATGTACACACAAATACGAAGAAGAAGATAGGTATCTAAACATAAATTTTGTACAAAGGTACTGCTTATTTCGAAAAGAAATTTCTTCCAGCAGACCTGCGAAAGGAGAGATTAGAAAAGATGTAGACTGTTGTGTGTAGAAAATAAGCAAAGAAGAGTTTGTGAAATCTTAAATTAAACTTATAAATACTTATATAACTATAAATACCTTACACTAAAAATAAATACATAATATATATAAATATAAATATATACATATACATATCATACAAGAGAGGAAAGATAGTGCTCTTTTACTTTAGTCTTAAAGAGTGAGATAGTTTTAAGATCACGAATGCTAGGCGGAAGAGAGTTCCACAACCTTACTGCATGGACAGAGAAAGAGTAGGAATAGTAGCTGGTTTTATGAGGAGGGGATTTAAGAAGGGATCTTAGATGTGATCTGCACGGTGCATCGCTAGGGCGCGCGTAAGAAAAACGGTCGCGCAGGTAGGAGGGATAAGATGGGTTGTGTAGGATGTTGAAGAGGAGACATAAAATCCGAGTGTTCCTGCGAAGACGGATAGGGAGCCACTTGAGTTCCTTGCGAAGATGAGAGACATGATCATACTTTCGTAGACCAAAAACAAACCGAATGCATAAGTTTTGCAGTCGCTCAAGCTTGTTTAACAGCTCCTCAGTAGCATCCAGGTAGCAGGCATCGGCATAATCTATGATCGGCTGAATAAGTGTTTGGGCCAAAGAGATTTTCGTTTTCAAAGGCAAGAGACCCTGGAGGCATTTGAGTGAATGAAAGGCGAAATTTACCTTCCGACTGACTTCATTGACCTGCGCACGCCACGAAAGATTGGAATCAATAATGACACCCAGATCTTTTGCAGTTTCGGCGTAGTCAATACATACACCATCAAGAACTAAAGGCGGCAGAGAAGAAACTACAGCCGTATTGCGAACGAATCTACTGCCTATGATCGTGGCCTGTGATTTAGTTGGATTGATCTGCAGACCAAAAGACTTAGCCCAAGCGCTGATACAGGCTAGGTCATGATTCATAGCAGCAATAGCAGAAACCGCGTCAGCTACAGTAAAATGTCGGTAAAGCTGCAAGTCATCTGCGTAAAGATGAAAACTAGAAGAAATTACTCTGGTAACAAAATTAATGAAGATAGAAAAAAGAAGAGGAGAGAGAACGCTACCCTGAGGAACACCCTCAGTGAGACTACACCAGTCAGAGAACAACTCTTCAAGGCGGACACACTGAGAGCGACCCCGAAGATATGAATTGAACCAATTTAAGGTGGAAGAAGAGAAATTAATAGATTTAAGAATGCCGAGTAAGATGTCGAAATCCACTGAGTTAAAGGCGCTACTAAAGTCAAGCAGGACAAGGACTGTAAGGGACTTGTTCTCCATAGCCCAGCGGATATCGTCAGTTACTTTCAAAAGCGCACTTACGGTACTGTGACCCGCGCGAAAACCTGATTGGAAAGGAGAAATTATCGAGTTTGACGCTAAGAAAAGAGTTAGCTGTCTATGAACTAAGTGCTCAAAAACTTTAGAAAGAAAAGGGAGAATAGAAATAGGTCTAAAATGAGTTAATAAAGTGGGATTGTTAATTTTAGGTAAAGGAATAATATAAGCCTGTTTCCAGACTGACGGGAAGGAGCATGAGGTAAAGGAGTGGTTGAAGATATGAGTGAGAACAGAAAGTAATGAGGGAAGGATAAGAGTAATCATTCTAGAGCATAACATATCATAGCCAACCGCAGAAGAAGTAATCGCGAGAACAGATTTCTTAACGTCATTCTCAGTAACATCGATAAAATGAAAGTGGGGATACTGTGGCATCGGCAAACTAGAAAGATTATCCAGTGTCATAGCTGTCGATAGTATCGTTGTTCGAGCTTGGGTTCGAGTCATCATCAAACGCCTGCTCGTTTTTACTGGGAAAATTATTGGCGCAATGTCTCATAACACGTTAATTAGCTGTTAGGTTCAATTTACGTGTAAATCACGACACTCCACTTTTATTCTCAATCAAATCAAATCAAAATCTTTATTTCTTAATAAAATAGTTTACATTAGTAGGTGATTGGAGCCTCCTTTGAAGCAAATAATGCCTGTTTTAGGAGACTCCGCTCTTCCACATCAATATGCAATTATATATATATTTTTTTTTAATAATTAAGATATAACGCATGCTTGTGTAAATTTGCGTCAGAATCAAGGCAATACAAATTGGACTAGTTATTAGAATTTTTGGAGTTTCCTTGAAGTGAGTTTTCTTTTCAGTGTCATCGGAAGACTATCTTTCATGTGATTTTTAAACCTAGAACGTCATTTTGACGTACACTCCAACGAAAATACGTTGTCCCTTTCCGACCGATCTAACTGAAAAAAATATTTCTATTTCTTATATACTTGGATAGAAGATTCATTAATGTTTCGAAAGTCTTTTCTTATAAACACACGACTCGCACACGACACGACACACGGTCTCATAAATACGAGTATAAATCCCAAACATATGGACCGTATCAGCCGGATTCAATACTAACGAAACTCGGATACCTCAAAGTCAAAGTCAATTTTTTTTTATTTCACATAGGCCTACAGGGGCACTTATAAAACGTCAGAAGCACGGTTCCAAATTGGTCGTTTCCTATGGAGAAGAACCGGCAAGAAACTCCATGGTTACTCTTTTAAAAAAAATATTGTTTACAATATTTTCATATTACAGTATTAATAGACATTATGTAAGAACAGTGTAGACCAGTCGATATTGTTGCACAATAAAAATAATAATATTTTAAAAAAAAATTGAGTCGTAATAGGAAGTAACCTAAGAACCTGGATACTCAGACCAACAAAAAGATGGCCTGGAAAACCTGGATATGTTGTAATTCAGTGTTCAGTAACTGACAAGAAGAAACTAATGACTAATGAACGAATTGCGAGTTGTTGTGTCTTTTAATGAATGCAAAATGACTTAAATGATCATGACAGAAACTCTGGGGTCTACAAAGGTTATCAAAGTAATTTCAACAATACCGCATAAGTAAACATGGAGATTTTGGAGGTGGATCGTGTATGTTTTGGGGTGGCATGATTTTGGACACTATGTATTCATCGCTGCGGGCAAATACTGACCCGATATTGAGAGGGTTTATGGCTGCACGATATGTCAAAGAAGTGCTCGATGAACATGTAAAGCCGCTTGCGTGGCTTATTTTGGAATTTATTCTCTTTGTTCACGAGAACGCATTTCACAAGAACAGTTTGCGATTACATAGAAGACGTAGGAATCATCGGGTCGTAATCCTGATCTCAATTCATTTGAGCGTATCTAGGATGAGCTAAAGAGAAAAGTTTGAGAATCCTTACTCTACGCGCTATCAAGAGCTTCAATTTGTTATTGACGAGGAGTGTAACGCACACAAGATTTCATGGAAAAATTAAAGAAGGTCCACAGAAAATCGCGCACTGATTAAGGCTAGGAGAGAGGAATATACCTTATTTATAAATAGTTCAATCAAGAATTTTAAGTTTGACTTTCATACTTGTGTAATTGAAATTTGGTAATTTTGCCCGTGGTTATGTGCCGAAAGGGCAAAAGGGTATAAGAGTATTTTTTTACACTGTATTTGATACGAGTATCTGTATTACGCTATTGATTCAGGCGACGATATGTTTGTTTTTAAAGGTACCAATTTGATATCATTAGAAAGATAATGAAGTAAACTTTTAATTATATATATGGTATTTGTGATAATTATGAAAATGTAATGATTTTATTTATTTTGGAATTTAAATGAATTATTATTATTTTTTATTTTTTTTATTTTTTTAGTTTTAAGGACATATTTATAATTATCAATCTGTTCGACACAATTATGTTGTTATGAATAAAAATACTACTACTACTATTAATGTATGTTTTTTTTTCAATATTTATTCACGTTCATGAAAAATCTGCCTTATCAAAAAAAGTTAAAATGCACTATCTGTTTCTTTACTCTTATTATGGATGTGATGGCCGCCCGACACGACTGGAAAGATAACAAAATTCAGGATCAACGGCTTTGCATGCTTTCCAAAGCACAGGGGTGTCACACCGCCGACTCCCACCTCCGGACTGTTACTGAATCATTCCTGAGTGAAATAGTACTATTTGCTCGACCCAGAAATCGAATTATTTTTCCAGATTATGTTTAAGTTCCATTTTAAGGGACAAGACATAGGGTAATGTCATCAAACTAACAACATGGCAACGGTCGCCATTAATTTTCTAATAGAAATTGGTTTGTAAAATATAACTAATGGACAATTTGGATATTGTCATCAATAAAATTATATTGCGTTATATTGAAACGATCTTATGGTTCATTCGTATTTGTAAACTCTAAACGAAATGAACTTCATAAAAGAAAAAATATCCTGCTATAGAAGAAAAAAACGTAGTCAAAAATTTAAAGGATACTTTGTTGATAAAGATGTGCAATCATTGTTGATTCCATTGAATCTTATGCAAAAAATTCTCTTCCATCCCAAATATGCCATTAAAAATAACTTGATAAAACCAAACAGTGCTTTAACCGTTGTATTATCATTGTGTGTCACGACTGTGTTCATATTTATTTACTTTTATCGCACCTACGAATTGCATTATGACAACGCTGTAAGGCAATATTTTGATAAAATGTACGTCATTTCTTATATTGACCTTATCTTTTACTCTATCGGGTTCATTATGAATAACATCTTCAATCTAACACAAATGAAAAACCATATAACTTTCGTCTTGAAAATTCAAGAAATTTATTGGTTTCTAAATGAAAAGAAACATTTCAAAAATATCATAATTTGGAATTGGATCCGTGTGTTTTCTACTTTATTTATGGGTGTTACGATCTTAACTGTATTTTCTATAATTCTTCAACTTCATTCTTACCGCGCATTCGTAGGTTTTTCTTTGCTTTGTTTTGACGTAAATATGATATATGCTATTAACCTCATTGCTTTGTTAAGCGAGAAACTTAGTCTGTGGAATATTAGAGTTAAAAATCTGCATACCGGTCAAATTAATAATGAAATTTATTGTAAAACAATTTTTACAGCATTTCTTAATATTTTAGAGTGCTATGATATCATCAGAATTTCTTTTCAGTATATGGTACGTACTTAAATTTTTTGGACATGTAGGTATATATTTATAAACAGAATGAATGAATTAGTAATTGAATGCCTTCTTTCTAATTTGATTTTCTAGAAACTTGTAATGATAAATTGGACAATTAGTCCCAGAACTGTGGAAATCCATCTTTTTCGATTTTCAACACTCATATATTTGCCGTCACTATAGGATAGCCTTCTCGGTAGAAGTCAAATTGTCCTCTATCATCGTCTTGGTCTATTGTCCTTAGACGAGCTATGGTTTTCAATAGTGGTATTTTAACACCGTGATTGTCATTTTCTTATCATTTTTTTTTAGCATAATATCAACATATGCGATATATATGTTGGGCTCCAGAACATTCTATTTAAAGCATAGCATAATAGCATATTCAAAGGAACGCACTTATTTACCAATTACTCAGTAATCTTCCATTGGTGAGGAAATAATTCCATGGCTGGCGTGAACACATTGACATGTCGACTTCTGTCTTTTTTTATTGGCTTATTACATCCTACACATTAAGAATATATATGAAAAAAAATTACAGTTATGAATAGATATACATAATTTTTGGAGCAATTGACTTTGGTAATATGTTGACAAATTAACGATTCACATGTTTTTGTGATCGAACATTGGTATTGTTATATCAAGTTAAACTCAGTACCCAAAATAATATTCGTTATTTGATATCTCAACTTATACACTTTTTTTTTGGGTTGGAAAATCATCTAATGACAAATCACGCTCTTCGGAGGAACAGGAGATAGTGTCAGACTTTTACTGACTAAAAACCCACTCCTGTTCCTTCTTTACCTTCGTCACAGGGCCCCGGGTTTCACTTTTACACTACCCGTGGCCCCAATAGGCTTCGACCCTGCTGGGCCCCTACGATTTGCTAACATCTCCTTGAGGCGCGCGTGGAACGTTACGCGCCGTCGACGCCTTGGGCTCGGTCCGGACGGTTACCAGACGGGCGGACGACGAGCCACCCATTGCTCGCCGAACGTAAGCCCGTGGCTACAGTGGCCGGAAATCGGGATCGGAGTCCCGGCAGCGGTTAGGGGGTGAGGACCGGATCCTTTGCTAGCATTACTGCTTCGCAGAAGGAGTTGACCACCTGCCACTCCTCCTCGCTCTGGACTGGCCTGAACCAAGGCCCGACGCGAGAGATCGCCGATCATGAGGACACAGCGTTGCTCTGCCCAAGCAGGGCACACCTCCACCGTGTGCTCCGCCGTGTCCTCGGGGCGGTCCTCACAGTGGCGACACCCGAGCGAACTTCCCATGTTCGGTGAGAACCTGCGTCATGCGGAAGGTGAGGACACCGTGAGGTCTTTCCAACCACGCCTCAAATAGAGGACTTCCTTGCCCAAACTTATACACTTAAAAGTTTTCTTAAAGTACTAATTTTAAATTGACAAATTGAAATATCAAAAGATCCGACGCTGCTCAAGATAAACCGCAAATTCCTCCTCAGTGGGCACACACATATGGAGTGTGACTCTGACCACGCGATTATTGAAAAAACAAAAAAGAGAACACAAATAAGAATTAATCATTTATATGATACGGTGCAGCTGGTGAGGCCTTGCTAAGTTCAGAAACCATTTAAGGTCGTGGTGATGACGGTAAATGATTGCTTGGATTTTGCCGAACTAAAATTCAAGGAAGGACCCTACTGTCAAAAAACTAGACGATTCTGGGGACACATTTCTATGGCAACCTATTAAATGACTGCAATATAATAAAAACAGCGTAGAAAAATAAATTTCAAGAAAAGCCTGGATCGGGAATCCCCTTTCAAGTCAGTAATTTTTTGGAAAAGAGGAAAAACCACCATAGACGTCTTTAGGTTGAGCCAAATCTCCAAGGAAACTTTGCCAATCGGTGCAGAGAAAAAAACAGGATTTGATGGACATGATTGACCTGATTGACGATTTGTTCAAAGTGTTTTATATTAATATAAAAACTGTCGGTTATTTCTCTGCATCTACTGATCCAGATTTGGACAAAGACAACCCAGCTGAAGAGGACTCTGAGGTCCAAAAAAATATGAATGGTCTTCTACGACGAGGTTGAGGAGTCAATGTTTTAGTTATTTGTGTTAGTAACACACTTGTATCTGTATGATGACGTTGTTTGTGGTCCAATAAAATAATTTTCAATTTATTTATGTTTTTTTTTATTGCAAAAATACTAGGAAACTGATAGTTTCGTGGTGTTTCAATTAAATATTTATTCAGTTAGAACAACATAACTTGATTTGAGTGAGTAGTAGGTACTTCAGTAAATCAAATATTTTATGTTTATTATCTGTTTGCTATCCAATTAAAATAATATGTTTGTCATTAAAATAACATTGTTTACCTACTAATACTCCCCACTCAGAAGGTGAATAAGTTGATAACTCGTTGGTGAACGACTTGACAAGTCTATTATTATGCAATCTATAGAAAATTTTGTTTATTTATTGTCATCATTTAAAAGATGGCATAAAATAACCTTTAAAACAACTAAAACATATTATATGTTAAAAACTAATTTACCAATTTAACAAAAGACACCAAAACTTTAAAATGGCCGCCCTGGCAAATTGTAATTTTAGACATGTCAACATATTCACGCCAGCCATATATCCTTGTTCGTTTTCTGCACACGTCTATCCATCATTCTGGGTCAGCTTTTTCGGTTGAAGTCAACATCATCTTTTGTCTTTGTTTTGATTTATCGTCTTAGATAAGCTATAATTATGGAAACCGCTACTGAGCATGGTAAAATATCTTGGTTGACTTTTTACTATTATTTATTTTAACATAATTTTAACTTTTTTATTTTCAGGTAGTGTATCATACTATTCAAATTATTTATCATGCTATACAAAACGTGCAATCAACAATTGATTGTTTTAAGTGTTCTATTTACTCTGGGCAGTATGTGAGTATTTTATGCATAATAATGTATTTTTGACATCTTTTCACGTAAATTTTTAAATTATATATTATATTTTATTTTTTTTAGTAATATTTCATAATACTGATATCCACCGGGATTTTAGTATTATGTCTTTTTTTCATAATCATTTAAGTCGATATATGTCCATTAGAGTACAAAAAATCTTTCAAGTTATTTCTAAAAATTGAAATTGTTTCAGTATTCATCATTTATTATTCTTACATTTTTGTATATGTGGGTGATGAAGAGTTGGCTGTTGCAAATAATGTTAAGCTTGCATTATGTAAAGTTCTACATGACTATGAACAAAGTCAAAGATTCGTGCTCCCTCATTTTGAATTCAAACTGTACAGGTATGACCACTTAATTACTATACTATTACTACTTAATTATGATCTAATGCGAGATAATGTATACATATTAATATATCGCGAATAGGTTGCTTAGCTAAATCACGTGCCACTGATGTTAAACAATTGTTTAATAACAATTGTTTGTTGTTTTGTTTGTTTTGTTTTTTTTTTGTTTTATTTTTGTTTGTTTGATTGTTTAATAAATATTACATATTTAATTTAATAAAATAAAATATGGGATATTTATTATATCGTAAAAGCTGTTATTACTAAAATGTTAGTTTTTTCATTGAAACTGCATGATTTGTAGGATCTAATCCATATTTATTTCCTAGCCCATGTGATACTTCCCAACATAATAAGCGAAGTAATTTTACGCAGATGCATAGCAAAGACAGCTCTCATGTGGCATATCATATTGTACAGAGTCTCACTTATATTCAGAGGTCGGAATCAGGTTGATATTAATTATTAATCTTCCCGGGATTTCTAATTGAAAATCCCGTCTGGCCAACAATATTACAAATAGGTAAAAAATAATAAAAACCTCAGAGATAGATAAGACGAATAAAACAAAGATAATTAACATACAATTTTTATTTGTATTTTTCATTTAAGAAGATCTCTCTACGTCAACTGAGGTGACGTTGCCAAATTTATATACTTCCTCCTTTTGTCATTAATGCAGGACGAAATTTTTTTTGCTATATTTCTGATAGTGTCATAAAAAATCTGCTCTTTAATATTAATCTCGGGGTTTGTGGCATATCCACTTTATTCTTTTGCTGTAAGAAATCGGTATAGGTACTTAAATAACTTTACCTAATTCCGACCTCTGCTTATAACAAAATTTTAAAGTTTATTATAAGCTTGGATTTAAACGGATTCAAGAAGAAATTTAAAGTTTTTTTTGGTGTTATATATTAAATGCTACTATAAATAAAATTACTACTTAAATGACATTTTGGTATCTTAATTCTACTCTTATTATTTATATGATTTTATTGTTAGTCCATGAGATAGAATGCGAATAGACTAACTTTTTAAACGACAAATGGTTTTTATGATTATTAAGATTAAATATCGTAAAAGACGTTATTGCCAAAATTTTAGATTTCGTATCAAAATGTTAATTATCATCATCTTCTTGCTATTTTTATAACCTTTCCAGGCAGAGAACGTGGAATTCTTCTTCCTGCCATTCTACCTTCCAATATTTTTTTTTATATTCTTTAATGTACACAACATTGAATTTGACAAAAATAGGACAGCTAATTATTAGTCCGGTCAATTTAGACACCCAAGGTTACAATAATTTGCACCTAGCTGAAAATTGGTAGTATTGTTCAAAACACCATCATGAATGAAACCTAGAAAGTCTTCATCTATCCGACATCTAAAAAAATAAATAAACGGTGACCTATGATCATGGGTCACTAAAACGAGTTTTTCGCGATTTTCAGCAAAACGGTAAATTTATCATAAAATTAGGCCAGACAAAAATTGTAGATCAGATAATTAATTATCTACAAAAATGTCTCAATACCATTTTTCCATTTTTTATTTTATTAATTTTTTTCATTATACCTCAAAAACGGTGGCTCTTACTTTTGAGATATAATGATTCAAAAATTTGAAAGAGGTCATTATCATAATATGCACACATTTACACGCCACCTTTGAGGTAGTGTACTTAGCGCGTTTTTAGGGTTCCGTACCTCAAGAGAAAAAAACGAAACCCTAATAGAATCACTATGTTGTCCGTCAGTCTGGTCTAATTTGACTGGACTATGACGTACACAGGCGAGTTTAACCCACAATTAGGTTTTCTTGCAGTAAGGTAAAAATAAAAAGTTCTTTATGCATATAAAGTAAAGAACTTTTTTTTCAAAAGTTAAGCTGTTTTTAATCGTATTTCTTTTATTTCATTTCGCACACAAACTAACTTCCTTTAGCTTCGATCTCTCATTCTTATTTGTTATGCTTAACCAAATATTACAGATGCTAAAAAAAGGCTATGCAAGAATGTCAAACGCCTACATCGAGCAACATTCAATAAGATGTGTGTCTGTGGAATGTTCTACGTTGATGCTACTTTACCAATCAAAATCATGGCATTGATTGCTAATCACACTCTAGTTTTGTTGCAATTTAATATTATGTCTTTGTTAAATTAAATGGAGTGATATGTGAGTGTTTTTATTTAAAACCAGGTAGCTTCTTCTGTAACTTATTTGTTTTTTTTTATGAACGACTGCTGTAGGAGAGACCAAGTCCTCTACTATTAAGTTTCAGTGCTCTCATGATTCTGTAGTAAACAAGTTTTCAATGAAAATCGTTATTTCATAGCAAGCTTTAATAAAGCAGTATATACTTATATAATTAATACTCATCAAGACCATTACAAAAAGCTTAAACACGATAGGGTTATCTGAGTTCATCTGATTCCATCAACAGATCAGCTCCATTTCATAATAACTTTGCATTGTCATCTCATTTACATATATATGCAAAATTGTAGCTCAATCAGTAACCGGGAAGTGGATTAAATTTAATTTGCAAAAGGAAAAACCTAAACTCCGAACATACTTGGGCTTGACTGGTTCCAGGGCTGGAATTTGGCCATAAACTAGAGCATATAGGAAGGTTTTACGAGCCCAAATTTGACGGTTCTCAGCATTGGCTAAATTGACAAAATCAGGCAATGTTTACATTTTAGGTTATTTTTAGTATATAATGTATTTAAATAAAAAGTGTTATTTTTAGGCTTTGCTTCTAATAAAAATCTGGAACAAACATGGATAGTGCTAAACACAGTAGCTATTACACACCATGATGTGATTTTAAGCTCCTCATATTAAGTAGTGTAAGAACGGTCATAGTAAGAAGTCAACTTCATCTTCAACTCTTCATTATGGCATTTGCTGAAAAGACACCACAATTTTGCCAATAACACGTGCAAACTGTTAATAGACTATCAAACGCTGGCAGTAAAATAAATAAATAAAAAATAAATTTATAAATTGACAGTAAAATAAATATATATCTCTAAACATTAAAGTTCAAATAAATGAATTTCTTCGCAGACGCAGACCGACATTATGACCAGACCTAATAAGAAGTCAGTTGCGCAAAATACGAAAAAAGCGAATGACATTGAATTACATGACATACAAACACAACAATGTTTTTTTCCTTTGCCCTTTTTAAGTAGGCTAAGATCTTAGATCATATCGCCTTATCTTCAATATTCAAAATCCAAAATGGAGGCCGAAGCCATAGCAATGACAGGCGTTGAGATTGACGTTTACTTATTTTACGTTTTTAAACAGTTATACTAAAAAAGAAGGCGTATTATTTAATTATTTGAAAAGTATCGATTTCCACTAAATTAATAACATTCTTAAGATACGCTCTAATGTCATAATGACAGCGTTTGTGAAGTTAGTGACGTATTAAGAAATAATTAATTCTGTGGATACCCCTTAGGGAAGGCTATATTCTTCGACCTTATCGCCTAGTTTTTCGTCTATGTTTTCTTGCGTAACAAGTCTTCTGTAATAGTTGTTTCTTTTTGTTTTACATTAGAATGCAGGTGTAATACATTCTAATGTTTTTTGAAGTATTTGGCAGCAAATGCGATTCGATTCAGCCTTCGCTGAGGTAGCTAAAACTACAATAAAATTCACAGCTCAATTTTACCGAGACCGCGCCTATTTCAATGATTCCACATATTATTCCAGTTGCGCAGACACTTCAGATACAAAACTACACCAATTTTACATCACAATATCCACTAGGAATCAATTTGCGAATAATTAAAACAGCCGCTGAACTTCACTCGAAGAAATCCCACAAAAACTAGTATTAAGAAATAAGTTCTGTAACAGTTTTTTTTTTTGCCAATGCTAATGAGGCTAAGATTTAAATGGGTTAACTAAACAAAATAGACGATTTGTTGGTACATATTTCATTCGTGGAAGGCACAAGCCTAGAAACGAGTTTCTCCTTTGATTATAGACTAACAAATTTCAGGACAGGTGAAATTAAATAAAAGGTTGTAAAAAAGATTAGTGCTATTCATCCAATATAACTACCCCTTTCTCTCATAACTAAATTACTATAGTATCGAAATAAAGGAATATTTAATAAGAACGAGAGCAGTGGTAGCCCAGTGGTAACGGCCCCGACTTACCAGTTGTAGGTCGCGGGTTCAAACCCAGCCAGGCGCATTACTTTGTGTAATTTATTTCATCACCACTGCTCTCAAAACGGTGAAGGAAAACATCGTGAGGAAACCGGCATGTCCGAGAACCAAAAATTGTGACATCCACCAACCCGCACTGGGCCCGCGTGGTGGATTACAGCCCATTCCCTCTCCTAGAGAGGAGGCATGAGTCCCTACAGTGGGAACATTATAAGGCCGACTATGCTATGCTATGCAATAAGAACGGGTCGACTTTGAAACGCAAATTATAAGTGACATGTTAACGATTTTTTATGAGTATTTGTATTATGAATAGAATATGACTTCGCTCAAATGTCCACTACGGTTTCTCACAGTGCCACAGATCCGAGAATTTCAATTTTTAATGACTCAGCCACAACTTACCGTGAGTGAGTAATACTCGTAATATAGTTCATTTAGATTGAAGTAGACATAACATTCATAATAATAATATATATTGCAATTCGGTTGGAGTTGTTCAGGGCGCGATGGGCAGTTGGTGGTGCGGCGGGGGCCTGTGTATTTTGTGTTGGTCATGTGTTGACCTGAAGTTCGGTCGCACTGCACGCACCAATCTGTAGTCGTAACTGCAATTCGGTTGGAGTTGTTCAGGGCGCGATGGGCAGTTGGTGATGCGGCGGGGGCCTGTGTATTTTTGTGTTGGTCATGTGTTGGCCTGAAGTTTGGTCGCACTGCACGCACTTATCTGTAGTCGTAACTGCAATTCACGCGTGAGTTGTTTACGGCGCGATGGGCAGTAAGTGGTGCGGGGGCCTGGGTTTCTGAGGAAACTATATTATGTTGGTCATGTGATGGCCTGGGAGTCGTGGACTCTGTAAGAGAAGTGTTTGTTGCTTGAAGCAATGACAATACGGGTGGCAAGGTTTGTCACTAGCTGCCGAGACAGCTGGGCCATGAGAGTTGTATGTGTGTATTAGTGTACCTAAATGTTAACTTAATGATACTTTTGAGGCTTTAGAGGTACCTTTTGATACTTTGATTCTAACAAATGTTGATATTGAATTGTCTATTGTTATTGGTCTCATGTTCTTGGTCAGGTTGGCCGAGGTTGTACTATAATAATAATAATAAATTATTTGTTAACATAGGTGAGATACAGGTCTTATTTTTAATAAACAGAGCGCTATGTTATGCCTGGAGGCGTATAAATATGGGGTGCAATTGTCGCTGCGAATTACAAATTATAATTTACAAAGAAAAAAAAAGACATGCATAATTAATGATATTACATTGGAAAAAAATAAATTTAACAATTAAATATTACTCTATATATATATTAGTAATTTAAATAATTTGCAAATCAATTAAATTGCAATACGATTAAAATTTCAATACAATTAAAATGTCAATACAATTAAAATTAAAATGTCAATACAATTAAAATTAGAATTAAAATGTCAATACAATTAAAATGTCAATACAATTAAAATATCAAAATAATAAAGTGCTAAAATGATTACAATGTCCTAATAGTTAAAATGTCCAAATAATTATAATGTCAAAATAATCAAAATGGCCAAATAATATAGGAATTTTATTATAAATGCGCGGTGCCATACCTAAGACACTTTTTTTTACTAATGCAGTTTTGCATTTATAATTACTTAAATAATTTTTGTACTGTTGCTTCTATTCTGAATTTTGGTTACAGGTGTACACGAGGACGTGTATTTTGTCAGGTTGGCCGTGTCGTTGAAAACGAGATTTAACTATAGAGTCTTTGTTTTGTTATTATTATGGTACCTACCAAAGGGTGTAACGCCGTGACGTCATGTGGGCAGAGTCATATTAAAGGGGCGGAGACCCGAGACGCAAGAGCAGTTTCGCTTGCTTCAAGGGTCGAACCTTTGATACGAAACTGTCGGTTAACCCTTATATTCGTAATTATTTAGTATAGGTACTTACAATACTATTGTAAACTGTAAAAGTGACATTATAAATAATTGTGAACTGTGAAACTGACATTATAACTAACTGGAAAACTCAAGTGCATAGTTATTGAAAATCCCTTCGAAATGAACCCAGTACCGCTGTATCAAAATTATGACGATCATATCGCTCAGCTAATCCTGGTGCCGTCATCAGAAGTTGGATTATAAAAATGAATAGCTGTTCGTTAGTCTCGCTATTAAAATTGAAAAAGGCTGGGCCGATTGGGCTGATTTTGGTCTAGAAATATTCGAGATAGTCCAGGAAAGGTTTAGACGATGACAAAAAATGGAAAAAAAATCACGAAAAAACAAATCCGAATACATTGTCATCTCTATTAAAATGTCATTATAAAATAAATTATGCTGTTCTGGTAATGCCAGAAAAGAATGGAATGCCAGATGGCGTACTATTAGGAGGTACGAAGTTCGCCGGGTCAGCTAGTAATTATATAATTATGGCAACTATGATGGGTAACAGTAACTGGATTGAATAAACCTGACAGACAGTCGCTCCATGTAAAACACGTGTATTCAGATCCATTTGGTAATGGCAACTGGAATCCGACCCTAGACTAGTTAGGAAAAGATTAGAGCAACGATGCCCATCGAGTACTCAAGGGCCGCCAGTGTTGCTACACTTAAATGGTGGGGGTGGTGGTGATGTTTTCCATCTTTTATTTAAATTGATTAAGGCCTTCAGCCGTGAATAATTAACAAACATACACTTTTATCTATTTATAATAACACTTTAACTCTTTTGTATCCATAGGTATACATAGGGAATAACGGAAAGGTTTTTTTTTTTCGAGCTTATTTTCAATATTTATAGAGTACTTTATGAAGAACTCCTTATTTACGTTCTTGGATAAATACCCTATAAATAAAACGCTCAATATTTTATAATCTTTACGTCGTTCGTTTGGTGTTTACAAAATAGCGTGAAATCACGCACGAACACCGGTCGTTCGCTTGGGGTTACAAGTCTTTGGTTACGAGAATGCGTTGTAAAATTTTGGGGAGCAAATTTCCCAGTGTCCCACGATGTCGTGCGGTGTTTCGCAGGGATGGGTAATAGGGTCGCCCTTGTGGAATATCGGATACGACTACGTGCTGCGCGGCGACCTCCCTGACGGGGTCAGCGTGGTCTGCTACGCAGACGACACGCTGGTCCTGGCGCGGGGAGAGTCGTACCAGGCGGCGGTCGAACTAGCGACACGCGGGGTTGCGACAGTCGTGCCAACTAACGGTAGGAGGAGTCCACATCGGCGTCGGGTCGACGATGAAGTACCTGGGACTCGTACTCGACAGCCGATGGGATTTTGAGGAGCACTTCCGACGTCTGGTTCCCAAACTAAATCGGACTGCGGCTGCCCTCGGGCGGCTCCTGCCCAACCTGGGGGGTCCAGACGCCTGCTGCCGGAGCCTCTACGCAGGAATCGTTCGGTCCATGGCCCTTTATGGCGCACCGGTATGGGCGCCGGCGCTGTGGAAGCATCCGGTGGCCCGGCTGAACGCATGCCAGAGGGTCATGGCTATACGGATGGTGCGAGGATACCGGACGATTTCTCACGAAGCGGCGAGCCTCCTTGCTGGCCAGCCACCATGGGATCTGGAGGCAACTGTCCTTGCACACACGCACGATCTGCGCATGGAAATGCAACGCCGGGGTGAAACTCCGCTGCCGCGACAAGTCACAGCATGGAGGACAGCAAGGAGGCGCAAGGAGCGATAGAGCTCCGGCGGGTTCTCATGGAGAAATGGCGACAATGACTGTCGCGACCCAGTGCTGGGCACGCCACAATTATGGCGGTAAGTCCCCTCTTTGAGGCGTGGTTGGAAAGACCTCACGGCATCCTCACCTTCCGCATGACGCAGGTTCTCACCGAACACGGTAAGTTCGGGAAGTTCCTGCACCGGATTCGTGCGGAAGCGACGCCCGGGTATCGCCACTGTGTGGACCGCCCGGAGGACACGGTGGAGGTGTGCCCCGCTTGGGCAGAGCAACGCCGTGTCCTCGTGGTGGCAATCGGCGGCGGCAATCTCTTGCGCCGGGCCTTGGTACAGGCCATGGTCCGGAGCGAGGAGGAGTGGCAGGCGGTCGCCTTCTTCTGCGAAGCAGTAATGCTAGCAAAGGAGGCGGCCGATCGCGTGAGGCAACGGTCCTCACACCCCAACCGCCACCGGGATTCCGATCCCGATTTCCAGCCACCGTAGGCGCGGGCTTGCGGACGGCGAGCAATGGGTGGCTCGCCGTCCGATCGTCCGGTAACCGTCCGGACCGAGCCCAAGTCGTCGACGGCGCGTATTGTTCCACACGCGCCTCACGGAGATGTTAGCAAATCGTAGGGGCACAACAAGGTTGAAGCGTACTGGGGCCACGGGTAGTGTGAAAGTGAAACCCGGGGCCCTGGGACGAAGGCAAAGAAGGAACAGGAGTGAGTTTTTAGTTAGTAAAAGTCTGACACTATTTTTCGCTCCGCCCAAGAGCGCGATTTGTCATAAGATGATATACAAACCTAAAAAAAAAAAAAGTGTCCCACTGACCAAAGTTGCAGCTTCACGTAAATTGAGCGTTGCGCGCCGCTTGGAGGTTTGGGGCAGAGTGAGTGCACACCGAGCCGGCTCTTACTTCACCACTGTGCCCTTTGCTTTATTCAGAGGGATACGTGCTGAAGCACACCTACAGACAGAATATTCGCAGATGGAGACCAAGACCCCCAAGGCACCCAATAGGGAGTCGTTAGTCACCTCCCAGGATGCACCGTCCCGCGGACTGGCCTTCACTCTGGACGTATCCGTAAGAGAACTACAGCCCACGGACAGATGTGGAGGTTTTCTGTCGTAGCATCCCACTTTCATAGTCCGATGGGCTCGAAATCCGACACGGCCGGAGACAGATCAGAAGCAGGCACGGCCTTGCGTGCTTTCAGAGATACGTTACGAGGGTATCACACCATGTACTCCCAACTCCGGGCTGTAACTGAATCATTCCTAATAAAGATACACAATAGTAATTTTTGCTTAATTCGAGAATCGAAACATTTTTAACCGACTTCCAAAAAAAGGAGGAGGTTATCAATTCGGTTGTGTTGTTTTTTTTTATTATTATTTTTGTTTTAAAGTTTTTTATCTCAGAACTTCGTCGTTTATTGACTGATTGGAAAAATGATTTTTTCCCCCTTAAGGGATATGCTTCCAGATTGGTCACATTTTTTTTCAAAATCCAGTTTTGATGATGGAATTCATAAGGGATGGAGGGAACTTTTCAAATATTATAGGCAACGACATAGTGATTTTGGTATTTTCATCGAAGACTTAAACGTTTACAGTCAAAAAGTAACACTTGATGAAGTGGAACTGATCAAAAAGACCGGAAATGGCCAATGTATCCATACTCACATAGATATCACAATAAAGATAGTTAAGCGACCATGACAACACAAATAAATAAATGGTTCTGAATAGTTATGTTGAAAATGGTATCGTCGAAGTGATCGGATTATGATGATGGAGCAGGAAGATAGGCACCGGAACTCCGTAATTAATCAATGTATCCTAGTCGTGTTTGGGCTTATTAGAATTGTGTTGTATTAAAATGAGATGCACTTTGGCTATAAGGTACTGTCAAACTGATCGGAGGATAAAGCCGGAAGGTAGAAGGTGGATCCAGGAACTTCATAATAAAAAAATGTAAGTATCCTATCCTAGCAGTGTTTGGGTAAATTGGAATTGTCATGAGAAATAGGTACACTGGCTATAAGTGTATCGCAATTAAAAAGTGTAAAATAAAAAACTTTTTTTATAAAATAGTCGGTTATTTTATAAAAAAACAACTTTTCGCTACAAAAACAAAACACGCTCAAAATAACTTTAATTTCGGAAGTCGGTGTTAAATAAGAATCAAACAATAATGAGTAACACCGGCTTTCAAAATTAAAGTTACTAGAGTTTTTTTTTTGTGAAGTCTGTAATTTTTTTTGTAAAAAGTTTTTTTACCAGATATGTTTATGTCTCATTTCATAATAACATTGAATTAGATAACAAAGGTCACCATTAATTTTCTAATAGATTTTTTTTATAAAAAGTAACTAAGGACAATTTAGTTATAATTGTCATCAACATACATTTTGGTAGATTACGTTAATCGAACCGATCTAATGGTTCATTCGTGTCTGTAAACCCTCAACGAAATGAACTTCATAAAAGAAAAAATATATTACTATAGAAGAAGAAAACATTGTAAAAAATTTAAGGGATACTTAGTTGAAAAAGATGTGCAATCATTGTTTTTTCCAATGAATCTTATGCAAAATATTCTGTTTCATCCCAAATATGCCATTAAAAATAACTTGATAAAACCTAACAGTGCTTTAACCATTATGTTATCATTGTGTGTCACGACTGTATTCATATTTAATTACTTTTATCGCACCTATGCATTGCATTATGACAGCACTGTAAGACAATATCTTAATGAAATGTACATCATCTCTTACTTTGACATTTTTTTTTACTCTATCGGGTTCATCATGAATAACATCGTCAATTTGTCGCATATGAAAAACAATATATCTTTCGTCTTAAAAATTCAAGAAATTCATAGGTTTCTTAATGATAAGAAACCTTTAAAATCTTTTTCAGTTTGGAATTGGATCCGTGTGTTTTATATTTTATGTATGGGTCTTACGATGATAGATGTAATTTCTATAATTCTTCAATTTCCTTTTTATCTTGTATTCGCAGGTTTATCTTTGCTTTGTTTTGATGTAAATATGATATATGCTTTTAATCTTATTGTACTATTAGGTGATAAACTTAGTCTATGGAATATTAGAGTTAAAGAACTACAAACCCGTCAAATTAAGAATGAAACTTATTGTAAAACAATTTTTGAAGCTTTTGTAAATATTTTAGAGTGCTATGATATCATCAGAACTTCTTTTCAGCATATGGTACGTACTTAATTTTTTTGGATATGTATCTATTTATATACAGACTCATTGGTAATTGAGTTTGTTCCTTCTAATGAAATTTTCTAGAGATATAGCTTACAATTACTTATGACAGAAATAATTCCCACAATTGGGAAAACTTATTACCCTTTCCGTTTTATTATTATTATTTATATTATACGAGTGTATCGTATAATTTGTCCTCATTATGGGTCAGTCTTTTTAGCAGAAGTCAAGTACGTCTTCTACCTTCTCTACTTGTTCTACTATCCTTTGACGAACTATGGCTTAAATAACCTCTATTGACTGTAGTAAAGCATCATGATTGACTTTTTTATCATTTGTTTTAACATAATCAAATTTATTATTTTCAGATAGAGTTTCATATCATTCAATTTATTTATCATACTTTAGCAAACGTACAACCAACAATCGATTGTTTTAAATATTATAATTACTCCGGGCATTCTGTGAGCATGTTATGCATAATAACAATGCTTTTGCCGTTTTTTTTGGTTTGATTAAATTGGTGGAGATTATCTCAGTATTAATCGTGACTTCAGACAATATATCTGCAGGATTAAAAAAACCTTTCGAGTTTTTTTCTAATATATTAGCTTGTTTCAGTATTCATCATTTATTATTCTCACATTTGTGTACATGTGGGTGGTGAAAAGTTGGCTGTTGCAAATAATGTTAAGCTTGCATTGTGTAAAGTTCGACATGACTATGAACAAGGTCAAAGATTCGTGCACTCTCATTTTGAGTTCAAATTGTACAGGTATATTCACTTAATTACTATACTATCACTTCTTACGTGTAAAACTATTTATTGTCGTGCGCGATTTTAGAATCGATTTAAAAATAGAAACTATCAATGTATATTATACATTGACGCACAAACGAATACCAAGGATCTAGTACATAATTTTGGACCTCCCAGTGGTCGAATTTTTTGTCTGTTTTTTTCTAATTAAGAAAAAGTATTTTACTTTTTAGGGTTCCGTACCTCAAAAGGAAAAAACGGAACCCTTATTGGATCACTTGGTTGTCCGTCCGACCGAAGACCCTTCATCCCGAGAACGCGTGGAGGTGGAGTTGAAATTACAACCATATACTCAAGTCTGCGGTCTCTTGTAGTTATGAAAAAATCAAACTTCTGAAGGAACGAAAAAGTAAGATATGGCCGTTTAAGTCGAAAAAAACGTGTAATTCGACACTCTCAAGGGAATAAAAAATCCATAAGGTACTTCCCGTTAACCTAGAATCCTGAAATTCGGTATGAAGCAAGGAATCATAGCATAAGTATAGGAAAAAATCTGGAAACTGTAAATTTGTAGCTACATCACAATAATAAAAGTTTTTTCTTTTGGGAATTGCATTGGTAATTGAACTGTTTTCATAGGTAAATTTGTATGAAACCCTCAGTGCGAAGTTCGACTCACACTTGCACGGTTTTTTTTAATTTAAATTGTGTAAAATCGTTATTATAATATTAACCCCGGTCACATAGTTAGTGAAAAAAATAAATTACTTTTAAATTAAAAATTAATTCATTAAAAGTCAATGGGGTTGATGAAATCATTATTCTAATCAACTCCGATAATATTTGTAATTTAAAAAGTAATCAATTATTTTTTTTACTAAATCTGTTAGAATAACGATTACATACAGTTTAAATTTTAAAAAAGTACATATTTAAAACAAAAATTAGGAAAATCTAAGGAAAAATTCCACCACTGGGAGGTCTAGAATCCATTATAAAATAGTGTGTAATGTTGGTGATTACCGCCGCGATGTTATTTAGACCTGAGCTCTGGCAAGGACAGCTTTCACGTGGAATAGCATATTTTGCAGAGCCTCGCTTATAATGAAATTCAATCATCGATTACAGACCATCAAATCTATGAAGTACCACTTGATATTCTGACAGATTAAAGAATATACTTAAATCTTTCATTATGTTCATACATACTAATCTACAGAACTGATGATGTAGATAAGGTGTCAAATTCTTGGATTGCCTTGCAAGTAAAACTTCAAAATCGTCTCGGGGTCGTGCTTAATACAAATTACATAGTATAATTATCGGTTAAAAGGCCCTATAATATTCGACAACTACTTTTTACAAAAAGTGATTACTTAAGCGCCGCATAAGACAGTCATGAATGTTTTTAATCAGACTAAATATTTTTTATTTCAAATAGTTTGCATAATTATAATAAAGTTTTGTATTTCGAAAATATGTACCTATGTCGTTTATAAGAAGTATAAATAAATGGGGTCCTACAATCGATCCCTGGAGAACACCTGACGTCACGAGTATACTGGCTGATTGATAACAGTTTATCACTACGCGCTGCGCTCTTTTAGAGACATATGACGAGAACCATCTTCACAAGTTGCCATGTATAACATTAAACGCAATCTTTCTTAGCAACAGCTTGTAGTCGACTTTATCCAAGGCTTTCTAAATATCAGTGTAAACAGAGTCCACTTGATTACCAGAATCCATAGTGTTAAAAATGTATTCAAAGTATACTACAAAGTTAATTAGAGTAGATCTTCTCTTAACGAAAGCGTGCTGATAAGGCACACTGTGTGTAAGTCACTCAAAGCCCTCGACACTACCTCTTAGATTTGATGGACTGTAGATGGATTGACCGGGTTTATGAAGGAATTAAAATATATACCTATATATATTAAATGCTACTATAATTTAATTGACTACTTAAATGACACTTAGACATCATAATTCAATTATTATTTGTATGATTTTATTTTGATTGGCATATCTAATTTAAACCATAATATAACATATTTGTACGTACATGTAGCAGAAGGTGAAGAGACTAATTTTCTAACAAATCTCACAAATAAATGATTATGATTATTAAGATTAAATATCGTACTGGACGTTGTAAATTTCTCATTGAAGTTATTTATTTATTATTTATTTATTTAAACTTCATGTACAGTAGTGGTACATAGGCGGACGTAATGCAACAAGGCATTCTCATCATTCAAGGCATTCTCATTTATGATCATCTTCTTGCTATTTAACAATTTCACGTTTTCTTTTTCCATTCTATCATCTCAACCGTTACGCTGTTATTCGATCCCATTTCCTTCATTTCATTTGCACACAAGCCATCTCTTTTTTTGACTTCCCTCTTTTATTCTCATTTGTTAAGCATGCATGTACATAGTTTTAAGTAAATTGTACTAATTCTTCGTAGTCCTGGACTCAAATGAATGTTTGATATTATTACAGATGCTAAAAAAAAGTTATGTAAGAATGTCAAACGCCTCTATCGAGTAAAAAACAACAATATGTGTGTTTGTGGAATGTTCTACGTTGGTGCTACTTTACCAATCAAAATCATGGCATTAGTTGCTAATTACACTATAGTTCTGTTGCAATTTAATATTATGTCCTTGTTAAATTAAATTGGATGATAATATGATATGCGCGTGTGTTTTTATTTAATACCATATTTTGTGTTTTGAGAGCAGTGGTGGCCGAGTGGTAACGACTTACGAGTTGTAGATATAGGCTTGCACGGGTTTGACCATCGTGTCATGAACACTGACGAGTGGTAATGTATATAAACAACCAATGTATTTTGTTGTCAAAAAGTTCATTTTTCATTGTTAGAACTATTTTTGAAACAATAAAAACGACGACACGACCAGTATGACAGCTGAATCAATGGGTTCTCAAGTTTAGTTTCTTAAACATAAAATAAAATATTGCATCAAGTAATTGAGATACTGGTTTGTGCAATGAAAACCATTGGGACCCAGGACGTAAGAAACAGTTTTAAAGTCCATACTTTTTAAAGACCATTACATACCATATAATGGTCAAATCACATGAGACCCATGCAGATTTGTCTGAAATGGTCTTTTGAAGAAAGAACCATACAAATTAGAGTGGACCTGTCCAGTCAGTGCAAGCATTTGTCAGTATTCGTAAAGCTCAACTCAGGACTACTAAGGAGCTCAATGACTTGACGAACAATACCAAAGAAAGGACATTTGGGTAGGCCGCAGAAAATACTCAAACTGCCAGACAGGTTAAAATTATTGAAAAGGAAAAAAAAGCAATCAACATAGTCCTCACGTTCACAAAAATGAAAAATGACAAAAAAAAGTCAAATTTCAAAATAAAAATAATCTACAATATCAAATTGTAATAAAAAATAATAATATTAAATAATAATATAAATAATAATAATAAAAAGCACAATTGAAAAAAAAACAAAAGAAAAAAATAATAATAATAAGGCAACAGTATTGTAGTGCGTACCGGAGCAGGTCAATCCCAAGCCTTTTGGTCCTCAACATAGTCCTTTATAGTAGTGTAAATAAAATTAAAATAAGAGAGATTTATAGACTTTTATTAACTTACAATAGATGTACACGTACAGAAGAAACTTAAATATTTTAACACAAAAACAAACACAAATATCTACAGTAATATCACGGCAATTCCTAAATAATACTATTCTTAATATTCATGCCATTAACAACGTTAAACGCTGACTCTAGAAGTTGGGAAAACATCCAATGACTTCTCCCACTCTTAAAGTTTAGCGAGAAGGCGTGTCCGACTTTTACTAAAACCACACACCTGTGTCCTTCAGTTCCCTATTGCGGTCTAAGACCACAAAAATCTCCGTGGCTCTAGAAGGCATCGGCTCTGCTGGGTCCCTAGGATTTGCTAGTAGCTAGTAGTCCCACCAAGATTCATTCAAGCTCGATTGCATCCAAGTGGTGATGCAATCGCTGATGGTGAAGCGCACTAGTCTATTATAAGCCTATTCACTCTAACTTTGAAGACACCAAAATATATAACCGGACAGGAACACCGCAGCAGGCAAATTGTTCCAGTCTTTCGATGTACGCAGTATAAACGACGAGGCGAAACACTTAGTGCGGACCGTAGAGGTGTCATCAATATAAGGGCACACTATTGTCGTATGCTTTAAACTTATGAGCAACCGAAAACTAAAGTTATAGAAACGCAAACTGCAACAGCACAATGGAGTAGGTTCGTAGAAGCTCTGCCAGATGCAATAGAAGGCACACGTTTACGCAGAATAGCCCACAGGCACGCATCTTACTAAAGAGTGCTTTGTACACGCGCCGTACATTCTTGCATAACTTCCTTTCTTCATCTGTAAATACACATAAAACTCATTTAGAATAAAAGCTTCTCCTTTGTCTTGGTGTGAATATGTGATGCAGAGGAATGCGGTGCAGATATATATATAGTATAAAATAATGATGAATAAAAAAATAACCGGTCAATTGTGAGTCGGGTTCACGCACCGAGGGTTTTTTTTTTCTTGATAGGTTCGCGCTTGACCGCTATCTCACCTGATGGAAAGCGATGATGCGGTCGTCGATGGAGCGCGCTTACCTAGAAGTAACCTATTCACTCTTGGTTTAAAGATTCCCGGGTTGTAGCCATCAGGAAACACAAACACAGGGTTCCGTAAAGTCGATATAGAGTTATGTAACTTCAAATTTACGGTTTTTAGACTTTTTCTGTACTTGTGCTATGAGACCTTGCTTTTGCCATATTTCAGGATTTTAAGTTAACAGGAAGTGGGCTTACTGGTTTTGATTTCCTTACAAGTGTAAAAATATGCGCATCAACGGTCTTTTTTTTATTGCTTTTATTTAGTTGGTAGTTTTTTCATTGTTTCGATCAATCAATCAATCAATACGTTTATTAGCATAATACAGGTAAGTGCAAAAAGGTGTTACATTCATTCTGACAAACTAGACAACAATTATTGAATCAAAATTAAAGTCAATTATATTCACATTAAAAGTAGTATGTCATAGGTAAAAGATAAATAAATATGTCAAGTGTCATACACATATGTCGCATTAAACAATTAAAAACAAAGTCGATTCAAAGACAAAATTAAACATTAAAATGAACATTGGTTCAAATAAATCATTAAATTTTGTCACATTATTATTGTTGTCATAATTTTTTCGTAAATTACTATCATTATTATAATTTTTTTGTGTGAGCCATTACAGTATATCAATATTTTTATCCTGCAAAAACTCCTTAACGTTATAGTAACATTTATTTACTAAGAATTTGGGCAGCTTTGACTTGAACTGTGGAAAAGGTAATTGTTTAATATGATCAGGCAATTTGTTGTAGATCAGTGATGTCATACAGTTAATACTTTTATTGACAAGTGCTGTTTTTCCATATGTTATTTTAATTTCTAGTCTATTTTTATCACGAAATTGTCTATAATAGCTTTTAAAAGCAGTCTTAAAATAACTTAGATTCAATTTGACAAACAAACTCATTTCATAGATATATAGCGAAGGCAATATTAAATTTTTTAGGCTTTTAAAGTATGGTTCACAGCTGGTAGTATAGTCTATATTGCACATTGCTCTAATGCATATTTTTTTGAGCTTTAAATATGGATTATTTGTGATGTGATGATGGATAGCGGACTTGGGCATTTCATATTAAATTCAGTTTGATACCTCTACGTGCTCCTGACAAAAAGGGTTTTGACAGACGGAGTGACGGACAGCAAAGTGATTTTTTAGGGGTTCCGTTTTTGCCAACTTCTTTCTTTTAGATGTGTAATCATCCAATGACATCTCCCGTCCCTGAGCGGGGCAGGTGGATATATCAGACTTTTACTGACTAAAATCGACCCCTGTTCCTTCTTTGCCTTCGATTCGGGGCCCTGGGGTTCTCTTTCACATCACTCATGGCCCCAGTAGGTTTCGACCCTGCTGGGTCCCTACGGTTGCTGACATCTCTTTGAGGCGTGCTTGGAACACTACGTGCCGTCGATAACTTGGTCTCGATCTGGACGGTTACCAGCCGGTCGGACGGCGAGCTACCCATTGCTCGCCATCCGCAAGCCCGCGTCTACTGTATGCTCCACCCTGTCCTCCGGCCGGTACACACAATGGTGACAACTAGGCGTTTGTTCCGCACAAATCCGGTGCAGGAATCTCCCGAACTGACCATGTTTGGTGAGGACCTGCTTCATGCGAAAGGTTAGGACGCCGTGTTGTCTTTCCAGTCACTTCTCAAAGAGAAGACTTACCGCTATAATTGTGGCGTGCATTGGGTTGCGACAGTCGCTGTCACCATTCCACCATGAAATCCCACCGGAACTCTGTCTGCCATGCCACGACTTGGCGTGGCAGCGGAGTTTCACCCCGGCGTTGCATCTCCACGCGCAGATCGTGAATGCTTGCAAGGACTGTTGCCTCCAAATCCCACGGTGGTAGGCCAGCAAGATGGCTCGTCGCTTTGCGGGAAATCGTGCGGTATACCCGCACCATCCAGATGGCCATGACCCTCTGGCATGCGTTCAGTTTGGCCGCCGGCCGCTTTCGTAGCGATGGCGCCCATACAGAGAGACGCGTTATACGCCCACTCTATAAAGAGCTATGGACCGAACGACGTCTGGACTCCCTAGTTTGAGCAGGAGTGGCTTAAAGGCAGCTCCAGTCTAACTCAGTTTAGGAGCCAGACGTCAGAAATGCTCCTCGAATCAGTCAACTGAGGTATGAAACCCTAAAAATGAAGTGCCACAAAGGAGTAAACTTACGATGTGGTGTTTACGCATAACATAAGGTTAATCAACACATAAACGATGTACACCAAATATATTAAGAAATAAACATACCTGTACAGTCTAATTTTAAAATGACTGCGCATGTATCTTGAGAATCCTCCACAGCTATATAGAATGCCTCGCAATGTAAGCAAAGCACTATTTGCAAAAGATAGTTCTTGCAACCCCAAACGTAAATCATCACACATGATGACAAAGTTATGAACTGCAAAAATGGACAAAACTAATATGTTTAAAATACAACAGCATAAATAGGAACAAATAAATACAAAAAAATATATATATATAAAATTATACATCTATACATACAATCTGTAGATTTGTTTTTTGTGGCTTTAACCTCTAACCGATCAAATTGCAAAAAGAATAACATGCCTAAAATTTGAAGCTTATTCGAATTTTGCATTCCAATTTAGTTTGATGTCAAATCATTACAGCTCAAAGTGACCTATTTTCTAAAATGGCAACATCTTTGGTAGTTTTAATAGAAAGAAGCAGCTAATATTATCATTTTACATTGTAATTAACTTTATGATCAATGTTACGTACCCATTCTTTTTCTCTCTTTGATGTTTGGTAAAATTCAATCAAAACTTCCACGTACACCAAAGAATGTAAAAAGTTATTCAGCGTATAGTGAGCAATCTGTAAAAGATATTACCGTAAATAAATAGGTACACTTTTGTACTGCTGTAAAAACAAGTTTCAAGTGAACTTTCATCAACTAACCATAAATTGAAAAATCTTTTTGTAAATGTTGTAACTTTTTAGTATTTGAAGGTAGACTTCGAATAATTTCTTTTGACATATTTCATGTCGTTGATCAACAAACCCGTACATAATCTGACGGTTCCACAAAACAATTTTATCTTCAAGCAACTTTATATATCTTATTGCACGAACTAATTCAAAATCAAAAATTATTGTATTTAATATATTCATAACAATATTAATCGGTAAATCTGGATACATAACGCGAATGTAAATCATGAAGAAAATATAGACACAAATGATGAAAATCTCACTAATCCAATTGTTCCTGGTAAATCTCTTGAAATTGGAGTTGATAACTCTATGAACTTTTTGAATGGTCAAAACAAACAACACATTACTCTTCGATAGAAGCAGGCTTGTGAAGAAGTTAAGTAAAAAACCAGGACCATCAAAGAGAACATCCCAATATGTTGCATCTTTCTGCATTTTGACTATTACAAAACTTTGTATATCATCATCTGAACAATGAACAATTCGATAAGCATGTACTAACAACGGTATGAATATTCCACATAGTAACAAGATTTTTTGAAAGGCATTATTTGGAGTTATGACACCGTTTTTCATACGAAACTTTGGACTTAACACCAAGGTTTGGGGTAAAGTCAACGGTAACAGCATAGATTGCATATCTTTATCAACATTATGAATTAAAAAAACTTCGTCTCGAAAATGTTTCATTATATTTTGATATTTTTTTCTCATGAAACACAACATATTAATAGCTATTTTTGAACGTTAATGAAAATGAAATATAGGAAGTTTATACGAAAAGGATAATTGATTGGTTTTCTAATATTAAAATTTTTAGGTAGGCGAAGGACTAGAGTGACAATTACTTATCATAATTGAATGTGTGTAGGTTTTAACCTGTGGACTAAAGAATAACAGAACTTAATTCAATCGTTTTATGGAATCATGTAATAATTTATAGTGAATGTTTTTTTTTTTCAAAATCAACCAATCAGGTTGTAGTTTTAGTTTTCATTAAAATTGGTCATGAAACTCAATTGAATATTTTTCGCTATTCATTGCTTCCTATACATTATGTATATGTTTTCCTTTAATTAAAAAAATAAAATAAAAATATCGTTGATTGTTATAACAAGCTTTATTTAAATCAAGATATTCATATGTGCAATGAATTCGTACAATGAATAAAACAGCTAGGAACTGAATCAGTTTACATCTCAATACAATTTGGTACAGTGCACTATAATATTAGGTAGGTGGGAAACTTGGAAAGTTTTGAGAAATTAATAAAAATGCTATGGATAAAATATTTTTATTAAATCTTTTCAAAGAACTCTCCACCAGCCTCTATACAAAGTTTCATGCGTCTGAAACAATTTTACGAAACATTTTCTCCAGTCCGCCCCAGACACCTCTTCCTCGGCCTTCTCTTACTCTGCTAGCGCGTCTTCCGGCGATGAAAGCTGTATCCCTTCAAGCTGATTTTTTATTTTAGGGAATAAAAAGGAGTTACACGGTGCCAGATCAGGACCGTGCGGAACCCGCCCCAAGACTCTGACCGGTGCGTTTTCCAGGAAATCCCTCGTTTTGTGCGCTGAGTGCGCGGGCGCTTTGTCATGGTGAAGCAGTACACCGCGGAGCTCGGTGTTCGGTCGCTTGTTGCTCATTGTAGACAAAATCGCGGCGGGCATTTTGCGGTATACCGTTTGGCATTGATGCTGCTTTGATCTCGTAATGAAATTGAAATCAGATACCTCGTCAAAGTGAAAAAACTAGCAATCAAAATTTTCCCTGCGCTTCTCGATCGCTGCACTTTCGTAGGCGTTGTTTAGTTTTGAAACAACCAAACTGTCGATTGACGCTTCATTTCTGGATCGTATTGATAAATCCAGGATTCGTCACCAGTCACAATGTCGTAAACGCGCCGAGACGTGCCTGCTTCAAATTTTTAAATCATATCACGTCACCACTCCACACGGGCCAGCTTCTGAGCTTCGGTGAGGTTGTGCGGCACCCAGCGCCAAACTATCCTCCTCACGCGAAGTTGGTCGTATAGAATCTTTTGAACGCTTCCTGAATCAATCTGCAGAGTATGCTGAATCTTTTTGTATGTAATTCGCCTGTTTCCTTGAATATTTTTTTACTGCCAGCATACTTTCTTCCGTGACAGCCGTCCTAGGACGACCACTCCTTTGTTCATCCCCCAAAGTAAGGCCACCGCACTTGAACTCGCTACACCAGCGGTAGATGTTGCTATTGAAGGTCCTTTATCCATAAAAGCCATTTTAATTCGATCAAATTACTGATCAGGTTTTAGGCCACACTTAAAATCGTAAAAAATCATCGCACGATAATGTTTTCGATGCAGATCCATTTTTAAAAGAGACACAATAATTTGATTTGGCTCTCAAAAAAATGTGCAGGGAAATTTAAAATTCAAACAATGTTTTAATTAAACAAGCAAACAACCTTCAAACAACAAACAAAATTTTTAATTTAAAAAAACCAATGTTTTCAAAATAATTACAAGTGGCCAGTGCCTTATACATAAAAACTTCCTGAGCGGCCTGGAATAAACAACAAAACTTAAGACAGTTTCAGTGCGTCTTCACTTAAAATTGAAAAGAGCAAAAACAAATAGTAGACTGTAAAAGTGCCGCTTATTTCAAACGAAATTTCTTCCAACAGACCTGCGACAGGAGGGTTTGGAGAGTTAAGTTGGTAGATAATGGCCTATGAACCAGCCAATACCCACCTTCTTGAAAGATGGGGAATCTGGCACTTAGTCCATGTTACAAGATTGACACCATCATGTGCATGGGAGCCCTCTCGACGGGATAAGCGATATGTCGGAGTAAAGTTGCCTTAGCGTGTCTTTGTAGTTAAATCTGTAAGACATTTCAGTATCGCCAACATAGCATAGCATAGTCAGCCTTATAATGTTCTCACTGTTAGGACTCAGACCTCCTCTCTAGGAGAGGGAATGGGCCGTAATCTACCCATTCCCTCGGGCCACGGGCCTCGGGCTACCATGCGGGCCCAGTGCGGGTTGGTGGATGTCACATGTCTTCGAATTTTTGGTTCTAGGACATGCCGGTTTCCTTACGATGTTTTCCTTCACCGTTTTGAGAGCAGAGGTGATGAAATAAATTAAACAAAATAATGCGCCTGGCTTGGTTTGAACCCGCGACTCCAGACTCCAGTTTGTCCAGTATCGCCAGATCCAGTCTTATCTCTATCACGTGGTCAAATCTTATGTCGCCTAGCCCGGTCACTGGGAAGAGGAGAAGAAAGGAATCAGCGAGAGATATCGCACGGTATCCCGTAGTTATCGGTTCTGCGGCCACTTTTGTGGGACGATGGTACTATGTACCGACCTCCCTAGCGGCACATGGTCCTAGCACAGTTACGTGCCTAATCTAGGGTTTCCAATGCTTCCTCACGGAGGCTCTATACGGAGATTATTATTACTATTTCAGTTCATAAATTTTAATTTTTTTTATGATACTCCCTTTCCTAACACTCAGAGCGGGAGAAATCATTTGATGATTTCACTCTATTAACTGCAATTTTGATTGAGCAAGTTCAGTACAAACTGGAAAAAAATATAAAGTAAGAAATGTTGATTGAGGGAAGGAAAAAAGAGATTTTATTCACACGTGTTACCGAAGCAATTAAACACTTTATGGACATACCAGCTGCTGACAACGACTTAGCCTGCGTGACTTAAAAAAATATGCTAAGGTATAAGAAGGTTTTCTACCTCAAAAAAAAGAAGGATACCGGTGATCATTGTTTTTAAACAAGAATAAGAATATAGACAAATTAAAGTTACAGAGTGTGTGTTAAAAATTATAGAAAGTTTTGTTTTACGTAAAATATATATATATCTCTAAAAATTTATCAAACTTCAAACACACAAGGTCCTTTCCTTTGTTTAGTTATAAATTATAAATATATGCAGAAAGACTTTGTAAGATAAAATACAACTATTAATTTAAGTACATTGCAGAATCATTACAGTGCTTTCTTAATTTAAAGCAAACACATAGCTGAGATTATGACTAAAATCTTTGTATCAAGTTTACAGAAATTCAAACTGTAGTATTACAATAGTGTATGTAGTCATGAGAGCACATAAACGTAAAGGCAGCGCAGCGTCTATGGTGAACAGACTACACGCATAAACCTTCTTGAATGAGGCAGTTTGAAGGCGTGTGATGTTCTTGCAAATTCTTTTTTGAATCTCTGAAAAACAATATTAAATTAAACACTTTTGTATTCTTTGCGTTTATAAATATTCTCAACAATCTCTTTAGCTTCGCTAATGTTTCCTTTTTCCATCCTTTTTATTTTCTCAGCCCTTGCATCATTATTCACTCTCTTTCCTTTTATATCATTTGTCATGCAATATCCAGCCATCTTTGAGAGAGATTTATATTTTAAAAAGGCATTGATAATAAGTCACATGCAATAATTATGATATTCCTAAATTAACATTATTAAATTATGCAACAGATTTTTAATATTTCTACCTTTATTACCTGAATTTCTATTTGAGTTCGTAAGATGATTACAAGTGTTCTTGACTTCTCTCATAGTCGAGTAGAATCTTTCACACTCTAGGCTCAAAAATATGAGCAGGAGCATATTCTTAATAACCCACGACAGAGATACAAAGGAATGCACGGCATACTGAAATGATTTTTAACATTATTTGTCTTAAAATTTTTCATAAAAGAAACTTTATCTCTATCAACGATAATGTAATGTAGTACACGCATACTCTAATATATGTCACTTTTTCATCTTTAAAAACTTACGATAATATCAGTTCCACTTTCAGTAAATACTTTTTTTAACTCAATACGTAGTGTAATAGCCAGCAGTGCCTTGGAGGTAGTATGTACGATATAAAATAAAATCTGAAATAAGATGCAAAATCTATAACTAAAATGCAAATATATAAAATTGACCATAGCTGTTCTGAAGCCTCGACAAAGTTCAATAAGGATTGTCAAAAGTCCAAAACGGTTAAGTAATATGTCACGTAATATTTCGGTAGAGTACGTGAATCCTATCTAGATTAAACCAAACAATGAGCGATTTGTAATGGGAATTATGATTTATTTATTCGTAAAAACAAGGTTGGCCTTAAAGGTATAGAGGATATTTGGTCAACGTGCTGTTAACTATTATGTTCTAATCAAGTTGATATAGTATTCTTTCATGTTGATGTCAATCACATCATCTTTCTGACAATCATTATTGCAGATAAAATTAAACTTTATCTTGGTTCTCCACATAGTTAAATTACTTGCCATTTGATGATAGCTCTTTTGAAATATCGTATAAACGCTCAATATTTTCAAATATACTTCAAACATTGTGTTCCAATAACAATCATTGACTGAATTTTCAACACATTCTGATAACTGAATATTTCTGACCCAACATTTTAGAGGTTTTGTCATGAGTTTCATTATCCTCGTAGCGTATAAAATATCCTTATCTAAACTAATGCAACAATAATACGCAACAATATGCGAAAATCCCATTGGTTTAAATAAGAAATATGAATAAAGGATCCAAAACAATTGATAACAGTTTAAAACAATAACGCAAACCCAATTGGGAAAGACAAACTGTTTGAAACTATCGTTTATCATAAGTCTTCTGTAGACATCTTGGATTTTTAAAACATAAAGGACGTTGTTGTTTTTCTGAATAATATTGGTGAAGCAGTTTAAAAAACTACCAATGATGAATAAAACATAAATGTAGATTTTAGTCAAATGACAGATTAATTCATAATTATGAAAATCAATTTTGAATGTTCCAAGACTGCTATAAAAGATGAAACACAGCATAGTTAACGTGGCGAAGACCGAAATAGTATTGTAAAAAGCACTATTTGACGCAATCCTGTTATTTCGAATCTTGTACTTAGCAATGAAAAACAAAGCTTGCATTATATTTAGTGGCTTTAACACCGACTGCAAGTCTTTCTCAAGAAAATTATCAGGTTGATTTTCATTATTCACTTGAATAACCGGTGGCTGAATTTCAAGAATTTTGTCAATTTCTTTAAATTCTGACGAAGTAATCGCTGACATGTCTGGTTCAGATGCAAGTTCATAATTGTTTGACGTATTTGGAGTTAGATTAATTAATATTATTAATGCTTCCAGCAAGAGTAAATATGTTTACTAGCGAGGGGCTGTCATTGCCACAAGTTTTTGGTTATTGATCAATAAACTTGTTTTTAATTGATTGGAATTAAATTATTGATGACGATTGACCTCTTTCTCAAAGTTAGATCTACCCAACTGAATTGTCTGTCCCAGGTAAACGTAATCGTCTACAACTTCGAGTGCAGAGTCTCCGATCTTGATCGGAGTGGGTGCTACATGGTTATTTACCATGACTTTGGTTTTATCCATGTTCATTTTAAGACCCATTCTTTCGGAAGCTCTACTAAGGTCATCGAGCATTGTACTGAGCTCCTCCGTAGTTTCAGCCATGACTACTATATCATCGACTACAAAATATTACATCCGACTCGGCTGGGCAGCTTCGGGAAGCTGCGCGGTATCTTCTCGTCCAACATACCACAGTGTCTCAAGACGAAAGTCTATGACCAGTGCGTGTTGCCAGTGATGACATATGGCTCTGAAACATGGTCGCTTGCAATGGGCCTCATCAGAAGGCTTACAGTCACCTAAAGGGCAATGGAAAGGGCTATGCTCGAAGTTTCCTTGCTTGATCGCATAAAGAATGAAGATATCCGCAGGAGAATCAAGGTCGCCGACATAACCTGAAGAATCGCCAAACTAAAGTGGCAGTGGGCAGAGCACATTGCTCGTAGAACGGATGGTCGATGGGGCCGAAAGGTTCTAAAGGGGCGACCGCGTACCGGAAGATGCAGCGTTGGAGGGCCTCCCACATGGTGGACCGACGACCTGGTGAGGGTCGCGGGAGTGCGGTGGATGCGAGAAGCACAGGATCGGTCGTTGTGACGACGCTTGGGGGAGGCCTATGTCCAACAGTGGACGTCTTTCGGCTGAAATGATGATGATGATGATGAAATTATTGATGCGTCTTATGTAGTAGAATAGACGTAAAGCTAAAATAAATAATACAGTATAATACAGTACTCTAAGTATATAATAAATAAACAAAAAACAAAAATATAAAAGCAGTATCCCACCGCTATGGAGAACGGGGTTTAAGCTACCAGCCTCCAGAAAGAAAAACTTCCTGCAGAACAATACGAGCCGTGTCGTAAAACCTGCTTCCAATATCCAGTGCTATAGAGTGATAGGATTGTTGGAGTAGATGAGATCCCAATTGAGGTGTTTAAAGCTACAGGAGAGACAGGAGTAAACTTTTTCTACACTATCTGTTACAAGACTTGGGAATCTGGCAAATGGCCCAAATATTGGTCCCAATCAATATTTATACCCTTGACGCAGAATAAGAAATAGTACAAGTACAGAAATTGCACTTCGTGATAGCAAACATACGAATTTCAACCTACTAACAACAGAGCTAATGTACATAATACATTAGCTCTGTTGTCATAATACATTGCACGGCACGGACTCGACTTTGATTTTATTAGCCTACCAGATCCCGCGGCACTCGTAACGAATCAAAATGTACCGTAAGTCCACGCGACAACGACCCCAAATAACACGGGACAAGGGCAGGAAGATGATGACCTTACAATTAGAGGAGTTAGCCTTACAGTTAGGAGGATTTTGCATGAGGTAAGCAAAGTTGCTTATTGCATTATGCCGTGGTCGTAACCGATGCGTAGCGACTTATAGAATAATGTTATTCATTCCATTTTATTTTACTATCTAAATGAAGTAAAAGAACAGAGACTTATTGACTTTTATTAACAAAAACTCAATGTCACGTATAGAACAACCATAAACTTATACACAAAAGATATTAAAAGCTATAAATATCATAAACAAAATTGAGTGCTCAATAAAGGTTATTCAAAATAATTCCTGCCAGTAATAACGCTAAACACTGCCTTTAGCTACCATAACAATACTTAAAATGTCACACGAAACTTTAATTCTGAATTCAGAATATCAAGACTTGGCAAGTTTAGTTTGAAGAAAACTTGTGAAGAAGCAAATTCTGAATTATAGAAATGCGAACTGCAGCAACACAATAGAATAGGTCCTAAGGAGCTCTGCTAGGTGCAATATAAGGCAAAAATCCACGTAGAATAGACCACAGGCACGCATTTTACTGAACGATGTTCGGTGCACGCGTCTTAAATTCTTGCATAACTTCTTGTCTTCATCTGCAAATGCACACCAAACTAATTAGAATAAAAAAAATCTCCTTTGTCTTGATATGAGTATATGAGCGATGCCGAGGGATAAGGCACATGTGAAAAAAAGCATAAAGAATTTGAAAATTGAGAGAGAAAAAATTGTATTAAATAAACAAAAAAATAAACAAACCTGTACAGTTTAGTTTCAAAATGAGAGTACATGTATCTTGAGAATCTTCCACAGCTATATAAAATGCCTCGCAATACAAGCATAGCATAATTTGCAAAAGAAAGTTCTTGATTAACCAAAGGTAAATCGCAAAAGCTGATGACAACGCTATAAACTGAAAAAATAACGAAATAATAAATATTTTTAATACTACCTATAGAGTGCATGCGTGCGCTACTATAGTAAAACTAGGTCAGAAATCTTAAATAGATAGTCTCATATTTTGACTTTCCTACTTGTGCTTCTAGATAAGCCTCTTTATTATAATAAGAAATCATGTTTGCCTATTATTATTTTTTTGAGGAGGAATCATCCAATGACTTCTCCCACCCCAGTGTGGAGATCTCACCTGTGTCTTTCAGTTGCCTTTTTAGTTCTAGGACCAGGGTTTCCTATTCGAAAAAACCTTGTGGCCTAAGCGGTCATCGGCTCTGCTGGGCTCCTACGGTTTTGCAGAAATCTATTTGAAGCGCCCGTGGAACATGACGCTCTGTTAATGACTCCAGCTTGGTCCGAAAGGAAACCGGATGGCTGGATGGTGAGCTACACTGGAGCTAAAGTCAGGTGCTCATATCTGTCAATCCGTCATTTGAGGTTCTAACCCACATAATTACAAAAGAAATAATATGCTTTAATTATAAAGCTTATTCGAACTTAGTATTTCAAATCAATACAAAGCCAAAATCATTAGAGTCGTAGTGGAAGGCCTGACTTTCGTAATAAACAAGTTACATCCCGATCCGTAAATATTTAAGTGAACTCGACTAGGAGGAATTATTTGAGGGACAGTATTGATGAGATGGTACAGGTATTTTATGACACTATTAACACAACTATACAAAACTTTATACCTACTCGCGTACCGAGGAATAGGAAATATCCGCTATGGTTGACCGTAATCTTATTAAAATGCTTAACTTAAAATAAATAAATGAAACGAAAAACAAAGAAGTTCAGAAAACGTTACAATATTTACTAAAACCCCATGGACAAAATAAAATTAAAAATTAAATTAGTGAATGCTGAAAAAATTGGTAGATGACCTCGCAAATAACCTCAAATTGTTTTAGACTTTATCTTAAGTCTATGACGGATAGTATGAAGACATCATCAGATGGCGCAGAAATTTGCGAATTTTTTGCATCTTACTTTTTTTCTGTTTATAGCCCGGTTCAGGACGATCATAGCTTACATACCGCTGATAATTTAAGCAGCCTTTGAAAACTATAGCTTGTGGTTGTCTTATCCTTTTATAGACCATGAAACGATAAATAAAAAGTCAAAAAATCTAGATTGCAGTAAAGGCGCTGGGCCAGACGGTATACCACCTATTTTTTTTATTTACAAGTATTTGGCCGAGTTGGTCACTCCACTGTCACTTGTTTTCAACTAGTCCTTGGCGTCTGGTATTTTTCCTTCGAAACAGAAATAGGATAAGGTTTTGCCTATCCATAAATATGATGATGTTGTTGTAGTGTTTATCTACAGACCTATATAAATCCTAACGACTCTTGCTAAGGTTTTTGAGACCCTCATCTGCCCACACATTCAAAACCATCTTAGGCTGTAAGGCATTCAATAAAATGCCACATAAGATACTGATTCATAAATTGCAAGCTTACGGCATTACTGGGTCATATAGATATGATCTATAATACATAAAATACAACAATAGCTTACACAAAACAACACAAAACACAAATTCAAACAAACAATAAAACAACACAAACAATACAATAATAATAACTACAATACAAATACAATAGCTTTATAAAATTTCTTGTGTTACTAACAATATATGGACTTTTGTCTGTAATAAATGTCATATTATTATTATAAAATTAATTTATTAATATAATAAAAGGTCCGCGACAGTAGTAGGAGACACGAAGAAACCCGGAAGTAGGGGAGACTCGGAGAAGTCCTGCGATAGTTGTTAGCGGCTACCAGGCTGAGGCAAAGCTTCTGCGGTAAGTAGCCCCGTGACAGCCTTCAGAGGCCGGCAGGCAGAGGGATAGCAGCTACGGCAAGTAGCCCCGCGACCGCCTTCAACGGCCGGCAAGCAGAGGTAAAGCAAAGGCGAAGCTCTTAGAGGCCAGGAGTAGTCCGAAAGGTCCTGCTGCAGGCGTAGCTGCAGGAGCAAGTTCTTCAGCCGGCGGCAGATTCAGCAGCAACATTGGTGTTGCTGCTGAATGATAGTGAAAGTATAAAAATTAGATAATAATGAACCCGCAAATTGCACTATATTTTATAAGAAAAACACTGTACACCGATCGAGCACGCAACATGCTACTTAGCTTTCGAAATCCCCACCACACAATTTTCTGGCAATAAAGCCGGGTTAATCCTTCTTAATTTTTGAATTTTAAATATGAAGCCTTAAGTTAAAGCCAGCCAGTATTATTGTCATAAAAGAAAATAAAAATTAACAATTATATTTATGAACATGAATTTATGTAAGAACAATAACAAATAATACTTAATTAGAACATTATGATTTATTTTTATTAAATCATATGTTTTCTTATAAATACAGCAATTGCTATAACACTCTTTGATGTCCATAACTAAGTTTCATGTGGAAAAGAAAATATCAGTATTGACAACGTCACAAAGAGTATAAGTAAATATAGCAACGTATCTCACACAACAATAAAAAATAAACAAACATGAAATACGAAAATTACAAGAATTAAAGTAATGCTATCTGAAGACATTATTACAACAAAAAGGCATGTGAAAGAGATCAAGTGATGAAAATGACTATGAAGTAATATGAGTATAAATAACACTATACCGTTTGGGGTTGAAACTCTTGAGCCCGAGTGCTCATACGCTTTTTAAGGAACTATCCAAATGCTTAGTTGACACTTCACGTGACCCAAGGGCTTGCTTTAACCTCGGTCAGAGATTAAGCATTTGGATACAACGGTGCTATGCCGCCAGTCTTTTGAGCACACTTACAGTCAATAGCGATGCGTAAGAATTTTATGACGCCATATTTTAGTTAGGCCTTTAGTGTATATTTATAGTTTTAATTAGTTAAGTAGTTACAATATCTCAACCAAACAGGTCGAAAAGTTATTTTCCAGTGGGTACCGTCTCATGTTGGACTTCTGGGTAATGAGGAGGCTGACAGATTAGCCAAAGATGCCATTCTGTTAGGCGCACAAACACCAAGTATATTACCTAGTTATTCGGAAATATTATGTAAATACAGAAAAATAAACAATTTGATAGGCTCCAATTCTCCTAACGCGAGATTCTGCAAGGTGGTTAATAGTTGTAGCAACATATTCGATCTGCATTTTAACTCTTTGAGCAAATTGAAAAATAATATTTATAAATATCTTCTCGATAGGATTAGACATGTAGGTAATAACACGGGTTTTCAATCATAATTTTAGATTAGTTTAGTTAAGTTTGTTTTTTTAACTTATCCTTAATGCATGCGGAGTTTGCTTATAAGTGAATGTTACACCATTGCACTCTGTTTATTGCATGCTATCTTTAGCATTATACCTGTGTAAAAAATTGTAGATGAACCAAATAAATAAATTACAACATAAACTAATCTATTTCCTTAAACAGAAATTTTATAGGTAGACTGATTAGAAAGAAGTATCATAGCTGTTGTTATCAATTAAGATAGTAATTACCTTTATGATTAACTTTACATACCTGTTCTTTTGCTTTCTTTGGTGTTTTATAAAATTCGATCAAAATTTCCACATACATCAATGAATGTAAAAAATTATTGAGGGTATAGTGTAACATCTGAAAAATAAAAGTGATATTGTAGGTACATTTCTGAGCTGCTATACAATATTACAAGTGAACTTTCTTAATCTAACCATAAATTGAAAAATCTTTCTGTAAATATTGTAACTATTTAGTATTTGAATGTAGACTTCAAACAATCTTTTGCGAGACGCGCCATGTTGTTGATCGGTAAACGTGTACATAATCTGACGATTCCATAAAACGATTTCATCTTTAAGCAACTTTATATACCTTAATGCAAGAACTAATTCAATGTCAGGAATTATTGCACTGAATGCATTCATAATAATATAAAATGGTAATTCTGGATACATAACGTGATTGTAAATCATAAAAAACATATAGACACAAATAAGCAGAATCTCACTAATCCAATTGTTTCTGGTAAAACTCTTGAAATTGGATTTGAGAATTCTATGAACTTCTTGGATAGTCAAAACGAACAACATGTTATTACTCGATAGAAGGAAACTTGACAAGAATATAAGTAAACTACCGGAACCATCAAAAAATACGTCAAAATATGAAGCAATTTTTTGTATTTTGACGACTCTGAGACTTTTTATATTGTCATCTGAAATATGGAGAATTCGATAAGCGTATAAATATAACAGTATGAATGTTCCACATAGCAACAACATTTTATTAAATGTATCATTTGGAGTTATGGCTTTGTTTTTGATACGAAACTTTGGACACAACACAAAAGTATGCATTAAAGTTAATGGCATCAACATAGATTGGATATCTTTATCAACATTATTATTTAAAAAAACTTCTTTTCGAAAATATTTCACAAAACTTTTGTTTTTCGATCTCATGAAAGACAACATTTTAAACGAACTTTGTTAACGTAAATGACTATTACGAAAAATAAATTTAGAAATATCACACAAAAAGTATGATTGATTGGTCTTCTAAACGTGAAAGGTTCTGTAAACGAAGGACTAAAGTGGCAATTACTTATCGTAATTGGACGTAGGTACGTAGGGTCGAAACAATGGACTTAAGCGATAGATCTCAATTTAATCGACTATAGTATGTGTGTTTTTTTTCTTTTTCCAAAATCAACAGATCCGATTTCTGACTAGGTAAATTGATTTTATAAAAATGATGAAGTTTTATTTTTTATATAAATCGAGATTTATTTGAGTATTTTTTTGCTATTCTTCATAACGGTGGTTTTCGCCATAAGCACCATAAATTTTGAAGTTAAAAATTCATCGGTATAATATTAGACAGATAGATATATTTCAAATTGTACACCATAAAAAATTCAGAAAGAGCTGAAAGTTAATAAAATGTAACAATGGGCGGTTTTATCGCTCAAGCGTTTTTTTACATACAACCTTTGTATGTCCCTTATGTGTGTATAAAATTTACTGACGTACGGAAATCTAAAAATAATTTAAGATTTCGTAGTCCTTGAGACTGTTTTACTTTTACTTTTAGCCAACTGTAATAATAATCCGCAGGGAAATTTGTAGTAATTAATGCATCGGTCAGTCATTAGATTTTAAATTAAAGTGATATTAGCTATTAAAAAAAAATTTTGCTGCCAGTAGATTCGTTCACGCAAAATATCATGTTATTCAGCCGTTCAAACATGAAGAACTAACAAACATACATTCACACACTAACAAATTTTCACTTTTATAATTATTAGTGTGATAAAATTATAACATTAATTTAATTATGTAAACTTCCTCCGAATACGAATGTGATTAAAATTGTGTTTGACAATATGTCTATGAAAATCAATTGTAATATAATTTATACCTAGAAATAATAATAAAATAGAATATCTTCTTGTTTATTTTTTTTTGCTATGTTTATTGTGTACATGTTTATTATTACAATAGATACTAGTATTTTTATTGATTAAGAAAAAAATTAAAACCAGTTAAATTCAATAAAGGTTACAAAGAGTTATACTATTTTAGAATGTTTTGTTATCGTTGATCCAACTCACAAGATTTTCCTTATTTGAGTAACAAATTATAAAAATGTGCTTGATAACTTAGTAAGATAAATTGATTATAACTATTATATTATAACTAATATTACATTATTATTTCAGCGTTTTCTTAATTTACTATAAACACGTCTCAGATATAACTAAGATCTAAGCACCAAGTTTACAGCAATTCGAACTGTAGTATAACAATTGTATAAGTAGTTATGAGAGCACACAAACGAAGGGACAGCGCAGCATCTATGGTGAATAGACTACACGCATAGATCTTCTTGAATGAGGCAGTTTGAAGGCGAATGATGTTCTTGCGAACTCTTTTTTGAGCGTCTGAAAAACAATATAAAATGAAACATTTTAGTACAGAAAGAATGCACTAACGTACATGGATAGCATTCGGCAAATGTTGAAGCGGGATTTTACTCCGAAATAACTTACCCGGCTTACCCGGTACCCGGCGCCTCCACCACATGTCACACTCTGCGACGGTACCGGGATACTTCTCGCTTAGTCAAGGAAACAGTAAGTTATTTCGGAGCAAAATCCCGCTTCACCACGGCGTTCCAACCAGAATCGAAAGGCTTGGTAGGTAAAACCATTTACCAAATGCTGACGTCTTTCAGTATGTTCCTTCTTTCATTCATTGTCCTCTGTCAACCATTGCATTATTATTCACATTCTCACGCAATATACATCCATCTTAGCATTCGCATCCGCTTCTGTCTGCATAGAGATATGTATTTTGAGGAAGGCATTTATATTATCACTCTTTTAGTCACATATGTTAAGATTTTCCTATATTTCAGCATCAATTACCTGAATAACTATTTAAGTTTGCAAGATAAATACAAGTGGTCCGGACTTCTCTTATAGTCGAATAGAATCTCTCACACTCTACGCTCAAAAATATAAGCAGAAGTATGTTTTTTATAACCCACGACAGAGATAAAATGGAATGCACGGCATACTGAAATGATTTTTTTAAGTTATTTAATATAGTTTTTATAACCAGAACTTGGGGTCTTAACAAAGTGACATTCTATCAACGGTAACGAATATTTAAGATCCAGTGTCGCTTAGTACACGCTAATATAATGTCGTTTTGTTAAGGTACATTCTATAATCTTCAATGTCTTACGATAACATTAGTTTCATTTTCAGTAAATACTTTTTTTAATTCAATGCGTAGGGCAATAGCCATCAGGGACTTAGAGGTAGTATGAATGATGTAGAATAAAATCTGAAACAAGAAGCAAATTTATATATAGCAAATTTCATTTTTTTTTTATTTTTCTTCTGTGTGCACGGGCCCTAGACAAAATCAAATAACGATTGTCAAAAGTCCTAAATCATTGGGTACGTAACATTTTAGTTGCATTCTTCAATCTTACTCAATTGGATGGATTGTGTGAAGAGTGATATGAAAGAAAAGGAAGTTAATGATAGCATGACGAGTGACAGGGCAGAATGGAAGAAAAAAACATGTTGCGCCGACCCCAAATAACACGGGACAAGGGCAGGAAGATGATGAATCTTACTCAATAGTGGGAAATTTATCTGGGTCAAAATTATGATAATGATAATGACGTCAATCATACAGCTTTTTGAAAATCGTTATTACTGATAAAATTACTTTGTCTTGGTCCTCTAGTTAAATTACTTGCCATTTGTTGAAAACTCTTCTCAAATATCATATAAAGGTCCAATATTTTCAAATATACTTCAAACATTGTATTCCAATAGTAATCATTGACTGAATTTTCAACGCATTTTGCTAACTGAAAATTTCTAATCCAATATTTTAGAGGATTAGTCATGAGTTTAATGATTCTCATAGCATACAAAATATTCATGTCAAAGCTGATGCAATAGTAAGACATAAAAGTGTTTCCGAAACCCATCTGTTTAAATTGGTAATAGGCATAAAATATCCAACTAATTTGAAAACAGTTTAAAGTAACAACACAAACCCAATTGGGGAAGACAAAACTTTTGAAACTGTGATTTATCTTGAGGATTCTGTAGACATCTTGGATTTTTAAAACAAAACGGATGTTGTCGTGTTTCTGAATAATATTGGCAGAGCAGTTTAAAAAACAGCCAATGATATATAAACAAAAAACATATATTTTACTTAAATGGAGGATTAATTCGAATCCATGAAAATCAATTGTGAATGTTCCAAGACTGACATAAAAGAGGACACATAGCATTGCTAACGTAGCGATGACTGAAACAATGTCATAATAAGCACTATTGGAAAAAATCCTATTGTCTCGAATCTTGTATTTAGCAAAGAAAAACATAGCTTGCATCATATTGATTGACTTTAACACTGACTGCAAATCTTTACTAAGGAAATTGTCAGGTTTTTTGTTATTGTTGACATGGGCTGTGGGTTGGGCTACCGGAATGAAGTCATCTTCTTTAACTTCAGCGCTTCTCAATATTACGGATGATATAAGCTCAGTCATGCAGGGCCCTATCTAGCTATTTAGCCGCTCCAGGTAAAGATAATTTTGGCCGCCCTTTACACACACAAAACCATATAAGTCATGCGCTAGTTATGTTGGGGGATGTTAAGTATACAAGAACCTACATAAAATACGTGATATTTTTAGGATTATACGTACCTATAATCTTCACGTCAGTCTATTGGGTCTTCTGAAAAACGAAAGTTGATGAGTGTTTTGATGACAAAAAGACACAACTAAAGATTTGTTTTAAAATTTAATACTTATAAAAAAACAATTATGTTACTACAAAACAAATCAGTATTTTTTTTAAATTATAACATAGTCATAGCATATTCGGCCTTACAATGAAATTGTGTAAATTAAACTGTTTTTCGGAGAATATTAAATCCAACCTGGTAATTAAAAAATAAGATAATACCTCACTTTAATATTGTTCAACATAGTCCTCAATATCAAGCAGTGCGAATTTTTGAGATTTTTATAACACATAGAACATGAAATTACTCGTAGATCTTATTGTGATAAACTATAATTAATGATATTGTTAAAATGTGTCTATGAAATACTATGATTAAGCTTCCGAGGAGTTTCTTCGCTTGTTCTTTTCCACGACGACCTAGATTTGGAACAAGCAACTAGTTATTCGATAAATTGACAAACCTATTTGAAATAAATACTCAGTCTAGTCTTTCTGTGCTTATCTTCATAAAACCCTTTCGTTATACGCCTCAATCATAGAAACTTTTATATACAGTAAATAACCGTTATCCATCTCGACATTTTATTATGATATATAGGTAGATATGAATATATATCCATATAGTTCCATATTTCTATCACGCGCGTGGAACACAACGCGCCGTCGATGACTTGGGTTTGGTCCAGGCGTACCCGCCTGGCCGAACGACCGGATGTCGAGATACCCATTGTTCGCCGTCCGCAAGCCCGCGTCTACGGTGGCCGGAAATCGGGATCGGAATCCCGGCCGCTGGGGCTCGAGGGCTATTGCCTGGCGCGTGCACGTGCGGCCTTCTCCTTTGCTAGCATTACTGCTTCGCAGAAGGAGGCAACCGCCTGCCACTCCTCCTCACTTCGAACCAGACGGTTACCGGACGATCGGACGGTGAGCTATCCATTGCTCGCCATCCGCAAGCAAGCCCACGCCTACAGTGGCCGGAAATCGGGATCGGGATCTCGGTGGCTGGGGCGTGAGGGCCGTTACCTCGCGCATACACGTGTGGCCTCCTCCTTTGCTAACATTACTGCTACGCAGAAGGAGGCAATCGCCTGCCACTCTTTTCGCTTTGGACCATGACCTGTACCAAGACCCGGCGCGAGAGGTCGCTGCCACCGACCCCACGAGGACACGATGGTGCTCTGCCCAGGCGGGCACACCTCTACCGTATGCTCCACTATATCCTCCGGGCGGTCCACACAATGGTGGCAGCCGGGCGCTTCTTCCGCACGAATCCGGTGAACCTCCCGAACTTAACATGTCCGGTGCGAACCTGCGTCATGCGGAAGGTAAGACGCCGTGTTGTCTTTCCAGCCACTCCTCAAAGAGGGGACTCACCGCCATAATTATGGCGTGCCCAAAATTTAGTCGGGCTTAGTTATGAACTTGATCAGAAGGAAGTCATTTTTATTTAAACTATATTTTCAGTAGATATAACAAGCCTACAAATAAGCCTACTGTTTTTTTTTAATTGATATAAACTAGTGCTTGACTGCGATCCAACCTGATGGTAAGCAGTGATGCAATTATTGATGGTGAGGCGCATTAGTTTATTAAGAGCCTATTCACTCTAGCCTTGAAGACACCTAAATTATGTTTGGACGGGGAAGACAGCAGCAGGCAAATTGTTCCAGTCCTTTGATGCATGCAGTATAAACGACGAAGCGAAACGCTTAGTCCAGACCGTTGAAGTTTCAACAACGTAAGGGTGGACTCGCCGTACGTCGGTTGTTCTCTTCTATTTAAGTCAGAAACTATTGATTGGCACAAATCAGTATCAGTTTTATCCCATTCATCAATGACTTTCATCCTTCTTTGATTAGGTGTATGCATGTTATAAAGAGTGATTGCGGTAATTTTATTTTTTATGTAAGTTTTCTGTACTCGTGTTTAATACCTTTTATATTGTATCATTTGGTTTTTTTGTTCTTTGAATTAAATAAAAAAAACCCCAGTGTAATTATACGATTTTTATATTGGTGTTAAAATTACTTTTATTTATTCACAAACAAAGCAGTAAACTTTAATTCAGGTAAAGAGGAAAACATACGATTACCAACATCAGCTGGACTAAGCATTAAATTTCTAAATTTACAGAAACTCGAACTGTAGTATAATAAAAGTATACCTAATGATGAGATTGCAAACAGTCAAAGCTAGTTCAGCGTCTATTAAGAATAAGCCGCATGCATGCATTTTCGCGAAGGAGGTAATATGCAGACGTTGTATATTCTTGCAGACCCTTTTTTGAGCACCTGCAAAAAAAGATTGACTTACATGAAAATGTGGATGGATTGAGAGGGAGAGGGAGACCAAAGAAAAGATGGATGGATTGTGTGAGCAGTGATATGAAAGAAAAGGCAGTTCGTGATAGCGTGACGAGTGACAGGACAGAATGGAAGAAAAAAACGTGTTGCGCCAACCGCAAATAAAACGGGACAAGGGCAGGAAGATGAGAATCACATGAAAATGTAGAAATAATTCACTCTAAGGAACTCTTAGAAAACGAACGCAATGGCTTAATGATCCCGGTCGTGTAGCTTCATAGACGCGTATTCGTCTTTATACGCTTGGTGTACGCCTGCCCACAGCTTGCATATAAATCTATGAAACACTGTCGACATCGCGGCAACTACACAACAGACGACACGCCGTTGCCTACGCGTCCGTAGACAGTAGGCTATAGCATATTCTTTTTATAAAAATGTATCTATTTTGGAAACCCCAACGTGCATAGTATAAATTGTGTACACTTTCAAAAACCAACATTTTAAATGTAAAAGATAAGTCCTTACGAGAGCATCTTCTTGAGTTTGCTAGTTGTATACACGTACTCTGGACCTCTCTCATAGCTGCGTAGAATCTCTCACTCTCCACGCTCAAAAATGAAAGTAGCACCATGTTTTTAATAATCCACGTTAAAGATAAAAATGATAGCAGAGCAAACTAGAATAAATAAATAATCATTTATTTAATTGTAATTTTCTAGGCGTTTTGGCAATTTCTGTCTATGAAATTTATAATTTATTTTTTTAGGTATAGTGTCATTATATAATTACATAAAGCTCTTATTATGTTATCACAATAATATAAAATATATAAAGTTAAAAATTTGTGAGTGTGAAAGTGTGTGAACATGATAGGTTACTTCTTAACGCCCAAAAGAATGAACGAATTTCAATGAAATTGGTGCACGGTTAGACCGTATCTTGGAATAGGATATGTACTTTTAATCCCGGGAGTTTGTTCCCTTCGGACAATTTTCTACTTTCACGCTAATGAGGTTGCTCGTAGCAGCTAGAGAGTAAACCCTATGTATACATATAAAAAATAAAAAACCGACACCTACAATATTTATAAGTGGTATCGGATTTTAATTTTTTTTTAGCTGTATAACGGTAAATGGTGTCTTACTATAGCGTCACTTCCAGTAGTTACTTTTTTCATTTCGATACGTATCAATATAGCTATCAGAGATTTAGTAGTTGTATGTATAGTATAAAATAAGATCTGAAACACAGAAACGATTATAAAAGACACCTCGTACACATAGACTGATTTAATTTTTTAAAACAAATTTCAGTTTTTTTTTTTAATTTACTTACCATCTGATGAATCGTCTTTTCAAATATTTCATAGGCTTCCAATATTTCGGTATGTACTTCGAACATAGTATTCCAATAACATTCGTTTTCTGAATTCCCAATGCGTCTTGATATTTTAACATTTTTGACCCAACGTTCGAGAGGTATAGTTAAAAGCTTCATAACTCTAGCAGCATATAATACAGCCAAGTCAAAGGAAATGAAACAAAACGTCATAAAAATAATTCCTAACACGTTAACATTGAGTTCATAGTTAAAATAGGAATAGAGTATCCAAATACCTTGAAAACTGTTCAAAGTAATAACGCAAACCCAATTGGGAAGTACTAACCGTCTAAAAACTTTGTTGATTTTAAGGATTGTGAAGATAGTCTGGATTTTTAAGAGAAAAAGTACGTTATTATGCTTCTGAATAATATTGGTGTAGAAGTTCAAAGAGCTACCAACGAAAAGTAGAAAATAGACATAGATTTTATTCAAATACTGAAAATATACGAAATCTTTTGCAAAAACGGCAATAGAAGATCCAAGCATAAAATAATAGCTACCATATAATATCATTAGCGTTCCTAATGCTGAAAATATGATGTAGAAAACACCATTTGGAGCTATTTTATGATTCCTAATGTTAAACTTTGAACAGAAGAACAAAACTTGCATAATATGTATTGGCGTTAACACCGACTGCAAATTTCTTTCGAAAAAATTGGTGGAATGTGATGAAATAGTCTTATGAGACGCTTCCGTATCAAAAATGATAATATTTTCTTTAAATTGCTTATCATTGTTAGCAGAATGCTTGACAGCTACAGAAGGCAATTCAAACATGATTAAACTTTAACCGCTCGTTAATCAAGAACATACAACATAGTTGGTCAATTATGTAGCTATTATTGCTATTATACAAATGACAATGTTAATGTGAATGAGTTCATTTTGAGCTACTATTGTTTTAAGGACAATCAATATTATTAATGTTAAATATCTACTAGACAAAAACACTTTAATCTAATATAAAATCCCCCAACTAAACTAATAATAATTCTTAAATAGTTTAATTTTAAATTAATTTCCTGTAATAAAATTTACAAACGGGTTACTACGCATGGCCTCCCAACTTTAATTAATAATATATAATTCCAGCTAAAATTATAGATACTCATCCAGATGATACTTCATTTGTAATATCTATTATTTATTTATTGTGCACACCTACCACAGTGTTGTCATTTTTAATCCAAGGGTTGACTGGTAGAGAATTTCTTGTATAAAAGTTACAATACGTAATTATTGTTATACTTTATTGCACACATTAACTCACACACTTATCACAGGACAAACATTTATACAAATAAGTGTACAATAGGCGGTCTTACCGCACAGGGATAACCTTTGTATTATATTATTTTAGATATAATAAATAAAAAAATACAAAAAATTACTTGTTACAATTTAAAAACATAGTAAAACTAGGCCAAACCATAAAAGTCAATAAACCAATTTTTAGAATTTTACAAAAACTCGAACTGCAGTATAACGATAGTGTAAGTAGTAATGAGAGCACCTAAGCCGAGGGGCATCGCAGCGTCGATGAGGAATAGTCCACAAGCGTTCATCTTCTTGAATGATGCAGTCTGAAGACGCTGTATATTCTTGCAGACTCTTTTTTGAGTTTCTAAAAAATACATGGAATCACACTATTTTCCCTGATAGGGAAAGTTATGTTAAACTTATCATTCATCTTAGTCTTATATTGGACTGGTCTATTGGTCTAGTGATTAGGGGCCCTGACTGCTATGCCGGAGGTCGTGGGTTCGATTCCCATCTAGGACAAATGTTTGTGTGATGAGCACGATCATTTGTTCTGTGTCTGGGTGTAATTTATCTATAATATGTATGTATTTAAAAATATATAAGTAGGTTCATCAGTTGTTTAGTAATTATAACACAAGCTCTGCTTAGCTTGAGACTGGACGGCGTTATGTGGTAGTTGTGGAATATTATTATTATGTCATCACTTATACCTTGTAGTATATTGTCCTCCTTTCTACTAATTACATTGATTCATTTCATAATTATCATCATATCAACGAGAAATTACCCACTGCTTGACAAATGCTTTCCTTAAGTTTCACAATATAAACTGATCTTGCCATTTCTGCATCCAGCAGATTCGCACAGTACTCACTAATTCATTGGTCCACTTTATGATGGAGTTCATGTTACGCTACATCTTCAGGTATGCACGACGTCAGAACTTATTGGCATTAAAAAGGAGTTTAATTTGACTTACCTGAGCATCCAATTGCGGTTGCTAATGGTATACATGTACTACGAACTTCTCTAATAGCCGAGTAGAATCTCTCAGTCTCTAAGCTCAAATATATGATTAAAAACATGTTCTTAATAATCCATGATAAAGCCATAAATGATAATACAGCAAACTAGAATTAAACACGACACAATCTTTATGTCTATCTAAAAATTCGCACACACAAAAGGGATACAAAGATATAGATAGAAGAAAAAAAAAAATGTAAAAATAACCCGATAAAATGTCTTAGGAATGACATTTCGTTGAGTTTTTTTTTAATAATTTTAATGATGGCATTACTTGTAAAATACAAACAATAGGGAGATTCTAAGACAGCAAAAGACAAACAAAAAGATAAATGGATTGTATGAGGAGCGATATGAATGGGAATGAACGTGATGGTTGACAAAACAGCATGGAAGGTAAAAACGTATAGCGTATATTAGACAAGAACAAAAGATGATGATAATAGTGATGTATTTGTACATATTTAATCTTACGAGAGAACTAGTTTCAATTTCAGTTGTTACTTTTTTCATCTCAATACAAATTGTTATACAACTCAACGATCTCAATAATGTTTGTGTATTAAAGAACACAATCTGAAACAAAGGAAAATAAACTGATAATTTTATTGAACAATAAAATTTATGAAAATAAAAATACTCTTCTATTCATATTTGCGGTTACTTAAGAGGATCTATCAATATTTTAAGTATGTTATTCATTATGCTGGTATGGAGATAATGACTGTCGCAACCTAACGTTGGGTACAATTGCTGTGGAAAGTCCCTCTTTGAGAAGTTGCTACAGAGATGCCACAGTGTCCTCACTTTTCGCCTGACGCTTATCGTCGCTGGACATGTCCAGTTCGGCAAGTTTTTGTTTCGAATTCTAGTGGAAGAAATGCCCGGGTGTCGGTATTTTGTGGACCGCACATTGCCCTCTTAAGCGGAACACCACCGTGACCTCATTTGGTGATCAGCGATGGTGACCTCTCGCGCCCGGCTGTGGTTTAGGCCTTGACCCGGAGTGAGACGGAATGGGTAACGGTCACCTCCTTCTGCGAGCAAATGGAAGCAAAGGATATTGCCACAACCGTGAGGGAACGGATATCTTCACGCCTCAGCCGCCGCCACTTGAGACGCCTGGGCATTGAGAGTCACCGGGCGATCCCTGGGCACCAAACACGTGGGCCTGCAGATGGCGACCAATAGTAGCCTGTAGTAGTAGTAGGTCTGGTAAGGACCGAGCTGGAGTCATCGAGCACGCATTGAGTTCCACGCGCATCTCAAAGACATATAGAAATGTGAGCAAAAAGAATGAGACCCAGTACGGTTGCGGCAATATTCGAAAGAATTACCGTGGCCCTGGAACGCAAAGGGCAATTGAAAGAACATTGATAGGTTTTAGTCAGTAAAACTTTAACACACTCTCTTGCTCCACCACCTCAAAGTGGGAGAAGTTATTTGATAATAACCCACCACGAAAAAGGCTGTTTTTACTTATTATTCAGATTAGCAGAATTGTAAAATGTAAAGATTGTAGTATTTTAACATAATGACAAAGCGCAAAATTTATCTGTAATAAAAACTAAAAAAAAATCTTGACTTTGTTTTATAATCACTTTTATAAGAAAAGTAATGATTTTGAGAACAAAATGATATGTAGGTCCTCCTTTTTTATTTACTTGTGGATTTACATTATAAGGGCCACAAAATAGTCACGGGGTAAATTAGACAGCTTTTCAGTCAAGTTGTTCTCATAGATGTAGCCATCAAATACCTAGTCTAATACTTAAAACCAGCGGAACTCCAATCAGAACAACTCTTGATCTACACAAAGCTCTTTGATCTACAATAGGCTGTTGAGAGAGCAATCTTTCTTAGCATTTGTTATTTAACTTACAGTTAATTAATTTACAGTACATAAAAATCTAAAGACCAGACTATGAACATACCAAGTGAAGGCAAGTCTTCTCAAAAAATGTATGAGCTTCTGTAATTTCTGTATAAACTTCAAACATCTTATTCCAATGATACTGATTTTCTGAATTTGTAATGCATTTGTCCATTTTAACATTTTTGACCCAATCCTTCAAAGGCTTTGTTATAAGCTTTAAAATTACAATCGCATAAAAAATATTTATGTCATGGACAATCCAAAAATAAGACGGAGCGTTGAAACCATGATTCGAAACACCAAAAATAAAATAAGTATAAAAAATCCAAAAGATTTGTAAAATATTTAATAGAATAACACAGACCCAGTTAGGAACGATGAAACCTTTCAAACTCTCGTTTAATTTAAGAATTTTATAGACGTTCTGAATTTTTAATACACAATACACATTGTTGTGCTTCTGAATAATATTGGTGAAGCAGTTCAAAAAACTGCCAAAGCAGAGTAAAACATAGACGAGAATTGAAAGCAAATATTTGAAAAATTGGACACCTTCGTGATGAAACTTGAATGGGAATCCAAACCACGCATAAAAACAGTAACACATTAACGTTGACGTAATTAAGACTGAAACAACGTTGTACAGAACACAATTTGTCGTAATTATGTTGCGCCGAATTTTGTACTTAGCACAGAAAAATAAAGCTTCTATAACATTTATTGGTTTTAACACTGATTGCAGATTTTTTTCAACAAAATTGTTAGGAAGTGAGTTATTATCTTCATTTATCGCCGTTAGGTCCGTATCAATTATAAAATCAGTGTCTTTGATATCAGTGTCTCTTTTAGCTGCAGACATGTCTACTGTAGACAACAATTAAAATTGAATTAAGGCATGCGTTAGGTAATCGATACCTCTCTATTTGCACTGAAGTCTTTATTCAAATAAAATTTGAACTAAAAGTGTACATGAATACGTCAGAAAAAGTTTACTTTAATTTCATAATTACTTAAGAGCTATGTAGTTTCATCTATTATTATTATTACTATGAGTCTTATCCACCGAGTTCTATCCACTACAGGGTAATGACCTCTTTTCCATTCTTCTTCTTCATTTCGCCATCTCTTTCTGGGCCTACTACATTGCCGGATGCTGCTGTTCAGGATCCAGTCAGTGGTTACTTTCACCCAATTTCGTTGCGACCTGCGGCAGATGTGGCCTGTCCAGTTCCATTTTAGTTTTTGCGGCTGTTTCATCAGTTTCATGTATGTATTTTATTAATGTAAAAAACTTTTTACAAAAAATACAATCGTCATCAATGTAAATAAGGTCATTATTTCTGGTTTTATGTTTTCGTTATTTAACACCAAAGGTAAAGAAACATTGGTTTTAGTCAGTAAACGTTTGACACACCCTCTTGCTCTGTCCTAGAGCGAGAGAACTTATTGGATGGTTTCCCACCAAAAAAAACGACTTCTGAAATTAGAGTTATTTTGCACTTTTTATTTTTTTTAGGGCTCCGTACCTCAATGGATCCAAACAAAACTTAAAGAATCACTTCGTTATCTGCCTGTTCATTTATCTAACTGTTAAAACCCTACTTTTCATGAATGCGTGGAGATATGTATTAAACTGATATTAATATCTAACATTTACTCAATTTTACCGCATCGTCGCTTTCCATCAGGTAAAATAGTGGTCAAGCGCAAACCTATCAACTGTAAAAAAATAATTGCTAACCCTTGCAAAAATCAAACGTCTAAGTCAACGTGATCTAAAGATACGGCCATAAAGGCTCCGTTTATGGCATTCTCATTGACATTCAAATCAAACCCTTAGGGTATTTCACGTTGATTTAGAATCAAATTTGGTTAGAAGGAAAGTTTCACAGCACAAGAAAAAATGTTTTCTTTTTGCAATTAACTTTTTTGCAATTTGGAAAAAAAAACGAGATTTGATTCTGTATAGAAAACTATTTAAAATAAAATAAAATAGCTTTTATTTACTGAAGGAGCTTTAAAACCATACAGAATCTTAACATTAGTAAATTTATTTCAACATCATATCAAATAGATCTGAAAAATATAATATTAAATATAGTTAGTTTTTCTTTCTTTCTTTGATACCACTTTTTTTGTATGTTGTTTTTTCCTTTTGTTTGTTTTTTTTTTCTGTTTTGTATTTTTTTTATTTTTGTAAGGGTTTTTTTATTTTACACTTTTTAAGTGGTTTGGTTATACCCCTCAGCTAAACTAAAATAGTGTGCTAGTTCTATAGTTTTTTTTTTTCTCTTCTAATTTTCTGTAACTTGGCAATCTGTGTAACACACAATGGGCCATTCGTTTGTCGTTTCTTGAGTTTATATTAGGCATCTCCAAAGGAAGCTTCATCAAGCTTGCCTAAGTGGTGGGGTCTTCAAAGCGGTCTACCAGGGCAGGAACGCTATGTCTTTTTAGACGAAAGTATTGAGCGCTTCCTGTGCCTTTCAGCCTTGATGCAAGTAGGTTTACATGTCTTGACAGTCTGGTCTGATACTTTTTACCGAAGTTGACAATTTCTTGCTGAATTGTGTTCATGTGTAGGTCCATGTGAATGTATCTGTTGCTGATGTATTGCGGAATATTGAGTATATTACGCAGAGTTTTGCTCTGGAATCTCTGTAATATCTCTATGTTGCTATTTTTCGCTGTTCCCCATAGCTCGATTCCATAAGTCCATATAGGTTTGAGAATGGCTTTGTAGATGGTCATTTTACTTGTTGGAGATAGTTGTGATTTTCGTCCAATCATCCAATACATTTCCCTAACTCTGGCATCCAGTTGTTCCGTTTGTTCCATATATGTTTCCGCTATGTTAGTCTGCGGTCTAGATGCATGCCTAAGTACTTTGCGTCTTCTTTTTGCGGGATTTCCTCATTATAGAGTTTAATTGGGGGGCAGGTCTTTCTCCTAAGAGTAAAGGTAACATGCACTGACTTGCTTTGGTTTGCTTTTATGCGCCATTTGTTTAGCCACGCTTCAATTTCTAATAAGAGGGCTTGTAGGTTCTCAAATGCCAATTCAGGGTCTTCATGTACCGATAAGAGAGCTGTATCGTCTGCGAAGGTAGCGATTGTATTATTAGGATCTGTAGGAAGGTCGGCAGTGAAAAGTACGTATAATACTGGACCCAAGATGCTTCCTTGTGGCACGCCAGAAAGTATTTCACATATTTCTGAGGTTATATCGTTGTACTTGACCTCGTAACAGCGATCGTTTAAGTACGATTTCAATATGTGAAAGAAAGAGTGAGGAAGCAACTGTTTGATTTTGTAAAGCAACCCATCATGCCACACCTTATCAAACGCCTGTCCAATGTCGAGAAAAACAGAGGAACAATATTCCTTATTTTCAAATGCACGACCAATTAAGTCGGTGATTCGATGTACTTGTTCGATGGATCCGTGCTTCTCTCTAAATCCGAACTGATGGGACGGGATTACTTCCGCTAAGTGTGGTCGCATTCTACTAAGCAGGACCTTCTCCAGCAGCTTTCCTGAAACAGATAGGAGGCTGATAGGTCTGTAGGAACTGGCTTCATGTGGTGGTTTCCCCGGTTTGAGAACCATAATGACCTGCGCAATTTTCCACTGGCACGGAAAACTGGTCAATCTTAAGCATGCGTTAAAGATATTTGTGAGCAATAAAATACCTTTTTTGGGCAATTGTTTTAGTAAGGTTGCATCAATCAGGTCGTATCCTGGAGATTTCCCGTCTTGGAGGTTCATCACTTCTCGCCATATCTCTTTTGGAGATGCACTTTTTAATGGAGGGGACATCTGCAGCGGAGAGTTTAAAAGTTGCCGAATGTCCTCATCGTGCTCTGGGTTAGTGCTCTCATGCGGTTTGAATACACTTCTGAGATGTTTCGCATATACCTTTGCTTTTTCCTTATCTGATCTTGCCCATGTACCAGTATCAGTCTTAATCGGAGGAATTTGATTTGTGGGTCTTTTTAGCTTTTTAGTAGCTTTCCATAGTGAGTAATTTGAGGCTTTATTTGGAGAAAGACTACTTAGGTATGATTGTAAGTTTTCATTTGTTGTCTGGCTGATCATTTGTTTTAGTTCCTCAGAGGCTTTATTGAAGTTTCTTTTGTCACATGGGTATTTGGAGTTGTGCCATATTTTCCGCAGTCTTCGTCTCTCGTTTACTTTCTCCTTAATTTGTTTTGGGTATTCGTGTTGGTTGGCGGTCTTTGGATTACTGACAGGCGTGCATTTGTAAGCTGCTTGATGAACTATTTTGTTGAAGGTCTCAATTGCTTCCTCCACATCTGTATTTGTTTTCAGGGGTATTTTTAAATCAATGTTCTTCTCGATATAATCCCTGTATGATTTCCAGTCAGTATTTCGGTTGTACAATCTCGGAGGAGTTTTGGTTAAGATTGCTTTGCAATATACGTCAAGGATAACAGGTACGTGGTCTGATGACAGGTCGGTAAATTCAATGATGTTCAAATGATTGAGTGGGATGTTTTTTGTGATGAAGAAATCCAATAAATCCGGAATCTTATTCGTGTCGGTAGGCCAGTAGGTAGGAGCACCGTGGGAGGTATAACTGAGATTACTTTCATTAATGGTAGAAAGCAATTGCCTACCTCTTGGCAACGTCAATCTAGAGCCCCAGTAAACATGTTTGGCGTTCCAGTCCCCACCGCATATGAACCTATTTCCTAGTGAATCGAAATAGCATTTGAAGTCATCTTTAGATATTGTGTGTCTAGGTGGGCAATAAATTGAGGAGATTGTTGTTACCATCTCCTTTTCCACTATTCCAATTGTTGTCGCTTGAATCTTTTCAGTTCTGTATTCCGCAATTGAGTAGTGCTTTATATTTCTCTTGATGAATATTGCAGTTCCGCCATAAGAGTTACCTGAAGGATGGTTTGTGTTGTACATTACATATCCATTTATAGACAAGTGCGTTCGAGATGTAAATCTTGTTTCCGAGATGAGGGCAACGTCGATTTTTTCTGTGTTCAAGAAAACTTCTAACTCCATTCGTCGGTCAGTAAGCCCGTTAGCATTCCATGTGACTATGCGAAGATTTAAGGGCATCTTAGTATTAGTGGCTTGATTAGGTTGATCATACGATCCATCATGCAATCTAACATCTTACTCATAAGATTTTGGAACTTGTTGAACATAGAGTCCATTATTTCAACTATGTCAGTGTTGTTTGTGTTTCTTTCTGTCGATTCGTTTCTTTTCTTAGACACGTTAGTTGCGTCTGCGTAGGTGAAGTTTTGTCTTATATATTGGTTGCTTTTTGGTCTTTCGTTATCTTCGTCATTTTCTTTTATTCTTGGTTGTGGTTGTTGATGTTTTTGTTTCGATTTTACTATTAGTTCTCGATATTGTCGGTATTTTATGCAGCCTTTATAACTTGCAGGATGTTTTTCTTGGCAGTTTGCACAAGTCGCGTCGGTATCAGGTGTCTTTAGACATGTGGTTGTCGGGTGATCTTTACTGCACTTGACACATCGATATGGCCGTAAACATTGATTTTTTGAGTGACCGAAACGTTGACATCGTTTACACTGCAGAACTTCTTTCTTTTTGTATGGTGCTTCGAAGGATATTTTCATGTAGTTTAAACGGTTTATTTTAAAAATCTCTTTGTTGTTAAATTTCGGTTCGAGGTCAACGTAGAACAACAGCAGTGGATTTTTGTTATTTTATGGCGCACATTTATTATCTGTCTGATATCATGTCCGAGCTCACTAAGTTGATTTTTAATTACTTCAGTGTCCTCTGACGAGTGTAGACCTCGAAGTACCACTCTATAAGCTCGTTCACTCTTTAATTGGTATGTATAATGGCTAATATTATTTTTTACAAAGTTTTCTCTTATAACTTTGTATGTTTCTACATCCGAAGGCATGATTTTGACAATATGACCAGACTTTAAAGTGGTCATTGTGTATTTGGAGTTATATTTGGTAATTTCAGTCAGTATTTCTTTCAGTGATGTTACATTGATGACTCCTGTTACAAATATTGGTTCCGGCTTTGGTTGTTTTGGTTCTTCTGTATTTTCAGTCGCTTCGTTATTTCCATTGTCTAGAATTTCAAAGCGGTTTTGGGTTGAGATAGAATAAATTGTTTTCATAAGTTTTTTATTTTTGTCTTCTGAATTAGGGCTTATTTCTGCTCTTTTTCTCTTTGCCGATGGTATTTTATCAATTTGCCAGTTGGGTGGTGTTAGCTGTGCCTGTGTATCATTTGGGTCAAAAGCTTTGGATGTCTCTTTCGACACTGCTCCTAGAGAGTTGCTTCTTGTTCTTTCAAACATACTTCTATGAAAGGTTTGTTGCACCATATTTGTTTTTATTGAAGAATTTGTTTTTTTTAATTCATTATTTGCCATTTAGTTCCCACGAGTAGGGTCGATACAAAACGTCACTCAGGAGGTGACGCCCATTTTCCTGAGAAGGCACAAGTACAACGGAGTGAGCCAAGTCCACCGAGGTTGGCGCTTGAGACTAGTCTCCCACTAGACATTCATCCTATTGGCACGTCTCCCACCGTAGGATTAGGGTAATTTTTTATAGAGGTTGTTCTTCCTCTTGGTCCAGGCGGTAAAGCCAAGGCGGGGTCGCTGGTGCGATTGCGGGTTAGGTTAATCATTTCCTAATAACCTATGTCAGGCTTGTTAAGCCGTCCAGAGTCGGGATTACTTGCCGCCCGATGTTCGGTATAAGACTTCCTTTGGAAATACTTAAGAAAACTCGTGAGTGATTATTTGGTGTATATTATTATTTTAGTCCTGTGCTTCACGGCCGCTCTTTTAGGAAGTGTTTTGTTCCTAGGCTTGTGATAGCCTCTTCCAGGTACTCCTGGGTGTTGAGTGGATATGACCGCCACTGACTCGGTCGCCAGAGCCTCGTTCGTTATCTAGCAGGGGGCACCGCGGCAGACCGCCATCGGCTATTCGTACGAACCACCGATGCGAGCAGGTGAGGTTGACACTTGGGTCGGAAAAGTTCTAAAGTCCGTTCTCCCCTTACCCCCCTATAGTAATACACCTAAAAAATATAACCATTTAAATCAATTATACCCAAAGTACCTACATCTCATGAAAATTGCAACAAGTCAAAACATAACTAAGATACATTGTTTTATCATAGAGTTACCTAAAGCCGTATCTAGAGAAGTCTGTTCATAGATTTTGGTAAAAAATTCACAAAGCGTCTAAAAATTATTCCATGCGGTAATATTTCGTTACGTATTAAAAACGCTGTATAGTCGGCCTTTTAATGTTCTCACTGTTGGGACTCAGGCCTCCTCTCTAGGAGAGCGAATGGACCATGCGGGCCAGTGCGGGTTGGTGGATGTCGCATGTCTTCGAATTTTTGGTTCTAGGACATGCCGGTTTCCTCACGATGTTTTTCTTCACTGTTTTGAGAGTAGTGGTGATGAGATAAATTACACAAAGTAATGCGCCTGGCTGGGTTTGAACCCGCGACCTACAACTCGTAAGTCGGGGCCGTTACCACCACTGCTCCCTATAAAAACGCTGACTTCAGTATAAAGTAATATATTTATTACTCAATAAATCACCTCTGAATTATTAAGAGGTCAGTCACTCAGGAAAATGATGCTAATTGCACATTCCAAAGCGTATATCTCTATGGAGAAGAATGTGCAAGAAACTCCATGGACATTCTTTTAAATCGTGTTATGTATTACAAATATCTTTGTTACATATTTGTTTTCGGTACAATAATACTAGAGACAAATTATGCATCCGATTTTGATGATCGCTAACTTAATAAAAAGGCTGTCGTCCGCCATTATGCTACAAGGAAAGTTTTACTACAGATAATCAGAACTACAATTAAATTTAATTATATTCTTGTTTACAAAAATAAGAGTAAATAATCTGATTACGTACCTATACCAAAACCAAAACTTGTACATTATGATTTAGTACAAAGAGTTTGTAGGCATTCATCATTATCATCATCATTTCAGCCGAAAGACGTCCACTGTTGGACATAGGCCTCCACCAAGCGTCGCCACAACGACCGATCCTGTGCGTCTCGCATCCACCGCTGTCCCGCGACTCTCACCAGGACGTCGGTCTACCTTGTGGGAAGCCTTCCGACGCTGCGTTTTCCGGTGCGCGGTCGCCACTCTAGAACCTTTCGGCCCCATCGACGATTCGTTCTACGAGCAATGTGCCCTGCCCACTGCCGCTTTAGTTTGGCGATTCTTCGTGCTACGTCAGCGACCTTGGTTCTCCTGCGGATATCTTCATTCTTTATGCGATCATGCAAGGAAACTCCGAGCATAGCCCTTTCCATTGCCCTTTAGGTGACTGTAAGCCTTATGATGAGGCCCATTGTAAGTGACCATGTTTCAGTGCCATATGTCATCACTGGCAACACGCACTGGTTATAGACTTTAGTCTTGAGACACTGTGGTATGTTGGACGAGAAGATACCGCGCAGCTTCCCGAACGCTGCCCAGCTGAGTCGGATTCGACGATTGACCTCTTTCTTAAAGTTAGACCTACCCAACTGGTTTATCTGTCCCTGGTAAAAGTTGTAGATGATTATCTACAACTTCGAGTGCAGAGTCTCCGATCTTGATCGAACTGGGTGCTACTATGGTTATTTACCATGACTTTGGTTTTGTCCATGTTCATTTTAAGACCCACTTATTCGGAAGCTCTACTAAGGTCATCGAGCATTGTGCTTCTCCGTAGTTTCAACCATGACTACTATATCATCGGCAAACCGAAGGTGAGTGATGTACTTGCCATTGACATTAATGACTAGTCCACTCCAGTCCAGAACCTTGAAGACATCCTCCACTGCAGCCGTAAACAGTTTCGGAGAAATGAAGTCCTCACACCCTGCTGCAGAAGGATAGGTTTCATTGTAATTACTTTTTTATCCAAATTTATCTTAACCTTTAATGTCAATTCATCATTTTGTAATAAAACAAAGTGTTCTCAAAAATATTTATTTATAGAGAAATATGACAACAAGTAGTGGTACGTATTAATAGTTAGACTAATATGTCTTACTGCTGGGAAAAAGCCTAGAAGGCCTCCCTCTCCCTTTTCCACACACGTCTGTCCTCAGTCATTGCGGGCCAGTCCCTCCGGTGGTTCTCAAGTTCATCTCTTCACCTTCGCTTTGAAAAATTTAATATGAATTACAGAAACGCATATGCCAGTAGCACGACGATATAGGTGGTGAGAAGTTGCATTATATTCAGTAGTAAAACAGCGTCCACCTCAAACAGACCATACACATGCATCTTTTGGAATGTTGCTCGATTTAAGCGCTGTATATTTCTGAACAGCCTTCTCTCTCCATCTGTTAATAATGGAATATTATCGTTATTATATTATAATTAAATAGAAATAGATTAAGTGATAAAACTGACAGTAAATTGTCATTTTCTGCATCTGCATGGTTTTCATATGATTTAACCGTTACATGTTCACTGTATGGACTTTAAAAGAAATTTTGACAACTGAGTTTGTCTCGGTGTTTCTTCTCAGGGTAGTCAGCCAGGAAACCCCGACCTCATCTAGTTTAAAGTGACCAAAAAATTGACGTTTAAAAGCGTTTTTTACAACCGCTTTGTTTTTTAAAACCTATTTGCAAAATAAATATCATTTATCATTTAAACCTTCCAAAATTCCGTAGAGATAATTATGCAACTATTTACTGCAGCCGCCATTAGTCATGCGACTAACGCTTTAAAAGTCAAAATCGGTTGAACGAACAGTAAAAAAAGTTTGTTTAAATGTCTAATCTTATTCCGATTGGAGTATAATCTATGAAAATATGTATATGTGTGTGGAGCAGTGGTGACCGAGTGGTAACGGCCCTGACTTACGAGTTGTAGGTCGCGGGTTCAAACCCAGCCAAGCGCATTACTTTGTGTAATTTCTTTCATCACCACTGCTCTCAAAACGGTGAAGAAAAACATCGTGAGGAAACCGACATGTCCTAGAACTAAAACCACTGTCTGTTTACTGTCTGGAACCCACTCCTGTTCCTTCTTGCCTTCGTTCCAGGACCCCGAGTTTTACTTTCGCACAAGGACAGCTTTATGTAGGTTTTATTCGAAATTGTAATATGTATATTCACACAACATCACACAATACCGTCTAGTCAACAATTAGACAACTGATAAACATACTTAAATATTTCTAAATACATACATATTATAGATAAATTACACCCAGACAGAGAACAACTGATTGTCCTCATCACACACACATTTGTCCTGGGTGGGAATCGAACCCACGACCTGCATAGCAGTCAGGACCACTAACCACTACACCAACAGGCCAGTCCAATTATGTCCTAAATTTTTATTTTATTTAGCTTATACTTTCCCACGGCTGGGCAAAGGCCTTCCCCAACTTCTCCCAGGTATTATTTTCTCGAGCTACCTTATACCAGCCCTTGCGGTAGTTATCTAGGTCATATGACCACCTCTTCCCAGGTCGTCGATCCTTAAGTACCCACTTTGTGGAGACATGCACATATGTTGGATTAATTTCATGTTTAGTTGTAATGGATTTATATAGCTACTGATAAAAGCTAATGACATAAAAATACCTGTACAACCCGAGTTCAAAATAATAGCACAGCAATCCTGAACTTCATGCACTGCTCTGTAGAATTTTTCACAGGACTGACATAATATCGTTTGCAATATTAAATTCTTCATCGACCAAAAATATACAGCAAGTGAAGTGATCACAGCAGATTCCTAAAACAAAAATAAATTTTAAACAATACGGCTCCTGCTCGTAAGAAGATAGATAGATAGATAGATAGATATATTCTTTATTGTACACCAAAAATACAAATTACATTAGGAACTTAATATTAATATAGTGTCACAATGGGTGGTCTTATCGCTAAAGCGATTTTTTACAGACAACCTTAGGATGGATTTGTGAGAAGCTAAATCTTCTTTTGGAATTGAGCCAAAAATCAAAAAAATCAAAAATAATGTGCCCCATATATCTACAATAATATTACACAATATATCTGAATGTACAAAATTATTCAACGTGTAGGGATAGTATTGAAACATTGTGCGATGATTTTTTTAACAAAAGTTTGAGCGAGCTTGAATTTTATTGAACAATTTTTTGATGATCATGTCACGTCATTGTCCTGGACACCACACCGGTCAGAGTCTTAGGGCACCCTTCTTACAGTCCTGATCTGGCACCGTGTGACTACTTTTTATTCCCTAAAATAAAAAATCAGCTGAAAGGGATACAGTATTCATCGTCGGAAGACGGAGGCTGGTGGAGAGTTCTTTGAAAAGATTTAATAAAAATATTTTATCCATAGAAGTTAATTTTTTAGTTTCTCAAAACATTCTGAGTGTCCCACTTATTGTGCAATATTATTGTAGGTGTATTATAATTCAAGTACCTACCAGGTTGTTTTGTTTTATACCATATTTCACAATTTCAAGTACTACTTGAAAATAAACCAAAGAGTGGATGAAAACCTCAACGATGTAGTAAAAAATCTGAAATATTGACAAAGCGACATTCAGAATTAAAAATCGGTTCCAAAGTTTCACCAAGACCAGTAATCTGTTAAAAAAGTTCAATTTAATAGATATGGACCATTAGGTATTAACTTATATCTAATATGTACTATCCTACTGCTAGGTAAAAGCTTTCATCCAAATTTTCTATTGTTTCTGGCTCAGGACCATTTCTTGCCAATTGATAAGGAAAACGTCTCAAACGACCATCTTCTTCATGGTCAAGTATAATAAATAACTAAAGAAATTCTTGCATTTTGGCAAGTTTTTGTTTTTTACTACGTTAAAATTGTCATCCAGCTTGATTAAATGTAGCTGCATGCAAGTAGGCATTCTCATGGATCATCTACTTTTCTGACGTGTTCACTGTAGAAGTTTCGAACTTCATACTACCCGTTATGAATACCAAATAAATGACAGCTGGCGCCTAACGTTTTCTGCAAAGACAAAACTTAACCTTTGTTATTGACCCCTGTCACTTTTTATTTTAATAATATATATAGCCTTAAAATAAATTAGTAAAAAGACGAGATAGAATAACTCTTATCAAACCAAGCGTTGTTCAAAAATAACATTTAACAGCAATAAGAGACATTAAATATTCTATCACTGCTATACTTACTATTTTCTGAAAACACATTTTATATATTTCATAACATTCGAATATATTGACATAAGCTTTAAACATTTCTTTGATTTCCTCCATGTTTTTTATTCTTTGCAAATCCATTGCACAAATATTCCATAAATCGACTTTGTCTTCCAAAAATTTAAGGAGACGAATGACATAAATGTAATTATAATCAAAAATAACTAAAGAACAACAACTCCAAACATAAAAGTAAGGCAAACCAAGCTTTACACTGCAACTGAATAAAATAACAACGAAGAAGCTACCAACCATAATAACACTGAACCAATTCCAAAAACTGAGGCGCTTAGATCTTTTACTATTATTTAGAAACCTATGGATGTTTTGAAAGACTAAAACAAACGAAATATATTTTTTTGTAAATAAAATGCCACTGATAAAATTCATAGCGAGTCCAAGACTATAGTAACCGCAATCAAATAAAGATATGAAATACTGCACATAATCACAACTTTCTCTTGTCTTATCAAAATGTAGAATGTACAAACGGTGAAAAAACGCGTAAATAAATGTGCCCGTTCCTATCGTTGATACAAGACTATGTATAAGACCTATTGGACGTATGCAATTGTTTTTGATGCGATATTTTGGACAGAACATTAAATTTTGTATTAGATCCAGAGGTAATAGCATTGACTGCACATTTTTGTCGACCACGTTACTCGTATCCATCAGGATTAGTGATCGATTTCCCCGGATTTTTGTTTATTTTTCACTGATATGACTTTTGCTTGTCTTATATCATCGCTTCCAGTGTCTCTATTTGCCTTGAACTGTTCGTATAACAATCGATGGTCGTTTTTATAATCACTTAAGACTCGTTTGTGTCGGAATAAGTAATTTAATGGTAATCTAAGTGATTGATCCAAGAGTAGACATTATCTTTGGTTATCGATCCATCGCCATGACTGACACCTTCTTGTTGGTTACAAACATTTATTTTTTGGGTCCAAAATGCTCAAATATAAAATTTTGATTTCAGTCCAGATTTTAGTTTGTAATATTAACTGAAATGTATACTTTCAGTGACAGTTTCTGAGCTGTCATTGATTTTTAGATAATATGGTATCTAAAAATTATTTCAATTCTAATGTGAGAGAATTGATAATAACACATTTCTTTTTTATTCGTACAGGTGCAATTAAGTTTTTTTTTTAACTGCTTAACCCGGCGTGAATTAAATTGGGTAAACTTTCTAAAAGTATGAATAAAGTTGAAAACAACAAAATAGAACATTTTCTATGTATTTTTCACACTGAATATTATTGGAATTGGAATAAGGATTTTTTAGAAATAAAATATTGCAAATAACAACCTAGCATTTTAGTGTTGATAGCTTTTTTTTTAAAATTAAATGAGTAGTCTCATAGATTGTAACCTACATCCAAATCTCACAACTTACTACTCGTATTACTTGTATAATGTAGAAGCATCTATTTTTAAAGTTTGTAAATGTGAGTACCATGGAGCTATTTTATGGTTTTTTATGTTACTATTGGACTTGTTTGACATAAATGAGCACGGCAGTTGAGAGTTTGTCATGCTCACTTAAATGTCTCACTGATGGTGGCGCATGTGTTGGATCATTCGGTTCCCTTCAAAATGGTTGAGCTGAGTGGTGCTAATATTAGCGTCATGTTCGTGAACGGGCGCTGTCAGTTGAGACTGGTCATCTCTTAGCTGCCAGTTGCTATTTTAATATCTATATTTAGTTTTTATTTTTACTGTATTTACATTGTTCTCACATGATAACGACAAGAAACATGTAACAGAGATATTTGTAATTACAAAACATGATTGAAAAGAGTGTCCATGGAGTTTCTTGCACATTCTTCTCCATAGAGATCTACGCTTTGGAATGTGCAATTAGCATCATTTTTTTTTCTGACTGACTGACTTCTTGACATTTCAAAAGTGCCTGTAAATGGTTTATTTGAAATAAATGCTTTTGAATCTTTGAATCTTTGACTCCTATATTACTATAAAGTGATAGCCAAACGTCATGAATTTTATTGTTTTTATTTTCAATTACGTACACGTTATATAACAAAATAATTTAAACATCTTTTGTGATTTTTCAGAGTAGAGCAATTCAATATTACCATTGGCTGCCTCTAAATATTACAAAAACGTAAATTGCAGTAATACGATTATATAAGTGGTGACAAGATTGCAGAAACGTAATAATGTTGCGGCGTCCACAACAAACAATCCACACGCACTGAGCTTCTCGAAATCCACTTGGATTATACGAACCATATTCTTCCATATCTTTTTCGATGGCACTAAAATTAAAAAAAAAAATGGTTGAAGACAAGGTTCTTGACTACTACCACCAATTTATAGGTAAAAAATTGTTCGTTGACATGGAGTTTTAAAATTTTATGATATAAAATCAATGGTTGCCTTGTTGAAAGGACTTGCTATTATTTTAGCAATAGTTAATTTGGCGTTAATGGGTGAAGAGGAAGAGGGAGGCCAAAGTTGTGCGAAGAGTGAAAACACTAAAAGGATCAAAATAACTTCAATTTCGGAAGTCGGTGTTAAATAAAAAACAAACAATGCTGTGAAGCACCGACTTCCGAAATTAAAGTAATTTTGATCCTTTGTATTTTTTTTTAGTGAAGTCGGTTATTTTTTTTCTGTAAAAAGTTTTTAAGAACTTTATTTAAGTAGAATTAACTTACAGTTTTGAGATGACTTCAAAATCACGTTGGAATGCGCTTTTGTGATTTCTCTGTAAAATTCTTCGCAAGCAACACACAATTGTGTTTCTACAAAGAAAGCTTTTGATAAAAGCAGCAACATACCAACAGCATGGCTTATTATCTGGTGACCTTGATTGTCCTAAAAGTATTTGGTAAAAATATCATATTCATCTAATAACATATAAAAGTATAAAAATGAGTAAGTAGTCCTCTCGCATCGGTAACAGAGTCCAAGCTACTGGTGGTCAAGGCCAAAGATAGAGAAATATCGTATTAACTCAAGCCTTATCCATGGGTACTGCTTTTTGGATTAAGCCTTTGATAGAACTGCTCAACGAGAGTTATTAAGCCATTGGTCATCACAGTTGTCGGTATAATACCGACAACATGTCGACATGTGTGAGGCGGCTCAAACATGTCGACAACCCCGCAAGTCATGTCCAAGATACTTAGTTTGCTAATTTTTCTCAGCTTTCACGATATTCTCGTACTGTGAACCTCTATATTAACAATCATTATGCCAGCCAGGGTGTCACATTCTGTTTAAGTCAATTTGAATGTGGCAAAAGAGTACATTAACATTTAAATAATCCAACCGATGAAAACGTTACCCTGTTGAGTAATGGCATTCAATGGAAGCAGCGAGGTTGCGTGGTTGGTATCTACAACCTTTATAAGAAAGTGTCAAAATAGAATGTATATCCATATGGCTATCAATTTTCGCTCTCATGATGAATGTAAAAAACTGCTGGGCCGTAAAAAAGATGGATGAAAAAAGAATGCATGTAGCGGAGATGAGAATGTTGAGATGAATGTGTGGTGTGACGAGAATAGATAAAGTGAGAAATTAGTATATTAGATGATCTTTGAAAGTGGCGCCAGTGACTGATAAGTTAAAAGGAAATTGTTTGTCTTGGCATGGTCATGTGAAGAGGAAGGATGAAATGCATGTTACTAAAAGAAGTTCTGAGTATACATGTAGATTGCTGGAGAGGGAGAGGGAGACTAAAGAAAAGATTGATTGATTGTGTCAGGAGTTATATGAAAGAAAAGGGATACCTAGTGTGACTGGTGACAGGACCGAATGGAAGAAAAAAACGTGATTTGTTGACCCCAAGTAATATGGGACAAGGGCAGGAAGAAGAAGGTGATGAATGTAAAAATTTTATAGACTGTCACCACGTGGTCGGTTTTTAATTTCTAGGCTCTGCCTAATATATTCAGTTGGTGAGTTATTCCTGTGTCAGGAACTAGGGCAGCAACTTTGACTAGAAGACAGACTATTGGACAATGCAAGATAAAAATAGAGAGTTCACCAGCGTTTGTACATGCATTTATGCACTATAATATGACTAAAAAGTGCTAACTAGTGAAATTATGACTCACATTATATGAGAACGAAATACCAATACGAATAAAGCAGATAGCGTAATAAGTATAAAAGTACAAACATAAAAGTTTGATAAATACTTACAAAATGCGCTGCTGACCATAATATTAAAATTTCAGTGTAAAACAAAGATTGTATAAAGGTTGTAATGTAGTGACTGACAATCTATAAGAAAACATTATCAAAAATTAGATAGATAGTTTGGCTGCAAATGTAAAGACTACCCCATAAACTATTCTTTACCACTGATATCTCTTAGAAACCAAAATAAGCAGTGTTTATCAGTACTATAACGTCGTTGAAACAATAACGTTTGACGAGTTCCAGAGAAATGATGTTTAGATACTGTAACGAAATGTATCACAAAATATTAGAGTAGTTAGAAAACAAATATTCAAGCAAAAGATTTGATAGAACCGGGTAAAAATGCACAGAGATATTTTAACTATAATAAACTCATTCGTCAAGCTAACATATACAAATTAAACAGTAAAATACAAAAGAAAAAATTACAATAAATCCAGTTGAGATTCTCATAAGATCCCAAGCTTCGGTAACAGATTGTAATGCATTATTCATTTCTTCCAGTGGTATTTCATTATCCATTGTAATTTCATCATCATTAGCGTTTTCAAACTTTGTACTTTTTACAATCGAGGTCCAGATTCTAGTTTGGTAAGCCAACATTTTAACTGTTATGGTGACGTGAACTAGCTCAATATCTAAGAGAGCAGATATTGATATAAAAATACCTCTCATGAAATGCCAGTTCATGTCATATATGAGTTTGAAAAATGTAAGGAGACCACAGTTTGATACGATGAAAATAATTGAAACCCATGTGGTAATTCTCAGTTTTTTCATATCTTTTCTACAGTCCAGGTTTCTGTTAATCTCGTTTAATATTGATAGTAAATGTACACTTTTACCACTAAAGTATAAATTGAAGATACACACAACTGTGAAATTTAAAGCATATTCGAAATAAACAAAATAGTAGGCCCATTTCATTGACTGACCAAAATCGGTGCCTGTCATGACCAAACCGTAAAAACAAATCATTAGACAGTTACTAAATATTGCACATGTAATGTTTTTTCTTGTTATGATTTCCACAAAATTATCATAGATGTTATATTTTCGCACACATAAGATAGTATTAATGTAGTAAAATGGATAAAACACGTCTAGAAAGTCGTTATTTAAAAATACTTTACTCGTAGACTTCATATTTTCTTTAAAAAAAATACACAAGTATTCAGACGTCTGACTTCAGACCAGCGAGTTCTTAAAAAAGCAATTACGTCAATATTGGTTGTTTTGTCAACCAATAACATTATGACTGATGTAGCAAGACTAATATCGTAAGAGCAATTTTAAAAGTAAGTACTTAGCATGAAGCCCAGCTGTGTACTGTTTAATTACATGAGTTTTGCCATGTTTACATTTCTTTTTCTTTAGAAACGTTGCCTCTCACTAGGAATTCCTATAATATTATTATTTTTGTATGTAATTACATACTCCTGTATCATGGTTGCATTCACAAACACAAAACACCCAGCCCCGAAACCCCTGTAAGTATTTATAGGCTATACAAACATTTATTCCATGCGGGCATCAAAACCATGACACGTAGCACTGCCGTCAATTTGTCATCCATTGTGCTAACCTGATCAACAAACAACTAGGATATATTATTTACGAGTCGTGCAGAAATTCTTTCTCTTCCTGCATAGCTTTTGTCTAATTCAGAATCAGTTTCTAATTTAACTGCAAGCTAAATCATGAAAAAGTTTCCAAGCTGATTTCTCCAATCCAGCTACTGGCAGCTCTTAATAATACACTAATATTATAAATTTTAAAGTTTCTATATTTGTTACTTTTTCACGCTTGACAGGTTGAACGGAATTCGACGATACTTGGTATACGACTAGACCATGTCCTAGAATAGCACACAGGATACTTTTATCCTAAGAATAATTATGTTTCCTTTGAATGATTTTCTACTATCACTCGAGCTAAGCTATTAGTAATGCATATTTCTTTATTTATTAGCCTGTTCTGACCCATTCCTGGACAAAGGCCTCCCTCCATTCCTTCCATCTTACATCGGCCCACGCTTCCCCTTCCTGCCATCTCCTTCATGGTCTGCCGCGACCCCGTCGCACTGTTTCAGGGCACCAAGTGTATGCTACTTTGACCCACATATTTCTTAGTAAGTCTAAACTTACAAGCTCTTCATCGTCATCACTATTTCATGGAAAAGACGTTTACTGCTGGACATAATTTACTCCCAAACTTTACAACATCGACCATTCCTGTGTTACTTAAATCTAATTCTGTGGGATCTCTTATCAGGTCTTTGGTTCACCTTTTGTGAGTACTGTGACCTATGCGGAGCTACATACTTAGCTATTTTACTAATTAGTAACCGTTTCGATAGCATGTATTTTTTGTTTTCGTATTTGTCAATTACTGAAAATACGAGTTAGTTACGAAATTATCAGTCAAGGAAGAAATTTGTAATAACACAGATGGATTATTGCTGCACCACATAGACAAGCCTGAGTATGAGTACCACCTTTGGGATCTTTATAGGCTGCTTAGTAAGTTTAAAAAAAAAAACAAGGATTCATTTACACTGATACATTTAATTATACTTTAAATAACAAACTTTTAAAATCAACTTTTTCAATTACTTTATTATAAACTAGCTTTTGCCCGCGACGTTGTTCGCATAAAAATTGGGAATATTTGAAAAGTGCAAGTACATTAGAAGGCTGTTTAAGATACATCACACTATTACCATTTGCCCTACTGAACCAGTCAAAACTGTGGCACTGAACACGTTATAGCGAAGAAATTTTACTCCGACTCTGGTTCCCCTAGTTTTTGGAGTAAAATGATTGTTGTAACCATTTTAATTTGAGCGATTATGGGAGAAGGCCTCTCGGAGTTCGTGAATTCAGGAATTCTTGAAAATGGATTCAACGAAGTGACCTGATGATGATGATAGAGCTGGGAGATAGGCATCGGTACTCTGTAATTAATCAATGTATCCTAGCCGTGTTTCAATACTCAATACTTTATTGCATTCCATATTATGTACATAGGTGGTATAAAATATAGTCAAGATCAATATGGACCCTGTCGGGCACAACAAAGTTAGGAGAGAGGATGAAGGCCAAGTAACAATTCATGGAATTAATTATTTTAGGTAGATCTAATAGATGTATATTATTATGTATGTGTAATAAGTATTGGTAGATTGTGTCCGATTATTTAATTTTTGTTTTTGTCATCTTTATTATTAAATTATGTATGTATATATTTAAATTAGATTGTATATGCATTATTATTATTATGTCTATTGTATAAGTAATTGTAAATTATGTCAAATATTTTATTTATTTTTATCGTCATTATTAGTAAATTGTTATTATTAAAATTAATTTATTTATGTATATTATTATTATGTTTGTATAAATAAGTTAGGTAAATTTTGTCAGGTATTTTTAATTATTTTTATTGTCGTCATTATTAAATTATATATTCATTTAAGTCAATTATGTATATTTATTATTATTATGTCCGTGTGTAAGAATTTATAAATTATGTCAGGTACTTTTATTTATTTTTCATCGTCATTATTATTAAATTATTTTATTATTTATCTGGGAATTTATATTTCATTAAATTTTCTATGTTTCATACTATATTATATTAACTATATTTAATAAATGTCATTACAGAATCTTTGGTGAATAATAATATAGAAAAAGAAAAATATTATTTTCCGATCGACTTATCATCTAAAAATTCCTTTACTGAGTAGTATGACTTAGCTTCTAGAAATTCTTTCAATTCTTTCTTCGTTTGGACTTGGTTCTCACCGAGCATTGTCAGTTTGAGAAGTTCCTGCACCGGATTCATGTGGAAGTAGCGCTCGGGTGCCACCACTGTGTGGGCCGCCCGGAGGACACCGTAGCGGTGTGCCCCACTTGGGCAGAGCACTGCCCTGTCCTCGTGGCGGCAACGATCACTCGCACCAGGCCTTGGTACAGGGCATTATCCGAAGCGAGGAGGAATGGCAGGCAGTCGCTTCCTTCTGCAAAGCAGTAAAGCAAAGGAGGCGGCGTACGCGCGAGGTAACGGCCCTCACGCCCCAGCCACCGGGACCCCGATTCCGATTTCCAGCCACCGTAGGCACGGGCTATGGGTAGCTCGCCATCCAACCGTTCGGTAACCGAGCCATTCAAATTACAATCATCAAGTATTATAGAAAATTGTATTGCAGCAGAACAACATTATAATTAGTGAAAACTCCAATTAAACTTATTGGTAACGTAGCGCCTACATAAAATAAGCCACAAGCGCTCATCTTACTGAATGTTCGATTTATATGTTGTATATTCTTGAAAAGTTGTTCTTGACTGCCTGTAAAGAAATATACTTTAGTTTGATTTATAGAATATTCATAGTCAATGCATAAAAAGAAAAATGGTCTGATTGACTTATGAACGCACAGCCAAAACTACTGGGACTAGGAATATGAAACTTTACATAAGGCTTTCTTTTATGACTTTGGCGAGCACTAACAAGGGGTTTCTGGAAATTCAACATTTACGGCGTTGAAAAGGGGAAATTCATTTGTATGCAAAATCTCATACCATGTGCCAATATACTTAAAATTTTGTACAAATAGTATCAGTAAATATAAAGGTTACCAGAATTTACTACCCCAGTATATCATTATTTTTTAACTCAGAAATCTTATTTACATTTAAAAAATACTTAACTAACCATAATTACAACATAATAAAAACCCTACACTAATTACAACTAACTAAAATCAAACTAAAATATGGTGTAAAAAAACTCTTCCACAACGCTGTAGACTGGTAATGTGCTCAAAAGACTGGCGGCATTGCCACACTGTATGGCAATGCTTATCCTCTGTCCGAGGTAAAAGCCAGCCCTTGGGTAACGCCAAGTGTCAACTAGACGTTTTGACAGATCTTTATCCAGCTTGTGAGCACTCGGACCCCACGATCCGAGAGTTTCAACCCAAAATAGCTCGAAAATATAAGTTTCAACAAGGTTATTATATTTCCGTCGCTTGAGGTTCTCCGCAGCTGCAGCGGCAGCACCAGCACAACACGACGAGTTAGAAAGATGGGAAGGTGCAAAAGTATTGACACAAGTAGCTTCCTATACTAAAAGCCTACCCATCTTCCATGGGAATAACGACATGCCGTTCGGTCTCTTGCCATCGTCGCGTGCCAGGTCATGGGGTTTCAATATGGCTGGAACGCCGACGAAGACAACACGAGCACGTTTGATGATGTCGTTTATATTCGCGTGTCGTGCTATGCGACCCGCACTTCGGCTGCATGGCAGACCGTGGCGTCCGAGGCTTTTGACGACTTCGCCACAATGGCAGCGATGAGGAGAACAACAGGAAGCGCCTAGACGTAAGGAAGCAGCGAGGCGGAAAGTATTATCACCGAGCAAGGTGTGGGCACCTAGGTTCGACTACGGTAATGCGTGAAGCCAGAGACTCGATTCCCATTCTCCCACAGCCAGCAGGCGCGCACGCTCCGCAGGAGCAGTAGATGTTTCAATCAGGTTTTCCTGAACTATTTTGCAGAGTGGCTCATCCCACCATCTTTGGGATGATGATTCGTCGGGCGGATAAGAATTCGGGCAAGTGAGTCTCCAGGTATCTATAGCCTCGATAAAGCACAGCACATTGAAATCAATCAGTGAGTTACAAAATAAATGTGACAAATAAAAAATCTCAAAATAAAAAAAATATAAACAATAATCTTTTAACTCTTAATAATATTACTGAGAGTTAGAAGATTATTTTAATGATTTAAATAAGTTTCAATATTAATAATAATAATATTCCACTACTATCACACAACGCCGTCTAGTCCCAAGCTAAGCAGAGCTTGTGTTATGGGTACTAGACAACTGATAAACATACTTATATATTTCTAAATACATACATGTATAGATAAATTACACCCAGACACAAAACAAATGATCGTGCTCATCACACAAATATTTGTCCTGGGTGGAAATCGAACCCATGACCTCCGGCATAGCAGTCAGGGCCACTAACCACTAAACCAACAGGCCAGTCAAATAATTGTATAGAACGGTAAAATATGTTGATTACTGAACTTGGTGTTCCGAACTATCGCACAAACTCGAAAAAATACACAATACGCATTCACCAATGATCTTCAAAAAGAATACTACGCAGCCAACTGTTCAAAGTTCATGTATATTGACCACTTTTGTACAAAGAATCTTACTTGGACAGTTCTTCTTTTTCATAAGCTGTATACACGCCGATTCAGCTTCTTCAACAGTTATGTAGAACTTCTCACAGTGAACACAGTATATAGTAAGTAACATTACATCCTTTGTTAACCATATTACGGTTATAATACAGTGATACAACGGCTATAAAGTGAAAATAAAAGTTAGAGGTTAAAAGAAAAGAGTTATACCAAAACATTTATTAAGGAAAACTTCACGTGCACACTAATAAAGATCCACTAACTTTAGATCCTGTACGTACTCGCAGCGTATAAAGCATTAAATGGTAAAGGACTAGATTCCGATATAGTACACTAAATGTAAGATATAAAACCTGTGAAAGACAAAACATTGTTTTAAATGTAAAAATAGTGTAGTAGGAAGTTTTAATTTTAAAAATTAGATTAATTATTGATATGATAGTTGATATAACCGCTGGCATGCCAAAAACCTCGTGAAAACCAACAAAGATAAGCAGAGTAATTATATTAACTAGCCTTGCGTGGTCCGAAGACCAAGCGTGGCAAATACACATATAGAATGTAGAGGCAGTGATTATCCATACCGATAGTCATGTCAGCCGCTTTAAACTGACAGCTTAATAACCTCTATTCATGACCAATATTATTTGAAACCAAACCAGTTGAAAATTCCCGAGTTTTATGAGGTACCCGTAGCATGGCGCCCAGCCCACGCACACTCAGTCGCCGGGCCACCAACATCCCTACTACTACTCAACTAAACCCGACAGGTTCATAAATGTAAATCCATTCCCCCCAATAATCCAACTAAATACTACATTAAATCTACGATAGTCCAAATAGAAACCGCTTTCATGTGCTGCAATGAAGCAGCTTTCATCAAATATTTACATTGTAGTAGTAATAAATATTGACATTGTAGTAGTTATTAAATACTGACATTGTATTAGTAATAAATATTGACATTGTAGTAGTTATTGAATATTGACATTGTATTAGTAGTAAATATTGACATTTTAGTAGTAATAAATATTGACATTGTAGTAGTTATTAAATATTGACATTGTATTAGTAATAAATATTGACATTTTATGAATATCTTTTGACATTATGATAAAATTGTTCAATATTTTTTTTTGTTTGCATATTTACATTATATAAAATAGTTAACATTGAAATTATTAGTCATTATTAATTATGTATGCAAAAAAAAAATAACGTAATCCATAAAATTACTCATATTCATTTAAAACTGCCACTATTATTATTATTTTTTAAATTTTACTTAATATCGCATGAATTATAATTATGTGAATTTGCAAATTAGATACTCATTTAATATTTCTAATAGGCAAAGGTAGTATATGTGATTCCGTCTAATATTAAGATCTTCATATACTATGTACTCAGAAATAAACGATTCTATCTATGTGCAATTTCGAAAAGTGAAAGTAAATCATGCTCGACACTTCAAGAATAGTAGCGCGATCAGTTCATGTCATGTCTGACAGATTGTCATGCGATCGAGAATCTTCGCGGAAAAGTAAGTACCCACAATACAAAGAGGCAGTCCAGCTGGCGTTGCTTCTAAAGGCAGCTGATAAGCATACGAAGATGGTTGGAACCATAACGATGGTGGCGGGCTCAGCAAAGCTGCGTAGCAAAGGCGAAGCGTAAGCTTTCAAAGACCGCGCGAGGTTTTGCAAGCCTAGCCAATATTGGTTAAAAGAATACAAATACATAGTTATGATCGGTGCGGTTAAGGCGTATGTGAAAGACCACAGAAGCGAAATTATGGGAAAAAACAAAATAATTAAAAAAAAAATGCAATATCAAACTTACCAAGGCAGGATAAATTTTCTTATACAGATCGTACGCTTTTAATATTTTTTTGTATTTTTGAAACAATTTTTGGCAATGTTCATCATTTTCATGTTCATTGTTGATCGTTACAATTTCATTTATCCACTCATCGAGATATTTCTTCAACAATATAATTATTCGAGTGGAAATAATTAAATTTACATCCAACGTTGTGTACATGACATCACAAATACCATCGAGTACCATATCAATTGTGTAATCGTAAAAGGATGACGAATAATATATAACAGAAATGAAAATATTGATAAATATTATTGGTGTAGTTGTAATCCAATTCCAATAAATAAAACTTCCGATTCTTTTACTAAAATCGATATTTTTGTGTACAGCTTGGATCTTCAAAATAAGAAAGACGTAGTTGTTCTTATGCACGAAGTCTAGAATAAACACCGTGGTGAATCCGATGAAATAGGTGAGAAAGTAGCCTACAGAAAAGAGTTTCAATAGACGACTTTCCAAACTTTCCATGTACTTATCCGTAATGTCTGCAGTAATCATGCGATAGATACATATTGAATTAACACATAAAACACCGAAGAAAGCAAGTATTTGATATTTTCGCCCTCTTCGATAAATGTAACTATTACGAACATTAAATTTTGAAACCAAAAGCAGACTTAACACAAAGTTAAAAGAATAGGCCAATCTTGCGACTTCATCTTTCAGTCGTTTTCTGATTAACACTTTGGTTGAAATATTTGGAAAGATTTTTTGTTTTAAAAACCTCATTTTCCGTATATAAAACATTTTAACCGTTTTTTTTCCTAAATGGCTAATGCTTGATCCGGTGACAATAATATAAAACGAGTAGTAACAAGGTAACAGAGAAATTAATAGTATTGAAAGGTATTGTAAGTAGGTTGTAAGATGTATAAATATTTTTATTGTGAGGTGACAGTTTATTTGGAAGAAAAGTAATAAATTAAATTAATTAATGATTTTTGAATTGCTAGTGCTACTCTAGTTCTTGTTTAGCTGACGAATAAATTGACTAGTGTTTTCTTAAAAAGCAATTTGCTTAATAATTATCATTTATCATTTACCCATGATACTGGCACAAATATCATTTATACTGGTACACATATCATTTATACAGGCACACATATCGTAAAAAATTTTTTTTTGGTAGCCACACCATTTTCAACTACTATTTATAACGTGTAATAATAGGGGCTAAAGTATGAAATTGCCGTTTTTTAAAACGGGTTGCTTTGAAGTGTTAAAAATCTTTGGATTGACTTGGAATTATAACATTAAATGGGCAAAGACGTACAGCGGTACGATGCCCAGTGTAGCCAATTTAGAGGAGTTGGATCAAAGTGGCGGTTCTAACGTATGCACACCAGCCGGACCCGCGCTGGTATTGACGTATCGGGAGACTAGTCGCGGAGGGTAGCGGAATCCGATGCATGGTGCATCGCTGGCCGACCGCAGTTAGTTGGGGGCCCAAGTTGCTGGGCTGTCGGTTTTCTATTGATTATATTTCGAGGAGATAACGCAACCTAGGGGTCTTTAAGTCAAGAGTGAATAGGTTATTTCTAGGCAAGCGTGGTCCATCGTCGGCCACATCATTGCTTACCATCAGGTGAGATAGTGGTCAAACACGAGCCTATAAATAAAAATAAAAAAAGGTAATGTGCTAGCCACACAAAGGCTGCCTCGTCAACTGACAAAAAATCCCCGAATGCACCATCGTGCTCATCTCATCTGGTCGCCACCAGACGCTCGGGCGTCCCCGCAGCCTCCAGTCTTTCGGGGAGTGTGCGTCGGAATTGCATAACCTAATTCCGTTAATTTTTTCGTAAATAATATAATTGACATCGATAATTGCATATTTATGTTTTTTTTTTATTTTTATTTTTTTTTAACTATTTTTTGTTAAAAAACGGCAATTTCATACTTTAACCCCTAATTTTTATTAGGTGTTAAATTATGAAATTAATATTTTTTAAAATTGGATGCTTTGAATGTTATATCTTTGGATTGACTTGGAATTATAAGTTCAAATAAACTTTATATTTAAGGTACGTTATTTTTTTTTCAAAATCAGTTATTTATTGGTTTCTTTGTTTTAGGTATTATCGCAATACTTTTATCTATTTTTGTATGAAGTACAAGGAAAAGTCGTATAATTTTGTAACATGAGTTCTACCGTGGAAACAATATTGGTGATGATAGATTTAAAACTGCTAATGAATGAGTTGTCTATTTTTGTTTCAATCACTTTCACGTGGGAAATTTTATCTCACGAATAACTTTTCTTCTCAGTCAACAAGACAAAATTTCCAAAACGAAAGCTATTAAACCAAGAGCCCAAAGTTCTTTTGTTAGAAAAAAGTCGTAGGTATACGTAATTGATATTGCTTGCCCTTTGAAATGCATATAGTCTGCGTTGGAACTCTTAATATGAAAAAAAAACACGTTTTATTATTAGCTTTCATGGTTATAAGAATTGTGATATCATAAAGCATTCAATCAATACCAAATTTCGGATAAAGAATAACGTACCGTTAATATAATTTTTTTTTTAATTCTTGATAGGTTTGCGCTTAACCGCTATCTCACCTGATGGACGATGCGGTCGACGATGGAGCGCGCTTACCTAGAAGTAAACTATTCACTCTTAAATTAAAGATTCCCGGGTTGTAGCCATCAGGAAACACAGATTCCGGCAAGGAATTCCATTTCTTAGTTGTACGCACAATGAATGCGTTCCCATAACGTTTTGTGCGTATAGGTGGGATGTCCACCATTTATCGGTGGATGCGCCACTGGTACATGGTATGCCGTACGCCTGGTGGTCCGATGATGGAACGGGCTAGGCGGAATTAGGTTATGCAATTCCGACGCACACTCCTCGAAAGACTGGAGACTGCGGGGACGCCCAAGCCTCCCCGGAGATGACCATCGGGCCTTCTCATCTGGTTGCCAACCAGCACTGTGATGCATTCCGAGCTTTTTCGGCGGGGCAGCCTTCCTTGTGTGGCTAGCACATTACTTTTATTTATTATTGATAGGCCTATTTAAAAAAAATGTCATTGTGTGACCACAGTGTGACAGAAATTATTATAAGAAAGAGCTTTTTACAGTTCATGACCTGTATACATCCATCAGCCAAATTCTCATTATTCTTTGCCACCCTAGAAGCAGAAAGCAAAACCGATCAGCTAAAGATGTATGAAGGATATGAGAAGACGCGCCCCAGATGTTTGACGGTGAAGTAAATTAATGGATCTATATTTCATATAAATCATAGGATTTATAGAAATCTACTCTTGGGTTTCTTTCTTGCGATTAAAAATGTACAGGGCGTTAAAAATATGTTTTGAAAATTCATTACAATTTTTATTTAATCACTGTATTTATTTCACATAAAATTGAATTGCAGTAATAAAATGACATAATGAGCAATAAGTCCCATTAATTGTATAGGAAGCGTAGCATCTATAGAAAATAGTCCACACGCAGTCATTTTATTGAACGACGATCGATTTTCATGCAGCACGCTTTTGCAAAGACGTTTTTGACTCTCTGAAAGATAATAATAATAATGTTTTAATAATAATATAATAATAATAATAATGTTTATTTTACCCAAAAAGATTGTACAAAAGACACTTAAAATTTAGTATAAGCTATTATAAATACAATACAGTATAAGTGCATCTGTAACCGAACTAGGTAAAAACCAGTATCTCGGTATACAGCGCCAAACCTCTCGGAAAATTATTTGCATACAAAAATTAAGCTAACGAGTACAGCATAAGATAAGATAATGTACCAATATTAATTGGATAACGGCAAAAAGCACGATTAGGAAAAAATCAGGTGCGAGGTGCGAGGCAAGGTAGTGTCATAGTTGTTTTAAGGTTGGAAATCATCTAATGACTTCTGCTCTAAAGCAGAGTGGGACTGTTACACCCGTATTTGTAAACAAGACAATTAAAAGTAAGACAAAGTAAAAGTAATTGCTTATGTAAAAGTAACTACTTAAGTTACGATTTGTGTTCTATAGTTAAGAAATTACTTGAAGTTAGAACTGTCAAAAGTTCATTCATAGAATTCTCAACCAAGTGTTAATAGTCACCATTTTCTTTACAGTACGGCCGATGTATCTTGGCGAGCCCAAACTTTGCGCAAAAGGCTGCGCACGAACGTTTTTTAAGAACCAAATGATGGCATGATGCGACGTGCGTGGGTCTAGGCTAGAGATTGACTCTGTGTAAACATAATTGACCCTTTATTCATTGAATCAATATCTCAATTGATCTGGAATTTATTAATTTTGGTTTATATTAGATATTGAACGAAATAGATTTACAAACATAGTGAATGTTATTGTTAGTAAAAGAGATTTCGACTATAATGAAAAAAAAACTAATAAAATTTTATTTTCTTGAATGATTTAGTTAAATATAATAATAATATTTTTTAATATATTTAGTTAAATATAATAATATTATTTGACTGGCCTATTGGTCTAGTGGTTAGTGGCCCTGACTGCTATGCCGGAGGTTGTGGGTTCGATTCCCACCCGGGACAAATGTTTGTGTGATGAGCACGATCATTTGTTCTGTGTCTGGGTGTAATTTATCTATGTTATTATGTATGTATTTAGAATTATATAAGTATGTTTATCAGTTGTCTAGTACCCGTAACACAAACTCTGCTTAGCTTAGGACTAGACGAAGTTGTGTGATAGTTGTGGAATATTATTATTATATTTATATAATAATTAATTAACAAGACATACACATTTGGTACACAATATCTGTTAGTAATTCTTATATCTACGTTAGTTCATCAATTAAACTAAAATTATTATAACAAACAATGTTACCTGTCCCACGTCTGATTGAAGGGTGCATGCAAGGCCTGCCAGTGCTATATAAAGGGACCCAACCAACCTAGTGGCAATTACGGCAAGAAGACTGTTGCTGCTGCCCCGCACTCTACTCGCTAACTATGTCGCCCTCTTGCGCATGCAGGTGTAAAAGCAGTCAGTGCGTGCCTTTGCGAACATTTCCGACGTGCTGCAGAAGCGAAGCAGCCGCAGCAGTGCCCTCAATGCGTTAATACATTGCACACGGAGCGCGTTGTAAGATTTCTGCATTTATGAAACCCACAGGCCGCACGTATAAAAATATGTACAATAGGTTCGAAACAAAGTGATTTTGACTTCCTTGGAGCTATGTGCAAACCCTCCTTTCTCGCTCAATATAAGCGTTGTCTCTGAGGTCGGACGTCAGAATATGGCATAGATATTTAAACCTCGATACTAGCTCCAAGGACACCCCGCACGACTTCACAGGTGGAATTCCCGTCGGACATTTGGACCCAGCTTTAAAGACCATAAGTTCGCTCTTTATCTTTAATATCAGTTATTTATAAACGACTATTAAAATAACGACTGTTTGAGAATATTTTAAACCTCCATAGAAAACTGAATATACTCGTAAATATACTTTTATAACTTAATTTAAATCGATTTAAAAAAAAAAACGCTAAAACGACACCCTCAGACACGTGTACTGGATATCTCTCTTCGGTAACTTTGTAAAGCTTCGTACTTATTCGGCAATGTTCGGTACGCAGTAATATGTCTCACTTACAAGTTAGTATTATTTTTGTGTAGCTGAGCACAATCAAAACAGAGACAGTGAGACGAATAACAAAACAAAAGTGACAAAAGTTTTCGTTGGTTTTTATTATTATATTGTTAAGTTTTAGATTTATTTCTTTAATTGATAAGTTATTTTTGTAGCTTTCTATCTCAAAGTGTTTTAATATTTATTTTATTTGTACTTGGTCCCTGTATTAGTAATTTTTTATTCGTATTTTTGTTTTGAAAAAATAATGTCTATAACAGTTTTTTTACGAGTGTCCATGCGCTAAAAAAATATAGTTCGCAGAGCCTATGTTCAGGCTCGCCAAGTTACGTGGGTCGTACTGTAAGCATTACTTTGAGATTTTTGGATAAAAATTAAAACTTTGTATAGCTATGTAAAGAGGTTTTGGCTGTTGTAGAAAATATAGATTATAATCTATTAAATGAGATAGGAGTTGCTGAACCTAGAATACATATGAGCCACATTGTTAATGGCTGATTTTATTAAGTTTCCTGCAAATTTTATTAATTTCAATAAATTTGTATAGTTTAAATATAAAACGAGTAAACACAAAAGAAAGAAGACATTTGACCGAGGTTGGACGAGGAATATGAGGAGGAATGATTTCATGAAAACAGAAGCGCAATTTAGGACATAAAAACTCTAATTTCAAGTAATGACTTAATTCAGAAATTACTTAACAACAAGTAATTAAGTTTTTATATATACTGGTGTTAGATTTTTACTGATTAAAACCACACCCATGTTCCTTCAGTTGCCTTTTGCATTCCAGGACCACGGGTAACCTTTTCCGAACTCATGGCCCTAGTAGGCTTTGGGCATAAACACATATCTCTTTGAGGCACCTGGAACCCTACTACTACTAAGTTGGGCTCGGTCCGGATGGTCACCAGACGGCCAGACTACGAGCTACCCATTACTTGGCATCCGAGCTGATTGCGCAACCAATTGGTGGAAGAAACAAAACGAAAACGAAAACGGACATCAGGTGAGTAACTCTCTATAGAGCTGTATACGTTTTGTTAGTAGCGGCGACTGGTCGCGCCGCCATGGTGAAATATAGCCCTAACAGTTGACTTTGAAAATATTCTTACTGGGGTAGTTTCTGTACTTCATAAGCTGCATACATGCTGTTTCTGCGTCTTCAACTGACATATAGAACTTCTTACAGCATAAACAATGGATGAATACTAGGATTATATTATTCGTCAGCGATATAAAAGACGTAAAAAGACAAAGCCAAGTCTGAAATTAAAAAGAATTGTTGTTCATTAGTATTTCTTCTACTTAAATACTACGGAACCAACTTGTAGATTAGCTCGCAACCACTATTAATAAAATAATGACGTAATTTTTTAATTACTGTATATTTTATTTCTTTTAAAATTTTATAAGACTTGTTTTCTATTCTTAGCTATTACAAAAATTATTACAAATCATTCTCTCTCATTATTACAGATCATCATCATCATTTCAGCCGAGAGACGTCTACTGCTGGACATAGGCCTCCCCCAAGTGTCGCCACAATGAACGGTCCTGTGCGTCTCGCATCCATCAGACTCCCGCAACCGTTACCAAGTCATCGGTCCACCTTGTAGGAGGCCTTCCAACGCTACGACTTCCGGTACATGGTCGCCATTCCAGAACCTTTCGGCCCCAACAGACATCCGTTTTGCGAGCAATGTGCCCTGCCCATTGCCATTTAAGTTTGGCGATTCTTTGTGCTATGTCGGTGACCTTGGTTCTCCTGCGGATACATTCCTGATTCGATCACGCGAGGAAACACCAACAGAGCCCTTTCCATTGCCCTTTGGGTGACTTTAAGTCTTCTGGTGAGGCCCATTGTAAGCGACCACGTTTCAGAGCCATATGCCATCACTGGCAACACGCACTGGTCTTTCGTCATGAGACACTGGTATATTGGACGAGAAGATATCGCGCACCTTCCCGAACGCTGCCCAGCCGAGTCGGATTCGACGATTGATCTCTTTCTCAAAGTTAGACCTTCCCGATTGGACCGTAAACCGAAATCTCATAATAACTTTAAAGTAATAGTGTTGTGTCTGAATGAGGAAGGCTATTCAGAATAAAAAAGAAAAGGATAATTTGAAAATAAATTCACTTACTTCATTTTCCGAGCCAACAGATTTTCTCATTGCAGCTAGTAAAATGTGGAAATACATTAGATTTCGATTAAATCCACGTAACAAGAAGTACAAAATCTGTGAAAGTAAAAAAACGTATATGTGAATATATCCTAATAATTTTAATAGAGTATCAGAAAAAAAATTAAACTCACTAATTCTTGGAACCTTGACTTATACATATTGTAAGCTTCTAAAATGTTTCGGTACAGTTTAAGCAATACGAGACAACGTTCATCATTATCTTGTTCATGTTTCAACATACAGACTTCTTTATTCCACTGGTCGAGATACTTTCTCAACAAAATTATTATTCGGATGCATATAAGTAAACGAATTTCCAAAACCATGCATATTATGCCGTAAATATTGTCAACTATATAATCAACAAGTCTGGAGTAAATGCATGACATATAATACAAAACATGTAAAATAATTTGCTCAGAGATACAAAATAATATTGAGATCCAATTAAAAATAATGAAACCCTGGACGCCTTTAAAGGCTAAACCTCTGTGTATGGTTTGGATTTTCAAAATAAATAAGACATCTTTTTTCTTATATATGAAATCCAGAATGAACAACATGGTAAACCCGATCAAATAAGTTAAAAAGACTATTGTAGCCGTGATTTTTAAGAAGTTATTTTCCAAAGGTGTCCTATTTTTATGTTCTCCTATATCAGCCGCAAAAACCCTATAAACACATATTGCATTCGTAATCATCATAAAGATGAAAGATAACATTTGATATTTTCTTCCTCTAGGATAAATATAATTATTTTTTATATGATAATTTGAAGCCAAAAACAGATCTAGTATAAAGCTGTAAGGATAAAATATTCTTTGTACTTCTTTTTCAAGTCTATTATTGAGTAACACTTTATATGAGAGCTCTGAAATGACTTCTTGTTGGTGTGAAATTTTTTTTGTATCTTCAACTTCAACTCTTCATTAATGGCATTTGTGGAAAAGACACCACAATTTTGCCAATAACACGTGCAAACTGTTAATAGACCATCAAACGCTGGAGAGTATTTAGCTTGAATTAATAGTAAAATAAATATATATCTCTAAACATTAAAGTTCAAAATAAAAGAATTTCTTCGCAGATGCAGACCGACATTATGACCAGACCACAGACTATGACTATGTAAATACTAAGTACATGAAAGAAACTCGTAAAAGTAAAACAGAGAAAAAAAAATAAAAAAAGGTAGTTACAATAGTTACAACTTAATTTTATTAATTTCAGTTTATTGACAGCTAAGTTATGACTAAGCTGACACTAGACTATTTATTGTCAAAGATAATTTGATAATTGAGGTTAGGTCGTAAATATATGTCGTACCGACTGTTGCTATGAACGTAAAATATCATCAGTAAGCTTTTAACTAATATAACAATAAAAAACTAACACTTATGAACTGTCAAGTTTTTGATCATTATCAGCCGAAAGACGTCCACTACTGGACATACCTGACTCCCTACAAGTGTCTCCAGATCAACCACTCCTATATATCTTTTTATTTCTAGCGGACTCCCGCAACCTTCACCAGGTCATATAACCACCTTGTGGGACGCCTTCCGATATGTAATCACCACTTCAGAACCTATCGCTTTTATCAGCTATCAGTGCAACGAGCAATGCACCTTAAACACAGCCACTTATATTCGGCAATTCTTCAGGTATTATAACGGAATTCTCTCATAATATTTATTTTTGATTCGACCAAATAAAAGAACTTCGAGCTTAGCTCCCTTGCCCTTTGGGTGACTTTAAATCTTCTGATGAGACTCACTGATTAATTATTAAGGTTCTGTGATCCATGTTGGTCAAAATAAATTGTATTATTAATATTGTAAGCGACCAGGTTTCAAAATCAATTGTCATCACTATCTTATCTTATCTTATCTTGATGTGGGGCTGGCCTTAAAAACCAGAGCACTTCGACCCTTCTGGATCTTTTGTGCTAGTCCCCCTCTCTTCTACTCAAACCCCAGCCTTCCGTGCACCTTCGTCATGAGTCCCAGTATGGCCTTGATGGGGCTGAGCCTATAGTCCTCTGGCCTAGGAAATGGTTGGCCCAGATACTCTAGTCTTTTGGAGCCTAGTGCTGCACAGTCGCACAGTAAGTGTAGCATATTCTCCTCTGCCTCTCCACAGATCCTGCAAGTCGGGTCGCTTGCTAGTCCCATGTTGTAGAGCTGTTTGTTGGTGGCATAATGCCCCGTGAAGGCTCCTGTGATTGTTCGGAGCTGTGTTCTGCTGTACCTCCATAATTTTTGGGTCCAGGCCTTATCTATGTCATTAAGAAATAGCTTTGCATGCTTCTGGCCTGTTGTGTTGCGCCAGTATGTGCTGTGTATTTCTAACGCAGCCCTTTTCAGTGCTTGGTTGATGATCCTTGGTGAGAGTCCTATGAAAGATTCCGGTCCTTGTAGGGGTGTCTCGGATCCTTTTCTTGCTAGAGTGTCGGCTCTTTCATTGCCTTCTACTCCTGTGTGACCTGGCACCCAGATCAATCTGACCTTGCTGCGCCTTCCTAGCCCATTCAGTATTTTAATACAGTTTAGTACGAGCCCAGAGTCCACTCTATTGCACGTGAGTGCCTTAAGTGTTGCTTGGCTGTCGCTTAAAATGTAGACAGTGTCCCCTTCGGTGCCTCTGTCTAGTATTTCCTGCGCACATGCGATTATAGCATAGGTTTCTGCTTGGAATACCGTCGCCAGTTTGCCCAAACTTAGGCTGAGATTGCAGTTGTCGCTATGTACCCCCGCTCCTGTACCGGTGTTCATTTTAGAACCATCCGTGTACCATACCTGGTTCTTCCCTTTGTGGGGTTTCATCCCACCTTTCCATTCCTCCCTACTCGGAATGTATATCTTAAACTCCTTTTTGAGATTTTGAATGTTATGTATTTTGTCACACAATGTAAAGGGGTTTTTTTTTTTTTTTTTTTTTTTTCGGTGGGAAAATCATCTTATGACATCTCCCGCCCTTGGGTGGGGCGGGAGATAGTGTCAGACTTTTACTGACTAAAAACCCACTCCTGTTCCTTCGTTGCCTTCGTCCCAGGACCCCGGGTTTCGTTTTCACACTACCCATGGCCCCAGTAGGCTTCGACCCTGCTGGGCCCCTACGATTTGCTGACATCTCCCTGAGGCGCGCGTGGAACAATACGCGCCGTCGACGACTTGGGCTCGGTCCGGACGGTTACCGGACGGTCGGACGGCGGGAATGTGTAAAGGGGTGAGATTGAGCATCGTTTCCATCGCCGCAGTTTGCGTGGTTCTAAATGCTCCTGTAATGGCCATGCAGGCAGTCCGCTGTACTTTGCTTAGGGCCTGTCTGCAAGTTGCCAGCTTGGTTCTGGTCCACCATACGATGCTCCCGTATGTGATCAGCGGTTTCACCATCATGGTGTATATCCATTTGATAACCTGGGGTCTAAGGCCCCATGTCTTCCCATAAGCAGAGCGACACATGCCAAATACTCTTAGAGCCTTGTTTGCTGTCGCTTCGGCATGGCTTTTCCACGTGAGTTTGCTGTCTAGTATTACTCCTAGATATTTTACTTCTGTGGACAACTCTAGTAAGGTGTCGTAGAGCTTTATGGCACCCATTGTTGTTAGGTCCCTCCTTCTGGTAAACGGGATGATCACCGTTTTGCTTGGGTTGATGGATAGGTGGTTGAGTTTACACCACCTTTCAACCATGTTTAATCTCTCCTGTATGATCCCCGACACAGTGTTGGGAAATTTTCCATTTACAAGTATCACGAGATCATCTGCATATCCAACCGAGTACGTTGGTCTTTTGTTCAATTCTATTAGCAGCTCGTCTATCACCAAACACCAGAGCGTTGGCGAGAGTACGCCTCCTTGCGGGCATCCTCTTGTGGCATGCGCCCTTTTGGTCTCACCTAGCAGTGTTGATTCTATAACTCTGCCCTTCAGCATGTTGTCCATCCAGTCACAAATGGTAGGGTCTATGCCATGTTTCTCTGCAGCTGTTCGTATCGTTCTAAAAGTAGTGCGATCGAACGCGCCTTCTACGTCGAGAAAGGCTGCTAGGCATATCTCTTTGCATTCTAGCGCCTTTTCGGCACGGCTTACGACCTGGTGTAGCGCAGTTTCTGTCGACTTACCAGGCTGATATGCGTTTTGCATCCTGTGAAGCGGTTGTTTTTTCAGCGCTCCCTCCCTGACATGCTTATCTACAAGCTTTTCCAGAGTTTTTAGGAAGAATGATGTCAGGCTTATAGGTCTGTATGACTTAGCGTCCTCATAGTCCGCTCTTCCTGGCTTGGGAAGAAAGATTACTTTCGCCTGTCTCCACGCCTTTGGTATGTAGCTAAAGGCGATGCATGCTCTGTATAGTCTACCCAGATGCGGTTCTAGTATGTTCCCCGCTCTTTGTAATAGGGCTGGGTACACTCCGTCTGGTCCCGGGGCCTTGTATGGCTTGAAGCTTTCCAGGGCCCACTTTATGCCATTCTGCCCTACTACCTTTTTCGCGGCGTCCCAGTCGGCTTTCGTTGTTTTTGACTTAATGTCGTCTAAGCTTAACGAGTCCGCCGTGTCGGTAGCTGCGAATGAGCCGGGAAAGTGCGTTCTGAACATTATCTCAAGGGTATCACCTCCAGACTCTGTCGGTTTGCCATTCCCATCCTTGATGGATGTCAGTGGATTCACCTTTGCGGTGGCCATAGCCTTCGACAGTCTCATGCTATCTGGAATGCTGCCAATGCTGTCGCAGTGGTCCCTCCAGGCCTTCCTTTTGGCCATGATTGTCATCACTAACTGTCATCACTAATCTACTAACACGCACTGGTCTTTCGTCTTCAGATACTGTGATAAGTTGGACAAAAGGGTGTCATGTCAGATTTGACGATTGACCTCAACCTAGAAGGTTTTACCATCTGATAAACGTCTACTGTTGCACATAGGCCTCCACCAAGTGTTGCCACAATGTCTATGTGCTATGTCGGTAACCTTGATTCTTCTGCGGATATTCTCATTCCTGATTCGATCACGCAAGGGAACTCTGAGCATAGCCTTTTCCATTGCTCTTTGGGTGACTTTTGATGAGGCCTATTATAAGCGATTGTGTTTCGGAGCCATATGTCATCACTGGCACCACGCACTGGTCATAGACTTTCGTCTTGAGACATTGTAATATGTGAGAAGAAAATCCGTTTTGAGTAGATACGTACTAAAAAACATAATAGTAGTCAAAGACTATTCCTAAATAATGCACAAAAATATATGATGTTCCATTTATTAGACACATTGTTGGGAGAGAAGACAATCATAAGATCTAATAAAGAGGGTGTACAATTTTTAAAAAAGTGAGTAGCAGAAAGGGGCAAGATTTGAAGATTGTAAGAAGAAAGTAGTGAAAGAAGTCTATAGGAGCGGTAGTCATTTTTAATTAGTCAAGTATTAAAATCGTCCATTAAAATAACGTGCTCATACATCGGGCAAGGGAATTTCGATTCCCTTGACTGCTGATTCTCAGTAATCATTACTACGACTATACGACTTTATGACTACTTCGGTAGTCAATGCGACGATTAAGGCTGTAGAGTGCAGCAGGCAGGACTATTGTGTGATGGATAGAAATTTCGACAAGCAAATATTCAGCCGACTCAGAAAATAGAGAAGGGTATGAGCTAACCACTTCGTGGGGTAGGTCAGCACGTAGGTACATAGCTACACCTCCTTCATCTTTGCCAGTCCTATCATTAAGGATCAAGATGAAGCCAGGTAGTAAATAATGAGTGGAGAGAAGAGAAGGCTTCAGAAATGATTCCGATATCAATAGGGTATCAAGGTGAGCACTGCTAAAATAAGCAAGTTTTTAGGATTATTAGAAAAAAGAGAAGAGATATTACTATCTAAAGGGAGTCGAAGAGAAGATTCACTCTCCGCTCTAGCAAAACTATTCGAAGAAAAGCATGAAAATAAAGCTGTCGTTGAGATCAGCTAGATCATTCATAATATATTAATAATAATAAAAATAACAAAATAAAATATTAACTATAACTAATAATATAATTTACTCAAAATACTAATAAAAGTATCTGATATTTAGAAAACCACCCCAATTTACGGTATATTGGCAGAAATTTTATAACTCGTATTTAAATAAGGAACACTTAAGTAAGTTGAACTTGATGTAATAAATAAATTTAATATAGATTCTAGAGTAAATTATTCATAATAACCACACCGTATTAGAGACTTGATATCAAAATATAGCGAGTATGGGGCGGTTTTGATTTAATTTAACTAGTTTATTTTATTAAATAATACTATTAATTATTTTAAAAATTAATTTAACTAAATATTTTTTCATGATAAATGGATAATGTTCAAGACAACACTCCAAACAGGTCCATTTTAGTTTCTTCCGGACGTTGGTTTGCCACTATAATACATGTTAGGCTTGGGTTCTGATTGGCGCCGTAGCCATTCAGCTACTGCTGCTGTTTTCGTAATTAAATCGTTATAAGATCTTGATCTTATAGTGTCCCAAAGTGATGTATGAGCTCATTATGAAAGTTATTGCAGGAGCAATCATTTTTCTAAAGAGCTCGGAAAGAAACAAAGTCATAGGATTTCTTATTGTCGTCTTTCAGTAATAATATAGTGGTACAAGACTTTAAAGTTTTTATTCTTCCAGTGAAGAAACTATCAAGTTCTTCCTTAAAAAACTTGATTAGAATAATGTTACACAATTCGAATGTCGCGTATCTTCATTAAGCAAGTCAAATAACAGAACACTAGCATTTATAAAAAAATCTAGTATATTTGACATAAAAAATAGTTTTACAGAAAATTGCCCTGTAGCAGAACAATAACATAATTAGTGGTAACTTTCAAGAAGAATATTGATAAATCAGCATCTATGTAGAACAGACCGCACGCCGTCATCTTAGTGAACGTTTGATTTATCTGAATAACACTTCCACAAAGCTCCTTATGACTTTCTGTAAAAATCAAAATAAAATTACAAAATAGAAGATGAAATTACGTAGTTACAATGTGCGTTTTGTGAAACTGGAGTTTCGTGATGGGTAAATAAATTATCTTAAGCAGCATTATTGTTCGCATTGACCGTCACTAGTCGGTTCTGTATGAGAAGACATTTTTTGTAATGTATCTACCTCACGCACAAGCTTCACTAAAGTTTTGCTTGCGTAAGCCGATTTGTACTTGGAACACCGTGCAACAATGTATGACTTTTACCAACTACACGTACAGTTTTCCGTGTACAAACTGGCCTGGGCAAGCAAAGCTATGATGAAGCTTGTGTGCATGGCAGGCACATAAGGATAAAGGTAGAACTACATTGGTCCCACGTAGGCTACGCACGCTAATCTGGGCGCTTCGGTCTCCATAGATTTTGTATGGGAACTAGACATTATGTATTGTAGTATAATTTAATCTGACATCATTTAATTAATAGATACATAGCATAGCATAGCATAGTCGGCCTTTTAATGTTCCCACTGTTGGGACTCAGGCCTCCTCTCTAGGAGAGGGAATGGTCCGTAATCCACCACGCGGGCCCAGTGCGGGTTGGTGGATGTCACATGTCTTTGAATTTTTGGTTCTAGGACATGCAGGTTTCCTCACGATGTTTTCCTTCACCGTTTTGAGAGCAGTGGTGATGAAATAAATTACACAAAGTAATGCGCCTGGCTGGGTTTGAACACGCGACCTACAAGTCGTAAGTCGGGGCCGTTACCACTCGGCCACCACTGCTCTCACTGCTAATAGATACTAATGTAATTTAATTCAATTTGACATAATTTATTTAATTGATTGATTTATAATAATTCCTTATTTTATTGATTCTGTTGTCTTTTTTGTACCTTATTATTATTTTTTAAATGTACAATTGATTCAAAATGTAATAAGAATGTAATAATTAGTTTATTAAATTCTGTAAGTCCTGTGCACACCTTTAAGTCAAGAATTCGCTGTGATATTGTTTACTGTTAAGGTTATTCTTTTGTAAATGTTTTTGCGAACTATTCGTTGGAGTGCCGTAACAAATAAATAAAATAATTAGACCCACGTACAACTTAGGCGTTGTCCGTGTCTGCGTCTGTCTAATACAGTACTCTTAAGAGTTGTTACATTGTCTAAGAATTTTTGATTCTGCAATATATCTATTGATATAATGACTTTAGAAATATTCTTACCTGGACACTGCTTATTCTTCATAAGCTGTATGCACACCATCTCCGCATCCTCGACGGTTACATAGAACTTCTCACAGTGGGTGCTGTATATGAATACCAGAACTGTATTCTTTGTCAGCCAAAACAGCAATACAAACATGTGAAGCATTGTCTGTAAAACATAAAATGTTATCTTAATATAAAAGTTAGTAAAATATACTAATAGATAACAACAACAAAATTGCAGAAACATTACAAAAGAGAAAACAATACAAAACTATTAAAATTAAATAAGTGTATCGATATATTGTACTTAATTTATTTATTTTATTAACCGACATCAAAAAGGAGGAGGTTCTATGTTCAGCTCAATGTATGTTTTTTTTATGTATGTTCACCGATTTTTCGGTCAATTGTGGACCGATTTTTTTTTTTTTTTTTTGCAGAAGCCTTATAAACTAACAACCTTATGATATATATAAAAAAAAACAAGAATCAAAGAATTTATTTTAAACAAACCATTTACAGACACTTTTGAATTGTCTAGAAGTCAATCAGTAAAGAAAAAAAAAACAGATGCTAATTGCACATCCAAAAGCGTAGATCTCTATGGAGAAGAATGTGCAAGAAACTCCGTAGATGCTCTTTTCAGTCATGTTTCTTGTTACTACTATTATGTGAAAACAATGTAAATAAAGTAAATAATAAACAAATTCTAAATATAGAAATTAAAATAAGCCACTCAACCAACAGCGCCCGTTCACGGACATGACGCGTATATCAACACCACTCAGCTCAAACATTTTGAAGGGAACCGAATGTCAAAGTCAAAAAGTTTTTATTTCACATAGGCCTTCATGTGCACTTATAAAACGTCAGAAGCTAGTGCACGGTTCAAAATTTGTTGTTTCCTATAGAGAAGAACTGGCAAGAAATTTCATGGTTACTCTTTTAAACAGGTGGTTGTTTACAATATTTTTATATTACAGCATTAATAGACATTACGCAAAAACAGTGTAGACCAGTCGATATTGTGCCCAAAAGTCAATAAAAATAATCATATTAAAAAAAGTGAGTCGTAATAGGAAGTAACCTAAGAATTTGCGAAGTCTACAGTGTTCTCACATTCACATTATAAAAAGGAGGCTGTATAAAATAAGCAAGAAAAATAAATAATTACAATTATCAATGACATGTCAACAACATAAATTACTAACGAATTTATGATGGTTGGCTGCTAATAATATAAAAAATATTTCATTACAAGTTAGTTAAGAGATATGTAAGTTCATTAAAATTGAAAAATGTCTGTGTGACCTTGAGTTGGCGGCATATACCGCCCACTCAAGGTCACCACACTGTTGCAGAACAAGTCGACATCAAGGTCCCTCGGTAATCTATTAAAACTATGTGCGCACTGTATTAATACTAGTATGATGCTAGTAAAAAAGTAGGATGGATTGTGTGAAAGCAGATAGACACATACTGTAATGCTGAAAGTAATGACGATAAAAAAATACTCTGAGAGTTTTTGCGAGTTTGTCTTACTTTTTTTTTTATGTAAACTTGTGCTTGACTGCGATCCCACCTGTTGGTAAGCAGTGATGGAATCGTCGATTTTGAGGCGCACTAGCTTATTAAGAGCCTATTTACTCTAGCCTTGAAGACACCCAAATTATAATTGGATGGGAAGACCTCAGCAGGCAAACGTTAACGCAGTCGGTACGTTTATGACGTTCGGCGCTTTGGTTGGCCCACTTCAATCTCTTAACTCATCAGCCCCCCTAGGAAAGGAATCGGAGGCGTGGCCTACTCGAGATGTTTGACGCAAGAGAATCGAAACGAAACGGTCGTAACTGGCTAGGGGGGCAGAGATCCAAACGCAGTAAACTTTCGATCGCGTTAACGTAAAAACAATTTGCATTCAGTGCAATGAGCCTAAATAAATTAGTGCAAAAAAAGAGAATTCATAATTTTTTCCCAATCATCTTACTGATATTGTTGTTGGGATGAACGTGGATATACGAACAAATGGGATAATGGTACGAGACTAATATTTTACTTTTATTATTGGAGAAAAATAAGCAGTGCATAATTTTGGAACACGGTGACCACAATAAATATAAATTTGTACTTACTTCGCTTTGCAATTCTGTTGATTTTTTCACCGCAGAGAATATTAAGTCGAAATAAATAAGGTTACGGTAAAATGTGCCAAACGTGAAATATAAAACCTATGAAATAGAAATATTGGTTATCAACTTATAGACAGGATACAACAGGACATAGCAGGATACAGAACTTATACCACGTATTGACGTTAGTACTCGGCTTATCAGTTTTACAAAACTTAGGGAATTGTGTTTTTTAAGTAATTGCTAATTGAGAGTGATTTCTGAATTAATCCCTCAAATAAAAATTTATTGAAAAACTTAACATATAAAAATCTCGTGTCATAGTACTTGTTATCGAACTTCTCTGAAACAGTTAGACCGATTTTTATGAATTTTTGGTAGGTCTGAGAAATAGATCGTAGGTTACGTTTACCCTCCTACCCCACCCACGATTTTAGTTTCTTTGATTTTTTTTTTAGCAGAACAGCGTACACTCAGCAGGAGTCAGCAATTACTATATATAAAAATAAAGTTCAAGTTGCACCGTAAAGTTCCAGCTAGAAAAAGTTCTTGAAACTCCTGTTTATCTGGATCTAGAATACTTAAAAAGAACACAATTTGGATCCCAAGTTTAAATTATCAATCATAAAACATTGCTTCAGCTTTTGTATAAAATGCTCCTGATAAGAGTTCCTAAATGAGGCTTAATATAAACCGTTGAGTGGTAGATATTTTATTTAGTTATGCAGTCATTGGTGGACAGGACATAGGCCTTCCATGTTGTGCCAGAACATCCAGTTCCGTGTCTTCCAAATCCGGTTGTTTCAAGCTACTTTTGTAATTACGCCAATTTATTATGCACAACGATTCGAGTTCTCCATGTAGTCACTCGTCCTATCAAATAGCTTTATAGACTCTTTAATACACTGGTGGCCCGTTACATAGGATCAAAATTACGATAATTACATACTTCGATGCTTAAAAACTCCTTTTACTTTGTCCACATTTGTACATATCTGGGTTTAGACTTACCAATACTTGAAAAATTCTCTTATACAAATTGTACGCTTTCAAGATACGTTGGTATATTCTAAGTAATTTCTGGCACTGTTCTTTGTTCTCTTGATTGTCTTTTATCAAGAACACAGCATCAATCCACAAGTCAAGATATTTTCTTAACAGGATTATTATTCGGGTGGCAATAACTAAATTTAAATCCAATACGATAAAGAAAATGTTATTAATAAAGTCCATTAACAAATCAATGATACTGGGGTAATAACATGTTGTAGAATACATAATTTGAATGAAAAGATTGAGCAGAATAGTAATTATCACTGAAATCCAAGTCCAAATAACAAAACTCTTGGTACTTTCACTAAAGTCAATACTCTTGTGTATAATTTGAATCTTTAAAATAAGTAAAACGTTATTTTCCTTATGTACAATATCCAAAATGAATATTGTTGTAAAACCAACCAAATAAGTAATAAAGTACAGAGCAGAAAAAAATGGTAGAAAGTATTTCTCCATATTTGACATATTACTGTTTATATCCCTAACATCTATGACGTCTATTCGATATATACAAAATACATTCATGAAAAACATACAACAGAATGCGAAAAGTTGACTTATTTTTGCATTTGGATAGATATGATTATTTTTAACATTATATTTTGGATTCAAAAACAGACTGAGCACAAAATTTAAAGAGTACACTATTCTTTCTATATCTTTTTGTAATCGATTATTGTGTAACACTTTGAATGAGTTTTCTGTATCGATCTTTTGGTTTTTGAATATATTTTTTACTATTAACTTGATCCTGTCCATTGTTGAATGAATATGGATATTTAGTCTACAATATTATCATAAAAAATAGATAACTTCAACGGAATATACTATCAGATCCATTAATAACTTATTGGTTGATCGTATCAAGGCTGAAGTATGAAACTGACTTATAAGAGAAAAAAATATATGTCCTGAAAGTTCCAAAAAAAACCCGTAATGGTTTACACTTATTTCTGGGTGTAAACAAGATATTATCATACAGTAGTCTAACTAATAATATAATAAATTATGATAAAATTGTTGAACTAAAAGACATTTATTGATCGTTCAAACAATAATATTTTGTGCTGTTTTTTTCCGTGGTAAAGTGTGATGATATTTTGGTAATTTGATCGTGTAACTACTTTTTAAGGTTGATTGCTAAATGTCAGCTTGATTTTTTGGTGACAAAAGAGCCGAGAAGCTCATTGGCGATGTTGCACTCATCGAGTTAAACCTCCAAAGTCTTAAGTATCGACACAGATTTTAGCCTGACGGTTTTCTATTGTTCACATTTCGGGGTATGTGCATTGCTGTTGCATATTTAATTACGCCCAGCCTGTTCTATCATCGGACTACCAGGCGTACATTAAACTTTTTAGTAACACACTTATTGTGCGTACAGCTAAGGAGTAAGATTCCCTATCGGAATCTGTGTTTCCTTATAGCTACAACTTAGTGGTTTTGAAATCAAGACTGAATAGTTATTTTATAGAAAAGCATGCTCCATCACAGATCACATCAAGCTTATCAATTCAATAATAATAGACTCCTAACCAGTTTGTCATCAATTTAATTACCTAAATTATATCAATGAGGTCGGACCGTGTCCAAGTCATCGACAGCGCGTAGTGTTCTATGCGCTCCTCATAGAGATCAGCAAACCATAGTGGTCCATCAGGGCTTATGCCCGCTATGGCCGTGAGGTTGTCTAAAAAGGAAATCCGTGCGTTCAGGGAACGCAAAGAGAACTAAAAGACAGGTGTAGTCATCAACTTGTACTTAAAGAAAGTCAATATAAATTTGACATCATAGACCGGGAACAGTCATTGGATTATTATCCACTTAAAAAAGAATGCATGCACACAGACATTATATTTTATTATACATTTATTTTTCAGTTTTATATAAATGAATATAGATGAGTGATCAGATAAAATATTTTACAATGAATTCATTTGCAATAGTACAACAACATAATGAGTCATAACTCCTATCAAACATATTGGAAAGGTAGCGTCTACATAGAACAAGCCACATGCGGTCATCTTAGTGAATGTCTGGTTTGCCCTTATCACGTTTTTGCAAAGATGTTTTTGACTTTCTGTAAAGAAATATAGCAAAATCAGATGTTCAATCCTATAAAAAAAATCACGTACTTTAAAAAAAAAACTCCCAGTATTGTAATCCTTATTATATATTCGCACCGGGTCTACCTTTTATAGCAGAACTTTTTACGTCATAATATTGTTTTGCATAACAACGGATAGCATAAACTTCATTTCGCAGAAAATCATTTCGCATACACTCAGTTGTCATACATTCAAAACTCATAATTTTGTTAGTCAGAATCATCTTTAGGCATAATGTTTATATCCATAATAATTAAAAAGCAGAACCATCATATCGCAGAAAATTCACAGTCAGAATCGTTTTTTGGCATACATTTTATATCGATAGTCATTAAAAGGCAGAACTGATTTTTTTCGCCACACACATGCAACGATAACGTTAATTGCTACCTCTTTCTGATCAGGCGTTAATGAAATCATTTATTTTTAGTTTTACAGTGGGAGGTAGTTTTTATTAGTTCCTTGTCAAATCGTTTTATTGTGTTGATCAAAACCATGCATGCAGCATGCATGTAGCATGCAAGCAGGCATGCAACATGCAGCAGGCATGCAGCATGCAAGCAGGCATGCAACATGCAGCAAGCATTGTTTCTGTCACGGCTCCGGCGCTGCGGGGTTTGGGCGGCGCCACGCGAGCTTATCGTCACAGATGGTTTTAACGCTCACCACCTGCTCCTCAGCTCGCGGGCCGCCCTACCCCTCCGCGCCTACGCGGGTTTAAATTACACTCTAGGGGTAGGGCAGACAAGACTGCGTAAAGTCGGTTTCGCAGCGATTCGTTTCTGTCACAAAATTTTGCAGCACAACGTATTGACTTTTTATGACACAAATTTAATTTAATATTGAAAATGCTACCAATACGTGCTATATTTAGAACATTCTATGTCACTTTTGCAGACCATTCGATTTTAAATACATTGCACGTAGGTTATCTAACCATTCGACACCATAAATTTACTTTATTTAAATTATCAGTTTTATTCCATATATTATAAGTTTTTGATGTTTTGAACACTAATTTTTACAAGAAGATACATCTATTTTAATTTTTGATGTTCAAATATGCACCCATACCAAATAATCGTATCTCTAAATAAATGTTGTGCTAAACAAAATTATGCATAATATTAATTATGGCAAAGGTAATTATGCGAAACAAAATTCTGCCAAGATAAAAGTATGCCATTGTAAATTCGGACACGTAAATATTCTGCCAAACAAAAGTTATGCTAAATAATTTTTATGCCTTAAAAATATTCGATTAAATAAGATTATGTCATGTGAGTTATGCCAAATAAAAATCGGAGTATCAAGATTCTGCCAAATAGAAGGAACCCATTCGCACCATACAGCTACTACTATCGTCTGCCCGATGGCCACTGACTAGTCAAATACATCATGTCAATCGTTCGGCCAATCGCTACGTCCCTCTTAAGAGGGGCGCGACAGGCGAGATCGGGGCTTCGCCCCCTGCTCACGGTTTCTGTTGGCACCCGCAACAACGGGTGCTTCGCTGGAGTGCCATGTGCCATTAGGTTGTACTCTAGCAAGTGAGTACAACTGATCCCACTACATCATGTCACTATGTTTGAGACTACGCTTATAGCTAATACGCCACACTCCCAAAACAAGGCTACTTTTTCCTTGATGAGAGTGGTGGCTTAAATAAACCTCTTCAGTTTTTGCGCGAGGTATTGAAGCCAAACTGATGTCATCATTTTCCTGCCTATATCCCGTATTACTTGGGGTCAGTGCAATACGTTTTTTTCTTCCATTCTGGTCTGTCATAAGTCACGGTATCACTAACTCCCGTTTCTTTCATATCACTCCTCATACAGTCCATCTATCTTTTATTTGGCCTCCCTCTCCATCCATTCACATGTAACCTCATAATCTTTTAGTAACATGCTTTTCATCCCTCCTCTTTACATGACCATACCTAGACAATCGATTCCGTTTCAACTTTTCAGTCCAAAGGGAATCATCTGTCTTTCAGACTGATGTACAAGTGTTTCACAAAAAATATATATATATCGGACAATGCGATTCATAAAAATCTCTTACCTGGAAGGTTCCTTTTCTGCCTAAGTTGTATACACGTTGTCTCAACTTCTTCAATAGTAATATATAACTTCTCGCAATGTATACTGGCCATAATAACAAGAGCCATATTCTTTGCCAGTAAAAACATTATTGAACAAGAAATACGTAAATACTGGAAACAAAAAAACAGTGTAGTGCAAGTTTCATAAAAAAGGAAGAAAGTTTATGTTCAAATCTCAAACTTGATTTGTTATCTGTGATTTACTTAAATGATTGATGAAAAGTTGACAATGATAATGAGATTAAGATAAGAATGTGCATTTTTTAACAGACTGTAAGAAACGAAGATTTTTTTACAAATAAAAAAGAATAGGTATGTATAAAAAAACGTATCTACCGACACTGACCGACGTCCGATGTCGTCCGTTTTATCTATAACTAGCGGTCCCGGCAGACGTTGTTCTGCCCAAAAGCGGGATTTAGTAAAAAAAAAAAATTACCCTACTCTACCCTACTCTACCCTACTCTACCCTACTCTACCCTACTCTACCCTACTCTACCCTACTCTACCCTACTCTACCCTACTCTACCCTACTCTACCCTACTCTACTCTACTCTACTCTACCCTACTCTACCCTACTCTACCCTACTCTACCCTACTCTACCCTACTCTACCCTACTCTACCCTACTCTACCCTACTCTACCCTACTCTACCCTACTCGTTAAAAAGTACCCTATGTCCGTCTCCTGGTTCTAAGCTACCTCCCCACCAATTTTCAGCCAAATCGGTTTAGCCGTTCTTGAGTTATAAACAGTGTAACTAACACGACTTTCTTTTATATATATAGATATAAAAATGAATCGCAAAATGTGTTGGTAAGCGCATAACTCAACAACGCCTGGACCAATTTGGCCAATTCTTTTTTTAAATGTTCGTTGAAGTTCAAGGATGGTTTTTACGGCGAGAAAAATTCGAATAGAGTAGGGTAGAGTAGAGTAGAGTAGGATAGAGTGGTCAGTAGACGGGAGCGAAGCCGCGGGCAAAAGCTAGTAGTTAATATAAATAAATAAATATATTTTTGACCCTTTTGAGTTCTGATACCTCAGCTAAAATTGAACAATGATTTATTCCATAGTTACTTTAAAACTTCACACTATTAAGCCTTACCTATTGGTTATGACTTTATGTAAGAAAATTGTGACAAATTTACAAACAACACTGAAAGAAACACAAATGACAACGGAATTTAGATAACGGATCCATCGAAAATTATATTTCACTTACTTCAGTTCTCATTTTCATTGTAAAACACATTAAGTCGATATAGCACAGCATACGGTAAAATGTCCCAAATGTATGATACAAAATCTATGAAAAAATAAACAATGGATTTAGATAGTAATAATGTTGACGATGACCAAAGTGTCCTACGAAGCAAAGGTGTTTAAAATATCATGAACTAAAGCGCGGAGGGGCCAGGCGGCCTATGAGTTGAGGAGCAGGTGGTTGTTGCACCGCGGCTGAGGTAGGCCGGCGAAGCCGGCCAGCAAACCGAAGCGAAGGTGTGCGTTAAACCCATCTGCGACAATAAACTCGCGAGGAACCGCCGGAGCCTCGGAGCGCCGGAGCCGTGACAGAAACCATGCCTGCTGCATGTTTTCCTGCATGCTGTATGCTTGCATGCATGCTGCATGCTGAGTGCTTGCTTGCATGCTGCATGCTGAGTGCTTGCTTGCATGCTGCATGCTTGCTTGCATGCTGCGTGCTTGCTTGCATTCTGCATGCTGAGTGCTTGCTTGCATGTTGCATGCTGCATGCTTACCTGCTTACAAAAATCACATGTTCACAATCAACTGCTTTATTGAGTACATGTATAATATATTTATTTATGTATAATAAAAAAAATATAATGCAAAATCAGATATTTTTTAATTACATATAACAAAATGATATGAACATGAATGATTGGAATTTAGGACTTATAACTTTTATTGAAAACGATTTTATGTCTTTTGTATATTATTGATTATAATATTTATGAAAAACAGATTTAGGACATATTATATTTAGGGATTTCAATTTTATAGCATGTGATAATGTGATATTAAGTTCGGGCAAGTTATCATTCGGACAAATGATGATTAGAACAAAAAAGTATGGCACTTTAAATTATGGATAAAAAAGTTAGGTGACACAATAGAGAACCTATTTAGTTACTATCTCCGTTTCACTTCAGTAGATTATAATTTACATGTTAAATATTGTATCGCGAGATAGATAATAGTCTAACGATATTTAAATTTTACGTTGATTCATTATTTGAGTAGGTCACAAAGAACTTACCACTGTCTGGAAAATTTTCAGGTACAGACTGTACGCTTTTATTATCTTTAGATAAATATTGAACAGTTGCTGACAATGTTTATCATTTTCCTCTTTATTACTCAAAGCCAGTGTATCTTTGATCCACTTTTCGATATATTTTCTAAACAATATTATAATTCGGACAGCTATGACCACATTTATATCTGATGCGATGTACATAATGTCACACAAAGTATCGCAAATAATTTCGAAAACAAATCGGTAAAAATGTGCTCTATGAAACATAGCATGTAATGAAATGTCAACACAAATAATAGTAGTTATAGAAATCCAATTCCAAATAATAAAATTGTTGAATTTGGTCTTACTAAAATTGAAGCGCCGGTGAATATTTTGGATCCTCAAAATAAGCATGACGTTGCTAACTTTATGCATTTCGTCCAAAATAAACATAATACAGAAACTGATTGCAAAAGTGAAATAGAAGAGAATAGAAATGAGAGACAAAAAGTTTTTTTTTAGTTTTGTCATTTTTTGACTTAATATATCTAAAGTGTATATTCTGTACAAACATAAAGCATTCATGAATAACAATAAGCAGAATGCAAATATTTGATATTTTCTTCCTCTAGGATAAATATGATGATTTTTGATATTGTATTTTGATGCCATAAATAATTTGAGTGCATAGTTCACGGAATATACAAATCTTTGGATATCATTTTCTAGATGATTATTGAGCAAGACTGGAGTCTTCGGAACGATTTTTTGTTTCTGGGGCATTTTTTAAAATATTTAAACTACATGATGTTTCAAGACAATTATGTCGTTACTATTGGTAAAGTTAGGTTTCGATATATTTGTGTTCGCACGTGTATATTCTAGTCGTAATGATGTTAAGAACACGATTAATTGTCCTAAATGTTAAACCATGAAATATGTGATAAAAATATTTCCGACACAGTGATAAATTGTTTGTAAGATATCATCTTTTTGAGTTTGACAACATTTCTTGGATAAACTCGCCATTAATATCCGACTAATATAATAAATGTGAAATAATTAGATGTTGATGTTTTTTTTAAGGTCCAATAATTTCTCCCGGCTGGGTTGGACAGGAGAGCATGTCATACTTTTACTGACTAAAACCATACTTGTGTCTTTCAAATGCCCTTTGCGTTCTAGGACTACGGGTTACCTTTTCAGAAAATTTCCGTGGTCCTAACGGGCATCGGCCCTGCTGGGCTGGACGGTTTTCTGACATATCTTTGAGGAGCGCGTGGATCACTATGCGCTGTCGACGACTGGGGTCAATTACCGGACTGCCGGACGGCGAGGCACCCATTGCTCGACGTCCGCAAGTCCGCGTCTATCGTGAGTCGAGGTATCGAGGTCTCGGCGCCCAGAGCGTGAGATGTTTGATCCCTCATTTGTGTTGTCTCGTCTTTCAATAGCATTACTGCTTTGCAGAAGAAGGTGACCGCCTTCCATTCCACTTTAATTTTTTCCATTATGCCTTTCATTCCATTCAATCCGGTGCGAGAGGATTTTGATGTTAATGTTGATGATCTATTTTGATGTATTTGGCAGCGAGCAGGGCACATTGCTCGCAGAACAGATGTCAATGGGACCGAAAGTTTCAGGAATGGTGACCGAGCACCGGAAGACGCAGCGTTAGAGGGCCTCCCACAAGCGAGACCGATAACCTGATGAGGCTCGCCGAAATCCAATGGATGCGAGACATATAGGACCGTTCTTTGTAACGACACTTGGGGGAGGCCTATCTCCCCCTATCCTGCCTATGTTCAGGAGTGGACATCTTTCGGCTGAAATGATAATGATGACTTAGATGTCTGTTAATTATTAATTTAAACTTTATGTACCATAGTGGTATATATGTGGACTTAATGCTTGAGGACGTAATCACTAGTTGGAGTGGAAAAGAAAACTTATGCATGCGACTAAAGTCAAAAGTCAAAGTCAAAGTCAAAAATTTTTATTTCACATAGGCCTACATGGGCACTTATAAAACGTCAGAAGCTAGTGCACGGTAAAGCCAGCTGAAGAGCATTTTCGCACGCATTTTATATTTGATAACGCTGGACACCTTCAATTTTACGTATTTAAAGAATGTGCTAGTCGAAGAATAGTCAAACGTAGACCAAATGTTAATGGCATTTAATTTTCATAATAATATAATAATAATAATATTCCACAACTATCACACAACGCCGTCTAGTCCCAAGCTAAGCAGAGCTTGTGTAATGGATTCTAGACAACTGATAAACATACTCATATATTTCTAAATACATACATATATAGATAAATTACACCCAGACACAGAACAAATGATCGTGCTCATCACACCAACATTTGTCCTGGGTGGGAATCGAACCCACGACCTCCGGCATAGTAGTCAGGCCCACTAACCACTAGACCAACAGGCCAGTCAAACTCATGTCACAGGTCAGTCATGTAACTAGTAAAGTAATTTGACAGAGATTCAATGACGTATTTTAAATAATGTGATATATCAAGCATAGAAACGAAAATCTATTAAATAAAAATATTTTGAAATTTTTACTTCACTTTTATTTACTGACTAGAAGCAGCTACTTCACTTTTATATACTGACTAAGTATATAAAAGTGAACCTAAAATTCTGCTCACATAAAATTAGAAAATGATCTGAAGGGAATATAATTCCGGGATAATAGTAGATTATGTGACTAGGGGAAAGGGGAAAGCAATGTCTTTAAATCATGGGCGCCATGTTGAATTCCGAACGAAGGTTGAAAATTTTAATTAAGATTTATTGAATTAACTCCCGAGCATTGCGAGGGAGTTAATAAAGAAACCCGAGGGAAGTGAGGAATTCAAGCCACCCAGACAAAGACAGATTTATCCCCGTGTTGGATACTCTACTTTTTACACCATCTGTGAGATAAAAGACAATTTAGTAAAACAAATGATATATAAGAGAAATATAAGTATTATTTACAAGTTAATCATTACTATCACTCAACATGTTTTGAGATTTAAAACAAACAAAATTCACTACTTTAAGATTCTAAAGTTTCACTTTTCCCTTTCACTTTTTTTTTAGAAACTCGTCAGTACACCGCCACGTTTTATTCTGTTTTTTTTTTGTTAGTGGCTAGTTTGAATTTTGAATAAACTTGATGCATTTTAGTTCACATAATGTTGACGGTTTTTGACGTTCCAAATTCAAATCTAATTATTTTCTAGGGATCGCGATTACTACATTATCTCCCTAGGAACAGAATGACTTGCTTAAGTGATGGTTGTATGATATATAAAAGGGCATTGACGAGCAGGTATTGTAAAAAATGTATTTACATGTACCTGCATCATCCTTTGGGCCATCCTAACTCTTTCAAACGTTCCCGTTGCACCTAAGCAGCATCGGTCATAGTAAACCTTATCAGTTTTGCTGACAATTCTTTGAGGTGCGCGTGGAACACACGCTCCGTCTACTCGGGCTTGATTATTAGCGGATGGCTGGATGGTGAGTTGGCCATTTGATTGCTTGTTGTCCGCAAGCTTACATTCTCGGTTGATAATTTGCATTTGGTTTATGTGTTGTTTTGTTGTGTTAGTAAGTATGTTGATTATTGGAATGAACTTCTAACATATTTTATCTACATTTTTTGTTTACAATTACATTACGTTGTTTGTACGTAAATATGTAAAAATAAAATACATTGAATTTTTTATTAGCTTTATTTTACAAAAGTAACACTAAAGGACTTAACCAACCCAACTTGCTTAAGAGCGTTCACTCGAAATTACGCGCTTTTTGAATTTTAAAAAAATGTTTTTAAAGGACCATAAATATCGGCGCACGAGCGTCGCAAATTCAGTCGCCCAACAAAATTCATCATCACGCTCGCGCGCCGAGTTTTGTGATATTTATTAAAAATCGACAAAGCTATTTTTATTCAAATTTTATATAGTAAGTTTTGAAACACATGTTCTTCTATTAGAATAAGCTATTATTATAATGATAAAATCAAGTTAAATCAGTGCAAATCATCATTTTATTTACCCATAATTTCTTAATAATTAGACAATGTTTTTATTTTAATTTTCTAAATTAGTAAACTATATCAATGAATATTTTGTTAAGGATTCTAGTTACTGTTTTGTATTTTTTGTTTATTAATTCTATTAGAACTGTAGAAGTTGTCAAGCTTCGAAATTGCCTCTGAAAGTAAAATTTCAAAAACTCTATTTACTTAAGTGAATATAGTTCACAAGTGTGCTATTAATTTAAATAAAATCCTACTTAACTATGTAGACAAGAATATTTCCTAATGTTATTAGTAAATTACATGTTTGTACAATATATCAATTATGGATATAAACGAGTTTGAAAATCATGGTTTTTTGGCCAAATAGCGCGTAATTTCGAGTGAACGCTCTTAAGGGCTTACCTCTTATTAAACTTTACAAATTATGAGATTGTCTGAGATATAACATGATTGCAATGGGAGGACAATTTGAAGCCAAAACAATATTTTTATCTTCGTTTGTATTCTTTTCACAGCTGGCAAAATATGAATCGATAAAATATTTTACAGATAATTCATTTGCAACAGTACAACGACGTAATGTGTGATTACTCCAATCAAAGATACCGGATGAGTTGCGTCTATATAGAACAGGCCACACGCAGTCATTTTGTCAGATACTTGATTTGCCCGTATGAGGTTCTTGCAAAGTTGTTTTTGACTCCCTAAAAAGAAATATATCAAAATAAGACTACAAGTTCTGATGAATATCATGATCATGTTGTTTTCATAATCAATTTTTTTACTTGGACAGTTCGTATTTTTCATAAGCTGTATGCACGCCGACTCTGCTTCCTCAACGGTTATATAAAACTTTTCACAGTATATACTTAACATCGTCGCAAGTATCATATTCTTTATTAGCAAAATCACTACCATAGTACTGTGATACCAATTCTGAAACGCGAAAACAAAAACATGAATTAAAAAAAAAGAAATGTTCAAAGAAAACAACAAGAACAAAAAGTGTACAAACTTATATACGTAGAAAAAAAGAGTGCATAAGAAATCAGAAATGTTTATTATATTATATGAAATAAAGCATTAACAGGCACTTTTCATTAGTCAATATGTCGGTCAGTCAAAAAGTGAAGCTATATTGCACGTTTCAAAACATAGATCTCTATAGAGAAGACCGTGCATGAAAATCGACGGACACTCAACAAATGCAATACAAAATATTTATGACGACCTTTCTAGCGTAATGTAGCTTTGTCGAGTAACGAAAACCAAAAAACGAATTCTAATTTCAAGAAATCTTATAACATAGTCAGTACACACTTACTCCAAGTCCCATTTTCATTGAAAATATCATTATATCGACGTAAGACAGAATAAGATAAAATGCGCCAAATGTTTGGTATAAAGCCTAAAACAATAAAATAGCTTAAGCACTCAGACGCCTCAGCGGTTATTGTTTAAAAAAGCATCGTTAAAACTTTCTACATACATTCGGGTCGATCAATTTTTTTCCAATCTTTAGAGTTTGTGTGGTGGTCCAATGCAGACCATGGCTCGCCTTTCATCTTTCGTCACATGGCATATGATGCTCTAATGAATGCGTGTGCGAACGGCATTGTCGTAGCCAAACACTGTGCTAGACAAGGTATTAACAAACAGCCTATACTAACAGATTGATGTCAGTTACAATTACCATCATGTTTTTTTTAAAGTGGAAAATCATCTAATGATTGCTTGGCGGTAAGTCCCCTCTTTGAGGAGTGGCTAGAGCGACAACACGGCGTCCTCACCGTCCGCATGACGCAGGTCCTCATCATTGTGCGGACCACCCAGAAGACACGGTGGAGCATACGGTGGAGGTGTGCCCCGCTTGGGCGGAGCACCGCCGTGTCCTCGTGGAGGCTATTGGTGGCAGCGACCTTTCGCGTCGGGCCCTGGTTCAGGCTATGGTCCGGAGCGAGGAGGAATGGCAGGCAGTCGCCTCCTTCTGCGAAGCAGTAATGCTAGCGAAGGAGGAGACTGCACGCGTGAGGGAACGAAGGTCCTCACGCCCTAGCCGCCGTAATTCCGACCCCGACTACCAGCCACGGTAGACGCGGGCTTGCGGACGTTGAGCACTGGGTAGCTCGCCGTCCGGCTGTTCTGTAACTAACCGGACCGAGCCCAGTCGTTGACAGCGCGTAGTGATCCTCGCGTTCCTCAAAGAGATGTGTGGCCCGATGCTCGCTAGCTAGGACCGCGGAGAATTTCTGAAAGGGAAACCCGTAGTCTTAAAACGCAAAGGGTAATTGAAGGATACAGGTGTGGTTTTAGTCAGTAAAAGTCTGACACGCCCTCCCGCTCCACCCAGAGCGCGAGAAGTCATTTGGATGATTTCCCAACTTAAAAAAAAAAAAAATCTAATGATTGCTCTCACTCTAGAGTGGAGTGGGCAAGCATGTCAAATTTTTACTGACTAACACTTATTGTCCGTTAGTTGCTCTTTGCGTCCTAGGACCACGAGTACCCCTTTCAGAAGTGGATCCATGGCGCCAGTAGGGTTCGGCTCTGCTGCTCTTATGGTTTTGCTGACATTAAAAATTTCTTTAAGGTGCGCGTGACTCGGGTTCGGTCCGGACGGCTGCCGGACGGCCGGACATCGAGCCACCCACTGCTCGTCGTCAGCGAGCCTACGCCTACGGTGGATGTCTGTTCTGAGAAAGAGGCGACCGCTGCCCATTTCCCCTCGCTCCGGATCATGGCCTGTTCTAGGTCCCGGCAACAGTTTAATTTTAGGGTACCGTATCTCAAAAGAAAATAAAGGATTCCTTATAAGATCACTTTGTTGTCCGTCTGTCTATCTGTCAAGACCCTATATGTCTGGAAAGCGTGGAGGTATGAAGTTGAAATTAAAACCATGTAATCAAGTCTGCGGTCCCATGAAGCTGTGAAAAAAATCTAACTTCTGAGTTGACGAAAAAAAAAGATTCGGCCATCTATGTCGCATAAAATGTATATTTCGACACTCTCAAGGGAATCAAAATTCATAGGGTACTTCCTGTTGATCTAAAATTCTGAAATTTACCATGAAGCAAGGTCTCGTAGCACAAGTATTGCAAAAAATCTAAAAACTGTAAATTTATAGTTACGTCATAAATATTTGTTTTTGCGATTCGGAAAAATCTTCGCAACTCAATTCGGGAATTAAACAGTTTTCATAATAAGTTTGAACGAAACACTCAGTGCGCGAGTCCGACTCGCACTTGGCCGGTTTTTTTTCCTATTTCTCATTACCTGCTTATCTCATGGTTGTAAGAAGGCTGTCGGCCCTGTAGACATTTTGATTTTGCTGCCTGTTGTGTCCTAGCATTATGGCTGTGCCTTCAGAGTATCATCACACTGCTATCATCATAGCATAGATATCATATCTTTCTAGTGAATTCTACGTTTAAGTGAGATATCAGCAGCTGGCTCACTAGTTATATTTTAGTAAAAATCATCAACAACTTACCAACACGTGAAAAATTTTCTTATATAAATTGTAAGCTTTTAGAATTTTCTTATATATTCCAAATAATTTAATACACTGTTCATCATTTTCGTGTTCATTTTTCATCGTCAGGATATCTTTAATCCATTTTTCAAGATATTTTCTTAACAATGTTATAATTCTGGTTGCTACGATTAAATTTATATCTGACACGATGAACATAAAGTCACAAATATTGTCACAAATAAGGTCAAAAATAGAAGAGTAATCACATGTTATATAATATCCAAATTGTAAAACTAAATTAGTACAGATAATAATGTTTATTAAGATAAAATTCCAATTAATGAAATTATTGATGCTTTTATAATTGACATTCTTATGTATAGTTTGAATCTTCAAAATAAGTGAAACATTATTTTCCTTATGGATTTCATCTACCACAAACATAACGGAAAAACCGATTGCATAAGTTAAATAAAAGGTAACGGCAAATAAAGCTACTAGTTTTTTTTTAAATTCTGACATGATTATACTAATCAGGTCTGTGGAAAATATTCTATAAATACACAACGCATTAAGAAGCAACATTAAGCAAAATTTAAATATTTGATATTTTTTTGATCTGGGATAGATATGGTAATTTTGTACCCTGTATTTAGACGCTATAAATAACTTAAGCGCATCATTCAAAGATTGCACTAACGCCTGAAAATCTTTATCCAGACAATTCTTGAGTAATACTCGGAATGAAATTTCTGGGACGACTTTTTGTTTATGAGACATTTTACTATAAACCTTTTTGTTATCCGTGGGTTGATGATTAACTTTATGTGTATAATTCTTCTGTACGTGTGTGTCACGTAACTCCTTCTGAGTGGCTTGACTGATGTGGATGAACTGATGTGTGTATATTTAAGTGGGTCTCTTCTTGGTTTCAAAATACAATTAAACCCGGTAGTTACTAGGTAGTTCTGCAATCGGGGTCTCTACTTTTTCTAACGAAAACCCAGATTTCGGGCAGGACTACGTCTATCAGGACACCCAGTTTTTATATATTATTTTATAACGTTGCAGCGATTAGTTTCAACATAATTATGATTTGTCTGTACGCACCAATGTTAAGAACGTAACTAATTCTCTAAATTTTCTTGTTACATTAGTGCTATTCTAATATAATGTGTTCTACTGCTAATGGCCCTGAAGAAACTATTAATAAGCGCGCCTTAACAAATATATATTTTATTGACAATAACGTCTATCAAAAGTAAGGAAATAATACTTGTGATTAGAGGATTCGATCCCGAATCACTTTTATAATCCCGAGATTTCGGGTTTATCCGTAATTGATACCGGGATCCCATGATAGTCCCGGGACAGTCCCGGGATTATATTAAAATGGTAATAAAAAGTAAAGCGTATCAAAATCAGTTGTATGTATCTTTTTGGAATAATAATAATAAGAAAAAGATGAAGTATACTTTCAATTTCTAAAATAGACTTACTAGGCACTACAATAAATGACTCACAAAACTAACAAAACTTTCAACTTAATACTCGTATAATAATAATAATAATAATATTCCACAAATATCACACAACGCCGTCTAGTCCCAAGCTAAGCAGAGCTTGTGTTATGGGTACTAGACAACTAATAAACATACTTATATATTTCTAAATACATACATGTATAGATAAATTACATCCAGACACAGAACAAATGATCATGCTCATCACACAAATATTTGTCCTGGGTGGGAATCGAACCCACGACCTCCGGCATAGCAGTCAGGGTCACTAACCACTAGACCAACAGGCCAGTCAATGGCAGTCGTATGCTCAATAGTTTATTGCACTTTATTTAATTGATAAGCAACACATAAAATGGTTTCATCTCCAAGCAAGCTTTTTATTATTTCTTTGCCTATTTGTTTAAACAGAGGGCGAATAAACACATTTTGACTTCAAATAATACAAATGTTTTTATTTTACATAGACCTACAAACATCCAATTAGAAGCTTACATACCTACTTGGTGGAAAATAACTTCATTTTGGACGATTACTTACTTAATCGTCATTATATAATAAGTCTCTTCCAAATTATTGAATGTGGTGGAATTTACTTCAAAGAGATTAATTTCTAGTTAAATGATTTAAAAAAAAAACAGTTTCTTTTTAAGGTTCTTGAAATCATTATCAAGCTTTTTTTCAATGGTAATTTAGATTCGGTAGTATAAAACGTAGATCGAATCTACACGTCTATTTCTTTTTTTCATTTTGTTTTATTGTCCATCCTTTAAGTTAACCAAATAATCAGTTTCATTTTTCTGTCATCTTGCTTGGACTTCAAAACAAAACCTTTACATCATTATCACTATCAAAATTACTTAATATAAACGTGCATAATTATTATTACTTAATATAAACTACTTAAATGTTGTCGATGATATTTTATGCGGTTCGGTAAATATGTCTTTAATCGAACCATTCAGTTGTTGTTAAACAAAAAAATTTTGATTAATCCTGTTAATCCCGAGGTTTGTATAAATAGTCCCGAAAATTTCGGGTCACTTTACTTGTGATAGACCTCCAGACCACCGGATATTTTGATACCACAGTACACAGTACTAGTAATTGCTTTTTTTTAGGAGTGGTAATCAAAAAATATCTTCGTCTTTTTGAAAAGAAATCGTCGAATTTTTACTGACAAACCCATTCGTTACAAAAACTCTTTCGAACAAAAAATTGCAACCGAGCGAAGCTGGGGCGGGCAGTTAGTTCTCTATAATTTCGTGTTGGCAATGCTTAGGTAAAAAAGTTGACACACAAACAATAAACGAAAATAGACATTTTTAAATGAAAAAAATATTTGTACAAATACCATGAATCAAATATATTTGTTTTTTATAATTTTACGATGCCCTTTTAAGGTACTTTACACAAGTTGAAAAAGGTATAATTTCAAAGGGAGCCCTTTACGTTTGGTGATTCTTTGGGCTAAGTCCGTAACCTTGGTTCTACAGCGGATATCTTCATTCTTCATGCAATCACGAGTAAAAAATAAAAACGAAATACTACAATGGAAAAAAAGTCTAAAGTTAATATTTCACATAGGCCTACATCGGCACTTATAAAACGTAGCTACGACGCTAGTGCACTGTTTCTTGAAATGCTGCATGGAATCAAACTACTGCTGTTGCCTTCCGTAAAATATAATTTGAAAAAACAAAAAAAAATACAAAACCACAACAAACACACCTTGTATAGATAGCTTTTATTAAGAGTATAATAAATTATAAGAGCAATCATACTATTTAATAAAATTCACAGAAAGTTGAATTGTAAAATTATAATAATGTAGGTCGCAGTAAATTTCATCAAATTCATTGGTAGCGTAGCGTCTATGTAAAATAAGCCACATGCAGTAAGCTTACTAAAAAGTTTTGTCCGGATCACGGTCTTGAAAAGGTGTTTTTGAGCATCTGCAAAAAAAAAATGCGAACGGCTCAGTTCCATTGGTCTAGGGCTACTTAAGTGGCTAGATCCCACGACACAGGGTATCCTAGTGTGGGGTCTAGGGCTACTTTATTGCACTAAATGTTGTTTAGTCTTAAAAATATTGTGATGTTTTTAATTGTTGTGCTTAACGTGTAATATGCAGTCTTTTAAGGGAAGTTTGAAAGTGGCGCAAGTGACTGAAAAGTTGAAAGCGAATCGTTTGTCTTGGTATGGTCATGTGAAGAGGAGGGATGAAACGCATGATACTAAAAGAGTTATGAGTTTACATGTGGATTGATGGATAGGGGGAGAGGGAGACCAAAGAAAAGATGGATGGATTGTGTGAAGAGTGATTTGAAAGAAAAGGAAGTAAGTGACAGGGCAGGATGGAAGGAAAAAACGTGTTTCCCCGAACCCAAATAGCACGGGACAAGGGCAGGAAGATGATGATGATTATTATTGGTTAAATACGGGGACTACTCAGTCAGTGCGCCAATCGAGTATACCTTAGTAGGTATACTCGATTGGCGCACTGACTGAGTGATTAGTTTACGATTCCCGCTCGGAGAACATATTTGTATAGCCTAAAAATTATTGTTGTAGTTTTGGGCATTTCCGTATGTCAGTTTATATGTTTGCAAACGCAGTTATGATAAAGGAGGTGTTCATAGTGTGTAGCAATTTTTTTTTCTGTAAAAACTGTGAAATTTTGGAGCTGGCAATTTAAACTACTAAGTTACTGTCATCACCATCATCATTATTGTGCGAAGCAGTAATGCTAGCGAAGGAAGAGGCTGTACGCGTGAGGGGACGAAGGCCCTCACGCCCCAACCGCCGTAATTCTGACCCCGACTACCAGCCACAGTAGACGCGGGCTTGCGGACGTCGAACAATGGGTAGCCCGGTGACCGCCGTTCGATAATTAACCGGACCGAGTCCAGTCATCAACAGCGCGTAGTGATCCACGCGCTGCTCAAAGAGATGTCAGAAAACCGTAGGGGCCCAGCAGGGCCGATGTCCGCTAGCTAGGACCGCGGCGAATTTCTGAAAAGGAAACCCGTAGTCCTAGAACGCAAAGGGTAATTGAAGGACACAGGTGTGATTTTAGTCAAAAGTCATTGGATAATTTCCCACCTTTAAAAAAAAACTTCACTATCATAGCTGACGAATATCCCTTTCCTTCAAGCGTAAAATTCGTAACTACTACTTGAAGTCGTCTCAACCTTAAGTTTGGTCTTCGTCATAATTGTTATTTTTAAGTTTTCCTAATTATAACGTGTTGTGTGTGTTGTATTTATTAGTTTATAATATTAACATATGTAAGTATTTTATTATTGTAACTTAATTTATTATTACTACACCTACCACAACGTGTCTCTTTTAACCCAAAGGTTGACTGATAGAGAATGTATTGCATTAAGTCTGTCTATGTACCACTGCTGTACATGAAGTTTAAATAAATAATTGTCTACCGCTGGACGCAGACCTTCTTCAAGCATCAGGGTAATGAACCTCATCATTTATCCACATGTAACAGATTTTCGCTACCTTCCTTTGATGTAGAACGTTTTCCAACCATTCTCAAACCAGCGTCATAGAGTTATAGATTTATTGTCAATTAATTATATTCTTACTTGTACAGTTGTTTTTCCTTATAAGCTGGATACATGCTGTCTCAGCTTTTTGAACAGCTACATAGAATTTTTCGCAGTGTGAACTATACATCACAAACAGTAATAAATTCTTTGCAAACCATAATGTTATTGAAGTAAAAAATAGAAAAATCTGAAAATAAACATTTTTTTAATAAAAAATATTTTTCTTGAAAATACGAGTATTGTACACAATATCAAACAATCCTTGTTGCCCAAGACTAGCATATTGAGGCTAAAACGAGATATCAAAGGGATGAGTAACGATCCTAAATTTTGAAGGACTAAATAAGAAGAGATTATTTTAACATCAACAGTAAAGAAAGTTTACAAAACGTTACTACTAGCTATACAAGATCTAATATATTTCTTATTATCTATAGGTCTTATATAAAATATTGAAAAAGAAAAGGTGGTTCAACAAATTCATTAGCAACTTTTTGTTTACGTTACAAGAACTGTTTGCAGTCTAGTTATATGCAACCACATAATGGTGTTCAAAAATGTAGAAGAATATGTAATTTCAAAACACATCTTACCCTTACACTGGTACCCGATTGTGCAGATCCTCTCATCGCAGATATCAATGACTGAACAGCACCAAGAGAACGATAAAATTCGCAGACAATGACATACAGTATCTGTAGAATACACCGAAACATTGTTTTCGATAAAAATAATTAATGATTCAACAAACATTATTATTAAGAGAAAACGGGGCAGATTGATACAAAAAACCTCCAAGTATAAATTGTTGATAAAAAAACTTGAGAGGTGTCAAGGGACACCCGGATGGAACGAAGTTTCATTTCGATTGATTAGTGAAGGAATTGTAATAAAATTTTATTTCATTGGACATAAGTATTAAAGAAACTGTTATTATTTTTATTAAATAGATTGACTTGTTAACGATTAAATGTACATAGTACGCAAGCACCTACAAAAATCTGTGCTATCGGGGGACTGCTATCCCCCGACCTTTTCGGCTTGTGCCCCCTCGACTACCATGAAAACGCATGACATGGATTGTCAAAAAATTTGAAAACGTTTATAGCCGCCATCTTGGATTTACATTTTGATCTCATTATCGGCTTTAACACCCTCGAAAACCGCGAAAACGACACCCATGTCAAAAAAATTAAAAACTTTCATAGCCGCCATCTTGGATTTACATTTTGATCTCATTATCGGCTTTAACACCCTCGATAACCATGAATACGACACCCATGTCAAAAAAATTTAAAACGTTCATAGCCGCCATCTTGGATTTACATTTTGATCTCATTATCGGCTTTAACACCCTCGAAAACCGCGAAAACGACACCCATGTCAAAAAAATTAAAAACTTTCATAGCCGCCATCTTGGATTTACATTTTGATCTCATTATCGGCTTTAACACCCTCGAAAACCACGAAAACGACACCCATGTCAAAAAATTTTAAAACTTTCATAGCCGCCATCTTGGATTTACATTTTGACCTCCCTGTCGGTTTAAGCACCCTCGAAAACTTCAACTCGAAAAAAATGGCGGCCACAGCCCAGAGGATAAGAGAGAGAGAGACAGACAGAGTAACATGCGACGCCGCACAGCTTACAATAGCTTACTATAGCAAAAAGTGTCGTGACAACTTTTCGTAAGAAAGTGTCGTGACAACTTTTCGTAAGATTTTTTTCCGTCTAGCCCCCTTTCACAACGCGCGATAAGGAACTTAGTTCCAATAAAAATAAGATACTGAGAAACTATTCCGAAATAAGTAAAATATAAAATATGTATCATTCTGCCCCACCTGCAGGACTCTCATGCACATTGCTAGAATTTAGATGATTTAAGATGATGGAAGAAACCCTATTATTCATATGAGATAACAAACAGTCTTATACATTTTGATAACATTGAACTGTGAATTCAGTTGATGTGCAAAAAATCATATGTTTTCAATATTTTTAAAAATCAAAGAAATATCATCTGCAAATAGAATAATATGTGATACATTAGCCAACATATAAGAAAGGTCATAATATAAACTAAAATAAGGAAAGGATCAAAAATTAAACCCTGAGGCACGCCCGTTTTAACTATCCCAGGACGTCGCCCCATTATAGGTTATTCTATACAGCCTGTAAGATAAATGGGAAAAACAGGATCAACAGCTTGTTCACAAATTCCGTAGTGATGTCATTTACATATTGCAAACTTACCACTGCCTGGAAAATCTTCTTATACAAATTGTAAGTTTTTAAAATATATTCGTATATTTCAATCAGTTTGGAGTATCGTTTATCATTCCCTTGCTCATCGTTCATCATCAGGATTTCTTTGATCCACTCATCAAGATATTTCGTTAACAATGTTATTATTCGAGCGGCTATTACTACATGGACGTCTGATGCCATGACAAATATGTCAGTAATATTGTCAATGATGAGATCGATGACGCAAGGATTACTATAAGATACATAGTACATAACATTTACAATAACATTAGCACCGATAATAACGACTATATAAATCCAATTCCAAATAATAAAATTTTGATATCCTTCACTTAAACCGATTTGTCTGTGGATAGTTTGAATCTTAAGAATAAGTGAGACATTGTTGTTCTTATGCACAATATCTAAAATAAACATTATCGTAAACCCAATCATAAAGCTACAACTGTAAAGAATATCTGACAATATAAGGAAATCGTTTTCTAATCGTGTCATGTATTTATTCACATGTGTTATATCTACTGTGAGTAACTTATAAAAACACATCGCATTCGTGATTGACTTAAGACAGAACACAAATATTTGATATTTCTTTTCGTTTGGATAGATTCGATTATTTCGTACTTTGTATTTTAACGCCATTAATAGATTGAGAGCAAAACTAAAAGAATACTCTATTTTTTGTATTTCATCATCCAGATGATTTTTGTCTAATACTTGAGATGAAGGCAGAACTTTCATTATTTTTTGAGACATTTTGAGCACTATCAATGCCAATGGTCCGTTGGTTGGTTGGTTATGACTAAGTACGTAACTTTGTATTAAGCTTTTTATTGACGACAAAATTAAGTTATTCCATTTTCTGATCAAATCTATATCGATTACAATAGTTTGTGATAAAAGTATAATTTGTTTTGTCACACAAGTAATTTATTTGCTCATCCATAATGTACTATTAATAAAATTAGTAATTTATTTACTCAAATAAAGTACTCGTTTTAATAATAGTGAATCTCGCATCCACCGGATTCCCGCGACCTTCACCAGGTCATCGGTCCACCTTGAGGGAGGACTTCCAACGCTGCGTCTTCCAGTACGTGGTTGCCACTCCAAAACCTTTCGTCCCCATCTACAATCTGTTCTGTAAGCTATGTGCCCTGCCCACTGCCACTTAAGTTTAACGATTCTTCGAGTCATGTCGGTAACCTTGGTTTCCCTGCGGATATCTTCATTTCTGATGTGATCACGCAAGGAAGCTCTGAGCAAGACTTCTGATGAGGCCCTTGTGAGCGACCACGTTTTGGAGCCATATGTCATTATTGGCAACAAGCACTGGTCATAGACTTTCGTCTTGAGACATTGGGGTATATTGGATGAAAAGACACCAAGCAGTTTCTCGAACGCTGCCCAGCTGAGTGAGATTCAACGATTGACCTCTTTCACGATTTTTTAGTGTCGTCTTTCTTAAAAAAGAGTTCCACCACACCTCTGTTCCATGCCCGAGGCGTTTTACCCTCGAGTATGACAGAATCAAATAGCTTCTGAAGGGCCTTAAGCACCACTTTTCCACCCACCTGCAGAATTTCGATCGTAATTCCGTCTTCACCTGATGCATTATTGTTTTTCAGCTGCTTCAAAGCCATCCTAATCTTATACAAGCTGACGTCTGGAATATTTTTGGTATAGTATCAAGTCAATCTAGCTCTTCGGTCATTTGCTAGACTTGCAGCATATTTAGTCATTGACATGTACAATTGTCATGTCATGTCAAACGTCATGTGCAGAAGCTTCGATTTGGCGGATATGTCTCTGCCATCGTCGGTGTTCAGTTTCATGAGCTGGCTCTGCCTAATAGACAGATCTCGTGCAAATACTTTGAAGCCCTTATCTCAGTTAATTGTGTCCTTAATCCTCTTGGTATTAAAGTGGCGAAGGTGGTGTTTAAGAGACCTTTTGATTCGTTTATTGAGCTGCCTGTATCTGCACGCATCGTCTGAAGACTGCAGAATCATGTCACGTATTTGCTGGCAAGTAATGTTTTTGTTAGTTTTAATAAGTTGTCGTACGGTGTCAATATTCGAGTTTGTAACCGCTGTTGCCGGCCGAACTGTAACATGGTGCTCCATCACCAAATGCCAATTGAAGTCTCTGGCAACTCTCTTATTGACTTAAGCCACAACGAAAATCAGAAAAATCATTGAACGAAAATGTTCACGAGTCAAATTCATTTTGGTAGCGACACCCAATCTTCGAAAGGATGCCTCAATGAAAAAAAAATTAATAACAGTCACGCAAATTTAAAAGTACTCGTAACATGCTATGAAAAGAGTTCCTTTTTCGAATTCTATAATTGATTTTTCATTATTTTATTGTAAGTGTCCAGATCCAGAGACTTTCAGTATGCCCCACGTATAAATGGCAGCTGAAGCGGTAGCTTCACACGTACGTAGGACTGAGACGCTGCCTAACGATGAATTCGCTTGAACTGTATTGGACCGCTTCGCTACCGCTGTCGCGTTAAATCGTCCACCACACGTCGATGCCGCGTTATAGAATGTCTCTTTATCTGATACTTGTTGTCGTACTATATTATAACTGTATTTTAAGGTGGGAAATCATCTCATGGCTTCGCGCACTCTAGAACAGAACGAAAGGGCGAGACAACAACCCATGGCCCCAGTAGGCTTCGACCCTGCTGAGCCCCTACAATGTTGCTGAAATCTCTTTGAGTAGCGCTCTTTGCGGAACACACGCTGTCGACAATTGGGCTCGGTGCAAATAGTTAGCGGATATTGTAATAAAATTAAACTATTGATGTTACTTTTCATATAACTCATCTGATGAAAAATCAAAACAAACACAGTAACCTTGTAATAGGTAGCTTTTATCACGAGTACAATAAATTGGAACAGCAATCATAGTACTTAATTAAGTTCACAAAAAATTGAATTGTAAAATTATAATAATGTAGCTCGCGGCAAATCCCATCAAATTCATTGGTAGTGTAGCGTCTACATAAAATAGGCCGCAAGCAGTAAACTTACTAAAATTTAGTTTTGCCCGGATCACGTTCTTGCAAAGGTGTTTTTGTGCATCTGCAAAAAAAAAGTATAACTTAGCTGAATTAGTTAAATACAGGGCAGGACTATATACTCGATTGGCGCAATGACTGAGCGATTAATTTTCGATTCCCGCTCGGAGCACATATGGCTATACAATAGCTTGCAAATAATTGTTATAATTTTGGGTATTTCGATGCCTTCCGCGTAAGCTGTTGTACCCACAAAATACTGATTTTGTTGAACTCTGGAATGATGCATGTGAATTCCACGTTGATCGAAAATTGGATGACAAAATCAATATTATGTTGAAGTGGTGTCTGAAAAACAAATAAATTAAGGACAGAATGAAAGAGAAGAAAGTAAAAAACGTGTTGCGTCTACCCCAAGTAACACGGGACTAAAGTAGGATAATGATGATGATTTACCTATTTTTAAATCTCAATGGTTCCTAGAATTTACCTCACTAAAATATTGAAAATATTTTGTTTTTGAGTGTTTAAACTATAAATGTATTGATTAAAGAACGATACAAATAATTCATCATCATCTTCCTGCCCTTGTCCCGTGTTATTTGGGGTCGGCGCAACACGTTTTTTTCTTCCATTCTGCCCTGTCAGTCGTCATGCTATCACAATTGGTCATATCCAAAGTAAAAGAACCAGCAAGAAATTCCATGTTACTCTTTAAAAAACGAGTCGGACCCGCACACTATGGGCTCCGTACAAACTACAATTCCAGAATGGAGTCTCGAAGATTTTTCCGAATTGCAAAAAAGTTTTTTTTTTGTCACGTAGTTAACAACAAATTTAATGTTTTCAGATTTATGCCTATTCCTGTGCTGTAAAAACTTGCTTTGTCCTAAATTTCAACAACGGGAAGTAATTCTGATCCCTTTGAGAGTATCTTTTTTATTTGTTATTTTGAAGTTTGTTTTTTCACAGCTTCAAGGGACCGCAGACTTGAGTATATGGTTTTAATTTCAACTCGATACCTTCACGCATTCCCAAGATAAAGGGTCTTCACAGACAGACAGACAGACGGACAACAAAGTGATCCTATAAGGGTTCTGTTTTTTTTCCTTTTAAGGTACGGAACCCTAAAAATTATTGGTTCTACGATATTTTTATATTACACGTAGAACGTTTTCAGACATTCTCAAATCAGATAATAGAATTACAGATTTATTGCTAATTAATTATATTCTTACTTGAACAGTTGTTTTTCTTTATAAGCTGGATACATGCCATCTCAGCTTTTTGAATGGTTACATAAAATTCTTCGCAGTGAAAACTATGCATAAAAAATAGTAACATATTCTTTAAAAACCATAATGTTAATGCAATAGAGTATAGGAAAATCTGTAAATTAAAACATTAGTTTTTAAAAAGATCTTGAAAGCAACTGTTTTGCCAAATACTGACATGACTGAAGCTAGAAAAATCAAAGACAATGACAAAATCAAAGAAAAACAAGACATCAAAGAGATGATTCAGGATTCTCTGCTTTAAGGGACTAAGTGTGAAGAGAAAATTTTAAATGTTAACAACATCCACGGTAAAAAAGTTTACAAAGCGTTACTATTAGCTACATAAGATCTTCCACATTTCCAATTATTAAGTTTTATATATAATGTATATATAGGTCTTGTGGCAAGAGAAAGTAGTTTATCAACTTCTTTAGCAACATAATTATGTATATGTCTATATTATAAAAACTGTTGTGCTGTTCAGTCAAATGCAACCAAAAAATAGTGTTTAAAAATATTAAAGAATATTATGAAATTTTAAAACACATTTTACCCTCACTCTGGTACCCGATTGTGCAGATACTTTCACCGCAGATATCAATAGCTGAACACAACAAAGAGAACGATAAAATTCGCAGATTATAACATAGAGTACCTGTAAAATGCATAAACATTATTTTTGATAAAACAATTAAAAAGTGTTATCATTATTTAGGGAAAGTGGAGCTGATTGATACAGAATGTTTCAAAATATATTTTGTAGCTCAAAAACATACACAGACCTAAATTCAACTATACTGTTATACAAATAAAAATAAATGATAAAAAACAAAAATATTGAGAATGTATTAGGTAATAGTAAAAAATAAATTTGTATCTTTTTGAGTCATCCGCGGGGTACTTGTATACACTACTTGAATTTAGGTGATTTATATGTTAGAAAATTTATTATTCGTTTGAGGTCTAAAACAGTCCTATACATTTTGACAATCATTGAACTGTAAATTGACTTTCGTCGATATGCAAAATATCCGTATATTTAAAAAAATTAAAGAAGATAATCCGCAAATATAATAATAACATATGATAAATTAGTCATAATTTATGTAAGGTCATAAATATAAACGAAAATAAGGAAAGGGCCAAAAATTGAACCCTGAGGTACACCAATCTTAACTAAGCTCCCCTAGGACGTGGTCATGGTGGACATGGTCACCAGTTTGTCCACGAATTCTGTAGTGGTGTAATTAATCAGGGTATTATGGTTAATGCAATCAAATGACATTATTATATTCTTTGACCCATCAATAGTGATGGGTCAAAGAATATAATAATATTCCACAACTATCACACAACGCCGACTATTCCCAAGCTAAGCAGAGCTTGTGTTATGAGAACTAGACAACTGATAAACGTACTTATATATTTCTAAATACATACATATTATAGATAAATTACACCCAGACACAGAACAAATGATCATGCTCTTCACATAAACTTTTGTTCTGGGTGGGAATCGAACACACGACCTCTGGCATAGCAGTCAGGGCTACTAGCCACTAGACCAACCGAGCAATATGCCAATAGCATCCTGGAACTTATCACAAGATTCCAAAAACTGTCTAATGAGTTTCACTCCTGCATACGTAGTTGAAATGCCTTTCGTGAAGCCAAACTGACGACTATGTAAAATCTTATTGAAGTTAAAATGTGACATCGAATTGAGCTTGATTATTTTATAAATTTTACTCAATGCTATGTCGATGAAATATTTTTTTTTTTAAATTGATATAAACTAGTGCTTCACTGCGATCTCACCTGATGGTAAGTAGTAATGCAATCGTAGATGGTGAGGCGCACTAATTTATTGAGAGCCTATTCACTCTAGCCTTGTAGAGACCCAAATTATAATCGGACGGGAAAACCGCAGCAGGCAAATTATTCCAGTCCCTCGATGTACGCGGTATAAACGACGAGGCGAAACCCTTGGTCCAGACCGTAGAGATTTCAACAACAACAAATATAAAAAAAATATGAATGGTGTTGGTCGTTGTTAATCTCCGCGGATAGGTAAGTATAGACATGTTTTTGTGATATTAAGACTCGGGTACTATGAACAGATTAGGAAACAATTATAATGTATCAATATAATATATTTTCTTCAGATGATGCTTCGTCGTGCGTAGATGCCGTGATGGATGTGTTACGACAGGGGATGGAGTACTACATCCCATTCTCTGACGTAACAATGTCTGGCCAAGCTCATCCATGGTTTGGCACCGAATGTAATCGCGCAGATGCGCTTAAGCACGCGGCATATCGAGGTTGGGCCGACGCTCGTACACGCAAAGCAAGCGACGTGGCTCAAAAGAAGAAAGTTTTTAACCGGGCTGCCAAGACCTGCAAGAAGGTGTTGCAGAGGTCTCGGTTTGACCACATAAGCCGAATTGGGAACAAACTTGCTTTATGCCCCGCAGATAGTAAAGCGTTTTGGTTCTTGGCTAAGTCAGTTGAATCGAACTTCTGCCGTCCCTCACTCCGCTGAGAAGAAAGGAATCTTGTTTGCTTCCCTTTTTGCGGAATCTTCTCGTCTGAATTCTTGTGACGCACGGCCACCTGTTTCTCCTGATGGTTGCGTGACGAGGATATCAGACGTTCGTATCCAACAAAAGGATGTTCGTAGGGTCCTACGAGATATCAGCTATCGTACTTAAAACTTGTGCGCCTGAATTGTCTCCGATCTTGACACGCCTATTTCGCATCTCATATATATAAGACTGGAAAAGTGCCGATTGCTTGGAAGCAAGCTAACGTGCAGCTTGTGCCCAAGAAGGACAGTCGAGCTGACCCGGCAAACTACCGACCCATCTCTGTTACGTCCGTTCTCTGTAAGAGTATGGAACGAGGACTTAACAAGAAACTTCTGGCATACCTACAAGCTAACAACATCCTCAGTGACCGGCAATACGGTTTTCGCCAAGATCGGTCCACATCTGGAGCGAGGCCATCGAGAAACATGGGGAAGCCCTTGCCGTCTCCATTGATATCTCGAAGGCTTTCTATAGGGTCTGGCACGAAAGCCTTATTGCTAAGCACCTTTCCTTCGGTCTACCCACTAGTCTGTGTGATTGGATCGCAGACTTCTTGAGGGATCGATCCATCCTCGGATCGGACGAGCAGCCATCAATAACCATTCGTGGTTATTGATGGCTGCTCGTCCGGTCGAAAGGATATTAATGCCGGGGTCCCTCAGGGGTCAGTACTCTCGGCAACACTGGTTTTGCTACACATAAATGACTTACTTTAACCCGGTATCTTTGGGTATGAAGATGACAGCACTGTTGCCGAGAGATATGTGTCTGACGCACGTGCTGACACAGATCCAGTCATCCCGAGAGGCTATGGTTGAACGCTAGAACTCGTCCTTGAAGGCGGTCTCCGATTGGGGCGATGCCAATCTGGTCAAGTTCGTACTAATAAAAAATGATCATCGCCCGAATACGTGACTATTGCATTTATTTATAAACGTAATATTATTTGTTTATCGAGACCGGATAGCAACCTTTGCTGGCGCAACGATGCGATTGTGTTGTCAAAACTAATGAACGTTGCGTTGATTGAAAATGGATATGAATAGAAATGAGGAGACAATATTTAGATATTGGTAAGTAAAAATGTAAGAAAAAACCCCGATTAAATTAGTATAAGGAATTGCTCTTATTCTAATTTAATTGGAGTTCAGCCTCTTCATCTGATGGTGATATTGTCATAAACTTACCACTGCCTGAAAAATCTTCTTGTACAAATCGTAAGTTTTTAAAATATATTCGTATATTTTAAGCAAATTTGAATACCACTCATCATTTTCTTGACCATCGTTCATCATCAGAATTTCTTTGATCCACTCATCAAGATATTTCGTTAACAATGTTATTATTCGAGCGGCTATTACTAAATGGACGTCTGATGCCATGATAAATATGTCAGTAATGCTGTCAATGGTAAGATCTTTGACGTTGGTATAGCCATAAGATACATAGTACAAAATATTTACAATCACATTGGCATTTATAACAACGACAATATAGATCCAATTCCAAGTGATAAAATTGTGGTACCCTTCACTTAAACCGATACGTCTGTGGATATTTTGAATCTTTAAAATAAGTGAAACATTGTTGTTTTTATGCACAATATCTAAAATAAACACTATCGTAAACTCAATTACAAAGCTAAATCCAAATAAAATATTAGAGAATGTAAGGAAATCGTTTCCTAATCGTGTCGTATATTTATTTATTACATGTGTTATGTCTATTGTGAACATCTCGTAAATACACATGACATTCATAATTAAAATAAAGCAGCACACAAATATTTGATACTGTTTTTCGTTTGGATAGATTCGATTATTTCGTACTTTGTATTTTAAGGCTATTAATGGTTTGAGAGTAAAGCTAAAAGAATATTCTATTTTTTGTATTTCATCATCCAGATGATTTATGTCTAACACTTGGGATGAACGTAGAACGTTTTCTAGTTTATGAGACATTTTGTACACTATCAACGCAAATGGTCTGTTTTATAACTATATTATCTGACTTAACATTGAGTATTTTATTGACGACAATATAAGTAATTCCATTTACTGATCGAATCTATATCGATATAGTTATAGTTTATGATAAGAGTAATATTTGTTTTCTCACACAAGTAATTTATTTACTTGTTATTAGAGGAAAATTTCTTTACAATACTTTTATTTAATCCTAGTATATTTTTATAGGTAAGTGTTTCATAAAATTATAGTTTTTTTTTCGAGGTGGAAAATCATTAAATAATTCATGCGCTCTGGATGGAGCGAGAGATTGTGTCAGACTTTTACTGACTAAAACCCGCCTGTTTTCTTTCTGCAACCTAATAACATAATATTACCCGATGAATCAGATTGTAAGTATGTCGGAAGATTAGTCTTCTTCTTTTCGATTCGATGGTAAACTTGTCAAACTGTTTGGGCCCAATTTGGAAGATTTGTACACTTAGTACCATGTATAATTTAGTATAAAATTGGATCAGTCTACCGAGTGATAAATAAAAAATAAAATATATTTTTTAATTTCACAATATCAACTTTATATTGTGTTATTCTATCTATTTCCGAGAAAATAACATCAGAGATCCACTACTACAAATTATGAGAAATAATTTCACATTTTAGTATTATCACGTCGACAGGAGTGATTCTAATTTCTACAAATGTGACAAAATCTTTCGTAAAACTATTACACTTTAATAGTAAAATAAAATTAATTGTAAATCTCAACTGCTTTGGTGATAATTTTTTAATACAGTTAGTACAAATAATCAAATTAAGCAAACATACACTCTGAAATATAAACAATAATTTTCTACAGAGGTGACATAGTCGTGACATTCATGTAGAACATGAAGAGGCAATAATGAATATCGTTTAATGCTTTTTAGGTTATCATCGGAACATTTAGTATTAATACACTTCTCATAAAAAAAATTGTAACACCTTGCAAGTTTATGTTTACCTCGGTCAGAGATTAAGCATTGCCATACAACTTGGCAATGCCGCCAGCCTTTTGGGCACACTTCCAGTCGACAGCGATGCGGAGGAATTTTATGACGCCATATTTTAGCTAGTAGTTTTTGTCTTTAGTGTATATATAGTTTTAATTAGTTAAGTGTTTTTTATCAATTAATTGTAGATGTAGATTCAAGTCAGTTTATGTTTTGTAAGAAACATCAGAAAAATATGTATATTTGGGAATATAATTATGTCAAATGTCGTTTAATAATATGAGGTTTTGAAATCTTAATGTTAATGTTCTGAATTCAAATTAAATTTTCGTAGGTTTCGTATTTTGTTTAACAAGTCATTTTTACCCTGTGTAGAGTATGAAGGAAATCAATAAAACAACACACGTAAACGAAAAAAAAAGCTAGGGAACGTTTATTTAATAACTTGTTTTGCCTCCATGAGCACTTATTATTGCTTCCATACGGTTCTTCATCGATCGGATGAGAGTCACGATCAAATGTTGTGGTATTCCATTCCATTCTTCTTGGATTGCATTCTGCAGCTGGCTAAGCATTTCTCGAGCAGGATTTCTTGCATGAATTCATCTCTTTAATTCATCCCATAGATGTTCAATCGGATTCATGTTCGGGCTTTTCGCTGGCCATTCCATAATGGAATACCGACTTAGGTAAAATAATCTCGTACGACGCTCGCGGTGTGAGCCCTAGATATTTTATTGATAAACTGGTTATTCTCTTTTTTTCAAATTGTTGGACATCTTTTCTTTCAAAATTTTTTGGGCCTGTAGGTTTATAGCATGGCGTCAGTAGTGTTTACTAAGTCTACCAAAATGCAGATGTAGGAATACTTTGGGCACTCTAAGAAGTGGGTCAATAACACTGCAGCAGATAAACCGATTCTTTTACAAATATTTATTTTAAGCATATTTCCTTCTGGATAATACTAGTAGTTATTTTATTATAAACATATAAATAAACTATTTTTTTTTTTTTAATTTTTTTTTTTTTTTTTTAACAAGTTGTATTGTAGTAGAACAATAACGTAATGACTAATAACTTCTATAAACCGAATTGGTAACGTTGCGTCTATGTCGAACAGGCAACTCGCGGTCACCTGAACGATTCATTCGCCTTGATCACATTCTTGCAAAGATGTTTTGGATTCTCTGTAAATAATTATAATGACATAATATTTTTTTTAAAGTAAATTTTGATATATTTATTAAATTTTATGAAGGAGGGTAGAATAGTTTAATAAACTTTATAGTATTCCAAAATATGTCATTAATAACAAAACTATTTCACAAACTTAAACTACTACTATTTCACAAAATACAATGGCGGTCATATCATTGACTGCAATATCTACCAGACAACTTTTGGATGGGTTATAAAAACTTTATATAAAATAGTGCGCAGTCAGCAATTTACTGCTAGTAAATCAAATCTTCTAATTATTATTAGGCTGCAGATTTACATTGATTCAGTCGCTGGCGACAGCATTACTGGATTGCGGCGCTGGTTTGGCAATGTTTGTTTTTTAAATTGGTTTATACCAGTGATTGGCTGCGATCCCACCCGATGGTAAGCAGTGATGGTGAGGCGCACTAGTTTATTAAGAGCTTATTGACTCTAGCCTTGAAGACACATAAATAATGTTTATATTAACGTAAACATGTTTCAATCCAGTCCAGCATCCAGTACTGGAACGAAATCGACCGGCCACCTATTTTTCGACCCAGTGACTGCCCGGTAAGCCACGCAGCTTGTGCTAGAGTCCGTATAAACACTAGGCGCTAATGATCGCTAACGCATTACGATTCGTCAGTAGTAACCACGAGTTTTATTTGTCCAACAATCAATACATCCAAAACGCTATCTGAAAAGTGGTCCTCAGAAATCTGTCTATAATTTATACATTTACTCACCCATATTCGCTTCTCCTTTATCGATTTTTCTTTAATCATATCTGACAGCTCGTCTACTAATAACGTACAAATTTTTTTTGGAAATGTTTTCTGATTCCTTTTTTTTTGTGAAACACTAATTTTTTAAGGATGCAAAGGTGTAGTCACCCCAACATAGCAGAAATAAGTACTGGATGGGTGTAAACGACGCAACTTGTGCCAGTACCAGTGCGGTGCCAGAATCCAGTGATGCTGGCACCAACTACTGTATCAACGTAAATCAGCATTTAATCTGTATTAATTAAACTGGGATGATAAGCAAAGAGTCTACGTTTGGAACGCCATATAAATGATAAAATTCTCACTTAAACAGATCTTGTTCCTTATTTGCAGGATACGTTTCGCAGTTTATACTGTATAAAATCATCACTCCTTTATCTTTTGCTACCCATAAAATGATGGCAATACATTCGATTATATACTAAAAGAGGAATCATAAGAATAAGTTAATATCATTACAACAAAATTTAACTAAGTTACACTAAATAAAAAACAATCTAAAATGATATCTATAAACTCCTTTAAATTACTGTTGACTGGTAAGTACCCAAAAGACTGGCGGTAATGTTTTTCCTTTGTTCAAGGTAGGAACCGGCCTTTCGTCACACAAATTTTCAATAAGACGTTTGGACGAAGAACTCAATCTTAAGAGTTTGAACCTCAAACGACTCGAAAATATAATTGCATTATCAAATTTTCATTAATTGAGGGTCGCGGGAATCCGATGGATGCGAGACGCACAGGACCGGTCATTGTGGTAACATTTGGGGGAGGCCTATGTCCAACAGTGGACGTTTTTCGGCTGAAATGATGATGATGATGAGGTTCTCCGGACCAGCGTCAATGCAGCACAACGAGCTTGGAAGAAGTGATGGCAAGAGTGCGTGAGATGATATTGTAGCAACCTACTACATATTATATATTTAAATCAAAATAAAATATAATATATTTACAATTGTACAGAAAATAACAACTAGTATTATATAGAATTTTAAATCAAAATAAAATCGTCTACTGTCCTAACACACAATGAACTAATTATCAAAGACAAACTTTAATTATCGTACCTCACTAAACAAACCTTAATTGATATAATCTAGCGCTTTACTGCAATCCCACTTGATGGTAAACAGTGATGCAATCGTTGATGGTGAGGCGCATTAGTTTATTAAGAGCCTATTCACTCTAGCCTTGAAGAAGCCCAAATTATAATCAAATGGAAAGGCATCAGCAGGAAAATTGTTTCAGTCCTTCGATATACTCGGCATAAACGACGAGGCAAAACGCTTAGTCCGGACCGTAGAGGTTTCAATACCGTAAGGGTGAATACTCGCCATACGTTGAGTTGTCTGATAGTATGAGATGGTGGAATCAAGTCATGCAATTCTCGCCCACACTCTCCCAAACTGCAGCCTGTAAAACACCGAAAGGCTGGCTACCATACGCCTGTGCTCAAGGCTTTGAAGACTGGACTAAACCAAATCTGGATCACCAATTAGCCTCTTCGCATGCCTTTCCACCGAGTCTAAAGCTGCTAGGTGGCATTTTGCAGTTCCAGCCCATATGTGGCTACAGTACCCCACACACGATTGGACCTGTGCTTTGTATAATATTAAAAGTTGTCCCGGTGTGAAGTACCGCCGGACCTTTGCAAGAACGCCGAGTTTCCTAGCAGCTATCTTGGCTTTGGACTCAATGAACCACCCAAAATTAAGGTCTAAGGATACTTCCACTCCCAAGAGCAGAAGGCGGTCGGTGCACTCCAGGAATATATTCCGGAACCAGGAGCCGGAACGGGCTTCTTTTGGCAGTGATCAGACACGCTTGTGTTTTGGTGGCGCTGAATCCCACCAGATTGGCTTAAACTCCGCTGCCGCGACAAGTCGCAGCATGGCGGACGGAGTTCCGGCGGGTCCTCATGGAAAAATGGCGACAGCGACTGTCGCGACCCAGTGCTGGGCACGCCACAATTATGGCGATAAGTCCCCTCTTTGAGGCGTGGTTGGAAAGACCTCACGGCGTCCTCACCTTCCGCATGACGCAGGTTCTCACCGAACACGGGAAGTTCGGGCAGTTCCTGCACCGAATTCGTGCGGAAGCGACGTGGTGCGACGGGTGTCGCCACTGTGTGGACCGCCCGGAGGACACGGTAGAGCACACGGTGGAGGTGTGTCCCGCTTGGGAAGAGCAACGCCGTGTCCTCGTGGAGGTGATCGGTGGCGGCGATCTCTCGCGCTGGGCCTTGGTACAGGCCATAGTCCGGAGCGAGGAGGAGTGGCAGGCGGTCGCCTCCTTCTGCGAAGCAGTAATGCTAGCAAAGGAGGCGGCCGATCGCGTGAGGCAACGGCAACGGTCCTCACACCCCAACCGCCTTCGGGATTCCGATCCCGATTTCCAGCCACCGTAGGCGCAGGCTTGCGGACGGGGAGCAATGGGTGGCTCGCCGTCCGACCTTCCGGTAACTGTCCGGACCGAGCCCAAGTCATCGACGGCGCGTATTGTTCCACGCGCGCCTCAGATTGATGTCAACAATCGTAGGGGCCCAGCAGGGTCGAAGCCTACTGGGGCCATGGGTAGTGTGAAAACGAAACCCGGGGCCCTGGGTCGAAGGCAACGAAGGAACAGGACTGGGTTTTTAGTCAGTAAAAGTCTGACACTATCTCCCGCTCCTCCCAAGAGCGAGATTTGTCATTAGATGATTTTCCCACCTTAAAAAAAAAAAAAACAGATTGGTTTCACCCCACATGGAGACCGTCTGAAGTGAGATATTCGTACACTCAACCATAGCCTCTCCATCGGAACGGATTAGCGCCTTACTAGCCCGAGCACCTGGCAGGTATCTATCTCTACAACTGTGTTATCATCTGCATACCCGTAGATACCGGGCATCGGCAGATCGTTGATATGCAGCAGGAAGAGAGTTGCAGAACAGACCCCTGAGGAACACTGGCATTAGTCGTCATAACAACACTAGCCAGGTCACTTTCAAAGGAAACAAAAAAATCATTTCTAACGAGCTAATAATTCTAGAAACTTATTTATGACTTACTTTGTCTTCAAATGCCGCATCTAATAGTAACTCAGCACTACAAGTAATGCACTAGAATGACATAACTATGTGATATAGGATCTATGAAAAATATTTTTTTTTTAAATTTTCATGTACCTTATAATTTCACATCGAATAAAAAACCACTTTCAATGACTTTCATCAACTTTTGTGTCGGCTCTTCTATAAAAGTGTAACAAAAGTAATATAGTACTTACTAATTTTTGGAAAATTATCTTAAATAGATTGTATGCTTTAAAAATATTTTGGTATATCTCAAGCAATTGTAGACAATGCTCTTCATTTTCGCATTCATCATTTATAGTCCGAATCTTTTTTAACCATTCGTTGATAATTTTTTTTTTGGAATGTAATTATTCGAACAGCTATAACTATATCGATATCTAATGTGTAAAATGTTGATTCAAATAAAATTTCAATTACACTGTTAATTGAGATTTGAGAATGACTGGATGAATTATAATACATGGATTGTACAAAAATATTCGCGCAGATAACAGTTATAACTACGATCCAGTTCCAAATAATGTAATTTTAAATACTGAAACTGATGCTTCTATAGATGCCTTGGATCTTCAAAATAAGTAAGACGTTATTGCCCTTATGTACAAAGTCCAGTATGAACATCGTCGTATAACCGATTGCAGTGATTATAAAATATAAAGAAACAAAGATTGACAATACATTGTGTCTAGATTTATTAATATGTGTTTCGTTGACATCAATGGTGAACATTCTATAGAAACACAAAATATTTATGACTAACATTAAGATGAATGCAATTATATGATATCCTTTTCCACAAGCATAAATATGACTATGTCGCACACGATATTTTGAAGCCAAAAACAGATTAAGGCCAAAGTTAAAAGACTGTACTACTCTTTGGACTTCCTTTTCAATTCGATTATTGAGTAAAATTTTTACAGATATAACTGGAGGCATTTTTTTTTGTTTTAGATACTTTATATCCGCAGAATTAAACGGCTTATCTAACTAACATTTATTGATGGCATACACTAAAAGTATTATATTCTAATAAGAAATTGTGAAATATCTAGTTAATTTGGTAAATGTATGTAACTGTATGGTTTACGGTAATATATTTTGTAAAAGGTGGAAAATTATTAATGAATGTCGATACATAAGTGGTACTGGTATTAATGTGGTATTTAATTATGCATGTTTTGTGAAAAGAATAACTGCTTATTCGAAAATATCAAAATATTTTACTGCAATGACACTAAAAAAATTGCAATTCACAACTTGTAAAATAAAAAATCCAATATTTGATTATATACAAGATTTCTTCCATAATATTGCCCGTATGGTATTTTTTTTCTATATGGCGTGTCAGAGTTTTACTGACTAAAACCACACCAATGTTCCTTCAGTTGCCCTTTGCATTCTAGGACGACCGTGGAGATTATAATATAGGTACTCATAGGCTTAGGTATATATAGTTTTAATTAGCTAATTGTTTTTATTGAATTATACAAATAAAAGGTACTCATATATCTCTACCAACTAGCTTAATTTGTTATTTACGGTGGTACCGAAAAGGCATCCATAAGATCTTTTCAACCAAAGAATTGATGAAACCGGAATGTGACCATAGGATATTCGCAATAAAAAAAAGACATCGCAATTGGACTCGCCAAAACTAAAAATAACTGGGCAAGTGCGTGTCGGGCTCGCGCACTGAGGGTTCAGTACAAACTTGAAAGGTAAATTGTAGTTTACGATTTATGACGTATTCAAAAAAAACAACTTACTAGATCTCGTTCAAACTAATTTTCGGTGAAAGCTTGCATGGTAATGTACATCATATATGTTTATTAGTTTTACCATTCTCTTATTTTTGAAGTTACAGGGGGGGGTGGGGGCAGATTTTACCACTTTGGAAGAGTCTCTCGCGCAAACTATTCAATTTAGAAAAAAAATATATTAGAAACCTCAGTATCATTTTTGAGGTATCATAAATACCCCACACGTATGGATTTGATGAAAAAAAAATTTTGGAACCCCCAAAATTTATTGTTGTTTCTATTTTTATGTGAAAATCTTAATGCGGTTCACAGAATACATCTACTTACCGTTCAACAGTATAGTTCATATAGTTACAGAAAAAAATGGCAGTGACATACGGGCCGAAAGACAGACAGACATGACGAATCCATAAGGGTTCCGTTTTTTGCCATTTGGCTACGGAACCCGAATAAAGGTCATTTTACAATAAATAGTAATATTTTATAATTATGTTTCTCTAAAAAGGTATAAATGTTGATAGTAACTAGTAATTGCAACAATCTGTCCTTTCTGAGAGCTGGAGTCTATATTGGGTTTAAGACCTGTGTGATAGAATTCCAGGCTCACGCCTTCAAAATTACGATTCTGATTGCACTTAAGTACTACAATATAAAGAAAGTTCTATGTATTGAGAGGAAAAGATACGAATACAAGTAAAATAATTTGAAAACAAAAAGAAATATTTACAACAAATAGGTTAATTACACGTCCATCAAGCGATCTAAAATATATAAAATATTAAATAGATAGATATGCTATTAGTAGGTCAAGGAAAATATTTATAGTTATTAGCATGATGGTTTTTACATTGTTTGTCAAAACATTTATTTGAAAACGCCGAGTATAGTCTGTAAACATGTTGTCGTCGTTGCCGAATTTAAAAAAATATTTCAAACCAAGCAGAAACATTGATACAAGTTTAATCAATATTAATATTTTAGCAATTTCACCCAGTAAAATTGTAATTGATAATGATTTACAATCAGCACTGAGGCCATTGAATTTTATGCAAAATATTTTCTTTAATGCAAAATATTCTATTCGTGACAATATTATCACTTTTAATAGTTATTTTTACAATTTCATAACAATATCTTTTTTGCTTACGTATATATGTATTGGTTTACATGGTTTAACCAATAAGATTATCAATTTTAGTAATACACGGGATAATATTAGTTTATTCAATTTTTCGAGAAGTGCTTTGGATTTCATCCTTGTTTTAATTGGAGGTTTTCTTAACAGTTTTTCAAAGATCTACAACAATATCTTGCTAGCCTTAAAAATTCAACACATGCTCAGAGCTCTGCAAATAAAAGAAGATAAACTTAGAGATTTTATTGTCTGCAATTGGACTCATTGTATTATCATTAATGTTTTTTTTATTATCACTGTCATTTGTTTTTTACTAATTTTGAACACCTTTAATGTTATTATTAATATCAAGATTTTTTATGGATTGGCTTTCGACTGTAACATCATTTATTTGGTTTTTGTATTAAAAATTGTTACGAAAATTCTTCGTGTGTGGACTGGAAAAATTCGAATCTCCAGAAACAATGCAGATTTAGAAAGAGAAGATTACAGGACTTTATATGTATACATTCGTATACAGGAGATATACATGAGTATAGAGGCGACGTTTCGACAAATGTTAAGTTTTTAGAAACCTAAAATTAAAAAAATAACTAATCCTTTCATCATCGTTTAGTGTTCTCCACATACCTATATTAATAATACTTATAACAATTTTAAACGATAAAAAGATTGATGTTATATTTGTTTCCTTTCAGATTTTATTTTATGTGATATACCTGACTTATCAATGTTTACGGGACTTGGCTTTGGTATTATCTTTAAGAAATTTGCTAGATCAGGGTGAATTTGGGGTAAGTAGTCAGATTACTGAAAATCATTTATGCTGATGAGTAGTTTCATTCTCTAATTTTTGATACATAACCGGAAAACCTTTTATCAAATATCTATTAAATTGTAAAATATTCGTTTACATTTCATACACCTATTTATTTATTTTGCACTTATTCACACTTATTATAAAAATCATAATATACATACATTTGGTTACCTTTGGTCATTACTAAATTACACTTTAACCGTTTTATTTGTTGGCTAGACTTAATTTTTTTACTCTTTTTTTTTTTTTTGAGACTGACCTGCGACACAGGGTATTCTAGTGCGGGATCCTGTATCACATTAAACTTTGTAACACTGTATGTAAACAAATAAACTTTATTATTATTATTACATACATAAAAAAAATTGAGCATAAAACTATCTCAGTAGAACTCGTCTTCATAATCTACAATTGTTTCATAAGATGATGAAAAAGATTTTTCATTGCAACACATATCTATTTTTTTTTTCAGATTATCACTCTTTTGATAGTATCTGAATTCTGGAATATGAAAAATATCATTATATTTACATTGTTGTGCATGGAATGCGAAAGGTACTATGAGGCCATGAGAGACGTTCAGAGTACTTGTATAATACTACTGAAGACAAGAAATTGTACTGGCAAGTATTATTTTCTTGTTCTTATTGTCTAAACCAGATGAAGGCTACTCCAATTAGTACTACTACATACGTGCTATCAACCGAAGCATCAATAACCAGAGAGTAGTGGATGAACCTAATGGCATGAGCACTATCCTGAATCATCAGTTTCTCTTTCGTGATCAATAGTTTACCACTGTCATTGCGATGTGTCATGCAAGACAGTTCTTCCGTCTCACCTCCAAGCTTCTGTGAAGCTAGATAGATACATACGTCTACCGACCTTAATGGAATATGTGTAGTGTCAAGCACTTTCTCAACTCTTACCGAACCACTAAAATATTAAGGTGATAACTGGACTAACCTTTGTTTGTACAAAATTGTACTTTGAGTTGTTCTTTCACCTTTTAGTAACACTCAGCTCACAAAAAAAGCTAATTTGTTGATATGTAACTATGTTGTGAAACTATGTATTATTTTAATAAACTGGAGTCGTTTAATTTTTTAGATACGGAAAAAAGAGTTTGCAAGAGCATCCAGCGTGTACAAAAAGCATCATTCAAGAAAATGAGCGTATGCGGCTTGTTCAACATAGACGCCGAGCTACCGCTACAGCTGTTGAGCTTTATTATCGTTTATACTATTGTTTTCTTACAATTTACGTATCTGTAATATATAGGCACAATATATAAAATTGTACGTTTAATGGCTTCTTTTTATCATTGATATTATTACTAACACGGAGTATATCTTTTGAGAAATCTGTGTCAGTAACTTTTTCTGTAATGTCTAGATCGGTCTACTTTAATTTATCGTTTATCTGGTTACTGTTCCAAGGAAATGGTACAGCTATGTTGTGTGAGTATAATAGATTATAGATACACAGACCATAGTAAAAACTTGTAACAAGGTGAAAATTTATTTTATTTAATTTAAAAATAAAAGAGGTTACCTTTTGCGCCATACTGAAAGTGAAGTTTTTGTTGTGCTTGTTAAAATATTGGTATGATACAATAAATAGTACGGTTTATATGTGCGCGTAAAGTGCCAGATAAATAAATGATCAAAAATAAGAATTTGTAAAACATTAAAGCACAGAAAGTTTAGAATGAGAAAATGTGGCCGAAACTCATTATTACACGTGCCTAAAAGAAGTATTATATTAATCAATATTGTGGGGTAAACTGGCTCACACTCAAATATGTATGAGTTGGAGTGTGAGGTAAGACAGGGGGGCTAACCTCTCCCCAATTCTTTAAATTATACATGATCGAGTGTGAGCCAGCTCACCTCATAATGTTTCTTTTAACTCAAGTACTATATCAACTTTGCATAAACATCACATTCAAAATAAATTGAATTGAATGATAGCATTAATGCAAATATTTGTAGTGAATAGCGTTTTTACTTCACTAACGTTTGCCACTTCACTTACATAAAACCTAGGTTGACAGAAATATTTTTAAACAAAAACTACTTAAGCAGAGTGACTACTAAAATAGTCGATAATGCTCCATCAGTTTCATCTAACCAAATATTAGTTCATAATTAAAAAAAAAATAAAGAATATTTATAAAATTGCAATCATTACTTAGGACGTTGTTTTGACGTTATAAATAATTTTCTTTAGGGCAATGCATTCTATATTAATGACACCATTATCACTTCAAATTATACTCGTCTTATAATTTCATGAAATCATTTTGTTGTTGTCATTTCAATGTACTCACGGCTTGCCAGTAAACGGCTTATTCAAATAATACTTTATTTCAATGGGCGCTTTAATAACAGCTTCATAGATTTCCAAAAATATTTACTTATTTTATTTATTTACTTTAACATAACACGGCCAAAGGCCAATTACATTAGTTAAAGACATGTTTCACAGTCATACACTCATCTCACAAAACTCCAGACAGACACTCAAGATTTTCGTCCATTCATCCGCGAAAAAACTCTAAGTAATCTATTATACATATACTCGTACAAGTGAGTAAGAAGGTCCTTTGCGAGAGACTGGAGTCTGTACTAGGGAGACCCTGTGTTACGGATCTCCAGGCCCTCACCCTAAAAAAATACGAGAATATACAACAAAAGTTCGATGGGAAACATCATTAACATTAAAAACATGAAGGAAGAATAAAAGAGTTGATAAGTGTTTTTATGCGTGTAGGTTGCGCTTGTGAGCGTGTTAGTGTGTAGTGGTGGTGTGTAGTGGTGTACTCGTTTGATTACCAGATTCCTCGTAGTTGATGTGAATAATTAAACAGTTAAATAGGTTTAAGGCTATGACAAGACTAAAAACAGCTGTTCGGTACTATCATAGTCCAGATTTTGCAGCCACTTTGATAGTTTTGCCTTACATGATTGTTTGGAAAGGGGATATTGACAATATCTTGTTTATTTTAGTATAAAGGTAGTTGCTCAGAAACGTGTAGTGATGACGCGCGAATTTTGTGTGTGTTTTTATAGGCGGACACACTGCATACTTACGTCGCTTGCTTTCAAAAACTGTGGGATTATAATTAAGTTGGGAGTGTTTGCGGAGGGTGACATTCAAAACATATAGCTGGCGCACCGTCAAGACACCAGTGAGAGCATAGAGGTCTTTGGTTGGATGTAGGAATGGCAAGAAGTTACCAACTTTCAGAACTGCCCTCTGCGCACGCTCGAGTCTTAGCATATATGTTTTATTTGCACCACCCCACGCATGTTACGCAATATGTAATCACCGACTGATAAACCATCTTAATAATATCTGGATCAGCAACTTGACGTAGGCTTCGGAAAATAAAAATTAACTTGTGGGTCCTGGAGACCAAAAGATTGATATGGGGTTGAAAACTGAGCGCGCTGTCAATTATGACACCTAAGTATCTAATCGAGTCAGTTGTGTGTAAGGTGGGGCAGGAGCATGCGGCAAAGTGCGCGGCACAGCTAGCGAGGTGAGCCCTAATGACTAACGGGCCGCAACGGCGGATATGATCGGAAAGAGTGGACGGTTTTATAGAGAAAGTTATGTATTTGGTTTTTTCTACGTTAAGAGTCAGCTTGTTGCATGTTAACCAGTTCTGGACCAGATCAAAACCCAACTGCGCTCTGCTATAGACCTCTTCCCACGTCTTTCCTTCGAAAAGGAGTGCTGTGTCATCGGCGAAAGTAACTATTCTGCCACTCTCCATGGTCAGGTCGCAAAAATCATTTATATAGGTGAGGAATAATGTAGGACCAAGGATACTTCATTGAGGAACGCCGTTTTTAATGGGTAGATCGCCACTTATCCACTCTCCCACCCTGACTCTCTGAAACCGGCTTCTCAGATAGTCAGAGAACAGATTAAGCTGAGTATCCCTTACCCCGAGTCTTTCCAACTTTTTTATCAGAAGTGGGACGGAGACCGTGTCAAAAGCGTTAGCCAGATCCATAAATATTACAATAACCTTGTTGTTCTTATCGAGGTTGTTTGAAACGAAGTCTGTCAATTGGTGTATGGCGTCGCTGGTTGATCGGCCCGACCGGAAACCGAATTGCTGGGAAGAGAAGAGCTTGTGCTTTTCGAGATAACTGACTAAACACTTGTTCATGAGTCGTTCAAGAATCTTTGATAGGGTTGGTAAAATGGAAATTGGTCTATAGTTATTGACACATGCTCATGCTCCGTCACCACTCTTATAAATAGGATGTACTTCCGCCAGTTTCCAATCGTTTGGGAACTCTCCAGAACTTAGGGCTAGATTACAAATGAACGTGATTGGAGGAATTAAAATTTGTCTAAACCTTTTTTTGAAAGTAGTCGAGATGGCATCTCAAGATGCCATCTCGACCGCTGGCACAATCATTTTTTAGGTTAAGGATAAGATTTTCAATTTCCGTGGGGTCAGTGGGAAGTAGAACTAAAGATTGCGGATGGTATTTCAAAGGAGGGAAAGGAGAAGAGTAATTTTCAACAGTGGGATTGCATTTTTCAGCAAGATTCTTTCCAATATTCGCGAAGAATGCGTTAATATCGTTTGTAGAGGAAACTGGATTTCGGCAATCAATTAGTTTCATAGACTCGTTCTTTGGTTTAGAAGTGCGTGTAACACTTTGAATAGCATTCCATAACTTTTTGTTATTTTGTTTAGCTGCGGATTCAATTTCGGTTTTTCCGTATTTGTTTTTTAGTTTTTTTAACAACGCGTTGCAGAAATTTCTATATCTTTTATACGTCTCTGTAAGGACATGATTGTCAGGGTCGTTTTTGGCCTTTCTGTGCAGATTATCTCTATTCCTTATACACCTCAACAATCCTCTAGTGATCCAAGGTTTGGATAGCCTTTTACGATTAGTTGTTTTGATTGTTTGTGTGTTTTCTAAAATGATATTCTTTAGTTTGCTGGTAAAGACCGAGAATGCCACGTTAACGTCAGTTGCAGAAAAGTCATCAGAAAAATTTATATTTGAGAAATCAGCGTCAACTTTATCATAATTTATGCGTTTTATCATTTTTTTAGAATCAGTTAGTGACTTAGATAATTCCATAATAAGAATAATTGCTTCGTGATCTGTAATGGAAGTCTCGGCAACGTAGCAGAATGCTGGAAGACGGGTTTTTAAAAAGACATGGTCGAGACATGTCTTGCCGTGGGTCGGAATAATGTGTGCTGGCAACATCCCGTGTGATGCCAGAAGGTTCAAGTAACATAGGCTATTTGAGTCAGAGCTATTATCAGAGATATCAACATTAAGATCACCTACCAGAATAATATTAGAAAAATTAGACAAAGTTTTTACGTAAAGATCGAGAGATAGAACGAAATTATTTATATTTTTGTAACCAGAAGGACGATATATTACTAAAACGACTGTGTTTTTATTAATTGTTATGGTCAGGCAATTACAATCTGATAAAGAATGTTCAGCTATAGAAACATTAGAGGTATTCTTGTAGTAAACTACAACTCCTTCATTTTGGGTTTTATTGTTCACTGTCTGAAAGTGGGTATAGCCATCTAGTGCTGGAATGTAGTGTGTGCAGGGTAGCCAACACTCTGTTAAGGCTATAATGTCCCATAATGATATTGTTACATGTTAATGTATGTGTGTGTGTGTCCATGTGTGTGTGTGTGTGTTTGCGATCTGGTTAACAAGGTCATAAAGCTTGGGATATTGCGTATTATACTTCTTATCTTAGAAATGAATGTAGATAAAGTCAAAGTATGTAAAGCTAGTAAAATTACACAGAGCCTTCCTGTCCGATTATAATTTAGGTGATTTCAAGGCTAGAGCGAATAATGAACTACTGGCTCTTAAAAAACTAGTGCACCTCACCATCAACGATTGCGTCACTACTTACCATCAGGAAGGCTCGCAATCAAGCACTAGTTAATAACAATGAAAAAAATAACGACAACAGAGACAGAACAGTTAAAAGAAAATCATCCTACTTGGTTAGGTATGTGACGAAAAGAAATGAAATAAATGTAACTGAGGGTGTAAGGAACATTACTTTTTCTTTGAACAAGAGAGCTGAAAGACTAATATGTTTTATAATAACTGGCCCATCGATTGAAATTAAAAACACTACGGTTATTGATTCAAATATAACAGCAAACAAGATAGAAGTCCTAAACAACAATTACTTAATGCGTATGGTTGTTCATTATTTCATCAATCTAACAGGAACTAGTCACAAATAAACATGCTGTCATATTTAAAAGATTATTTAAAACCAAACAAAAATACTGTTAGAACCGTAAAAAAACCAAGCCTCTCATCAATTAAAATATTACTTGATGATGTGATTGAAGAAGATTTACAATCAGTACTCAAGCCATTAAATTTGATGCAAAGTTTTTTCTTGTGCGCAAAGTTTTCTATTCGTGACAATATTATCACTTCTAACACATTTCTATACAATTTCATGAGAGCGTTCTGCATGATCTTATTTCACTGTGCCTGTTTGCACAACACGTATATTTATCTTACAAAATGTCATAAGTGGGAATACAAAATATTCTACTGTTCCGGTACTATTATTGATTGCTTTATCTATTTGATAGGAGATTCAGTGAATACTATCACCAACATTAAGTACAGCAAATTGAATATCTTGCTGATCAAGAAAATCCAAAATGTGATTAGAGTTCTTAAAATTACTAGCAATGAACTCCAAAGTCTCATTGCTTTGAACTGGATTTCCGTTGCAACTGTCAACCTTTTTTCTATTCTTTTTACCGTCATGTATTACATCATTTTCAAGAATTTAAATACTGTCGATCTCATTATATTTTACACCTGTATCTCATTCAATGTAAATATCTTATATGCTTTGTTACTCTTGAAATTAATTGAGAAAACGCTTCGCGTGTTGATAAAACAACTTATGAATACTAAAGGATTTGAAACTGATGAATATTGGAATACAATGTTTGCTGTATACCTGAATATACAAGAAACTTATATGATTGTAGAGACGACTTTTGGACAAATGGTGAATTCTTTTTATAGTTACTTGGATATTAACTTTTGGAACCATTCTAACAGTTCGAATATATGCCTAAGTATTGACTCGGATCACATTGTTATTTATCATTGTTTATTTTATTTTCAGATTGTATATTACACAGTAATTACCACTTACATCAGTTTACGGAATGTTGCATTGATGTTATCTTTACGAAGCTTTATAGCAATAGGGGTAGTTAATGTAAGTAATGATAATCTTTCCGATTTTGTTCCATTTTTTTTGGAATTGGCACAACACGTTTCATTATTTGATTCCATTTCCATTTATTAAAAAGCGAAATATGGATAGCCTGACAGCTATCTATTAATTATTTTTTCTGTTTTTATATTTTTTCATAAAATAATAATTTGTCTATGTTTTCTTATAGTTAAGTACAGTATCTAGTTTAATTAATATGCCTGTTACCATTTCAGTTTTGCATTCTAATATTTGTGTCACAAGTCTGGAACATAAAGAATACTATCATATTTATTTGTCTGAGCGTTCAATGTGAGAAATTTTATACAGCAATGAGAGATGTTCAGAGCACCTGTGTAATGCTAATGAAATTAAGGAGTTGTTCTGGTAACTTTATTGTCATATTACTGTTTCTTTTTTTCAATTATACTAACTAATGCTTGACTGCCGTCCTACCTGATGATGAGCTAAAATTATATTGGTGAAAGTTAATGTTTGTTGGATATTCACGCTCATACGTCTGAACGGATTAAGGTCAAATTTAGCACACGGGTTGACTATGTCTTGGAATCGCACAAAGAATATCTTTTTTTCCTGGGGGTATGCTCCATTTGGAAAATTTTCTACTTTCGCGTGGGCTAAGTCACTGGCAATAGCAAGCAAAGTTATCAAAACCTTATTGAGTGTTTAAGAAAGAGAACCAAATAGTTTAATGTTTTATAATATTCTTCAGATAAAGGAAAACTAATTTGCAAGAACATCCAACGCGTACAGAAGGCGTCATTCAAGAAGATGAGCGCTTGCAACTTGTTCACAATAGACGCCGAGCTACCTCTAAAGTTATTAAGCTTTATTACATCTTACACTATCATATTTTTACAGTTTGTATTTCTGTAGCTTTCTTTATCTTTTAATAATTATGAAAAGTTACATTTAGTATGGAACACTTTGTAGTAAATAATTAGTAAATTTCACAACTATCGATCGTTTTATTTCTCCATCATGAATTTATCATTAATTCACTCAGAGCGGGTTTCTGAATTAATGAAATACGTGTGTACATCGTGTGTCCGAAAATACGTGTGGACATTGCGGAGGACTAGGTCATCAGTCCAGCGAATGCACTAAGAGAAGTGTACCATCACAGTATGCAACGTGTTTTAAGGTTCAAAAAACCTATCAACCACAAAACAAGTGACCAGGATTGCCCTACTAAGAAAATTACTGAAACGAGGTGAATAAATTCGTAAGAGCACCGCCCCTAATTGTTTTCTTTGTTGCATTTATTAACCGACTTCAAAAAAAGGGGGAGTTTATCAATTCGGTTGTGTTTTTTTTATGTGTGTCCTCTTATATATTTGTACTAAGTAAAAATTTGTGTACTGCTCTCAAAACGGTGAAGGAAAACATCGTGAGGAAACCGCCATGTCCTAGAACCAAAAATTCGAAGATATGCGACATTCACCAATCCGCACTGGGCCCACGTGGTGGATTACGGCCCATTCCCTCTCCTAGAGAGAGTAGGCCTGAGTCCCAGTAGTGGGGACATTGAAAGGCTGATTATGCTATGCTAAAAAATTGTGGTGTAACCTTAGCTTGTGCCTCTGCAGTCCATACCTGCTTTAATAAGAAAAAGGTGTTAGCATAAGTTTGTATCATGTTACTGGAGTAATGTACACCCTTATACACCCCAAATAGAATATTAAGTTATAACCGTAATTGAAGCAGTATTTTTATTCTTAAATGATAATAAATAACTATCACACAACGCCGTCTAGTCTCGAACTAAGCAGAGCTTGAGTTATGAGTACTAGACAACTGACAAACATACTTAATATTAGTAAATAGATACAAATTATGGATAAATTACACCGGGACACCGAACAAATGATCGTACTCATCACACAAACATTTGTCTTGGGTAGCAATCAATTCCACGAACTTCAGCATAGCAGTCAGGGTCACTAACCACTAGACCAACAACACAACAACAACAGGCCAGTCGAATAAATGTACTTAGGTAATGTATTAAAACAAATTGCTGTCCTAATAAAGGCAAATAATATGGAAATCGACGCTCTACATTAGTAGCGCATCGGTATTGGTATCTACGCACAGACAGACATTCACACACACTTCACTTTAGTGAAACAATCAAGGTTTATCAAGAATTAATCAAAATAAAGATTTTTTTTATCTTAAAATAATCAAGAGCTATTTCAGGATAGAAATATATGTAATTTTTTTTTGTATGTGTAATTTATTTCTGTACGTGTAAGTTGTTCCTGTATGTGCAATGTTTTATGGACTTTGATTGTCCGAAATAAAAAAGTATTACTGTTATTATTAATACGTTTACGTTACGTTTACTGACGTTTTATAAGTACCCATGTAGGCCTATGTAAACTGAAAACTTTAGACTTTGACTTTGACTTTGACTTTGAATAATTAAAAAACAACAAATTTGAAATAAAAAAATAACAAAATAGATGGTAATTCATATATTACGGATATACAAATTGTAAAAAAACAATAGTATAACAAACGACAAAACTTGAGTACTTTATAGGTAGTTCAGCGTCTATGATAAACATGCCACACGCGGTCATCTTCTTAAATGATGCTCTTTGTAATCGATGAACGTTCTTGCAAAGCCTTCTTTCTGGACCTTGAAATAAAAAATACGTTATGTATTTTGTTCAATGTTATACTCACTTCATTAGGACACCGTAAAGGATACTAAAGGGCAGAGGATGGCCAAAGGATGGGTGTTGTCAATTTATAGCTATATAAGAGGGTCCTTTTTCACTCGCCCATATCAACATCGAGCATGGTTTAAAAGTTTGTTACTTCATCTAAGCAATTCAATGCGATGTTGAAGTTGATGATGTGATGAAAAGGCTACGCGAAAAAAGAGAGATAACGCTTGAAAACTTTGTTAGCATTCGGTAAATCCGTGATTTATTCAAATAATTTGCAAAACTTGTTTCAGGAAATACGTTTTTTTTTTCTTTAACTCTTAAGTTTTTGAAAAAAAAATGTCGTTATTTAGAATCTTGATTAAATTTGAAAAGGTTCTATTGTTATCCTTTTTTAACTTTCTAAATTTTGAGTAAATTATGAAGTGTCAAAGTTCATGCAAAATAGCAGAATTTCAGAGGTGGTTTACTGGATTAGTTTTACACAAATTTGTGAATTGATTTCAATAGAAGCCTAGATAATATCCACGAGATACTGTGTTTTCAAAATATCAAATGAAAAATGTGTAATAGCTTCATAATCACGTAAAATCGATTGTAGGAAAAACTATGAAAATGTATGTCGAGTTGCATCCCCTTAAGGGAGACTGGTCAAAGGGGGTAATATACAGAGTAAATTGAAAGTCTATGGGAGAGATCTTTTATAGAATATTGATTAGTAACAATAATGTAGGAGGCATGTTTTTTTACTCTCGTACTTATAATTTATTTTACATGTGAAAATTTTATTGCAACTACTTATCATTGCAATGAATAAACAGCAATCGAAATAAAAACTTTTACAAGCGGACCTTTATCATGGTAGTAGCGCCGTCGACGACTCGGGCTCGGTCTGGACTGTTACCAAACGGCCGGACGGTAGCAAGTCGAGTTTTTGGATGAAACAATGGAACACGTAGTGTATACATGACTCGCGACTTGTCTCGCAGGTATTGGATGATAACACTCACCAGAACAATATTTTGACATCAAGGGCAATATACAAGCAGTCTGGACATCTTTTATTGCAGCATAGAAGCTCTCACATTGCAGGCTCAAGGTTATAAGTATGATGATACTCTTCATATCCCACATTGTACTTATTAGTAATAATGTGATAAGCTGGAACAGGAACTGTATAATTATTGACATTATTGAAATGTTTCAAGCAGCAATGCATTAACAATGTTCAGAAGAACGATTGGTCCAGTGTCTGAAGCGTAAAAAAATCAAAAGAAAGAAGAATCAAAAATCAAAAAAATTCTTACTGTTGATATTTGCAAAGAAGCACATGTCGTTGTGGCGAAATTTGGGAGAGGCCTATGTCCAACGGTGGACATCCACACATAGCATAGCAAAATCAACCTTTCCATTTTCCCACTGCTGGAATTCAGGCCTTCTCTCTCTTGGAGAGAAAATGGGCCGTAATCAATCACGTGGATCAGGAGCGGATTGATGAATGTCACATGTCTTTGATTCTTGGAATTTTTGGTTATTGGATATGCCGGTTTCCTTACGATGTTTGCCTTCACTGTTTTGAGAGCAGTGGTAATAAAATAAATTACACAAAGTAATACGCCTAGCTGGGTCCGAACCTACAACTTGGTGAACCCACGACTTACAACTTGTAAGTTGGGGCCATTACAGCTCGGCCATCACTGCTCTCCACACATTTCGGTTGAAATGTATGAATGGAGGCATGGGCAAGAGAATGATGAACCGCTAAACTTTTAGTAACGTAAATACTTACCGCCAAGTCACCATTCGCTACATATTCTCTTAAAATTAATAAGGTAACGACGCACCGCAACGTCTGGTATGCTGATAGAATTAAATAAAATGCAATCTGAAATAAAGAGAGTTGTTCATTTTAAACCCACAAAGGATATTTTTTTCGATTTTATTGCCAGTTTTCAAATTCTCCTAGGTCACACATATCTAGTCGATCATAAAACCTTTTTTTAATCTACCTACTGGCTTTTCACGAAATACAAATTAACCTCTCGAATACCGTAATTAAAGACACAATAGAAAGACAATGAGAGAGAGAATGCTGTGCGCTAGGGGGTTTATTGAATTAAATTCTGAGATTAGTATTTTATTTCCGTATAAACGGTACACTATATTCTATTTTTTACTCTTGGCAATATGTTTGCCACTTACATGAATCGGTCAAGTACTCAAAGTGAGAAAGCGTAACAAATAAAAAAACAAACTCATTCACATTTATACTGATTGAGCGACATCTATGGCGTCACATAAGAACTAATCCTTCATCGCACAAATAAAGTTCTCCGCGCGATTAGAACATATAGAACAGTCCGAAATCATCTATCGGGCAGTCTATCGGACAGTTGCCCACCAGACATAACATCTCGTCTGGCCGGAGGATCCTCCCTTTTCAACGGAGGTATGTGGGGCTTTACTCTCTGTTCCGCATACCTCAAAACTGGTGACCCCGACGTGAAGTAGATGCCGCTACACTGTTATGAGTTAAGTATTAGAAGATTTTAAACAGATATGCTTTAAAACTGAAATATGCTTTAGTATCTAACCTATTTTTACCGTAACAAGGTGTTTATACAGGTGCAAGATCAAATCATATTAGTCAATAGTTTTATCAGTTTAAGTGATTTATGTTTTGTCTAGCTACTATCAGTGGCTTCGCCTGTATGCCAGTAGATAATAATCCCAAGGGAGTTAAAATTCATACTGTTCTGTGTGCTATTCCAGAACATTGAGTAACTAACATACGAGTACCTATACCTACAAAAATTCACACTCACAAACTTTTGTCTATAGAATATTAGTGTGATGTGATTTCGAATTTGTTTGCTGTTTACCAAAATCATTTATCATTATGAAATTTAAAGGGATTTTGTTCATTAAACTTACCATTTTTTGAAATGTTTTCTCTACAACCAAGTAAACCTCCAGTACATTTAGGTAAATATCAAACATTTTCTTCCAGTGTTCGTATCTTTCCTCTTTTATTTCTGAATGCATAATATTTCTTGAGTTTTGAACTTTATGAATCCACACACGAAGATTTTTTTCTAATAATTTCAATATAAAAAAAGCGTATATAATATTTACATCGAAGGCGGTGCAGGCATAACCCATTATGATATCGACCAATCTTATTTTCATGATAACCAAACCAGAGGCGAAAACAATAATAATAGTGTTTACGGTGATAACCCAGATCCAATTACAGATGACGAAACTTTTGAATTCATTGCCTTTTATTTGAAGGTCTTTGAGTAAGTGTTGGATTTTCAAAACCAATGTAATATTCTCATTTCTATACAAGATATTTGAGACAGCGTTAATTAAATCCCCGATGCAGAAGAAGGCAGTATCAGTAATAGAACTTGTACAATAAAACAAACCGGATATGCCTGAAATTACACTATATAACTTGAGTGAAATTGACAAATTATACAAACAGGCACATTGAAATAGAATAAAACAAATCGCTTTGATGAAATGGTAAGTATAAGAATTAGATGTAATAATATTGTCACGAATAGAATATTTTGCGCAAATGAATAGGTTTTGCATAAAATTTAACGGCCTTAGTACTGATTATAAATCGTCATCGACCATGTTACTTAGTAATATTTCACTAGATAAGACTGATGGTACATTATTGCTTTTTAAATTTCTAGTTGATTTGCAGTTTCTAATACTTGATAACATGCTTGTTACAGATACTGTAGTTTAAGGAAAATTGATGTAGTGAATGAAATATAATCGATCTGTGTGTAATAAGACATTACTTACTGATGCTTATACAAATGGTTTATCAATATTTAGGTGTCCTGTTTGTTCTTATTCAATAGCATTTTCGTAATAAACGATCATGTTTCTTTTGGTAACATTCATGACTCGGTATTGAAAGTAGTGTTTGGAATTTTCTTCAAATAAAATTTTAGTTAAATCCTTGTTTATTTGTATTTTATTTTTTATTTATTTATTTTTATTTATTTATATAGGCATACCAATGACTTATTTACTAAACATTGACTGTAACACATTTACGAGGGCATCCTGTGTAAAGAAGTCACTTATAGGCATTTGTAAATGCTTTTCTAAACTTTTAAGGGCAGCTTTCTTAAACAAAAACTAGCATTTTACTTGAAGTGACTACTATTCTGTACATATCCGATGTAGTTGAAACAAACGATACACAAAGTTAAAACAAATAATTAATCATATTTTTTTTTTAATATTATTATTGATAGGCTCGCGTTCGACCACAACTTTTAGACTATATCTTTTTTAATTATATCTATATAAATAAAAAAAAAACAATGTTTATATGTTTGTAGTCTATGCGTTTTCAAACCATTGATCAAATTATGCGGTTTGGTAGAGTATTCAGAGAATGTCTGAGATGGTATCTAGTTCAAACAATCTAAATATATTTTAAGACAAGTCTTTTAAATTCTTTACTATATTCATGATGCAGCTGATGATGATTTGGCTATATTGAGGCATTATGGGCGTTTCGATTAATATCATATTGGGAACTGACTAGATGACGTGGCTTTGCACATAGCAACCTAGCAAAATGATAATCTCTTGCCTGAACTTTCCTTTTTTGATCTGTATAAAACAGATACACTTAATATCTATCATTGGTGCATATAGCTTCTCGCATTCTATACAAAACAATGATAATAAAATAATATTTTTAATGTTCATGATTTGAGCTATTAAAATAAAATAATCTGTCAAAACAAATAGTAACAAAAAACAAAAAATCATTAGGGACTAACATACACAACAGATAGATAACTAACATAAATCCAAGGTGCAGGTTTGAACGACCACCAAAAGAATAAACCATTAAACCCCGATCTGCTACTGATTTTTATAGTTACTGTGATTAATTGATACATTGAAATGACGATAAAAAACAAAGTCTTATAAAATTATAAAAACTAGTAGATAGATAGATAGATTGATAGATTTATTTATTTGCGTAGAATGTAGGTAATTAATACAATTTGGTGTTACAATATTTTGGAATCCTTGTACATTCTGGCCTCATGGCATGCAAAATTTATTAACTTATAACTAAGTACTACAATAGAATTATTTCATTACTGAATGCTACATAAACATTTAAATTAAATAGATTTATCATTTAAGAAATCTGATACAGTGTAATAACATTTTTCTACTAGTAGTTCTTTAAGGTACTTTTTAAATCTTAATAATGGTTGCTCTTTAATATTTTTTGGAACATGGTTATAAATAATAGGAGCCATACACATAACACTCTTTCTCAATAATGCAGTTTTATATCCACCTGTGCATAACTTGTCTTCGTATTGTGTTCTTAAACTTGTAGTCCTGTTTCTAGTATTTTTTAAAGTTGGAAATAAGTGATTGTTTGTTTTAACAAAAATGGCTATTTCTAATATATACAGGCAAGGAAATGTTAAAAGATTGTGTTTTTTGAAAACAGGTATGCAGCTGTCGGTCACTTTCAAATTAAAAATAGATCTAATGCAGCGTTTTTGCGCCTTAAAAATATTTTCTCTCTCGCTACAGTTGCCCCAGAATATTATACCAAACCTCAATACAGAAACAACTAGACTGTGGTATGCTATCAATACTGTCTGAACGTTAACTCTTTTTGATAGACTAAATAATGCATACGCAGCGGAACTTAGTTTTTTGCATATGTCATCTGCTTGAGTCTTCCATGTCAGTTGGCTATCAATTGAAATTCCTAGAAATTTAGCGACATTGACCTTATCTATTGTTTGCTCATTATAATTTATTTCCATATTTGTGTCTACTGTTCTTTGACTGAAATGCATCACTTTTGTTTTTTCTAAATTTATAATTAAATTATTTTCATTAAGCCAATTTATAAATTTTTCAAGCGTATTGTTGATCGTTTCTTCATAAGAAGCTTTATTATGACATTTAATTATCAAAGTGCTGTCATCAGCAAAAAGGACCATTGGGTTTGGTATTTGTCTTGGCAAATCATTTATATATAATAAAAATAACAAAGGACCAAGTACGCTCCCCTGTGGAACACCAAATTTGATATTTCTTCTAGACGAAGTATACATTCTTTCTTTTTTGGTTTTCACACAGACTCTAGAAATTTCTGTAAATTGTTTGCGTCCTTTTAGGTAAGTTTTAATAAGATTAAGCACATTTCCTCGTAATCCGTATGTTTCAATTTTATTTAAAAGTATGTCATGATCCACATAATCAAACGCTTTTGATAAATCCGTGAATAAGGCACATATCGGTACTTTTTTATCAACATTTGTCATTATAATATTCAAAAAGTCGAAAATAGCCATATTAATATTAGATTTTTTTCTAAAACCCTTCTGCTCGTTACATAAAATGTTAAATTTTGTTAAAAAGGAATATATCAAATTGTAGATTACTTTTTCTAATATTTTGGAAAAAATTGAAATTAAGGAAATTGGTCTATAATTTGAAATTTCATCTTTGTCGTTCTTTTTATGAAGTGGCTTTACCTTAACTATTTTAAGTTTTTCTGGAAATTTTCCAGTTGATATACATGCGTTGATTACATGAGCTAGAGGGGCAGCTATATCACTACCGACATACTTTATGACCTTTGTAGATATACCGTCATAACCAAAGCTTTTCTTATCTTTCAAAGATTTGATAATGCTTATAATATCTTGGGGAACAACAGGAGGTAAAAAAATGGAGTGTGGATTTTCCAATAAAACATTATTAAACTCACATTGTGATACTTTAGCAACTTGATCTACAAAAAAATTATTAAAAGATTCTGCTAAGTCACAAGGATCAGTTAATACTCTGTTATTGAGTTTAATTTGAGAGATAGGTTCTTTTACCTTTTTTTTGTTATTTATTATTTGCCAAACTGTTTTAGGTTTATTTTTGGATTGATTAATTAAGTAATTATTTTGTGATTTCTTCGTTAATTTGATAATTTTCTTAAATTTACGCGAATAATTAATGTATAATGTCTTATTTTCTTTTGATGGTTTTAATCTCTGTTGCCAAAGTAAATGTCGTTGTTTTCTGCTACAAATACGTATGCCTCGAGATATCCAAGTAATTTTTTTTTCTGATTTTATTGTGACTTTTTTAAAAGGAAAACATAAGTTGTGTAATAGTTGAAAAATATCTATGAAGTTATTATACGATTCATCAGGATCTTCTGTATTATATACATCACAAAAAGATATACTTTGGAGATGATTTCTGAAAGTTTCAAGATTTTCCTTGGAAGTGTCTCTTTGCACAGTGGACCAAGATTTTATCAAGCAAGTTTTCTTTGTTTTCACATTTATAATTTGTGCAGTATGATCTGACAATCCAAAATCCTTTACTTTGTAGTGACAACTTTGTTTAAAGTTGTGAGCAAAATTATCAAGACAAGTATTGCTAGCAAGTCGAGTTGCTTCATTAATTTGTAACTTTAGATTGTAGCCTAAGAGAAAGTATTTAAAATCCGAAGTTTGTCGATTATTTTTTAAAATATCTATATTGAAATCCCCGCATATAATTATTTTTTTATTTTTAATACATGTCATTTTCAAAATGGCATCTAAGTTTTCATAAAATTTATTTAAATTTGTAGGCTTAGGGGGTCTATACACACATATTACAATCAACTTTTGTTGCGTGAGTTCAATAGCGCAACACTCAATTATTCCCGCTATACAGAACTTTGTGATCTCCGGCAATTCTTTATATTCGTAACCGTTTTTCACTAGGATACAGGGACCACCACGTTTTATATTACTTCTTGCATAGCTTGCTGCAAGTTTATAATTCGGTAAATAAAGTAAATTTTCTTGACCAGACATTATGAAGTGTTCGGTTATGCATATGACATCTATCGATATTTTTTCGCTTGACAATTCCAGGATGTACATAGTTAAAAGATCCGACTTGTTTAAGAGTCCAGCAATGTTTTGATGAAAAATACATAAATTATTATTAGAGAAAAAACTGGGTTGAATTAAGATCAATTACATTATCTTGTGCTTGAATAGATTTGTTATGGTTAACAAGTAGCAATAAGTTATTAAAAATGTTTTTCATTCCTCGATTATTCAAATTTCTATCGTACTTAGAGAACATATTGAAGTCGTATAATAAATCTAAATTAGAGTCCAACACCATAGCGTAATTGTGAGACTGAAGATCCAAATAAAGTAAACTGTTAAAAGTTTCTATACGCCAGTTAAACATAGTTGAATAATCGCTTAATTTAAAAGTCGGTACGCATATTATTATATTTGTATTTTGTATTTTTTGCAATTCATTTCTTAGTTTTAATACAATTTCGACATAATTTTCTGTTTTTTTGAAGTCTTCGTCTCCTATTAAGATTACACAATAGTCGTCCATTGAAAGATCTTTAACTTTTTGATACAAATTACGAATAAGCTGTATAGTTCCACAATTTGGTGTAACATAATGGCATACTTGCGAATATTGAAAAGTTTCTTCTGCAATTGACAAAATATTATTAATTTTATTGGAGCTAATAACGCATACTTTATTTTTTCGGGTTTTCGTATTTCTAATTTCGGTTTTTTCTTTTTGGGCCGATGTATTTTGGGACATACTTGTACTCTCACTGATTAAAGTTGATTTTTGTTGCAAAGGTGTCGATGTAGTCTGAGTTTGTTCACTTCGTTTTTTAAGAGGCTTGATGATATGAGAAGAGGTACGTGGGGTTGATGATCGCGAATTCTTTCTGGGAGTGATCTCATTTGCGAGTTTAAATGTTGCTTTTTTAAGGACATCGTTTTTGGAAATCACTTCACTCAAGTTTTTTTTTAGTTCGCAGTTTTCTAAAGATAAATTATTAATCTCTTCGTTTGCGGAGTTTAGTTTTGAGGTAAGATCTTCTATTTGTAATTTAAGTTGTTGTATTAGCAAAGTATTATCATCAGCTGATATATTCGGCAGACTACTGGTGCTGCCATCTACTTTTGTACTACTTGCATTGGTTCCATCAAACGATATTTCCGTCATAGAGTGTCTTTCTTTTCTTCTAAACGTTATGTTCTCAAAGAAATTCATTATGAGTGATTGATAGCAATATTATAAAGAATTCAAAAATAGAAAAAGAACAAAGCTATCTTTTGCTGGTCTCGAACTCGTGACAGTATGTGTGCAACGTGTTAAATCCAACACGGACACCGCTCGACCAACTAGTCATTAAGGTTTCTGTTCAAATTACGGTTCTTTTAGAACACGGTAGATTTTTTTCTAATATGAGTATATTTTTAATTTGGAATTGACGGTTAGTTGAACATTTTTATTTTGTTTTTATTTTTGTTTTTAAAAACGGAGATTTAAACACTGAATTGATTTAGAATCACTGTTAATATAGTTAAATTGTCACTTAATATTAATATTTGTCAGCAATTCAACAGAACAAAACAGTTATCGTCCCAGTATAGTATTAGAAGTAATGGCGTTGTCATGCATAGAACACTTTGTACGGAAGAAAATAATTTGCATCAGATACAACGGTCTCAATATTGATTGTCTCAATCTTTGGTTGGTGTTGTTGATAGAGTATTATTGATTATTGTAACAGTGTTTCTGCTTGTTTAAATTAGTTTTTAAATAATTCTGCTTAGATAATTTCGTCTAAGTGATGTGACAGACATTTAGTGTTCACTACGAACACTTAAATTAATGATAGTGTTATTACAGTCATATATGACAAATTATCTGCCAATCAACGGCAACCGCATTAATTCTATAAATGTTATGTGATCTATTTCTGTTTGGTATTCGTAATAATATATGTATATGCACGTAAGATTTTCTTCCCAATATCATATTTATCTTTCCTTTGCAGCTTATCGAACTTTAAGGAATTTCAATCAAACCTGGTCATTATTAGTCTTTATATTAAGACAATTTATGTTGTGGTTTTTATTTTGTGTTATTGTTGTTATTTCTTAACCGACTTTAAAAAAAGGAGGAGGTTATCAATTCGTTGTATGTTTTTTTTTTGTTTTTTTTTTTTTATTATTATTTTTTATGTTACCTCTGAACTCCGTCGTTTACGGACCTATTTGCAATTTTTTGTTTTCTTCTTAGAGGATGTGGTTTCCGATTGGTCCCATTTTTTTCTGAATCCAGTTCTGATGATGGGATCTATGAGAAATTGAGGGAACTCTTCAAATATGTTCAACTATTTAGTGATTTTGGTATTTTCATCGAGAACTTAAGCATTTACAGTCTAAAATCAAATGTTACATTTGATGAAATGAAACTAATGAAGAAGACCAGATATGACCAATGGAACTTCATACTCACCCAGATATCACAATTAAGCGACTATGACAATACAAATAAATAAATTATTCTGAATAGTTATATTGAAAATGGTATCATCGAAATGAACTGATGATAATGATGGCGCCGGGAGGTAGGCACTGGAACTCCATAAATAATCAATGTAGCCTAGCCGTGCACAAAATATCATCTGCATATTACAAATATGTAAACTGAAAAAAGACAACAGCTTCAATGTTTAACCGTAATAAATCTTACATCTTCAAAAGGTAACTCAGCGTCTCATCATCATCATCACCATTATTTCAGCCGAAAGATGTCCACTGTTGGACATAGGCCTCCCCCAAGCGTCTCCACAACTCGTCTATTGTAACCAAATCTTACTCAGTTATTAGCACGAACACACTACGCAATAACAAAATGCGGCATTTAGTTCTTAATTATAATATTTTCATTATAATTAAGAACTAAATGCCGTATTTTATAAATATTAATATCTATCTTTATGTCAAGCTTTGTTGTTAAGATGACTTCTGGTTATTAAGTGTATGTAAAAGATTCTATTAATGAGAGGATGAGAAAATATTTTATGAAGAAAGGCGAAACGAGATATTGTGACAAGTTGAAGTAGATCGATCAAGAAAAAAAAACTTACTGAAACAGAATTGTCAAAAGATGTTTATAATAGAAACAAATTAAAAAAATTAAGAGCAACAATTTTATAATATTAAAGATAAGTTAACTGTAATAAGACAATAAAATGAAAAGTAATAAAGCTCAATAACTGTATAAGTAGCGTAGTATCTATGATAAACAAGCCGCACGCGCTCATCTTCTTAAACGAAGCCTTCTGTAATCGTTGGATATTCTTGCAGAATCTTCTTTCAGTATCTGAAAAAAAACGAGTCCAGTTTATTGAATGGTAAATTGAGTTTTATCCCACTACACAACAAACCTATTTATCAACTGAGTTTAGCTTTTTTGTGGGCTAAGTATTACTCCTTTCTCCCGTCCCCGTTTCCCGTTCCCCTTCTCATTGGGTGGAGCAAGTGGATTGACAGATTTTACTAACTAAAACTCAACAAAGACGTCCTTACTTTCCACTTGACACAGGTCCTCTCCAAACACGCTATCCAGCAGGAAGACATACCCGGATGTTACTACTGTGTAGATCGCCCGTGATACGGTGGAAGTCTGCTATGCCTGGGTGGAAAAAGGCCGGGTCGTTATGCTGGGATTGAGATTTTAGGACAAGCCTATCCTCGTCAAAAATGTCAACTCTGTGGCTGCGAAACTAACGGACGTCGGGAGGTTCCTGTTTCGGATTCAGCAGGAAGACATACCCGGATGTAACCACTGAGTAGATCGCCTGTGATACGGTGGAGATCTACTATGCCTGGGTGGAGAAAGGCCGTGTCGTTGGACTGGGTTTCTTTTAAAGAAGAGTTTAAGTTAAGCCTATTTTTTTGACCTCCGTCAAAATTGTCAACCCTGTGTCAACAATACTAAAAGTAACAGAAGGAGTGACAAGACTTTTTTCTGCCTGCCTAGCAGCGTTAGTGAACCGCAATTCCGATCTTACTCCATCAATCTCCTCTGCTATATTAAGAGGCACATGTGTTGTGGCTGTCTAACGACAGAAATTAGGAATGCGGACAACGAGACCACTTAGGCATATAGAGAATCATTGCCCGTGACCCAGAGTGTACTATCCCAAAGACTGGTCTTTCAAATGAACATGATCATAAGGGAACTCTAGTGTACAGTTTCCAAAAGCGGTTTTTAGGATCATTTCTGTAGCTCGAGTAGACATTTGAAGAAGTGCTTGAAGGAATATAATGAAAGAAAAACCTCACATAAGACCAATGTCTTATGTGAGGTTTTTCTGCGCAATTTCTCCTTTGTGTATCTCCTTTTTGTATTTTTTTTTAACCAATCACAAAGGAGAAATTGCGCATTGAAATGGCATTGAAACTTTACAACGCTACGTCTTCCGGTGCGCGGTCGCCACTACAGAATCTTTTGGTCCCATCGATCACCTGTTCTACAAGCAATGTACCCTGCCTACTGTAACTTAACTTGGGTGATTCTCCGGGCTATGTCGGCAACCTTGGTTCTCCTGAGGATATTTTCATTCCTGATGCGATCATTCGAAAATGAGACTCCGATCATAGCATTTTCTATTGCCTTTTGGGTGACTTTAAGGCTTATGATGAGGCCCATGAAACGGTCTTACGGATTGGAATGAATTTTCTCTAGTCTAGACAATTAAACACCATAAGAGCAAAAACTATTAAAAAAATACTTACCAGAACAATTTCTTGATTTCAGTAGTATTACACAAGTACTTTGAACGTCTCTTATTAAATCATAATAACTTTCGCATTCTATGCATAACATTGACAATATTATGATATTCTTCATGTTCCAGACTTGAGTTACTATTAGTAAAATTGTAGTCTAAAAAATAGACATTTTAATTATCTGTAGAAATTGTCGAAATATTCTTACGCCTATCTATATCTATACTTATATCGTAAAGAGGAAAGATTTGCATTCTAGTATTTGAGTTTGTAATGAATAAACTCAAAAATAACTGGACCGAATCTAAAATTATTTCACCAATTAAATGCTACTTTATTACTGAGGGAAATAGGCTTTACATTTTTTACTCTAACGCGGGCAAAGCCGATGGCAGAAGCTATATAATAAGCATAATAAATAAACGTATGAAACTACTCATGAAAATGTATAAGTTAAAGTGATCTTTCTACTTACCCTAAATTCACCTTGTTCTAACAAATGTTTCAATGATAATATCGAAACTAAGTTCCGTAGACACTGATAAGTTAAGTTTATTGTATAAAATAAAATCTGGAAGAAAATATGAGTAACATCAATATTTTTAATGTTTAAGTACAGCAGCTACCGCAGTAGCAATATTTTGTTAAAAAACAGAAAAAAAAAATCAGATCAGTTTGCTATCAATTAATTTTAAAACTTAACATTTGCTGAAACGATGCTTCTATACTCGTGTATATCTCCTGTATACGAATGTATACATCAAATTTAAAATTCCAATCAACTTCTCTTTCGTAATCTGAATTGTTTCTAGACATCCGAATTTGTTCAGTCCACACACGAAGAATTTTCTTAACTAATTTTAATACAACAGCAGTATAAAAGACGTTGTAATCGAACGCTAACCCATAAAAAGTTAATAGAATATACAAAACACTCGAAGTCTTGACCACTAATAACAAACAAACAATAATAAATAAAATATTTAGAATGATAACACAAGCCCAGTTGTAGACAGTAAAAACTCTAAGTTGGTATTCTTTTATTTGTACAGCTCTGAGCACGTGTTGTATATTTATGATCAATAAGATATTGCTGTTGATCTTAGAAAAGCTGTTTAGTAAACTTCCAATTAGAAAGAGGATGATATCAAAAGCACTGGTCGAACAATAAAACAAAGTAATAACCTCCCATGAACTACTAAACCTAATTATCTTGGAAATTAAATTATGTAAGCTAAGACATAGATACGTAAGCAAGATAGACATAGCTATGAAATTGTAAAGATAAGTATTACAGGTGATAATATCGTCACGCATAGAATACTTCGCACTAAAGAAAATATTTTGCATTAGATTCAGTGGCCTTAGTACTGATTTTAAATTTTTGTCAATCACATCATTAATTAATATTTTATTAGGTGAATTTGCTGGAAGATTATTAATTAAACTTGTAACATTGTTTTTGTTTGTATTATAATGGTTTTTAAAATTCGAGAACATATCTGCAAGCCTCCGCGCTTTTACATGAATGTTTTGACAAACGATAGTAAAGTCATGAGGCTAATAACTATACATTATTTCCTTAAATTAATATTGTTAAATTTGTTCAAATTACTTTCCCATTGTCTGTTTAAATATTAAGAATACATAATAACATTATTTCATGTCTTTAATGGCAGGTAATTTGTGTTTATAATTTCAGAATAATTTTTTCTATGTTTACGTATCTATGTATTGGTTTACATTTCTTAATTTCAAAGGTACGAATATTAAGTTTCAGTAATAAATGGTAGGCTATTAGTTTATTTTGTAGTTGTTTTAAATTTTGTCGTCTTTTTTGTAGGAGCTTAACAGCTTCTTTAAGATCTATAACAATATCTTGTTGGTCGTATACATCCAACACGTGCTCATAGTTTTACAAATAAAAGAATAAAACTGTAAGTTTGTGTTCTTTCATTAGTATAGCAGAAATGAAAGAAAACAACCTCAGATTTTTTACTGTCTGCCGTAAAACATAAATATATAATAAGCATAATCAGCCTTTCAATGTTACCACTACTGGGACTCAGGCCTCCTCTCTAGGAGAGGAATCCTCACAAAGCCGTAATCCACCACGCGGGCCCAGCGTGAGTTGGTGAATGTCGCATGTTTACGAATTTTTGGTTCTAGGGTATGCTGGTTTCCTTCACCGTTTAGAGAGCAGTGGTGATTAAATAAATTACACAAAGTAATGCACCTGGCCGGATTTAGACAACTGCAATCTACAACTCGTAAGTCGGAGCCGTTTTTACTCGGCTACCACTACTCACGGCAGTAAAACTTAATCATCCTAAATGTTTATTTATTATTTCATAATATTTTTTTGCATAACAGTGGTGAGCATAAACGTTTGTGTTTGCATTTAAAACTCATAATTTTCTAAGTCATCTTCAGGTGTCATAATTATTTATTATAATTAAAAAATTGAAATATTTCTGTTCAGCCGTGTCATTAAGGCCGATGATGTCCGTGAACGAGTGCTGTAAGTTGAGACTGATCATCTCTTAGCTGCCAGTTGCTATTTTTAATATCTATATTTAGATAATTGTGCCACTGGCAGCTAATTGGACACAACACGTACACTTACGTCGTTATGGTCATGTAACATTTCCTCTAGTCCAGTGACTGAGGAAGAGAAAAGGACAATGTCATCTAACGTAAGAGTATAAACAAAAAAAATACTTGCCAGAACAATTTTTTGACTTAAGTTGTATTGTACGTATACTCTGAACGTCTCTCATTGCCGAATAGTATCTTTCGCATTCCATGCCAATATTATATTTTTCATGTTCCAAATTTGAGTTCCTATAAAAAGAAAAATTTTCTGAAAATAATAAGCATGTATTACGATGAAAAAATCATTATCATCATCTACAGAGATTTTTGAAAAATATGGTTTCTTGTTCTAATTTTTTATGCATATCTCCATGCATCAGAAAAAAGAGGATCAAACTACTGCTGAGTGCGGATAAGTTTTAGTGATCTGATTACTTACCCTAGCTTCGCCTTGTTCTAACGATAATACCAGAGTTAAATTTCGCAAACACTGGTAAGCTAAGTAAATTATATAAAATAAAATCTGGAATAAAACAAGAGTGTAACATCAACATTTACTGACAATATTTTTCAAGCAAATCGATAAGTTTATTTTTATTTTATTTTACTATTAGTTAACTTAAAAACTTAACATGTGGCGAAAATTCCAGTAACCTTCTCTTTCAATCTTTTTTTTTCTGCGTTATTTCTAGAGATCTGAATTTATACCGTTCAAACACAAAAAAATTTCGAAACTAATTTTAATACAAAAGCAGCATAAACTACGTTACAATCAAAAGCTAACCCACAAAAAGTCATAAAAATCATTAAGGTCTTTAATATTATTAACACAAAGACGATTAGAAATTAAAAAAAAATGGATAATAACACAAATCCAGTTGTAGACATTAAAGTTTCTAAGTCTATGTTATTTTATTCCCAGAACTTTGAGCACGTGTTAAATGTTTAAGACCAATAATATATTATTGTTGATATTTGAAAAACTGTTTAGCAAACCTCCAATTAAAAAGAGGATGGAATTGAAAGCACAGCATGAGCATATGAATAAACAAATAGCCTCTCATGTATTGCTAAACATAATTATCTTTATGATAAAATTATTTAAACTAATAGATTGATACGTGAGCAAGAAACACATTGTAAAGATGATTATTACAAATAATAATGTTGTCACGAAAAGAATAATTCGCACTAAAGAAAATATTTTCCATCAAGTTCAATGATCTCAGTACTGATTGTAAATCTTTATTAATCACATTATTAATTAACATTTTACTTGGTGAAATTGCTGGAAGATTATGAACTAAACTTGTAACAAGGTTTTTTTTGTTTAATTTGTTTTTTTTTCTTCGTTAACAAGTCTCGGTGCTTCTATATGAATAATTTGATACACAATTTCAACGATATATATATAATATGTTAATAACGCTAAATAACTTTTTTAAGTATGCTCTATATAATTTCATGTTTTAGGTCACTTGACGGGCGCATAACTACCCTGTTGGACATACTTAAATTAATTATGTAATATTTAACATAGTAATTTTTAACATTAGATAATCGAGCAAGTGCTCTCACTACTGGATCTCGTAAGATACAACTAGCTAAAAGCCAGGTTTTATTATAAAAAGCGCACAAACTAGGCATTTAGTTCTATGTATGATTATATATACGTAAACAATAAAAAAAATAAAATGAAAGTCATAAAGCTTGACAACTGTAATGTATCTTATATATATAGTGTATTTTTTAAATTAATATAAACTAATGTTTGACTGTGATCCCACCTGATGGTAAGCAGTGACGCAATCGTTGATGATGAGGCACACTAGTTTACTAAGAGCCTATTTATTCTAGCCTTGAAGACACCTCAATTATAATCGGATGGGAAAATTGTTAAACAACAACACATGTTGTTGAAACTGTTTGACACAAATGAAAATTACTTGATGAAATAAATAAATAATATGGAACACGCTAAGGTAAGATATAATTAGATAATATATTTTGATTTTTGCAACACGCATCGAATCTATTTAAAATTAATTCAAGTTAAAGACGTAATATAAGTTTAAAAAAATCTAGTTTCAAGAGCAGATGGTGCAAGCCGCTCTTGAAAATCGAATATAGTGTAACCATTCAAAATTGTTACCCATTATGTACTTACTTTCATTTTATATTACTTGTTATTGTTACTGGGATTATGTACCTAATTATAAAATGTACCACGTCTTGCACCATATAAGACCTCCATATTTATATCGTATAATCGGGATCGGTCCTGTCTCTCCTAAGCTCAGGTTGCTTTGTAGCCTATTTAGGAGTACAGTGCTTCACCCGCTTACTAGATTTTTTTTACTCATATATGTGCCTATTGTATCCATTTGTGTAATCTGGTCCTTGTAAACAATCAATAAAATTTTATTATTATTATTATTATATTCTGGAATATGAATCATACATTAATTCTTAAATCTAAAATTAACAGTCACTTAGAGAAGAGCTAGCAAAAAGCTTTAGGACACCTTTTTTAAATTAAAACAATAGTTTACATCCTGTTCACTCATTACAAGTTAACTTACAAAACTAAAATTTGATAAACAAAATCTATACCGTGTCCTAGTGATAACGTGTTGCGTATTGCAATAAATAATTCCAATATTTACAGATGCAAGGCTATTTTTAGATTATTGTTAGTCACTTCAAACAGCATAATAGTAATAAGAATTTTATTGCAGACTTTTTACATCTAAAAGATACAGATCCTTATTTAGGTTAGTAAGTACATAAGAACTATGTTAGTAAACACACACAAGAAATAAAAATTACAAACAACAATTATTTTGACACGTGGAGCGCAATCCAGTGTCTCAGAAACGGACCGTCTAGTCTGTCCGCTATTACTTTTAGGATGCATAAATGACTGTTGCAATAATAGATATATCTGACACAATGTCTATCGTTATTAAATGGTAGTGTAAGATTGTTTTATGTATTTATAATCCACGATTTATTACTTTGTTATTTAGGTGTCAATCATTTATTTCAACTTTATACTATATGTTTTTATTTATTAATCAATTGATTGCTATGCTTACAGTATGCACCAAAACGTATAGTAAGCCGACCTTCACCAGACCCTATTTTACTATCTTCAATCAAATTCAAATTTAGACTGGCCTGTTGATCTAGTGGTTAGTGGGCCTGACTGCTATGCCGGAGGTCGTGGGTTCGATTCCCTCCCAGAACAAATGTTTGTGTGATGAGCACGATCATTTGTTCTGTGTCTGGGTGTAATTTATCTGTATATGTATGTATTTAGAAATATATAAGTATGTTTATCAGTTGTTTAGTACCCATAACACAAGCTCTGCTTAGCTTGGGACTAGACGGCGTTGTGTGATAGTTGTAAAAACAAAAAAAAAAACAATGCGAAGTACCCGGCGGTGGCGTTTAAAACGACCTCAAATACAGTAATATATGCTAGTGAGAATTTCTGACGAAGTTTTCTATTTTTCGCTTGAAGGAGTTTTTTATTTATATTTTTGTGTCAACCAACGATAGTAAAGTCATGAAGCTAATAACTATACATTATTTCCTTAAATTAATATTGTTAAATTTGTTCAAATTACTTTCCCATTGTCTGTTTAAATATTAAGAATACATAATAACATTATTTCATGTCTTTAATGCCAGATAATTTGTGTTTATATTTTCATAATTATTTTTTCTTTGTTTACGTATCTATGTATTGGTTTACATATCTTAATTTCAAAGGTACGAGTATTAAGTTTCAGTAATAAATGGTAGGCTATTAGTTTATTTTGTTGTTCAAGCACTGTTTTAAATTTTGTCGTATTTTTTGTAGGAGCTTAACAGCTTCTCTAAGATCTATAACAATATCTTGTTGGTCGTATACATCCAACACGCGCTCATAGTTTTAAAAATAAAAGAATTTAACTCTAAGTTTGTGTTCTTTCATTAGTTTAGCAGAAATGAAAAAAACAACCTCAGATTATTTACTGTTTGCAGCATAATCAGCCTTTCAATGTTACTACTACTGGGACTCAGGCCTCCTCTCTAGGAGAGGAATTCTCACAAAGCCGTAATCCACCACGCGGGCCCAGCGTGAGTTGGTGAATGTCGCATGTTTACGAATTTTTGGTTTTAGGGTATGCTGGTTTCCTTCACCGTTTAGAGAGCAGTGGTGATGAAATAAATTACACAAAGTAATGCACCTGGCCGGATTTAGACAACAGCAATCTACAACTCGTAAGTCGGAGCCGTTTTTACTCGGCTACCACTATTCACGGCAGTAAAACTTAATCATCCTAAATGTTTATTTATTATTTCATAATATTTTTTTGCATAACAGTTGTAAGCATGTATTATTCTATACCTCTTTTATGTTATATTAAGTCGTACATTGGTTATCGATTAATAATATGGGTATTAGTTACCATTAAATAATACATAGTAGCTGCAAAACAATACTAAAATAATTTGAATTTAAAGAAAATGTTTGTAACGGCCGAGATCGCAATGATGGCAACATTCCCTCCCTATACCTACAAAAGGGCATGTCGCCATTATTGCGCGCTCAGTTTCTGTCCGACGTTTGTGGAGTTAACAACCTGTGATTTGCAAAGTAAGTTAAATAATAAATTGAGGGTATTTGATGTTTGATAATATGTTGCTTCTATGTTAATAATTGTGAGTAAAACTATTAGAATATTAACTATAATTATTAATAAATGTGTAACGTATCGCTTATGAAAGGTTATTTGTTCTTTAAAACTTGTTATTGATATTGGAAACATTAAAACCCACTGTATAATGAACTAGTATTTTGATTTATCCTACACAGTGGTAAGCATAAACGTTTGTGTTTGCATTTAAAACTCATAATTTTCTAAGTCATCTTCAGGTATCATGATTATTTATTATAATTAAAAAATTCAAATATTTCTGTTCAGCCGTGTCATTCAGATGATGTCCGTGAACGAGTGCTGTAAGTTGAGACTGATCATCTCTTAGCTGCCAGTTGCTATTTTTAATATCTATATTTAGATAATTGAGGCCTCAGGTCACTCGTCCAAGAGAATGGTGAGGTAGACCGGGACGTAACACATCGGATCAACGCAGGATAAATGAAATGGCGACAAGTCACGGAAACAACTTGTAACCCACGGATGCCCCTCAAGTTGAAGGGTAAAATCTACAAGTCCGTGATAAGGCCTGTCATACTGTATAGATCAGAATGTTGGGCTGTGAAAAAGACGGATGAAAAAAAATTGCACGTAGTGGAGATGAGAATGTTAAGATGGATGTGTGGTGTGACGAGAATGGATAAAGTGAGAAATGAGTATATTAGGGGAAGTTTGAAAGTGGCGCGAGTGACTGAAAAGTTGAAAGGGAATCGTTTGTCTTGGTATGGTCATGTGAAGAGGAGGGATGAAACGCATGTTACTAAAAGAGTTATGAGTTTACATGTGGATGGATGGAGAGGGATAGGGAGACCAAAGAAAAGTTGGATGGATTGTGTGAAGAGTGATATGAAAGAAAAGGAAGTAAGTGATAGTATGACGAGTGACAGAGCAGAATGGAAGAAGAAAACGTGTTTCGCCGACCCAATAACACGAAACAAGGGCAGGAAGATGATGATTTAGATAATTGTGCCACTGGCAGCTAACTGGACACAACACGTACACTTACGTCGTTATGGTCTTGTAACATTTGCTCTAGTCCAGTGACTGAGGAAGAGAAAAGGACATTGTCATCTAACGTAAGAGTATAAACAACAAAAAAACTACTTGCCAGAACAATTTTTTGACTTAAGTTGTATTGTACGTGTACTCTGAACGTCTCTCATTGCCGAATGGTATCTTTCGCATTCCATGCGAATATTATGATATTTTTCATGTTCCAAATTTGTGTTTCTATTAAAAAAAAAAAAGACTGAAAATAATAGGCATGTATTACAATGAAAAAATCATTATCATCTACAGAGATTTTTGAAAAATATGGTTTCTTGTTCTAATTTTTTAAGCATATCTCCATGCATCAGAAAAAAGAGGATCAAACTACTGCTGAGTGTGGATAAGTTTTAGTGATCTGATTACTTACCCTAGCTTTGCCTTGTTCTAACGATAATACCAGAGTTAAATTTCGCAAACACTGGTAAGCTATGTAAATTATATAAAATAAAATCTGGAATAAAACAAGAGTGTAACATCAACATTTACTGACAATATTTTTCAAACAAATCGTTAAGTTTATTTTTATTTTATTTTACTATTAGTTAACTTAAAAACTTAACATGTGGCGAAAATTCCAGTAACCTTCTCTCTCTATCTTTTTTTTTCTGCGTTATTTCGTAATATTTAACATAGTAATTTTTAACATTAGATAATCGAACAAGTGCTCTCACTACTGGATCCCGTAAGATACAACAATCAACTTGTCAATTAGCTAAAAGCCAGGTTTTATTATAAAAAGCGCACAAACTAGGCATTTAGTTCTATGTATGATTATATATACGTAAATAATAAAAAAAATAAAATGTAAGTCATAAAGCTTGACAACTGTAGTGTATCTTATAACTATAGTGTTTTTTTTTTTTAAATTAATATAAACTAATGTTTGACTGTGATCCTACCTGATAATAAGCAGTGATGCAATCGTTGATGGTGAGGCGCACTAGTTTACTAAGAGCCTATTTATTCTAGCCTTGAAGACACCTAAATTATAATCGAATGGGAAAATTGTTAAACAATATTACACATGTTGTTGAAACTATTTGACACAAATGAAAATTACTTGATGAAATAAATAAATAATATGGAACACACTAAGGTAAGATATAATAAGATAATATATAATAAGATAATATATTTTGATTTTTGCAATACGCATCGAATCTATTTAAAATTAATTCAAGTTAAAGACGTAATATAAGTTTAAAAAATCAAGTTTCAAGAGCAGATGGTGCAAGCCGCTCTTGAAAATCGAATATAGTGTAACCATTCAAAATTGTTACCCATTATGTACTTACTTTCATTTTATATTCTGGAATATGAATCATACATTAATTCGTAAATCTAAAATTAACAGTTAGATATAGAAGAGCTAGCAAAAAGCTTTAGGACACCTTTTTAAATTAAAACAATAGTTTACATCCTGTTCACTTATTACAAGTTAACTTACAAAACTAAAATTTGATAAACAAAATCTATACCGTGTCCTAGTGATAATATTTACAGATGCAAGGCTATTTTTAGATTATTGTTAGTCAATTCAAACAGCGTAATAATAACAAGAACTGTATTGCAGACCTTTTAGATCTAAAAGATACAGATCCATATTTATGTTAGTAAGTACTTAAGAACTATGTTAGTAAACACACACAATAAATAAAAAATACAAATTACAAACAACAATCATTTTGACACGTGGAGCGCAATCCAGTGTCTCAGAAACGGACCGTTTAGTCTGTCCGCTATTACTTTTAGGATGCATAAATGACTGTTGCAATAATAGATATATCTGACACAATGTCTATCGTTATTAAATGGTAGTGTAAAATTGTTTTATGTATTTATAATTCACGATTTATTACTTTGTTATTTAGGTGTCAATCATTTATTTCAACTTTATACTATGTTTTTATTTATTAATCAATTGATTGCTATGCTTACAGTATGCACCAAAACGTATAGTAAGCCGACCTTCACCAGACCCTATTTTACTATCTTCAATCAAATTCAAATTTAGACTGGCCTGTTGGTCTAGTGGTTAGTGGGCCTGACTGCTATGCCAGAGGTCGTGGGTTCGATTCCCTCCCAGAACAAATGTTTGTGTGATAAGCACGATCATTTGTTCTGTGTCTGGGTGTAATTTATCTATATATGTATGTATTTAGAAATATATATGTATGTTTATCAGTTGTCTAGTACCCATAACACATGCTCTGCTTAGCTTGGGACTAGACGGCGTTGTGTGATAGTTGTAAAAAAAAAAACAAAAAAAAAAACAATGTGAAGTACCCGGCTGTGGCGTTTAAAACGACCTCAAATACAGTAATATATGCTAGTGAGAATTTCTGACGAATTTTTCTATTTTTCGCTTGAAGGAATTTTTTATTTATATTTTTGTGTCAACCAAAAAAATTTAAAAAAAAAATTTTGTTTTCGTAAAATTTAAACGACTTAGATATACAATAATATAATGTATTTTATAATCATAAAAACAACGCCTGTGAATTAGAGCGCGCTTCTCCACTCGATTGTCATCTTCAGCTGATTGTATGAGATTTATATATATATATTACAGGTTATAATACAGTTTTACACAGATATTAGAACTCATCTAAACTTTCATGTATACTACTGTTATCTTGAAATACTAATTGTAACTACAGTTACAAAAATAGTTATCTATTAATTATGAGATACCTATTAATAATGTTTGCCCTTGAAGGGTTAAGGCTACACTTTGTTTATTAATGACTACAGCGACCTTCAAAAAGGTCACTCGCAAATGGAAATATATCACTGCCTCTATGCAATGAAAAAATGGAAAATTTCGAGCTGCCACTAAGATATAATGCGCCGGAGATTAGTGAGTTTTAGAGAATTTAAAATCCATGTTAAGCCGTCGCAGTCTGTGAGACCAACAAAGCAGTTAGTACGATATAATTTTGTTGTTGACTTTAACACCGTTAGGTTATGATAGATACAGCATAGCATATTCTTTATTGTACACCAATAATAAAATGACATAGAAACTTAAAATTAAAAAGGTGTCACATATGGGCGGTCTTGTCGCTAAAAGCGATTTTTATAATCGCGATGGTTATGTAATGCATCATCACTAGCAGGATTAATTAGAGGATTTTTGAGGGAGTTGGAAGATTCCGGTCGCTTTTGTTTTTTTTATAGACTTTAAGTCCAAAACTTTGCGAGTAAATTAAAAAGAAAAACTAAATAGCTAATTTAACTAATATTAAATTTAAAAGTATTCTAATACAATACACATCTAAATAAAATTAAAATTCAGAGTCTACGCCTTATATATTTTAAAAAAGATTGTATATGAATGAAAAATTTGGGTCTTATTTTCATAAAACAATAAAAAGTCTATGAAAAAAAAATTCTCAGGGATTGAGAAGTGTTTAGGGGCCTGAAAGGATAGCAGATGACCCCTTCCGTGGACCATTTCAATTTGGCATACGACGCACCAAACACCCTGTACATTCAAATATGACAAAACTACGTTTCGTTCATAAATCTCAACAATTTAATGTTATTTTAAATTGTTGAGATTTAAAATAAGACCGTATTGAAATACTTTTTTAAATGTAATTCTACAGTAAATTATAAAAAAATAAGTAATCTTATTGTACAAGTTTCATACGTTTTCAATATAGGCCAATTTTAACAATATTCTTTGCAGTGATACTAGTAAAAACTATGTTTTTACGTGATCACAATAATGACGGACACACTTTAAGTACTGTAACTGAAGATCTAACTGAAAATATTATTTTACAGAAGCGCATACTGCAAGAAGACCATAGTATAGGAAGCAATATGGCATGACAACTGTAGGGGCAGTTTACCGTCAATATTGAACAAGCCACACGCGGTCATTTTCTTGAATGAAGCTTTCTGTACACGTAGGATATTCTTGCATAGTTTATTTTCTTGTACTGTAAAACATAAGTTATTTATTCTTAAAACTTTTATGACTATAATCTCAACGGTTTCACTAGTCCATTTTATTAGGGCAAAAAGCGATAAAGTTATTTAAGTAGAAATTTTGTAGTTTAATTAGCATTTATTGTATAACAAATACGCATACCAGTACAGTTTCTCGACTGTATGAGCATATAACAGGTATTCTCAACATTTCTCATTGCTGCATAGAATCTCTCACATTCCACGCTTAAACATATAATTACAACTATGTTTTTCCAGTTCCAGATTTGAGATATTAATGGCAGAAAAACGTACTGAAATAGACAAATTGTGATTAATATTTTATCGTGTTGATATATTGTAATGCATTATCTCTGTTTTCTGTCATGTACTTACACCATATTCATTCATTGCTACAAGTTTTTTTACATTCAACACCATAGCATCGTTCCGCAAAATTAAATAAGTTGTTAAGATCGTATAAAACAGTATCTGGAAATTTATAATAACAGTAACAACAAATTAACTCAACATTTGTTCTGAAAAAGTTCTTTAGCGCTGTTTTATAGATAAATTAACTTACCATTTGTTGAAAAGTAGTTTCTATAATCACGTAAGTTTCTTGTATATTCTGGTAGACATCAAACGTTATATTCCAGTCTTCACGAACTGGAAACTCGATATCTTTTAAATTTTCTAATTTTTTAATCCACATACGAAGAATTTTATTAATTAATTTGAGTACTAACATAGCATACACAACGTTGATATCGTAAATTATACTACCAAAAGCAGAAATAATATAAAACAAATTGATTTCAACACCAACAAAACAAAAAATTGTGATGAAAATTATAATTAATATATTGAGAATAATAACAGAAGTCCAACTGTAGACAATGAAACTCCTGAGATCATTTCCATTCATTCTTAAGACTCTGAGCATTTTTTGTATGTTCAAGACCAACAAGATGTTATAATGACTGTGAATAATGTTGGATATACTGTTAATCATATCTCCAAGAGAGAAAACGATGGCATCAAAACTACAGAGCAGAGAAATTAAGAGTCTATTGTACCCCCAGCCACTATCGTCAGCGATGATATGACCGATCAAATTATGCAAAAAAGCACAACGGAACGCAATCACACAAGATGCTCTTATAAAGTGATACATATAAGTATTAGGAGTGACAATATTCATCCGAATAGAATACTTTGCGCAGATGAAAAGACTCTGCATTAAATTCAACGGCCGCAGAAATGATTGTAAATCTTTGTCGATCACATTATTAGAAAAAAAATCGTTAGATCTTGGTACATTTTCGATTACAACAGTGTTTCTATTTGATTTCGAACGGTTTTTAAAATACTTTGACATAATTGCTTCGCGAATCAATTTGATGTTGATTGAACAAAAGTCAGTCGACTGGGTAATGATTAATATTTCTGTAAATAACGTTTAATATTGAGTAACATATTAATTGTTCTTGTTATTATTTATTTACATTTATCACTTTTATATAACTGTATGCACAATCATAAAGTTGTTCCAAGTTTTTGGGCAAGCAAAATTGTATATAGGTACTGTCGTGCTAGTGACATGAAACAGAATTATTACCCACAGTTTGGCACTTAGACACATAGCTTTTATTTGATTTGTAATCATTCCAAAATAATTGAATTTATTATAAATTAACTTAAAGTCGTTATACTTGACAAAAAATGGAATATTATGTGTTTGCCTTTGTAGTGATAAATTATCTGGCCAGACTTCAATTCGAAGTCTAGTTAGATAATTAAAAAGCTAGACTAGGTAAAATAGGAAAATTTTGATGGAATATTCGATTTTACAAATATAGATCCAATTTCAAATTTTATTGAAAATACAGTTAAGTGATTGTCCAGATAACTGACAAAGTGATGGAAAAATATCTACGGTGACATGGCCATATCTCTAGTTATGCTCAGATCACATGACCACATGGTGAAGTTTTCTTCAAACTTGTCAATGGCAAAACGTGTGTGGAAGATCACGCGCTACCTGGATAAAGATGCCTAAAACAGACTTGAAAACTCAACTCAGCAATAGGCTTTTAGGTATTCAATTCACAACAAGTCCCTCGGCGCTTGTTGTCCGAAGTCTAAAGATCAAGAGAGTTCTTAGGGTCTTGATCACTTCTTTTGTTGCCGGTCTCACTGCTTAGGTCGTGCCAGACTTTGTCAAAAGCGGTATGACTTCATAATGTACTTTTCATCTTGTTCTCAAGTTTTTGTAGAAAAAGAAAGAAAGAAAGCGTAGAGAACAGATATACGATCAGTTGAGTTAGACTTATCAAAAGATTACTGACAAGAAGAAAATACTCCGTGTTATTAATGATAGCAAAAATAAAAGAACCAAATATTTAATTAATATATTACAGATATGTAAATTGTAAAAAGACAATAATATGAAAAGTAATAAAGCTCAACAACTGTAGAGGTAGCGAGGCGTCTATGATGAACAAACCGCACGCACTTATCTTCTTGAATGAAGCTTTCTGTACACGTTGGATGTTTTTGCAGACCCTTCTTTCTATATCTGAAACATTAAACAACTCCAGTTTATAAAATGCCTGAAGTTGTAATTTGTCAACTTATGCAAAGCTTATATTGAGAACTGACTGCTGCTAAAAGGGGAAAGCACTTCTTTTTATGGGCGGTAAATTATACAATAACTTCTCCGATTTAGGGTGGAGTGAGTGGAAGTAATCATCATCGCTTCAGCCGAAAAACCTCCACTGTTGAACATAAGCCTCCCCCGAGTGTCGCCATAACGACCGGTCCTATGCGTCTCGCATCCATCGGATACCCGCGACCCTCACCAGGTCATCATTCCACCTCGCGGGAGACCTTCCAACGCTGCGAGAGGGACTAATAGACTTTAACCCATGCGTGTTCCTCTAGTTACTTTTTTGCATTCTGAGCCATGGTGGCTCTTTCAGATATTGATTTCGCAACCCTGACAGGCCCTCTTTGAGGTACACTTTGACCACTACATACTGTCAACCTGGGTCTGGTCCTTATCGGACGGCGAGCTACCCATTGTTCTCCGTTGGCAAGCCCCCACCTATAGTAGATGGAAATCACCATGCACCATTCGGACGCTCTGGGTGTCACTTGCAGTGGCCGGGGCGTGAGCATTGCCTTTCCTACAATTTTCCACGCCCTCTTACACTCGCATTACTGCTTCATCGAAGGTGATAACTGCTTTCCATGCCCTCACGCTCCATACCATAGCTTGGATCAATGCCAGACGCGACAGTTTGCCGTCGCTAATCTTCTTTACGAAGATATAGTGATACTCCGCCCAAGCAGGGCAGTTTTCCACAATTTGTATAATTGTGTCCTCCAAGGGATTTGAATGGAAACAGTCAGATATATCATCCTGCGAAATCCGAAACAGGAACCTCCCGAAACAACCGAGTCCGGTGAGGATCTGAGTCAGGCAAAAAGTGAGGATGCTTTGGCGCCTCACTTTTACTTTTTTGCTTTGGTGGTCACCTGAATGACTTTTCCCTTATTCAGATAAATTATAATGAAACAACAAAAGAGCAAAAAAAAATAAACTTACTCGGACGATTTCTTGACTTGAGCAATATCACACATGTACTCTGCGCGTCTCTCATTGCCGAATAGTAACTTTCGCATTCTATGCATAACAATGTCAATATTACGATATTCTTTATGTTCCAGGTTTGAGATACCACAAATAAAACGACAGACTGAAAAAGTAGACATATTACAATAAATAATTATTGACATTATCCGCAGTTTGAAAGAGTTAATTTTTATTTCCAGTTTCTTATGCGTATCTCCATGTATAATAAAACGGAGGATGATACTACCCATGAGGATGATTTAATTTTAGGAGTCTGAGTACTTACCCTAAATTCCCCTTGTTCTAACGAATTTCTTAAAAATAACAACAGAACTAAGTTTCGCAAACACTGATAAGTTAAGTATATCGTATAAAATAAAATCTGGAAGAAAACAAGTGTAATGTCAACCATTTTTACTGTTTAATATTTGTAAAACACTAAACTATGAAAAATCAATGACTGTTCGTTAGTTCAGATTATCATTAAATAACTTAACATTTGTCGAAACGTCGCCTCTATACTTGTGTATATCTCCTGTATACGAATGTATACATCAAATTTAAAATTCCAATTAACTTCTCTTTCTAAATTTTCAATGTTTCTGGAGCTTTGAATTTGTCCAATCCACTCACGAAGAATTTTAGTAACAAATTTTAATACAAAAACGATATAAACGACGTTACAATCAAAAGCTAACCCATAAAAAGTCAGCATAATAAAATAAATATCTGAGGTTGTAAAAATGAATAAAAGACATATGAAAATAAAAATAAATAAAATATTAAGGATGATAACATAAGTCCAGTTATAGACAATGAAAATTTTAAGTATATTTTCTTTTATTTGTAGAGCTCTGAGCACGTGTTGAATGTTTAAGACCAACAAGATATTGTTATAGATCTTTGAAAGGCTGTTTAGCAAACCTCCAATTAAAAAGAGGATGGAATCGAAAACACTACTTGAACAGTTGAACAAACTAACAGCCTCCCATGTAATACTAAATTGAATTACATCTGTTATCAAATTATGTAAGCTAACACATTGATACGTAAGCAGGAAAGATATTGTTATGAAATTGTAAAAGGAAGTATTACAAGTGATAATATTATCACGAATAGAATACTTCGCACAAAAGAAAATATGTTGCATCAGATTCAATGGCCTCAGTACTGATTTTAAAGCTTTATCAATCACATTATTTTTTAATAATTTATTATCTGAAATTGTTGTAACATTATCAATTAAACTAGTAACAGGGTTTTTGTTTGATTTAAAATAGCTTTTAAAACACGAAAACATGTCTGCGGGTCTTGACGCTTTTATATAAATAATTTGACAAAAAATATTAATACTATTAATAGGTACTTGTGAAAATTATTTATAGTTATTAGCCTAATGAGTTCTGGTTACGAAGACAAATTATTTTTCTTGGGTGTTGGCAGTTCCTATATCCATCATTTTCCTACACATACTACTTTTCCATCTAGACTAGTGGACTGAACTGCCCACTTATTTGAATATAATTGACATTTCGTGGACATCCGAAAATGCAATGTCTGTCGATGAACTGATCTAAAAAATGTGAAGTTTGGTTTGTCTTTGCTGCGGTGCCCAGGACTATGCAGGTATGTGCAAACCTTCCTTTACGAGATGTGTGGTTCTAATCTATTTTTCCATTACGGTACGTCAAGTTCCACATCGCAACCAGCCAAAAAAATATGTAGTTGGCAATAATTGTTCGCCTAAAACACGCAAATAACTTCGCTATCGTTTGTTTTACGAGTAATGTAAATAATATCTAAGAAGACGTGATCGCTTATAATGGGCTTCATAAGTAGACTTAAAATCACCCAAAGGGCAATAGAAAGGGCTATGCTCGGAGTTTCCTTGCGTGATCACATCAGAAATGAAGAAATCCGCAGGGCACATTGCATGCAGAACGGATGATCACATCTTAAATACTAAGAGTGTTCAAACTATGTCAATTGCTTTAGAAATATCAAGAGTAACTTTGCATAAGGCACTCTTGATACTTCTGAAGGTCAATCCAATAACAATCCAACCCAAGCAAGTTACCAACCAAGACCAACCCCCCCCCCTTACCCTAATTATTATTGTGGTTCCAAATACGTGACTATAAATCCATCTCGCTTCTGAGCCACGTCTACAAGCTGTTTTCCAGAGTCATCACGAAACGTCTCGCGCGCAGGTTCGACGACTTCCAGCCTCCCGAACAAGCCGGTTTTCGAAAAGGCTTCAGCACCGTGGACCACATACATACGCTGCGCTACGCTGCTGGCTGAAGACTAATGAGTGTAATCAGCCTCTCTGCTTAGCGTTTGTGGACTACGAGAAAGCCTTTGATTCGATTGAAACTTGGGCTGTACTGCAGTCTCTTCAACGGTGCCAAATTGACTATCCGTATAACAAAGTGCTGAAGTGTTTGTACAAACGCCACTATGTCAGTCCGACTACAAAACCAGACCTCGAAACCTATCCTCTTGCAGCGGGGCTGAGGCAGGGAGACGTTATTTGTCCGAATCTGTTCACGGCAGCAATGGAGGATATCTTCAAGGTTTTTGAATGGAGAGCTAGCGTATTAATGTCAAAAGCGAGTACATCACTCATCTTCGGTTTGCCGACGACATAGTAGTCATGGCTGAGACTACGGAGGAGCTCACAATGCTTGGTGACCTCAGTAGAGCTTCCGAAAGAATAGGACTTAAAATGAACATGGACAAAACCCAAGTCATGGTAAACAGCCATGTAGCACCGACTCCTATTAAGATCGGGGACTCTACACTCGAAGTTGTAGACGACTAGTTTATCTGGGATAGACGGTCCAGTTGGGAAGGTCTAACGGGTGCGCTCACAAACATATAAACTCACATACAGAAGATACCCCTGACATCTACGATAATAACTAGTCTTCTTCAGTCCAAAACCTTAAAGAGATCCTTTATTGCGGCTGTGAACATTTTCAGTGCAATGATGTCTCTCTGCCATACACCCTGCTACAGGAAGATATGTTGTAATATCTGCTATAGAAGTCGAACTGATATGAAAGCATATTCGTACAAATATTTGCGAATATGTCTTACTTTAACACCATGACATATACTTTAGCATCGCGATGCACTTATAGACAATGATGTCGCTCCATTCATGATACTGCAGTACACTCCAAATCTCGATCCAATAGAAGGCTATACATGTATGTATGTATTATACATTTTTATAATCATTTATAATGAAAGTACCTTATTCATACCGTTAGAAAACCTATTAAATAAATGAAAATATTCATCTTTACCTTTTAATCTAATTGACGGATTGTATTACCGCCTATCTTCGATATCATCAATACAAACCAATGACTTTTAAACGAGTTTGTAGAAATTACTCGTACTCGAACTAGTAGTTCAAAGAATATTTTATCCTTTTAACTTTCTACAAACACTGATGTTCTCAGCTGAATTCTATATTCAAGACAATTATAGTTCTCCTAGAGGGAAAAGTATAACGAAGTTGCGTTCTTATATCTCTCTTTTATATTTGCGTGTAGTATCCACCGATTTCTAACTGATCAAATGACCAAAAATTTGGGGGTCGATACCAATGGATTTTTTATGTTGGTTTCTGATTTTTTGTGCGGATACTACAAATTCTCAGTTATTATATTTTTTATTGACGTTATTCATATCAATTAAAACATTTTCTTTTTTGTAATGATCCAAATCATACATACGAGCAATAATTTTAATAAGATTGTCCGCAGTTGTATTATCTGGAACTGGATCTTGGTATCAACCATTTTCTGTGTAACGGTTTCACTTTTTACTATTGTGTATGTTTCTTTTATAAGGACTTAAATATTGCGTATTATAATTGTGATTTGTAAGTATAGATCTCCAATATGTTAACGCTTTTCGATATCTTATATTGTTACAAAAGTTCCTGTATGAATGGATCAAAAATATTCAAATGATAAATTATAGTGAAAATGATAAAACATACTGAATGAAGTTATTGAAGACGTATAAAAATATTTGTAAACCTACAGTGTATAAAATTTAATATAGCAAGTTATGGTAAGTTTATTCCGGCTTGCGCTAATATTATTCTTATTATTTCTGAGTGTTCTCGTCTAACGGAAACTATTTGCATAGATGCAACCTCGTAGCCAGAATTATCCACCAGAAACTTGCTCTTAAATACAAACTTGTGGAATCAGAAGTACCGTACCCAACCCAGTTCTCGAGAATGGCAGCATTAGGTTGTATTGGGATCGATCTATCATTACTGACAGGACTATTGTTGCCAATAAGCCTGACATAGTTATAGATCGCCTGGAGCGTCACACAATGATTGTTGACATAGCAGTCCCTCATGACGAGAACCTCGTGAAAACTGAGAAGGATAAATAAAAAAAGTATCTTGACTTAGTTCGCGAGGTTTTAGACGTATGGGATGTAGATACAGCAGTCATTGTGCTGATAGTCATGACGGCCAATGATTTAAATGCTAAAAGCCTCGATCAACATCTGAGCAGGCTCGCATAGGGCAGTTGGACCGAGGGCCTGATCCAGAAAGCAGTACTTCTAGACACGGCTCGTGTTGGTAGGAGATTCTCAGGAGCCCTGACTACCGGTAGCTTGGATTCTGTTCCCAATGCTAGTGGTCTACTATTTTTTTATATTTTAAATGTTTTATCATGGGATTCCATTAGGTGCTCGAATCACACATCAAACGATCGATGTTTTAATGTTTAGTGGTTGCTTTTGTCTAGTTACGGACGTTTCTTGATTAAATGATGATCATGATTATAAATATAGAGGCCGTTTCCTACAAATAGCTTAAAAGAATAATAATAATCTTACTATACCAATGAGTGAAACAATCGAATTTATTTTAACATGGATTGATACTTTCTTTGCAGAAAGTCAGGAATACGTAAATCGAACGTTCAGTAAGATGACCGCGTGTGGTTTATTCAATGTAGACGCTGCACTTCCAATATCTTTGTTAGGACTTGTAACTAATTATGTTGTGGTTCTATTACAGTTTACTCTTCTGCAAATTACGTAATTATAATATTCGTGTCTTTAACCATTAATATTATTTAGTATTATCTACCTATTTAAGTTGCTATGAAAATTGTAGGTATAAATAACAATTTTATGTAATTTTCCTTTAATATCATTTTGATATTCGATTTCATTGGAATTTAATTGTATTAGTTTATCGAAAATGACCATTAATTTGATTACAATAATAATGCTTTACATGGCATGAGACATTGCATTTCTCTTTTACGACAGTTTAACGTATTCGTAGTCGAAACTAAGACAGCAAAAGTCGTAAATAGAAAATGGTTTTAGTAATTAATAAATGTAAGCCCATAAATAGTATAGTTCCTCCGGAAAAATCACTTAACAATAAACTTGAAAAAGACATAAAAAAAATTATACGCCCAGTGAATTCGACGCTGTCTTTCTTCTTATCTTCGAAATATTCTATAAAAGATGATCACATTATTCCAAAAGAAAAAACGCTTATTATTTTGTCATTCTTTTGTGTGGTTTTTATGTATGTATGGATATCTATCAATCGTTTGTTTTTTGAAGAACTGGAAGACACGATAGCCACCAATAATAGTGAAATCATTACTATTTCTTTTGTATTTTTTTTTTATCTTCTACTGTTTTGGATTTACCATTTTCTTCATTCTCAATATCGTTCACAGTGATTTCAATATTTCAATCATTTTATTGATCCAAAGAATTTATATGGGTTTAGGCTTTAGTGAAAACTTGAAGAAGATTGTTGATTGGAATTGGATTTCAGTTTTAAGTGCCATTAGCATCAATTTATTTCTTCGTTTCTTTTATGGTGGAATTTATAATGATTTTAATTTAACTGATCTTTTCATAGATATAATGTTCATTATTATTGATATTAATTTAGTTTATGCTATTCTTTTAATTGTATTATTAAGGAAATATCTCGAGAAATGGATTGAGGATGTTTACACTGCTAGTGAATGGGCAGAAATCAAATCCATCGATTTTTATGATATCTATCGAAATATTTTGGAAGCTTATCATTTATATAAGAATATTTTTCAAATAATGGTAAGATGTTGTTGATATTATTTGGTTTTAACTTATACTGTTGAAACATTTATGTTTTTATATTCATCAAATTTTTTTCATTACACAGGTCTTATTCCACACCGTTGACACATTTTCTAGAAGTTTATGCTACTTTGCTATTTTATTGCAAGTCATGAAAACTTCAGATGTTCTTAATGAAGATGTAAGTATTTTATTCTCATTACAGACAATATATTACTCTAGCAAAACAATCACTTCGTAAATTGTTGATTATATGATGAAAACGGTTTATTTAACGTTTAATTTTAATATATTTTGGACAAGTTTATTTTTTTTATTTATAATTTTTTTTACCAGTACCCAATAATTCTGTTTAATTTTCCTTAACTCTATCTTTTCATATTGTGAATTGAAAGAAACTACAAAAATATTCATGTAGTGGTGAAACGTATTTATTTATATTTCGCTACAATCAAATATACAATGAACAAGTTCAAAGTATATTTACATTTATTATATTAATGATTTTTAGGTTTTCATATCTTTTATTTTGTGCTGAGCTAGGTCTTTACCTTTTCTATTCAAGGAGAACATAAAGTTTTCATTGGGAATCTTTGTAGCTGCTCTATGGCTGTCAAAAGATATATTTCTAGTAATAATACAATGCGTGCACTGTGAAAAATTCTATATTACTGTTGAAGAAGCTGAGACGGCATGTATACAACGCTTGAGGAATAAAAACTATCTTGGTAAGGATTTATAAGTGTTTAAATAATTTTCTACTTTTTAAAATAATTTGAAATTGGGATAAAAAGTTTATAAATTTAATGTCTTAAGTGTTAAATTAAAATAGCTTACGAAAATCCGCAAATATGCTGACGCTGGAACTATTATCTTTAAATATCTTCTGTACGTGTGTTTGTCACTCCTCCTAAACGGCTGACCAATTTGGATGAAATTTTGTGTGTGTATTTGAATGGGTACCTGGATGCTTTGAAAAATAATTGAACGTAGGTGGCACTACAATCGGGTTCTCAAATTTTTATTCTGACAAAAAGCCAGCTTTTAAACAGAACAATACAATAATTTTGTGCACCAATGTCATTAGCAATACCTATCTCATGTTCAAAGTTCTGCTGGCCACTTAATTTAACGCTATATTTTATAACACTTCTGTAACCAAATACGTGTATAGAGGTCAATAATATACATTAATGGTTATCCTGGAAGCTGAATCCAAAATACTTGACAACAAACCAGGCTTATAATGACAATGAAATTCATGTAATTTTATTGTTACAGACTGTGAAGAAAATTTTTGCAGTAATGTGATACAAATGAACCGAGTTTTCTTCACTAAGATGACCGCTTGTGGCCTGTTCTATATTGATGCCTCCTTACCCTTACAAATGATGAGCATTCTTACAAACTACATCGTTGTGATGCTGCAGTCTGCTTTCCTATAATTATCGATGACATTGAAAAAAACTTAAGGCATCATCATCTTCCTGCCCTTGTCTCATTCTGTCCTGTTACCCGACACGCTATCACTAACTTCCTTTTCTTTCATATCACTCTTCACACAATCCATCAATCTTTTCTACGGCCTCTCTCTCCTTCTTCATCCATCTATAACTCTTTTAGTACCTAACATGCGTTTAATTCCTCTTCACATGGATGTACCAAAACAAACCATTCCCTTTCAACTTTTCAGTCACTGAAATAAAAGACGTTACTAAATACCTACGTACAAATAAAAAAAAAAAATAGACTTTTCTTTAAAACATATTTGTGGTTAGAAAAAGTGACGAAGGTTGTTGTCATTTATAAACAGTTGCTTTTTGTACAATATTGGAACTCATTACTGTTAATAATTGCTTTGAAACTACTCGTATAATACCATGATTATAGTTCGCAAATGTTGTTGGTAAAATTGTGGCCTTCCTTCCACAAATACCTAATGGTTACTTCAACAATTCACTAATGTGAAGTGTTGTAGTTGAAGCTTCGTCAAGTTAGACTGGTATCTAACCCAATATACTTGAGGATTAATTGGTTAGAAAAGAACAGAATTAAAATGTCCGATCTAGACGTGTTCCACGATAAAGTAAGAAAATTTAAGAAAAAAATCAAGAGTTATACGGAATTAATTTAAATTATATTATAATTATTAACTAAATTGCAAAATTTGTGTTATAAATTACTTATTTTTTGTAATAATATTTTAATGTATTTCTGTATTGTTTTTTGTTAATCATTTATTTATTTGCAAACATGGGTAAAAAGAAACATTGATGTTTGATTTTTAAATGAATAATAAAGCTCTCCATGTTTGATTGTTAAATTTTAATTGTTTTGTATATTTCATATTTTTTAAAAGCACATTCTGATTCAGAGCTGTAGAATTGAATGTATGTGATGTAGCCGTATCTTAAATAAAAAAAGAGGTAGACTTAAAAACAAATGGATAGATTGTGTGAAAAATATCACGAAGAGAAAGAAAGAGAATATAATGAGATCACGTCGGATTAGAGGAAGTATTTATAGAAGAAGATAAATATGTTACTTATGCAGTGTCCAAGTAACATGGATAAGAACAGGTAGACATTAATTAATTTCTAAAAATCAATAATTAAAATAGAAGACGGAGTATACAGTGTCTATCATAAGGTGGTTTCTACTGAGACATACCAGTAGACTAATAAAATAAGAAAATTACAAATAACGTTAAAATTTAATATTTACAATGCTGTGTTATTTACATTTTTAATTTTAGTACTTGACGGTTAACGAAAAGTTTTATTTTATTAATAGCTAATTCACAAACGAGACAACAAATGATTAAAATCAATCGACTTTCTGACATCTGTCTCATAAATTTTAATTTGTGACGCAAAATCTTAAATTTATGAGAAATTGTGTGACTTGTTTCTAAATAATATGTTTTTTTTAAATCTGCTATCGTGATACTTCCACAGCCTTAGAGTGTCGAGCTGGGTGGGATAGAGGAGCAGACCATGAATTGGACAATCACAGTGCTTGAATCTCCACTCAGCATCAGTGGAAAGAATATAATGTAATAGAGTGGAGTGGAATTGAGTGGACTTTCAAATAAAACAAATGAATACGCGGCCTCGAACCGGACAGAACGAATTCGGGTTCTGAGCGGAGAGTAGTTTAAATCCACTTTGCCCCACTCCATTTCAATGGTAACACTTTTCACTGCTGTTCTTAACTCCACTCTATCCAGCGCCGTTTCACATATACGATAGGTAGCGAAGCATTTGTTTCATGTAAAATTCAGCTGCACTCAATGAAATTAATTTAAAATCAGAGTTCTGAAACGTTTCGTCTTTAGTGCCTGCCAACATGTGATTAATTGATTCGGCGGTCTGTGGGAAAAGGCAATTTAGATGGATATGATTTTCGTTTTTCCAACATGATCAACACTCGGATCAATATCTTGATTACTATTATTTGTGACTTTTTATAGTCAAAAGTTAACACTAACTAATAAATTATTTACAAGTTCATACAACTACACTTTCACAACAGTACATTCATTTTTCACTTTGTTTTTCAACACAGCTTAGTATTTTAAAGTCTCTTCCGAAGGTTTCCCCGTCGTCCAGGGTCTGTGGTAGTGGTTGGTTAAGGGTTTCTGGTAAGAAGAGCGAGGTGAACCCACCCATCACGCTTAAAATGCCCATTATAATCAGTGGTAAAGCTCTGGAGTAGACCGCCTGAAAAGATAAAGAAAAATAATAGTGTAAATAAATTGATTTGGAGTCAATCCTAGTTCAATCCCTATGCCACATAATATATATTTTTTTATATAATAATATAAATATTTATCCTGTGATAAGTTAAGGTGTGAAATAATAAAGAAATAATATTTGTGCCCGAATAATGTGTACTGCATAGTCTAGTAGTTGCCTAGTTGTAACTTGTGTCAAGTTACAACTAGTCTCTAGCACTGGTAGCCGTAGCATCTTAGTGGTCTGTGCAGATTGAAATTAAGAGAAAATGCAAAATAATACTCCAAACAATCTTTATATTCAAACTGATACGATCTAACGATTAAGACGTAACTCTAATACAAAAATAGTAAGACACTCAGTTAATGCTGATACCGACTTTGCTAACGAGGCCATAGTCTTGGCAAAAGATGTCTAGTTCACATCATTGGTTCAGCTGAGGATGTAAGCCCCACAGTTGAATCAAGATGAACTGATAGATCGGAAATTGTTCGGCTGTCAAGCCTAGCTAGGTTTGAAGTTTTTTTTAAATATAATCACATTTGCACAGCATTTAATAAATACTTTCTACTTGCTTTTGCAGCTACGAGTACTCATAACGAAGTGACCTCAGCGAATGTACTATCTAACCTCGTTGTCACCAAAGACACCGTTCTTAAAACCTTACGCGCGTTAGATACAACTAAGGGCCCTGGTAATGATGGATTGCCTCCTATTTTCTTACGTAATTGCGCTGAAAGTTTAGCACATCCTATAGCTTTATTATTTCAAAGATCTTTGGCCGAGTGCGTCTATCCCTCTCTGTGGAAAACAGCTCATATAGTGCCAGTACATAAGAAGGGACCCAAGATAGATATAAAAAACTATCGTCCTATATCTATTCTTAACACAATTTGCAAAGTTTTTGAGAAAATTATCTACAATAGTATATATCCAGTCATCTCAAACGGTATAGGCCAGAACCAACACGGATTCGTTAGAAGACGATCAACAGCATCTAACTTGGCCACGTTTTGTAACTACGTATTGCATAATATGGAAGCCGGTGGCCAGGTGGACGTTATCTACACGGATTTCGAAAAAGCATTCGATCGTGTGGATCACGTGATCTTACTGGCAAAGCTGCAAAGGCTTGGGATCCATGGAGATTTACTGAGATGGATTAAGTCATACTTATCGAATCGATCGCAAGCTGTGGTTATGGGAGGTTTCAAATCAGACTTCGTGAACATCCCCTCCGGAGTACCCCAGGGATCTTTACTGGGTCCTCTTTTTTACTGTGCTTATCTTTATGACATTCAAGCGTGTTTCGAATCCGCGGAACATCTCATGTACGCCGATGACATGAAAATATATATGTGTGTAAAATCTAGACTTGATTGTGAACTGATACAGCGTGATCTTGATGCATTATTCAGGTATTATCGACAAAACAATATCACTGTCAATGTCTCAAAATGTCAATGCATTAGCTTCAGCCGTTCCAAATACTCAACTAGGTATCCGTATGGATTCAATCATAATGAGATCGAAAGGGTTGATTTAGTCAGAGATCTTTGGATGTTGCTGGATTCGAAATTGCTTTTTGACCAGCATATTGACACGATCACCAATAGAGCCTCTCGTAACCTTGGCTTCGTAATGCGTATTAGTAAGCCATTTAGTAATTGCCATACTCTAAAGATTATATATTTTGCTTACGTGCGAAGCATTTTGGAGTACTGTAGCCCAATATGGTCACCCCAATACGAGGTTTATACTAATAGAATAGAAAATCTACAGAAAAAGTTTGTAAAGTTCCTAAATTTCAAATCCCGTAGACGTCATGATTCCTATGCACTAGACTGTAAACACTACAATATACTTCCCCTTGTGGATAGGCGTAAAATGTTAGACATGCTTTTTCTCTTTGATATTTTGCGAGGTCACTTGGACAGCAGTGATCTACTGTCATGTATAAATTTCTGTACCCCTAAAGCACGTACCAGACATACCAAGTTATTCAGTATCCCTGGCTGCCGCACAAAATATGGGAGAAACGCTGTTATGACAATCAATCATACCGGAAACAAGTTAAGCAGATATTGTTTAGTAGACAAATTGTACCGTAACTCATTCCGCGCTAGCGCTAATTATTGAATGTAAATTGAATCGTACTGTTTAGATTTCACGATTTGATATTTTGTTCTTCACCTGATTAATTGTAATAATATTCCTTAATGGTCTATTTTTACTCTTTCAATCTTTTTTTTCTTATTCTCTCCTTGCATCACTTTCTAGTTAACCAAGTTTTATAAATGCCGTGAAACTCTGTAATTGGTTTAAGAGATAATTGTCATCATTTCGCTATCAATGTGCAGCGTGTGTAGACCTCACTTTTACATGATCTATACGCAGCTACATTGGGCTGTTCATTGATAGTGGGTGAGCCTTCTTAGCCCATGTAACTTTACAAATAAACTGTTGAGTTTCCTAAATAAATAAATAAATAAATAAATAAATAAATAATAATAATAAACACTATAACTGGAACACAGAAGCTTTTCATTGACCGCCACCTGAACTAGGTTCTGATAGTATTTACCAAAATATTGGACTACATCAGTTCGAGGCAATCACAAAATATACGCTAAAGTTAAAAGAAGGTAATGAACAGCTTACCAGATGCACTATATACGGCACAGCTAGTAGACCTAAGCCAGATATAAAAGATGCTGCTCCCATCGCCTGCGCTCTTAATACAGTTGGTAGTAATTCTCCAATAAGTACGTAGAAGACAGCAAATGATGAAGCAGTAAACAACCGACCCAACATTGATAATGCTACTGTTATCCATGGCCAAGCTGAAAAATAAAAGATTATTAATACAAACACAAAGATTGTTGATTTCTATTACAATAGTGACTAATTATGCCTTAGACGCAAAGGAAAACTGGAGAAACACAGTTATATTTAAGTCACTAAAAATCTGACACACAGACTTGCTCCGCATTAAAAAAAATGCCGTACACTCGTAGTTATTTGTAACATACCCTAGTAAGATATTTATATCTGAACTAGCTTCTGCCAGCGGCTTCGCCTTCGTGATAGTAGGTTTCTCCATACAAACATTGGACCCCTGTTTCATCCCCTTTGGGGGTGAATTTTGGAAAATCCTCTTAGTGCTCGCCTACATCTTAAAGAGAAGCTTTGTACAAAAGTTCACGTTCCTACTCCCTGTAGTTTCGGCTGTGCGTTTATATGTCAGTCAGTCAGTTTCTCTTTTTATATATATAGATTTAAGCTATTTCATAAAGAAATAGCAACTGTTTGTTTGGTAAGATATCATTTCTGGAAGTAGTGATCCGATTTTTAGCGTTGCGTACCTCAAAAGGAAAAAACGGAACCCTTATAGGATCACTTGGTGGTCCGTCTGTCTTTCTTTCAAGACCTTTGATCTCAAGAACGCGTAAAGGTATCGAGTTAAAATTAAAACCATGTACTCAAGTCTGCGGTCCCGTAAAGCTGTAAAAAATCGAACTTCTGAGTTAACATAAAAAAGATACGGCCGTTATGTCTCAAAAAACGTATTTTTCGCCACTTTCAAGGGAATCAAAATTTATAGGGTACTTTCCGTTAATACTGATATTTTGCATGAAGCAAAGTCTAAACTGAAAACTTTAAATTTGTAGTTACGTCACAAAAAAAAACTTTTTTTGCGATTCGGAAAAGGTTTAGCAACTCAAATCGGGAATTGAACTGTTTTCATAGGTAAGTTTCTACGGAACCCTCAGTGCGCTAGTCCAACTCGCACTAACCCGGCTTTTTTAATTATATAAACTAGTGTATGACTGCGAACCCATTTGATAAGCAGTGAAGAAATTCGTTGATGGTGAAGTGTACTAGTTTATTAAGAACCTATTCGCTCTAGCCCAAGACACTTAAACTATAGTCGGACGGGACGACCGCAGTAGCCAAATTGTTACAGTCATTCGATACACGCAGTATAAACGACTAGAGTCCAAACCGTAGAGGTGTAAAGAATGTAAACGTGGAAGGGTGGATACTCGCCATACGTCGGGCGGTCCGATGGTAGATACCATTACAATCCGATAATGTATATTAAATCATTAATATAAAACTACACTATCACATAATGGCATATGCTCTTTTTATTACACAGCTCATGTGCGGATAAGCTATTTATTAAACCCAACTTGTATCTAATAACAATGTCGTCTGCGTAATAATTTCACCACCGCAAAATTCTTGGCGATAAGTCCCCACTTTGAGGCGTGGTTGGAAAGACCTCACGGCGTCCTCACCTTCCGCATGATGCAGTTTCTCACCGAACATGGTAAGTTCGGAAATTTCCTGCATCGGATTCGTGCGAATGTAACGCCCGGGTGTCGCCACTGTGTGGAACGCCCGAAGGACACGGTGGAGCACACGATGGAGGTGTGCCCCGCTTGGGCAGAGCAACGCCATGTCCTCGTGGGGGCGATCGGCAGCGGCGGGTCTTGGTACAGGCCATGGTCAGGAGCGAGGAGGAGTGGCAGGCGATCGCCTCCTTCTGCGAAGCAGTAATGCTAGCAAAGGAGGCGGCCGATCGCGTGAGGCAAAGGTCCTCACGTCCTAGTTGCCGCCGGGATTCCGATCCCGATTTCCGGCCACCGTAGGCGCAGGCTTGCGGACAGCGAGCAATGGGTGGCTCGCCGTCCGACCGTCCGGTAACTGTCCGGACCGAGCCCAAGTCGTCTACGGCGCGTATTGTTCCACGCGCGCCTCAGGGTGATGTCAGGAAATCGTAGGGGCCCAGCAGGTTCGAAGTCTACTGGGGCCATGGGTAGTGTGAAAACGAAACTCGGGGCCCTGGGACGAAGGCAACGAAGGAACAGGAGTGGGTTTTTAGTCAGTAAAAGTCTGACACTATCCCCCGCTGCGCCCAAGAGCGGGATTTGTCATTAGATGATTTCCCCATCTTAAAAAAAAAACCGCAAAATTCTTAAATAAATGTTTTCATTATGTATGTTTACTGTACCTGTCTTTTGAATTACTTACATTCAGGAACTAGAATACAGCTAATGCAGGCAACCCCACCAACACACATGAAGACACAAAGCACCCAGCGACGACCGAACCTCTCCATGCAACGCCACGCCATGAAATATGATGGTATTTCTACGGCACCACCTAAAAAGATAAAATATTCACCTTGTATTACTTATTTATTTCTTTTGATGTGAAACATCAACTCGGATACCGCGACGGTAAACGGCGTAATGTTTCTATTACACCATTGCTCTCGATTTCTTTGTGTGTGCACGCGTGTATAATAACAGAGATGTTTTACATCTGCCGGGCGTCTCGTGACAGCTAACGTGGTTATTTTTCAAATATGTCAGTATATTAGTAGACATACAAAAAATGTACTCAAATAGTCTCGATCGACTGAAACCCAAGTTATGAAGCTATGGATGAGTTTGGGACGCTGTTTGTGCCAGCGAGATTTATATTCTTATATTTTTTTTTTCTGAATTTGCGTATCAGATATATGTATGTATAGGCAAAAAAGAAAAACAAACTGCATTGTAGCTTAAAATTTATGAAAGTCAAATCAGTGTTCACTGATATTTATAGTTATGATTTATATTTGCACATTGTTGCGTTTTATTTCATTAAACAATACTGTTCAAAATACCATGAACACTGGGTTATTGTTTAGCTTAAATTTAGTTGACATCACTTATGAGTTTTTAAAAAGGATTAATGTATTTCTTAACTATTACTCACCGATAAAAAATGCTAAGTAATCATTGACTCCTAAGTTAGGAGTATTATAACTCATACTGTTATACACGACTCCCAGAGCAACCCAGTCGAAAGTAAGAATGAAAAACTTCTTCCTTATATTGGGATATCTGAACACATCTAATGGAGAAGCTTTGCAATCTCCTTCCGAGTTCTGATCATCCATTCTCTTATTCTCCACAACATCTTCTTCTACATCTTCTTGAATAAATATCTTACTGACTAGCTGCAAAGACTTCCTTCTAAGAGTACTTGCTGGTAATTTAGTATGTTCCGTCTGCGTGGCTTTTTGATGATGTTCAGCATTCAGATTCGTTGCTTCTGTAATATTCAATTCTTTTTCATCCTCTTCTTTCTTCAGTCTAGATTTCTTATTTACGATGTCTGCTACTTCTAGAGCTATTATTTTCTCTAAGTTTTTGTTAGATTCTTCTGTTTCGGATATTTTAGAAAGATCTGGTTTGAATGTTAGCATATTGCTAATTCTTCTGTCTAGATTTTCATCTTTGTCGGATAATTCTGGGTATCCTGTAATATGGCCGTTCATGTTTGATAACGTTAGTAATTCTTCTTGTGTTGCCTCGTCTTCTTCTTTTATTTTTTTCTGAAAAGGTTAAGGGAAAAACTTTGTTATATATAACTTCATTTTCATATTCAAAACTTTTCTTTTTTGGCTTTAATATTTATTTATACTTACATGTAATTCTAACAAAAAGCCTCTTTCCAGGTGTATACCATTTTTTCTAGCGAGATTTCTAAGAACTTTTTCAGCTTCAGCTATTCTTCCTCTGCCAACCAACCACCTTGGAGATTCTGGTATAAGCCAGTAATATCTGTAACATTAGAACCTAAGTTATCTATTGTCTAGACATTGATAATCCGATATATGTCGAACTAAACCGCCATAGAATTCGATGGCCGTTTATTGCAATGTTTTTATCTCTATTAAAAACCAAATTATGGCATCCAGTTATCATGGCCACGAGTGAACTTTGCTTTTCATCTCCTAAGCACAGCAGACTTTGTTTATAATGATTTCTATGAATACTAGGTGAAGGGTTGGTCAATATATGCGAAATCATAAATGAAACGAATTCCACTGCATTACAAGTACATCATCATCTTCTTGCCCTTGTCCCGTGTTATTTGGGGTCGGCGCAACATGTTTTTTTCTTCCATTCTGCCCTGTCACTCGTCATGCTATCACTAACTGTACACACACATTTCAAGTACATACTATGTTAAAATTTTAACCGTCTAAGTTGGACATATCTGACAAACACTGTCGCGTTTACTCCACCAAGGTCGCACCTCCACAAAAAATACTCCATCTCGTCAGCTCTTCTGTCACCTATGCGGATTGAAGAGCTAAACAAGATGGAGTACTTAGTCGCAAAGACATGATCCTGGCAAAAAAGACACGAAAACACTCGTCGAAGCAATCTGAAGCATGCGGTTAAAGATAATATAACTATTACAATTTTAGAATTACAAAGTAAAAATGATAACTCACCCATACAATAAAATGAAAGGGAATGTAGTGACCAAGGACAGATGATACCAGTCTTTCACAGCATATGCCAGCATAGATAACATACACATGCCACCAGCAAATAGCATTCCTACAACAATACCTGGAAAACAAAACAAAATAGTTGAAACAGATCTTTGAACGATATCTTCTAGTCAAACGTGTGAAAGAAAATGCTTGAAACTTTGTTAAGGTATTGTGGCGACTATGGAGGCCAAGCTAATAAATACTACTGACTTGTAAATTGGCAAGTTATACTTTTAAGCTTTTCTTACCATAAATAAGAAAAGCTTAGTTGTAGTTATTGGAAACATGAATTGATGAGACATTGTCAAACAAGAAAATATTAAGCAAATGACATATTTTTATAAATAATGTAACAAAGAGTGCTTCTAATAATAGAATAATACTAAATTGAACCATAGAAGACTTTCGTTTGCGTCTCCCCTATCACAGTACCATACTATAAGGAACAGAATTTTAGGCTGTGAAAAAGACGAATGAAAATGATGCATGCAGCGAAGCTGTTGCACTCACGTACTCAGTGAAATGACGCGTGATAAACCGTAACGAGTGAATCTGTTTTTTTTTAAGTGGTTTATTTGGAGATTTAACTAACAAGAATTTTTCATCATTGACCAGGATTTGTATTTTTACATCATGTTTATAAATACATACAATATTTTTATATGAGTTTCATAACTGAAATTTTGTGCAGATTCAAAACTGCATCTTGTATATATTTATCTTTTTATTCCAAAACTATCACCCAAAGCCGTCTAGTCCCAAATTAAGCAAAGCTATGGGTACTAGAAAACTGATAAACATACTTACGTATTCCTAAATACATACATATATAGATAAATCACGCCCAGACACAGAACAAATGATCGAGCTCATCACACAAACATTTGTCCTGGGTGGGAATTCAACCAACACGCCAGTCATTAATAATTAATGACGTAAGGATAATAAATATATTTTATTTTACATGTAAGGAGACGAAATTCATAATAAGCCTTGTATGAATTCGTATAATGAACCTTACCCGTATGATTCCGCTGACCAGGCGGCATCAGCTCCAGAGCCAATATGAAAGGCAATTGATATAAAGCGGGGAAGAAAAGTCCACCAGCTACTCGTAGTCCCACGTAAGTCCAGAAAGTTGTAGCGAAGCATGACGCTATAGCCAGGGGAACTTCGAGAAATACCATCAAAAGAATTGTGGGTCGGCGTCCATACCTGCAATAAAAAAAACAAATCTTGTAATGCCCTTTGCCCAGGAGTAGAACTGACAGAACAGGGTTAAAAAATATGTAAAAACAAAGTTCTGAAAGTAGTGATTCAATTCTGATCACCATTTTTTTGACGGAACGCTACAGAATCACTTGGCTGCTTTAATCTTGCAAAATGTTTTTCTATATCTGGCGAAATGCAGGTGAGCGAACGCGGGTTCGACAGATGTAGACACACCCTATGGGTCATTTGGAATAAAGCGAAAGGGAAAAGGTAATTTTTTATTTAGGAAAAAGTATAATTTTCTGTTTTTCTTCCCCTATTCCCTTAGTTTAACCAGTTTAACATAAATGAATGCAAAATAGACTCATCACTAGCCAGGGCAGCGATATTGTTGGAAAAAGCTACCACAGGCCTGAAACTCAAATGGCAACTGAAGAAACATTGGTGGCTTTTGATAAGTACGTCCTCTCATTCCGTCCAGAGCAAGAGAGGTAGGAAGAAAAAATAATAGGCTCATCAGCATCATCCACGACCTAACTCGCAGAAGGTACAGACTGTTAACTGTTCTTGGGAGTGCTACCATCGTACGTGCCCTTGCGTAATCTCCGCGTTTAACGCTCCACTTGATTGTGATATTCCCAGATGAATAGAAGAATTCTGTCTGCCTATCTGGAGTATAGCGAGATGAGTGTTTGACTGCCATGCTTTTATATCATATTTGTTCGTGTTATGTTAAATAAATAAATCGTCTGCTCATCTTGCTGCTTTTTTTTTTGTTCTTTTCTGCACCATGGCAATCTGTCCTAGAACAATAAGTCACCGGGTTGACCGACTTTAGTCCGTTTATGTTTCTTTGTATTAAATGAGAGCGGTTTCAGGGTAGCTCTCATCTCCCTATGCGAATCTGGCGCTGAGACTAGGGATGTCACATCTCCTCAACCTCGTGTGCTGTTGTCCTCCTGTTCCACTCAGTGCCAGTGCCAGCTCATTTGTGCGTTGTGCGAGTCTTTTCTGATATCTCAGGCTATGTTGGCTGATTTCTTGCTTTACCGTTCGTATTTTCAGGTCTAGGTACATATCATCATCATCATCATCATTTCAGCCGAAAGACGTCCACTGTTGGACATAGGCCTCCCCCAAGCGTCGCCACAATGACCGATCCTGTGCCTCTCGCATCCACCGCACTCCCGCGACCCTCACCAGGTCGTTCGCTCCACCTTGTGGGAGGCCTTCCAACGCTGCGTCTTCCGGTGGTACATATATTTGTTGCTTATACTTTGGGGTATATTGAAGATGTTTCGTAATGCTTTGCTTTGAAACCTTTCTGAAAATGTCAATGTTACTATTGCTTGCTGTGCCCCATAGTTGAATGCCATATGTCCAGATGAGCTTAATGATGGCTTTGTAGACCATCATTTTACTCTCGTTGCTGAGGCGGGAGTAGCGACCGGTTAGCCAATATATGCTGCGGAGTTTGCTGATCTTGCTGCTAGACGACCAATATTTTTTTTACCACTCATTGAATGCTAATCAATCGTTATCGTACTTTACCTATCACCACCACACCGTGTCATGTCTCTTGCAATTTATGAAACGCAAATGAAGTTATCCTTTATAGTTCCATAAATGCCTATAGGCCACCAATCCGCACTGGGCCCGCGTGGTGGATTACGGGCCATTCCCTCTCCTAGAGAGGAGGCTTGAGTCCCAACAGTGGGAACATTATAAGTCCGACTACTGCTACTGCTGCTACTATAGGTCAATTCAAATTTAATTAAAGATTACCTCACATCGGATCTATAGAGCTTACCTGTCAGACATCCACCCGAAGAAAATGTTTCCGAATATTGAACCGACCCAGAAGAGAGTGTTGCACATTCTAGGTAACCAATCCATGTCGCAAACAAGAGAAAACTGGAAATGAAACAGAGATAAAGTGGCATTATTTTTCTGACTGACTGACTTCTTGACAAATGATGCATGCATTTTTTTTAGCTCTGGTAAGTAAACATGAAAAAAGACAGGGCATATGCGAGTCGGACTCGCGCACTGAGGGTTCCGTACAAACTTAACTATGAAAACCGTTCAATTTCCGAACTGAGCTACGAAATTTTTCCAATTCGTAAATATTTTTTTTGTGCCATAACTACAAATTTACAGTTTTCAGATTTTTCCTATACTTTTGCTATGAGACCTTGCTTCATGCCAAATTTCAGAATTCTAGATCTGTGGTAAGTACGAAAATAGTGTCGAAATGCACGTTTTTTGCGACCTAAACGGTCGTATCTTTTTTTTCGTTAACTCAGAAAATCGATTGTTTCATAGCTTCAAGGAACCGCAGACCTGAATGCATGGTTTTAATTTCAACTCGATATCTCTACGCGTTCCTAAAATAAAGTGTCTTGACAAACAGACCGACAGAAAGAAGAACGGACAACAAAGTGATTCTATAAGGGTTCCGTTTTTTCCTTTTGAGGTACGGAACCCTAAAAATATCTTCATCAACAACAAAGTTATAAAACTTTAAAGCTGCTATCATAAAATAAAAGTCCAACATGGTCTTTGACGTCAAAGGCCATGACACTCATAAAGCCACCATAGAAAACGATGCCAAGAGGCGAGAGAGACAGATAATATAATATGTTCAAAATTGTTTTTGTTTGTTTTCCTAACAATTTTGATGACAATCAGTATTCTATTTTTGTATATTTATTGATAAACTGGTTCACATATATTTTTTTTGTGCGTGTAGTAAACATACTAACTACATACACAATGGCTCGTTACATCACCAGTTTTTAGATTCAACATGTCCGCTTTAGTCAAACGCCTGTATGCAACTGTCAACTGTCACTACCCGTGCACTCGAGAGAAGTATAGAAACACTACAGTGAATATTCCCTATTTATATCTATTAATTTCATCATCATCATCTTCATTTCAGCCGGAAGACGTCCACTGTTGGATATAGATCTCCACCAAGTGCCGCCACAACGAACGATCCTGTGCATCTTGCATCCATCGAAAGGCCTCCCACAAGATGGACTGATGGCCTAGTTAGGGTTGCGGGAACTTGATGGATGTGAGACGCACACGACCTTTCGATGGATAATAATATATTAATTTATATTTTTCTTACTTACATTTCAAGCGACTGTTGTAATTTATTTATTTTCTTATTTCATTATACATGTTATATACAGTTCACTACAACTAACATAGAATAAAATAGATTCCACCACGACCTATCGTCGCGATCAATCTCTTTCTCGAAACCGAATAATGATCGCTTTACAATCAATGTTACTAAAGGACCGGCAGATCTTAATAATTTTTAACTGTTTTTGTATTTGATTTGATTGACCGTCTACATATAATAATAATAATATTCCACAACTATCACACAACGCCGTCTAGTCCCAAGCTTAGCAGAGCTGGTGTTATGGGTACTAAACAACTGATAAACATACTTATATATTCCTAAATACATACATATATAGATAAATTACACCCAGACACAGAACAAATGATCATGCTCATCACACAAACATTTGTCCTGGGTGGGAATCGAACCCACGACCTCTGGCATAGCAGTCAGGGTCACTAACCACTAAACCAACAGGCCAGTCAAAATATACATATAAAGTATACATACTTCTGTAACCAGTGTATCCTGGTACTGTTCCGTACTGAACCGCCAGCCATGAGCACATGGTGATGTAGTGTTCTTCCTCACTGAGAGCACAGCATTGGTTATATTAGATATCTGAAAATAGGAATTACACACTTTAAAACATAATATCAACAACATCTTAAAATATTGTCAAATCTGTCTTCTACCTACCTATATTATTTATATAAAAATCAATTGCTGTTCGTTAGTCTCGCAAAAACTCGACAACGTTTTTTTTGTTTTGTTTACCAGCATACACGAATAGTTAAAAAGGTATAAAAAACTAGGTAGGTAGGTGAGTAGGTAGTTAGGGTAGGTGGGTAGGTAGGTAGCGTAGAGTAGGTAGGTAGAAGGTAGGATAGGTATGTACGGTAGGTGGATAGATTAGGTAGGTAGCGTAGGGTAGGTAGGTAGGTAGCGTAGGGTAGGTAGATAGGTAGCGTAGGGTAGGTAGGTAGGTAGCGTAGGGTAGGTAGGTAGGTAGCGTAGGGTAGGTAGGTAGAAGGTAGGATAAGTATGTACGGTAGGTGGATAGATTAGGTAGGTAGCGTAGGGTAGGTAGGTAGGTAGCGTAGGGTAGGTAGATAGGTAGCGTAGGGTAGGTAGGTAGGTAGCGTAGGGTAGGTAGATAGGTAGCGTAAAGTAGGTAGGTAGGTAGCGTAGGGTAGGTAGGTAGGTAGCGTAGGGTAGGTAGGTAGGTAGCGTAGGGTAGGTAGGTAGGTAGCGTAGGGTAGGTAGATAGGTAGCGTAGGGTAGGTAGGTAGGTAGCGTAGGGTAGGTAGGTAGGTAGCGTAGGGTAGGTAGGTAGAAGGTAGGATAAGTATGTACGGTAGGTGGATAGATTAGGTAGGTAGCGTAGGGTAGGTAGGTAGGTAGCGTAGGGTAGGTAGATAGGTAGCGTAGGGTAGGTAGGTAGGTAGCGTAGGGTAGGTAGACAGGTAGCGTAGGGTAGGTAGGTAGGTAGCGTAGGGTAAGTAACTAGGTAGGGTAGCGTAGGGTAGGTAACTAGGTAGGGTAGCGTAGGGTAGGTAGGTAGGTAGCGCAGGGTAGGTAGGTAGGTAGGTAGCGTAGGGTAGGTAACTAGGTAGGGTAGCGTAGGGTAGGTAACTAGGTAGGGTAGCGTAGGGTAGGGTAGGTAACTAGGCAGGGTAGCGTAGGGTAGGGTAGGTAACTAGGTAGAGTAGCGTAGGGTAGGGTAGGTAACTAGGTAGGGTAGCGTAGGGTAGGTAACTAGGTAGGGTAGCGTAGGGTAGGGTAGGTAACTAGGCAGGGTAGCGTAGGGTAGGGTAGGTAACTAGGTAGAGTAGCGTAGGGTATATAGTCAGCTGACTGGAGCGAAACTTCCGGCAAAAGCTAGTACAATATAAAAAGGGTTTTTTTATGCATACGTTCAGACTTTTCCTGACCAGGAAAGCATAATACAAAAGAGAGAAGACGATGATTAGCTTCATAACTCACCAAATCAATCTGCAATTCATCACCGACAGTCACCAGCTCATATATTTTCACCGTATGAAAAGCGTTGCCTTCTTTGATTGTAACTTTTCTGAAAACAAACACGTAGAAATTATTAAGAAGCTCTAACCTACCAATCCGTTCAAAAATAATATCTCCTCATTATAGTGTAGAGATATTTTCCAAAACCACCCAAATCCGGTGCTCACTATGGTTGCGGGAACATTTGAAAGAGTTACCGTGACCTTGGAACGTAAAGAGTCACTGAAGGACAGAGGTGGGACCACCCCAGAGTGTGCCCCACCTGGGCAGAGCACCGCCTTGTCCTCGTAGGGGCAGCCTCGTGGGCAGCGATCTCTCGCGGCCGGGCCTTGATACAGGCCATGCTCCTTCTGCGAAGCAGCAATGCTAGCAAAGGAGGAGGCCGCACGTGCACGCTCCAGGCAATGGTCCCCGCGCCCCAGCCGCCGGGATTTCGATCTCGATTTTTGGTCACCGTAGGCGCGGGCTTGCGGACGGCGAGCAATGGGTAGCACCGTAGACCGTCCGGTAACCGTCCGGACCGAGCACAAGTCGTCGACGGCGCGTATTGTTCCACGCGCACCTCAAGGAGATGTCAGCAAACTTAGCGGCCCAGGGGGTCGAAGCCTACTGGGGCCAAGGGTCTGATCCTGAAAGGAAGACTCGGCCTTGATATGAAAAGTAACGAAGGAACAGGAGTGGGTTTTTAGTCAGTAAAAGTCTGACACTATCTGTCGCTCCGCCCAAAAACGGGGAATGTCATCGGATGATTTTCCCACAGAAAAAAAAAAACGTCAAGCGTGAAAATTATTTGATGATAAAATATTACACTAACACTTTTTTTCATCATTGCCTGCGAATGTGATTTCGGGTATTTAACGAGTCGAGCATAGCAAAACTAGAGCATAGCGGAAACAACCGAAAAAACCGGGCAAGTGCGAGTCGGACTCCCGCACAAGATCGGTTCCGTACAATTGTATCTTTGAAAACAGTTCAATTCCCGAATTGAGTCACGAAGATTTTTCTGAATTGCAAAAAAAGTTTTTTTTTATGGCGTAATTACAAATACAGTTTTCAGATTTTTTTCCTATACTTGTGCTATGAGATCTTGTTTAATGGCAAATTTCAGGATTCTAGATAAACGGGAAGTACCCAATTCCCTTGAAATGTCGAAATACTCGTTTTTTGCGACATAAACGGGCTTATGTTTTGTTTTTCGTTAACTCAGAAGTTTGATTTTTTTACAGCTTGAAGCGACCGCAATCCTGAGTATTTATTTTAATTTCAACTTCACTCGTTTCCGACGTAAAAAGTCTTGACAGACAGATAAAAAGACAGACAACAAAGTGATTCTATAAGGGTACCGTTTTTTTTCTTTTGAGGTACGGAATCCTAAAAAGTTATAAGTAAGATACTTGCAAGTACCAAGTTACCATAAGAATTAAAGAGTCCCACTCCGTATCGACAAATTCTTTCTCCACTAGTACTAGATAGACAGGATGATTAAGGAGGTTATATTGTTTAAAATTTTTGAAAATTACCATTTCTTCACGGACACATGCCAGAGATATGTTAAAATCTGACGTAAAGATAACAAAATGCTATTATGCTAATAGTTCTCTAAAGTAGTTACTTAATTTTTTACAACACATATGGAAAAACATCAACTAATCAGTCTCCTGTCATCCATAGTACAAAGTGATGAATAATGAACATTTAATTACGATGATACTACTCCAATAATAATAACCTAGAGTGGTTTGAAATACAAAAGCATTAAATTTTGAGTAATTGCCAAACATTCCTTCATAATCAACATGATATAAGATAGTGTTTGTAATAGTTTATTTTTGCAGCAAGCTGAGAAAATTTTGGTTCATTAATAATATAATAATTATAATATATTCCACAACTATCACACAACGCCATCTAGTCTCAAACTAAGCAGAGCTTGTGCTATGAGTACTAGACAACTGATAAACATACTTATATATTTCTAAATACATACATGTTATAGATAAACTACACCCAGACACAGAACAAATGATCGTGCTCATCACACAAACATTTGTCCTGGGTGGGAATCGAACCCACGACCTCCGGCATAGCAGTCAGGACCACTAACCACTAGACCAACAGGCCAGTCAAAACTTTTCACTAGTCAAGCGCATTTGTTCACACTCGTTTTATCTACGGTATAGTAACACCAGAGAGCCTTATATATACAAAAAACTGGGTAAGTGAGAGTCAGACTCGCGTACTGAGGGTTCCGTACAAACTTACCTATGAAAACAGTTCAATTTCTGAATTGAGTTACGAAGATTTTTCCGAATCACAAATAGTTTTTTTTTTGTGACGTAACTACAATAACAGTTTTCAGATTTTTCCTATATTTGTGCTAGGAGACCTTGCTTCATGCCAAATTTCAGGATTCTAGGTCAACGGGAAGTACCCTTTGAATTTTAATTCCAAAAATTGAGAGTGTCGAAGTACACGTTTTTTGCGATACAAACGGCCATATTTTTTTTTTTCGTTACCTTTGAAGTTTGATTTTTTCACAGCTTCAAGGGACCGTAGCCCTGAGTATAATGCTTAAATTTCAACTCGATATGTCTACGCGTTCCTGAGCTAAAGGGTCTTGACAGATAGACAACAAAGTGACCCTATAAGGATTCCGTTTTTTCCTTTTGAGGTACGGAAAATGAAATAAAAATCGATCAACCCGTTTCGGAGGAATTCGATAACAACACTGAGATTTTTATATAAGTATTAGAAAATCCATCGGATTCCCGCGACCCTCACCAGATAAACGGTCCACCTTGTGGGAGGCCTTCCAACGCTGCGTCTTTTGGTACGTGGGCGCCATTCCAGAACCTTTCGTCCCCATCGACCATCTGTTCTGCGAGCAATGTGCCCTGCCCACTGCCACTTAAGTTTGTCGATTCTTTGGGCTATGTCTGTAACCTTGGCTTTCCTGCGGATATCTTCATTTCTGACGCGATTACGCAAGGAAACTCCGAGAATAGCCCTTTCCATTGTCCTTTGAGTGACTATAAGTCTTCTGATGAGGCCCATTGTAATCGACCACGTTTCGGAGCCATATGCCATCACAGACGGTGAGACGCATAGGACCGGTCATTTGGGGGAGGCCTATGTCCAACAGTGGACGTCTTTCTGCTGAAATGATTATGATGATGATGATTAGAAAATAATAGAGAGAGACATAGAGTCCTGATTCTCTCGTAATAGGTCAGACAGACACAGATAAAACGGACCTACATCATAGAGGATGAACGGAATGCACAACTGTTCCTCATTATAGCTCTGTTACCACCATATTTGATGATTGGATCACCGTGTTTAATCCTTTACGCTAAATACATTAGTCAGACCACATCAGTAGGTACCTACCAAAACTAAATTTTGACAACATTTTTTTTTTTATATAAGTAAATATACTGGTTGCTAATCGTGTGGCTGTAGGCGCTAACAATATTTAGTAAATCAGGTATACGTGCGCCACTTGCAAAAATAAGACAGACATTTATATTTACATCGCCGTCATATTTCTAATATTAACCGGATTGGTTCAAATAAGCACCGAATTTTAAATGCGTGTCTTCGTTTAACAATTGGGGCACGTTACTGACTGGGGCACGAATGCCTGGTATACTACGCAATTAGCAACTACGCACGTAGAAAATGCATGGTGTAAATTGTTATAGGAATTTTATTATTTTAATATGTGGGTACTCTTACCCTACATTACTTTTTCAATTCAAAACTAGACAGTCCAATATCTTATCGCTCCGTGCAAAATTATTATAAAATTCAATAATTCTCCAAATTCAAGCTAAACAACACACATCGAGGGCTTTCATTTATATCCAATACGAGGCCTTTTTTTATAAACAAATTGAGCCTTTTTAAAAATATAATAATTGGCGGCCTTATTGTATTCCGCGGTCTCTTTCAGGCAACCCAGAATAGACAGGCGCTATCATCATCTCCTGCCCTTGTCCCGTGTTATTTGGAGTCCGCGCAACACGTTTTTTTCTTCCATTTTGTCCTTTCACCCGTCATGCTATCACTAACTTCCTATGATAGATGGATATTTATTCATTATTAGCTGACCCAGCGAACTTCGTACCGCCTAATAGTAAGGATAACGCCATGTACCTACTGGCATTATCAGAACAAACATAATTAATTTTAAAATCACATTTTAATTAGAGATGGCGTTTTATTCGATTTTTTTTTAATGAATTTTTCCATGATTTTCCAACGTTTACACCTTTCCTAGACTATTACAAATATTTAACTAAGACCAAAATTAGCCAAATCGGTCCAGCCGTTCTCTAGTTTTAGTGAGACTAACGAACAGCTATTTATTTTTATACATAAGAAGATTAAAACTTAACCTTACTTAACTCTTGTACCAGGACATCATAAACAACAAAAGGCAACGCAATAAATTACATTATCATTATAACCACGTAATATCGGTCAATTTTTTTGCGCTCATATTCTTAAATTACAAGATGTCTGCTTCTTCAATTTAAAACCACGTGGTGGACGTTTTTTTGTCAACATTTTGATGGATGACTTGTTGAACGCCTCGTTATAGCGATAAAATTATAATTATTAATATAAATGATCGTGTAAATGTGTTACAGTAATAATTTATTTCAATTTAACACTGACAAGTTGTATAAAGTTGATGGTTTGACAATGTTTAATGGTTTTTTACACGACTATATAGCGACATCTATGACGTCACATGAGAACTAATCCTGCATCACGCAATTAAAGTTCTCCGCACGATTTAAAAATTTAGAACATTCCGAAATTATCTATCGGGCAGTTCCTCACTAGATATAAGACCCGTCTGGTCAGAGGATCCTCCCTTTTTAACGGAGATTTGCGGGACTTTGACTTCAGAAGAAGGTTAATGTTTATGGAGAGTTTGTATTTAAATACAATCTTCATCATCTCCTCATCTCCTTAGCCTTTCCTCAACTAGCTTGGGGTCGGCTTCCAGTCTAACCACTTTCGGCTGAATACCTGCCCCCCTAGCCAAGTTACGATCGTTTCGTTAGCGTCGAAAGCCTCGAGTAGGCCATGCCTCCAATTCGTTCCGAGCGTTGAGATGACGTTAGAACAAAGGAACCTGCTCGAGGCGTTCGACGCAAACGAAATGATCGTAACTTGGCTAAGGGGGCTGTGTTTTACATGGAGCAACAACCTATTAGGTCTTCACAACTCTTAGTTACTTGGCAACACGATAAACTTTGGAACCTGGAAAACTGAGATAGCTATTGCATCTATCTCAGTTTTGCGATAGGCTTTCTGGCGTCTGACTATGTGTAATGTCAAGGATCTAGAAACAACCGGGATCAACGGCTTTACGTGCTTCCCGAGGTACGGGGTTTTCAGTAATGTCCAAGATGAACACAAAGAGATCAAAAAGACGATTTCAAAAATATAACTCATTAAAATTAAAAAAAAAATGTATCAAATATCGTAGCGATAAAAAAAAACCGACTAAAAACTTCAAAACTGATTGTGATGCATGTGAGCCTTTTTATGTTCGCGCTGCTGAGACTCAGGCCTCCTCTCTAGTAGAGGTGATGGGCCGTAATCCACCACGCGGGCCCAGTGCGGATTGGTAAAATTGTGATGAAACAAAAATAAATATCGCCTACACTGCTGGAAAATTGACTTGTTAGGATGTTTTTTTATCTTTTTTTGCGATCAATTTTTTAGTTCAAGTCTATTTTTTGTGTACATACTTATGTTTATTTCAAGAATGGGTGTGGTTTATTTAGACGTAGAGTTATATCTAATTGTGAGTGAATAACAAAAAACCATTGAAAAAACCGCACACTAAACAAACATATTATAATGTATCTTTGTATTTATAATGCCATTGCTAGCCACGAGTAGACACAACTAGTTTTTATTCAAGCTTAGCCTAAATATAACGCATAATATTTTACGCGCTCACGCTAAACGTCACGAGGCGCGGTGATGCGCAAAATGAACCAAAAAAATCGGGAAGGATTTTTTCCACGCCTTTTCCGTCATGTCGTCTACCCTGCCCCGCGCTTCTCGTTGTAATCTTATGTTAAGAGCTCTGTTATAGAGTTTGCGGAACCAGGAATGGAAAAGGAAGTTGAAAAGCTTGCGGAACTTCTTTAGAAGTGGAAGCGGAAGCAGAGTTCTGTTGCAACACTACTTTTAACTACACAAATATGATCAGTAACGAGTACGGATAGAGGCCCATTTTTTTTGTTTTAATTGAAAAATAGGGATGTATAAAGCTCTCTGGTATTATCATACCGTAGACAAAAGGAGTGTGAACAACTGCGCTTGGTTAGTGAACCGAAATTTTCTCAGCTTGCTGCAAAAATAAACGCTATTTCACATCATGTTGGTTACGAAGGCCTATAGGTCCAAAAGGCATATACGCATTTTTAAAAGAGTGAAGACTTGACACTATTTTGGCATTACCTACACAGGAAGAAAACGTTCTCAGTTTGTGTATTACGTTAAGCAAACACGCAAAAGGCAGTAAAGCGATTTTTTTTTTGTTAATCGGCTCGCGCTTGACCACTATCTCAACTAATAGAAAGCGACGATGTGATCGACGATGGAGCGCGTTTACCAAGAAGTAACCTATTCATTCTTGATTTAAATCCCAGATTATAGTTATGAGGAAATGTAGACTGCGGCAGGGAATTCCACTCCTTAGCTGTACGCACAATGAATGTGTTCCCAAAATGTTTTGTGCGTATAGGTGGGATGTTCACTATGTACAGGTGGCGCATCATCGTACGCTTGGTGGTCTGATGATGGAACCGGCTTGGCGGAATTAGGCTATACAATTCCGACGCGCACTCCCCGAAATGCAACTGGTAGAAATCGACAGACTAGCAATTCGGCGCCGATGCTCAAGTCTTGGAAGCCTCGACTTGACGAGTGCACATGTACGTAATTATGTATTACCGAAATATCATATAATAGCATCAGTATCAGGCTCCCATATCTCAAAGTTACCTTTCTTCGACGTAATCTCGCAGCGCCTCACGCAGCTCCTTCGGGTCAATATCATACGCTTGACAAGATTCGTATATTCCATGCTCTCCTGGTACTGTCAATGAACGGAGCAGATCAACTGGGAGGCCTAGGTTGTCTAGTTCTGGAGGAGGGGCACACCAATGTTCTGGAGTTGCGTTGGTGAAGACCTGAAAATAAAAGAAAGTGGTTCATTTGAAAATTTGCTTTATATATTTTTTTTTCATACTATAGAAATGAAAAGATGGATGAATTGTGTGAGAAGTGATATGAAAAAAGGAATTATAAGTGGGACTGGTGACAAGATAGATTAGAAGAAAAAAACCAGTTACCCGACCCCAAGTATATGGGGTAAAAAAGATGATTTACTCTGCAGCAGTACAAAAGTATGGAAATTGGTGGTGTGATACCCTGTGCATCGGAAAGCACCGTTGGTTTTGCGCCTTATCTATCGCAAGACGCCAAATCAAGAAGAATCGCCAAACTTAACTGGCAGTGGGAAGGGCACGTTGCTCGCAGAACAGATGGTCGATGGAGACGAAAGGTTCTGGAATGGCGATCACGTACCGAAAGACGCAGCGTTGAAAGGCCTCCCACAAGGTGGACCGTTGACATAGTGAGGGTAGCGGGAAACCGATGAATGCGAGACGCACATGACCGGTCATTATGGTGACATTTGGGGGAGGCCTATGTCCAACAGTGGACGTCTTTGTGTCTTTGTCTTTGTCTATGTTTGTTAGATAGTTTTAAGATTGCGTTATTTTGCGTGAATAAACTGTTTTTCTTTCTTCTTTCTTTCGTTATGTTGGATTGCCATCTCATCAGACTATGAGAGTAAAGGAATAGAACATAAACACAGGTACACATCTGTGTTTATGCACACGCTTGCTGATTATGCTTATCATAATCAGCCTTACAATGTTTCCACTGGCCGTACTCCACCATGCGGGCCCAGTAAGGATTGGTAGATGTCACATGTCTTCGAACATTTGTTCTAGGACAATGTGGTTTTCTCACGATGTTTTATCCTTCACCGTTTTGAGAGCAGTAGCAATGAAATAAATTACACAAAATAATGCGCCTGGCTAAGGTTTGAACCCGTAGCCTACTACTCATAAGTCGGGACCGTAACCGCGGGGTCACCACTGTTCTACTTGCAGAAGATTGATAATATTTCCTGTATGACTGGCTAATCTCTGTCGAGATTAACCAGGTCGTAATCGAAATTTGGTTGGGAGGATTAATTATATATACTGCTTTCGATTAATAAAGTTCAATTTTAACTCTATCAAGCAATTAGCTCTAAGCGACTGCTATCGGCGGAAGCAACCTTTCGCGCCGGGCCCCAGTGCAGGCCATGGTCCCGATCGAGAGGAGAAATGGCAGGCGGTTGCCTTCACGTGCGAAGCAGTAATGCTAGCGAAAGAGGCGGCCGTAAGCATGAGGGAACGGACTTCCTCTACCCCAGCTGCCGAAATCCCAACCCCGATTTCCAGCCACCGTAGGCGTAAGCTCCGCCCTGGAGTGGGAGAAGTCATTGGATGATTTCTCATTTAAAAAAAGTTTTAACTGATTGATATAAAACTGTCGAATTTCAATATTGGTCGAACGCGTCAATGTTTTTTCTCAATTCAATAATCAATAGGTAGGTAGTATTTTTGTTAAATGAACACACTACAAGTGGCCAGATACACAGACCTAAATACTAAATTTTGAAACACTTGAGTATCTGGTTTATGTTACGGCTGTTTTTTATGATTTGATATCAATAAATTTATTGTTCTTTCTTCGTCCAAAGAATTAGCATTGCCATTCAACGTGGCAATGCTGCCAGCCTTCTGGGCACATTTCCAGATGACAGCGATGTGGAGGAGTACTTCGACGCCTGAGTGTGGTATATGTATTTTTGTATTATATGTACATAGTTAGGTTTTAGTATAAATAGTTTAATACAAAGTATTTATCTTAAAATATTATAGAAACATGTAAAACACAAAAAATAAAATTCAACAATAAAATAACACTGCAGATTATGTTACAAAATCTTATCTAATAGAATGGCAGATTTGAAAAACAAAATCTTTGTGATACTTAAGTATTATTTATTTATTTACACGAATAACTTACATTTAAAAATTCTGGACTAACTATAATTACAGTAAAATAAACAAAAAAACCCTAATTACCACTCACTAAAAACAAACTAAAATATGGCATCAAAAAACTCTTTCACATCGCTGGCTGTCGCTTGGTAATGTGCCCAAAAGACTGGCGGCATTGCCACGCTGTGTGTCAATGCTTATCCTCTGTCCGAGGTAAAAGCCAGCCCTTGGGTCACGCGAAGTGTCGACAAGATGTTTCTACAGATCTTTATACGACTTGGATCGCACGATCCGAGAGTTACAACCCCAAACGGTTTGAAAATATATTTATAACTTCCAACAAGGTATATTTCCGCCGCTTGAGGTTCTTCGCTGCAGCGCCAAAAGTTTAAGTACACACTGAGGGTGCAGTTGCTGGAGTCGCACCGGAATGTCAATTTTAAGGCATTTGTGGTGAGAGTACCGAACTGTTTTCTAGACCTTGTTATGGACGAAGACTTTTGGCCACAGGGTGTGGTGATCCGTCGCTTCCGCGGACAAATACCACAGGACAGCACCAAAATGAATAGTGCGAAGTGAAGTGTTACTAACATAGTTTTAAATCATGTTTACTAACAAAATGATTTATTATAAGTAGTTATGTATGTTAGTCTATAAGGTATTTATGATATGGGTACATGTTGCCTGAAATAAATTGATTATTATTATTATTATTAATCGACGTTGTGTGATAGTTGTGGAATATTATTATTATTATACAATGGCCGAGTGAAAACAGTGGTGGTCGAGTGGTAACTGCTCCGACTTACGAGTTGTATATCGCAGGTTCAAACCCAGCTAGGCGCATTACTTTGTGTAATTTATTTCATCACCACTGCTCTCAAAACGGTGAAGAAAACATTGTGAGGAAACCGGCATGTCCCAGAACCTAACATTCTAAGACTTGTGACATCCACCAACCTGCACTAGGCCCGCGTGGTGGATTACGGCCCATTCCCTCTCCTAGAGAGGAGGCCTGAGTCCCACCAGTGGGAACAATATAAAAAACATACATTCAACCGAATTTAGAACCTCTTCCTTTTTGAAGTCGGTTAAAAAGGCCGACTATGATATGCTATTATACAAAATAAATGCTCTAAAACTGTGTCACCCTTTTATCCGTGCTTACGACGAAGTGCCTTCCATACAAACACCCGGGGCATTACGTAAAGTAATTTGTATGACAATAGTTAGAACTATGATCGTTTCAAACAATATTACTGAGTAATACACAGAAAATAGTACACATCAATATTACAGAAAATTGTTTTACTTAATAAAGAATAAAGCAGTCGTGAGAGTACTTGGTGAGGTAATCGTAATACTTGAAACGTGATGATGATAGTGATGAAATTCTGGTTTTTTTTTTACCCGTGACTGGCCTAATTGTCTAGTGGTCAGTGGCCCTGACTGCCACGCCGGAGGTCGTGGGTTCGATTCCCACCGAAGAAGTTTGTGTGATGAGCACGATCATTTGTTCTGTGTCTGGGTGTAATTTATCTATAATGTGTATGTATTTAGTAATATATAAGTATGTTTATCAGTTGTCTAGTACTCATAACACAAGCTCTTCTAGCTTCAGACTAGATGGCGTTGTATGATAGTTGTGGAAAATATTATTATTATTATCTTTTTATTTCTCTTATTAACATGTAATTTACATTTTTAAATATTTGTTCAAAAAATAATTTAAAAAAAAACATTAAAAAATAATTATGAACTAATAAAAAACAGAATAAAATAAACATTTAACCAAACAAACATCCCACCCACACAAACGTGACTTTTTTGCAGTACGGTACGGTACGGTTTTTTTCTTTAGGTTTCGCACGGTATTTTCGTTTACCAGTTTATAAATTATTAAGTTTTTTGATACAGAATATAATCACTTTTGTTTCCATTACAATGCGGAACACGATATAATATTATTGTAATATTAAAGCTAGAACTACACTGCGCACACGTATGCTACACACGCCGATCTGGGCGCGTCGGTCTCCATACATTTTATATGGAAACTAAACTTGTAGAGCTACACTTAATCCACGCCACGCCATGCCCGCGACGAAGTTCTACGTACAAATCGGCCCCCCTAGCCAAGTTACGACCGTTTTTTTTTGACCTTTGTTCTGACGTCATCTCAACGCTCAGTCACGTGGTCTGACCACGTCGACCACAAAGGAATCGAAGGCGTTGCCTACTCGAGGCGTTCGACGCAAACGAAACGATCGTAACTTCGCTAGGGGGGCAGGCGTGTTACACGTGTGCGGCGGTCTATTGTACTTCTAGCTTTAGTAGGAAATCTATCGAGTCAGGCTTCTTAGCAAACTTCACTGAGTCAATACTTCAATTTTATCGAGATCGCGCCTTTCAATGATTCCACATATTACCCAGAATAGATGTGTTAACACTTGAGTACAAAACGATATCCACTAGGAATCAATCTGCGGAAAAATAAAACAGCCACAGTCATTGAAGTTCACTCGAAAAAATCCACAAAAAACAAAATTTCTAACAAAGGAAACTAGAGATGACTTTTTTGGTGTGAGAAATTATCAAAGAGCTTCTCCCGTACTGGGTTGACCAATGGGTACTGTCGGACTTCCTTTGACCAAAACCCACCAGAACCTTATTTAAGTAAAGTCTCTAATTTTATGACGCCATATTTATTTAGGAGTAGCCTTTAGTGTTTAAATATAATTTTAATTAGTTAAGAGTTTTTGAAATAATCGTATAAAACCTATTGTACATAAAAAAATTAACTGATAAAAAAGTAAAGTCTCAATAAATAATATTCATAAACAGCAAAGTTATGAGCGTTTGTTTATGTTCCAAATGATCACTAATTTTATGGAAATATTGTACAGGCAAAATTGATTATGAATGAATGAATGGCGATAAAGATTTAAAACATTCCGCGTAGTATTTTCTAGTAGCAATTGCTATGAATGATTGATTCATTTATGAATTTAAGGCACGCAATTTACTGTTCTCCGTACTAGTGCGGAAAAGTACGCGAGCTCGCTCCCGCCACCTTTGACTGAATTTATTGTATCAGGCTGGGCGCTAAGCGAACCAGATGGGACGCGCGTCAATTTATGCCGTGGCAAGTGTATTGAAAAAGTCGTTTGATACACGTGAAAATATGTCATTGCAGCACTCGGCTCCATAACACCCTCACCTGCAGCTCGGGCGAATTCCGTCTCGGTGTTAATAACAAAATTTCTCTACTTGTATCAAATTGTACTATTATTAACAACTTGACAAGTTTAAACTTCGACTTCTCACTCAAGAACAGTGGCGTAGCTAGGTGACCAACGACCTTGGGGAACTGGAAAAAAAAACTCTCTATAATCTGAATTATCCTCTTATCTCCATCCAACAATAACAATTTGCTAAATCGTCACATTTCCTTATCTTTGACAGCTCGATACTGATTTCTGGCGTGTTTACAAAATGTGTCAGTGTTACCGTCTAGGAGGCACGCCTTATCTTATCTTTGTAAGTATCCACTCATTGTAGTACTTGTGTTTACTACAGTTCGTTTTGCTACGAAGGATTTACGGTCGTTCAGTCATTGGCTTACATAGCTGTGAATTATGTTGTAACATTATTTTTTTAAATTTTGTGCATCATTCGGAGGACACGGTGGAGCTTACGGTTGTTGTGTGCACCGCTTGGGTGCAGCACCTCGTGGAGCTCACGTGTCCTCGTGGAGGTCCTGGTTCAGGCTATGGTCCGGAGTGAGAAGGACTGGCAGGCGGTCGCCTCCTTTTGCGAAGCACTAATGCTAGTATAGTAAAAGATCAGGCTGAAATTGAAGTTATTTTTATCCGTTTAGTGTTTTTGTTTATTGAAGTTGGTTATTTTTTTTTTAACTCTCTTTAGTTGCGATACACTTATAATCACTGTGCCTATTTCTGTTGACAATTTCAATTAACCCAAACAAAAAATTTTGCAAATCGGTCCATAAACGACAGAGTTCTGAGATAACACATATAAAAATAAATACAACCGAATTGAAAATCTCCTCCTTTTTTTGAAGTTGGTTAAAAATACCTTAAAATCAATCAAAAGGTTAGTCATTTGTAAATAATTACTCATACCAAGACCCAACATAAACGATTTTTATTAAAATAATGATTGAAAGTTGACCCCAATACAATATACCGTCGGAATCCAGTTTGTAAAAGGTTAAGCCGATCTTGATCGAAATGATGATTTATGAGCAGATCCCCTGCTTTTGTTCAACGAGTACCTACTCAATGTGACGACTCCAATTTGAAACGGCTGTCATATGTCATGGACACTCCTTGGAACTACATCATGTATTGGAACGAGTTATTTTTTTACATGAAAAATAACTTATCTATCTCTATCCGTACCCGTTACTGATCATATTTTTGTAGTCAAAAGAAAAAAAAAAAAACAAAATCCAAAATTGTCCCCGAAAATTGGTCATAATTGGTAAATTTATAATAGAATCAATCATTTATATATTTCCATAAATTGAGTGACATTTTGGGATATGAACAAGCGCTAATAACATTGCTGTTTATAAATATTATTTATTGAGACTTTACTTAAATAATAACTAGACCATTTCTAATAAGCCCTTTAAGTATTTGTACTACTTAAAAATTAGTGGTGTATGTATATATACATACACTAAAGAATCCTGGCTAAAATATGGCGTCATAAAACTCCTCCGCATTGCTGTCGACTGGAAGTGTGCCCAAAAGACTGGCGGTATTGCCACAGTTTATGTCAATGCTTCTCTGACCGATGTAAAAGCCAGCCTTCGGGTCACGCACTATGTTTTAGATAGGAGTTATTGTCTTTAGTGTTTACTAGCCGGCCCGGCAAACGTTGTTTTGCCATATAAATTACTAGCTTTTGCCCGCGGCTTCGCCCGCATACATGAAATATAGCCTTTGTCACTCAGGAATAAAGCAGCTTTCAATCGGTGAAAAATTTTTCGCAATTGGACCAATTACCTCCTACAAACCAAAAAAAACATAAAAACAAAAAGAAACTTTACCTCTTTATAATATTAGTACCTATTTTATTTTTCTCGTTTTAGTACTTTATTTATTGTAATGAGTATTTTCAAAATATCAATATCTGTTTTGTTCAAATACCTCCTCAGATCATTTTATACTGAGTTGTCAGTTAAACCGTAGGGGCCCAGCAGTTTCGAAGCCTACTGGGCCCTTAAGTTGTGCAAAAGAGAACCCCGGGGCCCCGGAACGAAATCAAAGAAAGACAGGAGTGGGTTTTAGTCAGTAAAAGTCTGACACGCCCTCGCGCTCCACCCTAGAGCGTAAGAATTCATTGGAATATTACGCAACCAAAAACTAAGAATCATTAATATACTATTATTTATCAATATTTAATTAGCCATTGAAAAATACCTGAGTGACGCAATTTTTTTATTTTTAAATATCTATTTACCTAGGTTATATTAAACAAAAACCGAGTTTTTTACTAATTTACGCAAACAATAGTAATTTTTTACTAGTTTAAGAATTTCTGATCGAATCATTAGTTCCAGAGATTTGTTTTACTTCCTACAAACAAAACCAACAGACAATTTGATGATTAGTTTTAGATAAATTGCATTCGAAATTAGATTAAACTTTAAACCGTCTACATTGGATACAGCCGAAAAACACTTTCGCGTTTAATCCGCCAGGTTCGTACATCCACGATCAAATGCTCCATCTCGTCAGCTCTTTTGGCACCTATGGAAACGCCAGGCCTGTTCGTCTAGTTGGTCAGCGGCCCTGACTACTACGCCGGAGGTCGTGTTCGATTCCCACCCAGGACAAATGTTAGTGTGATGAGCACGATCATTTGTTCTGTGTCTGAATGTAATTTATCTACAATATGTATATATTTAGAAATATGTAAGTATGTTTATCAGTTGTCTAGTACTCATAGCACAAGTTCTGCTTAGTTTAAGACTAGATGGCGTTGTGTGAAAGTTGTAAAAAATAATAATTTAAGAGCCAAACGTAATGGAGTACCTAGTCGCAAAAACACGACCCTGGCGCGACACGAAAACATTCGTCGTACCAATCCGATGCAAGCGCTTAAAAGGTTAAACAAACAAAAAAAAAATTTTAATATTTACCGATTTTAATTTTTATTACGCTGGTTGCATAATAAATGGCGGCTGCAGTAAATTGTTGATACTGTAACCAGTTCTTTGCTTTTAATGCCATCCTTATAGCTTCGACATAGAAGTCAAAATCGGTTAAACGGACAGTAAAACGGCTGGCGCTGAAAATCAGCGCTGTGGCTCTGTTCAGTACATGAGCCCAAGCATTTTGAGCGCTAGCCGTTTTGCGCGGATGTGTCGCGTAACTTCGCTTTTTGGTATTGTGTTATATATATATATATTATAATTTTTTCTAAGTTATGTATCATGTTTGTGCAATTTTTTTTTTTCTTTATTTTTTTTCTAAAAAACAGGTTTTGATTTTGACAGTAGATTAGCTTCAAATAACACTTTAAATAAGTATTATGGTGTATGAGGATAATGACTACCAAGTTTTTTTTTATCGTATTTATTATTCGCAGTAAGTGGAGTGGAGTTGGTGTTATCGTGAATCGTGAGTCTTCAAGTGGAGAGCAGTGGTGGCCGAGTGGTAACGGCTCCGACTTACAAGTTGTAGGTTGCGGGTTCAAACTCAACCAGGCGCATTACTCGTGTGTAATTTATTTCATCACCACTGCTCTCAAAACGGTGAAGGAAAACATCTTGAGGAAACAAGCATGTCCTAGAATCCAAAATTCTAAGACATGTGACATCCATCAACCCGCACTGGGCCCGCGTGGTGGATTACGGCCCATTCCCTCTCCTAGAGAGGAGGCCTGAGTCCCAACAGTGGGAACATTAAAAGGCCGACTATGACTATGACTAGGAACAATGTTGATGATACTATTTAGTACTCATAATTTAAGCTAGCTACTTTTGTGTGAGCCTCACCAGAAGACATAAAGTCACCCAAAAGGCAACGGAAAAGGCTATGCTGGGAGTTCGCTTGCGTGATCGCATTAGGAATGAATGTATCCTCAGAAGGACTAAGGTTGCGGACATATCCCGAAGAATCATCAAACTTAAGTGGCAGTGGACAGGCCACATTACCCGTAGAACTGATGCTCGATGGGGCCGAAAGGTTCTGAAGTGGCGACCACGCACCGGAAGACGCAGCGTTGGCAGGTCTCCCACAAGGTGGACCGACGATCTAGAGAAAGACGCGGGAATCCGTTGGATGCAAGACGCACAGGACCCTACGAGCTATTCTCAGACCTACCAAAGTTACATAAAAAAATCATAAAAATCGGTCAAGCCGTTTCGGAGTGCTTCGATAACAAACACTGAGACACGAGATTTTTTATATTGAGATAGATATAGATAAAGGTAGTCATTTTTGAAGGCTGTTTTCTTACAACAATGACATTTGACAAGCATTAAAACAAATATTTAAAAATAGTAGATTTTGTTACAAGTGGACAAAATTTGTCTTTGTGACCGTGACAAAATTCGCCCGAGCCGCAGGTGAGGTTGCTATAGAGCCGAGCGCTGTAGTGACAAACAATGTGTATCAAACGATGTTTTTCAGTACATTTAACGAAGAAATAAATAAACGAAGGTTAACCGCTAACTCGTGGGGGTCGTTTAGCGCCCAGCTTTTTTACTTTTCCACACTAATGCGAAAAACAGTAAATTGTATGTCTAAAAGCGGTAGGAATAAGAGCGAGTTTTCGATTAAGTAGGATATTAAAAAAAAAACAAATCGACTAATTTAAATATTTAGATCGAATCCGTTTATTTGCTCATAATTTACTCTGTTAGCTAATCACATAAAGGTATTAATCATCTAACCGAGACTAAAGGATCATTCGTCACTCGTAATTGACATCTTCAATACATTCGAAAGTATATTTCCGCATCATTTATCTGTTCTATAGAAACCCAACATAATCCTTTCTCTGAGCAACTTTCACAACTTTCGCAACGTGACAAGCAACTACTTAATATGGTTCACTTCTTTGAATAATACCATTAAACACATGTAAAGTACTAGGCTTTCATAAGTTGTAAGAAGCTTACAGAGTCAATATTTGATATATTATGTGCGGTTTTTTTTTTATTATTTCGGTGGAAAAATCATCTAATTACAAATCCCGCTCTTGAACAGAGCAGGAGATAGTGTCAGACTTTTACTGACTAAAAATCCAATCCTGTTCCTACGTTGCTTTTCGTACCAGGGCCGAGTCTTCCTTTCAGAAGCTGGGATTTGCTGGGCCTCTACAGTTACTGACATCTCCTTGAAGCGCGCGTGGAACAGCCGTCGACGATTTGAGCTCAGTCCGGAAGGTTACCAGACGGTCGAACGGCGAGCTACCCATTGCTCGCCGTCCGCTAGCCCACGTCTACGGTGGCTGGAAATCGGGATTGGAATATCGGTGGTGGTAGGGGCGTGAGGACCGTTGCCTCACGCGATCGGCCGCCTCCTTTGCTAGCATTACTGCTTTGCAGACAGAGGCGACAGCCTGCCACTCCTCTTCGTTCCGGATCATGGCCTGTACCAAGGCGCGAGAGATCGCCGCCGCCAATCGCCCCCACGGCGTAACAATTAGTTCGCTATTGCATGTACACTATAATTCGAGTTCGTAAAAATGAAGCGTCCAAAGCAAAAATGAGATCAAATTTTCAATTTTTTACTGGCCTGTTGGTCTAGTGGTTAGTGGCCCCACCCAGGATAAATGTTTGTGTGATGAGCATGATCATTTGTTATATATATATCGATGGTCTGGGTGTAATTTATCTATATAATTAGTATTAAGAAATATATAAGTATGTTTATCAGTTGTCTAGTACCACAAGCTCTGCTTAACTTGGGACTAGACGGCGTTGTGTGATAGTTGTAGAATAAAAAAAAACAAATCCTGTAGATGCTTAATATATTTATTAGCTAACAGGAAAATTATGGGCTCGCATCTAAATATAGCTCCAAAGTCATCAATTTCCATTATTCTCCAATTAGTACCTCTCCGTTTTGTCAACATAATACTACTTCGTATTTTGTAGTTATCATTTTGAATAACATCGTTAATGAGTCAAGTCTATAGAAAAGTTATTTTAAGATTCTAAAGAAATAAAATAACTTGTGGAATATAGACTGGTGCGTTCACAAACATGTAAACTCTCTCATGAAATAAACACCCAAAACAGCTATCTGTAGGCCATAATTACAATTGATCCGAGTGAATAATTAATAGTGCGACAAGCAGCGCAGTAGTCAATCTTTCAACCATTGCGCCAATCGTGCTGTCAGTCACTATAGGCGCGGGCTTGCGGACGGCGAGCTACCCATTGCTAGTCCGCACTGTTCCACGCGCGCCTCAAGGAGATATCAGCAACCCGTAGGGGCCCAGCAGGGTCGAAGCCTACTGGGGCTAAGGGTCTGCTTCTGAAAAGAAGACTTGGCCCTGGTATATAAGGCAACGAAGGAATAGGAGTGGGTTTTTAGTCAGTAAAAGTATACTACGCCCTCAAGGTCCGCTCAAAAGCGGGGGATGTCATTGGATGATTTTCCCACCTATAAAAAAAAATGCAAATTGGTAAAAAGCTCCTTTGCGAGAGAGTGGAGTACGTAAAAGGAAGATTCTGAGTCTAGGGCTTTCAATACTGGTATTCCGGGATTTCGTAATACCGTGATCAGGGATATATTGCTCTTTTTGATGATTATAATAATTATGATGACTTTTGTTTGTCATAATTAAACTTTTTTCTAATGATGTAGGAAATCATCTAATGACCACGATGCTACGGTCTTCTCGTCCGATTATAATTTAGATGTCTTCAAGGCTAGAGTGAATAGGCTCTTAATAAAATAGTGCGCCTCACTATCAACGATTTCATCACCGCTTACCATCAGGTGGGATTGCAGTCAAGCACTAACTTACATTAATTTAAAAAAAAATTGTACTGCATCAAATGAGACTAAGAGACGTCCTCATCTTTGTTGGGAAAATACTAGAGAGATAACGAAATAATTCATAAATAGACAGTCACAGAACAATATATCAAATGGAAATAACATGCCATAATGTCACTGAACTGTCCCTCAACGTTTGTTGTAAACATACAAATAAAAACAAAACACTGCTATCCAACTGATGTTTATTTTAAACAGGTTTTTTCTGCATTTTATGATGATACTGTTATTTTTGAACCTGGTATTTAATTACTGATATACGGGCGCTCAACCTTGTACTGAATATTTTCTTCATATCGGTAAGAATTACAAATGTAACTTAAAAATATAAATCTGTGTTAGCTACTGTATTGGGGTAGATTTACAATTAAGCTGAATCCAGATAAATACGAGTATTTACAGTATTCCTATGCGACCTCTACAACCTCAAACCTACTGATAAAATTGCGAAATAGTACTTTTATGGAATCCTGGCTGATTTCAGAAGTGATACTGCTGAGAGTACGTTTAACATGGTGTCATAAATCATTTATATACATAATTATAATGTAGCGGGTAGTGGTGGTGGTTTAGTGGTGGTCGGCTATGAACGGTCCTGTGCGTCTCCGATGGATGCGAGACTCACAGGACCGTTCGTAGTGGTGACTTGACGTACTTGGGAGAGGCCTATGTCCTACAATGGACGTCTTTCGACTGAAATGATAATGCTGAGTGGTACCATTGCGATCGTTCCTTTCTAGATAAGAAAAACCTCAGTTCGGTGTTACTTTCTGGAAATAGTACCTAGTAAAAGAATCGTATCTGTTCATGTCCATGACCTAAACTTCTGAGTAAGTAGGCTACTTTTAAACAAACGTGCACCTTCATCAACCGCATGATCGCTTAACATCAGGTGTGATAGTGGTGAAACATGAGCCTATCATCTACAGATAAATTATCAACAGGTATATTTTATCAAATTAAAGGAACTTACCTGAGAAAATACCAGGAATGAAGTAGGTATAGCCGCCAGTCCACATAACAAATAAAACAACACTACATGCCAATGGCCAGTCTTAGTGGCCAGAATGGCAGCCTCGTCCAACTCCTTGGTCCACGTCATTGTCACCTCACTATTTTTGACACTTTTTCAAAATTAGAACTGTTTCCGAGTTCCCTTAAACTCGAACTAGACATTTTTTGCAAAACTATTATTTTTTATTCGGTATTTATCAGACCTGTTATTTCTTGTTTTTTAAAGAATATTTTTTTTTAGTTATTATTTATTAAACCTGTTTTATTATTTATGACACTTATGATTTTGTTTTAATTTTTATGATTAGGTTTTTATAATTCATGTCTTGTTATAATTTGATATATAGTGAAATTATGCAAATGTTCTTCGAACTTTAACTTTTAAACATTATTTTATGTAAGAGTAAGATTTATTTTTTTATTTTTATGAATAAAATGATAATCTTAAAATATGAATTTAAAAAAATCACTTAAAAAGTTAATATCTTTAGGAAAATCGTTACGATAACTTCGATTTTAATTCTAGACACTTCAGTAACACACGTCCATCTTTCAAACTCATGAAATTATACTAAACATTCTCAGTGCGATTGGACTGACCAGAGAAGTAACCCGACTACATCTGATAGCCCTATGTTTGCTGAAACAATAGCACTATTTGTATGCAGTTTTTATTTGGCAGTGTTATATTGATGGAGTACTCCAAAGGATTACTATTTTGCATATTCTCATATTGTTTTCACATTTTCGTTTTATATTTTCTAAATAGGTACTGATTGGAAGATTCACACTAATATTATAAAAGTGAAAGTTCGTGAGTGTGTGTGTATGTTAGTTATTTCTTCATGCTTGAATGGCTAACAGTAGACCATGTCCTTGAATAGCACATATTATTTTTTATACCAGGAGTCATCTCATCTCATCTTCCTGCCCTTGTCCCGTTTTATTTGGGGTCGGCACAACACGTTTTTTTCTTCCATTCTGTCCTGTCACTAGTCAGGCTATAATATTAATACATATTATTTGTTGGGCAGAATGGAAGAAAAAAAAACATGTTGCGCCGACTCCAAATAACACGGGACAAGGGCAGGAAGATGATGATGATGATGATTATTTTTTATAGCAGGAGTATATTCCCTTGGGATAATATTCTTCTGGCAGTTGCTAGTGTAATAAATATATTATTATATTATATTTATTTTTTAAAGTTTGACAATTTATGATGCATAGTTTAGTAAAACACAATAACAAAATTCAAAAATGTTTGTAGCATAGCTAAATTTTCTTTGACATTGGACAAAGTAAAAAAAAAGAAACATTCATCGTCTTCATTCATTCATTTCTTTTCAACTTTTTTTTTTTAGCTTAGTATATGATTTAGTGATCCAGAGATTTTATTTTTTATCCCATAAACTACGAACCCTTACCTCAATCCTTTCGTCAATTGGCTGTTAATGCCGGTGTCCCTCAGGTGTCGGTACTCTTGGCAACATTGTTCCTGCTGCACACAAATGTCCTACTTAAACCTGGTACCTTAGCGTTTGGAAAAGTATTCAGCGCGCGAGCTAGTGGGTCCTAGATCCAGTCTCTCCAAGCGGCTATGGTTCAGCACTTCTACCCTCAGAAACGAACTATGAAAATGTTAATTTTCATTACAATTTACCTCCTGCAATTTTAATGAATGTAATGAACTAGTGAATGCGGAAACCCGTAGAGTTTCAATGGTAAATTCTGCCATATCAAAAGTGGGGTGTGGTGCAACTGACAGCGAGCGTAGGCCACTAATTTGATTCTACAATGTCAAGTAATTTAATTTTTTTTTCAGTGAATAATCATAAAATTACTCTTTTCGTTCTGGGTGGAGTGAGAGGGAGTTTCAGACTTTTACTAACTAAAACAAACCCACCTGTATTTCTTCCCCATTCGATTACTACGGGATCCACGCGCCGCTCTTCAAAGAGATGTCAAAAAACCTAAGACCGCGGGAATTGTCTGACCTTTAAATCCAGTTTCTTGGCGAAATATTGTTTTTTGTGTAAACATATTTCTTAAGATCAAAGCCGTTTGAAAGGAGTAGGGAAAACAAGTGAAAACATATCATGTTATTAAAATATTTTTTTGGCAAAAGTCTTACGAAAATCGTATATTGGTTATGTTGTACATGAATTTGTAATAAACATATATTTTTTCAAACCTATTGACCTATCCATTACCAAGGAGTAGGCTTCAGAAAGTCACTGTTTTATAGCACTGCTCGGGAGTTAGAATCTTAAAAAACTTGTGTTTCTTCAGTTACTCTCTGTGAACAAATCTATAACCCTGGAATGCAACCACCTTAGAGGGCCCTGTCTATTTTATTGACACATCTTTGAAGTGCACATGCACCTTCGACCCAGCCTTGGTCTTTATCGAACGGTAAGCTACCCATTGCTTGCCGTCCGCAAGCTTTTATTTCTCTTAGAACGTTAAAGGAATTACTGTTTTTGAAAGTGTTTTAAAAACTTCTTTGTTTAATTAGAGAAACTGACTGACTGATATATCAATATACAGCTGAAACTAGGCTTAAGGTAGCCATACACGCTAGGGTATATCTGACAGGCTTGCCTGTAAAGCTGAGTTATAGGTAAACCGAAGCGTATATATGTTGAACGAGTGCCGGATTTACAAATTTTTAAGGCACAGGCTATACAGTTTTTAACGCCCTTGCCTCTACAATTGTCATCTCCTGCATTATTTTTACAATCCAAAAATTTCGGACCGCATTCGGGGAAAAATATTTTTTAGATTTAATACTATTCTGACTACCTCACTATCACTGTTCATGGTTTTTTAAGTTTATTTTAGAATTTTAATTGAATTTTTCTACTTTTGGAATATGCAATGACAAGTGAGAGAGGAAAGTCATCAGCAAAATTTGTTGCAGACTTCAGACAAAATCTGTGAGACAACCGAAAACCGTCATGAAAAATTCTCTTTGATTTCTATGAAGTAGAAAACAAAAAATTGGTCCCCAAATTTGCCGCCCCAAAAATCCTACCAAGCTTATACTCAGCGTGCTGGTAAATCCGCCACTGTGTTGCACAACTGTGCAGGTTTCCACACAAGCTTACCTGACAGGTATAACTGTGCAGGTAAACCTGTCAGGTATACTCTAGCGTGTATGGCTACCTCTAGGAACGTGAAATTTTGCACAAGGCTTTTTTTATGATGTCTCACCACTAGGAAGGGATTTTTGAGAATTCAACTTTTAAGGGGGTAAAATGGGGGTCCAAAGTTTGTATGCTAAAACCTAATTTCACACGAGCAAAGCTGCGTGCAGATGATAGTCATTAAATTATTAGCTTTTTATTAATTAATTGGAATATGTATCTAAATTCATTCATTCAATCATTATTTTTTTAATTGATTTGAACTAGTGCTTGACTGCGATCCCACCTCATGGTAAGTAGTGATGCAATCGTTGATGGCGAGGCGCACTAGTTTATTAAGATCATAATACTAAATTATTAATTTAATCTTAAACTTATTTTCAAATTGTAACCGTGTTCCTAAGAGAAATTCTATTAATAATTGTTAAACTGACTTTTTTCGGTAGACAGCAAGTAGATAGCTGTCAACGTGGATGAACTCACTTGGGAATACGGCACTCAAGCTTGAGCAGTCACAGAGTAAACACGATTATTTTTTAAAGATTGTCAAATCAAGTAAATGTGCTATTAAAAAAAAAACTGCTTTTAAGAAAAAGACTGCTTTATTTTCTTTGTAACCTTGAAGTGAATTACAAAAACAAAATATCATAAATTATCGTTTTACGTGCAATGATTGTATATCTTTTACACCTGTAACCCAAGAACGTCTGTAGATTAACTTAAATTAAATACTTTAATCTCTTCTAGAGCTGAGGGGAAGCCCTAATCCCTATTATCAGCTGAGATATTATTCATCACAGACGCACGACTTTGCGGTTTAGTGTCGTCAATCACTTGCGTCATCATATGGCGCAAAGATGATTATGAAATATGTGTTGTACAAAACAACAAAGCGTTTTGGGAATACATTCATTGTGCGTACAGCTAAGGAGTGGAATACCCTACTGGAGTCTGTGTTTTCTGATGGCTACAACCTAAGGGTTCTTAAGTCAAGAGTGAATAGGTTACTTCTAGGCAAGCATGTTCCATCGCTTACCATCAGGTGATATAGTGGAGAAACCTACCCATAATAAAAAATAAAAAAAAAACATAGTAACAAAGATTTATAATAATGATTATATATATTGTTATTGCCATTTTACTTGACAATGATAGATAAGATGCATAAACGTAAGAAAAAAATTACAATACGGTACCTAATGAAGTGTTTTTTTTTTTTAATAGGTCAAAAAAGTTTCACGTCTTTTTCTTCCAACCAAATATAAATAGATGCGATTCATAATTAAAATTACTGAAACAAGCGAGAATTATTGCAGTAAAAAAAGAGATTCTACTCGCTTACAATGGGACCTCGCCTCGACTAGTGGCGCTTTCAAATCAAGATTTTTAGACCTGTTTTCAAGTGGATATCGTACTGATGTATTTATAGATTAAAACTAGTATAATGGCGCTCCTCAATTGTACAGGTAATTAATTATATGATTTATCTGTTTAATGTTATTTGCTGAAGTTCGATTATGCTAATCTGTGCCATAATTTATTTCAATTGACTTTTATGATTAAGGTGAAGAACTTCTCGACTGCCAAATGAAATGATGTTTTTTTTTTTTTAAATTATCAAAGATTCAAAGATCCAAAAGCATTTATTTTAAATAAACCATTTACAGGCACTTTTTAAATGTCAAGAAGTCAGTTAGTCAGAAAAAAAGAATGATGCTTATTGCACATTCCAAAGCGTAAATCTCTATGGAGAAGAATGTGCAAGAAACTCCATGGAAACTCTTTTCAATCATGTTTTGTAATTACAAATATATCTCTGTTACATGTTTCTTGTCGTTATCATGTGAGAACAATGTAAATACAGTAAAAATAAAAACTAAATATAGATATTAAAATAGCAACTGGCAGCTAAGAGATGACCAGTCTCAACTGACAGCGCCCGTTCACGAACATGACGCCAATATTAGCACCACTCAGCTCAACCATTTTGAAGGGAACCGAATGATCCAACACATTCGCCACCATCAGTGAGACATTTAAGTGAGCATGACAAACTCTCAACTGCCGTGCTCATTTATGTCAAACAAGTCCAATAGTAACATAAAAAAAACATAAAATAGCTCCATGGTACTCACATTTACAAACTTTCAAAATAAATGCTTCTACATTATACAATACATAAAATATTTTACAATTCCCAAAAAAAAAAGCATTAAAAAATAATAATAATAATTTCCAAACTAATCAATTTGTATACCTCGGTGGTAGAGGAGCTGGACCAGCATTGAGCCAAGCATTTTTATCTTGAATATAATCCTCCAACTTATAATATGCTTGCCTGCATAGTGTGCGTTTAATACAAGATTTAAATTTCGTTTCATTGAGTTCTAATATTTGTGGAGTTATTTTATTGTAACATTTCAAACAGTACCCCATGAAAGAAGAGGCCACTTTAGCCTGTCTAAAACCTGGTTGAACTAATTGGCCCCTATTTCTTGTAACATAATTATGTCTATCGCCTCTTTTGCTAAAAAGATGAAGATTTTTTCTAACGTACATGATGTTTTCATAAATATATTGACAAGGCACCGTCATGATGTTAATATCCTTAAACAGTTCCCTTAGAGAATCGCACCGGCGAAGATTGTAAATAGCTTTGATAGCTCTTTTCTGTAGTATAAAAATTTAGTCAATGTCTGCAGCCCGTCCCCATAGTAAGATACCGTATGACATGATACTATGAAAATAACTAAAATATACTAGTCTAGCGGTATCAACATCCGTAAATTGACGGATTTTTCTAACAGCATATGCAGCTGAGCTAAGCCGTCCTGCAAGAGATGTTAAATGAGGACCCCACTGTAGCCTTGAGTCAAGCGAAATCCCCAGAAAAACCGTTTTATCGACAAATTCTAGCTTTTCATCGTTTAATACTACGTCACAATCACTACTTTTGACATTCGGTAAGGAAAATCTTATGCATTTAGTTTTTTTCCCGTTCAAAACTAGATTATTAGCAGTGAACCAGTTTTGGACCTGCAGTAGGGCGTAATTTTCGTCGTCAAGATTATTAGTCCTTCTATTTATCTTAAAAATCAAAGAAGTATCGTCAGCAAACAACACCATATTAAGTTTATTTTCCAACAAATAGGGTAAATCATTAATATAAACTAAAAATAAAAAAAGGACCTAAAATTGAACCTTGGGGTACTCCCATTTTCACATTTAATCCCGAAGAATTGACACCGTTTATTTGAACTTGTTGCTGTCTGTCAATCAAGTAAGATTTTAATAAGCTTAAAGCTGTTTTGCCTAGTCCGTAATGCTCAAGTTTCAAGAGTAATGTTTCACGAACCACGCAATCAAACGCCATAAACAGGTCACAGAAGATGCCTATAGCATCCTGTGCCTCTTTCCACGTATTAAAAATGTGTTTTAGTAAGGAGACACCAGCGTCAGTTGTACAACGTCCTTTGGTGAAACCATACTGTTTAAGACCGTGTAAGATGTTATTTGTGTTAAAATGATTAAGCATTTGATTTAACATCACCTTTTCAAATATCTTGCTAAAAACTGGCAACACGGACACCGGCCTATAATTATTAGTGTCTTTACTGTCCCTGGATTTAAAAAGTAGTATCACTTTACTATATTTCATTAGATCAGGAAAGACTCCTTGATCTATACACAAATTAAATATTAAGGCTAAGTACGGCGCTATAATCTCAATAATTGAGGTACAAACTTTGATAGACATACCCCACAAATCTTCTGTCATTTTAACCTTGATTTGTTTAAACGCTTTTATTACTGTAAAGGGGTTTATATGCTTAAAGTTAAATTCAACAGGCTGCAACGTTTGCCTGTAATAAACCAAAAGCATGCGATGGCGACGAATTTAGGGCTTCAGTGGTTTTAATTGGTATACTAGCAAAGAAATTTACAAATTCTTCTGCAACTAGTTTGTTATCGCTAATAAGACCATGATGTGTCTCCAAAGTGTAATCATTATTATGTATTTTGTTCCTGTTGGTTTCATTATTTATAATTTTCCAAACCGTTTTTATTTTATTATCTGCTGATTTAACTCTATTGCTAATGTACAAGGTCTTAGCTGCCTTACAAGTGTTTTTAAACATTTTTGAATATGTAGCAACATACTTATTAAAAGTTTCAGTGTTAATAATAGGCTTAAGGCCATACAGCTCAAAAAGTCTTTCCCGACTTATTCTGATTCCTTTAGTTGCCCAGTCACTAAATCTAAACTTAGGGCAGATACTTTTAGTTTTCTTCTCAAAAGTCTTGAACTCAGTTTGGACTATTGAAAAAAAATCGTTATACAAAAAATTACCATTGTTCACTTCAAGATTCTAATCACCTAACTTACTAATTAAAGTGCTGTTAAATTTATAATTACTCCACTGTCTGTCCAAGGAGTATCATGTTGCCCCGTAACTGAGTTGTGGAGGTCTAAAAGGCAGTCGCTCCATGTACTCGTAAAATACGGGTATACAATAAAAGACTTCGGGCTATATTTCACCGGGACACCAATGCGGTGCGACCAGTTGCGCCGCCATGGTGTCCCGATGAAATATAGCCCTAACATACTTTTCGGTGGGGGCGTCTCTGGCGCCCGGACTGGCGTCCGAGCTGGCCGCACCACCAAATTGGTTGTGCATCCAAACGGACACCAGGTGAGTAATAGTATACATTTTGTTGGTAGCGGCGACTGGTCGCGCCGCCATGGTGTCCCGGTGAAATATAGGCCTTACGGAAGACGGAATACTGGAAGTGCGAAGAGGCTAATTGGCGATTCAGATTTGGTTAAGACCAATCTACAAAGCCTGGAGTACAGGCGTAGCGTAGCCATCAGCCTTTCAGTATTTTAGAGGATGTATTTTGGACCGTGTGCGCAGGAGTTACAGGACTTGTTTCCGCCATCACCTTTCTACCATCGGACCACCCTCGTTCGGAAGGAACGCCCGGGTGTCACCATTGTGTGGATCACCTGGAGGACACGGTGGAGCATACGGTAGAGGTGTGCCTCGCTTGGGTGGAGCACAGCCGTATCCTCGTAGGGGCGAACGGCGGCAACGACCTCATGCACCGGGTCCTTGTGCAGGTTATAATCCGGAGCGAGGAGGAATGGCAAGTGGTCACCTCCTTCTAAGAAGCAATAATGATACCGAAGGAGGAGGCCGCAAGTGCGAGGGAACAGCCCTCATGCCTCAGTCGCCAGGATCCCGACCCCAATACCAGCCACCGTAGGCGTGCGCTTGTGGACGACAAGCAATGGGTAGCTCGCCGTCCGGCCATCCGGTAACCGTCCAGACCGACCCGGATCGTTGACGGCGTGTAGTATTCCTCGCAAGAAGGTGTCAGCAAAACCGTAGGGGTCTCAGCAGGATCGAAGCCTACTAGTGCCATGGGTTCGCTTCTGAAAGGAAAACTCGGGGCCCTGTAACGAAGGCAAAGAAGGAACAAAAGAGTGGTGTTTAGTCAGTAAGAGTCTGACACGCCGCCTTGCTCTACCCAAGAGCTGGAGAAGTCATTGGATGATTATAAATTATATTCCAAATTTAGTTTTTTAGGTGTGTCTAAAAAAAGAAATTTGGAATATAATTTAGGTGTCTTCAAGATCAGGCTGAAAGGACTCTTAGTAAACTAGTGCGCTTCACCATCAACGACTGCATCACTGCTTACCATCAGGTGGGATCGCAGTCAAGCACTGATTTGTGTCATTTAAAAAAAAACACTCGTTCAGCCAAGTAATGTATCTGCCGTGGCCAGATCATAGAATTTATCACGTCATGAATTGGCCAACTAAAACTGGCCAGATCGTTTAAACGCTAACATTTGATGATATGTCAATCCTCGTTTAGCCATATCATTGATGTAGGATTTCTTTGATAATAAAAGGTCTTAGGAAAGTAGGCCAAACGAGGATTGAAATATCATCAACCTTTAAAGTTTAATACGATCTGGCCAGATTTACTTGGCCATAACATGAAGTGATCAATTTCTATAATCTGGCCACGACATATCCAAAAGATTAGTGGCATTTCGCTTAATAATTTGATATTAAGTGAAATGCCAGTTAATAGGTAGGTAATTATAAATGAAACAATTAAATCTACGCTTTGGAACGTGCAATTTAGTTTCACTTGTATTTTTTTTTTTGACTGACCGACATTTTGACTATTCAAAAGTGCCTGTTATTGGTCTATTTGAAATAAACGTTTGTGATTTCTGATTAAAATTTAGTTAAATTAAATTAAACAAAATGAATAAAAAAAATAGAAAAAAAAACGACAACAAATTAAAAAAAAAATTAAGGATATATGAAATGAATGAATATACACTTTAGGCATATCTTTTTACACTTTGTAATACTAAGCTCGATTACATTATTCATGCGTATCATTTCCTTATTCTTATGTCAGTTTTTTCTTTCGCACGTATTTTTAATCGCAAAAAATCCTCGTACGTTACTAAGAGTTGTAACAGAGTGTCCTACGCATGCATACAAAAAAAATGATCAATAATAACTAGCTTCTAGCAACTACTTTTCTTGCATAGAATTATTACCTACTTCTCCTTTTTTTTAGGTGTGAAAATCATCTTATGACAAATCCCGCTCTTGGGCGGAGCGGGATATAGTGTCTGACTTTTACTGACTAAAAACCCACACTTGTTCCTTCTTTGCCTTCGTCCCAGGGCCCCGAGTTTCGTTTTTACACTACCCATGGCCCCAGTAGGCTTCGACCCTGCTGGGCCCCCACGATTTGCTGACATCTCCCTGAGGCACGCGTGGAACAGTACGCGCCGTCGAATCTACTTCCCCTCATTATTTTACAACAACAATTATAACAATTTATATATATATATACATCTTAAGTATTAAATATTATAACTTAATAGATATTTAAACAAACTGAAAATAATAATATGTACAAACGGGTAGATTAAGAACTCATAGGGCATCAAAAAATTCGTCCATATTGATGTCAATAGGAAAAGTGCCCAGAACGCTGGCAGCATTGCCACGCTGGATTAATTGCCTTCATTATTCATTAAAACTCATTGTATGAAAGGTGTGCCGAAACAGTGGCCTATGTTAACGCCTAATATCAGTATATTAATGGCATAGGCCTATGGCCTATGTATAGCATTCAGGTGTAGCAGCAGATCATTCGAAAAAGATCCGCTTCACTGCTGCGTCGGATGCGGGGCAGCGACATTATGCTTCTGAGCATGACCGAAGACCAGCTAATGGGGCACCTGCGTGCAGTGCATGTACTGTTGCCAGGTGTGTCCGGAAGGTGGCGAAATTAATGAAGCTGGATATTTAAGTTTATTAAAACTAAAATGGGAAAAGTTTGTTAAAACTAAAATGGGATTGGGCGAGTCACATCAGCTGCATGCACTCTGACTCTTGGGCAAGAGTCTCCACAAAGTGGGTACCTGACGATAGACGACGCCGCCGAGGACCTAGGAAGAGGTGGCGATATGACCTACATGCCTATCTCAAGGACTGGTTCGAGGTGGCTCAGGAAGAAGTTGGGGGAGGCCTTTGCCCTGCAGTGGGACAATACCTATAGGCTATTAAAAAAAACATATAGATAAATAAATAGTTCAGACAGCTGCATCGATTGGGTACCCTCTTTCACATTAAAATACCTTAAAAAAGCACGGCAGTTTATTTTGAGGTGGGATTTCATCAAAGAACTTCAGAGAGCGCCGTGTGTGTCAGATTTTACAGATTTAATCCACCCGTATTCCTTGAATTACCCTTTGCATTCCAGAGCAAAGGTAAAGCTAGAACTACATTAGATCGACGCGCACATGGACCACGGCTGATTTGTACGTAGAACGACGTCGCGTGGCGTGGATCTAGTGTAGCTCTACAAGTCTAGTTTCTATATAAAATGTATGGAGACCGACGCTCCTAGATCCGCGTACGTGGCCCACGTGTGCACAGTGTAGTTCTACTTTAACTCCTTTGATCATTCCTGCAGTCCTAACAGGCGTCAGACCTGACGGGCCTCTTCAGTACGCACCATCGACTCGGGCCTTACCAAACGGCCGGACGGCAAGCTACCCATTGCTCTTCGTTCCCAAACCCGCGCCAATTATTTCCCACGGAAAAAAAAGTCATACATATTTAAGTCAAAATACCACGATGAGCACAGACAAAAAAAAATCATCTTGTGATCATTATAGCTTGTCAAGATATTAAAATTAATGCAAATTATGTTATGTTATACCTACTTAACATACAATACAAATAAAAATAAAAGAACATACATTGTAAAAAAAGATATTAGTTTAAGGATAATAATAAGTTGTGCTGGTCTTTTTTTTTTCTTTTTAAAAATCGTCGCCCCAGTAGGAATTACTCACTAAGTCGTCGACGGCGCGTAGTGTTCCACGCGCGCGTCAAGGAGATGTCAGCAAACAGTAGGGACCCAGCAAGATCGAAGCATACTGGGGCCCTCGAAAGAAAGCAAAGAAGGAACAAGAGTAGGTCTCAGTCAATAAAACTCTGAAACGCCCTCCCGTCCCACCCAAAGGCGGGAGATGTCATTAGATGATTTTCAACCTAAAAAAAACAACACTAGGAATTACTCCTGCATCGTTCACATACACAATACATCCCGGAAAACTTTTTTATTTATTATATTCTTTATTGTACACCGCATAAACAAAAATACAGGCCAAAAATTTATAAAAATATGTGTACAATGGGCAGTTTTATCGTACAAGGCAATTTCTTACGACAACCTTTGGATGGACTGAAAGAAAGGAGATTTGGAGCTATCAGTTTACACACATCAGAAATAATATTAAGACTAGATTACTAGCTAGTTTAGGCGGTCGCCTCCTCCTGCGAAGCAGTAATACTACCGAAGGAGGCGGCCACACGCTTGAAGGAACGGACTACCTCACACCCCAGCCACCGGAATTCCGACCCCGATTTCACACAAGCAATGGGTAGCTCGCCGTCCGGCTCTCCGGTAACCGTGTGGACCGACCCTGAGTCGTTGACGGGTGTTGTATTCCAAGCACGGCTCACAGAAATGTCAGCAAAAACTTAGGGGCCCAGCAGAACCGAAGCCTACTGGGGCCATGGGTTGACTTTTGAAAGGGAAACCCGGAGTCCTGGAACGCAAGGCAAAGAAGGAACATAGGTGCGGTTTTAGTCAGTAAAAGTCTGACATACCTTCCCACTCCGCTCGCAGTGACAGAAGTCATTGGATGATGTCCGACCTTAAAAAAACCATAAATGGGAAGTGACAGATTCATTGACTTATTTTATAGCCTTATTATTATTATTTTAAGAAAAAAACATGTTACGCCGACCCCAAATAACACGGGACAAGGGCAGGAAGATGATGATGATAATTATTATTTTAAGAAACAAACATATTTGCATGAAAACAACAACAATGCAATAAATATAGGTCTTTGTTTTGACAATAAATAAATTGTATCTACCTATTTATTGAACCTGTCTTGAATAAAAATCTATGAAAATAAAACACGTTGTAGTTTGTGGCAGTTTATTTTTTTTATTTCTCCGATTAATATTGTCAATCGATTTAATTGCAAAACAGCTTAGAGAGAGATAGAGAGATATATTAAATACAAGCAAATTTGGAAAAATATTAATGTTTTAATTTTTTTTTCCAATCTTGAATTTGCAATCGGCTATCTAGCCATAATCAAATGTGTTCCACTATTCTTAGCTTTGCAAGCGACATTCCAATGAATAGCACCATTTAAAATAATTATGTTATTGTTTGCATGTTCTTTGGTCCAGGTCCAGTATGTGCCATCTTTTTAGCGTTTGATATTTTCCTGTGACTGCAGTAAATTCTTTGCCAGTTCATTTGTGTATTTGCTCAGTCTTACTTTGTATCACTTGCTGAAAAATTATTAAAAAATAATAAGTCTTGTAGGAGGGACTTGTAGGAAAACAGCACCACCCTGAGAATGAAACTCACTTCTAGGAGATATTAAAAAATAAACTAATCAGAAGAAAAAATGTGTTAAGAATCTTCCTCCTTTCGGACACTCCAAACTAACGTCCAGGTAATCACTGCCGTAGGCGCGGGCTTGTGGACGACGAGCAATGGATCGCTCGCCATTCGACCGTCTGGTATCTATCCGGACCGAACCCGAGTCGTCGACGGTGCGTAGTGTTCCACGCGTGCCTGTAAAAGGTTTTAGTAAAACATTAGGCATTGGCCTATTAGGGCCATGAGTTGACTTCTGAAAAGATTACCTGTAGAAGGAACATAGGTGTGGTCAGTAAAAGTCTGACACTTCCTCCCACTTCGCCCTAGAGCGAGAGAAGTCACTTAATAAATTTTCCACCTCAAAAAAAAAAAAAGAAAAGGTAAACACTGAAAAATACTGAACAACATTGACAAACTGACCCGATTACCAGGAGCGCATACGTAAACAGTAGTTTTGTAGTTCCCAGACATACCACAAACGAGTATCAAGTCGTGCCAGTTATGTGAGCAAACAAACCCACTATACGGATGTTTGAGCATAATTTATTAGTTCCAAAGCAATTGCACAGTTCCTACCGAGGGTCCATGTTCTTCGAATTGAATTATTTATGTCTTATTCATGTGCCGAATACGAGTGCTGATTACTTTATGGTAGCCTGGTGATTTTGGAATGTGGGAAAGATGGTGGTCAATTTTGGCACGTGGGAAATTGCATGGAAAGTTCCTTTAAAAAAACCTCGACATAATATCTGCGTTCTACATTCTTTCGATATGTAGGATCTTGTAGGAATGTAATGTGTTTGTCTGTATTTCTTGATAGCTATAACCTGGGAATCGTTAAGTCAAGAGTGAATAGAATAGAATAAACTGTATTGTACACCAAAATAGTAAGAATTTCACAGACTAGGTTAATTCTAAGCAAGCGTGCTCCATCGTCGACCACAATATCATCGCTTTCCATCAGGTAATATATTGGTCAAGTGCGAGTTGGACTCAGGGTTCAGTACAAACTATTTACATAAGTTATTATGTAAATAGTTCAATTCTTGAATAGAGTCTCGAAGATTTTTCCGAATAGAAACAAGTTTTTTTATTTTCAGATTTATTCCTATACTTGTGCTATAAGACCTTGCTTCAAGCTAAATTTCAGGGTTCTTGGTCAAGGGGAAGAACCCTATGAATTTTGATTCCTTTGAGAGTGTCATTTTTTGCGACATAAACGGCCGTATATTTTTTTTTCGTTAACTTAGAAGTTTGATTCTTTCACAGTTTCAAGGGATTGCAGACTTAAGTATATAGTTTTAATTTCGACTCGATACCCTACTCTTTCCCGAGATGAAGGGTCTTGATAGACTGACAGAGAGACAGACGGACAACAAAGTGATCCTTTAAGGGTTCTGTTTTCCCTTTTCAAGTATGGAATCCTAAAAACTGGACAAGTGAGAGTCGGATTCGCACATTGAGGGTTCCGTACAAACTTGTTTTACGAATTCTCAGTTTTTTCCTTCAAATAAAATCTGACTTAGCAACAAATTTAGTGTTTTCAGATTTATTCCTATACCTATACTATAAGACCTTGCTTTATGCCAAATTTCAGGATTCTGGTTCTATCGAAAATACCCTATGAATTTTGATTCCCTTGAGTGTGGAAATATACGTTTTTTGCGTCAATCGGAGGTCAAAAGCAACCCTCGAATAGAGAAGACCGTTTTATTGTTTCGACTTCTCTGCGAAATCGTCATCTGACCGGCGTCGATGTGCAAGAGGAGCTGAGAGAAGTTTAGGAGAGCTGTTAGTGAGTAGACATCATGAAGATGGTTTTGGGAAGCTAACCTTATTCCAAAAAGGGCTGCATCCTTCATCGCGGTATTAAACTTCACAGCGTAATTAGAACATAATTATACAACAGCCATAAATTAACCACGCTCAGCTGAGACCAGTTTGGCAATCACGGAAAATGACCCGAAGGGTGGGATTTACGGGTGTGAAATGTAGAAGTTGCAGAGGAGCTCTCAAGCCAAATTCAGGTTTTCATAAACCGATGTCTTTCCTCAGGATTTACTGGCCCGAGACCATCTCTAACATGAAGCTGTTGGAGAAATGCCACGAAAGCCCGAACGAACCAGATCAAACGTCATAAGTAGAGATGGATTGGTCAGACGCTTGGGAGGGATTTCGCTCATATACCTAAACAGGCATTGGACTGGAATCCTCAAGCAAAAAGGAAGCGCGGCCTTCACGGCAAACCAGGCGAAGCACCGTGTTGGTAGAAGCGACGGCCATCGAACTGACATGGAGCGAGGTGAAGCGTAGAGCTCCAGACCGGTCGCGATGACTGACCACTGTCGACGCCCTCTGCCCCAGCTAGGGGACATAGGATCTTAAGTCAGTAAGTCAAGTCATAAATCAACTATCGAGCAGTTGTCCAAACCAGACAACACCCGTCTAGTTAGAGGATTCTCCCTTTTTAACGAAGGTATGTGTGACTTTACACTCTGTTCTACATACCTTTACAGCTGTTTACAAATCTAATAACACTTATTTATTTTATTATTTTATTATTATATACTTTATTGTACTTAGAACAAGAAACGCAAGAAAGAAAAATATATATCTAAAACACATACAATGGGCGGCCTTATTGCTTTCTACGATCTCTTCAAGGCAGTCTGCACTCGTAGCCAAATTGATAATCTGTAATCATTAACACTAGTCGAAAACGAATCAAATGTATGGGAATGACATCATCTCAACGTAAAGTCACGTGGTCAGAACAAACGAATAGAAAATTCGTAGCCAAGTTCACATCGCTCAAAATGATAGAATTAATTGTTATCGTTTCTACAATGTTCAACGCTACATCCTTTGTTAAACAAATGCTACATTGTAGAACGAGCGGGCGACTCAGGCTTGTGCGTACCAGCTAATGAGTGGAATTACTTACCGGAGTCTGTGTTTCTTGATAGCTGCAGCCTGAGGGTCTTTTAGTCAAGAGTGAATAGGTTACTTCTAGGCAAGCGTGCATCATCGACCTCATCACTGCTTACCATCAGCCCCCTAGCCAAGTTACGACCATTTCGTTTCTCTTTCGCCTCGACTCGGCCACGCCTCCTATTCCTTTGTTCTGACCACGTGACTGAGCGTTGAGATGACGTTAGAACAAAGGAATCGGAGGCGTGGCCTATTCGATGCAACAGACGAAAGAGAATCGAAACGAAACGGTTGTAACTTGGCTAGGGGGCAGGTGAGATAGCAGTCAAACGCGAGCCTATCCATATAAAAAAAATCGGCCAAGTTCGAGTCGGACCTGCGGACGAAGGGTTCCGCTGTACCAAAAAAACAACAAAAAAAAATCACGTTTATTGTATGGGAGCCCCCTTAAATATTTATTTTATTATGTTTTTTTAGTGTTTGTTGTTATAACGGCAACAGAAATACATCAATCATCTGTGAAATTATAAATGTAAATTTCAACTGTCTATCACGGTTAATGAGATATAGCCTTTAATCAGACGGACAGACAGACAGACGAATAAGAATAAGAAATTTTATTTGCTCAAACATGTGTATGCATACAGAATTAAAATAATACATGCATGCAAGATCTTAAATAAAAGTGGCTCACGACATGTCTGCCATTTCTCATGGCGTGCAAATATCTCAGGTTCTACGAGTATTACAATATTATTATGTTTTTTTTTTCTTTTAAATTTTAATGAATATTTTAATGATTTTAATTATATTTAATAACATTCCATTATATTTAATAACATTCAATTATAATAATATTAATAATATAGGCATCTTTAAGTCCTCCACTGCTACACAACCTTAATAATAATTTCGACAATGTTAGTCCTAGTTATTTATTTATTAGAATCCGGAGTCGTTTAAAAATTCTGTAATACTATAATACGCTTTCTGTGCCAAAAACAACGAACGGACAGCGGAGTCTTAGTAATAGAGTCTCATTTTACAGTTTGGGTACGGAACCCTAAAACAATGTTCTTATCAAATCGGCTCACACATGAAAATCTTGGCCAACTAGAAAATATCTTACTACTGAAAAACAATTGAAAAATTATTCTGATAGTCTACACACCCCACACATACTCAAACTTATGACACAAAACAGATGTTGAAAATGTACCGCACATTAAAATTATTACGATTATGATTTACAAGATTTTATTGCTATTGATTGCTTTGTTTGTCTACTGACGCTATTATTAGTCTACATTACATTTCATACGAGCAGGCCAGACGCCAAGATTATTCGGTACTACAATAGACAAACGGTATGCCTTTTTTTTGAGCCGGAAAATCATCCAATGACTTGGGTTCTTGGGTGGAGTGGGATAGTGTATTAGACTTTTATTGACTAAAACCACACTTGTGTGACCCTTTTCTGTTCTAGGACTAGGTTTTTCTGAAATTCCTCGTGGTACTAGCGGGTATCGGTCCTATTGGGCCCCTACAGTTTTTTGATATCTCATTGAGGCCCGCGTGTAACACTATACTTCGTCAAAGACACGGGCTCGGTCCTTAATTACCAGACGGCTGGACGGCAAGCTACTCATAGCTTTTCCGCACCTAGAGTAGCCCGGGATCGCCCTGTGGCAGTCGTCTCCTTTCGTTACATGGTATACCTGAATAATTAACCGTACGACCTGTCTGATCCGTAACGAAACAAATTCACCTACAATATTTCTTTTTTTTTGGTAGGAAATCGTTACCTATATAGCTTTTCGCGCTCTGGGTGGAGTGAGAGGAAGTATTAGACTTTTACTGACTGACACCCACCCATGTTCCTTCACCTCCTTGCGCTCCTCTTGCTCTTTGCATTCCAGATTCGCGTAAAGATTTCGAGAATTCCCACACTTAGCCCCATTACCGCTTGCGAAAAGTTAGTGTATGTATGTTTGTTACGTCTTCACGCTCGAACCGCTGAATGGATTTCTATAAAACTTGGTACACACGTAGACCATATCCTGGAATAACAAATAGGATAAGACTTTTATGCCAGGAGTATGTTTCTGAAAAGTTGAAGGGGAATCGTTTGTCTTGGTATGGTCATGTAAAAAAGAGAGATAAAACGCATGTTACTAAAAGAGTTATGAGTATACATGTGGATGGATGGAGAAGGAGAGGGAGGCCAAAGAAAAGATGGATGGATTGTGTGAACAGTGATATAAAGAAAAGGAAGTTAGTGACAGCATGACGGTTGACAAGATAGAATGGAAGAAAAAAAAACGTGATGCGCCGACCACATAAGACGGGACAAGGGCAGGAAGATGACGATGTGGACAAAACCGCAGTAGTTAGTGCTATTATCATTTCAGGAGAAAGACGTCGACTGTTGGACATAGGCCTGTCGGCGCTCCACACATGCATGGACCACCGCGGGGAAGGCGCGGGGGTCGGGACTCCGAAACCGGTTCCACCGCGCCGCGCAGCGGCCGCGCTGCACCTTGCAACACTGAGCTCAAAGACGTCGGCGACTCCGGGCATTTCTTTGTACGGTCTTCATAAGTTGTAAATGTGTTGTTTAATTACACCTATTTTAATATAGTACTCGTTTCAATCACTGATTCCCAACCGAGTCTATTCAGGCCTCCTCTAAGCGTCGCCATAACGACCGGTCCTGTGCGTCTCGCATCCATCGAATTTTACGTCCCTCGCCAGGTCATCGGTCCACCTTGTAGGAGGCCTTCCAACGCTGCATCTTCCGGTGATCGCCACTCCAGTACCTTTCATCCTCATCGACCATCTATTCTGCGACCAATGTGCCCTGCCCACTGCCACTTAAGTTAGTACAATATTAAAGTAAATAGTCTCCGTTTCTTACCGATTTCGCCATTCATAATATACGTCACAGTCATCATAAAAACAATATTAAAAACACTGTCATTTCTCCTCAATATCGATATCGATCAATCATATCAGATGTCCCTACGCACATACAACGGATATCTTTGGGGAATGTGCTATCGTAACACCTGTGAGTTAGCGCTATCTCTTATTTGGATCGTCATATGAGTATTATCTGATAGTTAGATAAACTCTTCAATTGACACTTTCGCACATCGATTTTGCCAGCAAATGTGCCTTTGTGAAAGTAAATAATTGACCCAAGGAAATATATTATTTGGGTACTACTTTTTGTTTTCTTTTATTTTAAGTGTAGTTACTTTTTATTTTATTGTTGTTTGTCCTGTAGCATAGCCGAGGGAATGGGCCGTAATCCACCACGCGGGCCCAGTGCGGGTTGGTGTCCTGTGCGAGTCTCAAATAAATGTTTTCTTTCTTTCTTCCTTTATATAAAGTATCATGTCCGCTATCCTAAGACATGACTAACTCGTGTGCCAAATTTTATCTAAATCAGTTCAGCCGTTCAAGCTTGAACCAATAACAAAAAATACACACACATCACAAACTTTCATCATCATCATCATTTCAGCCGATAGACGTCCACTGTTGGACATAGGCCTCCCCAAGTGACGCCACAATGAACGGTACTGTGCGTCTTGCATCCATCGGATTCCCGCAACCTTTACCAGGTCATCGGTCCACCCTGCGGAAGGCCTTCGAACGCTGCGTCTTCCGGTACGTGGTCGCCACCCCAGAATCTTCCGACCCCATCGGCCATCTGTTCTACGAGCAGTGTGCCCTGCCCATTGCCAATTAAGTTGGCGATTCTTCGCAAACTTTCGCCTTTATACTATTGAAGTGTGATAGGTTCGCGATTAACCACAATCTCACCTAGTGGAAAGTGACGATGTAGTTGACGATGGAACACGCTTGCCTAGAAGTAAGCTATTCATTCTTGACTTGAAGACCCCAAGGTTGTAACCATCAGGAAACACAGACTTTGGCAGGAAATTCCACTATATATATACACACATATTCCAGAATAGTCCGTCTACCCGTACGCCAAATTTCATTTAAATTCGTTCAGCCGTTTAAGCATGAAGAAGTAACAAAAATAGTATACACACAGACGTACACACAAACCTTTGATTTTATATTATTAATTTGATATCACTTCAAGAATGAAAAACTGAAGTATTTTTTAGAGATTTTTGTTATATGAAAGATAAGTTGGCATTTACATTTCATTTTAGTGACTTATCTTGATTATGCATGAGGCGCTTTTGCGCGTCATTTTTTTTTAACCTTCGTAAGTCTTGACCGCGTACCAGAAGACGCCGCGTTTAGAAGACTTTCCACAAGGTGGGCCGATGAACTGATGAGGGTCGCGGGAACCCGATGGCAGTAAGACGCATGGGACCGTTGGTTATGGTGACACTTGGGGAGCCACCTGTCCAGCAGTAGACGTCTATCAGCTGAAATGATGATGATAATATTCATAATTATCATCATCATCATTTCAGCCGAAAGACATTGACTTAAGCTCTTCAAGAGTGAGTGGGCCGTACGTAATGCACCACGCAGAGCAAGCGTGGGTTTGTGTTTGTCCATTCATAAACCTAAGTATAAGTGTATAATCAACCTTTTTCCTCATATACCTGTACACAATAGTCCAGCGCAATGGACCAACTACGACCTACGTCCCAATTACAAACAATTTGCTGTCTATTAACTAATCGATGTGTGCGGAACTATTCACTGCCAGTTGACGCATGTGCTCCTGGTAGTTCTGGTCACGTGTATTGGATTATAGGGATTTGAATCTTTGAGTTGGTACCTTCCTGGATTGTTTGGAAATATTAAAATGCTCTGCTTGCTAATTTATGGGGTCTTGGTAGATATTGTTCAGGTCCCCCTTTTTAGGTAGACTGACTTCGGTAATTAGTTAAAGAAGCAATAATGACAGCTAACTATTTTAGTGGCAAAATGCTAGTCACAAACTTGAACTGAAACGAGGTTGTATGTTCATAGTGCTGTTTCCGTCTTTGTCTATTCCTCCAGTCAAACAGACATTATAAGGTACAATCTATTCTCTACAGACTATGCGCCCCTGGTAGATTTTTGTCTGCTTAATCTCCAGTAATTGTTGCCCGAGGGTTAACCATCTTATAATCTCGTTCTGGGTTCCTATCACCGATTTTTGACGATACCAATGACTAAACTGTAAATCCGTTTTCGTTTCTACCAGGCTATCAGAACTACAAAGAAGCATGTGATTTTCGTTCGTGTCACGCGTGTGTAATATCAACCAATAGATCACGGGTGCACGCATGATTGGCGACAGCTAAGGTCTTGCACGCTCTATCGCGCAACTATTCGTACCTATTTACTTACAATGCATAAAGTAATGCACGAAGAATGAATACATGTCGAAAAGAAAGGTAAACAAAAACCAGTTTCAGTTACCCGATTTAATTTATTCCTTTTTATGTCTGCTAGCCTAGTACCTACTTATATGTTATACCTAGCAATTCGCCCTTGCTTTGCATGTTATAAACAACTTAGCAATATATCGAAATTTCTTTATTAATGTTAATAATAAATAATATTAAGATTAATATTATTACGTATTATTTAACCTTAACCATTCATAATCAACTATCTCTTTCAAGACTGCCTTTTCCCAACGATACTAGTATTTTACATGTAGCGACTGCCTTCTGACTTCCATAACCCAGTAACTCCTAGGCCTCATAAGCATTTGAGCGGAGTACCACCGTGTTCTTGTGGAGATGATCGGCAGCGGGTATCTCTCATGTCTGGCCTTGGGCAGAGCATAGTGCGGAAGGAATGAGAGGCGGTCACCTCATCGCAGGACGGCTTCTGGCTACCGCAGGCGTGGGTTTGCGGAAGGTGAGCCATGGTTACCTCACTGTCTGGCCGTCTAGTAAGAACTAAGCCCGCGTCAACGACGCGTTGTGTACCACGCGCGCCTCTAGGAGATGGCAGCAAAATTAATGTGGCCAGTTAGAGCCGACGTCTACCAGGGCTGCAGATTAATAGGGCCAGTTAGAGCCAACGTTTACTAGGTCTGCAGATTGTTGGGGCCAGTTAGAGCCATCGCCTACCAGGGTTGCAAATTATTGGGGCCAGTTAGAGCCAATGCCTACCAGAGCTGCAGATTATTCGAAGAAGTCACTGTGGGTTTCAGTCAATAAAAATCTGACACGAGCGAGAGAAGTTAATTGATTATATTATAATTATTTATTATTTTATCCCAAAATGGTAAGTAAAATTATAAACTAAGCCCCACAAAACCGTTGCAATGGTTTGACAGTGGGGTTGGTTAGTCTCTAGACACTCATACTTCGTATTTAAAATAAATATTATAATTATATAACTTATAGGATTCCTCTACGTAAAATAAACAAGGCCCCATAAGGATAAAAAAGAAACATTTTTATTTGGCACACCATGATTCATTAATCAACAAATAATTGATTTACAAAATAAAATTAAATATATAAAGTAACAAAAAAAGTAAGGGGAAATAAAATTCAGAAATCAGAAACGATTATTTCAAATAGACCAATTACAGGCACTTTTGAATTGTCAAAATGTTGGTCAGTCAAAAAAAAAAAACAAGTGAAGCTAAATTGCACGTTCCATAGAGTTGCATTTATTAGAGTTGAGCACGTTGCGTAGATCTCCATGGAGAAGAACGTGCAAGAAACTCCATGGGCACTCTTTTAAATCATATTATGAGTTACATAGATCTTGGTTACATAATTCTTGTAGCTTCTAATATGTGAGCACAAAGTAGATAAGTTATAATTATTGAAATAAAAATAATATAGAAATTGAATTAAGTCACTGGCAGCTAAGAGATGACCAGTCTCATCTGACGGCACCCGTTCACGATCATGACGCATGCATCAGCCCCACCTAGCTCAACCATTTTGAAGGGAACTGAATGACCCAATAACACGTGCCACCATCAATTAACAATAACAAAGTCTCACGGCTACGCCAAATAGGTCCAGTTCAGCATAATGCCAGACAACTACGTAGCAGTTGCCTGACGCTGGAAAAGGCGTCATATTGTGCAGCAGAGGGATCCCAAAACAGATTTGTTTTTTGATACCAATTAAACAGTTATCTACATGAATTTGTTTTTAGCACCGGATGCTCTTTTCTTTACTTAAACCAAACATTGTTAAAACAAATAAATAAAATATTTAAATTAATTGGTAATGCAAATATTGTCTCGTTGATTTTCCTTCAACCTTATATGTTGTCTTAAATATGATGCAAAGATGATAATTGTGGGTTCCGTAGTATACATACATACATATTCAGCCTTTTAATGTTCCCACTGATGGGACTCAGGCCTCCTCTCTCCAGGAGAGGGAATGGGCCGTAATCCACCAGTGCGGGTTGGTGGATGTCAGATGTCTTCGAATTTTTGGTTCTATGACATTCCGGTTTTCTCACGATGTTTTCCTTCACCGTTTTGAGAGCAGTGATGATGAATTAAATTACACAAAGTAATGCGCCTGGCTGGGTTTGAACCCGCGGCCTACAATTCGTAAGTCGGGGCCGTTACCACTCGGCCACCACGGCTCGGTTCCGTAGTATTTAAACTAAATCAATACATCATACATCACAACTACAACAATTTGCCTGCTACGGCCTTCCCGTCTGATTACAGTTTTGGTGTCTTCAAGACTAGAATGTATAGGCACTTAATAAACTAGTGCGCTTCACCATCAATAGTTGCATCACTGCTTGCCATCGGGTGGGATCGTAATCAAGCACTTGTTCATAGCGTTACCAAAAATAACTTGTGTCTATTTATTCGATGAATCCGAAAGGTTCTGGAGTGGCGACGCGACCGTGTACCGGAAGACACAAGTGTTGAAAGGCCTCAATGAATGAAAGGTGGACCGATGAATTTTTTTTTTGGTGGGAAAATCATCCAGTGGTATCCCCCGCTCTTGGGAGGTGCGCGAGATAGTGTCCGACTTTTACTGACTAAAAACCCACTCCTATGCCTTCGTTGCCTTTCGTACCAGGGCTGAGTCTTCCTTTCAGAAGCAGACCCTTAGCCCCAGTAGGCTTCGACCCTGCTGGGCCCCTGCTGTTTGCTGACATCTCATTGAGGCGCGGCAGTAGGCTCGGTCCGGATGGTCGGACGGCGAGCTAGCCATTGCTCACCGTCGGCAAGCTCGCGCCTACGGTGGCCGGAAATCGGGACCGGAATCTCGGTGGCTGGGGCGCGAGGACAATTGCCTCGCGCGTGCACGTGCGGCCTCCTCCTTTGCTAGCATTACTGCTTCGCAGAAGAAGGCGACCGCCTGCCCCTCCTCTTCGCTCCAGACCATGACCTGTACCAAGGTCCGGCGCGAGGGATCGCCGCCACCGATCGCCCCCACGAGAATACGGCGGTGCTCTGCCCAGGCGGGGCACACCTCCACCGTATTCTCCACCGTGTCCTCCAGGCAGTCCACACAATAGTGACAACCGGGCGTTTCTTCCGCACGAAACCGGTGATAATTTTCACTTTATTTTGTTTCATTTTTAGTTTTTACTTTGTTGATCGAAGCCTTACTCAACATCAACTCTTCATTAATGGCATTTATGAAAAAGACATCGCAATTTTGCTAATAACGCATACGAACAATTAAAGGATAATGAATCACTGGAGAGTATTTAGCGAGTAATAACAGTAAAATAAATATATATATATATTAAAGTTCAAAATAGAAGAATTCCTTCGCAAAGGCAAACTGACATTATGACATCTAAGGCTACTTTCCAGTTAAGGACTACATTTTATTTTTATGATTCAAACTAGTGCCTGAATCCGATCCCACCTGATGGTAAGCAGTGATGCAATCGTTGATGGTGAATCACACTAATTTATTAGAGTTCCGTAGTGTTTGCCTGCAATGGTATTCCCGTCTGATTATGACCACCAGTGACTGAAAAATTGAAAGTGAATCGTTTGTCTTGGTATGATCATGTGACGAGGAGGGATGAAGCGCATGTTACTAAAAGAGTTATGAGTTTACATGTGGATGGATGGAGAGGGAGATGGAGACCTTGAATTTTACTAGGAGACTATTCACTCTAGCCTTCAAGACACCTAAATTATAATCGGACGGGAAGACCATCATCATCATCTTCCTGCCCTTGTCCCGTGTTATTTGGGGTCGGCGCAACATGTTTTTTTCTTCCATTCTGCCCTGTCACTCGTCATGCTATCTCTAACTTCCTTTTCTTTCATATCACTCTTCACACAATCCATCCATCTTTTCTTTGGTCTCCCTCTCCCTCTCCATCCATCCACATGTAAACTCATAACTCTTTTAGTAACATGCGCTTCATCCCTACTCGTCACATGATCATACCAAGACAAACGATTCCCTTTCAATTTTTCATTCACTGGTGGCCATAATCAGACGGGAATACCATTGCAGGCAAACACTACGGAACGCTAATAACATCAGCCCGACAGCCATCCATCAAAATGTCACCGCTCCTTTTTTAAATATTAATTCTACAAAATGGACTTTTCTGTACATACTCAGGTATAATTATAATAAATTTAGTAAACCAAACAACACAATTATGTTGTAGAATTTTATAAAATTAATGTACCAAGAATGTAAACAATGCCGTCATACGGATTTAAGAGGGCCCAATCCATTTATCATCGTCAACGTGAGTGTTCGGGTCAATCACCATCAACATCATTTTTAGAAGCAGCTCAAACAATTACCGAGAAAGGTCTGGACATTACATCCTAATTAATTTGAGAATACCATAACTATGTAGATATTATTATATTAAGTGTTAGTTACAACATCGCCATGGACTAGTCTGTAAAGGTATTATAATGTAATAAATAAATAAATATCATCATTATTTCAGCCGAAAGATTTTCACTGTTGGACATAGGCCTCCCCCAAAATGACCGGTCCTGTGCGTCTCGCATCCATCGGATTCCCGCGGCCCTCACCAAGTTCTCGGTCCACCTTGTGGGAGGCCTTCCAACGCTGTGTCCTCCGGTACGTGGTCGCCATTACAGAACCTTTCGTCCCCGTCGACCATCTGCATAATCGGGTCAATCACCGAACAATAATGAACCTGTCAGCGTAAAAAATTGCGTCATCACGCTATATGCCTTTATTATTTTATGTATTACCTAAGTAAATACGCATTCGGATAGTATATAGGGCTCGACATCTTATCTCATTCCACTCATTAGTTTAATTAGTTTTTTTTACATTAGTGTTGTTTCATGGTTTAAAAGCTTTTTGTTTTATGTAACGTATTGTTTGATAAAGAGGCAACGCGAAAAAAATGAGATAACGTCTAAACACTCGGTTTAAATTCGGTACTTCCGTTACTCATTATTCATAATGTTTCAAAAAACTAGTTCTAAAAGATAAGTGTTTTTTAAAACGTCGTATTTTTTTTTTTTTTTGAAAACCGAGAACATTTTTCAAACATTTTCATTATCATACAGAATTTCAATTAAATGTGGTTTATATAGTAATATTTTCTTAACTTTTTTTAATTTATGTACTCATAATAAAAGGCTGAAATGCAAAATAGCAGATTTTAAGAGGTCATAACTGAATAAGTTTTACACAAATGTATATTTTGATTTAAAAAGAAACTTAGATAATATCGACAAGATGTATCTGTGTTTCCAAAATATCTAGAAAAGGATTTATAATAACGTCATAGCCACGTAAGAGTGGTTGAATGAAAAAGTATCTCGGGTTGGGCGCTCTTAAGTTAACTCATCGCTGCTCAATGACTAGGATTAGGAAATTTCCTTTCATTCATAAATCAATAAGTATTTAATATGTTGAGAGCAGTAATAGTGCAGTGGTAACAGCCCCGACTTACCAGTTGTAAGTCGCAGGTTCTAACCCAGCCAGGGGCATTTCTTTGTGTAATTTATTTCATCACCACTGCTCTCAAATACGGTGAAGGAAAACATCATGAGGAAACCGGCAAGTTCTAGAAGCCAAAAATTCAAAGACATGTGACATCCACCAAGCCGCACTGGGCCCGCGTGGTGGATTATGGCCCATTCCCTCCCCTAGAGAGGAGGACTGAGTCCCAGCAATGGGAACTGGATGGGCTTCGACCTTGTTGGTTGCCCCTACGGTTTGCAGACATCTCCTTGAGGCGGGCGTGGAACAGTACACGCCGTCGACGACTTGGGCTCCGGACAGTTACCGAACGATCGGACAGCGAGCTTCCCATTGCTCGCCTTCCGCAAGCCCGTGCCTACGGTGGCCGGAAATCGAAATCGGGATCCCGGCGGCTGGGGAGTGAGGGCCGCGCCGTCACGCGTGCACGTTCGGCCTCCTTCTTTGCAGGATCACTACACCTGCATCACTGCTTTGCAAAAGGAGGCGACCGCCTGCCACTCCTCCTCGTTCCGGACCATGACCTGTACCAAGGCCCGGCGCGAGACATCGTTGCCACCGATCGCCCCCACGAGAAAACGGCGGTGCTCTGCCCAAGTGGGGCACACCTCTACCGTATGCTTTACCGTGTCCTCCAAGCGGTCCACATAGTGGTGACACCCGGGCGTTACTTCCGCACGAATCTCGAATAATGTCCAGGCCATTAATAATCAACTTAATAAAAAGTACACATGAAAAAATTTCATGGTACATTGCCCTATTTCGAACCCACAACCACAAGCATGAGAGGCGGTTGCATTAACCATTAATAAGCTTTTAATGATTACTTTGTAGATCAAGTTAAACCAATTGCTAATTTAGACATTAATGAAAGTAAACATAAAATCAGTAATAAATCTACTTCTATGTTTATGTCACCTACAATACCACAAGATATTTATCAAATTATTATATCGCTAAAGAATACATCTAGCACTGGGTATGACGATATAAGTACAAACATTGTTTAACGAGTATCCACAATAATTGCTCCTGTGTTGAGTCATCTTATCAATATGTGCTTTTTCCATGGTCACTTTCCAGACGAATTAAAATTAACAATAATAAAGCCTCTCTTCAAGAAAGACAACAGAGAAGATATGTCCTGCTACAGACTTATAGCGCTGGTACCTGTATTTTCAAAAATATTCGAGAAGGCCATATCTGATCAGCTTACTTCATACTTTGAGAAAAATAGTCTATTCGTTGATAACCACAAAGGTTTTAGGAAAAACAGATCTATAGACATGGCCATATACGATTTCTTACATATGGTTAGCGGCAGACTGGATAAGAGACTACCAACTCTGGCGCTTTATATGGACATGTCAAAAGCTTTTGATCGCGTAGACCATAAAATATTGCTTGATAAGCTTAACGCATACGGAATAAGAGGCAATATATCAAAATTAATAGAATCTTATCTTTGTGATAGGCAACAAATAACAAAAATTAGTAAAATTTCAAACAAATACTTAAAAACATATGAATCTAGTAAGAGAACGGTTAATTATGGAGTACCGCAAGGTAATGTACTCGGGCCACCACTATTTGTTGTTTATATTAATGACTTTCCGACAGCATCATCATATCCTATGACAATGTTTGCAGATGACAGCACAATACTTTTTAATAGTGACGAGGCAAGCACATTAGAGGCTGAGATTAATTCTACCTTACAATCAGTTGTACATTGGTTGCAACACAATAATTTAGTTATAAATGTTGACAAAACAGTACTAATGAAATTTCGACAAAGACAAAACTACAATCCGGACTTGAATATTAATTACAATGACAAAATTATTAATGAAACAAATGTGACTAAGTTTCTTGGACTAAACATTGAAAACACTTTAAAATTGAATTCACATATTGACCATGTATGCAGTAAGCTTAACCAACCTTTCTATGCCTTGCACATGTTAAGTAAAACGGCCAATCGAGCAACAGTCTTAACAGCGTATTATGGTTTAGTAGCCTCAACTTTGAGAATATGGAATCATATTTTGGGGAAATGCCACGGGTAAAGATACAGTATTTAAATGCCAAAAAAAGTGCATAAGAGCCATATTTAATTTGCAGACAACAGACAGCTGCAAACCGTTTTTTTAAAATACGAAGACCGAAACATCTATGTTCGTCAAAAGAAACCTACATAAGTTTGCTCGAGTAACTAGTCAGCGCCGTTGTGATCAGTTACAAACTGTCGGATCTTGTACTGCATTATACAGAAACAGTATTTTTGTAATGGCTCCAAGGGTCTATAATAAATTACCAAAATGTATAAGAACTGAAGATAATGTCCGCAAATTCAAAAGTAAATTGTTTTTGTTTTTAATAGATAAGACTTATTACTCTATTGAAGAATTTTTAAATGATAAACTGTGACATTACTAGCCCTTTACTATTTACTATTACCATTGACATGTATTTGAAATTGATTATAATTTATTAATTTATTTGTTTTTAATATAACATTTATTTGACATTATTTACTATATTACTATTGACATGTATTTGAAATTAATTATAACTTATTTGTTCTTAATATTACATTTTTGACATTAACTACTATGATTTGACATTGCATTGTATGGATTCAGACTTATTACTCATTAAAAGACTAATATATTTGTACACCAATTTCATTGGTAGGACATAGAGCACGACTAAAATGTTTATATAAGACCTTTATTGTAATACCTATGTTCACAAATAAAGTTTGATTGATTGATTGATTGATTAACCACTGGACCATCACAACATCACCACAGAGTAATTATACAAGTCCAAATCATGTTAGTAAGTGACTAATTTTGATTATGTTAGTGAAAGAGCTACCACTGCCCAAAAAAACTAACATTCTTTACATTTCTGCCCGAACCCAATTTTGATGTCCACGCATACGAAATCGCGGGCAAAAGTTATGAGACAGATACTAGCTTCTGACAACGGCTTCGCCCGCGTGAAAGTCGGTTTGTCCATACAAGCTTTGGACCCCTGTTTAATCCCCTTAGGGGGTGAATTTCGAAAAATCCGTTCTTATCGGATGTCTACACCCTATAAGGAACCTACCTGTCAAATTTTAAGTTTGTAAGTGTTATTGTTTCTGAGATTAATCGGTGAATGGTATTTCGCTTTTATATACATATATAGACTGATTAAATAAAAAAAAAACACCATCGGTATTCCATTGACGAACTTCGATGAAGAACTTCGATGACGAACTTGATCGAACCTACCTGCCAAATTTTAAGTTTGTAGGTGTTATAGTTTCTGAGATTAATCGGTGAATGGTATTTCGCTTTTATATACATATATAGATAGATTAAATAAAAAAAACACCATCGGTATTCCATTGACGAACTTCGATGACGAACTTCGATGACGAACTTGATCGAACCTACCTGCCAAATTTTAAGTTTGTAAATGTTATTGTTTCTGAGATTAATCGGTGAGTGGTATTTCGCTTTTATATACATATATAGACTGATTAAATAAAAAAAAACACCATCGGTATTCCATTGACGAACTTCGATGAAATCTATCGATCACGCCTGTCAGCTCAGCTTGACGCACAATGACTGATATCTTAAAATCTCTAGACGGATCTCGATCGCAGGGAAAATACAAATGAGAATAGTATTAACTACACTTACAAAATGGTACTTTTTAACTCTGAACGTCATAGCTTGTGTCTCACGATCACTATTACGACTACTGAGCATAGGCTTCGGTTTAAATTCCCAGATCAGGAAGAGTTTTGGAGCGAACTGGAGCTGCGCTTAAGCGGCTCCCGCCACGTCTGAGGAGTCTGAGGGGTTCAGATGCTTCCTGCTCTACACGAGGGTCATGTGGTCTATGGCCCTTTATGGGACTTTGGTGAGGGCTGAGAAGCAATAATGCAAGCAAAGGAGTTAGTCAAAACTACGCCCCGCCAAAGCTGCTGCCTGTCACTGCTCTGCAGTAAGACAATAAAATGTGTGTGTGGTGTGAGGACCCGTTTGTTGAAACGCTTAAAAAATATGAACATTCCCAAACAATTGTTTTTGAAATTAGAATTTGTGAAAGTCAAATGAGCGAATTATGGACTGTTAAGCTCCCAGTTCGTACATAGAGGATCGAGGGTCCACCTGTACCTAATAAACTATGGACACTACAGAAAAAGTTTTTATACCAAAATACATCTATCGCAAAACACTTTCCTACTTTGTATACCACGTTCGGCGGTATACCAAGCCGTTCTCGTGAGGCGCACATTATGACACAACATTTTCTTGTAGCAGTAGCAGCGTTGCGGCGCAAAAGTTTAACTAATAGAATTTACTGTGACTGCTTGGCGTTATGACACGTAGTGTAAATAATAATAAAAAACGAGTGTGCTTATGACCACACGACTGAAGTGAAACTTCTTTCGCTCCATTTGTATGTATAACTTCCGTTCGCCTTGCCCGATCACACTTTTCGTAACGCTTACGTCACGCGTTCGCCAGCTTACTCCCCAAGTCAAGCGTGCGTAAAGAAGTTTCACTTCAATAATAATAATTTAATTTTCAAAATAATAATAATTTAATTTTCAAAATAATAATAATTTCATTTTCAAGATAATACAATCCATTGTGGTTAGTAAAGACATACACAACTTATAAACTACTGTTAGTACATATATATCTCGGTAAATAATGACATATTTTTATTGGGCGTGATCAGTCGTTGTGTTAACAACAAATTGTAGCAATTTGATGTCATAGAACGTTGCTGTTCCAAACGGCATGGCATATCCTTGTTCAATTTTTTTTTTTTATGTACTTCTTTTATTTTTATAGTTAATAGAATTTAGTATTGTTTTAGATTTTTAAGAGTTAGTGTAAGATGATGACTTTTTCAATTATTATAATTTTTTGGTAACCACTATTGTAATATATTAGGTTCAGCCGCCTGTAAAGATAGTGTGTGCATATTTAATAAATAAAAATAAAAAAAATAGGCTCCCAATTCTCATTCACGCAACTAAACTTACAGCTGCTGTTTAAAGTCCTATAAGCAACTACCAAACACTACTTAAAGTAGATTAGGTTAAGGCAGATTGGTTTGCAAACAAACCAACTGGCTGTCCAGTTGTTGTAAATTGGTTAAAACCACCGCACCGCCTACGCACTTTGACTACGGATGGTGACAAAGAAACTGAAGTGTGCCTCAGTAAATATTCATAATCTAATTATAAACCCTAATAAGGCTATTATGGTTCTGAAACGTGGTCACTCACAATCGGCCGCATCAGAAAACTTAGGTATATATTTTGTTTCTTTTTTTTTGTAGTGATTTTGACCTGGATACTAAATTCTTTAAGCCACCGCCCTTTTAAAGACGTGGCGTAATGTTGCCACTTTATACGTATGTAGATAATTGTATTTCCTCGTTATTTATTTATTACTGTTATTTCCATTTATGAGTTTGTCCTAAAAAAATATTTATATTTATTTTACTCAAATCTATTGGTACACATTACCTTTGCCGACGTCTGTTACTCGATAACGTCACCGGCCTACGCTGAAAACCAGCGCTGTGGACTCGTCGCATTTTTGCGTTGTGGACACGGCATTATGCTGAGCGTACGGCTGTTTTGCTCGGACGTGGCGCTTAAATGTTATTTTTAATTAATTATGTTTTTGTCTTGTAAAATGTTTGCAATATGTTAGTTATAAGTTTGCGCCTTTTCCGGAAAATAAAATTTCTTTCTTTATTTCTTTAAAGTCACCCAAAGGGCAATGCAAAGAGTTATGCTCGGAGATTCCTTGCGTGATTTCATTAGGATTAAGATATCTGCAGGAGAACCAAGCTTACCGACGGAGCCCGAAGAATCGGATTTGTACGAGTATGTACCTAAGTATGTAGTCCTTCAGAAACTTTGGTCTAGCCTTATAACTTAGTTTAATCTATCTGCCTACGTTCCCACTGCTGGGTCTTAGGCCTCCTCTTTAAGAGAAGAAATGGGTCCTAATCCACGACGCGACCAGTGCAGATTAGTGGATTTTATGTCTTCGAATTTTTAGTTCTAGGGCATGCCAATTTCCTCACGTTGTTTTCTTTTACCGTTTTGAGAGCAGTGGTGCTGATTCACAAACACAAATTAATAGCCTGGTTAGGTTTACCCGCGACCTACCCCTCGTAAGTCGGGGCTGTTACCACTTGTCCACCACTGTTCTCAAGTTATTTTAATGAAATTTCAATAAGTTAGAATCTACCGCTAATTTTCTCAGGCTATAGTAGAATTTGTACCAAGTTATGATTCATTTGGAAATGCGGTCTAGCCTTATATTTATTTAGTTAATCTTCAAGCAACATAAAGTACAAAAGTGAACTTAGTACCTGAGGCATTCTCTACCAGTGAACTTGGGGTGGTGAAGAGGCAATATGGTAGGTGTACAAAAAGAATATGCTATATATAAAACAAGAGGAAAAAAGTATACATATTATAGTTATAATACACATATATTTAATACAATATATATACGTACATATAATTAATATAAAGTAAGGACAGAAGATTTTTTTTTTTCGCTCTCTCATTGTCTATCTACTGTCTCTCTAATAACGGTATTAGAAAGGTTAAGACGATTATGCTATTGGTGAAGAAAATAATTCCGCAACTTCCGCATAAATGCATACCGACTTTCGGCCGTCTTGATATCGAGAGGAAGCGCATTCCATAGAAGGATGGACTGGTATGGTATATAGAAGGAAGAATTGACAAAATCCGAAATAGATATCCCAACTTAGGGGTCTTTAAGTCAAGAGTAAATAGGCTACTTCTAGGCAAGCTTGCTCCATCTCCATACTAAATATAGATATTAAAATAGCAACTGGCAGCTAAGAGATGACCAGTCTCAACTGACAGCGCCCGTTCACGGACCTGACGCGAATATTAGCACCACTCAGCTCAACCATTTTAAAGGGAACCGAATGATCCAACACACGCGCCACCATCAGTGAGACATTTGAGTGAGCATGACAAACTCTCAACTGCCATGCTCATTTATGTCAAACAAGTCCAATAATAACCTAAAAACCAAAAAATAGCTCCATGGTACTCACATTTACAAACTTTAAAAAAAATGCTTCTACATTATACAATACTAAATACAATAATAATTAACAACAATAATATTTTACAGATTAAAAAAAAAAACATTAAAAAATAATAATAGTTTCAAAACTAATCAATTTGTACACCCCGGTGGTAGTGGAGCTGGACCAGCATTGAGCCAAGCATTTTTATCTTGAATATAATCCTCCAACTTATAATATGCTTGCCTGCATAGTGTGCGTTTAATACAAGATTTAAATCGTCGCTTACCATCAGGTGAGATGGTAGTCAAACGCGAGGCTGCCATTAATAAAAATAAATAAAAAAAAACAGAAGTATGAGAAGGACAGAGCAGTAGGAGATTGTTAGAAGAACGCAGATTCCTTGCTTGTGAAGAACATAGATACTGAAAGTGAGCAATGAGATAGGATGGATTATATCTTGACTTAAAATAATGCTCATAACTCTTACCAACCTAAGAGCAAGATTACTTCGTGATTGACTGGCCTGTTGGTCAAGTGGTTAGTGGCCCTTACTGCTATGCCGGAGGTCGTGGGTTCGATTCCCACCCAGGACAAATGTTTGTGTGATGAGCACGATCATTAGTTCTGTGTCTGGGTGTAATTTATCTATAATATGAATGTATTTAGTAATATATATGTATGTTTATCAGTTGTCTAGTACTCATAACACAAGCTCTGCTTAGCTTGAGACTAGACGGCGTTGTGTGTTAGTTGTGAGATATTATTATTATTCTATTTATTAAATTTATGTACATATTAATTACATTTTTAAATATTTCTTATAAAATAAAATAAAAAAACATTTAAAAATATAAAAAATAGTAGCCCACCGGCATCGGGAGCAGGGTCCAAGCTACCGGTGGTCAGGGCTCCTGAGAGAGGAATCTCCTAACGATGCGCGCCGTGTCCAGGAGTACTGCTTTCTGGATCAGGCCCTTGATCCAGCTGCCTAACGAGAGCCTCCTTAGATGTTGTTCGAGGCTTATTATTATTATTCGTACTTACGAATCACGCATCTAGGTCACCACACCCATCTACATAGGTACAAAGGTACATTTGTATACCCATAGTTCTTCATTGTTGAACGACAGCCCCAGCAGTGCATGATCGTGCGTCAAGCCGTCAATACCTTGACGATTGCTGACGACATAAATGACGCACGTAAATAGAACAGTGATAAAAGAGATACATAGATGATTGATTGATGATATGAAGTATAGGCATTTGAGGTCATTCATTCAAAGAAATGAGGGCATATAGGAAAGAGGGTGGGGGTTATGCATGCAATGAAACTGTCAGTGGTGTAATGAAGTATTATCATCTGAGGTCTGTGGCAAATTTATTGGGGCCCCAGAAAAAATCATCACAATGTGATTTAACTTAGAAATTTTAAGTATATAATATGTGATCCTTGCTGGCCGATTAACGTCTCTTTGTCGACCACGGCTGGTGCTGAAAATCAGCGCTGAGGCTCTGTTTTTCACGAGCCCCGCCATTTTACTGAGCGCTGGCCGTTTTGCGCGGATGTGACGCATATACATATACAAGTCGTTGTTATTATTTGTTTTTATTTTTAAGGTATGCGACATATTTGACGTGAATAAACACTTTGTTGTTAATAAACAGTTCGAGTTGTAGGTCGCGGGTTCAAACCCAGCCAGGCGCATTACTTTGTGTAATTTAGTTCATCACCACTGCTCTCAAAACGGTGAAGGAAAACATCGTGAGGAAACCGGCATGTCCTAGAACCAAAAATTCGAAGACATGTGACATCCACCAATCCGCACTGGGCCCGCGTGGTGGATTACGGCCCATTCCCTCTCCTAGAGAGGAGGCCTGAGTCCCAACATTGGGAACATTAAAAGGCCAACTATGACTAAACACTTTGTCTTTCTTTTCTTTTATTTATTTTTAATCAATTTTGTAAAAAAGGTTGGGCTACTTTTTTTCTAAATGATATAATTTTTTTTTCCTTTGTTTCATTCTTTCTTTGTTTCTTTCTTTCTGAGTTCGCGGCCTCTCGGACCAGGGGCCCCGTTGAACCAGAGTTGCGTGGCATTTTGCCAGCCTTGCCACTCTATCGTTCCGTGCTAAGTTGGGACGTGTCACTAATTCTTTAATCTACCATTTTTATAATGCAACAGATATGACCATAGGTGTTTCGTAATAATAATATTTTTTTAAAGAGACATAAAAATAAATAAATGGAATCATATTTTTTTACAACTTTCACACAACGTCTTCTAGTCCCAAACTAAGCAGAGCTTGTGGTATGAGTACTAGACAACTGATAAACATACTTATATTTAAATTTCTAAATACATACATATTACTTATAGATAACTTACACCTAGATACAGAACAAAATGATCGTCCTCATCATACAAACATTTGTCCTGGGTAGGAATCAAACCCACGACCTCCGGCTTAGAAGTCAGGGCCACTAACTAACACTATCTCTCCTTTCGCAGGACTGCTGGAAGAAATTTCTTTTAAAATAAGCACCTAACTACCTTTGTTCCGAAGGGACACAGTGGAGCACACGGTAGAGGTGGGCCCCGCTTGGGCAGAGCACCGCCGTGTCCTCGTAGGGGAGATTGAGATTCGGGCCTTGGTGTAGGCCATGGTTCGAAGCGAGGACGAGTTCCAGGCGGTCGCCTCCTTCTGCGTAGCAGTAATGCTGGCAAAGGAGGAGGTCGCGCGTGCATGTGCGAGGCCACGGCCCTCACGTCCCAGTCGCCGGGATCCCGATCCCGATTTCCGGGCAATAGGTAGCTCGCGTCCGATAATCCGGTAACCGTGGGGACCGAGCCCAAATCGTCGACGGCGCGTATTGTTCCACGCCCGCCTCAAGGAGATATCAACAAACCGTAGCGACACAGCAGGGCCAGGGCCCACTGTGGCCAAGTTTCTGCTTCTGAAAGGAAGACTCGGCCCTGGTAAGAAAAACAACGAAGGAACAGGAGTGAGTTTTTAGTCAGAAAAACTTTGACACACCCCCTCGATCCGCCCAAGAGCGGAGGATGTCATTGGATGATTTACCCACGGAAAAAAAACCTTTGTACAATTTTTTATAATGATGTATCTTCTGCTGTGGCCAAATAAAACTGGCCAGATCATATAAACGTTAACATTTAGGATGTTTTTTTTTTTTCGGTGGGAAAATCATCTTATGACATCCCCCGTCCTTGGGCGGGGCGGGAGATAGTGTCAGACTTTTACTGACTAAAAACCCACTCCTGTTCCTTCGTTGCCTTCGTCCCAGGACCCCGGGTTTCGCTTTCACACTACCCATGGCCCCAGTAGGCTTCGACCCTGCTGGGCCCCTACGATTTGCTGACATCTCCCTGAGGCGCGCGTGGAACAATACGCGCCGTCGACGACTTGGACTCGGTCCGGACGGTTACCGGACGGTCGGACGGCGGGCTACCCATTGCTCGCCGTCCGCAAGCCCGCGCCTACGGTGGCCGGAAATCGGGATCGGAATCCCGGCGGCGATTTGGGCGTGAGGACCGTTGCCTCACGCGATCGGCCGCCTCCTTTGCTAGCATTACTGCTTCGCAGAAGGAAGCAACCGCCTGCCACTCCTTCTCGCTACGGACCATGGCCTGTACCAAGGCCCGACGCGAGAGATCGCCGCCGCCGATCGCCCCCACGAGGACACGGCGTTGCTCTGCCCAAGCGGGGCACACCTCCACCGTACCTATGCTCCACCTTGTCCTCCGGGCGGTCCACACAGTGGTGACACCCGGGCGTCGCTTCCGCACGAATCCGGTGCAGGAACTTCCCGAACTAACATTTATGATGTAGGATTTCTATGATAGTAAAAAGTCTAAAGAAAGTAGGCCAAACGAGGATTGAAATATCGTCAAAATTTAACGTTTAAAACGATCTGGTCAGTTTTAGTTGGCCATATCATGAAGTGATCAATTTCTATGATCTGGCCACGTCATATATGTGTGCACATAAATTGAACCTATGACTGATTTCAAAATCCATTGTCTAGGGACATTCCTTTTGTACACGAACCGATGAACAAGAAGATCTGATTGAAATGAAAACGGATCGCAAATTACAATAAAAACATTCAACAACTTATTTAAACAATTTTTGGCTGTGTGAAATATGAAAAAATACCCGTCATCAGTATTTGTGCTGTTATAATGTATGTTAGGATGTGAAACTAATTTTCTATATGGTTATGTATCGTTTCCGTGGTGTAGCGGTTATCACATCTGCCTAACACGCAGAAGGTCCCCGGTTCGATCCCGGGCGGAAACATAGCTTTTTGTAATTTATTTTATTTTGTTTAAATATGAAATATTTATTTTTTCGTAACACAATTTATTTCCTTATCACCCTTATAATTTCTTATAAGTCTCATTATTTACAAGCAATTAGTTCGACGGACGACCTGAAAGCGGTCTTCTTGTTTATAAAAAATTCTGATTAAGTAAAAAAATATATATCCATTAATGAAAGAAATTGATTTTGTGCTATTTTAATGAGTTTTTTAATCAAAATAAACAGTTTCTATTAAAAAAACTTTAATTTGAATTAAGAAATAAAAAACTTGAAGAAGCGCCATCTATAAGCGAGTAGAAATAGTACTAGCTAAATACGGTGCTCTTAGTAGTTATTCTACTTGCCACTAGATGTCACTAGTAGTCTCTAAAAATCTTTCTTTATTCTAATGTCCAAGTTCTGATGTTTTACGGAATGCTGAATAACTAGATCTTAACAATAATTAAAAATTTAATCTTTGCCGCAAACCCCCTTCTCGGGCAAGATATTTCAGGCTACCTACTTAAGTCACATAAAACTTGTGGTAAATCATCGTGAGTGTACCTCTATTTTATTTAAGGATTGAGGACGAATATCTAAGAACATCAATGACAGATTGATTAAGAATTAAAATTTAATTTATATTTAGCTGCTAGACAGCTACACGGAGCGAAAATCCTGTAACTTTTAAAACATACCAAGTTACGTACGGCGTTCTTTAGCGCCTACATGAAAATGACGAGCAATTTTGTAAAAATATAACACTTTTCTATATTAATTTTGTTAAGGAGAACAAAATATAAAACCGCTCTTAGTGTTGTTGGATATTAGCAAAAACTGCTCATCCATTGACAGCATTCGAAACGTGACCAAAACTAGAATATACATGCATTTTATTTTAAATTTATTCACAGAAAAAGAAAAACAACTTAAAACCTTTTTTTTTTAATTATAATGCACCAACCAAAACGTATGTAGTTTTAAAATTGAAGGCAACCCCCTTATTGAAAAAATCCTTTTCATCTTTCTTCAAAAAACACACACTCGCCACACTAGCTTCACTTTATTGTAAATTATGAGGTGTACAATAAAGAATAAAAGAAAATACCCACTTAACCCCCTCCTCATTCCATAGGGGGCCAGCAGGGTCGAAGCCTACTGGGGCCATGAGTTCGCTTCTGAAAGAAAACCTGGCCCTGGAATGCAGGGCAACGAAGGTGGGAGAGGGGTGGGTTTTAGTCAGTAAAAGTCTGACACGCCCTCATGCTCCTCCCAAGGGCGTCTGATTGATTCTTTCCTCAAATCTGTCTGATTATTTCTTCAGAAGACCATTTCAGACGCTAATCTGCATGGTGATCATTATGATTTGACCATTACATGTTTGCTGTATGGACTTTAGAGGAGACTGACTCTTGAGTTTCTTTCGGTGTTTTTTTGTCAGGGTAGTCGGCTAGGAAGCACTGGTCTCATCTAATTTAAGCTAACGAGAACAATTGACATGTAAAAGTGTTCAATTTGATAATTTAAAACCAAACCCAAGAGCTGGCTTTTACCTCGGACAGAGGATAAGCATTGCCATACAGCGTGGCAATGCCGCCAGTCTTTTGGGTACATTACCAGTCGACAGCGATGTGGAAGAGTTTTTTGACGCCATATTTTAGTTTTAGTTAGTTGTAATTAGATTAGGGTTTTTATTATTATTTATTTTATTTTATTGTAATTATAGTTAGTATTTTTAAATGTGATATGTTGCCTATAATAAAATTTAAAAGTGTTTCTAAAATCTATTTGCCAAATAAAAATTACATAACATAAAAAAAAAACCAGCCAAGTGAGAGTCGGTCTCGCGCACGAAGGGTTCCGCACCATCATCTATAAAAACAACAACAAAAAAAAACGAGTGTGCTTATGACCACACGACTGAAGTGAAACTTCTTAACTTCCGTTCGCCTTGCCAGATCACACTTTTCGTAACGCTTACGTCACGCGTTCGCCAGCTTACTCCCCAAGTCAAGCGTGCGTAAAGAAGTTTCACTTCAAAAATCACGTTTGCTGTATGGGAGCCCCCTTAAATATTAATTTTATTCTGTTTTTTTTTTTAGTGTTTGTTGTTATATCGGCAAAATTTCAACCGTCTATCATGGTTCATGAGATACAGCCAGACAAACGGACGGACAGCAGTACGGAAACCTAAAAATGGGCTAATAGAAATGTTTGTACATTATAATTTATTTCGTCACTATACCGATGGGAAACTCCATGCTTCTGGCACACGACTTGTTATGTAATAATTATGTATTTGCATTTATATACGTAGTTAATCGAATGTATTTTTTTTGCTGTCAACTGTCTGTAGTCTGCAAAGTTTTGTTTGTTCAACTAAATCAATATGACTTATCAAGGCAAATGCGTTTTCAGGAAAAATACTGCGCATTCAGACGGATGCACGATAAAAAATGCAATGTCTGATAAAATTGCAGCGGGTTATCACTACTATAGGTCGACGGCCTCAGGTGTGACGTATCTGTGTTTCTATTTTATTTTTATGACTATTTTATATTATTATTATTCTTCTTCTTCTTCTTTTCGTGTCGATGTACTCTAACTAAATTTTATCTGACCAGTATTTGGCAACCTCTACGGCTCTGTTATTGGCCTCGTATAGATCCTGAAAACTGCAGGTAGTTGTGCAGGATGGACAGCATAGCAAATGACGCATGTCCTGTGCAGCGGCTCCATAGCGCTGAACGATACCTGCCGCATCGTAACGGGTTGCTTAAAACCTACCCCTCTTGCAATGTTGTATCCTCTAGCAGGTATAGCTCCTCCAGAAGTTCGCCGCGAGATAGCCAGCCGCATCGAGAAGAGTAAACAGGAACGGGACGGCCGTCACCCCCTGCATAAACATCAACTTATACCTGTACGTCTAAAGAGTCGTAAAAGCTTTATGCGATTTACGACCTCTTCAAAAGACAGTGCAGAGGACGAGAGATGCGCGCTGTGGAAGCAGAAGCACCCAACTCCTACACATTTCATCACACCGTCAGAACATCTCCCCCCTGGACGCGAATTGCAGTGGCCAATCTGGAAATCTCTTAACCGACTACGCACTCAGGTTGGCCGCTGTAAAAATAATTTGGCTAAATGGGGCTTCCTCGACCCATCTCTAACACAGTGCCAGTGTGGAGCCGCTGCACTATTATTATTATTATTATTGAAAGACTGGCTTAGCTGCCCGCCCCTGCTTCGCTCGGGAGCAATTTATTTTTACATAGTATATCTTGAATCTTTTTTTCCAACTGACCTTGTTCTGTCAGTTAAAAACACAACAAATAAATGAATAGCCAAATGCGTGCAACCGTTCTAAATTTCTGCGTTTACATACACATTTTTTTCTTCTTTGTCGATATCACTCTTGAAGTGTTGATAGAGTGGTCGTGGTCAGGCTCCTCTTCTCCACTGGGCACACTGGGCAGGTGCCCCTACTTGATTATAGTCATAGCATAGTCGGCCTTATAATGTTCCCACTGCTGGGACTCAGGCCTCCTCTCTGGGAGAGGGAATGGACCGTAATCCACCACGCGGGCCCAGTGCGGGTTGGTGGATGTCACATGTCTTCGAATTTTTTGTTCTAGGACATGCCGGTTTCCTCACGATGTTTTCCTTCACCGTTTTGAGAGCAGTGGTGATGAAATAAATTACACAAAGTAATGCGCCTGGCTGGGTTTGAACCCGCGACCTACAACTCGTAAGTCGGGGCTGTTACCACTCGGCCACCACTGCTCAACCCCTACTTGATTACCAAACGATAACCGATACCTAATCTACTCTCGCCTGAAAATCAGGCTTACCGATTGTAGCATGTTTTAATAAATTTCAATATACATATAATACAATTAATTGTATACATATAATAGATATATAAATACATATATTAACATAGTTTAACTGTTTTGAAAAAATCGTCAGTGAATTATTTTTATTTTGTGTTTTTGTTCAACAGTTCAAATGCAGCGAAAAAAAAAGCATTAACTTAATTATATTGTCTATTCATCATATTATCTCATGAACTGTAAAGAAATAAAAATAAAGCTTAAATTTTGCATATCTACGTTCTTTGTCTCTTCTAACAAAATAGTGCTTTATTATGGGGCACATTATCCTAATGTGCCTAGGACCACTAATAGGTGAGAGATGGCCCTGGTCGTGGTCATTACTTCAGGGGTTGGGGGCAAGCTTCACAACACGCCGCCACTCTGCTCTGCCCCCCTAGCCAAGTTACAATCGTATCGTTCGCGCTGAACGCTTCGAGTAGGCCACGCCTCCGATTCCTTTGTTCTGACGTCATGTCAACGCTCAGTCACGTGGTCCGAACATAGGAATTGGAGGCGTGGCCTACTCGAAGCGTTTGGCGTGAACGATACGATTGTAACTTGGCTAGGGGGCTGATTGCCGCCATCCTAGTGCATTTATGACATATACATACCTACATTCGGTGATTTTATTTATTTATAACTTCAAACCGTCATAAGATAGAAAGGCTTATTCAAACCTAAGCGAATATTGCTACCGCTATCAGTAGCGTAATTTACTTGCGAAACTATTTTCGCTTGCTCAAATTCGACTGGCCTGTTGGTATAGTGGTTAGTGGCCCTGACTGCTATGCCGGAGGTCGTGGGTTCGATTCCCACCCAGGACAAATGTTTGTGTGATGAGCACGATCATTTGTTCCGTGTCTGGGTGTAATGTATCTATATATTATATAAGTATGTTTATCAGTTGTCTAGTACTCATAACACAAGCTCTGCTTAGCTTGGGACTAGACGGCGTTGTGTGATAGTTGTGAAATAAAAAAATAAAAATAAATTAAGAACAGAGCTAGCGCGCACAGGTGACTTTTTGTTTACCTATGGTCTCCATGTTTATGAACCTAACACGTGATGCACGCACTTGAACACGTGACAGTTGGGTTAAAAAATACAAACAAAACATTTTCACCTTGACAAGAGTCCCCAGTGCGCGCTAGCTGTTACACTTCCCACGCATTTCGTTCGCGAGAATATTTTCTTTATCACCCTCCATTTTGAGATTAGTTTTAAAAAAATTTTAAAAGCCTATCATTCATTTCAGTTAAAATTTATGCCAAGTTTCAAGTTCATTAACCTCAGAAACAAGAATCTTCCATTTAATTTTCAACACACCCTAAATTGTCTTATAACAGGACACATTGGAGCATTACGGTGTTATCAGTCCATACCTTACTGCATTTAATAGGTCGCCGTCCGGCTGTTCGGTAATTAACCGGACCGAGTCCAGTCGTCAATAGCGAGTTGAGATCCTCGCGCTCCACAAAGAGATGTCAGCAAACCGTAGGGGCCCAGCAGGGCCGATGCCCGCTAGCTAGGACCGCGGAGAATTTCTGAAAGTGAAACCCGTGGTCCTAGGACGCAAAGGGTAATTGAAGGATACAGGTGTGGTTTTAGTCAGTAAAAGTCTGACACGCCCTCGCGCTCCACCCAGAGCGCGAGAAGTAATTTTGATGATTTCCCACCTTAAAAAAAAAATGTCTTACTGCATTTAATAGTTATATAGACCCATTAATTGTAATCAATCATATCATAGCAAATTATTAAAGATAGACTTTCACAAAAAATTATTGACACCCACACTTAATGACTAGGTGGCAGGCGCGTGGGTCGCTATGAATTGATTTCGCGTAACGTTTACACTATATTATTTGCGTAAAACATTCTGCGAGTTATGTGGTCCTGGTACTTAGCTGAATTTGGCTACGCATACACAGCCTTGATAGTGGAGTATTTAGTAGTCTTAGTGTCAGAAAGTTAATTTAAGCAGAAAATAGAACCATTATCATCATGGTCGCTTACAATGGGTCTCATCAGAAGGCTTACAGTCACCCAAAGGGCAATGGAAAGGGCTATGCTCGGAGTTTCCTTGCGTAATCGCATAAAGAATGAAGATATCCGCAGGAGAACCAAGGTCACCGACATAGCCCGAAGAATCGCCAAACTAAAGTGGCAGTGGGCAGGGCACATAGCTCGTAGAACGGATGGTCGATGGGGCTGAAAGGTTCTAGAGTGGCGACCGCGCACTGGAAGGCCTCCCGCAAGATGGACCGGCGACCTGGTGAGGGTCGCAGGAGTGCGGTGGATGCGAGAAGCACAGGATCGGTCGTTGTGGCGACGCTTGGGGGAGGCCTATGTCCAACAGTGGACGTCTTTCGGCTGAAATGATGATGATCATCATCGTCATCATTTCCGCCGAGACTTTCTATGTTGGACATAAACCTCCCCCGAATATCACCACAATGATTGGTTCTGTGCGTCTCGCATCCACCGGATTCCCGCAACCCTTACGAGAAAATAGAACCGCTTTTATTTATTTATGTATTCAAAATTTATTCACTGGTAAGAAACACTGGCGAACTTAATGTTTAAGGCATCTCCGCTACCGCAACACGTCGCGGCATGGCGGACATAGTTCTAACGAGATCTCATGGCGATATGGCGACAGCGACGGTAGCATCCTAACGCTGGACACGCCATAATCATAGCGGTAAGTCCACTCTTTGAGGAGTGCCTTGGGGAGGAGCCACGGCGTTCTCACCTTCCACGTAACCCAGGTCCTCACTGGGTATGGTATGGTAAGTTCCGAAGGTTCCTGCGCCTGATCCAGGCGGAAGAAACGCCCGAGTGTCACCATTGTGCGGGCCGACCTGAAGACACAGTGGAGCGTACGTTGGAAGTGTACCCCACCTGGGCGAAGCACCGCCGTGTCCTCGTGGGGGCGATCGGTGACAGCGATCTCTCGCGCCGGGTCCTGGAACGACCGCCGCCCATCGCGCCGACCATGGTTATGACCGCTGCTATAAAAACGGTGAAGGAAACCGGCTTACCCTAGAACCAAAAAAATCGAAGACATGCGACATCCATCAACCCACACTGGGCCCACGTGATACATTCTATATCTTAGAGAGGAGGCCTTAATCCCAGCAGTAGGAACATTGTGCAACTAAGCCAGATACAATTATATACTAGTGTGTACCTATATTCTGTGAATCCTTATCATCATAAAATTATAATCGTGCCACAGATCGCTTTGATCCACAGGTCGCTACTTGAAGGTGATTCAATGATACGAGTATTATCGATTATAATCTACGCATCAGAGTTTTGCAAAATATGAGTAACTCCGTGATGATGCACTCGTTGAGACGAAATTTCAAAGTCTTGAGCTTCGACGCCGAGTTGCTAGCCTGTCGGTTTTCTGCCAATTGCATAGCCTAATTCCGCTAAGCACGTTCCATCATTGGACCGCCAGACGTACGGCAATACGCCACCGGTACAGGTAATCATCCCACCCATACGCACAAAACGTTTTAGAAACACATTCATTGTGCGTAAAAAATATAGCATTCAATAAATGTACACTAATATTATAAAGAGGTAAAGTTTGTTTTTTTGTTTCTAGGAGGTAATCTTGCATTCGGAGCAGTACTTCTGGAGGTACTGCTCCGAATTCTAAAATTCTTTCGATAGAAAGCTGTTTTATTCCTGAGTGATATTATAAGCTATATTTTATGTATGCGGGCGAAGCCGCGGGAAAAAACTATTGCCTTACTAACAAACATAACTATATTAAATTATTTTGTTAGTAAATGATTTAAAACTATGTTAGTAACACTTCACTTCGCACTGTATTGAACTAATGAATAGGTAGACACGGCACCAGTGAGATACATCAGTATAGCTGCGGGTGGGATCGAACTAACAACCTCTCACTCGCCTTACCACCACTTAACCACTGAACCATTACCTCCTAACCACTAAACTATTCGCGGTCTTGAGTACAATTTTCTAAAATAATGTTATATTTTTCTAATAAAATGAAACTGGGTTAGTATGACATAACACTAGGAAGCGATCACAATAGTCGGTCTTCTCATTTTGCACGCTGTTGCGTCAATCTCGGTGCAACTTTAAGATTTTCTGTACAGGCTGATGTTTTTAAGGGAAACTTTACGGGAATTAATGGAACAAGAAATGAGTCGAAAGTTTTTTTTTTTTCAATTTTTATTATTGGCTTTTTTAATTATTTGCAAATTGATTTCTAGTGAATATTATGATAAAAAAATTATATGATATTATAATAGAATTAAAACATTCATCATCTCCACTAATATTATAAAGATGTAAAGTTTGTTTTTTGCTTTTTTTTTTGTTTGTCTCTGAAAGTACCTACTGGTCCGATTGCTGTTTTTTTTTCACCGCTCGCGATAGAAAGCAGCTTTATTCCTAAGTGACATAGGCCATATTTTTTTTTTATTGTTAATAATAGGCTCGCGTTTGACCACTATCTCACCTGATAGTAAGCGATGATGTGGTCGACGATGGAGTACGCTTGCCTAGAAGTAGCCTTTTCACTCTTGACTTAAAGACCCCTGAGGTGTAGCTATCAGGAAACACAGACTCCGGCAGGGAATTCCACTCTTTGGCTGTACGCATAATAAATGTGTTCTCAAAACGTTTTGTGCGTATGGGACGGATGTCTACCAAGTACCGGTGGCGCAACGCCGTACGCGTATATTTTATGTACGCGGGTGAAGCTGCGGGCAAAAGCTAGTTTTATATAAATTGGTAAATTAGTCATAAGATTGTGTCATTTCCCGCAAATAAAATGTTTTTCTTCTTTCTATGATATAAAATTGATGCAGTTTTATATCTCAAATGTCTAAAAAACTGGACAATATGTCAAATCATTATATAAGTATTGACTACCTCATCAAAGCTTGCCGTGATGGCTGACTTGATAAATTTGCTGCCAAATACTGCAAAAACATTAATTTTAATGGAACTCAAAGTGACAGTAAAAACCGAATTTCTTCTAAATTTAAAACTGAAAAACAAAACAAAAAAAAAAGAAATTAATCCTTCTAAATTTGAAACTAAACAACAAAATAAAAAAAGAAATTAATACGTGACATTTGAAGGTGGCACTGAAAAATTAAAGCGAGGCATATGAGGAAAGTTCTTCGGGGTCGCTCGCAGTCTGTCCGATCCGATGAGGATTTCTCTGAATGGTGTGAGTTGGCTGCGGGTGTTCCTCAGGGTGGCGTCCTCTCTCCTCTTCTTTTCTCGATTTTTATAAATGCTCTCACTAAGGTCCTAACTTCGAATTATCATCTCTATGCAGACGACTTGCAGTTGTATCGTCATTGTAAAGTAGACGAGATCACTGAAACTGTGGCTGCCATCAACAATGATCTTGAAAATATTCACCAGTGGGCTAAATCTTTTGGACTTTTACTAAACCCAACTAAATCCCAAGCGCTCATTGTTGGTGGCAGATACATGCTCAACTTATTGGATCACCAGTCGCTCCCGCCTGTGGTGTATGATTCTGTGCCCATTCTGTATTCTAAAAGCGCTAAAAACCTTGGCGTGCATATGGACACTAATCTTTCCTGGGAGGTTCATGTTGCTGATGTGAGTAGGAGGGTCTTTTACTCTTTTCAGTCTCTTAAACGTCTTCAAAAATTCCTACCATTTCACACTAAGGTTAATCTTGCACAATCTCTTCTTTTACCGCTCATAGACTATGCGGATGTTTGTTTTCTAGATGCTACCGAGGTACTGCTAAACAAACTTGAACGACTGCAGAATTTGTGCATTCGCTTTATTTTTGGCCTCCGCAAATACGATCACGTGTCGGAGTTCCGGACCAGATTAAGGTGGCTGCCAATTCGGCGTCGGCGTGATACACATATTCTCTCTCTTCTCTATACAATCCTTCATAATCCTAATGCTCCTCAATACCTCCGTGAACGCTTTGAGTACCTCGTTCCTAGGGGTAAACTCTGTCGCACTGCCTCTTCTCTTCTCCTTCGCACTCCCCGTCATACGTCTAGCCGCTATGATGGCTCCTTTTCTGTAACTGCAGTACGTCTCTGGAACTCTCTGCCACACTCTCTTCGCGATAGCCCTTCTCTAGATGTCTTCAAAAGGAAACTTAAAGAGCACTTCCTTTCATTATTGACATAATATATATATATATATATATAGTATGTATTAGTATGTATAATATAATTATATTTTAGACTTAGTATGTACGTTTATATTGTGCACTGGATCCTACCCTCGAATATGTTCTCTCTCTATATTTCAAAGGTTTGCTGGGAGAAAACTCATTGCTGAGTTAAGCTCGCCTTTGTACATGAACTGTCTGTATATCAATTTATTATGTTTTGTTTTTGTGTACAATAAAGAATTAAGAATTAAAAAGTTTCATCGTACGACAGTACGACTGTTATAAGGCTATTATGATGGTTATAAAGGTATAAGAAGACCCGTCCAAGCCTGAGTAGCTTGGTCCATCCCGGTCGGGTCTTTCAGGAAGAGGACATCCTCAAGCCCCAGTTGTTGCTGCAGGAGACGCCCCGGGCATCGGGAGTCACCGGTCAATTTCCGGCCATCGTAGGCGCAGGCTTGCGGACGGTGAGTAATATATAGCTCACCGTCCAGTAAGGACCAAGTCCTAGTTGACGGCGAACGTGTTACCGTAGCCCTGGAATGCATAGGGCAACTGAAGGGACATAGGTTTGTTTCATCCATTTAAAGTCTAATATTCACTTTCACTCCACCTAGAGTGGAAGAAGTTTTTTGATAATTTCCCCCAAAAAAAAAGGAATGCAATTGCTAATAAGTAACGTTAGTAAGAAAAGAAAGTTTCTTCTTTTCTTCAAGAATTTAAACAACAAAAACAGGTCAAGCGACTACTTGTTGGCCAGATTCTTCATTGGTTTAATTTCTTCAGCACCAAGTCTCAGCGTCTACAAAAAAATCTATATATATAATATAGATTTTTTTCCAAAAACAATAACTTATTTAAAGAAACCGTGGGAAAACTTACAACTTATTATGTACCATTTGTAATAAAAATGATCATTCTGTATATTCCACCGTTCCGGTCTACTTGCCCAGTTGTCGGCGAGTTGCCGTGTTATGTAACACCCTGTAGCAACCGCCAGACACTTTTATTGGTATAACGCCATCTACAACTAATTCGGTCTGTGGTCTACCGGAACCACCGCGGCTTTATGGAGCCCTAGTAGCTAGCAGAAATAATAATCAGCTGTTTTCTTTGTAGGCTGTTGGTATTTCGCAGTTAATAAAGAAGAGGGAGGGATGGAGATTTTTCAATAGGCAGTGTTGATCTTATAGTAGCACCTTAATGTAATGCTGCCCTGGTAAGCTGCAGACATTATGATCAGCTGTTTCTTGTAGGTCAATGTCGATATTCGGCGTGCATTACGATAAGCGTGTTGAAGCCTTTCTTAATAGGCAACACCGGGCCTATTACCAACACCTTGCGTTCATGCTATCCTAGTACATCGAGGAAATAGTCATTAGCTGTTTCTTCTGTAATAAGGTTGATTTTTAGCATTTATGATGCCTCTGAACAATGTTATTAACTGTCAGATGATGCTAATTAACATACCTAATAAAATAAAAGTAGACTGTAAATAAATATATACACAACAACAGCAGCTAGCAGCTTTGGACTCAGTGGAACGAAGTGCGAAGAGGCTAATTGGGGATCCAGATTTGGTTAAGTCCAATCTACAAAGCCTCGAGCACAGGCGCAGGGTAGCCAGCCTTTCGGTATTTTACAGGTTGCATTTTGGAGAGTGTGCACGGGAATTGCATGACTTGATACGTTGTTGAAACTTCAACGGTCAGGACTAAGCGTTTCACTTCGTCATTTACACCGCGTACATCGAGGGACTAGTACAATTTGATTGCTGCGGTCTTCCCGTCCAACTAAATCTAGGTAATTTAGGTGTCTTCAAGGCTTCAATATATATAGTAATATGTATTCTAGTGCGCCTCACCATCGATGATTGCATCACTGCTTACCATCAGATGGGATCGCAGTCAAGTACTGGCTTATATCAATTAAAAAAAAAAAACTACAGCATATACAAGTATTTCCTTTCACAATGACATAGTACGTATATGTATACATATACATACATATTATATACATATTGTAATAGTATGTATTTATGTATGTAAGTATGTTTATGTATCACTCAATGGTTTACTGGAAGAAAACTCAACTTTGAGTTAAGCTTGCCTATGTACATGAACTCTGTTATCCACATAATAATATTTTGTAACAATCCAATGTATTGGATTGTTAACCTTATGTACGTGTTTGGATTTAGTCGCTGCGGCCAGTGCTGCGCTCAAGGCTGTTTTCTTAGAGAATAGCACGTTAAAGCAGGTTTGGGCCTGTGGACGACGAGCAATGGGTAGCTCACCGTCCGGCCGTCCGATCACCGTCCAGGACCGAGGCCGTGACGTTAACGGCACGTTCCACGCGTGCGTCACAGCGTCGGGAAAACCGTAAGGGGTGTGAAAACGAAACCCGGGGCCCTGGGACGAAGGCAACGAAGGAACAGGAATGGGTTTTTAGTCAGTAAAAGTCTGACACTATCTCCCTCTCCGCCCAAGAGCGGGATTTGTCATTAGATGATTTTCTCACCTAAAAAAAAGGCCCAGCAAGGCCGAAGCCTACCTAGGGTCATGAGTCGACTTCTAAAAGGAGAGACTCATGGTCCTGGAACGTCAAGGGCATTTCAATTTAGGTTCACTTTTTTTGACTGACTAACATTTTGACAATTCAAATGTGTAGGTGATCTATTTAAAATAAACTTTTCTGGTTTCTGAATTCATAGGTGTGGATGTCAGTAAAGGGCTGACACGCCCTCCCACTCCTCTCTAGAGCGAGAGAAGTCATTAGATTATTTCCCACCTTAAAAAAAAACCATATATCAAGTTATTTGATGATTTCCTACCTCAAAGAAAAAATAAAGACTGCTACTAAGCAATTTCGAATACAAATGAACTAAAATAATCATAAAAGTACCTACAACAGTTTTATATTACAATGAATGAACCACTCGTATGTCAGCGTGATTGGTGCATCAGCAAAATGCCATCGACCACCTTGCTGACCAGCAGACGATTGTTATTATTCTTAGTAAGTAAAAATTCCAATTAATATCATTATTCGATTGTTTTTTCTTTATAAATTAGTCATTCGTCACCTGGCGCGGATTTAGTTTGAAAAGGGGAAGAATTTCATGGTGGTCTTATTATATAACACCTGCGTTTACATGGGAATGGTAAACGAAATTTATTTTGTAAAATAGGTTTTTAAAAAAGCACTTTTAGATACACAGTAATTTTTTCGTTAGGATAAACTAGATGAGGCCGGTGTTTCCCAGCTGAATACCCTGAGAAGAAACACCGAAACAAACTCAGGGATCAAAGTCTCGTTTTAAAGTCTATAAAGCAAATATGTAATGGTCAAATCATATGAGAACCATGCAGATAAGTGTCTGAGAAGGTCTTTTGAGGAAACAATTGTACAAATTTGAGTGGACATGTCCAGTCATTGCAAGCATTTGTCAGTATTTAAAATATAATATATATATATATATATATATATATTCCACAGTAGTATTATGTTATAAGTAGTATTATGTTGACAAAACGGAGAGGTACTAATTGGAGAATAATGGAAATTGATGACTTTGAAGCTATATTTAGATGCGAGCCCATAATTTTCCTGTTAGCTAATAAATATATTAAGCATCTACAGGATCTGCTTTTTTTTTATTCCACAACTATCACACAACGCCGTCTAGTCCCAAGCTAAGCAGAGCTTGTGTTATGGATACTAGACAACTGATAAACATACTTATATATTTCTAAATACATACATATACAGATAAATTACACCCAGACACAGAATAAAGTATTTAAATAACTCAACATAGGACTACTAAGGAGCTCAACGACGGATGTTTCTCATATTTTTATACCAATTTATAAAGGGGTCGTAGCAATGATATTATATGGTCGTAGAAACATATCTAATTCCTCCATAATACTGCAATATGTAGGTAACTGGAATAATGCTAAACCTTCTACCCCACAATTAAACATAAAAAAGTTTTCAATGAAAATTTTTTTTTTTTTCATAGCAAGCTTTTATGGCGCGGTAAGTATACTAGGAACCCAATCCCCCGGGAGAAATCTTGTTTATCTATATATATATATAAAAGAAGAAACTGACTGACTGACATATGAACGCACAGCCGAAACTACCTTTTATGACGTAGGCGAGCACTTAGAAAGGATTTTACAAAATTCACTCCAAAAGGGGATGAAGCGAGGGTCCAAAGTTTATATGGAAAAACCTACGTTTACGCGAGCGAAGCCGTGGGCAGAAGCTAGTATGGCTATATAATTATTATTACTCATCAAGACCATTCCAAAAAGCTAAAACAAGATAGGGTTATCTGAGTTTTTATGGCCAGCTTTCAGTTCCACCAGATCAACTCCATGTTTGACTGGCTTATTGGTCTAGTGGTTGGTGGCCCAGACTGCTATGCCGGAGGTCGTGGGTTCGATTCCCACCCAGGACAAATGTTTGTGTGATGGGCACGATCATTTGTTCTGTGTCTGGGTGTATTTTATCACTAATATGTATGTATTTAGAAAATATATAAGTATGTTTATCAGTTGTCTAGTACTCATAACACAAGCTCTGCTTAGCTTGGGACTAGACGTTGTGTGATAGTTGTGGAATATATTATTATGTCATAATAATTTTGCATTGTCGTTTGATTTACACATGCATGCAAAATTTTAGTGTAGTTATCGGGAAGTGGATCAAATTTAATTAGCAAGATTTGATTACAGACAAACAGACATCGGGACTTTCACCTGCACTAAATTGGGCACACCACAATTATGGCAGTAAGTTCCCTCTTTGAGGAGTGACTGGAAAGATCTCACGGCGTCCTCACCTTCCGTATGTCGCAGGTTCTCACAGGACATGGTAAGTTCGGGAGGTTCCTGAACCGGATTTGTGTAGAAGAATCGCCCGGGTGTCACTATTGTGTGGACCGCTGTAAAGCATACGATAGAGGTGTGCCCCGCTTGGGCAGAGCACCGCCGTGTCCTCGTAGGAGCGATCGGCGGCAGCGACCTTTCGCGCCGGGCCCTGGTACAAACCATGGTCTGAAGCGAGAAGGAGTAGGCGGTCGCTTCCTTTTGCGAAGCAGTATTGCTAGCAAACGAGGAGGCGATTGGGTTCGCGGACGACAAGCAATGGGTAGCTCACCGTCCGGCCGTCCGATCACCGTCCAGGATTGAGCCCGTGTCGTCGACGGCGCATAGTGTTCCACGTGTGCCTTAAGGAGATGTCAGCAAACCGTAGGGGCCCAGCGGGGTCGAAGCCTACTGGGGCCATGGGTTCGCTCCTAAAAGGGAAACCCGGCCATGGAATGCAAAGAAACGAAGGATCTAGGAATGGGCTTAGTCAATATAAGTCTGACACGCCCTCCCGCCCAACCCCATAGCGGAAGAAGTCATTGGATGATATCCCACGTGACATTTTTAATTTTAAAAGTAATTTATAATTTTTTTCATTCACCAAAAATGAGAGAGAGAGAAAAGAGAGAGAGAGAGAAGAGAAAATGAGAGCAGTGGTGGCCGAGTGGTAACGGCCCCGACTTACGAGTTGTATGTCGCGGGTTCAAACCCAGCCAGGCGCATTAATTTGTGTAATTTATTTCATCACCTCTGCTCTCAAAACGGTGAAGGAAAACATCGTGAGGAAACCGGCATGTCCTAGAACCAAAAATTCAAAGACATGTGACATCCACCAACCCGCACTGGGCCCGCGTGGTGGATTACGGCCCATTCCCTCTCCTAGAGAGGAGGCCTGTGTCCCAACAGTGGGAACATTAAAAGGCCGACTATGCTATGCTATGCACCAAAAATGTTAGAATAACGATTTTATACAGTGTAAATATAAAAAAAATAGATTTAAAAAAAAAAATTAGGAACATGACCGACAAAAAATTCACTGGGGAAAAATTCCAGAATCATGTACTGAATCCGTGGTACTTATTCGTTTGTGCGTCGATGTCAGACACCGTGTATTTTAAATAACGTTTTACCGTTGTAGTATTTTATTTTTATAATCAATTCTGTAGTTTTTTTATTAAACTGCTAAATTACTTATAAATGCAAGCATTATGTCTGCGCATTTAGTTTTTACTTTTGTTTATATGCAGTCTTTTAGAGTGACCGCACTTTAGGTCCTGAGTCCTCTTAAGTGAAAAAGGACCCTCCTTTTTCACTCGCCTATCGTCAACATCGAGAATACTTTAAAAGCTTGTTACTTCATCTAAGACAATCCAACGCGATGTTTGATGAAAAAGCAACGCGAAAAAAGAGTGATAACGCCTGAAAACTCTGCTATCATTCGGTAATTTACTCGAATATTTTACAAAACTTGTTCCAGGAAATACGTGTTGTTTTAAAGCCTTAAAAGTTTTTGAAAAAAATTGTCGTCATTTAGAATCTTAATCAAAGCAAGGCTTTTTAATGTTATACTTTTTTGACTTTTTAAATTTTTGATTAAATTATGAAGTGTCAAAGTTCATGCAAAATAGCAGATTTTAGAGTTCTTTACTGGATTAGTTTTACACAAATTTATAAATTAATTTCAATAAATAGAAGCCTAGATAATATCCACAAGATAATAAAAAAAATATATATATATATAAAATAAATAAATAAATAAGATACTGTGTTTCCAAAAATACCTAACGAAAAAAATGTGTAATAACGTCATAATCGCGTAAGAGCGGTTGTATGAAAAACCGTGAAAATGTATAGTCGAGTTGCATCCCCTTAAAGACACAATATAGCACAACATTTAGGACCTATCACGAATCTGTGACCCTAGTACCCACGTTCCCATGCCTTCATTTCAAAGTTCTTCTTTTCTAATAGAAGTCGGCTTTTCATCGGGATTGTTCGGAGGCTGCGCGGGAGTGGGTCGGCGACCCGTCGCGCGACGGCCTTGCACGTGCGACTGTACAGCTGTAAGACAAAGTGGATCTCGGCGACACGGGGCTGTGTGATGTCGCCTTAGGTACTTAGGTACTTACTCTTCTTACAATCAATTTTTTTTAGTTTGTAGAGTGTTGGTTTGTTAGCTTGCTTTGATAAATAAATAAATGTACGAACATTCGTATATATATATTCGTATATAATTTTGATAATGTCATTTATTAACTTCTCCTTATTATTTCACCTTTACTGTCACTAGTGAAGTATATTAAACACTGAAAATTTAAAATTAAAAAAATAATAATTATAAATTAATAAAATCATTTTTTTTTAAATTAAAATGAAACAATAATTGAATGCTATTTACAATCATAATTGGACTTCAGATTAATGTACTGTATGTTGTCTTAACTGCGTTGATTGTATTAGTCTGTAATCGGTCACTGTACATAATAAAATAAAATATTTTTTATTTGAGGTGGAAAATCATCCAATAACTTCATCAGCTCTAGGGTGGAGCGAGAGAACATGTCATACTTTTATTGACCAAAACTCACCTGTCTCCTTCAATTGCCCTTTGCGTTTTAATGTCACACTTTGAAACGTTCCCCCAGCCCTAGCAAGCATTACTACTACTGGACCCCCTTCAGTTTTGTTTACATCATCATAGAACATTGTACGCCGTCGGCTTGTTCTTGGTCCGGACGGCTGGACGGGCAACGAGCTACGCATTGTTCGTCGTCCACAAGATCGGTAGTAACATAAATATTGATTATGACAAACTTAATCCAGCCTAATTTATTTATGTGTAGAATAAAACTTATATAATTAAACCAGTTACTGATAGTCAGTAATAGTAGCTCAGTGGTGGCGGCTCAAACTGAGATGTTTTAGGTCGTCCGTTTGAACTCAAGCGGGTAATTTGTTGTGTGCGCGAACATAACCATTGTGATTTACACCAACTGACTGACGGACTGGGCCATGCCACCGAAAGAAGACCTTAAACAGTGATCCAACACTATAATTATGATGATTATGCATTTATTCTAAAAAAAAAAACAACATTGAAAAAAAGGTTAAAAAATGCATCAAAAGTGATTTAACTTAAAAATGCATGCAGCAACTATGTCGCTCGACTGTACCGGCGCGTACAACGACCGGAACGTTGACACTAGTCTATGCAGTTTTGGTATCAACACACCGCGTGCACTTTGACTTCCTCCAACTCCTTTAAACTGATGGTATCCTGGTACCAATGGTTAGTAAAGGCATAGGTAAAAATGAATAAATCTGACTGAATGACTGACCTTCAGCTTTCCATCTTACCTACCTCTACGTATTTAATTAGACATTGAGGTATTTTACATCAATTTCTGAATTAAGAATTTAAAGTTGAGAATTTCTAAATTATTTTAGAGTTAAAAACTAGGTTTGATAAGTCAAAATATTCAGTTTCTCATTATAAATAAATTAAAGAACAATTGATTTTTCAAATCACGGAAAGAAAACAGTAGATCTTGAGAATTAAGAATAAAAAAGTAATAATTGAATAAAAATACCTACAGTTAAATTAATTGAAAAAAATAAAATCTTGTGCTTTTACACTAAAATGTAAAACACCAGAAGCAATTTAAACAATTTAATTGTTCTCGAATATAGATTCCATGCATGATTAGATTCGCTTTCCGCAACTAGAAGTTTGAAAATGGAACTAATAGAAAACGTTTTGTAGTTCTATTTCTCGTAGATACTTATGTCCTAGTACCTAACCAGGAGCGAGCGTAAGAATAAAAAGCATTGGGGTTTGCTGGTATTGAACGTGTGTTGTTCAGTGGCCGTTTTAATTATTCGCAAATAGATTTCTTGTGAATGTTGTGTTGTGATGTGTGTGAATTTGTGTAGTTTTGTGTTTAAAGGGCATCACTGCACAACTGAACAATACCTATCTAGACTAATTGAAATAGGAGCAATCCCGCCAAAAACATTAAATGCATTTTTTTGGGTGTCTTACTAATTACTGTCTAAATTTAACATAGACTATTATGCAGAAAATGTGCGAAAGTAAAAGAAAAAAACTGGGCAAGTGCGAGTCGGACTCGCGCACTGAGGGTTTCGTACAATAATTCAATTCCCGAATGGAGTCTCGAAGATTTTTCCGAATAACAAAAAAGTTTTTTTTTGGGACGTAACAATAAATTTACTTTTTTCAGATTTATTCCTATATCTGTTCTACAAGACCTTGCTTCATGCCAAATTTCAGGACTCTGGGTCAACGGGAAGTACCCTATGAATTTAGATTCTCTTGAGAATGTCGAAATATGCGTTTTTTTGCAACATAAACAGCCGTGTATTTTTTTTAGTTAACTTAGAAGTTTGATTTTTTCACAGCTTCGCGTCCCCGAGATAAAAGGTCTTGACAGACAGACAGACGGACGGACGGACATTAAGTGATCCTATAAGGATTCCGTTTTTTTTTTCATTTTGAGGTACGGAATCCTAACAATAATATTATTATTTCTTCAAATGTAATAAAATTAGGTCATATGGTTAGCACATGGCCTAACAAACTAATTTACTCTACGCTTATTTGGTTATCTAATTAGTTACATTAGGTATCGCAGTCTAGTCTAAAGAAGAGTTCTTAAGAAAGAAAAATCTATTGAAAAGACAAAATCTCTGCATCGTTCTCTTGCATCACAAGATGCTACAAAGCTACAAAGCTTCACGTAATCCTTTCAATTTCATGTTTTCCGTGTCTTCAAGTCATTTTTAAGTTATCCATACGCATTTCTTCTCTTATATTTTTATCTCCAGTCAAGCTCTGATCATCCTTTTCATTATTTATTACTGTTCATGTCTCATGTCGTTTGGTGTAGTATGTTTTCTTCTTTGCACCCAGTCTATCCCCTATCCACTGTCACGCTAACATTCACTAGTTTTTCTTTCATATTATCATTCCTCCATCTACTCTTTGACCACCTTTTTAATCCATCAATATTAAGACTTATTACTCTTAACACTGTCTAAGCTCCTGGTACAAAAATGTCATCCAAATGTGACAAAAGCGCTAGTACGAGTAAGTACCAAAAATGCTTGTATTTTTTTTTCTACTGCAGATAAGTGCATCGGCCTAAGGGCCAAGGGCCTCATGGTAGGCCCTTAACCTCGGTGAAAGTACGACTTTAGACCATCTCGCTTATTTAGTTCATTCACTCTGGAAGGAATAGGGGAGTGGAGTCGCTAGGTTAAAATGTTTTTGTTTTCAAATCATTCTAATTGGTTTGTCATTAAAAATAATGGTGGTGCTATCTCTTGCCAAGAGTAGTCTACTACTTGAAGTCCTCTCAACCTTAGTTTGGTCTTCGTTTTAATTGTTATATTTTAAGTTCTCTTTATTATAACGATTTGATATTTATCATAGAGTCTATAAGTCTATAGTTTTAGCCTATGTGTCTATTTTATAATTATAAGCAACTTAATTTAATGATACTTCGTTCTATTTGAAATAATATAACTATTATTCATCTATAGTGCACACAAATTACAGTGTTGTCTTTTTAACCCAAAGGTTGACTGGTAGAGAATGCCATGTTGCATTAAGTTCGCTTATTTACCACTAATAAAGATGAAATTTAAATAAATAAATCGTAGTGCATTGCTATCAAACATTTTTAAAAACAAAGCAAAAATAAATAAATTATACTGTTGTTTTGTGTGACCTACATAAAAAAATATCACATAAAATAAAAAAAAGAAATAACATCCAAAAGCTGAGAATAAAGTATGATGAATTTGATACCTTGTACAATTCGTCTCAAATCCATGCTACACATATATGCTATTCAATAAAAAAAAAAATACCACAAAAAATATATATCATCTAAAAGTACTCCATGCCAGGCCCTGCGCCAAATTTTCAAGGCTGTTAGAGGCGGAAGAAAGCTTGGAAAGCGACAGTGGAATGCTCCGCGGTGCTTACACATCCCCCCTTCCCCGTCCACCTTGCTAGGAGGATGAAGGGGGAGGGGGAGTGCAACGCCTTGAGGGCATTTCTTTTGGAAGAAAACAAGCCATAAAAACTACAATGCTGGCTTTGTGGAGTGTTGCTATGGATTTAAATTAAGAAAACTTCGTGTGGCGGTTAAGTAGCATAAGTATAAAAATAAGAGAAGACACATTTTGGTCAAAAAGTGACTATAATTTTATGCTTAGATGGCACTTGTAACCAAACTGTGACTTCTTGATTACCATTATGCACAAGTGCGATAATGTAGTTAAAACCTTTGTGTTAAACCTCTTTTCTCGATACAATATTTTTAAACCAATAAAAATTCTTATCTAGCGGTTACTGCAGGTATAAAATTTAGTTTATTCATTATCGCATTATTATTATTGTTTGTTTATTATTTATTAAGGTTTGCTGCAAGAAAAATCATTGCTGAGTTAAGCTCGTCGTTGTACATGAACTGTCTGTATCACCATATATTGCTATTACAACCTTCGCCGGTGCGATTCTCTAAGGGAACTGTTAAAGGATATTAACATCATGACGGTGCCTTGTCAATATATTTATGAAAACATCATGTACGTTAGAAAAAATCTTCATCTTTTTAGCAAAAAAGGCGATAGACATAATTAAGTTACAAGAAATATGGACCAATTAGTTCAACCAGGTTTCAGACTGGCTAAAGTGGCCTCTTCTTTCATGGGGTACTGTTTGAAATGTTATAATAAAACACACACAGAATCTAACTGACGGCTTTCATGCGATCATTCGGAAGAAGCTAGCATCTTTGGCGGCTAGAACCCGATTCAGTGGCAACAGCATTATAAAAACAGTCGCGGAGAGTGTGCTTTCTCCCTTTTTTGGGCATTTTGTGGAGAAGATTAAACTGGAGTCACCTTTTGTGCTGAATGCTTAAAATAGTATAATAATAAATATATAATATTCCACAACTATCACACAACGCCGTCTAGTCCCAAGCTAAGCAGAGCTTGTGTTATGGGTACTAGACAACTGATAAATATACTTATATATTTCTAAATACATACATATATAGATATATTACACCCAGACACAGAACAAATGATCGTGCGCATCACACAAACATTTGTCCTGGGTGGGAATCACAGCCAGGGCCACTAACCACTAGACCAGCAGTAGTATAAGTAGATAATTATAAAATAAGACAACACTAGGATTAAGGTAATTGTTTACTTACATTATGGATCATTTACTGTCTGTGAAGTAAATAAATAATTATTAAGGCTAAAGTAGAGTTTGAGAAATACTCTACTTCAAATACTTAAATCAGATTCAATTCTTATTTTCTGTGTGGGTGGAAAAGAAACCTTTGAGGAAAAAATCAGCGTTCTAGGTACCTATGTAAGGCTTCCTGAACCCCTATACCTAGAAGGCTGAATTTTACTTTTGAATTTATATTAACTTTATTTTTTTTAGTGAGTGAGTTAGAACTTTTTTATTTTATTTATTTATTGGCACACCAACAGCATTACTTATAAGACTTTTTTTATAAAATAATGATATTAAAATTTATTTACTGGTATGCATGCCTATTACAGGTATGCACAGCTTACACCATGTTAAGTATGACATTAATTGTATAAGTATTAAGAGATAAAAAAAAGATTATTACCACAAAAACATTAAACATACAAAATGGAAAAAACTTTGTCTTTTATACACCACTCATTTTTAATTAGTACAAATACTTAAAGAGCTTATTAGAAAAGGTCGTGTTATTATTTCAGTAAAGTCTCAATAAATAATATTCATAAACAGAAAAGTTATTAGCGTTTGTTTGTATCCCAAAATGTTGATTATGAATAAAAAAAAACTTAAAAACACTGCACGTAGTATTTTTTAGCAGCAATTGTTACGCATAATTGATTCAATTATGAATTTAATAATAATAATAATAATAAGAATTATTTTCTCACTACAATATAAGGTACTTTTACATAGTATAAAGAAAGCAATACATAACTGTAGCTTTACAATTACAATGTTATATTGTGGAAGACTGGTGCCTAAGCTAGACGTAAGGCCTGTATTTCAGGACACCAGGACTCCCTCTCGTTCGGAGATAGTAACATCTACCATCTAATTTACCAATAATGAAAAATTTTCGTGGATAATTTTGGGATTTCGTTTTTTACTTTTGACTACATAGATATGATCAGTAACGGGTCAGTTAGTCAGTAAAAGTCTGACACTATCTCCCGCTCCGCCCAAGAGCGGGGGTTGTCATTAGATGATTTTCCCACCCGATAAAAAAAAAAAAAAAAACGGGTACAGATAGAGCCCAAATTTTTTTATGTACTAATTAAAAGTAGGGGTGTACCTATATGTTAAGGGCCTATTACACTACGCGATATTCAGCACACGATATTCAGACTCATTATCAGTCTTATTTTTTGTGTCGAGTAAGACCGGTCTAACTGTGTACATAAATTGTTAAATAAATAAATAAATAAACAGAAACAATATGTACTTACATCATATGGTCTACCGTAGTACAGACTTTACGGTTAGGGTAGAGGCCATCATATACTGGTTTCCACCGGGATCCCAATCCCGATTTCCGGTCACCGCAGGCGCGGGCTTGCGGACGGCGAGCAATGGGTAACTCGCCGTCCGACTGTCCTTTAACCGTCCAGACCGAGTCTAAGTCGTCGACGGGGCGTACTGTTCCACGCGCGCCGGGACTCTGCAGGGTCGAAGCCTACGGGTCTGCTTCTGAAAGGAAGACTGGGCCATGGTTTGAAAGGCAACGAAGGAACAGGAGTGGGTTTTTAATCAGTAAAAGTCTGACACACCCTCCCGTCCGCCCAAGAGCGAGGTATGTCATTGGATGATTTTCAAACCGAAAAAAAAAAATGGGATTATGGTTTTCTAACCACTGACCACTAGAACCTAAAGGGGTGACCAAACGGTTGCAAATTAACGTCCCAACCAAGGTAAACTTCCTAGTTTCGATCCGAACAGACAGCAGTTGTAATCCACGACCTAAAACACCCTTGGTTAGGAGGCGCGTTTTCTCAACCACCAAACGTGTTGCCGCGTGGTTTACATCCATGTAGCCGCAACACAAACCAAACAGATAAACCAAGGTCACCTTGGTTAGGACGCTAGTTTGCAACCATTTGGTCACCCCTTTAACGGTACCAAAACAAAATGGCCACAGGACTAGTATGACTCGACCATTAATTCCTTTCAAGTGATAATAATTATGCAAATAACACCTAAGAACACGGAAAGCTGATGAAATTAATGAGCAATGTAATCGTCATAATGATGATCACGGTTTCATCACGTTTCAAGCATGATAGACGACCAAGGCTCCAGATGATTTCAGAGATAATTCTAATTATGTCACTAATTGATGGATTATGGTTGAAGAGAATAAATATTGCTTACACAGGGTTCAGTAGAAGTTTGTAAAATTGCTTGAAAGGCGCCCATTATTATATTATAATGGACTGGCTTATGCCAGTAGCTTCATCTGCTTGATAGTGGGGTCTCAAAATTACAAGGTCCCTGGTACAGGCCTTGGTTTAGAATGAGGGGGAATGGGCGGCGGTCACCTCCTTCTGTGAAGCACGCGTGAGGGAACGGACATACTTAAGGCCCAGCCGCCAAGAACCCAACCTTGACTACCAGCTACCGGAGCCGCGGACGACGAGCAATTGGTAGTTCGCCGTCCGACCGTCCGGTAATCGTCCAGACCAACACCGAGTCGTCGACGGCGCGGAGTGTTTCACGCGCGCTTAAACGGACGCAAAGGCAACTGAAGAAATATAGGTGAGATTGAGCCTATCAGATAATAATAATAATAATATGTTGGCACTCAGGTTGAGTTTCAAGCTAATGTCACATACTATGAAAGCCTGGGAGAAAGTTATTGAAAGGAGGATAAGAGAAGAGAATGAAATTTCACAGAACCAATTCGGTTTTATGCCTGGTCGGGGTACAGCGGATGCCATTTTTGCTATACGCCAGCTATGCGAGAAATACAGAGGTGCGCATAAAAACTTGCACATGGTATTCGTTGACCTTGAAAAGGCATATGATCGGGTACCTCGTGAGGTTCTGTGGTGGGCCCTTAAGGAGAAAGGTGTGCCTGGGAAGTATGTACAGTTGATCCGAGCGATGTACAGTCGATGCAGTACCCAAGTACGGTCTACAGTGGGCACCACTGGCAGCTTCAATGTGGCTGTCGGCTTACATCAAGGGTCGGCTCTCAGCCCTTACCTCTTCCTGATGATAATGGATGCTCTGACGTCGGACATTCAGGAAGAGGCTCCCTGGTGTATGCTGTTTGCCGATGACATTGTGTTGGTTGCCGAGAGTGGCCTAGAGGTCCAGAACAGATTGGAGGTGTGGTGGCACAGACTGGAGAGTGTTGGCCTGAAATTGAGTAGAACCAAAACAGAATACTTGTTCTGCAATTTCGGCGGTCTCTCCAATCCAGTGCCTTTAGCTCTCGCTGGAACGCCCATACCGATCTGCTCCGACTTTCGGTACCTCGGGTCATTCGTCCAAGGGGATGGTGAGGTAGACCGGGACGTAACACATCGGATCAACGCAGGATGGATAAAATGGCGACAGGTCACGGGAACAACTTGTGACCCACGGATGCCCCTCAAGTTGAAGGGTAAAATCTACAAGTCCGTGATAAGACCTGTCATACTGTATGGATCAGAATGTTGGGCTGTGAAAAATACGGATGAAAAAAGATTGCACGTAGCAGAGATGAGAATGTTAAGATGGATGTGTGGTGTGAAGAGAATGGATAAAGTGAGAAATGAGTATATTAGGGGAAGTTTGAAAGTGGCGCCAGTGACTGAAAAATTGAAAGGGAATCGTTTGTCTTGGTATGGTCATGTGAAGAGGAGGGATGAAGAGCATGTTACTAAAAGAGTTATGAGTTTACATGTGGATGGATGGAGAGGGAGAGGGAGACCAAAGAAAAGATGGATGGATTGTGTGTAGAGTGATATGAAAGAAAAGGAAGTTAGTGATAGCATGACGAGTGACAGGGCAGAATGGAAGAAAAAAACATGTTGCGCCGACCCCAAATAACACGGGACAAGGGCAGGAAGATGATGATGATGACTCAGGTTGAGTTGGCTGCTGCGCAGCATGTCGCGGGTTCAATTCCCGCTTGGGACTTTATGGCCTACAAATGGTTGGTTCGGGCCTGGGTGTCTTTTATTTGTAAACGGGCTCATGTAGGAGTAATTCCAAGTGGGGCAAAGTATTTTTTTTAAATCAGTCGGCTTGAGAACCTCCTCCTTTTTTGTTAATATTTTTGGCTTAGATACTAAGTCTTTTAAGCCATGTCTTCGAATAGTTACTTTGTTTACCATTAGAATATGTCAAGCCAACATTCTCGGCAAAGGCTTTCGCTAAGGTAGTAGACAATTTATTTTAATAACTACAATAAAATTCTCAGCTCTATTTTACCGAAATTGCGTCTGTTTCATTGATTCCCCATACCTATTGTCCAGTTGTGCAGACACTTGAGATACAAAACTACACCAATTTTACATCACAATATCTACTAGGAATCAATTTGCGAATAATTAAAATACCCTCTGAAGTTTACTCGAAGAAATCGTGCCCAAAAAAATGAGAACCTCCTCCTTTTTAGAGTTCCGAAGCCAAATGGCAATAAACGGAATCCTTATGGATTTGTCATGTCTGTCTGTCCGTTCGTATGTCACAGCCACTTTTTTCCGAAATTATAAGAACTATACTGTTGAAACGCGGCAAGTAGATGTATTCTGTGAACCGCATTAAGTTTTTCAAACATAAATAGACAAAAAAAACTATAGTTCTGGGGGTCCCATACTTAGAACTGAAACTCAATTATTTTTTCATCAAACCCATACGTGTGGGGATAGATACCCCACACGTATGGGTTATATCTCAGGTCAGGATAGGTCTTCAAAAATTATATTGAGGTTTCGAATATCATTTTTTTCTATACTGAATAGTTTGCGCGAAAGACACTTCCTAAGTGGTAAAATGTGCGTTCCCCCCTGTAACTTTTAAAATAAGAGAATGATAAAACTAAAATGAAATATATGATGTACATTACCGTGCAAACTTCCACCGGAAATTGGTTTGAACGAGATCTAGTAAGTAGTTTTTTTTTTAATACGTCACAAATCGTAAACCGCAATTTACCTTTCAAGTTTGTACGGAACCCTCAGTGCGCGAGTCCAACTCGCACTTGCCCAATTTTTTGGAAGTCGATTAAAAAAGAAAATAAAAACAAATATAAAGAAACCAATGCGGCGAGCCGGTAACTTAATACAATGTAATAATGAACTTAAAACATATTTTACTGAGGAATTCTAATTATTTAATTGTAAACAATGTTCTTCCTTGCCCGGTGACGCATCAGATATAATTGATGCTGATCACGGAACCTTATTTACTGACTAATTTACTCAGCTTACAACTTTTTTTTTGAGGTGAAAAATAATAATAATATTCTATAACTGCCACACAACACCTTCTAGATACAAACTAAGCAGAGCTTGTGCTATGAGTACTAGACAACTGATAAACTATACATATATATTTCTAAATACATACATATTCACTACCCATACAAAGGCATCCAAAAGCTCGGAGTTTCCTTGTGTGATCGAATCAGAAATGAAGATATCCGCAGGAGAACCAAGGTTGCCGACATAGCCCGAAAAATCACCAAACTTAAGTGCAATGGGCGGGGCACATTGCTCGCAGAACAGATGGCTGTTGAGTCCGAAATGTTCTGGAGTCGCAACCGCGTACCTGAAGACACAGCGTTGGAATGATAAATGATATTTATTTTGTAAATAGGTTTAAAAAAACACGTCAATTTTTTTTTTCGTCATTTTTGTACTTGTTTCCTAGCTGACTACCCTGAGAAGAAACACCGAAACAAACTCAGGGGTCAAAGTCTCTTTTAAAGTCCATACAGTAAATATGTAATGGTCAAATCACATGAGAACCATGCAGATTTGTCTGAAATGGTCTTTTGAAGAAAGAACCATACAGATTTGAGTGGACCTGTCCAGTCAGTGCAAGCATTTGTCAGTATTCGTAAAGCTCTACTCAGGACTACTAAGGAAGGCCTCCTACAAGGTGCACCGATGACCTGGTGAAGATTGCAGGACTCCGATGGATGCGGGACGCGCAGGACGTTTATTGTGGCGACACTTGGGGGAGGCCGTGAGGAAGTTCTCTTCTTCATGATCCTGCAGCTCTGAACCTGTTCTCTGAATTTGTGCCTGATTGATGAAAAATGGCTCGCTACCTGTACCTTCATGAGGCGCACACACAACGGGCCTCCTCACAATGGGCCTCATCAGAAGACTTAAAGTCACCCAAAGGGCAATGGAAAGGGCTATGCTCGGAGTTTCCTTGCGTGATCGAATCAGGAATGAGGATATCTGCAAGAGAACCAAGGTTACCGACATAGCACGAAGAATCGCCAAACTAAAGTGGCAATGGGCAGGGCACATTGCTCGCAGAACAGATGGCCGTTGGGGCCGAAAGGTTCTGGAATGGCGGCCACGTACCGGATGACGTAGCGTTGGAAGGCCTCCTACAAGGTGGACCGATGACTTGGTAACGGTTGCGGGAGTCCGATGGATGCGAGATGCACAGGACCGTTCATTGTGGCGACACTTGGGGGAGGCCTATGTCCAGCCGTGGACGTCTTTCGGCTGAAATGATGATGATGATGACACACAACGATATGAGGATATGAACAACTTATTTAATTTTTAAGGATACCTTTCGCGGGCCACTGAATAATTATAATTATATTTTTTGACGAGCATTTTTTTATTGAAAACTGATATATTTTATTTGAAGAATTTTTCTCTCCACAAACTCTGACCTATCCTTCGCAGGCGATCCAGTTCCATAAAAATGAGACAAAAATTATATCACAAACAACTTCAGATCTTATTTTCATAACGTTAAGGTGCATTTTGATGTTGGTTGTCTGTCAGTATTGCTCCACACTATCGCCTCAACGCCGATCTCGTGGGATAGTTCCCAGAAGATAATGTAATAGAATTTTATACTAGTTACTTCTATTCAATTATGTTTGCCTAGTACTCGCGGTTCGTTGTAAACTTTTAAGCAATAATCGCCTTTATCATTTTAATAAACAAGATGGACTTGACAAAATAATTCATACTTTATGATATAATTTTAGGCAAAATGAGTCATTTCGATGATAATTATGAACTAACTTGAACTCACGGTTTCGCTTCCGTGAACTATGTGACATGTATATTATAGCATAGTATTTTTTCCGGGGTTAGGTGTTGAGAAAAAAAGTGGTTTCACTAACACAGAACTGCTCTTTATAATACACAGTCATCAGACATAGATATTACGTATTCTAAAATATAGGCCATGAGAGTTCAAAACGGCACTCCAAAAATCAGTCTCATAAATTCAGTTAATCCGATTATTCTTGTTCGTAATCGTAAGCTAGTTTTTCAACAATAAATCTTGCGCATTGTGAAAACTTCAATAGTTAATTACCTAGATATTACACAAACCTATAATGAAAACATACTCTTACAAAAAATCGCTATTAAAGACAGCATTTCACCACAAGACAGATAGTCGATCAATGAAGGTGTTTTAAAACCTCAGACTTCTTGTAGACTTTAAACTTTCTGGAGTTAATGAATACGGTCTTAATAATAGCTATAAGGAATATCCAATACGGACCAACAACTAGACCAGTCGCATTTAGATATTTCCCAAAAGGCCAAGCTTCCTGAAATCCATTAGATAAGTAAAATCGCCTCCGTATTGGAAACGAGATGCACGAGCTCTTCGGTCATTATGGGGCCCTGGTACCTGTGATTGGCTTTATTGATATTATTGAGTCAGTGATGATTAAATTGAAGATTAATTCATCATCATCTATTTGTATCTAGAAAACTTATTAAAGTGGATTCTTAAATCGCCATTTATTGTTGTTATGATTTTATACTGAAAATTCTGAAGGAACTGTTTCTAATTATGTCCGATGCGGGATTAAATTTTAACTATGAAGTATGGCGTTAAATTGCTTTATAAATTATCTATACTAATTTATTTCTTGATTTTGTAACTAGCTAAGTAAAAAAGTGACTTTGTTAGGTACATTTTAAAATTGCATCAGCTGAAAGATTGATAACGAAGCTAACCTAATTACATATTTCACACTGTATTTATTTAAAATTAGTACTGATTTTTAGTAGGGATACAATTGAAAGAAGAAGGAAGTAGTCTTCGAAAGTGTAGTCTTAGAAAGAAGAAGTATCACGATTTACAATACTATAGTTAGTTATAGCCGATAGTCTTGTGGGGCAGAAGTGGTCAACACGCGCAGAGCCTTTCTTCCATTCTCATTTCTTCTCTGTTTAAGAAAAAGGCTTTTCCCTAGAAAGGCTGGATGCCTTACTTTAATTTGCTAAGTAAAGGTTACTAAGCTAATCAATTATGTAACTATATGAAAAACACTCGCAAAAATTTTGAAACTGTAGCCAAAAGTATGAAACTGTAGCCAACTAAAGTCAAAGTAAGTACGACCAATTAATCTTATTCTAAGTTGATATGTTGGTCTATCTAACTTGATTCGTAATCTGTCTTTAAGGATTTTCTAAGTAGCAGCCGCTGAAATTTGTCAATTGTGATGACATCATGATTGACGTAATGTGATGACATGGAAGAAAATACGAGATCTTTCATCTTTTTACGAATAAAGGGCAAGTACCTTTCTCGCATACAGAGAACAAAATATAGGTCCCTTTCTGAGAAAAAACAGGTTGTCAAGTTAATTTATGTTCCATGTAAGCAACGTCATTAATATGACTCCTAAAGTAATCTTGATACTTTCATCTGAGTGTCCAAAAATAGTACATAAATATGAGCGCCTGGTACCTACGTGCGGTGCTTCATCAAACGCCTAAATCCGCATCTACATGCGACTCGCGCGCGCCCTCCCCACCGCTGCGCGAGCGCGGACAAACTTTCACTTTCATTTGTGGGGCAAACGTTTTACTGTGACAAAGTTGTTCGGGACATGTTACAGATGATGGAAAATCAACTTTGAGGCATAAAAATTAAAGTAGGTTTTAGTTTGTGCCTTGATTTGTGTTTGGAACTCAGTTGTAATTGGGAATTCAAATGATAAAAGTCGAAAGTGATGGTTCGAATTTTAACGGAATTGTAATTCTTCTTCCATTACTTTTAGGTCGCTTTTAGGATGATGTCGGAATACTTTTAAGATGTTTCGTTAGGAAGATGCGCCAGTTCCGATATTCAGAGCCTTTGACGGATCCACGTTTTGTGTTATGAAATAGAATTGACACGAACTTTTGTGTTACTTTTTTCTCTAAGCTAATCTGTTTCACTATTAAGGTCTCGCATCATTTACCGTCTTGAGTGGCCCCAATAAGAAAAAAGAAATAAAATTCGACTTCTTCCTGTAAAAATAAAAAAAAGACCAGGGTTACATGAATGTGTGAGAGAGTAGTTAGGGGCACTTTTTCAGACCAAAATTCATATTGTCAAAAGTAAGTTCAGCTGTTGTTTTGATTGAACTTATAAAAAAAGGTACTACTGAAATTAATGGAATTACCTGTGGACGTCTTGAGTAATGCATAGTCTAAGTAATTCATCAACTCTAAAATGAAAAAAAAAAAACAGGTCAAGTGCAAGTCGGGTTCCCTGACCGAGGGCTTCGTACAAACATATTCATAATTTTCCTGCCCTTGTCCCGAGTTACTTGGAGTCGAAGCAACATGTTTTTTTCTTCCATTCTGTCCGGTCACCCGTCACGCTATCACTAACTCCCTTTTATTTCATAACACTCCTCACACAATCCGTCCATCTTTTCTATCGCCTCACTCTCCCTCTCCATCCATCCACATGTAAACTGATAACTTTTTAGTAACACTTAAATGTCATCATCATCATCATCATCATTTCAGTTTCAAGACGTTCATTGTTGGATATAGGCTTCCCCCAAGCGTCGCCACAACGACCGATCCTGTGCTTCTCGCATCCACCGCACTCCCGCGACCCTCACCAGGTCGTCGGTCCACCTTGCTCGCTTGGTCGCCACTCTAGAACCTTTCGGCCCCATCGACCATCCGTTCTACGAGCAATGTGCCCTGCCCACTGCCACTTTAGTTTGGCGATTCTTCGGGCTATGTCGGCGACCTTGGTTCTCCTGCGGATATCTTCATTCTTTAAGCGATCACGCAAGGAAACTCCGAGCATAGCCCATAGCACACCTAAATGTAAATAGTTCGATACCCTGATCCAATCTTAAAGATTTTTCCGAATTAAAAAAAGTAATTATTTTGATATAACTGCAAATCACGGTTCTCGGACCATTTCATTTACCTCCTTGTGCTATGACACCTTGCTTCATGCCGAATTTCAAAATTCTAAGTCAATGGGAAGTACCCTATAGGTTATGATTTCCTAGTGAATGTCAAAATATATACTTAAACAGAGCATAAACGGTGTTATCTTTAGTTTACGTTTACATAAATAAGTTTGATTGTTACACTGTTTTAAGATGTAGCAGACTTGAGTATTTGATATAAATCAACTCAATAGGTTTAAGCGGTCCTGAGAAAAAAGGGTTTTGACAAACGGACAGACTGACAAATGGATAACGAAGTGATCTTAGGGTTTCAATTTTGCCGACTGAGGTAAGGAACCCTAAAAACTAGGAGTTATTATCTATTATACAACTGTAATCATATTCTAAACAATAGTATCAGAAATTCAGTAAAAAAAGTGCAAACAAAAACATCTATATTGTCTGTTTTCTGTTCTGGGGACAGACATTAGTAACTAACTAGTTATTCTCGTGGCTTTCCTCGCGGGGCTTATCCTGGGCCCTTACCATGGCGTGTGCAAATGTCAAGCGTCCGAACGAGAAAGGAGGGATCGAGCTATACACCCTTTAAAGCTCAATCCCTTTGACAATTTAGTTTAGTTTGTAATATAGATCAAGTTAAAAACGTGTGGGCGAACAGATCTAGTTTTGAGGCCCTTTTTTCATTATGATTTTTGGGGAGAAACCTTCAAAAGGCGCTTGGACTTTTGGGGAAAGACCAGAGAGTGAGGGAATTTATCCTTACTAAAACCACCCACCATCAGCACATGGAAGAGGGCCCCGTGACCTCTTAAAAGACCACCCCGGAACCCCCTCTGTACAACGCCTGTTAGGGCATATCCCTGAGGAGACTGTAAGAGGTCTCCCCTTAGCCTCGTTGTGCACGGTAGCATGTGATCACTGTGACACCGTCTTTCCTGTAGTCACTTGGCGGGCGGACAGAGTCCCCACTCTGAGAGCCCGTGACCTCGGAGTCCCAACTACTGTTGCAAGCGGGGTTCCAGCGTTTTAGGCGTCGAGGTGGTTGGCCCTCTAACGTCTCTTTCTAGGCTTTACCTCCGAACTAGATCTGTTCGTTAATAGATGAAAAGAATACATTTTGAATATCTGCCCCCCTAGCCAAGTTACGACCGTTTCATTTCGATTCTATAGTCTCCGATTCATTTGTTCTGACGTCATATCAACGCTCAGTCACGTGGTCAGAACAAAGGAATTGGAGGCGTGGCCTACTCGAAGCATTCGACGTAAGAGAATCGAAAAGAAACGGTCGTAACTTGGCTAGGGGGAGCCGGTGATTTGGAGAAGACTGAGTGAGACGCTTACCCAATGTACCAAAGTGATTTTTTCATATGTACTTTTCTAAGTTTATCTAGAGCATTACTGACACCCCGTATCTCAGAAGGCACGTAATGCCGTTGGTCCCAGATGTCATTCGTAGACCTTTGACAGTTGTTACAGGTAGTCAGACGCTAGAAAGTCTGACCATCAGTTTATCCAAGGAGTATCGTATTGTTGATGGTCTGATAGCTCCATGTAAAACGCGGGTTTTCAGCTGCATCTAGTTGACTGGAAGGCTACTCCAAGTTAGTTTGGAAAAAGGCTAGGGTGAAGATTTAATTATATACAACGGAGTTTTAAACAACCAATTACATTATTTGTGTTACTTTTTGTCTGTCTGTTTATTTGTTCCGGCTAATATCTGAAAGGGTTGGATCGACGGGATTTTCACTGGTTCTGGTTTCAGCTGAAGTCACAAGAAATAATTTAGGCTATACTTTAATCTTTGACAAAGAATTATGGTTCCACGCAAAAAAATCTTTTGAAATTATGCGTATTATGACCAAGTGGACCACATGGACGAAATCGAGCACCAGCAACAGTGAAAATAAAAACTTTATCCCAAAAAAAAAACACATTTTCTAGGGGGAAAAAAAACTATCACGCTTAACGATAAGGTAACTTCTTATTTATTTATTTCACAATTCATGTACACACTTATATAATAAAAGAAGAGAAGACGAAATCAGAAAAATAGGTAAGTACATAGGTGATGCTTATCTATACGGAAATCTCTTCCAGCATACCTGCGAAAAGAAGATTGGAAAAAAAAAATGTATATATATATAAACATCGTGTGTAAAAGTCAAAGAAAAAAAAATAAAAGTACATATAAGAACATTATCAATAACATATACACTATAAAAAATACTATTATAAATATATACATACATTATAATAATAAAAAAGAAAAGAATAAAAAAGAACAGAACAAGCAGGAGAACCAAGGTTACAGACATAGCCCAAAGAATCGCCAAACTTAAGTGGCAGTGGGCAGGGCACATTGCTCACAGAACAGATTTTCGATGAGGACGAAAGGTTCTGGAATGGCAACCACGTACCGGAAGACGCAGCGTTGGAAGGCCTCCCACAAGGTGGACTAATGACCTGGTGAGGGTCGCGGGAATCCGATGGATGCGAGACGCACAGGACCGGTCATTGTGGCAACATTTGGGGGAGGCCTATGTCCAACAGTGGACGTCTTTCGGCTGAAATGATGATGATGATGATGATGAGTAGAATAAATATCGCAATAATACTAAACTACGACGAAAGAGAAAGATAATGTTATTTCACTCCTTTTTTGAAAACTGCAAGAGTTTGGCAGCCCCAAATGTATGTAAATGTTCTTAGTAGTAAATGGATGTCATCCAAAATCAGATGAGTAATTTCCGAGATTACCTCCAAAATACAAACATCACCACTTCATAATATTAGTATAGACAAGACTTCCAGGATATTCAAAGCAAAAACATTTATCAAAATGGTGTCAGTCGATATGCATTAAAAGTTAATTTTAAAACGGAAACCGAAGATGTCCTACTTACGGTTTGAGGGTGAGTCAGAAAAAAAAACCCGTTACAACTTAGGGCGACTATCAGACCGATGTGTAACACCAATTATGAACGTGACAATAACAAACGTAACATGACATTACGTAACGCGGTGTAGTAACTACTTTGTTGATCCACTTTTTTTGGGTTCGTACTCGAAGGGTGCCTGGCGAACGGTGGTGGCGTCCTCTCACGTTGGGACCTTGTACAGGCCATGGTCCGAAGGAGTAATACTAGCGAAGAAAGCGACCGCACGTGTGAGGGAACGGACATCACCCCGGACCTGACCCCGGTTTCCAGCCACTGTAGGTTAAAACAACCAGCCGGAATTAAATAATTCTACTGCCGCGTAGGCGATGAGTATCTGTGCTTTTAATTCCGGCCAGCTGCGCCCGAATAAAGCCCCGCTGACCTTTAAATTCATTTTTTTTTTTGCGAGATATTGATTGATTTACATATGCTATGTATATTCTGAAGAACACTTAATCAGCAATTTTTTTATGTAAATATATTTCTAAAAATCAAAGCCGTTTGAAAGGAGTAGGGAAACCAAGCGAAAAAATATCATGTTGTTAATTTTTCTTTTTGGCAATAGTTACGAAACAATCATATGTTAATAATATTGAACATGAATCTACAATAAACATATATTTTTTTCTAACCCATTGACTTAGCCGTTACGGAGAAGTAGACTTCAGAAAGTCACGGTTTTATGGCACTGCTCGGGAGTTATTTGTTTAAAACTAATCTAGTAAAGATTTTGAAAATCTGTTATTGTGCACTAGCAAATTTTGCACGTGCACTTTGGCCCTCCATAATGTACTTATATATTAAAAATATAAAAAGTACATCAATAGAAGCCTAACATTTAATCGAAATTCTGAATGACGACAATTTTTCTGATAATCAATTAAGGGTTTAAAAAAAAAACGTATTTCCTGGAACAAGGCACATCGCATTGGGTTGCGTTAGATGAAGCAACAAGCTTTTAAACCATGCTCGATGTTAACGATAGGTGATTTGAAAAGAACCCTCTTAAGGAAAACGACTCAAAAATATCAAACATTCCAATAATGTTCACGTATAAATTCCACTTCGGTGTGACATACGTCCATTATGCGTCCGCGCCGTTTCGCGGATGTATCATGGCGGATTCAGGATCTCTCACACTCTTACTTTCGTTTGAATGTTCATACTTTTACCTTGACACGCATTGTGTGATACCGCTACGGCATATTGATATTATTATTACACTAGCTTCTGTTAGCAGCTTCGTCCGCTTGAAAATAGGTTTCTCCATATAAACCTTAGACCCCCGTTTCATCCTCTTAGGGAGTGAACTTAGGAAAATCCTCTCTTAGTGCTCGCCTACGTCATAAAAGGAAACCTAGTGCCAAATTTCACGTTCCTAGCCCCAGTAGTTTCGGCTGTGCGTTGATATGTCAGTCAGTCAGTTTCTCCTTTTATATAAATAGATGACTCTATGTTGCACATAGATTTCTTCCAAGTGTCGCTACCACGACTGATCTTGTACGTCTCGCATCCGTTTGATACCCGCGACCCTCACCAGGTCATCGGTCTAATATGTGGGAGGCTTGCTAACGCTGCGTCTTCCGGTACGTGGTCGTCTGCATACCTACTTTGTGTAATGCTATCACAGCAATTCAGTTGTCTTTACCATCCCATTCCAATTTAATATCACAAAAATATTTAACACCGATTGGCACGAATTTATGAAAATAAAACGAATATTATAATAAGAATGGCAAATTCCAAATTTAAATGTGACATTACGTTTTTCAGCATAATTTAGCGAACTTGCTCATTAAGTTTATTCGTATAGTTAATTATAATTTATTTAATTTAAATTATAGTTTAAGTTTTTTTGTGTAGTAAATAATAATTATTAGCACTTCGCCTGCGATTTCATTCACACCATGTTATCACAAACACCTAAACACCACTTAAACCACATTTTAGGACTAGTTTTGGAAAACTAATAATGACAGCTTTATTTATTCATTTCGGTTCGAAATTGTGCCAAGTTTCAAGTTTATATACCCAAGGAATAATATTCCCTCATACAACCTTTGACACTTCTTAAATCAGTTTACGGGGGTAGTTTTAAAAAACGGACATTGAAAACCTTTTTTATTTATTTAGGTTACTCACACAAATGTCACAATTCAATTATACCCAGGGGTAAAAGGAGTAGGGTACAACGAGGTTTTTTTATTATTAATAGGCTCGCGTTTGACCACTATCTCACCTGATAGTAAGCGATGATGTGGCCGACGATGGAGCACGCTTGCCTAGAAGTAACCTATTCACTCTTGACTTAAAGACCCCTAGAAACGAATTTCCCTTCTTGGTGCTCACCTATATCATAAAAGGAAACCTTGTGCTAAATTTCACGCTCCTAGTCCCATTAGTTTCGACTGTGCGTTGATATATCAATCAGCCAGTTTCTCCTTTTAATTAAAAACCTAGATTACAATAATGACTAAATATTTTTCGGTGTAGGTAGATTTCTATTCGATTTTTAAAAACCGTGTAATGCAAAAGCACGGCGGGTTTGCTAACGGCTGGAAATGCTGGCTGGTGACTAGAACTAAAATGTACTTTTTTTTTTAATTCAAAATACTATTTAAATTCAATCTGATTCCGACCGATTCGACACGTTTGATTTATATTATTTATTGTACACGTTCACATAGTACATTTAAACGACTTCCTTCCACAAAAGGGGTGGTATAAAAAGACAATCGTGTTACATAACCTCTCGCAAATCGTTGAATGTCGGTCAGTTGGTTGTGCAATGGTGAAAGGTTGCATAAGCCAGCTTAGGCGAGATGAGGTTCTTGCAACAGACCCGAGACTTTGGCGTAGACACGACAACGTTAACTGGTTAGTTTTGTGCCAAAAATAAGTTCAAAACTAATGCTGTAGATTTTTTTTTCGGTGGGAAAATCATGCAATGACATCCGCAGAAGATGACATCTAGGACGGAGCGCGAAGGTGTGTCAGACTTTTACTGACTAAAAACTCACTCCTGTTCCTAAGTTGCCTTTCATACTAGGGCGGAGTATTCCTTTCAGAATCAGACCCTTGGCCCCAGTAGGCTTCGACCCTGCTGCCCTACGGTTGCTGACATCTCCATGAGGCGCGCGTGGAATACTAAGCACCGTCGACGACTTGGTCTCGGTCCAGACGGTTACCAGACAGTCTTGCAAGCCTGCCGTGGCCGGAAATCGGGATCGGAATCCCGGCGGCTTGTGTGCGAGGGCCATTACCTCGCGCTTGCACGTGCGGCCGCCTCCTTTGCTAGCATTACTGCTTCGCAAAAGGAGGCGACCACCTGCCACTCCTCCTCGCTCCGGACTATGGCCTGTACCAAAGCCTGACGCGAGAGATCGCTGCCGCTGCCGATCCCTCCTGCAAGGACATGGCGTTGCTCTGCCTAGGCGGGGCACCTCCACCGTGTCCTCCGGTACACATAATGGTGACACAGAGGCGTTTCTTCCGCACGAATCCAGGGTCAGAACCTCCCGAACTTACAACTACTTGCCTGCTGCAGTCTTCCCGTAATGATTATAATTTAGGTGTCTTTAAGGCTAGAGTGAATAGGCTCTTAATAAACTAGTGCGCCGCACCATCACTACTTACCATAAGGTGGGATCGCAGTCAAGCACTAGTTTATAACAATTAAAAAAAAATACTTATAAATTATAATTAATATTTATTATAACTAGCTCGTTAGTGGCCCTGACTGCTATGCCGGAGGTCGTGGGTTCGATTCCCACCCAGGACAAATGTTTGTATTATAAGCACAATCATTTGTTCTGTGTCTGGGTGTAATTTATCTATAATATGTATGTGTTTAGAAATATTTAAGTATGTTTATCAGTTGTCTAGTACTCATAACACAAGCTCTGCTTAGCTTGAGACTAGACGGTGTTGTGTGATAGTTGTGTTATAAAATAAAATAAATAAATAAAATAAAATAAAGGTGTTCTTCCATTCCTTCCAACGATCACGGTTCCCCGCTTTCTCATTTCAATTCTTAAGGAAGACATCCATGTCATGTCATGTGTGTGTTTTATCCTTCGTGGTCTGCCGCGGCCCCACGTCGCTGTGTTCTGGCCTACAGTTCGGTAGCAGTGATATCTTGCATTTAAATAAACCATGTGCTATGTAATGTCCCCCCAAATGCAAATGAATTTGGGGGGACATTACATACCACATGGTTTATATACCACAGTGTTTCAAGACGAAAGTCTATGCCAGTGATGACGTATGGTTCCGAAACGTGTTCGCTCACAATGGGCCTCATCAGAAGGATAAAAGTCACCCAAAGGGCAATAGAAAGGGCTAAGCTCGGAGTTTCCTTGCGTGGTCGAATCAGAAATGAAGATATCCGCAGGAGAACCAAGGTTGCCGACATAGCATGAAGAATCAACAAACTTAACTGGTAATGGGCAGGGCATTTTGTACGCAGAACAGATGGCCGTTGGGCCCGAAAGGTTCTGGAGTAAAGATCGCGTACTGGAAGATGTAGCGTTGAAAGGCCTGCTACAAGGTGGACCGGTGACCTGGTAAAGGTTGCGGGAATCCGATGGATGTGAGACGCACAGGACCGTTCATAGTGTCGTTCACAGTAGACTATAAGTAGACAGTAATAAATAATGATATTATTTTGTTAAGTTATTATTTTGTAAGATTGTGTATTTTATCTGTGGGCCTTAGTTGCCTGATAATAAAGGAATATAATTATTTTATTTATTATTTAGAGAGCAGTGGTGGCCGAGTTGAGAGCAGTGGTGACCGAGTGGTAACGGCCCCGACTTACGAGTTGTAGGTCGGCGGTTCAAACCCAGCCAGGCGCATTACTTTGTGTAATTTATTTCATCACCACTGCTCTCAAAACGGTGAAGGAAAACATCGTGAGGATACCGGCATGTCCTAGAACCAAAAATTCAAAGACATGTGACATCCACCAACCCGCACTGGGCCCGCGTGGTGGATTACGGCCCATTCCCTCTCCTAGAGAGGAGGCCTGAGTCCCAACAGTGGGAACATTAAAAAGGCCGACTATGCTATGCTAATTATTTTATTGAGCTGTTGTGGTGAAAAAAGCAAATCCAGCCAATCAATGCAGTGACGATTGTACCAACTTCTTGCGAATGTGTTCACGCTTGTTTTCAAGTCGGACGAAGCCGCGGGCAACAGTTAATGATCACATAATAGTGATGACACATTTGATATGTGTGTTATGGGTTTTTTTTTCTATTATATAACTGTTGACGAACTTGGGTATTTTAAGCACTTATAAATATAGATTCAAAAGAGTTTTTTGGCGTGGTTTTCCCATGTTTTGTTAAGGTAAAGTTCTTATGGTGAGAAATAATGGAATCTCTTTACTATAATACTTTGATAAAAGAAATGAGCACAGACAGCTAAGAATGGGAGACGGTCGCCTTCTACTCTGAAGCAGTAATGCTGGCGAAGTGAGGAAACGGACTTCCTCACGTCCCAGCCGCCGGGATCCTGACCCAATTTAAGCCACCGAAGGCGTGGGCTTGCGGACGGCGAGCAATGGGTAGCTCACCGTCCGCCCGTCCGGACCGAATCCGAGTCATCGACGGCGCGTAGGGTTCCAAGCGCGCCTCAAAGAGACGCCAGCAAAACCGCAGGGGCCCAGCAGGCTCGAAGCCTACTGGGGCCATGGGTTGTGCAAAAGAGAACCCCGGGCCCAGAAACGAATGCCGCCCGAGAGCGGGAGAAGTCATTGGATGGTTTCCCACCTAAGACAAAAAACAGATTGGGTACCCCTCTATCTCTCATATTAAAATATCTTAGGAAAGGGTGTGGTAAGTAAATCTCTTAAACTAAGCGAATGCTCTTATTTTATGTGGCAGTGTTCAGTCGTTTAGTGTGCCTTTCTGATTACTATATTTACAACATTTGTGCAAGAAAATTTACTGTGCTTTTTCTTATCATGAAAACCACATTAAAATATTCATATATATATATTAATAAATATAAAGATTTATGTTTTTTATGATTATTATTAATGTATATATATTAATATATTATTATTATCTTTTTATGTTGTTGTACACTGACAGCCCCAAATCTTTTCCTTTCGTTATAGTCCATCCAAAGGTTGTCTGGTAAAAATTGCCCTGTGCAATAAGACCGCCTATTGTACACTTGTCTACTATATAAAAATAAGTCGGGTTTTCCTTCCTGACGCTATAACTCCATAACGCACGAACCGATTTTCACGGTTTTGCATTCGTTGGAAAGGTCTCGGGCTCCGTGTGGTTTATAGCAAAGAAAAGAGTAGGGTAGAGTAGGGTAGAGTAGGGTAATTTTTTTTTACTAAATCCCGCTTTTGGGCAGAACAACGTCTGCCGGGACCGCTAGTTTTTTATAAATGTCTGTCCTTTAATAAGTTAAGGTGTGCAATAAAGTAATAAATAAATAAATAAAATCCGCTGCATAATTTAGGAGTAGTTAAGACGAGGTTGTATTAATTTTGATCCACAAATAAAAAAGACACCAGTAATTTTTTTTTATTAAAATTTTAAAATTGACCATACGACAATAAAAATTTAAACAAGATATAAATTAGTTGGCTTAATAATAAAAAATTCACGAATTTGACCTTAACTTACGATTTCAAACGTACCTAAGAGATATCGCGTCAAGCTTGTTTTTCAAAAGAATCTGACAAAAACAACAATTTTGAGTTGTAGTTGCTGTTTTTTTTTTTTATATATATAAAAATAAAACTGCTGTTACGGGGCCGCGAAGTCGACATAGACCCGGACTCGACAAAGACGAGTACTCACAAAATACTCTGTGACTGCAACCGGCTCTTAAGAGGAATTTTTGTTTACGTAAATATGTCTTCAGAAAAAATGCGAATGTTTCCGAAAATCGGGTCCTATCTATAGTTTTTAAACGACACGTATTTAGTAGACTATTGCGCAGTGATAAGCTTCGTTCGTGCAGTATCTATCTTATGCAACTAATTGTTATCTCCTTTTAATTACGTAGTTAAAGAAATTATTGATAAATCATTAAAATTACGTGGTGGAAATCGATGACAATTTATTGGGAAATTTGAGCTATACAACTGTATTTAATAATGAGAAAATTAGGCTCTCAAGATGAATGTCAGAAGATTGGCTTCATTTGCTTATGCAATAAAAAAAAAACCGGCCAAGTGCGAGTCGGGCTCGCGCAAGAAGGGTTCCGTAACGTCCGTAGCAAAATAAAAACCAGAAAAAAATGTCACGTTTGTTGTATGAAAACCCTACTTAAATATTAATTTTATTCGGTTTTTAGTATTTGTTATTATAGCGGATACAGAAATACATCATCTGTGAAAATATCAACTAACTATGGGTACAGAACTCTAAAAAAACATATTTTATAACAATTATAATTTTACAGAATTATGTTTTTCTACAACTACTAAACAAATATTAAACTTTTTTTTTATATTCGACATTGACTATTTTGTTAGAACAGTAACAATGTCCATTTTGTTGCGTTACGAAAAGTACTAGGACAGCATAACATCGAAGAGCCACACCGTTGGCGATTTCCACCTGGTACCCGATACATTGTAATAATTTTACGGAAAATACCAGGGCGAAATAACACTACAGAATTAGTTGTTACTCACTGAGATGGAGATATTCTACCGACTTTCGCTTCTGCAATCCTCGGACTATCTTGAGATCGAAAGGGGGGATGGATGTTGGTTGCGCTGTAGTCTTTGTTCCCCTCCTATTTGTGGTAATTTCAAGCTAAATCGTGATGCTTTGCACTCATTTATTTACAAAATTAGTTAAAAGGTAATTTAATTATTGTAATTTCATGCATAATACCCACATTATGCATAAAATTGGCGTTTATAAGCATATCGTCGATGTGAAAGAGAGAGGATTTTTAGGTCAAAAAAAGATTAAGATCTCATTGCACTGTTTTATTAATGTATGGCTATGGTAATTTGTTTTACATAAATGATTTAGTTCCTGAAATTACTATACATGGAAAAGGAGTAAAGCAAGGTCCGTTTGTACGATCACACTAAAGTAAGATTTATCTCAGAAAATTTTAACCATCTTTCTGTTTTCCAAACGTTGTCGTATCCCGTAGTTAGTAATCCCGTTTCCACAGGAAAATGGAAAGAAGCCTAAATCCTTGTAACATTAACTGCCCGTCAGCTAAAGTGCAGTCCAAATCGGTCCAGTCGTTTCGAAGATTAGCCCAAACCCTGCACAAACAGAGAAAAGGAAAAAAAATAAAAAATATATGTTTGTTACAGGTACTTTCGCATTTAGAACAAAAATGTAATTTTGATATTACAAACAGACACTTCAACTATTGTATAGAATGATTTGAGGTTGCTAAATATTTATCTGAAAAGAAAAAAAAGCCCAGAAATTACTCGTAAGTTCAAAAGACCCAGTTCCCATTTACAAAATTCAAACCTACTATTTAAAAAACAAAAGCGTCCAAAAGCCATTGAACTGAAATCGAAAACATTTTTTTCTCGTGAGAACAACAAAAAAAAAAATTACATAAAAATATTAAATGGTAGTTCCACGTATTGCGTAAGATGGTTAAGATCAATGATACGAGAGAAGTGTTATAAGATTCTGTGTTAGTGGGTGAAAGAGTTGCACAATTATTGTGCTGATATAGTTTTTTTTAATTACCACTGTGTTACGTGGTAACGCAGTGTTTTTTTTTTGTACGAGAAAATGTGTTGGTGTCGCGGTTTGTGGTAGTCTTAATAAGGTTAATATTTTAAAGGTGAGAGATTGTATGCTTTTGTTACTCCTTCACTTTCAAACAGTACTGGCCAACGTAGGCGCGGGCTTGTAGACGACGAGCAAAGGTTAGCTCGCCTTCCGCTTGACTTATAAGCCCAGCCGTGTTAGGATTATTATTAATGTGAATATTCAGCTCGTTATAACTCATTAATATTATATATATATTATCAATACGCTTACTCCGAAAACCGCTCTTATCCCTACTGTTTTTAACTACGCAATTTAGTGTTCCCCGCACTAGTGCAGAAAAGTGCGCGAGCTCACCCCCACCAAAATTTATTGTATTTATCGTATCAGGCTAGGTGTTAAGCGACCTCCACGAGTCGCACGTTTACTTATTTATTCATAAGTGTATTGAAAAACATCGTTAAATACACGTGGAAAAACATCGTTTGATACACGTGGAAATTTGTCACTGCAGCACTTGGCTCCAAGCACCTTTCGGTATTCCGCCTCAGTGGCAATAAAAAACTTGGTCCACTTATATTAAATTGTACTATTTTTAGGGTCTCATACCCAACGGACCCTGTTACTAAGCTGCTCTCCATCCGCCTGTCTGTCTATTTGTCCGTCTGTCAGCTGGTTGTATATCATAAACTGTAAGAGAGAGTTGGAATTTTCATAAAATTCCTGCCACTAAAATAATAGCGGCAATAGAAATTCCCATTCTGTAAAAAATAATAAAATTAAAATAAAGTTAAAAGTTAAAGGGCGTTCCCATACAATAAACGTAATGTTGTCAGCTTTTTTTGCTCGGTTTTAATATTGTAGTACAGAACCATTTGCGTGCAATTCCTACTCGCACTACATCAGATTATATTAAAACTGGAGTGAACTCCAAAATAAACGTAATTTTTTATTACGAGTATTTCTATTGAATATATGTGTGAACTATTTCTGTCTAATATATTTAAATTATATTCTTAGATAGGGACCTTTTTGGTCTTTTAAATTATTCGTTTTTATTTTTACTGTTTTTTATTTATAGTTTAGTTAACATTTTAAATTAATTTTATTTTATTGTTATTTATCCAGTACGGGTCACAAATAATTTTTCGTTCTATCTTCTTTTTAATAGTATCAGAAAAAAGAAACAATTAAAATTAATGTTCCACTACTATGTCACTGGGTGAGCGACGTTGCGCAATAGTTGTGTTATAACATAATAATTGTTATGCGCACGCGCTTCTGATATTATTTTTTTTTAAATAGCCGTTTGGTTACGTGATAAATGTGAAACATTTTTTTCTATGTATTCATTTTAGAAGCGTTTTGCTTAGACAGATTTTAATGTTTTAATTTGAAGTTAATTAATGAATAATCGTAAGCTGATCGTATTAACTTTTCTATAAAAAAACTTTCTACATTTTCATCATCATCATCATTATTTAAGGCGAAAGACGTCCACTGCTTGACTGCCTCCCCCAAATGTCGCCACAATGAATGGTACTTTGCGTCTCGCATACATCGGATTCCCGCAACCCTTACCAATCGCTTGTCTATGTTTTAAATTATTATTTTTTGTTTCGTGTTTATAAGTGTTTTTTAATTAACTAAACTTTTCTAAATGTTATGATATTTTTTAAGATTATACTACATGGTACAACTAAATGACCCGGCAAACGTTGATCTGCCATATCAAAAAAAAAATGGGTTTCACGCCCCCATTTTCATCAGGAGGAAAAAAAATAGCCTACGACCTATTCTTAAACCTACCAAATAATACACAAAAAAAAAACATAAAAAATTGTCGCAGTTATAGATGAATTTGATAACAAACGCTGTGACAGGAGATTTTTATGTAATAAACTAGCGATCGCAACAGACGTTGTTCTCCCCGAATGCTAACTTTTCGATACAATAAAAAATTAAGAACCCGATTGCAGCACCACGTTCCGGGTTCAATTGTATTTTCTAAACATCCAAAGATCCAATCAAATATATACACAAAATTTTATTCAAATTGTTCAATCCTATTTTTGTTAGAATGCAAATTACGTTAATATTCACATTAACTAGGTTACCTGCAAATTAACGGGTACAATCCGTTAAAGTGCGAAATTTCACTTAAAGTAGCAGCTTATTTCCACTTTACTTTTGGGTTAAAAAAAAACTCATCAAACTTTAGATTATTATTAGAAAATTTAAATAGTCAAACAAAGAACCTGTTTTATAACTTAAACGTATGCTTGGCCGTTAGTCTGCTGATTACCCAGAAGTCTGCAGATTATCTAGTTAATATAAGATCTTAAACATTTTTTCACACTTTAACGGACTCAATCAGATAATCTATAGATTAACTAGTTAATCTGCACTGTAACTGATTTACGCACATTAGCGGTAACATATATATAAAGATGTATATTATATAATATTCTTAAAAATAACTAAAACAGTATTTGGATTGTGTGAAGAGTGATATGAAAGAAAAGGAAGTTAGTGATAGTATGACGAGTGACAGGGCAGAATGGAAGAAGAAAACGTGTTGCGCCGACCCCAAATAACACGGGACAAGGGTAGGAAGATGATGATGATGAGTGTTTGGAAACGGTTGTTTTAGTTTCAAATTATTTACAAAAATTTAAGTCAGTATGACAATGTCAGTGGGTAACATTAAAGTGTTGCGCAATACAATGTTCTTATTTTTATTATTTATATGTGCATGCAACTTGATACACGGTTTATATCTAGTAGTCTACGTTATATAATAAACTAGCTTCTGTCAGCGGCTTTGCCCGCGTGAAAATAGGTTTTTCTATATAAACTTTGGACCCCCGTTTCATCCCCTTAGGGGGTGAATTTCGGAAAATCCTCTCTTAGTGCTCGCCTACGTCATAAAAGAAAGCTTTGTGCAAAATTTCACGCTCCTAGTCCCAGTAGTAGCTGTGCGTTGATATGTCAGTCAGTCAGTTTCTCCTTTTATATATATAGATAACTTTCAAATAAAATGTTTTTTTTTTGTTCTTTCTTTTTGTCTCTCTCCTTTACTGTTTTCTTTCTTTTTAGGGTTCCGTACCTCAAAAGGCAAAAAATGGAACACTTATAGGATCACTAATTTGTCGTCTGTCTGTCCCTTTATCTCAAGAACGCGTAGAGATATTGAGTTCAAATTAAAATCATATACTCAGTTCTGCAGTTTCTTGAAGCTGTGTAAATATCAAACTTCTAAGTTAACGCAAAAATTTTTTTTTGCCATTCGAAATAATCTTCAGACTCCATTCTGGAATTTAATTATTTACATAGGTAAGTTTGTACGGAACCCTCAGAGTGCGAGTCCGAGTCGCACTTGCCCAGTTTTTTTTTACAATATCTTTAACTAGCTGCTGTCAGCTAATATGATAGTAGAAAATTGTACAAGAGATCTTACTCCTGGAATGAAAAGTATCATATGTGCTATTCCTGGTCTATCCGTATATTAGGTTTCATCGGTATATCGTTTAGTGGTTTAGGCGTTACAAATTAACAATCATACACACACCATCTCACACACTCTCAAAAACTGTAATTATAAATATCTATGCCGTAGCCCGTAGGAATCGAACCCAATCACTCAACTACTCCGCTAATCCTTCCGACGATTTGTTTATTTACTATACTACAAAATAACTTATATAACCATTTTATATTCGGAAAAAGGGCTTTTCGTTTTCCTCATTCATTGAGCAATTTATAAACCAGATTAATGTGCGCCCGACAGCCACTAATTAAACTAAGATTTATCCATCAGTAAAACCAGTTTAACTGAATATTAGTTCTGTAAATAAAGAAAAGTCTTATCAAAAACAACCAACCACTTCTCGAGATAACATGATATAAACAAACAAAAACACTTTAAAGCACAAATATTAATCAGCCGTAAGATGTGGTACGACAGTTAAAATTTAACTGCAAGTCAACCAAAACTTGCTACGTCACTAGGAGTCAAGAAGTTCGTCAGAGGGCGTTGTCCGCAGTGAAATTCGGCGTTATGCCGTACCTGGCGGCCTTCACGCCGCTTTCCATTGTACAGTACCTTCGTTTTCTGTTCGCCTAGTACTCTGTTTCACTTAGTATGCACAAAAAAAATGTAGCTCGCCGGTTTGTTTACATAAAAAAATGGTAATTTAGTTTTTATGGTGCCGAGAAAAAGTAAATTGTTTCTTGTGGGTTGATATGAGAATTTTAATTTTTATATTATGTTTGGGTGTTTTTAGGCGCCATTTTTATGGTAAAGCCTCTATGGTATCCGTAGTTAAATTCTTAAACAGGCAATAAAGCATAGATAGGATCGCAAAATGCATAGATTAGTAGATACCGGTTGCTGACTGCACTATGATTCATAAAGGCTACTTATTTACGTCCGCTACCTAGCTAAACAGTTACTGTAATAATGTCCAACCTGTTATATGAAAACTATGCAACGACCGATAAGTGGTAGGTACTTTGAATTCTATGTTCTTCTCTAGGAATACCTATCTTGAAGATCTAGATATATTACATCACTCTAACTAAAGTCAGAGACGTGGAAAGAGAAGGCTGGTACAAGCAACATCAAGGTTTGCTTGACAATATTCATTTTTGACTGACACCCGCTCTGGGTGGAGAGAGAGATTGTCAGATGTTTACTGACTAAAACTCACCTGTGTTCTTTCAGTCAATCCCGCAACTCTAGCAGGCATTGGTCCTACTGGGCATTCATGACCCTCGAGTATGTAGAATCCCATAAATTTTCCAAACCGAATACCCGAATTCACATTGCTTTTACCACAGCAAGCTCATATTCTATAAACAGCTCGCTTAGTTCCCATGCTTAAAACAGTCGTAGGATGATAATGCCATAAAGCAAGTCAAGTTATTGGGTTGAATCAGAATGACATCATCAATCTATAGGTCAACGAAATAGCTGATTTATTGGGTGCTCCTGCAACAGAATTTAACAAAAGAGAAAGTGGCCTATTATATCGTAGGTGTCAGAACTCCTGGGCCACTAGTAATATTTGATGTTTAGAATATATCAAAATTTACCAACTTTTTTTTTATTAATGATAGGCTCGCGTTTGACCACCATCTCACCTGATGGTAAGCGATGATGTGGTCGACGATGGTGCTCCATCGTCGCTTTTTCTCGCTTGCCTAGAAGTAGCCTATTCACTCTTGACTTAAAGACCCCTAAGTCGTAGCTATCAGGAAACACAGACTCCGGTAACTTTACAGTTTCGAGCCGTTTGGGGTCGAAACGCTTGGGACATGGGGTCCGAGTGCGCGTCTCCTTTTCAAGGAAATTTAACGCCGTCTGATCGTCACTTTGCGTGACCAGAGGGTTGGCTCGTTCTTCGCCCAAAGAATTAGCATTGCCATTCAACGTGGCAATGCTGCCAGCCTTCTGGGCACATTTTCAGATGACAGCAATGTGCAGGAGTATTTCGACGCCTGAGTGTATTTTGAGTATTTGTATTATCTGTACATAGTTAGGTTTAGTATAATAGTATTTATAGATAATACTTAAGTATGACTATACAAATAAATTATCGAGATATTATAATCTACTAATTTAATATACTTTTTGGAACTGTGAAAGAAAAAAAGTGGTCCAGACATCCTAATGTCAAATATTTGGCCACTTACTTCACGCTTTTTTTCGCTGTCCATAGAGGTACTAATTATTTGAGGTTAGGTACCAAATATTAACAAAAAGGTAGTAAATTTTGGTATTTTCGAAACATCAAATATCGATTTTGCCCCAGGGGTTCTGATGCTTACATTATATTGCCAGAGGCCAGTCGTTAGGCTGTCGTTTTTCTTATTTTTAAACTTTGATATTTCTTTCGTGCAGGATTCGAACACGCGACATGCAGCAAAGCAGGCAATCGCTCAACTACTACGCCAGCTGTGTCATCAAAAATTTGTCTTGTCTTGTGCAGAGGTAGATAAATAAATATTCTATGCGGCTGAAATATTGAAACCTTATTGAGTTTATTCAAATAAATTTACAGTTTTGCAACAGATTTGTAGCTTATTGGAGAACAAAAGAATGAGACATCTGTAGCCGAACTAGACAAAAGCATGTATCTGCTGCATATGATAGCTGAATATCAGCACTAATCCCTTCAAATAATAAAAGTTAATATTTAGTGGCCATTAGCCATTGAGCACAATTACAAAAGTTTTAAAAACACAAGCTCAAAATTAATAAAATAAAAAAAAATAAGTACAAAATAATTAAACATTAGAATTACAGATTAAAACCATTAATTTGATACTATACAATATTAAATTAAAATCTAAGAAATAATGACATTATTACAAATTCAATTTCATATTAATATAATATTATTGAAACCTTATTTATTTGTGCATCTTATGTTTTGCGATGCAGCTTTGGAACGCCCACCACAAGGTGTACCGATACCTGATGAGGATCGCAGGAATCCAATAGATGCGAGACGCATAGGAAGCCGATGTCCAACAGAGGACGTCTTTCAGCTGAAATGATGATGATGGTATTTTCTGAAGTCGGTGTTAAAAAACAACGTGACAAAACTGTTATAGAAACACCGACTTTCGAAATTAAAGTTATTTTGTACTTTTACTAACTCGGTGGGGTTTCCAACCGTGTTCTTGCAGAAGCCTTTTGCGCTCAGGGCCAAGGTAACACCCTTCGATTTCCATACGACTTTAAACCCTCCTCCTGCTTTTGTTTATTTTTATTTACTTTTTATAGGCTCGTGTTTGACAATCTCACCTTACGGTAAGTGATCGACGAGGAACTAACCTATTCACTCTTAATTTAAAGACTTCTAAGTGGTAGCATCAGGAAACACAGACTCCGGTTATCACCAAATCTATAAAGAAACAGACTGACAGACATATCAACGCACAGTCGAAACTACTGGGATTAGGAGCGTGAAATGTTGCACAAAGTTTCCTATTATGACTTAGGCGAGTACTAAGTAAGGACTTTCCAAAATTCACCCCCTAAAGGAATGTAATGGGAGTCCAAAGTCTGTATGGAGGAACCCACTTTCAAGCAAGCGAGGCTGCTAACAAAAGGTTAGTATAACATCAGCATAATCATCAGCTTTATAACGTTCCCACTGCTGGGACTCAGTCCTCCTCTCTAAGAGAGGAAATGGGCCATAATCCACCACGCGGGCCCAGTGCGGCTTGGCGGATTTCACATGTCTTTGAATTTTTAGTAAGAACCAAAAATTACATGCCGTTTTCCTCACAATGATTTCCTTCACTGTTTTGAGAGCAGCGGTGATGAAATAAATTATACAAAGTAATGCGCCGGCTGGGTTTGAACCCGCAACCTGTCATTGGGCTACCACTTCTCTCCCCTCTTTGGCAGATGCTAGTTATATAATATTCGTATGAGAAAACCCAATTTTCCGGCGGCAGCGCGGGCACGGCGCGCGGGTGAACGCTCTCCATTCGGTGCTATCATCCGCGTTGCGCGCGCGCACTGGCCTTTATTAGTGTGCGCGAAGGGCGTGCGATGTGAATTAAACTTTTTTTTATATTTATATTTTTTTATACTACTTTTTATAATAAACTAGTGCAGTCAACTGCAAGCAGTGACGCAATTGTTGATGGTGAGGTGCACTAGTTTATTAAGAGCCTATTCACTTTAGCCTTTAAGACACTTATATCATAATTGAACGGATGGTCAGAAAAAAATTGATGGAGAATAATAAGGAGATAGTTTTCGAGCAATAGTGTTGGTTGATAAAATAAATTATATTATTGTTTCTACACCTCTACTGTCCGGATTAACTTTTTCGCCTCGTTGTTCATACCGCGTACATTGTAGGATTGGAACAATTTCCCTATAGCCGTCTTCCCGTCCGATTATAGTTTGGTGTCATCAAGGCTAGAGTGAATAGTCTCTTAATAAACTAGTGCGATTCACCATTAATGATTGCATCACTGCATCAGGTGGAATTGCAGTCAAGCACTAATTCATATCATCAAAAAAAGAAGTATTATTGTTTTTTTAATTTAATTAATTAACATAATCGTTGGAGGAAAAAATATATATCCAAAGAGAAAATTTAATCTGACGTATCTGTAAATGATTGATTAGTTTCGGAAAAATTAAATAGATTTTGTTGTGTAGAACTTTGCGGTTATTTATTACCGTCTACTTTTTTCTTCTTAGGTCTATGACGTCAGCTGTGTGAGTTTGTCACCAATAGGCGATATAAAATTGACAATGTACCTGTAGTATGTGTATTTATATGTACACACGCTCATAGGTTTTGATGACTACTTGCCATCTAAACTGGATGCTTATTTGCTACTCGTATCTTTTTGGGAACAAATTTATTGTGCGTAATATTAAAGAGTAGAATTCCCTGCCGGAGTCTGTGTTTCCTGATACCTACAATCTTTAAGTCAAAAGTGAATAGCTTACTCCTAGGCAAGCGTGCTCCAACGTCGGCCTCAACATCGCTGTCCATCAAGCGAGATAGTGGTCAAACTTGAGCCCATCCATATTAAAAAAAGAAACATAAAAAAAATATATATTATACAATTTTAAAAAGTACCTGATATGCACACCAATAAAGGTCCGGCCCTCCAACACGTGTCCCTACTATCTCTGTGACCCACTTACACACACATGCACAGTTTGATCCATGTGTGCGTGCGTGGGTGAGAGCTTTATACTCGTAATGCATTAGTATGCATTCAAGCGTCGAAGTGTGCGTCGAATTTGGAGTAAACAATTTGTATGTGTGTGTTTCTCTAGGATTTTTAATGTGACTGTACTGTGCTGTGGGTTCGGTCGTATTTCCTTTAGGTGTTTTTACCATGGGTAAAGTCTGCAAAAAAATATGTTGTTCATTTATTTATTTAGTTTATGTATTGTATCTATTTATGTGTTTTGTATACTGTTATTGATATCTAATATATAAAATTCTCGTGTCACAGTTTTCGTTGCCATACTCCTCCGAAACGGCTTGACCGATTTTGATGAAATTTTTTGTGCTTATCCGGTATCTATGAGAATCGGCCAACATCTATTTTTCATCCCCCTAAATGTTAGGGGTAGTCCACCCCTAAATTTTTTTTTATTTTTTAGACAAGGAAATTATTTATATGGCAAAACAACGTTTGCCGGGTCAGCTAGTATTATATAATTATGTATAAGTATAATATTTAATTTAGATAATTCAGTACATTTTTTAATTTCCTAACTTATTAGTATACACTGTCTACATCCCTCATCCAATTCTCCTGTCGCAGGTCTGCTGGAAGAAATTTAATTTGAAATAAGCAGTACCTTTGTGCTCTTCTATCTGCTTTTGTTCTTTTAATTTTTAAGTATTTATGTGTACATAAATCATCTATCACCTTAAAAATCACCTTTTGATTTTTATTGATTTAAAAAGAAGAGAAGAGGCGTCCATGGGAGATCTCGCCTTTCAGTGGGACCATAATTATAGGAAAATAAATGTAAACATTATTTCATTTTTGTAAATAGTTTTTTTTATTTTTAATCTTTAGTGCTTTTTCATTGATGAGGCGTGTAAATAGCCTCATCTGAGAAAGGGAGGTGTTTTAAGACAACCAATATGGCGGTGAAAGAAAATTTAAATTACGCAAAATTAAATCCCTGTTGACGATTCCTCTGAGACACCAATACCCACAACATCTATTTGCAGAAATAAAGCCCACGTACCTTGCTAATCCAGGGACCTCACTTGAAAGCAGGAAGGCGCCTCGTTCACGGGTGCGTGGTCGCTTGGTGGGCTGCCGGCCGGCGAGCTAACTTGGTTCATCCACCGGTGGACTGGTCAGAACTCGTGAAATCAACACTGCACTATAAGGTCTCAATGTCTCACAGTAGCAGATACACTTATCACACGAGAATTCTCAGGTTTTCAACATATATGGGATTTCTATAGCGGGGCGGAATGCGTTCGACGCAAAATCGTAATCGGAAGTGCTGCGGGAGACTTTTTTCTTTTTGCGGGAAGACGCCCTCTATCCGTCTTTAGCGAGCGTCTCAAGGGAGCATTCGATACGTCAACCAATGGGCGCTGCGGTTGTAGATATTGGTGAATGGAATCCTCAACAGAGACTCAATTGACTTACTTTTTTTTCTAAACTAAGTAATGTTTTTAATAAAGTGCGGAGAATGCGGGAAACGTAACTAATTTATATTATTTATTCTCTAAAAAACACATACACATTGAGAAAAGGCATTGACGCTTCACCATGCTCCCCCCCTTGGAAGGACGCAAGTGCTTTCAAAGGGAAAGGTGAAAATTGTAAAGATTTACTGACCTAGATCATGATCAGAAAGTCTAAGCTTTATCACTAAATGCGGAAAATAAAAATTATTTAGAATACTAATCCTAAACCTTAAAAACTACGATATCGTTAAAATGAAATTTTATTGCGTTGGAATAGGATATAGTTTTGTGACAGAGCGTTTAAAATTACCAAACCTTGTCCTCACCATTGCAACGCGAGCGACATTGTCAGTCCCTTTATAAACCTCAATTATGACTCCTAATGGCCAACACAGAGGAGGCGAATTGTCCTGTCCCACGAGTACGACAGTTCCAACTTCTACAGGCTTGTCCGGAGTTGCCCATTTTTGCCTAACTTGCAGCGTATGCAGATACTCTAGATGCCATTTCTTCCAGAAGGATTGTACCATACTATCTAACAACTGTTTACGTTGGGACAGATTTAAGCGCTGACCAGACAAATCGGCTGCCGGCAAGTACTGCAATGGAGTCGACATCAAAAAATGAGCGGGAGTAATAACTTCAGGATGCGGATCAGAAGACAACACGCTCAGAGGGCGTGAGTTCATAATGCACTCTATTTGGATGAGTACAGTTTGTAACTCTTCATAAGTGAGAAGTTGATTTCCAATCACTCGATAAAGATGCGTTTTTAATGTTTTTATATTGGCTTCCCACATAGCGCCAAAATGTGGGGAGCGAGGTGGAATCATTTTCCACTTAATGCGGCGAGCTGATAACTCATTTAAAAGAGATGAATTGAGGTTTGACCTCATTAGGAAATTATAAAGTTCATCTAGTTGAGCTTTAGCACCAACGAAATTGGTAGCGTTATCCGAATATAGACAGGATACTGGCCCTCGACGCGAGATAAAACGTTTAAACGCGGCTAAAAAGGCGTCGGTAGTAAGTTCAGAGACTAACTCTACATGGACAGCCTTGGTTACCAAACACACAAACAAGCAGATGTAAGCCTTCTGAGCGTGTTGACCTCTGCGACGAGAGAGAGTTATGCGTATGGGACCAGCATAATCCACTCCAGTATGGACAAATGCCTTTGATTCCGATACACGGTATTCAGGAAGGTCCGCCATCATTGGAGTGGGATGCGTCGGATTAACTCTGAAGCATGTGTTGCATTGTCGCAACTTGGACCTAATGACAGTCCTGGCATCTAGTATCCAAAATCGCTGTCGTAAAATAGACATAAGTAGCCCAGGCCCAGTGTGACAATTCATCACATGGTAATGACGAATTATCAAATCCACAATAGGATCATGTTTGGGAAGTAAAAAAGGATGCTTAGCATCAAAGGGAAGGTATGACTTTGAAAGTCTTCCCCCAATGCGTAATATACCCTCTTCATCTAAAAAGACAGATAAACTGCTAAGTTTCTTTGGTAACAATTTACCACATTTGATGAGCTTAATGTCATCTGCGAAATGAACAGATTGCACAGCACGGATCATAACTCGTTCCGCCGCTGACAATCCCTGAGGCGACCGGGGTTCACAATGAACCTTCGGTCTAGCGAATTTAAGTATATAAGATACGATGAGCAACAGCTTATCCCATGATGAGGTGCGTTGCGCAAGTTGACAAAGAAGAGGCAGTTCTACTTGCGTGGTCACAGTTAAGACATTTACCTTATGCTCGGGGAGTTCCCCACAGTCAGTGGGACAGAACGGTTTGACAGGCCAATCTTCAGGAGCACAACTAAGCCAAGAAGGGCCGCTCCACCAAAGATCATGTGACACCAACCGTGAAGGCAGTAAACCACGAGATAGGCAGTCGCTTGGATTCTCAACACCTGCTACGTGGTAGAAATGTTGAGAGCCCAGGTTCTCCTGACATTGAGCTACTCTATTGCTGACGAAGACTGACCAGCGATGCGGAGAAGAATGAATCCACGATAAGGCTATCGTGGAATCTGAAAATGCGTAAATCCCTACAATTGGAACACGTGAAGCGTAAGTATCGCGAACAGTCTTCACCAACTTTGACATGAGCACGGCTGCGCACAGCTCCAGACGTGCAAGAGTTGTGACCTTGGTAGGTGAAACCTTTGACTTCGCACAAAGCAAGCGAACTACGACACCGGACGGGCTAGTACAGTGTATGTAAATGGCACAACCGTACCCACCCATACTGGCATCGGCGAATGCGACTATACGAACACAACAATCATCGGTAACACCCACATGACGTGGTATCCGTAAGGAATCCAACAAGGGAAACTCCTGCATGAGAAGCGAAAAACGTTGGACGATCTCGTCAGGAGCATCATCATCCCAACCGATATTGCTCAGCCATAACTCTTTGATGAGCAGCTTGGCGTAAAAGATCACGGGAGCGACTAGACCAAGAACATCAAATAAGCGGGCAACTATCGAGAGTATATTTCTCTTAGTACATTTCTCGGCTACTTGAGCGGACGTGAAGAAGAACTTATCCTGAGAAGGTTCCCATGAAAGACCTAGAACCCTGGACACATCATTGCCCTCGTGAAACTCGAGTGACTTACGATGTGAATCAGGTAGGCTGTTTAAAAGCGCGGGTGAATTGCTACACCATTTTACAAGGTCAAAATCGCCCGACTTAAACATTTTTATGAGATCATGCGATAGCTGTATAGCGTTCTCTTCGTTATTCACCGAATAGACCAGATCGTCCATATACAAGCTGGTCTCTGCTACTTTAGCCGCTTCGGGATAATGCGGACTGTCCGAGGCCAGCTGTCGCACAGTGCGCATAGCTATGTAAGGACTCGACTTCAGTCCAAAAGGTAAGCGGTTAAAAGCGAATGTCAACACAGGATCATTCTCACTGAATCGAAACAAAATGCGTAGGTACTTACGCTGCTCAACAGGTACGCAAATTCGTAAGTACATCTGCTTAATATCAGAATTTATAGCGATAGGAAATAATCTAAAATTGATTAAAAGAAGAAACAAATCTGTTTGTAAATTTGGACCAATATGGAGTACATCATTTAAAGATAAACCGGTATGAGTCCTGGCACTCGCATCCAATACAACGCGCGGCATCGGTTTGTCTGGCCGAACGACAGCGTGATGAGGGATGTAGTACCCGTCATCCGAAATGGCGGATTCGTCGACTTGACTTAAGTATCCATTGTCTATGTACTCTTGGATCACTGCGTTATAATTTTCCCGCAACGTCGGCGATTGGCGGAGTTTTCTCTCCAGCGCAACTAGTCGACGGTACGCGGCGGTGCGGGAGTTACCTAACTCGGCGGGATCTTTACTAAAGGGTAACGCGACAGTGTAACGTCCCGCATCGTCACGTGACACGGTCGAGGAAAAAATATTCTCACATTCGGTTTCCTCAGGAGATAAAAAACGTTTATTTTCAACTTCTTCCAATTCCCAGAACTTTTGTAATAAATCATTAAGGGCTAATGCTGTGAAAGAAGAGCTAGGTAAATTTAAATTATTTTTACTATGCGGAAAATCACCCATAAGGACATACCCGAATGTGGTCAATAATGCGGGTGGCGCATTTGAACCTAAGTCTACCCTATTCCCCAAATAAATATACGGAAACAGTTGAGCGCCTAACACTATGTCAATATCTCCTGGAATATTCCAGCTTAAATCAGCGAGCGGAAGCGAGTGGAAGTCCACATGACAATCCCACTTAATATGATGCGAAGGTAGCTGGTCCGTAATGCACTCAACTACTAACGCGTGAATAGTATATTTTTGATGCGAGTATACGCGAGACTCGATATCTAAATTCACATAACCTATTATCGGCCGCGACACAGAACCAACTCCTTTGACAAAAGAATTATTCAAAGGAATTATTGCTAAGTTGAGTTTCCTACAACAATCTGTAGTTATTAAATTATTTTGCGAACCATTGTCAATTAAGCACCTAACTATTGTTTTATGGCCCGAACTATTATTATTCGCGCGCGCATAAACCTGAGCGGTTGATAACAAGACTGCTGACTTAGTCTTCGTATCTGCAGCTAATAATACGGCCGTGTTATGGGTCGGAAATGTTTGAGTAACATCACCCGAACCACAAGACGCCGCGCGGGGCGGGAGGAGCGCGGGAGGCGCAGCGGACAGCGGCGCCGCCAGACTGGACGCGACGACTACATTGCAATTCGTCGGTTTAACATCAGCTATATGCGGTTGTTTATTATTTTTCTCAAAATGTAATAAAGTATGATGGCGTTTTTTACATACGTTACAGACTGAGGTCGACTTGCAATTACTCAAACCGTGCGACGTGCTCAGACAATTTGCGCAACCATGTACGGATTTAATAAACTCAAACCTAGTTCTAGGAGTCAACGCGGATTGAAACTTAGCGCAGTTATACAAATGAACATGAGCGTTATCTTTACAATACGCGCAACTCGAGACGGAGCTTAGCGGAGCGGGAGAATTAGGCGATTGATTCACGACAAACGCTTTCGTTTGCGTGCGAGGCTCGCGAGATGCGGAACTATGAGGTTTATTATAATTATTTTTCGCGTTCGAATGAGATAAATTCGAGCGTGCTAATATCTTAGCCTGATCTTGAACAAAGCTAATTAACAATTTAGTTGTAGGTATTTCAACATCGCGAACGGAAAGTTCAAACGATTGACCAGTCTGTGAATCTATTTTTCTCATAGCGCAATGCAAGAGAATAAAATCCGCAAGATCCGGAATACCAAGTTGTTTCAAGGCAGAAATACTTGCACTAAATGTTTCAATGAAAGAATCGAGACTATTTGCGTTACACAAACAACTTTTTAAATCTAATATATTATTTAAATAGTGTATACCTAATGTACGCTTATCCTGGTATTTATTAACTAAGCTGTCCCATAGAAAATGATAGGTATCAGCCGTAGGTACAATACCGGCTGTAACCTTTAACGCGTTATGTGTAAGCCTACCTACTAAATACTGCACACGCTGCGAGTCAGTCAGCTGTTCATTGTTATGAATATTCGACTTGAACGACTCATAGAAAACAGGCCAATTCTCAGGTTTCCCGTCGAAAGATGGCAATGCGATTGGAGGCAGTTTTATTTTTAGTGGTTCAAAAAGCGTTTTCGAATTACTACATTGTGATAACTGAGATTGACTACTGTCGATTTTATTCCTAATACGCTTAATGCGAATAAACAAATCTTCAAAGGATTCTAAACAAGCATAGTCGGGACTCGAACCAGGTTTCAAATTAATGTTTATGTGGTTAATTTGATCGACATAAGATTCAAATTTGTCACGAATGTCGTCAATAGTTTCCGATTCAGTCATAAAACTTTCATTATTTCTCGAATCGAACGACGAAATATTTTTCGATAAATCATATAATCGATTAAGGCGTTTAAATAACAATCCTTTCTTTTCATGAAGGATAGTCAGCAAATCTTCCGGCTTTAATTGTTTCTCAGTCATTTTGATAAGTTAATATCAAGAGCAATATCTAAAAATATGCGCGGGTAAACTTATCAGGCGGTTTGCAATAGTGAAGTACCTACCAACTATGTGGCGGTGTCTGAATAAAAATAACTAATACGCACAAAGCCGAAATGATGGGTAACTACCTCCTATCGTATGTTACCAAAGTGAAATACGTAACACATTAAATTCTATGAAACAATATTGACAGATTTACCAAAACCTACGTAGAATCTATTGTCAATTATGTTTATGTTATAGCGGAAAGCGGTTTATAGGCAAGAATAATTTACCAATGGTTTACGTAAATATCTATAACCTATATATATCTATTATGATTTTCACCAAATATTACGTAAAAATCTAACCGGGAGCGGTTACCTATCCAGGCTCGAATGGAACAAATAATTATGGTGAGGCGTGTAAATAGCCTCACCTGAGAATGGGAGGTGTTTTAAGACAACCAATATGGCGGTGAAAGAAAATTTAAATTACGCAAAATTAAATCCCTGTTGACGATTCCTCTGAGACACCAATACCCACAACATCTATTTGCAGAAATAAAGCCCACGTACCTTGCTAATCCAGGGACCTCACTTGAAAGCAGGAAGGCGCCTCGTTCACGGGTGCGTGGTCGCTTGGTGGGCTGCCGGCCGGCGAGCTAACTTGGTTCATCCACCGGTGGACTGGTCAGAACTCGTGAAATCAACACTGCACTATAAGGTCTCAATGTCTCACAGTAGCAGATACACTTATCACACGAGAATTCTCAGGTTTTCAACATATATGGGATTTCTATAGCGGGGCGGAATGCGTTCGACGCAAAATCGTAATCGGAAGTGCTGCGGGAGACTTTTTTCTTTTTGCGGGAAGACGCCCTCTATCCGTCTTTAGCGAGCGTCTCAAGGGAGCATTCGATACGTCAACCAATGGGCGCTGCGGTTGTAGATATTGGTGAATGGAATCCTCAACAGAGACTCAATTGACTTACTTTTTTTTCTAAACTAAGTAATGTTTTTAATAAAGTGCGGAGAATGCGGGAAACGTAACTAATTTATATTATTTATTCTCTAAAAAACACATACACATTGAGAAAAGGCATTGACGCTTCACCATTCATATTGCAGTCGGTTATTTTTTTTTTGTGAAAAAGTCTTTCATATATAAATATATTCCAAAAATAAAATGGTGTTCCGAATTTAGATACTTTTTTCAAATATGCTCAATCATGGATCCCATCATCAGAACTTGATTTTAATACACAGGTACAACCAAGTAGAGAACCTCCTCCTTTTCTGAAGTCGGTTAAAAATAAATATAAACAATAACTACATGTCACTTATCTAAATGTAAATATCATCAAAACCCACAGTAAGTGATAAAATCTAAATAGAATTATCTCAGAAGGGCAATTATGCGTCATCCGAGTGAGAATCGCACTTAGCTGCATACACATTAAACAATACAGCATCCTCCTACAACTTGCAGTCTAGAAGACCTACCAAGAACTCTTAATGCGATCCATTTTACGACCTAAACTGAACTGTTAAAAGGGTCGTGCTATCTATGGTGTATAGCGGTGTCTTCTCATCCAATATACCACAGTGTCTCAAGACGAAAGCCAATAACCAGTGCGTGTTGCCAGTGATGACATATGGCTCCGAAACCTGGTCGCTTACAATGGGCCTCATAAGAAGACCTAAAGTCACCCACAGGGCAATGGAAAGGGCTATGCTCGGAATTCCCTTGTGTGATCGAATCAGAAATGAAGATATCCGCAGGAGAACCAAGGTTGCCGACGTAGCACGAGGAATCGCCAAACTTAAGTGGCAATGGGCATGGCACATTGCTCGCAGAACTGATGTCTATTGAGTTTCTGGACCGCATACCAGAAGATGCAGTGTTGGAAGATCTCCCACAAGATAGACCAATGACCTAGTCAGGGTTGCTGGAATCCGATGGAAGCGAGATGCACAGGACCGGTCGTTGTGACGACACTTTGGGGTGGTCTAATCCAACAGTGTTTGTGACTGCATTGACCGTAATAAAATATGTTACGTAGTTCCTAGGACAACAGTTCGTTGCGAGGTGCGCGCTCGTCCGCTGTTTGCAGTGTCCTCTTGTCGTATCTGTTCTGCGAGCAATGTGCCCTACCCACTGCCACTTAAGTTTGGCGATTCTTCGTGCTACGTCGGCAACCTTGGTTCTCCTGTGGACATCTTTTTCCTGATACGAATTGTTCAAGGAAACTCCGAGTATAGTGCTTTCCATTACCCTTTGGGTGACTTCAAACCTTTTGAGGAGACACATTGTTAACGACCAAGTATCAGACTGGTAACAAACATCGTCTTGAGATGCTGTGATTACATGTTGGGCGAGAAAATACCTGCGGATGTCTTCGTTCCTGAAAGAGCTTTCATTGATATTGTAAAATTTATATTAAGCCGTACCCACATACAATACATACATACATACATAGTTTTAGATATTGTTTAGATAGCGGCACGAATCTTGAGCGCTCGGCGAAAGAGTGGAGATCGCTTTGCGCATCGTACAACATCAGCGAGCCAATCACTGTACAAAGATTGTACTCCTCGCCTCCGCATCTCTCTTCATACCTACCTCTAAAGAGACCCGATATTTCACTTCTGCGTGCTTCTGCGCAAGTAGAACTGTAGAAGTCAGCGCTCAAGATCCGTGCCGGTATCTGCACGCATATTTTCTTTTACTTAAAAAACCTACCTCTAAAGCAGTTTTTACATAACATTCTATGCGTAGGCAGTTGTTTAAAATCCACTCAAATAGTTATGTAAAGTTGTATTAATTTAGATTAAGATATCAAGTTGTTGGCCCCATAATTTATATTCAAATTAATATTACAAAGGCGAAAGTTTGTATTTATTTTAGTTTTATTTATTTGGCTCACCAACAATTGATTACACATATACAAAGATATTGAGCCGTTTGGGGTTTGAAGCTCTTGGGCCGTGGGGTCCGAGTGCTCATACGCTTTTTAAAGAACTATCCAAATGCTTAGTTGACGCTTCGCGTGACCCAAGGGCTAGTTTTTACTTCGGTCAGAGATTAAGCATTGCCATACAACGTGGCAATGCCGCCAGCCTTTTGTTAGGAGTAGCCTTTAGTGTAGTTTAAGTGTTTTTTAAATAACCGTGTAAAACATATTGTACATAAAAAAAAATTTCGACTTTACAAAGATATGAGATACATCAAATAAACTTATAGATTAGTGTAGCAATCCCTTACAGATAAACACAACATGCGTTATTATAATGTTATCAGAAATCAGAAACGTTTATTTCAAATAGACCAATTACAGGCACTTCTGAATTGTCAAAATGTCGGTCAGTCAAAAAAAAATACAAGTGAAGCTAAATTGCACGTTCCAAAGCGTAGATCTCTATGGAGAAGAACGTGCAAGAAACTCCATGGACACTATTTTAAATCATATTATGAGTTACATAAATCTTGGTTACATATTTCTTGTCGCTTCTAATATGTGAGCACAATATAGATAAGTAATAATAATTAAAATAAAAAATAAAATAAAAACTAATTTAAAAAAATAGAAATTGAAATTAAGTCACTGGCAGCAAAGAGATGACCAGTCTCAACTGACGGCACCCGTTCTCGAGCATGACGCGTGCATCAGCCCCACTCCGCTTGCCATTTTGAAGGGAACTGAATGACCCAATAACACGTGCCACCATCAGCGAGACATTTGGGTGAGCATGACAAACTCTCAACTGCCCGTAATGTCAAACAAGTTGTAACCTAATAAAAATGCTCCATGGTACTTCACATTCACAAAACTTGAAAAACAAAGTGCTTCTACATTATACAATGCTATTGTTTCCAAATACAAAAGGTAATAAATTATCATAAGCTCTATTGAAACAAACAAATAAAATAAAAAAAATATATTTCGAAAACAACAATCCAAAAGGGGAATAGTATCCCTTCCAATATTTATATATATCTAATAAATATTAAAAAAAAAAAACTAATTTGAAGGCTGCGGAGCAGAACCGGCATTTAGCCAAGCGTTTTTAACAAGGATATAATCTTCCAGTTTATAATACGCTTGTCTACATAGTGTGCGTTTAATGCATGCTTTAAATTTGGACTCATTCAATTGTAGAATCTCAACTGGTATTTTATTATAAAATTTTACACAGTACCCCATGAAAGAACTATGTACTTTAGCCAATCTGAACCGAGGTTGATCTAATTTATTCTTGTTCCTAGTATTAAAATTGTGCCTGTCACTTATCTTAGTAAAAAGATGAATATTTTTCCGAACATACATAATGTTTTCATAAATGTATTGACAAGGGACCGTCAAGATGTTTATTTCCTTAAATAGTTCCCTAAAAGAATCGCGTCTGCGAAGATTATATATGGCTCTGATAGCTCTTTTCTGCAGAATAAAAATAGACTCTATATCTGCAGCCCGTCCCCATAGCAAAATACCGTAAGACATGATACTATGAAAGTAACTAAAATAAACTAGTCGCGCAGTATCCACATCAGTAAATTGACGGACTTTTCTGACAGCATATGCTGCTGAACTAAGCCGACCTGCCAGAGATGTTAAATGAGGACCCCATTGTAGCCTCGAGTCAAGCGTGATCCCTAGGAAAACCGTATTCTCGACGAATTCGAGTTTCTCCTTGTTCAATACTATGTCTACTATGTGTGTATGTGTGTGTTAGTTGATGCATACTTAAAACTAAGTTACTTAACACATTTAGCATGTATGCTTTGCTTTGTTTGTTGCTCCGTCACGCTCGAACGGCTGAACGAAATTGGATGAAATTTGGACATAGACAAACTATAATGTTAAAAATAGATTCTTGTACGAAATAATATATATGAATAGTGCAGTGGTGGCCGAGTGGTAACGGCCCCGACTTACGAGTTGTAGGTAGCGGGTTCAAACCTAGCCAACATTGCTTTGTGTAATTTATTTCATCACCACTGCTCTCAAAACGGTGAAAGAAAACATCGTGAGGAAACCAGCACGTCTTAGAACCAAAAAATTCAAAGACATGTGACATTCACCAACCAGCACTGGGCCCGTGTGGTGGATTTCGGGCCATTCTCTGTCCTAGAAAGAGGAGGCCTGAGTCCCAGCAGTGGGAACATTAAAAGTCTGATTATGCTTATTATGATAAAGGTTGTATGGAAAAATAAAAATATTTCTTGCGTTAATAAACTTGAAACTTGGCACAAATTCTAATGAACTTGAATAAACGAAGCTAAAGTTTTAATGAAAACCTTCTTGTGAACGAAGTTACTAGCAAAGTGTTAGTTATGTGAAAAAGAAATATAATATGTTTTGATTTGATTTTAACAGTATCCACTATATCATGGCTTGGAAATTTCAGACAGATTCTTTACACATCAGTACGATCGAGTTTTCATTTCACTTCTATAAAAGTGGGTCCTAAATCTTCGGCTGTACCTACCAGGCTATCATCACTTCGAAGCGATAAGGTAAATTGGTTCACAGGCAGCGCAAAATAAACCGGTATAGATTAAATTTTATTTTATTGCGAATTGTTTTATTGGCTTGCATCTCATTACACTGGTAGGCTACTTGTCAAAATTTTATGGTGATCGATCTAGATAAAAAAATTTGAAAGCGATACCTACTGGGAAATGTGAAAGAATACATATTCAGCCTTGGCCTCCTCCCTAGGAGAGGGAATGGGCCGTAATCCACCACGCGGACCCAGTGCGAATTGATGGATATCACGTGTCTTCGGTTCTAGGGCTGATTTTCTCACAACGTTTTTTTCACCGTTTTGAAAGCAATGGTGATGAAATAAATTATACCAAGGTCCCTGGCATCGGGCTGCACACACAACTTAAATAGAACCCTAACCAGCAACCTTTTGCGACTGGACAGAGGCAGCCAGCGTTTAGTGGCGGGGTCCATCACCGGACACTGCTCCCTGAACAAACACTTCTTCACAATAAATATCACAGATAGCCCTCTGATTGCATGAAGTCAGAAAAATCTGTTGCGCATGTGCTCCTCGAGTGCACAGACGTGAGTTAGATAAGAACACGAACCTTGGGAGCATCGAATTCACTGATAGAACCCTGAGCAAACTGAAGAGACTCAACTGTTTCTGGAATGAGGTGGGCTGGTTGGAGTAAAGGCCACCATGGCCCACGCACAATGGTCCGATAAGGACTCAGTGCGAAAACCAGACCACAAAGATAGATATAGATAGAAATTTTACAAACTAATAGTGCCTGACTGAGTTTCAACCCGCAACCTACAACTCGTAAGTCGGGGCCGTTAACACTGGGCTCAAGAATATACACGAATGTTTCATATTTACCATTTTGTTGTATGTCTGTTTTTGAAGTGGGAAGAGTGGCTGAAAAGACATCTCGGCGTGCTCACCTTCCGCATGACGCAAGTCTTCACCAGACACGGTAAGTTTGGAAGGTTCCTGCACCTAATTCGTGCGGAAGAAACACCCGGGTGTCACCATTGTGATGACCGCCCGGAGAACACTGTGGAGCATACGGTGGAATGTGTGCCCTGCTTAGGCGGAGCACCGTCGCGTCCTCGCGGGGGCCATCGGCGGTACAGACCATGATCTGGATCGAGGAGGAATGGCAGACGGCCGCCTTCTTTTGCGAAGCAGTAATATTATGCTAGCGAAGAGATGCCACCGAAGAGATAAAACCGTAGGAGCTCACTCAGCAGGGTTGAATCCTACTGGGGCCATGGATTCGTAGGCAACGTACAATGAAGGACTGGAACAATTTGCCTGCTGCGGTCTTTCCGTCCGATGATAATTTAGGTGTTTTCAAGGCTAGGGTGAATAAACTCATAATGAACTAGTGCGCCTCACCATCAACGATTGCATCACTGCTTACCGAAAGGTGGGATTGCAGTCAAGCACTAGTTTGGTTCTGGAATGGCGACCACGTACCGGAAGACGAAGGGTTGGAAGGCCTCCCACAAGGTGGACCGATGACCTGGTGAGGATTGCGGGAATCCGATGGATGCGAGACGCACAGGACCGGTCATTGTGGTGACATTTGGGAGAGGCCTATGTCGACCAGTGGACGTCTTTTGGCTGAAATGATGGTGATGACTAGTTTATATTATTTCAAAAAAAATGAAACAGATATTTAAGTGGATTTCTTCGATTCCTGTCGGAAACGTAAAAATTATACGGGAGTCGCTGTATAAAGAATTTGACTATAACTTTATAATATTCTCCAAGAACTGCTAATCCCAGCGTCCGTAATCTACCAGGCCACCATATTTAGCAACAAACAAGTTGATAGAATAAAATATCTGGGTAAAACTGAAAGTGATGCAGACGGGTTAGTTTCCGTCTAACCGCACGTTGTCGTTTAACTGGGCCAGTTAAAAATAACGGCTAACATTCCCGCCTCAGTTAGCGCTCCGCTTTTGCCAAATGTTTAACCCTGATCGGTTCAGGGTGTAGAATGTGGGCAGTTTTTATGACCTCTTATTCAGAGGGCAAGTGTACATTCATACCTGTTGACATTTCTTCGCTCCTGGTATCTTTGGAGTGTATTGGTTAATAAAGTCCTACTGATTAATTAGATTGTACAAAAAATTCTGTACGTTTTCCACTTACGGGCGAGTGTACATTCATACCTGTTGACAGTTCTTCGCTCCTGGTACCTTTTGATGATTTTGCATATTGGTAGGTCCTGCTAATTAGTTAGTATGTACAATGATTTTTTGAGGATTTTCGCTGGCTTTAAAAACTTATTTTCTAATTAATCTACTTCGTGGTAAATCATCATCATCACATAATCCTTAACTTTCCATATTATGAAATAAAGCCCTCCATCGTGTCTGTATGTTCGCAATAAAGTCAAAAACTACAGAGCGCATTTTCATTCGTTTTTTTACACCAATAGACAGAGTGCCTTATAAGGAAGGTTTAGATGTATAAAAGCCGTGAATCTAAATGATTTCTAACATAAATGCGAACCTGGGGTCACTAGTTTGGAAAATAAAGAAGATGTAGCAACGGATACAATGGACCACTTATTAGAGCGCCCAAAGTGTCCCTACACCTGCACTTTGGAAGTGCTAAAAAACACCACAGATGCCGCTATAAAAGTGACAAACGACTGGATTCAAAAGGGTAAAGAAAACCATCGATTCGAGAAGAAGAACGGATATTAAGCCAGCAAATGCTAGAAATCTCCTGTAATACGTAAATCTTTAATATTGTGATATAATTCGATCCGTCTGAGGTTAGATCTGATCAAATCAAAATCTGTGGATGCAAGAAGCACAGGATCGGTCGTTGTGGAGACGCTTGGGGGAGGCCTATGTCCAACAGTGGACGTCTTTCGGCTGAAATGATGATGATGATGATGAGGTTAGATCGCGTTTATACACGTTTTTTTTATTCTTACCTACTACATATTTTGTTTAGAAAATGCAACATTTGTATCTTCATCACGATATTTATGTTAGTTTGATCTTTAGCGTACCTCGCGGATTTGCGGACGACGAGCAATGGGTAGCTCGCTGTTCGGCCGTCCGGTAAACAACCAGACCGAGCTCAAGTCGTCCACAGAGCGTAGTGTTTCATGAGTTTCTCAAAGAGATGTCAGGACACCGTAGGGGCTCAACAGGGTCGATCATCAGTCCGCGCGGAAATTTTCTGTAAAAGAAAACAGGTGTGTTTAGTCAGTAAAAGTCTGACACGCCCTCCCACTCCGCACAGAGCGAGAGGAATCATTGGATAACATCCCAGCTTAAAAAAAAATTCTTAAGCTTAGCTATGTCTCTTGATGATGGACTGAAATCTCTCAGACCATTTTAAAATCAACAAACAATCGAATCGCCTAATATTACGAATTAATATTATATGGTATAATGTCAATAAATATAATGGAGCTGTTATAAGTATTAAGATCGGCACGGTTACCGCACGCGTTACGTCCGGCCGCCATTATAGGGTTGGCACGGGGTGAAATGTAGCAGAACAAAATATTATCTGGAATTTTTTTATAATCACAGACAGCCATAGTGGGCATGAGCTTGTGGACGGCGAGCAATGGGTAGCTTGCCGTTCGACTTTCCGGTAACCATTCGAACCGAGCTCAAGTCACGCGCACCCCAAGATGTCAGCAAAACCATAGGGGCCCAGCAGGGTCGAAGCCTACTGGGGCAATGGGTTATGCGGAAGAGAATCTTGGGGACCTGGAATGAAGGCAAAGAAGGAACAGGAGTGGGTTTTTGTCAGTAAAAGTCTGACAAGCCATTTCGCGCCGCCCAAGGGTGGGAAAAGTCATTGGATGATATCCCAACTTTAAAAAAATGTGCATGATCTTCAAGACAGGTGCAAAGAGCTCAGTAGTAACAGCATCCTTAAAATGATAGCCTGTAAGTCTGACTGCCCTCTGGTGGGGAACCTTACCCTGAAGACTAAGTCGTTTTAGTTACTACTTACTAACATAGTGTTTTAAGATCATACTTACAATTTTTTGTAATGAATAGGCCAATAAGATGTCTCAAAAATATGAAAAAAATACCGATGATGTATATAAAAAAAATCGGCCAAGTGCGAGTCGGACTCGCGCACTAATGGTTCCGTACAAATTTACCTATGAAAACAGTTCAATTCGCGAATTGAGTTACGAAAATTATTCCGAATCGCAAAAAAAGTTTTTTTTTTTATTTAATATGTATGTAATATTCATGAGTTTGTTTTTTGTCTTTTATATATAATAGCTATATAATATAATTTTATATTTATGTGTAGTATTATATATATTTTTAATTTAATTAAATTTAATTTGCAGTACACCGCAATCTACCCCTTTTTTTATGTCAAGTTATTACAGTCCGTCATAAGGTTGTCTGGTAGATATCGCTGTTAGCGATAAGACCGCCATTGTACCCATAGATTAAGTTAGTTTATAAGTTTTTGTTACTATTTTGGTGTAAAATAAAGTTTTATTCTATTCTATCCATCCATCATTTTCGCCAGTCCGCCCGCATTAATAAATGGATTTAATAACACCCGGGTAGACGAAATTTAATTATTTTTTAGAAACTTTATTCAAGCCCAACGACTCATTTCAGGCAATTTTTTTTACTTAAAAAAATCATTTAAAACACCTGCAACGAAATCAAATACAAAGTTATTGTTTTTATTCAGCAATTTAGAGTTTATTATTTTTTTAGGAGTGGATTAAGAGGTATCAGTCTTTTACCGGCTAAAACCATGTTTCTTCAATTACTCTTTGCATTTCAGAGCCACAGAGACTCTATCGAACCATTCCGAACAGCAACGTAGCTTAGCACAGTTAATTCACAAAACAAAAAAAAAAAGCAAAAAAAAAACAGCTAAAACACTACAACAACAGTACATTTGCTACTAGATCCACCATCTTTAATTTGTTATCTGTCTAAGCTCTCAATGGCCATATGGTTTTGGTTCGCGTGTGAATCAGGCACATCATGCGACTCCTTATATCAAAATTTAATAATATTTTTAGCCAACAATGTATAAACAAAACCGAGGCAACCCTAGCTGACGCGACGGTGCAAGTGCAGTGCGTATTTATATCGGCCCAAATTCTAAAGTGGGATGCGTTTGTGGGCCAGCCCTGCGTATCCCTCGCGCTTATACATCTCGCCGTTTATGCGCTCCTAGTACCTGTCGACGATATATCGATAGATTGTAACGATAGAGAACTTGTAATCTATCTATCGATTGTTTTTTTTTATGATAATAAGCTAGTGCTTGACTGCGATCCCGCCTGATGGTAAGCAGTAATACAATCGTTGATGGTGACGCGCACTAGTTTATTAAGAGCCTATTAACTCTAAGCCTTGATGACACCTAAAATATATTCGGATAGGAAGACCGCAGCAGGCAAAATCCAGTCCTTTGATGTACGCGTGTTTTTTTTTTTATTATTTCTTGTTGATAATATTTAGATATTGTAACCATCAGATAATTATCCTTTAGGATTTCTATCCAAGCCAAGTCATGGACTGACTATTTACTTCTTTCTGTAGCAACGTTTCGTGCCCTAACACAGGCAATTTTGTCTAAAAGGGCACTTCAGCCACTAGATGCAGTACAAATTTTGAGAAAAGAAAATAAATTATTTGTATTTGTATTTTTTTCGATTGCGTGTTTCTTCTGCATAATTTTACCATCAGTGCAATTGAGCTTCACTTTTTTTGACTGACCAAAATTTTGACAATTCATAAGTGCCTCATATTGGTCTATTTGAATTAAAGTTTCTGATATCTGATTTCTTATCATCAGCCTTTAGCCAACTGTTGATGTGGCTTACCATGGGTAGAGTGAAAACGAAACCCGGGGCCCTGGGACGAAGGCAACGAAGGAACAGGAGTGAGTTTTTAGTCAGTAAAAGTCTGACACTATCTCTCGTCATTTGTCATTAGATGATTTTCCCACCTTAAAAAAAAAAAAAACTGTTGATGTGGCTATACCTACATGCAGTTGGATATCATTATGTCAGATGGCGCATCTGGTTATCTGACATCCTTAACTAGACGTGAGGGCTTTGTTGATAGCTTTTTTGAAGTGAAACTTCTTTACGCACGCTTGACTTGGGGAGTAAGCTGGCGAACGCGTGACGTAAGCGTTACGAAAAGTGTGATCGGGCAAGGCAAACGGAAGTTAAGTGGGGGATATAAGCAAGAGACAGCAGTGCGCGCGCACATTTTCTTTCTCTCTTCCTCTCATAGCCAAATACGTTCCGTATATCTAAGCACACTGCAGGCTTATTGTCTGTATCACAGTGTAGGAGCAAGAGAGAGCAGTGCGCGCGCACATTTTCTTTCTCTCTTTCTCTTATAGGCGAAAGAAGTTTCACTTCAGTCGTGTGGTCATAAGCACACTCGTTTTTTTTTCCTTTTCAGTAATTTTACCGTATGTCTGGCAATTTGAGTGTTTTCTGCGGCCTACCCAAATGTCCTTTCCTTGGTATTGTTCGTCAAGTCGTTGAGCTCCTTAGTAGTCCTGAGTTGCGAGCTTTACGAATACTGAAAAATGCTTGTACTGACTGGACAGGTAAACTCAAGTCTGTATGGTTCTTTCTTCAAAATACCATTTCAGACAAATCTGCATGGTTCTCATGTGATTTGACCATTACATATTTACTGTATGGACTTTAAAAGAGACTTTGACCCCTGAGTTTGTTTCGGTGTTTCTTCTCAGGGTAGTCAGCTAGGAAACACCGGCCTCATCTAGTTTAAAAATGACGAATAAAAATTGACGTGCAAAAGTGTTTTTTTAAAGTGTTTTTTTGTTTTTACAAAATAAATATCATTTATAAGATACCAATGTTTGCATCAAGACGATCCTTTAGCACTAGTAGGTAAGACTGGCTTTGATTCTTTCAGAATTCAACCACTGTTGAGGATCTCTTGACTTCTGTTTATGTCTTTGGTTCCTACTGTTTTCAAGTAGTGATTTTATTAGGTGCGAAATCATTAAATGACAAATGAAAATGAGGATGGAGCCAGAAGGCACTTCATCATTATCATTATCATTTCAGCTGATAGACGTCCACTGTTTGACATAGGCCTCCCCAACTGTCGCCACAATGAACGGTCATGTGCGTCTCGCATCCATCGGATTCCCGCAACCTTCATCAGGTCATCGGTCCACCTTGTAGGGGGCCTTCCAACACTGCGTCTTCCGGTACGCGGTCGCTACTCCAGAACCGCAATGTGCCCTTGCCCATGTTGTCCAGACCTGTGTTCCTCCAGTTCACTTTTACTTTCCAGGGCCGGGGTAACTTTTTCGTACCATTTCACAGCTCTGACCGGCATCGGCTCTAGTGGGCTCCATCCATTCTGTTGACCTCCCTGTGAGGTGCGCATGGACCACGATACGTCGTCAACGCGGATCTGGTCCTTATCGGACGGTAAGCTACTTATTACTCACTATCTGCAAGCCTATGCCTACATTGTACTGAAATCACCCTGCAACCTCCGACACCTGGGTTAAAAAAAAAACGGAATCCTTAAAGGATCACTTTATTGTCCGTTTGTCTATCTGTCTGTCACGACCCTTTATTTCGGGAACGAGTGGTAGGTATTGGATTGAAATTAAAAAATTAAAAACATCTAAGGTAACGAAAAAAAAAAAGATATGGCCGTATTTATCGCAAAAAAACGTATATTTCAATACTCTCAAGGGAATCAAAATTCATAGGGTAGGTTGACCCATAATCCTGAAATTTGGCATAAAGCTAAGTCTTATAGCACAGATATAGGAATAAATCTGAAAACAGTAAATTTCTGGATACGTCACAAAAAAAATATGCGATTCGGAAAAATCTTCGAGACTCCATATACAAATTGAACTATTTAGAATAGAATATGTATATCATAAACTTTATTGTACACCAAAAAAATAACACAACTACGTACATACGACGTACGTACGTATTTACGTAAGATAAGTTTGTAAAGAACCTTTATTGCGCAAGTCCGACTCGCACTTGCCCAGTTTTTTATTATATTTCCAGTCTGCACTTTATGGCTCTTTCTACCATAAGTCCTTCTTGTCTATTAGCTATCTTCTTAATAATTATCACGTAATTTTTAAACTTATCATCTTTCACACAAATCATCCATTGGTGGAGGGAAGCCCCAAATAACTCCTCCTACTTTTTGGAGAGCGAAAGAGTTAGTCAGACTTTTACTGACTATAAAACCCACGTTCCTTCAGTTGTCTTTTACGTTCTAAAGCCACGGTAACTCTTTTAAACAATTCATAAGCCCAATCAGAGAGCCGTTAATTGCATCATTTTGATTACCTATCTTCTGTGTCATCCTTTTGCAGATCTGATGTCCTAGTACCAGTACCTCACGAAACAGGAAACAGAAGAGACTGATCATAGCACCCGGAAGACTGGTAACCTCGGCTATTCATTAGTATAATAACGCCCTATAAATATTGAATGCTGGTAAAACAATGGAAATCCGAGTTTTTTTCCTTCGCTTGACACGCGATGGTAGCGTCGTCGTAAGGTTGTGGAAGTAAATAGAAAAATATGGACTGATGGTATTGTCAGTTTCTTCTCTAATAAAAGAAGTATGGAGTATCAGTCTTGCTTGTAGCGTACTGGCTCATCATTATCATTATTAAAACCGAAAGACGTCCAATGTTGTACATAGGCTTCCCCTCAAGTTTCGCCACAACGACAGGTCTTGTGGGTCTCGCATCCATCGCATTCTCCCCAACAGGTCATCGGTCCACCTTGTATGAAGCCTACTAATGCTATGACTTCTAGTACGCGATCGCCACTCCAGAAACTTTCAGCTACTTCAGACTTTTTAACCAACTTCAAAGAAAAGAGGAAGTTCTCAATTTGACTGCATGTATTTTTTTTATTATCGAGTCGAGGTACCCGTATTTTCTGAAAAACTTTCGCTAGAAAAATAGTAACAAGTTACATTGGTTCCTTGGAACATGTTACAGACGTGTCTTTTGGAACCGTTGAAACCGTTTGCTCCGTCACTCGTTACTTAAGGTTCACTGGTAGATCAGCGTCAAACAACACCTGTCTGGCAATTTTGCTTAAATGATCCTTTTTGACATAGTCGTGACTTGACTGGCAGACAATGTGACTTTTTTTTCAATAATTTTTAGTTTTAGATTGTTGACTCAAGTTTGCACCTACGTTGTCAGTGTTATTGTTTAGCATCAAGTGACATAGTGACCAAACGCGAATCTATCAAAATAAATATAACTACCATTCTAAATATGCTTAATAATTCTCGTACAGTCCAATTGAGTAACCGAAATTATCGGATATCCGCAATAAAAATATATCTGTAACTAACCGATATAAAAGTTTCAGATAGTTTCGGATAAAGACGGAGTCTAAGGATGTTTTTTATATCGTGCGGATTTCATCACGCATGCGGAATTGCTCCGCATGCAAGACTGCTGCCCGATATCACGCCCCGCTTCCCGCGTGCTTATTCCACGCATTATTATAAATACTTGTATGAAAAGGACATTTGCGGGGGCTAAGCGTGCGGAGCAATGCCTCATGCGTGATGAAATCCGCACGATATTAAAAACCTTAATGACGCGTTATGACCGGTTTTTGTTTGTTTTTCCCGGTCAAATAAATAATAACCGGGACTAGAAAAAAAAATTTTGCTATTTGTATTAAACTTCACTATCACATCTACATAAAAACAAAGCCACCGCTGTCTGTCTGTCCCTATGTACCTATGCTTAGATCTTTAAAACTACACAACGGATTTTAATACGGTTTTTTAATAGATAGAGTGATTCAAGAGGAAGGTTTATATGTACAATACATGCATAATATAGTAGAGAAATACTGATAACTTTAGTATAGAGGTTTTTAATGTGATGTCGTAAATAAACACATTTTTTTGCGCTTACATTGCAAACGCTAGCTGACCCCTAAGAGATAGATAAAAATAATTTGCTATAGTATTGTACACATTATAAAGGTCTACAAAAAATCTTCGATGGTATATGTCTATCGGATAACCCACAATAACCATTTTTATCCTTTACTTTTACGAGAAATAATAGCTTATTTCCGAAGCGGTTTTAAGTAATACAGTATTAATCCTCATTCAATTAAGTACCTTAAATACGTTGTTCATATAATATAGATTAATAAGGCCCTTTACAGCAATTCAGAAATCAGAAACGTTTATTTCAAATAGACCAATTACAGGCACTTTTGAATTGTCAAAATGTCAGTCAGTCAAAAAAAAAATACAAGTGAAGCTGAATTGCACGTTCCAAAGCGTAGATCTCTATGGGGAAGAACGTACAAGAAACTCCATGGACACTCTTTTAAATCATATTATGAGTTAAATAAATCTTGGATACATATTTCTTGTCGCTTCTAATATGTGAGCACAATGTAGATAAGTAACAATATTTTTTTTTTTTTTTATTTATAAAATTAATTTTAAAAAAAAATAATAATTTAAATGAATATTTTCGAAGATATTACAGATTTAGAATGCTGGGACAAAGCGGTTGCATCCATGTGAAGCTAGTTTAAATATAATTTTAAAATTCGATAACCGAAACAATCAGAAACTAGCGGATTATCAGAATTAATTTCGTATTCGTAACCGTATCCGAAACCGGTATAATAATATTTCTGTATTCGTATCTTTACCCGGATCTTAAATTTCATATTCATGTCATCTTTGTTATCGAGTTGTCGACGGCGCATAGCGTTCCATGCGCGCCTCAAAGAGATTTCAAGAAAACCGTAAAGGCCCAGGAGGGCCGAAGCCTACTGGGGCCATGAGTCGACTTCTGAAAGGGAAACCTGAGGTCCTAAAATGCAAAAGGCAACTGAAAGAACTTTTTTATCAGTAAAAGTCTGACCCGCCTCTCGCTCCGCCCTAGAGTGAGAGAAATTAATAGATGATTCTTTCGCCTACAAAAGTATATAATATCATTTCTGATTTTATGACGTGCCACCACAGATTCAAGCAATACAAAATCGCCGATGTAGGTAATTCGAAGAAATCGCTGGTTTTCATAATTCGATATGACTAATAAGTTTCAACTTGCAGTATGCTGTCGTTATAATACTATAAAATTTATTTTTTTGCATATAAATTAGAATTAGGTATTATTCAGTTAAGGAGTACTTCAATAAATAAATGTAACGCAATTGTTGCTAATAATAAATTAATTAATAGTAAAGCAATTTTTATTTACCTGTTATTTTAATCTTATTTAATTTGACCTTATTATTATATTATTATGACTATCTGTAATTTGACACATTTAAATAAACAATTTATTTGTAATATAAAAAAAAAAAAATTGACCTTTAATTTTAATCATCATATACCATTTGACTATTTTTAATTTTATTAATGATTTTTATTTGGATGGATCAATGTATTTTTCAATCATTTACATTTTTTCAAGACATGATCATAATATGACACTGTATTATAAGTTTGCGTGCAAACATAATCTTTAAAATAAAAGCACGAGAACACTTTCTCAAGAAGTTGGTAGATTCATCACACTCTTGATTTGTTGAATTCGTTTTTTTTCTCAATATCATTCTTTATTTGTAGGTATGTATCTAAGTATATATTTATTATTGTTCTTGTTTCCTCTCTGTCAGTCTTCTATTAAGTTGCACCTGCCATGTTATGTCTCTGCACCACCCTAAGGTCGTAAGTCCGACTTTGTACAATGTTTATTAGTGCATAAATAAATCAATAAATAAATAACTGTACCTGTGCAAACATCTTTGTAAACCCATATTCGCATTTCTTATTTCTACCATCGGACAACCCGACGTACGGTGAGTATCCACCCTTACGATGTTGAAAACTTTACGGTCCGGACTAAGCGTTTCGCCTCGTCGTTTATACCGTCGTACATCGAAGGACTGAAACAATTTGCCTGCTAAATTCTTTCCATCCGATTATAATTTGGCTGTCTTCAAGGCTAGCGTGAATAGGCTCTTAATAAACTAGTGCGCCTCACCATCAACGATTGCATCACTGCTTACCATTAGGTGGGATCGCAGTCAAGCACTAGTATATAAAAAAAAAAAAAAATGATTTGATTGATTAAAGTTAAATTCTCCGCAAGAAAGAGCAGTACACCTATATTTTGACAAGTCTGTTGTTTTATCAAGACCTGAGTGGCCTGCGAAATAGTTCGGAAGAGTTACCGAGGTGCTGGAACGCGAAGAACAATTGAATTACACGGTGGGTTTTAGTCAGTAAAACTCTGACACACCCTCTCGCTCCACCTAGAGCGAAAGAAGTCATTTGGTGATTTCAATAAAATTCACAGCTACATTTTACCGAGACGGCTCCTGTTTCAATGACTCCACATATTGTCCAGTTGTGCAGACACTTGAGATACAAAACTACACCAAATTTACATCACAATGACCTAAGACGACGCTCAGGGTGCTGGGAGAAAACTCATTGTTAAGTTAAACTCTGCTTTGTATATTAATTGTCAAATCACTGTGTTTTAATTAATTAATATTAACAACAGACACTGAACTTCACTCAATAAAATCTCGCTAAAGAACTAACATTGTTTTAGTCTAACAATTACAAAATAAAAAGAAGGTAGATCACACATTAGAAAAAAGTACAACAGTTTTGTGAGATGAGGGTAGGGTTCAGTTTATAAGTTGTTGCGTGTTTATTAAAGGGGTGACCAGATGGTTGCAAACCAACGTCCCAACCAAGGTGACCTTGCTGGTTTCAATCCGTGTAGACAGCAGTTGTAATACATGACCTTCAACGCCTTTAGTTGGGAGGTGCGTTTTCCCAACCACCAATCATATTGGCGCGTAGTTTACAACCATATAGCCGCAACAAAAAGCAAACACATAAACCAAGGTCACCTTGGTTGGAAGGCTAGTTTGCAACCGTCTGATCACTCCTTAAAAGCCTACAACACTGTACTGAACATAACGACGGTGATGTTAATGGAAATACCTTCTAACTTCAAGAAAATTACTTTTTAGCGCTTCTATTTTAAATGTGTGTTTCCGCATGTTTTAGTGCGGATATATAGTTGCGACTGCATCAAATTAAATTATGGAAACACCTCCTAGCTAAACCAACGTCTCAATTACACACTAACATACATACTAGCTGACCTGGCGAATTTCGTACCGCACTGTCAATGAATGTTATGTATATTTCGATTTAGTCAACCGATTGCGATGAAACAAAACCTAAGTACTTAGAAAACGTCAGCAGCTTCGCCCACGTGAAAGTAGGTTTCTCCATACAAACCCTCCTCCCTTGGTGCTCGCCTACGTCATAAACCGAAACCTTGTGCAGAAATTTACGCTGCCAGCCACACTAGTTTCGGGAGTGCGTTGATATGTCAGTCAGTTAGTTACTCCGTTTATATTTATATAGATTTCCCAAAAATCTGGGCAAATGCAAGTCGGACTCGCGCACAAAGGGTTCCGTACAAACTTACGTATGTAAATAGTTCAATTTCCAAATGGAGCCTCGAAGATTTTTCCAAATCACAAAATATTTTTTTTTTTTTGTTTGCGTAACTACAAATTTACTATTTTCAGATTTGTTCCTATGTCCGTGCTTTAAGACCTTGCTTTGTGCCAAATTTCAAGATTCTGAGTCAAACGGTACCCAATGAATTTTGATTCCCTTCAGAGTGTCGAAATATACGTATTTTGCAACAAAAATGGCCGTATATTATTTTTTCGTTAACTTAGAAGTTTGATTTTTTCAGAGCTTCGAGAGACTGCAGATTTGAGTATACGGTTTTAATTTCAACTCGATAACTCCACGCGTTTCCGAGATAAAAGGTCTTAACAGACAGACAGACGGATAACAAAGTGATCCTATAAGGGTTCCGTTTTTTCCCTAATAAAAAAAGCAGTTGATATTTGTCGGGTAAACTGCCCAAAGGAATTACCAATGTGTTAAAATGTCAGTCATCAGAGCTTTACAGGGTGATAACCCTATATAGCTCCATTCCTTTAACAGTTGAGTATAGGTCGTAAAGTGGATCGTGCGTGATAGCATTACAGGTTGCGATAAACTCTCAATCAGCACCAATCACAAATCAAACAAATGATGCAGCATTGCAGCCGAATGTAGTCCTAAGTAAAATGATGCAGCTTTGCAGCCGAATGTAGTCTTACGTAAAATGATGCAGCTTTGCAGCCGAATGTAGTCCTATATAAAATGATGCAGCATTGCAGCCGAATGTAGTCTTACGTAAAATGATGCAGCATTTCAGCCGAATGTAGTCCTACGTAAAATTATGCAGATTTGCAGCCGAATGTAGTGTTACGCAAAATGATGCAGCTTTGCAGCCGAATGTAGTCTTACGTAAAATGATGCAGCATTGCAGCCGAATGTAGTCTTACGTAAAATGATGCACCATTGCAGCCGAATGTAGTCCACGTAAAATGATGCAGCATTGCAGCCGAATGTAGTCCTACGTAAAATGATGCAGCATTGCAGCCGAATGTAGTTCCACATAAAAAGATGCAGCATTGCAGCCGAATGTAGTCCTACGTAAAATGATGCAGCATTGCAGCCGAATGTAGTCCCACGTAAAATGATGCAGCATTGCAGCCGAATGTAGTCCACGTAAAATGATGCAGCATTGCAGCCGAATGTAGTCCTACGTAAAATGATGCAGGATTGCAGCCGAATGTAGTCCTACGTAAAATGATGCAGCATTGCAGCCGAATGTAGTTCCACATAAAAAGATGCAGCATTGCAGCCGAATGTAGTCTTACGTAAAATGATGCAGCTTTGCAGCCGAATGTAGTCTTACGTAAAATGATGCAGCTTTGCAGCCGAATGTAGTCTTACGTAAAATGATGCAGCTTTGCAGCCGAATGTAGTTCCACATAAAAAGATGCAGCATTGCAGCCGAATGTAGTCCCACGTAAAATGATGCAGCATTGCAGCCGAATGTAGTTCCACATAAAAAGATGCAGCATTGCAACCGAATGTAGTCCTACGTAAAATGATGCAGCATTGCAGCCGAATGTAGTCCCACGTAAAATGATGCAGCATTGCAGCCGAATGTAGTCCACGTAAAATGATGCAGCATTGCAGCCGAATGTAGTCCTACGTAAAATGATGCAGGATTGCAGCCGAATGTAGTCCTACGTAAAATGATGCAGCATTGCAGCCGAATGTAGTTCCACATAAAAAGATGCAGCATTGCAGCCGAATGTAGTCCCACGTAAAATGATGCAGCATTGCAGCCGAATGTAGTTCCACATAAAAAGATGCAGCATTGCAGCCGAATGTAGTCCCACGTAAAATGATGCAGCATTGCAGCCGAATGTAGTCCTACGTAAAATGATGCAGCATTGCAGCCGAATGTAGTCCTACGTAAAATGATGCAGCAGTGCATACGAATGTAGTTCTACGTAAAATGATGTAGCATTGCAGCCGAATGTAACCCTACGTAAAATACTACATGACTACACATAGAAGAAAGTATCTCCCATCTATAATTACATTTGATTCCAATTGACAGTATAAATATAATGTCTGTCAAGGTGACCAGGGATACAATGCTGGTATTTTAGTAGCTGTCTATCTACTGCCAACTGTTGGCGCCAGGTGTGTGGATGTTTGGTCCAACGTTGCATCAAAACGATGACTCGGTTACACACGCCTACTTGACCTGGGAAAATGAGTAAGAATTAAATTGAGGTTAACTGTGAAATATATTTTAAAAAGGGTAGTATACTGTTCGTCAATACCAAAATCCAAAGGTTGACTGGTAGAAAATGCCTAAGGCATTAACTCCGCCTCTGTAACTTTATATGCATAAAGTATTAAATAAATCTTCTATATATATAAAAGCGAAATACCACTCACAGATTAATCACGAAATCTCAGAAACTATAACATCTACAAACTTAAAATTTGGCAGGTAGATCCCTTATAGGGTGTAGACATCCGCTAAGAACAGATTTTCCGAAATTCACCCCTTGTTATTCACCGTGTGCCTCCGGTACGGGGCTCTTGGAGATCGGGGCCCTCAGGGAATAACCCCTCTTCTAACCTGGGGGCGATCAGAGGCGGTAATCTCTCGCGCCAAGCCTTGGCCAGGTCCGGAGCGAGGACGAGTGGCAGGTGGCCGCCTCCTTCTGCGAAGCAGTAATGCTAGCAAAGGAGGCGGCCGATCGCGTAAGGTAACGGTCCTCACGCCCCAACCGTCGCCGCCGCCGGGATTCTGATCCCGATTTCTGGCCACCGTAGGCGTGGGAGCGTTGCGGACGGTGAGCAATGAATAGCTCGCCGTCCGACCATCCGGTAGCCGTCTGGACCGAGCCCAAGTCGTCGACGGCACGTACTGTTCCACGCGCGCCTCAAGGAGATGTCAGCAACTGTAGGGGCCTAGCAGGGTCGAACCCTACTGGGGCCAAGGGTCTGATTCTGAAAGGAACACTCGGCCCTGGTACGAAAGGCAACGAAAGAACAGGAGCGGGGTTTTAGTCAGTAAAAGTCTGACACTATCTCTCCGTCCAAGATGTCATAAGAATGATTTTCCAACCGAAAAAAAAACCCCTTCTAACCTAACCTGTCCGAATCAGGGTACCCCAAGTGCCTCAAAGGTGGACCATATGGTTGTAATCTACCATCCCAACAGGGGTGACCTTGCTAGTTTCAATCCGTGTTGACAGCAGACGTAATCCATGACCTTCAACGCAATTGGTTGGGAGGCGCGTCTTTCGAACCACTGTGGCTGAATTGCGAACGTGTTGGTGACTTACTTGATGACGTAGCCGCAACCCAAACCAAGCTCCAACCAAGGTGGCCTTAGTTGGAACGCTGGTTTGCAAACGTCTCATCCATGCTTTAATTATTTGCAAAAGTCCAATTCATTAAACCCCGAGCGAACGCCGGCGTTCGCTCGGTCATTGTCTTACTATTGTGTCTCTAATTACGCTACTCAATAGGTTAATATTTTATTAGTATTTAGTGTACATTTATATATATACATATTATTTATTACTTTAGTGAAGAATAAGATAATTATGTACAGTTAAAAATATCGTTTTAAAACACTTTATATAAATTAATAAAAAAATAAAATAAAAACTATGAACTAACTAGTACTACAATACTTACTACCTAACTATAAACAATCTAAAATATGGCTTCTAAAAACTCCTCTGCATCGCTGTCGACTGGTAATGTGCGCAAAAGACTAGTGGCATTCATTGCCACGCTGCACGCCAAATGGTAATGCTTATCCTCTGTCCAAGGCCAAAAGACAAAAGACGAAGTACGCACTGAGGGTACAGCTACTGCAGTCGCACTGTAACGTCAATTTCAAGGCGTTCGTGGTGCAATTCCCGAACTCTTTTCTGCCTCATGTTGAAGGAAGACTTTTAGCCCCAGGGCGTGGTGTTCCGTCGCTTCCGCGGACAGGTGCCACAGAACAGCACGAAGTGAACTTAATGCAATGTGAAGTGTTACTAACATGGCCCTAAGTTTAGTTATTTACTAACGATAACTTGTAATTACTGTATATACGAGTATGCTGGTCTGTAAGGTATGTATCTATGGGCCAAGATGCGTGAAAATAAATGATTTATTTATTATTATCCTTTATTTATTTTCTATACATTTTTAAATATTACTTAAAACACATAAAAAAAAAAACATTTGAAAAAAAATTGTAGTACGCCGGTGTCAGGAGCAGGGTAGTTAGGGCTCCAGAGACAGGAACCTCCTCACAATGCCAGCCGTATCAAAGAGTACTGTCTTCTGTATCAGGCCCATGATCCAGCCGCGCAACGACAGCTACGACAGATGTTGTTATTAATATTATTAAAGGCCAATTCTTGGGTCGCACGAACTGTCAACGACAACTGTGGAAACTTCTAAGATAGAAATTATATCTACGTTATCAGAATAAGATTCGACATAAAGGTGACAGACATACCTGTAGTTATTTTTTTTTCAATTGTTATAAATTAGTGCTTAACTGTGATCCCACCTGATGGTAATTAGTGATGCAATCGTTGATGGTGAGGCGCACTAGTTTATTAAGAGCCTATTTACTCTAGCCTTGAAGACACCTAAATTATAATCGGACGGGAAGACCGCAGCAGGCAAGCACAAAAGTTACTCAAGTAGCTTGTGTAACAGGGGCCCATAAGAAGTTCTGATTGGCGGATGTCACTATGGCATGCATGAGTTGAGGCTAACTATGAGGAGTACGGTAGTCTTGTAGGCTCATACTGTACATATCTTCTAAGATATTTTTCTCATCTTGCCCTATCTTAAGATAAAATATTTATCAAATTGCCATGCCTTTATTTACAAATATAGATTAGAAATCTATCTTCCAACCTTTTGAACCAATGTTGGCTGTTGGTATGTTGGACCAATATGCAGTTGGCACCGGATATGCCAAGGTATTCGACACATCCAGACAGATCTTATTCATTGCAGAGTTATGCAGGCTATTGCAGCTAGTATAGAGTTTAAACAGCTGTGATTGGTTTCCTATTAAGATATCCTCCTTTTCTAGTATCGGAAGAAGGGGTTTTTTGACCATTTTTACACTAGAATGCTTCACAATAATTCTTTGAAGATGAACTGCTATCAGATTTAAGGAATACAGGTTTTTTTTTAAGGTTTGAAATCATTCAATGTAGTCAGCGGGAGAGGGTGTCAGACTTTTACTGTCTACAACCACACCAGTGTTCTTCAATTGCCTTTGGCGTTCTAAGACCACGTATTTCCTTTTCAAAAAATACCCGTGGCCCTAGCAGGCATCATGCTTCCCTACGGTTTATATCAACAATTCTTTGAGGAGCGCGTGGAACACTACGCGCTATCGACGACTTGGGGTCAGTTCGGTCGAACAGCGAGCTACCCATTCCTCGTCGTCCGCAAGCCCGCGTCTACCTGGGGTGTGAGGATGTCCGTTCCCTCACCCGCGCGGCCTCCTCCTTCGCTATCATTACTGCTTCGCAGAAGGAGGCGACCGCCTACCATTCCTCCTCGCTCCGAACCAAAATTCGATTCTAACAAACTAATCAACCTATGGAATTGCCGTTGTTTGAAACGGGTTGCTGTGAATTGTTATATCTTTGGATTGATTTGGAATTATAAGTTCCAATAAACTTTATGTTAAAGATACGTTATTCTTTTTTCGAAAATAGGTATTTATTGGTTTCTTTATGTTTTGGTAATTTTTTTTAATTGTTAGGCTTGGACTTGGCCATTGTGTCACCTGATGTTAAGCGATGATGTAGTCGACGATGCCTGCCTAGAAGTAACGTATTCACTCTTGACTTGAAGACCTTCGGTTGTAATTAACAGGAAACATAGACTCCGAACAGGAATTCCACTCTTTAGGTGTACGAACAATATGCTCGCAAAATCTGTCCACTATGTACCGGTGGCGCATCGCCGTACGTCTAGTGGTTCGAAGTTAAGCGCCTATTACACCATTCAATATTCAGACAGTCTTAGTCTAAAGAAAAAAAGAAAGAAAGAAAGAAAGAAAATGTATTTATTTTGTCACAACGCAAGGCACACAAAAAACACGAAACCAAACAAAAGAGAACCAATAAAAATTAAAAATAAATATATAATTGTGTGCATCACGGCTGCGCCAAAATAGGTCTATGTTTATCTATTTGTTTCATCGTTCTGTTTCATTCCTTTACACGACATTGGCCTAAGTTCCTCTTTTTCTTGTGTGACGCTACATAAACTAAGACTGTCTGAATTTCGAGTGCTGTAATAGACGCTTTAGAACGGGCTTGGCGGAATTAAATTATTCAATTACGACGCACATCTTGATCTATGATGCTTCAGGTGCTTGGTACTTGATCACAATAGATCAGGATTGACCGTACTTTCGGTATGGTTCTGATAGCCGTGGTATACCTACCTCTCCACTCCTCAAGCTCCTCAGGATATGTTGCCCTCTTGTTACTATGTCACTTCGTGCTAGCGACCAATTTTTGGGAGTCTTAACACAGTTCTTGGTAGCCACTTAAGACTCCAAAAATCATAGCCATATTATCTTTGTTTTCCATATGTTGCAACAGCTTTTCACCAACCGAAGGTTGTCCTTGGGTACATTAGCATAGTGCATACAGGGATAATCGTCGGTTGGTACCACATCCTACTGAAAGTGTTTAAAGGGCCTCTGCGAGTTGGTTTCGGCTCCAAAGGTTCGGGGATCTGAGGTATACTGACCCATAGTAATAATGCAACTGATAGAAAACCGACAGGCTAACAACTCGGCGTCGATGCTAAAGACTGGAGCGTTGACTCAACGAGTGCACCATCTTGATGATCATCCTCTTGGCTCGTATCCCTATTGAATTTAACTTATACAACTTATAGACTGCTTTTTTTTGGTAAGAAAATCATCCAATAACATCCCCTACTCTTGGGCAGTGCGGGAGATAGTGTCAGACTTTTACTGACTAAAAACTCCAGTTCCTTCGTTGCCTTTTGTACCAGGGCCAAGTCTTCCTTTCAGAAGCAGACTCTTGGCCCACAGGCATCGACCCTGCTGGGCCCCTACGGTTTGCTGACATCTCCTTGAGGCGCACGTAGAACAGTAAGCGCTGTCGACGACTTGGCGTCGATCCGGACCGCAAGCCCGCGCCTACGGTCGCTGGAAATCGGTATCGGAATCCCGGTGGCGGCTGGGGCGTGAGGACCGTTGCCTCACACGTGCGGTCTCCTCCTGTCATTATATGCTTGGTGTACGCCTGCTTACAGCTTATATACCTTTGAAAACGACACAACGGCATGACTGGCATGACGTTGCCGCTTCGTCGACAAAGTTTCATATAGTTTTGTATGTAAGCTGTGAGCAGGCGTATATTAAGCGTATAATTATGAATACGTATCTATAAAGCTATGCGTCCGTGGCTAATAAGCCTAAGGCGGTCATTTTAAGCACAAGTGTCAACACAGAAGTCCATTGACACTCCGAAATTAGAATACCAGATTATCAGCGACTTTGAAAAGAAGTTCAGGGTTGTCAAAAGAAAACAAAAGGTATATTTTTCTATTAAATAGGTATATATTAAATTTAATTGCACCTATAACATCGAAGTTACGTGGTTTTATAACCACTAGCATTATTGTCAGAGAAAATTAGCAAGGCCTCATTCAATCCTACTAAATAGGACTTTTAAAGCGACATAACATACAAAGTCCGAAAAAAAATATATATTTTATAACAAAATCATTCCCAAAAAGCTAAAAAATATTTTATAATATTGACAGACCAAAAAAAAAAGTTTTACGATATGTTCTTGTTTTCGGCCATGCCTGCAATGTTTTTTTTTAACGTCTGTCGATATGGTAAACAATATTTTTAGGCAATAACAAAATATTAAGGAAAAAAATAATAGTCTTTGGCTCAGAAGTATAGAAAGATTTGATCTTGTAGCACCATCTGGACGACATAAAGAAGAAAAAAACTTTAAAAATAAAACAACATTTTTTAACGTCAAAGCATAAGAAAAAAAGTTAACCCTAAGGCCCTTGACACGCGAAACGCGGGAAAAACAATCTTTATTCTTACGTTTTGTTTACAAATTGTAAACACTTACTCGCCTATTTAGTACTTATAAATTGAAGCCCAATCAATTTTTCATATGTTTTTTTTTTTTACATTTAAATTCCTTATTTTAATTTATACAAATAGTTGAAAAATATTTCATGTGCTTAGGCTTATTTAACATTATATTTTTAAATAAAAGCAGGTAAAAACGGGACGGAGTATAGTGTATATTATGACGTCTACACACAAGTTATACGTTTTTTAAAGATATAAATATTTTTTTAATAGATAAAATATGTTAAGTATAGTTTTGCGACAAAAAGTAAATGAGCTTGTTTAAAAAATAAATATGCTTAGAAATTATCTAAAAAGAGTAAATATTTTTTTAAAGAGAAAAATGTTTTGCAAACACCAGAAAAGTTTGATTATAAAAATACACATGTGTATGTAAAAAAATTGATTATTTTATAAAAGGTACAGTTTCATAAAGTATGAAATATAAAAGTATTTTTATTTACTCTCTTAGTGTGTAGATGCCATCTCTCTTATATTCATTATTACATTGTAGGATTCCATCTGGTAACTATCTGTTTCGAGACCCGTTTTACGATGACTGCCATCCCTAATTAGCAAAAACCACATTCAAAAATATAATTTTTATTTTTTACAAAGCTGTCATCAGGGTTGGCACTCAAAGTCAATGTTTGCATTTTGTTTTTGTTATTAAAATAATATACATCTGTTTTAAGCAGCCTAAAACCCGTGCTTGTAGCTACCGTAAAACAAAATTAAGTAGCACATAACATTTACATCAATAAGTATTTTTAACATAAATAACTCCTTGTACTTGCCATCTGGCGACGCCATAATAGATCATGATTTTATCATTTAAAAACATCACTTAATCTTAAAGTAAGTAGACAAGAAAAATATCTAACAAAAAGAAGTTAAAGGTACTTTAATAGGAATAAAAATTTTAGACTCAACAAAATAATATTAATTCAAAGAAACATTAAATCTATACGCTTAGCGCTACGCTTAAAATAGAATTATGTACACATTAAATATTTGAAAAAGAAAAAAAAATAGTTGTTTTTCTCAACAATCAATAGAATTTCTTACGTCAGAATAGGCAAATACAAACAAACATTTTTTAAATTTTAAAAAATTATTTAAGCTACCACAAAGTATTTACCTCTTTCTGTCCCATATGTCCAAGGAGTTACGGAAAATAATTACATTCTAAACATTTGATTACTGATTCAAAATTATATACAACCAATTTACATTAAAATAACTATACTATTCTATATATTACAGTAAACTATCATAATTGTTAACGAAAAGTACGAAAAACATCAATTATTTTATTGTCTTCAAGGTAGAAAATCTGATCAGTCATATTTGTATGATTTTTTAATGAATTCTACGTGAAACTAGATGTCGTTATTATGATTTATACACCAGCTGTGTTTTTTTCTTGTATAGTTCATCACAAAATATTTACTTTTAAATACAGTATTAAAAAAATAAAAATAATAAAGAAAATGTTGGATTAAAATAAAAACAATCATAATTCAAGTTCATGCATAAAAATAAGCAATAACAATGAATATTTATAATAATTTTCATTTTAACAAGTAATCCTGTACATTGTAACAATAATTTCAGAACGACATCAATTAATGGGGTGTCATATTAACAAAATCGATGACAAATGATGGAATATTATGACAATGAATCGACATTGAACTATGATGCAGCCTTTATGTAAACTTAAACTTTATGTTTATAATTTTAGAGTACATTTTCGAGACAACAATGGCAGTGATCATGTTTGCTGTGCGAGTCCCTGCCTTCGTTTGAGATCACTTCTTACGGCTAGGACTCACCAGTAACATCAGATGATTGGTATTTATACGTAAGATTATAAAAAAAAACACGTAATATCATAGATTTATTATATCTTGAATAAATTATACACATTTTTAAGTTAACATGACGTTATTTATCAAATTGACAACCCTATCCCAATAGCAATAGTGTTGTGCATTGATGCAAAAATTAGGAGTTAAAAAAAAAACCATTATCATTTTGATTGAAAAAAACACATGTGTTTGTTTACGTAATTAAATATTTGCTGAATTACGTCGTAACGCAATCAAAAATGAGAACTAGCTCAATCATATGCATCTATGCTTCGTTACGTATTCTTCTAATCTTACGTTATATTTAGCTTAAAATCTAAACTATCCATGTATATTTATAAAAAAAAGTTATGTAAAAATCACATAGTAATTCCGCTAACTAAACTTACTAAATAGAGACGTCAAGTTTTTTTTTGTTAAGTTTAGTTAATGCACAGTATCACACGGGCTTCCGGTATGCCGATTTTTACTCGATCTGTAACAAAAAAAAATTAGGTTAATAAAAAAGAAATATTGTCAACTTTTTAAATTACATAAACTGGTGTTTGATTGCGAGCACACCTGATAGTAACCAGTAATGCCATCATTAATGGTGAATGAAGCACACTAGTTTTCTTAACAACCTATTCACTATAGCCTTTGACAGCTAAATTATAATCGAAAGGGATGATCGCAACAACTGTAAGTCGGGTTGTCGGTTGGTAGAAGGGCGATGTTGAATGTAATTTCTTTTTTTCTAATACTGATGCCAAATAACAGAACCAACAACGGATTCTGAACAAACAATCTAAAGTCGAGAACTAGCTAAACAAATTCTCATGGTAAATTAGAGTTTATTTTTTGCTAAACCCACCAACAATTGTTACCTATTCAAATTATTACAAAACTTTACTTAAATCTAAAGCCTGATGTCACAATTTCTACAGATAAGCACAACCTATTCGAAACAACAACAACAGTGAGAAATACAAGCATTAGAATGTCTGCCCTAAAAATATATTTAAAAAAAACAATCACTAATAAACCTGAACTACCAACTCCTAACCTAAAAACGACTTTCAAACTCCACACGACCGCAACAAAATCGTTTAAAAACGGTTTCATGGTCCAAACAAGTATGCCAGCACTTGAGAACTATTACATCACTACGGAAGCTTGCCGACCGACTTTCACAGGTTATGCAACGCCAAATTCAACTTACATAAGACCCCAAGACCCAATGTCCCAGTAATATTGTTACGTCAAGTCAATTTTTGAAGTTGAATGTTAGTAGAAAGTGGGACGTGCGAAATGTCAACACTAATTTATCTATTCACATTGGCATGGATTTTTTTTAGTTCATCTTGTTTTGGGTTAATTTTTTTTAATAAATTTTTGACATAGTGACATCACTATTTAACCGAATCACTGGGTCCTTTTTTACTTCTCGTTAGCCATTAATTTAATTTTTATTTTTTATTTTATTTTGTGTGATCAATAGGAATATTATGACATAAGGGACCACATACATAGCATAGTAAATCAGAAATCCGAAACGTTTATATCAAATAGACTATTTACAGGCCCTTTTGAATTGACATAATGTCGGCCAGTCAAAAAAGTGAAGCTTTCAATTTTTTTTCAAATTGCACGTTCCAAAGGGAAAAAAAATTAAAAAAAATGGAAAATAGTTTAGTAGATCTCTATGGAGAAGAACGTGCAAGAAACTCTATAGACACTCTTTAAATCATATTATAAGCATGAGATTATAGATCAGTCAAGATAAATACATAAATTATGGAAAATTTGAAGTGTGCCAACCCTATAGCTTCTCTCACGAATGCAGGTAATTTAGGAAGAGGGTAAAAAAACCTGTTAATTAGTATTGTTAAAGTGGCTTTTATTTGTTAACTAGCTTTTGCCCGCGGCTTCGCTCGCATACATAAAAAAAAATCGCAATTGGACCAGTACTTTTAGAGATTACCTCCTACAAACAAAAAAACAAACTTTACCTCTTTATAATATTATTAGTGTAGATTTATCAGGATCGCCAATATTACAGGCTCTGGGAATTTTCAGGTATACAAGAAACGAACCGAAGGCAAAGCTGTTATCTAGCCAAGAAACTACAAATACCCAAGTGTATCTAATGAAGTTTTTCAACACACTTATTAGAAATAAATAAATTAAATTGCACTAAAATTATTGTGAGAAAGTCACGGATTTCTTTCATGTTTATTGAAAGATGCCCGGCAATCAGCCAGATTCAACAAATAAAATATATAAAAAATATATATATATATATATATATATATTATGTCTGGCTGGCACACCTTTCCGCACTAGTGCAAAATACACTTCATATCATGCAAAAAAACGATTGAGGGTTGAAGCCGGTTTTTGAATAAGAGTGCTGCAATAAAAATTCTAGATGTATCTTAGTGTTAATCACAATAAACTAAGGTTATGTTGCTAACAGTTATAGCTCTTAAACCATCTGTTATCCTAGTAGGAGTGGCATCAGGTACGTTACTTAATTTTCTCAAATAGGCAAAAGATGACAATAAACTTCGCATTGAAGAAGCTTATATCATAGAAAAAGGCTTATTCACTGACATTTACAAATTTGAGAACTATGAAGACATCGTGCGGATTGAAGACAAGACACAGGTGTAAAAAAAATATCTAATTAATTTGTCCAGACTTCCAGTATATCGAATGCAGTAATACCGGAAGACATAGTGTTGAAACGCCTCCCACAAGGTGGACCGATGGCCTCGTGAGGGTCGTAGCAATCACAAGGAACCTACAGGACCGTCCGTTGTGTCGTCACTTGGAGGAGGCTTACATCCAACAGCAGACGTCTTTCGGCTGCAATGATGATGGTGATAAGTAGAATACCAGTGCTTTACACAAAGCGACTGGTTATCCGGTATCCAAGTCTTGTAAATGGGTAACATAACAAGGTTCATCGTGATCCTATACGGTGCAGCGGTGATGGTGGGACATATTCTGCGGAGAGACGCCGCACAGACACTGAAGATCAGAACCGTCTGAGAACCTCCATCTGTGGATATTAAGTTTGGAGATGGCTCTGTTACCTGTTCACGTAGGAATCTAATGACAACATCAGCGGACGGCATAGCTGTGGCCGAATACTGGGCCAGGCAAGGAATCTAACTAGTAATAGGTTATTCCGACCAAATCATTTTTAATGACATAATCTATTGGTAGACTGTGATCCCATCTGATAGTAAGCAGTGATGCAATCGTTGATGGTGAAGCGCATTCTACAGTATACAATGCCCTTCACACCGGCAGAGACAGAAAATGTTGGAGGAATATCGTATAAGAGAAAGTGATGAAGTAGGAAGGGAGGGAACCAGACGAAACAACATTAAACAATACGACGCAAGGAGGAACATATTATAATACGATATTCCTTGGTAAGACTGGTTTTCATGACATTTGAGTATTCGGACTACCTGTAATTAGTGTCAATGACGGGATTACTTGAAAGAGAAACTGCGACCCTGGTACGCAAAGCGAACACGGGACTGACACCTTCTTCTCGCTTTTATTTGATGATTACTAACCTAAAACAAAATATTGTATATAAGGGTTTTGTAAAATAGTTACAACTGATTCTCATTTTCGAGTAGTGGTATTTATGGGGTTAGTAATTAATTTACAAGGTATGCTGACTATTTGCCCAGGTATTAAGACAAACCGAAAAGAACTATGGAGGCAGATAACAAAAATCTTGAGAGAGCAAATCTAGTGGGATTGAAGACTGATTCTAGTAGTTTTCAACGGGCTCGAGAACAAGGCTTAACTATTTCCTTCATCATAAGATTCTAATTTAAATATGAAAAGTGGCCGCCATCCGAGTAGCAAGCTCCAAGCCTGTAGGGAAATAATGAATTGTGTTTGTTATTCGAAAAGATAGAGAGGTTGCTCATTTACCTTACTTAGAAGATGAGATAAACTTGAAAGCACATTTTAGACGACAGTTTGGATTTTCGAAATGAATTATATAATTTATATTGCGCTGACCCCAAATAATACAAAAAAGTGCAGAAAGATGATGAAGACATGATGAGATTTACCCCAAATAAACTGGATCATCATTGTCTCGAATGATGATGTTTGAAAAATTTTATATTTGTTGCTTAGATGTGAAAACCAACTGTCTAAACCTTTGTTCTCCCTTTTAACTTAAAACCTTGTTAAAGAAAACATCTTAATCCTCCTATCAAAGTACCAGGCTCGCAGAGATGCTAACAGTTGAATTCAACCATAAAAAGATTAAAGCAATCAAAAGTCAAAGTACCAAGTACTATCGTGGTATCCCGCGTCGGCGCATGAGTGCATTACCCGATGCGTTTCGGCGGCGGGTCATCGGCCTTACTGTGTGATTTTTTTATGATAGTTTGGGACTCGTTCGTATGTGACCTCGGAAATAGATTGTGAGTTTTTTTTGTGTTCTGTGAAGTAGATCAATGTGTGTGTGACATAATACATACACGTGGATGAAATTATACCGTCATTATTTAAACGCAGCTGGTTAAGTTAGAATGATTTTAATAAGGAAATCGAGACGAGAGAGAGATATGTAATGTAAATTTTAAAATATTTGTAAATGAGGTTTAATAATACAATTATAGGAAACTTTAAATTAATATATTCTGTACTTTTAATTGCATAAATGTTATAGAATTCATGAGTTTGTAGCTGTTAAACGTGCTGTCTTTCTGGTAAAGGACAAACCATTTAACAGCTAAAATCAAAATAGTACATCGTCATCATCATTTCAGCCGATAGACGTCCACTGCTGGACATAGGCCTCCCCCAAATGTCACCACAATGAACGGTCCTGTGCGTCTCGCATCCATCGCCTTTCCGCAACCTTCATCAGGTCATCGGGAAGATATCCGCAGGAGAACCAAGGTTGCCGACATAGCACGAAAAATCGCCATACTTAAGTGGCAATAGGCAGGGTACATTGCTCGCAGAACAGATGGCCGTTGGGACGGAAAGGTTCTGGAGTGGCGACCGCGTACCGGAAGACGCAGTGTTGGAAGGGCCGCTACCAAATAGTACAATACTGGAGAAATACTAGGAATACATGAAGAAAGGAAGATTGGGCAGTCACAGCTGAAAATATCAACCTATTACTTCAACTAAAAGGTACCAGGAGTGCATAAGCAAGAACGGACCGGGAATTGATATCAATCTATCGCATAAATCATAGTCACACATTTCCGCCATTCTACTCCCACAACCCGAGTAGAATGACAATCAGACGATAGCATCTGTTTTGCTTTCATTTCAAGAAAAGTATATAAAATATAGTATAGATTTAAACAGTAAATAAATAAAAAAACAAGTCGTAAAACGCAACATAAATAGATTATCGTATGTACAATTTAAAACGTATACAAAGCCAGCGAGCGTTATTTTTATGTCAATGCATTCAACTCGACGTACAATAAGGTAAAATACATTAGAAATGCAGTGAGTAATGAGCCCCGCGTCATCGTTGCTGCTACAGAAAGGAACACGTGAATAAAATAGTTAAACTTAAATTTCAAAATTACCAGGAAAGAAGGAGCAGGAGGAAGTAAAAATGGAAGTTCAAATTAAATTTTAGGAGTGACTGTTATATACGTACAATGATAATATTTGCTACTAGTTACTTCTATTACTAACTAAAAAGCAGGGAAGAAAATAAAAATTCAAATGCAGTATTCCTAATTAAGGACTCTGTCTTATTGAAGGTCATGAGTCTAACGCATAAGCGTCTGCTAAAAACTCAGTACAATTTAGAGGACAAATGCAGTTTTCCTAGGAGACCATAACTAAAAGGAGATCAAAGAGATTGCATTTCTTAAAATAAACACAAACACAGCACGCTATAATTACAACTCTTGCAAATCATTACGTTTCTTATACAATAATGACATTGGCTGCACGCGCATTCGCGTGACGCTTCCTACATCCAGTTCGATGCAAGTGCGATGCACGCTGACGTAACAGAATCCCAAATGTGGGCCAAATTAATAAAAAAAACATGGCCCCGCCCACTCCGGTAGCTCACGCACACGAGCTCGCAGTGAAAGTGCGTCGGACCGGCGCTTGCGCCGCTCAAAGCGAGCCGATTGTCATTTTAAATGCGGCCGTCGAAGCGGACGCACGGCTGATAATTACGTTATGATTTGAGAGGTCAATGTTTTGGGGGAATAGAAGTATGCTGCTCCAATTATGTAATGGTTGTTTAATAAGTTACCTAACAGACTTGAATTTTAAGCTGGCGCTTCACACGTTTATTTTTAAATACGTGTTATGAGCAAAACGGATATCAAATACTGTTTACTAAAGAACTAATACCATGACTGTCAATTTTAGAAGTCTGGTATATAACCTTAATCACAACAAACCAATTTTATATGACAAAAGTCGTATACAAAATACTACGTTACAAATACTGACAAATGATTCACGAATAAATTATTTCAAACGTGATTATTCATAGACGATATCATTGATTGATAAGAACAAGGCTATCGATGGTAGACACAAAAACAACAGCACATCAAATCTACTGCATAGCGCATACATATACTAGTATGAGCAATTGTAAAAACGTAATGCTTCCTAAACAATATCCTATGGAAGCCACTGATGCATAATATCTAACTACTATAGTAGACTTTTATGTGAGAATGGTATAAGGGATATTACTGCCAATAGATTGTTAATTTGAAGACCAAGATGAAAACGCTTGCAAAAGGACATAAGACACTGACACACAACTGTTGGACATAGGTCTCCCCCAAGTAACGCCATAACGATCGGTCCTGTGCGTCCTGCATCCATCGGATTCCCGCGACCTTCACCAGGTCATCGGTCTACCTTGTGAGAGGCCTTCCAACGCTGCGTCATCTGGTACGTGGTCGCCACTCTAGAACCTATCGTCCTCATTGACCATGTGTTCTGCGAGCGATGTACCCCACCCACTGCCACTAAGTTTAGTGATTCTTCAGGCTACGTCAGTAGCCTTGGTTCTCTTAGGGATATCTTCATTTCTAAAGCGATCATGCAAAGGAACTCGGTGCATAGCCCTTTCCATTGCCTTTTGGGTGGCTTTAAGCCTTCTGATGAGGCCCATTACGAGCGACCACGATTCGGAGCCATATGCCATCACTGGCAACACGTAGTGGTGTTAGACTTTCGTCTATCTCTCGCTTTTGGCACTGTGTTTTGACACTGTGTAGACAAATTATGAACATCATAAAGCCCAATAGATTCTTTCCAGTTTTATTGACACTGCACTTGTGAAGCAAAATCGTACCAGTTTTCATACGAACAGTTGTTAAAGTAATCCCTAAGATAAGTACTAAAGATAAGTGGTTGGAAGTCATAAAATCAATGAGTAATATTTTTTTTTCTCATGGAATGCGTTTGATAAATGAGACAATTGATTGTCAATAATGTCAGACGGTTACGCGTCTGGTATAATTTAATTCTCGTACCTTTAAGGAAATTTAATTATAACATACTATTATTTACAAAGCCTAGAAGAAAAACAACAGAAATTTAGGTATTAATATTATAAACTACCTTAATACTAGGGTATCATATCAAAGAAGAAACTTATACAAACATATATTAATGGTTAAAATGCGTAGGTAACGAAGCCTACTTTTTTTAACATCACTACTACGTAGTTATTAGCTCCTGGTACATGACATTCGCAGAGAGCAAGGCTTTTTTTTCATTCATGTTTATCGAGGCCGGTGATGTTTTGTTTTCTGCCTATCGTCATAGGCTTTTATTAATAGTAAAATATATTTTTTATTTTATCTTCGTAGTAGTATTAAAATCTTTATTATAACACTAGCTTCTGCTAGTAGCTTCGTCTAAGTGAAAGTTCTTCCAGGATAAAGGTATACTATGTTCTATTCCAAACCGTGATCTAAACATGTACTAAAGTTCATCCAAATATCAAACTTTGAGCTCCTTAGTGGTCCTAAGTTGACCTTTACGGATATTAACAAAAGCTTGCACTGACTGGACAGGTCCACTCAAATTTGTGTGGTTCTTTCCTCAAAAGACCATCTCAGACACTAATATGTATGGTTTTCATATGATTTGACCATAAATGAAGCTGGTGGTCAACCTCCCATTCTCGAGGGCAATGCGCACACTAAACCTGGTGGCTGAAAGAATAGATATATTCTCATGTTCACTGAGCGAGTTCGCAAAAGTTGCATTACATTTTTTTATGTTATAATAATAATAATTAATTGAATTAAATAATTGTATTCTGATAATTAATTGCCTTATATTTTATTTTAATTGTATGTTATATTCATTTTTATTATATTGACTAAGTTATTTTTATTTTTGTAAATGTTGTGAATTGGAATTGTATAAAATCGTTATTGTAATTTATATTTTTGACTACACTATCGCATTGGATTGGTCTGTAATGATAGCTGTATGCATGTTTAATAATAAAAAATAACATATTTGCTGTGTGGACTTTAAAAGAGATTTTGAATCCTGAGGTTATTTCGGTGTTTCTTCGCAAGGGAAACACCGGCTTCATCTAGTTTAAATTGACGAAAAAATTACGTGGTAAAGTGTTTTTGAAAACCTATTTGCTAAATTAATATAATTTATCATACACTCACACACACATATACAAACTCTCGCCTTTAAAATATTACTAGCTGACTCGGCGAACTTCGTACCGCCTAATAGTAAGGATAACGCCATCTACTGGCATTACCAGAACAGCATATTTCATTATAAATTACATTTTAATTAGAGATGGCGTTGTTTTCGGATTTATTTTTTTCGTGACATTTTTTTATTTTTTCTCATCGTTTAAACCTTCCCTGGACTACCTCGAATATTTCAAGACCAAAATTAGCCTAATTGGTCCAGCCGTTTTTGAGTTTTAGAGAGACTAACGAACAGCTATTCATTTTTATAAATATAATAATATATATAAGATTGTGATTTTCTATTTCTACCTTTCATTTATCTCCTTTGAACCATTTACATTGGTCGTACTACACACAATCTACCTTTACTCACTGAACCCAAATATCTATCGGCGATCTATCAGATATGTTTGTTTGTTTGTTTAGTGATTTGATAACGAATGTATGTCATTATTATCACTGCATGCCCTAAATACTCAACTAGCTATGAATGAGTACGTACTTGGTGGCTAACTGTAGTAAGGTTTTTCAAATTGTTTTTGAATAATGCTGAGGAATTCTGGTCTAATAAAGATAATAAGAAGGGAAATATAAACTAAACTCATTTTAAAACTATATGTAAGTTGAAGCTGAAAATAATAAAATGTTCGAAATTTCAATTCTTGCAAAGCTAATAGAGAAGGTTAAAATAGTAAAAATGGATATTATTCATAATATTGTATTACTTACTAAACAAATATTTGCTAAAATTATTAAACCATCCATTGATGATAATGTAAAAAGTAATATCAATTTTATGGATGACCATCAATCTATAAAAAAGATATCAATTTAATACTTAATAGACCAAAATCAAAGCTAGAACAATATCATTTCTTCAAGATGAAACAAAAAGAAATAAATAAATTTTCAAAATATATACTTTTAAGCTTTCAATAACCAAAGATGGAAAAAAATATTCGATTGACAGTTGTATTAGATTCCATTACCTTATACGAATTATCTAATCATGTTACAATAATTATGAACACCTGCTTGGCCAAAATTTCCTCAAGATGGAGCTTATTGTTTCCCTAAAATTGGAACCAATTCAAAAGATTCATGGTATCCAAAATTTTGACAATGCTTTTTATCAACGTGTACCGGCCATATTGCCGTTCCACAACGAAAAACATGTGACTCTAAAGGGGAGCGAGGTACTCGGAATCAAACAAAGCCACGTGACTTCCAATGTGCAAAAAAATGTGGCTAAAAAAGAAAACAATACCCTCTCGGCAACAAAACGGAACCCTCCAAAAAGTTTTGCAATAAACATGGCGAAATATTTTATTATTCTGTTTTGAATTTATTGAGCAACCGTTGATTATGAAGGGTTTCTGTTGATTAGCTGATCTTGGTGTCTGGGAAAATCATAATTTTTTATCATCCACTCAGTCAATTCCTATTGTAATTTTTTGTATATTAAAAATAGTAATAATATAATTTAGATAAAAAAAAAAAACTTAAAAAAATATATCCCAATACGACAAAATACAAACGGAACATAACAATCAATAAACAGGCTGAGTATAGAAAGCCAGCAATTAAATATATAGCGTTAATAGGTATAAAAGGATGTTGTAGACCAGCCAAAGTGTCAGATTATAGGAACAACGTAGATTAAAACTGAAAAGAATTTATGAGACCACAGAGTCTCATATTCACATACGAATATAAAATACGAATATGCAATCTATGTAGCTGCAATGCTATGGGCAGACATAGATTGCATCATTTATTTGTGTCAAAATCTATAAATGTTGTTGTTAGAGATTTTGAAAATTAATAATGCAAAGATGGTAATAGACCATTAGAACTAAACATTTTTCTCTTTCATATTTGACTCTTCCTTATAAGCCCATCAGAAAATATGGAGTTAGAGACGATATTACGCAACTCTTGCTTTTATTCCAGCAGAAAAACAATAGCACTTGGGGAAGATATTTCAGTATCACGTGATCAACTTCGCTATCGACTTTGAGTAAAAAGTAAAATCGTATGACAATGGCCAGGTGGGCGGTAGTTGCGACGTTTTGGATATCAAGCCAGTGACAGATGGTTGACTGTGAAAAGGGAAAGAAGAGAAAAAGAAATTAAAATAGCTAAATGGATCGTTTTGAGTAACATTTCTAGTTGCGGCTTTTTCGGGAATGTACTCAAGAATGAACGTCGTGATATTGATAGAAAGTATTTGGTACTGAATAGAAATATAAATTATAAATGTATGGCAACAATGACTGAAGAAGTTAGAGCCGATGTTGGAATACCTCGATGGAATAAGGGCTACCATTGTTGTGCTCTGCATGAAAACAAAATTTAAATAAAATCATTCCTAACGTTTGTGAATGCGATGAATTAAGTAAGTATAAATTATTTAGTATGGCAACAATAACTGAAGAAGTTAATGCCGGATATTGGAATATCACGATACAATTATTAAAATTATTATAAGAATACAATTTTTCAAAAGTTCCTCGTCAAAATTGATCTTCTAAATATTGAAGTTTGGTATGTAACATAATCAGCCTTTTAATGTTCCCACAACTGGGACTCAGGCCTCCTCTCTAAGAGAGGAAATCGACCATAATCCAACACGCGGGCCCAGTGCGATTTGGTGAATGTCACATGTCTTCGAATTTTTGGTTCTAGGACATGCCGTTTTGAGAGCAGTGGTGATAAAATAAATTACACGAAGTAGTTCGCCTGGTTGGGTTTGAACCCGGGACCTACAACTCGTAAGTCGGGACCGTTACCACTCTCGTGCGGTGGCCGAGCATTTCAGTAGCTCGTGTCAGTTAATTTTGGACTTTATGACAATCGTTATCGCTTTTGCATTATCACAATTATCGAGGGCCCCTAAATTTATACTATATTTTTTATCCGAGTAACAGAGGTTATAACTCTTAGTAATTTCAAAATCAAATCTATATTTTGCATTATTATCCTTTTCGCTTGGACTCGGCTTCCAGTCTTACCGGGTGTGGCTGCCATTCCTCCATAACTCAATTATTGAGAAACGTGATACTCCTTAGATAGACAGATGGTCAGACTTTTTGGTGTTTGACTACCTGTAATGTTTGTCTAAGGTAACGAATGACAACCAGGACCGACGGCTGTACCTGCTTTCCGAGGCATGGGGTGTCTCAAAACAACATTTTGCATACCTTTCATAATTTTGCTTAAAATAGAACCCCAAATCGAGAAAGGTCCACGTGATTTCTTCTTAACTTTAACTTTACAAGGTTTCCAACGGGTGTATTTTCTATAATGTGGTCTTTTGTATGTAAAAAAATTGAGGGAAATTCGAAGAATGCTAACTTACTTAATTTACGCAACATTTCCGCAATTTAAATAACTCATATCGTTACATATTTTACATTTGAAATTCGCACTGACCAGGGTTGCATAACTCATAAAGGTGTCGCCTATTTTCACCAGTGGGATAGATTTGTAGAAAATATAAACAAAAATAAAAACGATAGATTAAAGACAGGAGAAAAAAGAAATAACATAGAAATATTTGTAGCAGATACTTAAACATACATGACTGAAAAAGAAAGCAGACAATATCCCACGATCAAATTACGAAAAAATAGATCGTACTGCACATGATACTCATAATAATAGATGTATGTATGTAACCGACTGGGAAGTGACCAGTTGATAGGCTATCGCATCCAATCTCATGACCTATTTTTGTATATTAAGTGGCCTTGAAAGGGCTCGGAGTCAATTGCGTTAGCACTACGAACTACAGTTACGAACTCTCTTCGAGCTAGAGTGGAATGAAGAAGTACAAACATGTACAATAGAAATAAGCCCTAAGCGAGTAATATGTAAATTGATGATAATTTGAAAAAGAGCTTCTATGGTGACGATGGAGAATTATTTGTTTTAGTGAAAATTATAAAGATTGTAAGAGCTATTTATGTGCTTCTCAAGCCTTGTTCGGTTGCCAAACAGCATTTTACGGAGCTCGGCACATGAACTTAAAAAATAAAACTTTAACAAAGGACAAATTTAACAATTGTTTTTATGAAAGTTTGCCCAGTGTTTTTATGGGTTGTACAATTAAGAATATAATAAATATATTTTCGTTTTAAGTTTTTAGTCACATTATTTTTTGTATTATGGGGAACTCCTGCTGGTTACATAATAGTAGCAGCTCGGGTCGATCTGCAAGGGAAAACAATGCTTACTGAGGGACTGTAGATGGGCAACCATTGATGACATAGTTACTGAGTTTCTTCCGTATCTCGGTAAACACCTTAAACTGTTGGTCCCGGCTGATATTTTAAGATTTTTGAGAATCGTTACGGGTAGTCAGAAATCTGGCATCAACCTTGCCAAGGGATTAGATTGCTCCGTGAAAATTACGCGTCCAGTTACACAGGGGAACTGCTAGAATCTAATTGGGGAAAGGCAAGGTTGATTAATTGATTCTTTTGAACCGATTTAAAAAAGGAGGAGGTTATTATGTTTAGCTGTATGTATTTTTTATGTATGTTCACCAGTTTCTCAGTCAATTGTGGATTGATTTTGAAACTATTTTATTTGTATGAATGAGTGTTTTGTTGCATGAAGATTAAATAAATAATTAAATAAACGCGGGACATATATACATATATATACCAGGGCCAGCAGGATATTAATAATCTGTACCGTGGAAGAAACTTAGTTACAAAAGCTCTGGAATTTATTTATGTAATTTTAATTTTATTTTTTGCAGTTTTTTACTTATGTTATGTACTTTTTTTTAGGTGGGAAAATCATCTAATGACAAATCGCGCTCTTGGGCGGAGCGAGAGATAGTGTTAGACTTTTACTGACTAAAACCCGGTCCTTTTCTTTCGTTGCTTTCGTCCATGTTATGCACTTCAGATTTCCATTACGATTTCATTTTTTTTTTCAACTGTTAATTTCCGTTGATAGTGTTATATCTACGATTCTATTATTTTAAAGGCTCATTGGCGTGTGACTGAATAATTTTATTCTACTGGACTATCAGTTCTTCCTGTTTCTTATCATTTATCAATGGTCATTCAAGCGTCAAACTTATAATTAGTTCTGAATCATCTGATTTTTACATTGTTATATATTTAGCTAATGATTATAGTGGAATAGGCTTTCCCATATCTTAGATACAATGTTTAACTGACAATAAAAATATGCAAAACCATTTAGGAGTTACAGATTCTTATAAGATCAGGCTCAGATAGAACAGAATAAACTTTTTTGTATACCAAAATAGTTATAATAACAACATTTACACTAACTTAAATCTATGGCTACAATGGCAGTCTTATCGCTTACAGCGATATCTACCAGACAACCTTTGGATGGACAGTAAATACTTAATTTAAAAAGGGTCAACGGTGTACTGTTAGCAGATCAATCAACTATTGAAATTTATATTATAATACATAATACATAGATGGAAAGAAATGCCTCAAATAGTTTAGACATGTTAAGAGGAGAAGTGAGGACCATGTCGTAAAAATTGTACTAAACCTGCCAGAACCAAAAAAAAGGCAGAGGTCGCCCACCACTGACCTGGTGGTCTAGAATCAAAAGAGAATTCAAGGTAGCCCATTTGTCAAAGACAACCCAGGATAGAATATTCTAGCGCCGATTAGTAAGCAGATCCTACCCTAAACCATGGGAACAAGAGATGACTAATGAGCTAACAAATTTGGAATCAAAATGCTTGGGTCATGGGGTCTGAATGCGCGTCTCCTTTTCAAGGACATTTCAAACCGACTGGTCGTCACGTGATTAAAGGGCTGGCTCATTCTTTGCCCAAAGAATTAGTGTTGCTATTCAATGTGGCAATGCTACCAGTCTTCTTGGAATATTTCCGAATGACAGCGATATGTAGCAGTACATTCAGAAAGAAAGTTAAAATAATATCTCTAACTCTACCAGATACATGTGGTCACCGAAGTTTTCAATAAGACCTTGCAAGAAACCGCCATCTTACACACTTTCATATCACGAATCCACGACTGACAGGATATGCTTTTCAAATTTCCTTTAGTCATCTTGTTAGCACTGTTTTTTTAAGATGGGAAATCATCCAATAACTTCTCTCTCGCTCTAACCTAGAGCGTGAGGACGTGTCAGACTTTTACTGACTAAAACCACACCTATTTTCCTTTTTTTGCTTTGCATTCCAGGACACTGGAGTTCCCTTTTGGACTACCAATGATCTTTTTAGCACTAAGAACACTTACTTGAAATATGTTTCAGCCTACTAAAATTCGCCATCTTCACAGTAATCTATAACATCGATATCTACCAACCCCGCAGAATAAAGACGTATACAAATATAATCGTACATGCCGCGTCACAGATTTCCCCGGACATTGCCGAAAACTTTCCAACATGGCCGCCGCTCCTGCGCCTGCGACGACTTATGCAATAACTGAACCATGACATTTTGATTTAGTCTAGTTTTGGTATTTTTTTTTAATGTTTACTTTTTTATGCTCATATTCTTTTTTTTCTATTTAATAATTTAATATTAGTGTCTACAAGAGTGAATAGGCTCTTAATAAACTAGTGCGAATCATCGTCAACGATTGCATCACTGTTTTCCATCGGGGGGATCGTTGTTCACTAGTGTTTACCATTAAAAAAAAAACATTTATAGCTAGGTTTTTCAAATTATTTTGATCCTTTGTAGGGTAAAGGACCAGATTGATTATAAAACGGTTAATTCGCGATTCAATTATATTGCACCTACCTATAATTTGTAACCAATCCAATCGCCTTTTGTTTTAACAGACATTGTAAGGACAATGAATTTGACACTATTCTTGTTACATGTCAAAGTAAATTTAATTTGAATTCGAATAAGATATTACTCAGCACTCGTAAGTCGTAGGCGATTGCTCGTAAACCAATGTCTTGTCATTACCTTATTGGCTTTGTACATTGGATAACCTTTACATTTACTAAAATAGAGAAAAATATATATTGTTTTGTCAACAAATTGAAAAAAGTATTGAGGAAACTATAATATCCAAATAAAATAAAAATAAAGAGGGTAGAAAAAAAATATAGTAAAACAATCAAAACAAATAAGGCAACATTCTCTAGCATGACATAAGTCGTTCGTCGTTCGTCGATCGTTTGACACACATACTGTTCGGTTGCGCAAAGCCGCGCGCGCGCCGCTTGGCACCGGCCCTCTGTTCTGCTTAGCGCATTTTGTAAGTTAGGAACGGATGTCTGGTGGATTCTAGAATCTAAATTGGCTATAAAAAATAATAACTCATTTTTATAGACAAGTAAAAAATTAAGTATGTGACCTAATTCTTTTGTGAGAAGTAATTATTTTAGGAAGTACTGGTTGATAATGATAACAATTATAAATGCCAGAAAAGGTCATCAATTTATCTTAAAAAAAATAACAACGTTACGTAAAACAAATAAGATTAATACAATTTACCATTCACCTTAATATCACAGAGTAAAAAAATGTGAACCGTATGATTTCATATAGCATAACATCATCCAAAACACAAAAGGCATATTAACGAAAAAAAAGTGAAAGTGGTACGCACGCACACGTGCACGGATCGCGCCCACAAGCGTGCGTTTACGCACGTCACCGTGCTAATCTCCAAGTTGATTCATCGAAGTGTAGGTAGACTATTTATTATATCCACAAAGATATGTAAATGCACACATTTGAATTTGAATAGTTAATTATGTGAGAAATTGATTTAGTGTAAACTTAATCCGAAAAAATCTTTTCAATCTAATGTCTCTAAGAGTTTATTATTTTTTTATTTGAACAATTCGCATTTGAAATAGATTTGTTTATATTTATTTCAGTGCTATCTCAGTTTTAAATTTAATTAATTTATAATTAGGTAACAACTGTAGAACTGAAATCGACCGAAATTTTACATAATAAAATTCAATTGAAATGAGATTAAAAATACAATCAATTGTCTTGGCAGCCCTCTTACCATGCTCATATAAATTACGTTCAATGATAACAGTATTATTTCATTCAGTTCAACATGATATAAAATTCATACAGAAAAAACGTTTAGCAGAAAGCAAAACCGCCAATAAATATAGTCGCGAAAGTGAAACCCGTTATTATTTAGTCCGCCCACGCAGTTTTATTCAGTTTAGACTCCTCAACTGCTCAAAAAGTTGTGAAATCTGTAGCTCTCTTAGGCGCCTTCATAATTTATAGAATCGTATCAATTCATTGATACTTCGGCTGTCTCTTATAACTTGTATAATGTTTTTGGACTTTACTGACCTACCACAATAATTTTCTTCTTAATCTTGTCACGCGCTAAAAAATTTGAATTATTATTATTCTTGTTTTGCGTATCATCTGTATACAGTCAGTTACTAAGATTTTGAATGAAAAAGATGTATGGTCTTTGAAAAAGCAAGCGTTGAACAAACTTGTGACGCTATGCTAACCCGTTATGGAAGAAAGTGAAAATAAAACAGCCAAAAAAACGCTATGTGGAAGGTCGCGAACGTCTGAAGTACTAGGAGTACATAGGCTAAAGATAACTTAGAAGAAAGTTTGACTTCAGAGAGTCTGTCAAAGGACATGACGGTTTTAAAACACGGTGTGGTTCAAAAGACCACAAAGTAAAGACACTTGAGCTAAAATTAATTTCTGATAAAGAAAATCTGATTTATATAGGACATACATGCTCAAGAAAAATGTGACCGATTTAACAATCTTCTTAAAAAAAACATACTTATTTAAGCAATTAAAAAAAATATATCAGGAAAAAATAAATATATATCCTGAAATCAACAAATAGCAACACTCTGAACTTTATTTACCATAATTCATTGACCTATCAAAGATCAAAGACCGTACAGGGAAGGCTTCGAAGCACAGCTAGCTATGTACTAGGAGTGCATAACTCAAGCAGAGTTTCGCCGACACCGAATGGAAACCGGTTTGCCAAAATTTTTCGCGGAATGAAGTTTCAAGTTGATGCTAGGCAATTAGCATCCACACCTGAATTTAGCTACTAGTGTTCAATTTCTAAATATCAAATACATTCAGAGGCTCGCGAACTATTGTTCCATAAGCGTGCAAACATAAAATAGTTAAAATCAACAAGTCAAACCGACGGAAGCCATTAAGTAGGGCACGAGAGGCGAAAATTTCAACTTTGACAGACGAAAAAGCCACTTAACGTGTCGTCTGTAAGGTCCATTTTCCTGTGGCTGTAACGCAGCGGTGAAAACGAAAGTCGCCGTCAGACAACGTTTTGCACAAACGAATTTGAATACTAAATATTTCGATCCGGCATTAAAGAGTTATGCTCCTTTTCCAAGAGGCCTGGCATATTTTTCACGGTAATCAGAAACAAAGTTTATCACATCCTGAATGATGACCAAGCATCTAATATGATCGCAGGATATGAATGCTTTCTACTTCCGAAAGGACTGAATGACCACAATGAAAGTGTAACCGGACAAGGATCGCATGAAAATATAGAAGTGAACACTCTCTGAAAGTTGGGAGAGCGAAATCACTTGGTATAAATTTCTATAGACTAACAAAATAAAAAATAGAAAACCCTTCTATTTTGAATTTTGCTTCAAATCTCTTTCACGAAACTACAACTTAACCATATAAATTAAGTGAAACCAAATGACAGTCAAATCGAAAAAGAGATGGTGAGAACAATAACAAAACAAATGTACCTATTTTGTAACCTAGATACTTTCTTAGCAACAGAATTTATTAGCTTCAAAAACGAGAGTCACACCTCTATTGTACGTTTATTTAAAAATAAAACTAATCGTTTCACATTACCGAAGGCAAATCGTTCCTTGAGTACTAAGTTTCCATACACACATACATATAATGATAAAACGCTAGCAATGAATGCGGCGATGCACCACTGATACATGGCGGGCATCACGTCCATTCGTACAAAATAATTTGGGAACATTTTCGTCTTGCTTACAGCTAAGGAGTGGAATTGACTGCCAGAATCTATGTTTTCTGATAACTAGGCTACAATCAAGTTTTTCTTTTCTCTATAATAAAAAAGATGCACTAAGTGTTTCACCGCTGTTTATATTATTATTATGATTATTTTTATTGAGTACAATATTGACTGCTCTACACTGTCCTTACATATCTATTAATACCGTAATATGGAAATATTGTACGATCAACCATTTTGTTTAAAACAGTAACCACGGAGTTTCTTGCCGGTTCTTCTCTATAGGTAACGACCAATTGGAACCGTGCATTTAGTTCTGACGTTTTATAAGTGCCCATGTCATAAGTGAAATAAAAACATTTTGAATTTTATTCTATTTTTTTTGCTGCATGCTGCGGAAATGTACCTAGCTTATATCTATATGTATATCTATTGATATTTCTTTTATTCTTGATAGATTCGATTTTGTCCACTATCTTTCTGAATGTAAGCAATAATGTGGTCAAAAACGCTTGCCTAGAAGTAACCCAATCACTCTTGACTTAAAGATTCCTGAGGTAAAGCTATGCTATACCGGGACACAAAAACTCCGGCAAGAAGTGTGTTTTTTTAGCTGTTTGTACGTACATTGCTGGTATGCAATAAAAATAGAGCGTAATTATAATAAGCTTATTTAACACTAAATATAATCAGCACACATTTGACGTCACTGTATCTACAAGTCGGTCAATATTAGAAAACGTGGAATAAGCATACCTTTGTGTCAACTAAGTAGTATGAATTAGAAAAAATATTTGACCCAAAATTTTGGTTTGATTCTAAGCTGCAAAATGATTCTAAATCATAAATTTTGCCTTATATTGAAGCAGATTTTTGAAAAACTAACAATCACAAATATCAGAATTCAACTTTTTTTTTTGAGTTTAGTGGTATTTAAGTAACGAAATGTAGTCCACAGTTGGCCACTGGCCACTAGGCACACAATAAGTGTCTCCGGGACCCCCTATAGGGCAGATCAATTACGTGTAAAATTGATTTTCATGCGTAAATTCACGCGAAGTCTAGCTAGGGTACAAACTTAAAGACTATGTACCAGGACATTATAGGTTGTGAGGAACTGAGAATTCAAATTAACCAAACCGGAATGTCAGTGACAATGGTTTTTTGTTTGACATGGTTAATCATCATATGTCTTCTCCAGCTCTAAGCTGAAGTGATGTCGTGTTGATGTCAATGTCATAGGGTGGGTGTACCATACTTTTGCTGAATAAAACCAAGGTCGGGTTCTTTTTAGGGTTCCGTACCTTAAAAGGGAAAACGGAACCCTTATGGGATCACTTTGTTGTCCGTTTGTCTATCAAGACCCTTTATCTCGGGAACGCGTGGAGGTATCGAGTTGAAATTAAAACGATATAATCAAGTCTGGGGTCCCTTGAAGCTGTGTAAAAAATAAAGTTAACCAAAAAAAAAAAAAAAGATACGGCCGATTATGTCGCAAAAACTTATATTTTGACATTCTTAAGGGAATAAAAATTCATAGGGTACTTCCCGTTGACCCACGATCCCGAAATTTGGCATAAAGCAAGGGCCTTATATCACAGGTATTTTTTTAATTTTTTTTTCGGTGGTAAAATCATCCAATGAAATCCCCGGCCTTGGGCGGAGCAAGAGGGTGTGTAAGACTTTTACTGTGTGTGTGACGTTGCATTTCATACCAGGGCCGAGTCTTCCTTTCAAATGCAGACTAAGGGGTCTCAGTAGGCTTCGACCCTGCTGGGCCCCTACGGTTTGCCGACCTTGAGGCGCGCGTGGAACAATACGCGCCGTCGACGACTTGGGCTCGATCCGGACAGTTACCGGACGGTCGGACGGCGAGCTACCCATTGCTCGCCGTCCGCAAGCCCGCGCCTACGAACTCTTTAGCAATGGTAAACAAATATGAAAATAGTTAAAATATCTTCAACAACGAAGTTATAAATCTTCAAAGCTGCTAAGAAAGAGAAGTCTGGCATAGGTTTTGACGTCATTGGCCATGACACTCGTACGGCCGCGGTTTATTTTTTTATATCCAGTTTTCTTGTCTACCAATTTTGATAATAAATATTTTTTCATGCAATTTCCCTTTTTTCTATGACGTTTAAATATTTGATGACATGTGCAGAAAGTTTGTCATTGCGACCGAGGCGGAATTTGCACGAGCCGCAGGCGAGTGTGTTATGGAGCCGAGGGCTGCAGTGATAAATTTGCACGTGAATCAAACGATTTTTTCAATACACTTACGAAGAAATGAATAAACGGGGGTTGACCGGCGACTCGTGGGGGTCGACGCGTGCCCAGCCTGATACGATAAATGTGGCTCATGCTATGCTTATGCTATGGGGAGAGCACGCGTACTTTTCTGCACTATTACGGAAAACAGTGCCTAAAAGCGGTGGGATAAGAGCGGGTTTTCGAGTAAGTGTACCTATTAAAAAATAAATTATTAGTTGTCAAAGGATTTGTCTTTGCAGAGTTTATGACAATCAATGTACACTTATCACCTATAATAGCTTTTGTTTTCAGTGTCACCTACTTAGTTGGTCATCAATAGAATAAAATGTAGGTCATTTTCAGTGTCTACAGACCCAATTTTCGTTCTTATTTTTATTGTAGATATTCGTGAAAGGTGAAAAGGCTGGCAATGCCATTTTGTTATTTTGGAAAAATAGATTTTCTAATTAATCAGAATTTTTTAATATTTATTTGGGATTTTTGTGTCTATAATTTGATTTCTTTTTTAAATTAAAAATCTTTTTATTCCACATAGGCCTACATGGGCCCTTATAGAACGTCAGAAGCTAGTGCACGGTTCCAAATGGTCGTTTCCTATGGAGAAGAACTGGCAAGTAACTCCATGGATTTCGAACACTAACTGTAAAAATTAGGTAGCTATTTGAATTGAATTTTGGAGACCAATGAAAAGACTTCATAGTGTTTCAATAAGCTATTTTTACTTTTGTTATCTCACAGCAAACATACATACTTTACTTTCCTTCGTATAAGTAACATTTTCAGCGCGTATTATCTGAAATCCTTCGGCCATTGCCATTTCAGTAGTGATAATCTTTTTTGCAAATATTCGCGTTATCATTTTATGTAATATCACAAAACTTATCTATGTAGGGTTAAGGCCAAATTTGAAGGAAGTGCGATTATTTTTGTATCTACGTAATGTTTTTAATATGGTCATGGTAACATGTTTTAGTTTTAATTGTCAGCGATTTTTCAAACAAAGAAATCAGCATTTCTAGGAAATACCTTTCTATACATCCTACCAGGAGAGCAGGATTTCAAGCGGGTACCATAATGTACGTTTTGAAGTTGCATTCCTGTTTACAGTAGCTTACAAGCTATACATTATGTCTAGCGTTAATAATATAATCTAATGTGCGTATATCGTAACCAAAACACACACACTAACACATGGCCGCTTCGAAAGTGACAGTAACTTCATTTGGTTAGCAAAGCGCGTACTAGACTCGCGATTCGAGTTAATATTCAACCTTAATCCATGATAATAAGAACCAAAATAAACAATAATTAAAGGGATGTGTGATTTTCATCACATCGTAAATAGAAAAAATAAACAAATGAAGTGGGACGCGTGGTCCTTTCACCAAATTGATTCTGGTCCTTTTTTCTCATAGTGTATTTGACAAAAATACTTTTTACGGAAATAACAAACTTAGGTCAACTTAAATTTAACTTTGAAATAACATAAACTTTTTACGACAAACTTGATCTATTCTTGAAAACCAAGTACCAGGACTCCATGAATCGTAGCTGGCAGCTGTAACGTAAGCAGACTACCGTTAGGAAACATACCGAGCTCTCATAAATCCTACAGAGATTAAAACCCAGTACCGTAATGCCAAAAGCAGAGATCGTAAACTGTACTAAAGTTCAAAGACAACTTCTGAGAAGTGATGAGACCCTAGTGTTACATCGTACGAATATTATGCAAGCGAAAAAGCTGATAGGCAAGGTGGAGCGAGTATAAAATAAATAATATCCTTTAACGGGACTTCAATGAGTAGGTATTAGTAAAACACATAACTTTCACAATGATTCTGACTAAACGTAGTCGTATTATTGAAAATCACGTGCATTTGAACGCAACGATTGTAAACGAACTATTATAAATTGAAGTTTGAAAAAACAATTATGATTAAGAACACACGTGAGCAGAAAATCTTAGTTATAATGTTAGTTGTGGTAAAGCATTCAAACATAACATCCTGACTCCAAGAACCTGTTTTCATGATTGTTGATGAAGCATATCCTGAACAAATACACAACCTAATGTATGTTAATCTTTGAACAGAAGAAATTAATATAATTGATGGTTACTGTCAACATCTGACACACTTTAGCATTATTAGGAACGTACAGTAATCAATCAATCGATTTCAAAGTAAAGCCAATGTACCAGGTTTGCAGAAGCCAGTGCTAGTTATCGGTCAACGGTAGAAAAAAAGTCAACTGAGAGATGATTAGCAATCTATCACTTAAGGCTTGCATCACATGGGATAATATTGCAACACACTGTTTCAGTAAGCACGGAGCCAACAACGATCTACACATTTTTAGTAACAATAAAAACACCTAAAGAACAGGAAAAAGTAAATTGTAGCTCTGAAAATTGTTAAGCAGTTATTGAATTGGAAAACGGAAATACATAAAATATATTCTTAAACGTGAATAAGATAACCTGTAAGTATTGTGTGATATGGTAACAGTCCCTATGATTCACTTTTCAAAACAAGTTTTTTCTTAATAGCGGAATAAAACAAATATTCAAAAAATATCCAAAAAACTCAGGAGTACAATTAATGACATGGAACATGGGTCATTGTTAAATAATTATGATGTAAATTAAATTGAGGTCAAACTAAATGAAGGAATTTTTGAAGCTAAAACTGTCATGTCACAGACATAATTTAGGAAAGAATAGTTAATGATGCAATTATAAATGCAATTGGATTAGTTAGTCTAATTATGTCTTCGCAGAAAACTAGTCATGCTTTAATTGTTCAAGGAAGAGAGTGTAATGAATCTAAAATATAATTCGTTGAAATTAAATGTCAGGAAACGAAATTTGAATGAATCAAAATTCAAATAAAATTCTGCCTTACGTGAACATGTTAAACAACGAACGAGCGAACATAAAAAAACGAATAAACACAGCATGGTCACATTCACAGCAATGCCCCAAATTCAACCGCTTCACGATCAAAGAAACACTCGAATACAAACTGAACGACACTTGAACTACGACAATAAACTAATTGTGTAACTCTCTCATAAAATACAAAAAACCTTTTTCTTTACACCATATGATTTACGACTTTTCATGCTCGCACGAAAACCACACACACACAATTTTTGTGTCGTACACAACACAGGCACGAATGCAGTTGAAACACACGTGTTTAATAGGTACTCACCTATAATGGTCAAAGTGAGTGATCCGGCGCTTGCGGCGCCCCCAGCTGCAGCATGGATCGGCACAGCTCGGTGATCTCCGGGTGGTTCAGGTTGATCAGATGCACGTACATCTGCTTATGCAGGCTCAGTTCCCCTGAAACCGCCTCCAGCCTCTTTAGTAACACCTCTTTCTCCCTAAGAAGCGTCTTGACCTTTTCCTCCACTTCCCGGGAACGCACTTTAGCCTTTTCACGAGACTTCCTCACTGCTATGTTGTTTCGTTCGCGTCGCCTTCTGTACTCATCAGTACCTTTATCTAGCACTTTTCCTGATGAGCGTCGCGGAGGAGCAGTCTTGTGTTTCAGTAGCGGAGGGAGGAGAGGTGCTCCTAGAGGCGGTAGTGGTGTAAATCCTCCTCCGTACGGTCCACTGACACCGACTGCCGACTGAGGATTATATTGGCCAGTATATTGCGCACATGTCACCGATCTTCGGTAGTCATGGGGCTCGGGAGGCTCTTCCTTTATGGGAGGTGCCTGCTCGTGCCCCTGGTTCGTCTGAACAGGAGCGTAAGATGCCCCCGAGTGAACCGGCTGTGGCATGTACGCCAACGTGGTCCGATTGTACCTCGGCTGAGGAGATTTGCCTCCAGGAAGTATTTCCTGGAACAAGGCCATGCTCTCCTCACTTCGGAACTGGTCCTCAATGAGGTGTTGTAGGTCCAAACTAATTTCCTGTCCATTGAGCTCGTCTAAGTCCGGAGGCGGGAAGGTCTGTCGTTTATCCTCTACTGTCTTCTTGAGGTCTGGTTGTGGTGGTGGTGGTGGCGCTGCGGCCGCGTCGTACATCTGCGGGGACTCCATACCGCCGCCCGGGCCTATCACGGGCCCAGCGGCGCCGGTAGCCCGTGGCTCCACTTCAAAGCACTGAGAAGCCGTCACTAAAGCACATGCACCGTCAAGTAAAATCCTTTGCGTGTTGTGTTCGCGTTGATCACGTGTAGGTGCGGAGCGGAGTTGGCGCGCGTGCGGGCGCGTCGGCGGTCGGGCGCAAACTGCGGCGCCGCGCCGCCCGCGCAATGCACGCAAGGTTGCCCGGAAGGAAGCGCTGAAGTTGCCGCTGAAAGTTTGCAAGTAAAAGTTTGCGGCCCGCCGCGCGATTTGGGTGTTTACCCTATTGATTTTCGTGTGCTAATATTTGTATTTTTAGATTTTTTTGGTACTTATCAAGCTATCTTTTTTTGGTACTTATAATATTATAGAATAGTTAATGAATTGAAAAATAAAGTTAAAATTAATTTCTCTACAATGTTAATTTTGTTTTTCATCTTAACTTACCTTCTCAAAGTTGTGCAAATAAGTTAAAAAAAAAACACTTACACGTTTTTTTTTTTTTCGTCAGTTTAACCTAGATGACGTCGGTGTTTCCTAGCTAACTACTCTGAGAAGAAACACCGAAACAAACTCAGCGATCAAAGTCTCTTATAAAGTCCATACAGTAAACATGTAATGGTCAAATCATATGAGAACCATGCGGATAAGTGTCGCAGTTGTTATTTTGAAGAAAGAACCACACAGATTTGAGTGGACCTGTCTAGTCAGTGTAAGCATTTGTCAGCATTCGTGTAGCTCAAACTTGGGATTACTAAGGAGCTCAACGAATTGACGATCAATACCAAAGAAAGGACATTTGGGTCATCAATGCTTCATCAAGTTAAAACTTAGTGCAAAGAAGACTAAAAAAAATCTTAGAAATAAATAAATTCAATTCAATCATTTCTTTGATATAAATATGGTACAGGAGTAGTTATAGCGACGGTAAATATTATAGACCGAGACATATTTCACCTAAGTTACAGGTATGCAAATATTTAAAAATAAAATGTATAAATACACGAATTAATGAAAATTTATTGACAATATTGCATGACAAAATAGATAAAAATTAAACAAGAAAAAATAATAATGCATCCTTTTTTTTTGTTTAGGTGGGAAAATCGCAGTACGCGCCGTCGACGACTTGGGCTTGGTCCGGACGGTTACCGGACGATCGGACGGCGAGCCACCCATTGCTCGCCATCCGCAAGCCCGCGCCTACGGTGGCCGGAAATCGGGATCATAATGCATCCTTACAAAATTATCAATTAATTAATTATTTGCGGTCTTCCCATCCGATTTTAATTTAGGTATCTTCAAGGCTAAAATCTTCAAGGTAAAGTGTATAGGTTCTTAATAAACTAATGCGCCTCATCATCATCGATTGCATCACTACTTACCATCAGGTTTGTATTTTTTATTGGGTTGGAAAATCATCTTATGTCAAATCGCGCTCTTGGGCGGAGTGAGAGATAGTGTCACATTGGTGTGACTTTTACTGACTAAAAACCCACTCCTTCTTTGCTTTCGTCCCAGGGCCCCGGGTTTCATTTTCAAACTACCTGTGGCCCCAGTAAGCTTCGACCCTACTGGGCACCTACGCTTTGCTGACATCTCCTTGAGGCGCGCGTGGAACGTACGCGCCATCGATGACTTCGGCTCGGTTCAGACGGTTACCGGACGGTTGGACGGCGAGCCACCCATTGCTCGCCGTCCGCAAGCCCGCGCCTACGGTGGCCGGAAATCGGGATCAGAATCCCGGCGGCGGTTGGTCCGTGAGGACCGTTCCCTCTCGCGATCGGCCGCCTAATTTGCTAGCATTACTGCTTCGCAGAAGGAAGCGACCGCCTGCCATTCCTCCTTGCTCCGGACCATCAGGTGGGATCGCAGTCAAGCACCAGTTTATAATAATAAAAAAATATTATAACAACACGAACTTTTCAACACGAAATGCCAACTTGACTCTAACGTTAAAATGTTTTAACTATTACGGGTAATTCCGTAATAGTTTGAGCGGTTAGCAAGACTCATTAATTAGAATTAGTTAAAACGACTGCACTAATAGCTAAAGCAATTGTATAATTAGTGTTGCACTTTTGAGATAACTTTATTAGTACGAGGGCTATAGATAATAAGCTTAATTACGCAGGTACTTGGCAGGTGCTTCATAATAATTTCAACTACTTACCTTCTTAACCGACTTCAAATAGGAGGAGGTTCTATGTTTGGCTCAATGTATTTTTTTTAGAATTCCGTACCTCAAAAGGAAAAAAATCTGAACCCTTAATCGATCGAGCTTGTATTATTATAGGTAGGCATAGGGAATAACGGAAATGTTTGCTTATTTTCGATATTTTCAGACTACTTAATGAAGAACTTTTTATTTACGTTCTTGGATAAATACCTTTTAAATAAAATGCTCAATTTTGTTGTCCGTCCGTCTGTCTGTCTGTCAAGATCCTTTATCTCGGGAACGCGTTTAGGTATCGAGTTGAAATTAAAACTGTATACTCAAGTTTGCGGACTCTTGACGTTGTAAAAAAATCAAACTTGTAAGTTAACGAGAAAAAAAGATACTTTGGTTAATGTGGCAAAAAACGTACATTTCGACACTCTCGAGGAAGTCAAAATTCATAGGGTATTGCACGTTTAAATAAGTAAGTTAGTACGGGCGCCCTCGCCCTCCGGTACCTACCCTCGGAGCGCGAGTCCGACTCGCACTGGCCCAGTTTTTTTTTTTAATTATTGAAAGAATTAAAGCGCAAGCTGCTTGACCACCATCGTCACTTAACATTAGGTGAGATCTAATGTTAAGTGACGATGGTGGACCACGCTTGGCTAGAAGAAACCTATTTTAAATAAAACCAAATATATAATAATAATAAATATGTAATTACTAATAAAGTAATTACAACTAAATTAATTTTGGCTTAAAAATTTTTTTATTGTCATTTATTCAATTGTAATCATATTAATTAAGGAACAGTACCTACCTAATTTTGAATGCATACTAAATTGGGATAATTGCAATGCTTAAAAAGGCTGCTAAGTCATAGCTTAAGCCTAAGCTGAATCAGCCTTTTAATGTTCCCACTGCTGGGACTCAGGCCTCCTCTCTAGGAGAGGGAATGGGCCGTAATCCACCACGCGGGCCAAGTGCGGGTTGGTGAATGTCACATGTCTTCGAATTTTTGGTTCTAGGACATGCTAAGCCTTAAGCACTAAAATAATATAATATCAAAATTTTACACTTGACTTTGACTTTGAATTTATTTACTGCCAGTAACAAGTTTTTTTGAAAAAATAAGTCCAACATTTTCCTCCGTTATTATCCGTTTCGTTATACTATTTATCAGTTTGCTTTTTCAACTTTTACTTGTCTTGAAAGTTATGTTTTTACTTCTTATAACTTGTGAATTAGGTTCGTTTAAGGATAATAAGTTTTGATTATGTTATGGGTACGTCCTTTGTTTGTAGAACGGTTTTTAATGAAGTTACCTGTAACTTTTTCTGTAACCCTCCGGATTCTTGTAACAAGTAACACACACCGTAAAGTTATTTATAAAACAACTTTGTTGATGAGGAAAGTGTTACTTTTTTTTACTTGGCATTTTTTTTCAGTGGTATATCTTCAAATATTATGACTGGCCTGTTGGTCTAGTGGTTAGTGACCCTGACAGCTATGCCGGAGGTCGTGGGTTCGATTCCCACCCATTACAAATATTTGTGTGATGAGCAACGATCATTTGTTCTGTGTCTGGGTGTAATTTATCTGTAATATGTATGTATTTAGAAATATATAAGTATGTTTATCAGTTGTCTAGTACTCATAACGCAAGCTCTGCTTAGCTTGAGACTAGACGGCGCTGTGTGATAGTGGTGGAATAAAATAAATAAGAATAAATAAATGATTCTCTTTTGCTTTGGGTGGAGCGAAACTGGTTCTCAGTAAAGCTCTGACACTTCCGGATCTCGCAGTGGGAGTGTCAAAACCCAGCACTCACAAAAAGGGCAACTAAAGAAACACTGTGAATTTTAATCAGTAAAAGTCAATCAGTTTCAGGACTAAGAACTGAAGAAGTTATTAAAAAAAAATCAGCTGTGGGAGCGTACTCGCTCCGGGTCCATCGAACAACCGTCGACCAAAGTCTGTTTGTGGGGGAGGGTCTTCTCTCGCTCTCTCTCTTATATTTTGACGTAAGACTCAGGGGACCGCAGTAACTCCCACAAATGACAGACATCTTGAAGGACCCGGGTGCCCACTGGTGAGTGGGTCCGCTCCACAGTTGAGGTAATAGATTGTCCATTAGGAATTTCTCAGTGACAGTTGACAGTGTGATATCTCCTTTTTTGTGATGGGAAATTATCAAATGAATCCTGTTGCTCTAGGTGGAGCGAGAGAGTGTATCAGATGTTCAGTGAATAAAATCCACCTGTATTTTTTCAGTTGCAGGACCACGGTAATTCTTTCAAACAAAACCACAGCCCTGGCGGGCATCGGCCATAACAGACTGTATAAATATACTTAAAAAAAAAATTAATAACATTTTTTTATTGTTGATAGGCTCGCGTATTGACCTCTATCTCACCTGATGTGGTCGACAATGGAGCACACTTGCCTAGAAGTAACTTATTCACCACATTATTCACTCTTAACTTAAAGACTCCTATACCCTTAAGTGAGATAGTAGTTAAGCGCAAGCCTATCCATGATAAAAAAAACTGGGCAAGTTATAGCTATTAGGATACACAGACTCCGGCAGGGAATTCCATTCCTTAGCTGTGCGCACAATAAATGTGTTCCCAACACGCTTTGTACGTATAAGTGGGATGTCTATCGTCACTACTTCAGAACCTTTCGTCCCTATCGACCATCTGTTCTACGAGCAATGTGCCCTGCCCGCTGCCACTTAAGCCTAGCGATTCTTCAGGCTGTATCGATGATCTTAGTTTAAATATCTTCATTCCCGAGGATGTATAACATATTCTTTCAAATCCCAAGACCACATAACTACACACCCTTCCATCCCAATCATGGGCCAAAATCGCCCATCAATCGATTGACCACGTACCGGTGATTGTCACATCTCAAAGTTATTAATCAATTGCGTAAATACCGCTCCGTATCGATGTTCGTGCCGATAGCCAAGTTCTGGTGGAATCGTCACGTGTCTAGAGTCACATGTGAAACGATTCACGAGAATCTGTTTTTAAATGATAAAAGAATTTCGAAATTCCTGGGAAAAACAAATGCTATCTGTAGTAGGTACGGGCCATCTTTTTTTTTTTTTTTTGACATGGGAAGTCATCCAATGCCTTAATACCTTTATTATTCTAGGGTAGATCGAGACTGTAACTGACAAATAAAAAACTTTTTACAAAAAAATACAACCAACTTCAATGTAAAAAAACACTGAAAGAGTACAAAATAACTATTTCATTGACTACACGTATAAAAAAGCCATTTTACTTGTTATGACAGTTCTGCTATGATCCTATGAGGAGTTCCGTTCCATATCGTTCGTGTATTGTTAAAACAATTGTATGTATTAATAAATAAATATCTTCGAAGATCCTCATCAGATCATGGCTATATTTCTATGGGACCAACTCGGAAGCATAACCTATCACTCAAAAAAGTTTCAAAATCGGTCTACAATTTGACCAAGAAATCGGTGAACATACATAAAAAAATACATTCAGCCGAATACAGAACCTTTTCCTTTTTGAAGTCGGTTAAAAACCACACCTTTTAATGACATATATTTGTGGCGTGCATGGAATACTACGCTCCGTCGACAACTTGGGCTCGGTCCTCACCAGACGGCGAACCACCCATTGCCCGTTGTCCGCAAACCTGCGCATACGATGATCGGAAATGCACCCTGCGATCACCGACGCCGTGAAGACCCACCATATCGAGATCGCTTTTAGTGAAAAAGTTCGTCCGAAGAAGTTATAACACCATTATTTCTTTCATGTACCGAAAAATAATAAAAAAATAAAACTATGTATACTTATTATTGTATGTTTAATCTAACTATATGTATACTTTTACTCTAAATAAAATTTTCTTTGTTGTGAGCAGTGGTGGCCGAGTGGTAACGGCCCCGACATACGAGTTATAGGTCGCGGGTTCAAACCCAGCCAGGCGCATTACTTTGTGTAATTTATTTCATCACCACTGCTCTCAAAACGGTGAAGGAAAACATCGTGAGGAAACCGGCATGTCCTAGAACCTAAAAATTCGAAGACGTGTGACATCCACCAACCCGCACTGGGCCCGCGTGGTGGATTACGACCCATTCCCTCTCCTAGAGAGAGGAGGCCTGAGTCCCAACAGTGGGAACATTGTATTAGATGATTGATGATGATTAGATGATTTTCCAAAAAAAACGAAACGCGGTCTATTAGAACCGACGTCTGACCGGGCTACGAATACAGCAACTAAAGGAACAAGGGTTTTTTTTAATATGGAAATCATCCTATGACTTCTTCCGCTCTGGGTGGAGCGAGAGTGCGTGTCAGACTTTTACCGACTAAAATCTCACCTGTGTCCTTCAGTTGTTCTTTGCGTCCTAGGACTATGGGTTTCCTTTTCAGAAATTCCCCGCGGTCCTAGCTAGAGGGCATCGGCCCTGCTGAGCCCCTACGGTTTGCTGACATCTCTTTGAGGAGCGCGTGGATTACTACGCGTTGTTGACGACTGGGCTCAGTCCAGTAGATTACCAGACGGCCGGACGGAGAGCTACCCATTGCTTGACGTTCGCAAGCCAGCGTCTACCGTGGCTCGCAGTCGGGGTCAGAATCTCTTCGGCTGGGGTATGAGGACGTTCGTTTAATAAACTAGTGCGCCTCACCATCAACGATTGCATTACTGCTTACCATCAGGTGGGATCGCAGTCAAGCACTATCTTAAATCATTAAAAAAATATGTATAAAACTAAACTAAACTCTGTCAGCGGCTTCACCCGCGTGAAAGTTTGTTTCTTCATACAAACTTTGGACCCCCGTTTCATCCCCTTAGGGGGTGAATTTAAAAAAAAAAAACTTCTCTTAGTGCTTGCCAATGTGCAAGAGGAAAACCCATGATCATGGGTTGCCTATGCTAATCAGAAATCAGAAATCAGAAACGTTTATTTCAAATAGACCAATTACAGGCACTTTTGAATTGTCAGAATGTCGGTCAGTCAAAAAAAAAAAATACAATGAAGCTAAATTGCACGTTCCAAAGCGTAGATCTCTATGGAGAAGAACGTGCAAGAAACTCCATGGACACTCTTTTAAATCATATTATGAGTTACATAAATCTTGGACACATAATATGTCTTGTCGCTTCTAATTGCTAAAACAAAACAATCTTGGACCGAACCGATGTCGGAAAATAATTTTTACTTTTCCTTATTATTAACTGAATAGTGTTTTAGATTGTTAATAAAGGCTATTATTATTATATGCATTTACATATCTCAGGACCTTGAGGTCCTGCACCTTTAGAAGGCGTACGAGGAGTCAAAACGAACTCGCAGAGGACCCTTTGACGGTTTTTATGGAACATGTTATCAACTGGTGATTATCTCTATACGCCCTATGCTAGTGCATCCAAAGACAATCCCCGGTTGGTGAGAAACTATTGTGACATTTGGAAAACTAAGATATAAGGCTTTTTTATTATTATTATAGTCCTCGCCTACGTCATAAAAGGAAACCTTGTGCAAAATTTCATGCTCCTTAGCCCTTTAGTTTCGGGTATGCGTTGATATGTCAGTCAGTCAGTTCCTTCTTTTAGATATGTATATGGATCTGGACTAGCTTCTGCCAGCAGCTTCGCCCGCGTGATAATCGGTTTCTCCATGTAAACTTTGGACCCCCGTTTTATCCTCTTGGGGGGTGAATTTTGGAAAATCCGTTCTTAGCGGATGTCTACACCCTATAAGGAACTTACCTGCCAAATTCTAAGTTTGTAGGTGTTATAATTTCAGAGATTTCGTGATTAATCAGTGAGTGGTATTTCGCTTTTACATATACATATAGATTATGTTTATTTGTAACTACATGTGTTGTTTAACCTGGTTCAGACTCATAATTGCTGATATTAGCAATTTTTTTCTTGAAACTAAACAATGCAGAATTTGATATTTATTCGCGAAAATATAATGAAGCTACCTAATTTATTAATGAGTATTTATTTACTCGAATTACAAACGTAAGATATTTTTTTACAAGTGTGATATAATATTATGTTTCTAACGGTATGTAAATAAACAAAATGTATTTTTTTTAAGTTTTGATTATTTGTTGCTAGATCGGCTGCTAAGCGTTAGATTTTCGATTCAATGGCTGGGTTGGGATGTTTTATTTATTTATTTATTTATTTATGTACACACAAACACTTAAAATAGAAAAGAACAAATACAGATAGAAGAGTACAAAGGTCCTGCTTATTTCTAATGAAATTTCTTCCAACAAACCTGCGACAGGAGAGTTGGATGAGAGATGTAGATGAAGTGTGTATTAAATAATATAGAGAAGAATTAAATAGACTAATTATTATCTAAAATAAATCATATAATACATACATATTTAACAGTAAATAAATGTACACATAAATAGATACAAACATAAATTAAATTACAAAAATAAATACATAAAACTACTTATAATATATAACTTACGAGATGGTAGAGAGATAGTGTTCTTTGACTTGCTTTTTGAAGACAGATATATTTTTAATTAGTAGTGATAAAATAATGTTAATCTTTATACAGAACTAGCTGACCCGGAGAACTTCGTACCGCCTAATAGTCAATGAATGTTGTCTTAACTAAACTGTCAAAGGATAACGCCATCTACTGGTATTACCATAACAGCATAATTCATTTTGAAATGACATTTCAATTAGAGAAGGCGATGTGTATTCGATTTTTTTTTTGTAAGTTCTTCCATATTTTCTCGCCGTTTGAACCCTCCCTGGACTATCACAAATATTTCAAGACTTAAATTAGACAAATCAATCCAGCGACTCTCGAGTTTTAGCGAGACTAACGAACAGCTATTCATTTTTAACTATATAGATTCTTCTGTACGTGTGTCTGTCAACTGAGTCCTTCTAGCCGGTTTGACCAATTAGAATTTTTTTTTTGGGTCCTTTAATGGTTTGAAAAAACAACTGAATCCAGTAGGTAATGCTGCAATTAGGTTGTCATTTTTCAGTTATAGGTGATGGGTTCAAACCCAGCCAGGCGCATTACTTTTACACAAAGTTCTTTTATCTCAAATTTATTTCATCACCACTGCTCTCAAAATGGTGAAGGGAAACATCGCAAGGAAACCGGTGTGTCCTAGAACCAAAATTTCAAAGATATGTGATATCTACCAACCCGCACTGGGCCCGCGTAGATTACTCACATCACAGAATCAGAATAATTTATTTGTAAACATAGGTCAGATTACAACAGAGTGTGAGGTGTTAAAAATAGGTAGATCCTCTATGTTTTACCCAGAGGCGTACAAATATATAAATTAACATTGTCACAGGAGGTTCATTCCCTCTCCTAGAGGACAGGCCTGAGTCTCAGCAATAGGAACATTAAAAAGCTGATTATGATATGCTAATGATCTTATCATCAAAAATAACAGTTCATTTGAACGTGTCTTTTTTTTATGTGGGCAATCATGTCACATCTCCCGCCCTTGGGCGCTGCGGGAGGGCGTGTCAGACTTTTACTGACTAAAACCCACCCCTGTTCCTTCTTTGCTTTCGTTTCAGGGCCTTGGGGTTCAGTTTCGCACAACCCATGGCCCCAGTAGGCTTCGACCCTGCTGGGCCCCTACGGTTGGCTGACATCTCCTTGAGGCGCGCGTGGAACACTACGCGCTGTCGACGACTTGGGCTTGGTCCAGACGATTACCGGACGGTCGGACGGCGAGCTATTCATTCCTCCCGAACTTCCCATGTCCGGTAAGGACCTGCGTCATGCGGAAAATAAGAACGCCACCACCCCTCATAATTGTCACTGCCATAATTGTGGCGTGCCCAATTTATCATTCTATCATTTGAACGTGATGGTTTTGTTTTTTCTGTTGTAATTATCTTTTGATACAAAATAGTATCAATACCTTACTCGATCGTGATACACGAGACATATGCCATCACGTGTCATTGCCGTTCACACAACTGCGCAACTCGGCAGAAAGTAAAAACTAGTCACTGGGCCATTGTCTCCTAAGTAACACAATCAGTTCTCTTCGGAGACTTAGAATTTGTTGGCGGAAAAAGTGCGAGTTCAATATACAGTATAGTCTCACTAATAAAGTACTATTAAAAATTAGAGGGTGCCGGATTATTGGAATGATCGTATTAACGGATTGTATGCCTAAAAACATCATTTTTTTTTTAAAGAATACATAAGGGCGGTCCCCGTAGGGCGCGTTCATCGTGTGGTGACGGTTTCTTATCTCGTCACCGACCCCAAGGGACTCTGTTCCGCTAACTAGATTTTATACGCTAACTAGAGTTTGGAGATGCTAACTAGATTTGGATACGTTAACTAGATTTTGGATCTGCCAATTAGATTTTGGTTACACTAACTATAGATTGATTAGAACTCATTTTGTGAGGTATATCCCGAGAGAGAGAGAGAGAGTAGGAATTAGATAGGTTTGTGTCTCTTGGGTTGATCCCCTATTTTTATATCTTAGATGTTGTGCACAGTCTAGAATTTCTGTATGTACACGATTGAGCTGGAGTCACCAACCTTGTGCAAAATTTTACGCTCCTAGTCCTAGTAGTTACAGCAGTGCGTTGATATGTCAGTCAGTTTCTCCTTTTGTATAGGTACAACATTAATTTTAGTATATGCAAAATCCGGAGCACATGTCTAGTATTTTTATGTAAAGAATCTATTTATACAATTTTCATTATTTTATCTTAAAAATCCCAAAGTTATAAGTTATGTTCCCTGTTTATCCGCATTAATACATGGGCACTAGGCTATCCGGGCGACTAGACTGAGGGATTTTTTTGCTCCCGCACCTAGCTGTGTGCTGATGCCTAATGCCTGCTATGACCTGCCGTGACCTGTGTTGTACCTAGTGTCGATGGGGTCCAACGTATGGAAAAAAATATAACATGTGTCATGATTGTATTATTGACTAATTTTTAAATTATTTTTGACATTGTTTACCACTAAATGAATGAACAAATTGAATTATTTATATTTTTATAGTATATTTTAATCATTTGAAAATAAATTAAATATTTGTTTTTTGTAATTATTTCATAATTAATTTTATCATAAAAAATTTGCATGCCTCACGGTTTAATGTATTGGATCCTTCTCCTACATAGCAACTTAATTTTGTAACTACATTCATACCAATAATTTATTTAATTTCATGGTGAAAAAAATAATAGGAGCGATTCAGTTACTGATTCTGAACAAACTATATTCAGGTTTCGCATATACTAAAGATAATGTTGTATCTAGACCAACTTCTACCAGCGGCTTCGCCCGCGTGGAAGTTGGTATCTCTATACAAACTTTGGACCCCCGTTACATACTTTGAGGGGGCGAATTTTCGAAAATCCTCTCTTAGTAGCCTACGTCAAAAAAGGAAGCCTTGTGGAAAATTTCATTTTCCTAGTCTCAATATTTTCAACTGTGCGTTGATGTCAGTCAGTCAGTTTCTCCTTTTATATATAGATTTCTATCCACAAGCAAAACTGGCGCTTTCAGACCCAAATCAGGCTAACAGCAACTTACAACCTATATGGATTTGTAATCAATAAAAAACCCAGCTTAATGGACAAACGATTCTCGATTATGGCATTACACATTATTTTATAATACGCCTAGGCTGTTATTTTCCTTGGTACTGTTAGTGCATGCTAAAGCCCTAGTAACAGCCCCCCTCTCTGCTGGGGTGGGGGTGGAGGGGGGTGCGGTGAGCGGCCCGACGGCTCTGACGCAACCCTGCGCCCGCGCAATGTACTGCGGTTGGCGTGCATTGGCGTGAAGTTGGAAGTGGTACACGATGCCGCGTCTTGGAGATTTTAAATAGTAAATATAGTGAGGTAGTAGTTCAAAAATACAAAAAATCGTTTATTGTGGATCATAGGTTCTTAAAATCGTTTATTGTGGATCATAGGTTCTTAAGATGTTGTTTTAGTTGCAGGTTCTGCTATGTCCCGCCATTGAGGCATACATAATTCTTATTATTAATTTGGTTTAAAGTTAAATACAATAATTACATAAAATTGACATGGAATACATTAAAATTAAATTAGTAAAATATTTTGATCCAATTATAAATGAGTCAAATTAAAATATATTATTTATTATTATTATTTCGTTTATTCATTATTATAACATATATAAATTATATTTTTAAATATTTCAATAAAAATAAATATAAAAACATTTAAAAATATAAAAAATATTGTCCCACCGGTATCGGGAACAGGGTCCAAGCTACCGGCGGTTAGGGCTCCAGAGAAAGGAACCTCCTAACAATACGAGCCGTGTCCGTGTCCGTGTGTGTTCTGGATCAAGCCCTTGATCCAGCTGCCTAACGCGAGCCTCCTAAGGTGTTGGTCGAGGCTCTTGGCTATTAAGCCATTGGCTGACACGACTATCGGTACAATGATCGCTGAGTCTACATCCCACATGTCGACAACCTCGCGAGCCAAATCAATATACTTGATTTGTTTGTCTTTCTCGGCTTTCACGAGGTTCTCGTCATGCGAAACGGATATGTCAACAATCATTGTACGCCTCTCTCTTCGGTCCACCACCACTATATCAGGCTTATTGGCTACAATAGCCCTGTCAGTGGTGATGAACCGATCCCAGTACAGCGTGATATCGCTATTATAGAGAACTGGGTCGGGCACATACCTGTAGTATGGCACCTCCGACTCTACAAGAAAGTACTTCAGAGCAAGGTGCTGATGGATAATCCTGGCTACAAGGTTGTGTCTATGCAAGTATTCACCGTTAGCTAGACGAGAACAACCAGAGATAATGTGGCGGATTGATTCACCCGGTCGGTGACATGCCCGACAAATATCAACCGTGCCGTCCTTTACAATAAATCTAATTTTATTATTATTGTGACTAATTAGTAGTTGCTAAGATAAAAAAATATTCGAAAGATTCAAAGCATTTCATTTCAAATATACGAAGTCAGTTAGTCAGAAAAATGATACTAATTGCACATTTCAAAGCGTAGACTTACATGGAGAAGAATGTGCAAGAAACTCCATGGACACACGCAATAATTATTATTCAGCAGCAACCCAATCCGGTTTAGATAGTGATAGTGTGACGGATCCTGTCGGACAGAATGGAAGAAAAAATCGTGTTACGCCGGCCCCAAGTAAGATTGGATATAGGCAGGAAAAACAAAAAGAGCCCAACCCGGTTTTGCGAAACAAATATCTACACAAACCTGTCTCGTTCTTTTATAACTGTTTTTAATGGTAAAAAAACGCATTTCTCTTTTTTTCCAACTCTTCTTTCGCAGGTATGCTGGAAGAGAGATCACTTCAGAAATAAGCATCGCCTCTGTACTTATTTTTCTTTTATTTTGTCAATTTTTATAACATAGGTGTGTAAATAAAATAAAAAATATAGTAAAGGAAAACTGCAATCAAGCTGCAAGGAAAAAAAATTGTAACAACGGCCAATACTCGACACACGAACGTCTCAGTGAATGGATAAGTAGGCGAGCGACAGCAGAAAGTGGTTGCAGTGACGCAACCGCGCCGGTAACCTAGTCACCGTGCCTTACCAGACGATGGTGCCCACCATCACGACAGCCAGAGGAGGTGGTATCTTATAGCAAAGAGGTCATAAGTAAAACCATACTTATAGATGGACGCAACTTACTTTTGTTTTTTATATCATAAATTGGTGCTTACCAGCAATCCATCTAATGGTAAGCAGTAATGCGATCGTTGATGGTGAAGTGAACTAGTTTATTTACAGCCTGGACCGGACTTAGTCCGGACCGTAGAGGTGTTAACAAAAGGGTGGACACTCACCATACGTCAGGTTGTCCGATGGTAGAAAAGAGATGACGGAATCAAGTCATGCAATTCCCGCGCATACTCTCCAAAATGCATCATGTAAAACAAAGAAAGGCTGGCTACCCTATGCTTATGCTCCAGGCTTTGTAGATTGGACTTATATGGTAATTGGTGAAGAATTGGTAACGTCATCAGTAGTTTACTTGAAGACAGACGAGTCATGGTCACATAAGTAGAAGTATTACAAGATGATTATAGTTTCAGGTAAGCAACGTGCTATACAAGATGATAATGCCCAACTTCATGACACAGGCAAAAAAGCCGTCAGAAATAATATTCAAAATTAACTTGATGAAACAGGACAGTAGGTACATATAAGGGAACATATATAAATTGTTCTTTTTTGTTATTCTGTATTAGTTATATAACCAGTTTATCAATCAATATACAAAAATAGAATACTAACTGTAACAGCAATATTAAAATTGGTAGAAAAGCAAACGAGACATAACAATTTTAAACAAATATATCAGTCTCCTAAAGGCGCCGTTTTCTATAGCGGCCGTGCAGGCTTGGTAAACTGTGACGTCAAAGACCATGTTGGATTTTTCTTTATTCTTTATTGAACACACAATTTTAAACAGACAATAAAAATACGACAGTTGATGTACATAGGCGAGCTTAACCTACAACTGGGTTTTCTTACAGCAAACCATATGAGTCAGAAAGAAATTCCTTTCTTCCTTTGGAAGAATCTTTCTTATTAGCAGCTTTGAAACTTTATAATATCTTCGTTGTTGATAAAAATATTTTAGAAAATTATTCAGCAGGAAGCAACAATAAGGAAACAGGCGTAACAATTAGAGAAGTCAAGCAACTATCTATAAGATTTAAATGATTATTTTTGACATTTTCTCGCACACGAAGATCTTTGAAACAAGCAGCACCTTTATCGATAAATGTGCCCTGCCCATTGCCACCTTCTGTCTGTATTTTCCTATTTTTGATTTTAAGTGTTTCGGTAGATATTCCAGTTTCTGCTTAGTCATCATATTAATTATCATCAATAGCTTGTATTTACTCTCTGCTGAATATACATAGTCCTTCGTTGCTATTTGCATCATTAATCACATCCAGGTCATACCAGCCGTACATTAATTTACAAACTTAACCTAGTCCAGGGACATCTTTAATTATCATTTTCTTACAAAAATAATTCTCAGTGACTGATTGTCACATTGCACAGTGACGTGGTAACTGAAGGAACATAGGTGTGGTTTTAGTGAGTAGCAGTCTGATACGCCCTCCCACTCCACCATAGAGCGGAGAAATTATCAGAAGTGATTATATTTATTAAAAAACAGCGTATTTAAAAAATACAATGATTGTACTCGTAATAAATCCCTTCAAAAGGTATTTTTTTTCATCTCCTAAATAATAAATTTAACATCTGCAAAATTTTCTAAAAGTAGAATATGATGTATGTACTTAAGTAATAAATATTAATAGTTTTTAAGTTTATTGTAGTATTAATTAGTTAAGGATTTGTATTAATTTCAGTGTACACATAGTTTTCTCACAAATTTTAAAGCAGTGACCACTGTGCACCGTCCCGACCCACTGACGGGAAAGTATTTTTATAAATAGCATCCGTAGGAAGATTATGTTATTTCTGTGAAAGTGTGTGACTCAAGGGCGTGACTTGAATTTCGATAAGATGACGATGTTCCAAGTTTTTGTCTTTAGCTGTCTGAGTATAATTTTGATGACGTGATTTTGCACATGTCACCACATTTCACGTATTATCTTTATCCAGCAACTTCACTTCAATCATCAACATCATTATACCTACCCCAAGTGTCGCCACAATGACCGATCCTACTCGTCTCACATGCATTGGATTCCTTCGACACACTCCAGTTCATCGTACCACCTACTAGGACGCCTTCCAACGCTGCGTCTTCCGGTACGTGGTCGCTATTGAAGAATGGTTCATTGCCATCGATCTGTTTTGCGAACAAAGTGCCCTGCCCACTGCGATTTTTGGGCTATGTTTTTAACCTTGGTTCTCCAGCGGATATCTTCATTTCTGATTTGATCAGGCAAGGAACTCCGATCATAGCGATAACCGTGCGCTGATTCAGGGTAAACGTAGCCTATCCTACGCTCGGCGATAGTGTGGTTGCACATCAGTGAAAAACCTTTTTGTAATCGCATCAGTACTTTCACCGATTCCAGAGGTTTAAAGGACCTCATGATGGAACTTCCACACATACGCACATAACGTTTTGGATCATAGGGACATTCCAAGTGCTGTTCCACCTTACTAATGCTAAAATGTCTAAAATTTATTTGTAGAAGAGTGTCAATAGTCCATAACAGACTTAATTGGTAGCATAGAATCTAAAGTATTGAACAACTAGTTTATAGTTGTGGACTATTGAACTCCTACAATAAAGAAATTTTAGACACTTTAGCATTGGTAACGTGCAGCTGCACTTTTGTTCCCTGACTGTACATATAGCTAAGGAGTAACCTGATAGCTACAACCTGTGGAACTTTAAATCAAGAGTAATTAGGTTACTTTGAGGCAAACGTACTCCATCGTCGACCACGTCATCGATTACAATCAGGTGAGATAATGGTCAAGTGCGACCCTATCAAATGTAACCTTCTCAAAAGTTGTGAATCTTTATCGTACTCTCTCTTCACCAAATAAGGCTGTATGTAGTGTTAGTCATCTCTTAACATTTGATGCCTACGTGACGTGTGGACATGTAGTTGGTATACCTTTATCCTTTAGATCATGATTTATAAAGATGATAATAAAATAATTACAACATTTGAAAGTTTAAATAAGTTAGTTTTAATAATTGCTTCATAAAGGGCTAAGCTCGGAATTTCCTTGCGTGGCCTCATCAGGAATGAAGATATCCGTAGAAGAATCAAGGTCACCGACATAGACCGAAGAATCGCCAAACTTAAGTGACAGTGAGTAGGGCACATTGCTCGCAGAAAGGATGGTCGATGGGGGGCTGAAAGGTTCTAGAGTGGCGACAGCGTAAGACTGCATAAGGAGGACCGATGACCTGGTGAGGGTCGAAATAATCCGATGGATGCGAGACTCACAGGACCGCTCATTATGGCAACACTTGGGGGAGGCTAACATATGTCCAACAGTGGATATCTATCGGCTCAAATAATGATGATGATGACTTATCTATATTAATAATAAACCCTTGACTGAAAACCATTGTAATAAAGGTGAAAGTTTGTGAATGTTTGTATGTATCTTTGTAAATTCTTCATGCTCGAATAGCTGCATGGATTTCGGCGAAACTTGGTACACGTCCTGGCACATATAATAATTTTAATTCCAGGAGTAATATATGGCATCGAAAAACTCCTGCTCATTGCTGTCGACAAGAAATGTGTCCAAACGACCAATCTTTAGCCAGCATTTTGCCATACAGCATGGCAATGATGTTAGCAGTATTGCCACATTATATGGCAATGCCGCAACTAAGTTAATTTTGACGCCAAAACAGAAAATGTCATTGGATCTACAAATCTTGCTTTCCCAAAGGATCAGGAAAACATAAACACAATAGATCTTCTTAATAAAAAGTAGTGACTATGGGAGCTACAAATATATTTATTTTTTCTTCATTAAAATACTAACTTTGTCTGAAGTAGTTTGAAGGAAATATCTCTGCCTTACCGATACATATGTATACGTTTAAAGAAAGATGCATTATTTTTTCTCAATTCTCAAAATGACAATTGATTTGTATAATTTTCTTCATCTCTTTACCTGATTATTTATAGTTAACTAGTTAAAATAATAAAGACGGATGTATTCTGGTTCTTCGATGATTCGCCTTAGCCCCTGACCGGATACCATCACACGTCATCAAGTTGTGCAATCGCCACGAATATTTATAGAAAGTGGTCCTTTTGGGTTTTACCACGTAAACTTTTTTGGGACTCGACCCATAAATATTTACTTAAGGAAGGCTTTAGAAAGGAATGTGGTATTTGGCTTCAAGTAGCAGGAGAGTAAATAAAAATGCAGAGAGTAAGATTCACTTTTTATTTTAGGAATTACTTTTGTAAAAAATATAAGAGAAATAGCAATAGTGATAAGAAATGGCGAAACTAAAGAATCGTTCCAATTTCGCTCAAGAAAAGAAAATTGCTATTTTGAACTAAAAATAACCACTGAAGGTAACCTAAACATTCAGACAAAAAAATTACCGAATCAAAAAATTAAGTAAGACATCGGAATAGTTTTAGACAAAAAGAACTTGAATGTAGGTAACCACGCCGGGTACTAGGGCGTCATGAGTCGAACAGCGTTACGCAACCGGCCCACTCTCACTTTCGCGAGCTGAGGCCGCGCCGAGCTTTGTGCCGCCTCGCTGGTCCTAATATCATCAACAACCTACTACTATCGTCTGATCGCCTGGTATTTTACTAACCTCGCAATAATAATAAAAAAAAAGTTTTTTAGCGGTTTCTTTCATGTGACTGAACTGTTAACTTACCGATAAATTAACTGTTTGATAACATCGGAACAATGGCCGACATTCTGAATCAGTCATTGATTTTATTGAATTGATCGTTTCTATTATGGCAACTACGGTTTCGATCAAAATTCGATCATAGTTGCTCTATTACCAACTTATTTGATAATTTTCTAATCGCCTTCAGAATTAAATTATTGTCAATTAATAACTGTCTTTATTGGCCTTTCTGTATGTAGATATTATTAGTCATTAAGAGTACAAGTCACGTCATTTGGTTTTAATGCAAATAAATTGATATCTTCTATAATTTGACAACTTTAAACTGATTATCTTAAATCAATATGCCAGCTTTAATAATTTAACTTTTAAGTGCTGTGAAGCGAAAGGTATTCCATACTTTACTTATGATGGCATCAATCTTATTAATTTTCAATTTAGCCGCACGTTCATGATGTCAAGTACATTTTCAGATAACGGTTTGTGATTGTATTTCTTCTTATTATATCCCGAAGATGCTTTGTGAGCAACAAAGCTTTTTAACCAACCAAAAAACATTTTTGAAACTATAACAATCAAATCTTGTAGCACTACAGTACTAGGCTACTAGACTTTTTTTAAAGTTTGTCATTATCCATTAAAAATCAAACAATTCTATTTCAACCTTTCTGTTTATATTTTCTTGTTGTAGGGTTTCCTTTTTTGACAACAGCCTCTGGATTTTTAGGATTCCCTACCTCAAAAGGCAAGGAACCCTTAAAAGATCACTTTATTTTCAGTTTGTCCGACTGTCTTTTAAGACCTGACTTTTTCAGTAACTTTTGGCGATATACTGATATCAAGTTGGAATTAATATCAATTACTTACTTAGGTTTTTGGTATCTTGTAGCTGTAAAAATCAAACTTCTAAATCAAAATAATCAAAAGATATGGTTGTTTATGATGCATGTTTTGACACGTTCAAGTTAATCAAAATTTATAGGGTACACGTTGACTCAGAATCAAGAAATTTGGCAAGAAGCAAGATCTCACAGTGTAAATAAAGATACGAGTGCGTAAATTGTTAATTTAAATTTTCATCATACATTTTTTTATGATTCCAAACTTATTTATTTTGCAGTTCGAGAATTGACTGTGACGTTGACGACGTTCAACGATGTTGATGTTATAGAAAAGGGTTTTTCAACTATAAAGTTAAGTTTGTCCTTGAATACTATTTATCTTTTCATCAGTTTGGTGCTTTCATTGTTATGAATTTTGTTCGGTTTCTCGATTTATGGCTCGGAATCCATCATGCACGAGGCGGACTTGCAATTGATCGGATTTTTTACCATACATTATCATCACCATTATAATGTAGCTTATCTAGAATCCTACCCTAATACTTCAGAAAAGCTGCAAAACTTCCCAAAAATCAAGGCAACTTAATTTCATTCCTCAAGTTACTACAGAACAATACAACCAATATACGTAGAAGGTATGCCTACAACGTGATTCGTTTGAAGCGAAAGTGTGTCATACCCACGCCGTGAGGAGGAGGGATGTGGTATTACCCACTACCTTAATATTATGAGACAGACGTTATAGATATTGAATAATGGACTTTGGATCGCCTGTTCTGGTTTTGGGCAATGTTTTGCTAAAGAATTCGAACGAAGATGAAAATTTCACAAATATGGAAGTACTAAGGTATCATAGGTTTGAAAAAGTCATTTGAGAAGAATAGATTTCGGGAATATCGCTTTGGAACGTGCAATTTAACTCCACTTTTTTTTGACTGACCGACATTTTGACAATTCAGAAGTGCCTATAATTGGTGTATATGAAATAAACGTTTCTGATTTCTGACTTGGATTGCCTTTTCTGGTGTTGGATGCTGTTTTGTTAAACAATTACAACGTAGATGAAGTTTCTACAAAAATGGATGTACTAAGGCATCATAGGCCTGAGAAAGTCATTTGAAAGGAATAGATTTCGGAAGTATCATCCAATGTGACAATAGTTATTTGTGCAACAAGAGAGCAAAGTTGCTTTTTGCTGCGAGTGCTAATTTTGAGTCCCGAGCAAGCGAAGGATTCTTTGATTGAATCACGAGCGTTAGCGAGTGATTCTAAAGTAGAATTCTGACCGAGGGGAGGGATTCAAAGGCACGAGATGCAAAAAGTTTTGCTCTCGTGTTACACACATAATTTTTCACTTCAGCGGCGAGAGCACATATTACTTGGGAAATAAAATAATTAACAGAAATAGATTTAATAATGATTTCAATTAAAATAAATACTATCTCTGTCGCTAGTTTTGCTCATATTTTACAATTATTTTAACATTCAATCTATTTTTTTTTCTTCTTTGGCAACTGAGCCGGTATCGACTATTCTGCCAGTGTCTCCTTCGCTTGCTCGGGACTCAAAATTAGCACTCGCAGCAAAAAACAACTTTGCTCTCTTGTTGCACAAATAACTATTTGACAATAAGTCCAGATCAGTTTTAACAAGGGGTATCGCTTTATCCAGTAACTGGGTGGTAGTGGTTCGTTAGATTGTCGCTCAATATACTAACACAACTGCATTCTTATAGACTGGAAGCCGACCCCATCTTTATAGGAAAAAGGTAAAGTAAATAATAGCGATGTTAAAAAAAAAAAAACAGTCCAAGCCTTTCGTTGTTTTACAGGCTGCATTTTGAAGAGTATGCGCGGGAACTGCATGACTTGATTCCGCCATCTCATTTCTACCATCGGACAACCCGACGTACGGCAAGTATATTCACCCTTAAGTTGATGAAACCTCTACGGTCAAGACTAAGTGTTTCACCTCGTCGTTTATACCGCGTACATCGAAGGACTGGAACAATTTGCCTGCTGCGATCTTCCCATACGATTATAATTTAGGTGTCTTCAAGGCTAGAGTGAATAGGGTCTTAATAAACTAGTGCGCCTCATCATCAACGATTGCATCACTACTTACCATCAGGTGGGATCTCAGACAAGCACTAGTTTATGTCAAATAAAAAAAACAAGAAACCAATACTGATACACAGTATTATTCTTGTATTATGTTCTATCACATTCATCATCATCATTTCAGCCGAAAAACATCCACTGTTGGCTACCCCTAAGTGTCGCCATAATGACCGGTCCTGTGCGTCTCGCATCCATCGGATTCCCGCGACCCTCACCAGGTCATCGGTCCACCTAGTGGGAGGCCTTCCAACGCTGCGTCTTCCGGTACGTAGTCTCGATTCCAAAACCTTTCGTCGGACGAAAGGTTCGTCCCCATCGACCATCGGTTCTGCGAGCAATGTGCCCTGCCCACTGCCACTTAAGTTTGGCGATTCTTCGGGCTATGTCTGTAACCTTGGTTCTCCTGCGGATATCTTCATTTCTGATGTGATCACGCAAGGAAACTCCGAGCGTAGCCCTTTCCATTGCCCTTTGAGTGACTTACCACACGTGTTACATTTGTTTTGTTTATTTATTTCACATTTTTAATCTTACAAACATCAAGGAGTCAGTTGTTAAGGTTCACTTTCAAAGTGAGAAAGTTTCAGGGCTTCAGCTTTGTTCGAAAGAGTTAACGTCGGTCGGCCCAGCCTTGACCCTGAAACGTAAAGGGCAACAGAAAAAAATACAGTGAATTTTAGTTAATAAATGACTGGCCTGTTTGTCTAGTGTTTAGTGGCGGACTGCTATACCGGAGGTTGTGGGTTCGATTCCCACCCAGGACAAATGTTTCTGTGATGAACACGATCATTTGTTCTGTCTGGGTTTAATTTATCTAATCACTACTTTAAAGGATCACTACCTTTCCTCTTGAACGTATATATATATATTGTTTGTATTACATGTAATTTATTAGTTTATGTATTGTATATATGTAAATAGAATACCACGAATTACCTGCGTATCTTTTTTCTCTTTCTCTGTCAAATCCATCCAAAGGTTGTCTGTAAAAAATCGCTTTTAGCGATAAGACCGCCCATTGTGACACCATATTAATATTAAGTTCCTGATGTAATTTGTATTTTTGGTGTACAATAAAGAATCAAATCTATCTATCTATAATATGTATGTATTTAGATACAAGTGGCAATGAGCAGGGCACATTGCTCGCAGAACGAATGGCCGTTGGGGCCGAAAGGTTCTGGAATGGCGACCACGTACCGGGAGACGTAGCATTGGAAGGCCTCCTACAAGGTTGACCGATGACTTAGTAACGGTTGCGGGAGTCCGATGGACGCGAGACGCACAGGATCGTTCATTGTGGTGACACTTGGGGGAGGCCTATGTCCAGCAGTCGACGTCTTTCGGCTGAAATGATTATGATGATGATAATGATTTAGAAATATATAAGTATGTTTATCAGTTGTCTAGTACTCATAACACAAGCTCTGCTTAGCTTGGGACTAGACGGCGTTGTGTGGTAGTTGTGGATTATTATTATTAATATTATTTATTTTCTTCATCTTACATCTATCTTTTCAGGTTTTTTTATCCCCGATGTGATAAATGTGCTTATCCTAAATTATTAATATTAAAATCTACAACTAATTATAAATAATGCATTCCTGGTACCTACGATAGTTGTGGAATATTATTATTATTAAAAGTACAGACACACTCTATCTTGCTCCATCCAGAATGTTATTTCGCACCCTTAAAATAAAAGTGACACTATATACCAAAAATGTGATTTTTCAGCAGTCACAAAGTTTCAATGTACTTATTTATGTACTAGATAAGAAGATGCGAATCAGACAACATCAACTATTCGAACAAAGACTTTGACAATCAGATTACAAATGGGTTGTGTTAGTTAGATTGAAAAGTTAAAGATTTACTTAGACATGGCAATTAAAAAACAAGTTCACTATAGTGCCACTTTTGTTTTAAAGGTGCAATTTGTATTTTTCTTCACTGAAAACTTTATTTGTAAAAGTTATTTGATATTTTCTCATCCGAAAAAAAAACGAAACATTTTTTTTTTATTATTGATACGCTCGCGTTTGACTACTATCTCACCTGATGGTAAGCGATGATGTGGCCGACGATGGAGCACGCTTGCCTAGAAGTAACCTATTTAGAGATACCGGCACGGATCTTGAGCGCTGACTTCTACAGTTCAAATTGCGCAGAAGCACGCAGAACTGAAATATCGGGTCTCTTTTTTTTTATTAATATAATATAATATTCCACAACTGATAAACATACTTATATATTTTTAAATACATACATATATAGATAAATTACACCCAGACACAGAACAAATGATCGTGCTCATCACACAAACATTTGTCCTGGGTGGGAAATCGGAATCTTTAGTGGTATGAAGAGAGATGAGGCGGAGGCGGGGAGTGAAATCCTTGTACAGTGATTGGTTCGCCGACATTGTACGATGCGCAAAGCGATCCCCGCTCTTTCGCCGAGCGTTCAAGATTCGTGCCGCTATCTGTACTCTTGACTTAAAGCTATCAGGAAACACAGACTTCGGCTACTTATTATATTTTCTTCAAACTTAATATATTCTGTCTTTACCATAAAACTCTGGAATGTGCTTCCCCTTGAAATCAAAAAAGCTGAAAGTAAATTTTCCTTCAAGCGTAAAATTCGGAACTACTACTTGAAGTCCTCTTAACCTTAGTTCGGCCTTCGTCATAATTGTTATATTTTAAGTTTTTTTTATTATTATTATTGATAGGCTCGCGTTTGTCCACTATCTCACCTGATGGTAAGCGATGATGTGGCCGAAGATGGAGCACGCTTGCCTAGAAGTAACCTATTCACTCTTGACTTAAAGACCCCTAGGTTGTAGCTATCAGGGAACACAGACTCCGGCAGGGAATTCCACTCCTTAGCTGTACGCATTTAAGTTCTCTTAATTACAATGATTTCATATTTATCATAGTATTTATTTATCACCATCATCATCATTTCAGACGAAAGACATCCACTGTTGGACATAGGCCTCCCCCAAGCGTCTCCACAACGACCAACGAGTTTTTTTACGAATATTCAGTGTCCCAATCGTCATCCACTCGTAAATCACGTAGGTGTAACCAAAAATACAGAAAAAAGGTTTTAAAACAAATGACATCTCTGAATCACTTTTATTGGACAGGTTCTAACTTGTCCGAATAGAAAGTGAAACTCGTATACTTAATATCAACAAATCTATATTTCGATTCTTATTGATGTGAAAAGATTTGAGTAGATTTGTAGCTTAGCTCGTATGTTGAAAATCAAAAACAAAAAAAAATGTTGTTATTTCACATAGGCCTACATGGGCACTTATAAAACGTCAGAAGCTAGTGCACGGTTCCAAATTGGTCGTTTCGTATGGAGAAGAACCGGCAAGAAACTCCATGGTATCCATATATAATCTTTGGAAATAAAAATTGCCCTACACTAAGAATTCCTCTTGTATCGTCTGGTCAACTGGTCTTTTCTGGGTCAACGGGAAGTATCCTATGAATTTTGATTCTCTTTAGTGTCGAAATGTACGTTTTTTGCGACATAAACGGCCGTATCTTTTTTTCGTTAACTTAGAAATTTGATTTTTCACAGCTTCAATGGACCGCAGACCTGAGTACATGGTTTTAATTTCAACTCGATACCTTTTCACGTTCTTGAGATAAAAGATCTTGACAGATAGACAGACCATTCCATTTTTTGTCCGTTTGAAGTACGGTACTAAAAATGTAGTAAATTTGATTTTCGCGAATTAGCCTACCGCCTTCGCCTTAACCTTTTTGGAAAGAACCTCTCACTCCTTCATCACGAAAAGAGATAGACGTTCGAAGTAAACAATAAGGCGAATTTAAATGAACCATCACGTCATTAGACTAGCTTTGATCGAAGTTGAGAGCGTAGGTAGTATAGTGGGTGTCCCTATAATTGGGTGGGTTGACGAGACAGTTTGATTGGTGAATCAAATGATGTCACGAGAGATTTAATAATAATTATTATAATTCTTCTTCTTGAATCGATGGTTTTCTTGTCCCTCAAAATATTTGGGCCAGGAGTAGTTTCCGTACTGTTCCATATCTTAACTACATGTAGTTAAGATATGGAACAGTACGGAAACTACCTACAAATGTTCGAAACGGCTCACTCACACAAACATACGCATCGACGAAACTCGTAAGCGGCATTCGCTACTGACAGGACCGCAAGAAACGCTTAGGAGTCTCGTCGATGCGTATGTTTGTGTGAGTGTGACGTTTCGAATATTTGTAGGTAGTTTCCGTACTGTTCCATATCTTATCTATACTGTGCCAGGAGGCAGTGGGCAAGGCACAATGCTCGTTTCTGCAGGCCTAGCTAATTTACGGCCATTTCGTTTCGAATCTATTTCTACAGTCGGTGACACCTCCGATTCCTTTGTTCTGACCACGTGACTTAACGTTGAAATGATTTCATTCCCATACATTTGAAGTTTTCTACTAGCCTTAACGATTGTAGATTACTTGGCTAAGCCCTCTGGAGTGGCGACCGCGCACCGGAAGACGCAGCGTTGGAAGGCCTCCCACAAAGTGGACCGATGATCTGATGAGAGTTGCGAGAATACAATGCGATACGCACAGGGCCGTGCAGGGCCGATATTTGGGACAGGCCTATGTTCAGCAGTGGACGACTTTCGACTCAAATGATGATGATGATTATTTGGGTTCAGTTACTATCAGTAAAAGAATTATTGCGATAAGGGGTGTGGTGTTCTAACCAGATGATGCTCCACTTACTAAACTTTTTATTTTTGGTGGACAATAAAGAATACATCTATCTATCTATTTAAACTGCCAAAATGACCCTATATCTGCTCTTTGGGGGACCTTAAATAGCTCAGGTGGCAGGTATCCACGTGGATAGCGACGTAAGCAGCGTTTTTAAGGTCCTCCAAAGTGCAGATATAGGGACACTTTGGCACTCTAGTAACTGGACCATCGTCTGGTTGGAACACCACACTCCTTGTCACAATAACTCTTTCACTGATAGTAATCTACACCTAACCTTTTTTTTTATGTGTAAATTCACCAAATAACTGCTATGCTCTGGATGAACCGAGAGGGACTGTCAGAATTTTACCGACCCACCTGTGTTCCTTATGAGACCTGGTGCGCTTGGTGCTAATGAGACGGTGAGTACTTAACCCTCACGCTTTCCACCACTCCGGAGGTGACTACTGAGGAACTATGTCAGAAAGTGAGGCCGTGAGGCTTCTTTACCCACTCTTCAAAAAGAACACTATTGTGCCATGTCTATCTTTTTTGTTGCTTGACTGCGATCCCACCTTTTGGCAAGCAGTGATGCAATTGTTGATAGTGAAGCGTACTAGTTTATGAGCCTATTTACGCTAGCCTTGAAGACACCTAAATTATAATCTGACGGGAAAACCCAAGCAGGTAAATTGTTTCAGTCCTTCGATGTACGCAGTATAAACGACGCGACGAGGCAAAACGCTTATTACGGACCGTAGAGGTGTTAAATGTTAGGGTGGACACTCGCCGTAAGTCGTGTGTCTACTGCTATCCTTGAGGCTTGCTGGCTGCTATCTTGAATGCAGAATTCCTGTTTAATAGTCCACAGGAACGAAAAATGCAAATTACACAATTGTTACACTAAAACACATATAAACAGCCAACCATTTTTATATCTGTGCTAGTTTGACAATCGCTTATCATGCTACAAGTAGTAGGAAGTGGGTTACCACTGCGTCGTCATGGCAACTATAGTATATGTCGATTTTGGTTACAATGAAGCCAGATAAGTTCTTGATGAATACATAGCATAGCATAATCACTAATGTACCCACTGCTGGAACTCATGCCTCCTCCCTGGGATGGAATGAGCCATAAACCACCACGCGAGCCCAGTGTGAGTTCGTAAATGTCACATATTGTCTTCACATTTCTGGTTCTAGGACAAGCCGGTTTCCTTCACCGTTTTGAGAGCAGTGGTGATGAAATAAATTACACAAAGCAGTGTTGACTAGGTTTGAACCCGCGGCTTACAACTTGAAAGTCGGGGCGTTAGCACTGGACCACCACTGCTTCGGCCTTCGCTCTTCGCTCTTCTTGAGGAATTATATGAAGAAAAGGGAGTAAACGATAAAAGACAGGCGAGAAAGGATAAGAAATCATTTTGTGCGCTCACCACAAGTAACAGGGAAGCAGAGCAGGAAGACGGTGACGATCACAAGCGTACCTCTAAGTTGTAGTCACAATGTTTTTTAAATGACCCTAGAGTTGCTAGAGTACCGCCATTAAGTATAGCTTCTGCCACCGAAGTGCCTTGCCAACTAACAAAACAAAATTAAATCAAAATCGGACTAAGTCATTAGAGTTCAACCATGCAGACAGTGGCATTAGCATACAATATATATTATATGTGACAGATAAATTAGTTGGTCAACACTGAACACACTGACCCGTCGTCTCCATTGTCAGCGACCTTGGTACTATTCAGATGGCCTATGTATGTTAAGACGTAGAATGGGTCTGGAGCAATGACATCGCCGTGTAGTTCTGCCAGTCTGGTAGATGGATGAAAATGGTTTTCATCACTTTCTTCTATTTGAAGGAGACGAGGACTTCTGGCATGTACTAAACCTATTCAATATCTTTTTACTTCTTCCTTTTTCATATTTGGAAAAAGACTTATCCTGGTCTTTATTAGAAAATATATAATTATTTAGGTTTCAAGGGACCGAAGCAAAGAATACATTCTTACGCACTTCTACATAAGCACGTATCTAAAAAAGCACGTTCATCTTCTGTTTTTGCAAAGTCACTTGATCTGTCCCGTATTAATCCCACACGTTGTCTTTGCAGTCTACCAGTGAATAATATGCATTTCTAACAACACAGCATTTCTCCGCAACCAAAAAGCATAAGCCCATCGAATCCAAATACTAAAATCCACTTCCCAAGCTCTGCCAGCTCAAAATAAAACTACCGCCGACTTATGCACTCCTAGTATCTACCTAAACATATATCACACTTAAACTACCGAAAAAAATCATAACAACAACAAGAAAATCGTTTCTGATACAAATAAATATTATGTTGAACTAAAAGAAGAAATTCGCTGCGTCCGTGTTACATACAATGTTATCACAAACACACACACATGGAACCAAAGGGTATGTGACCTAAAAAATGTAACGAAAAGATGCAAACAATCTTTTTAAGTTTTTATAACAGGGCCGGATTTGGAAGTAAGAAGCAAAATAGAGGCAGGTGTATGATAACAACCACTGTTAGTTCAAAAGGGCTTGTTTCATTTAGCGTCAGCTGGCCTAATGCTAGGCAAAGTTTTATTATTGTCCTGCTTCTTAACGTGTGGAATGGATCAGTTTTGCGTTCAAGGGGTCAGAAAGATGGTTCTGTTATCAAAACCAGGCTCTGTCCCTATTCTGTGTGACATTTTTGCAATGATCATCATAAGTTTTTAGTCATTTTAAAACTCACAAGGATTTATAAATGTACACCCGATAAATCCCTCTCATAAAGTGGAGGACCTAGTCCCAGCATTGGGAACTCTATAAGGTTAAATAAGTTATATTATTATGTACGCCCGATAAATTAATCAGAACATATTCAGAGGCAAAAGTGTATATTGGTCAATTTATATTAAGATATTATTTCTAAGCATCGGTTTTTAGATATTTTATTAGGTCTCTAGGCTTTTCATTAGATACTATATCGAGGACACTTACGGCAATTCGTAGAAATACAATCACATGAATTACATTAATGAATCTATCTGTTTTGGCTAAAATAATAATAGCCGCACGGCCAATCTCTAAGATTTAAGCAACAAGTTGCTGACGTCGGTTTAAAGATAGGTAATTATTTTATTATACTGATATTCCTACGTATCTCAGAAAGCACATTAGGCCGTTGGTCCTGGCTGCCATTGTAGATCACTGACAGTTGTTACGTACAGTCAGAGGCCGGTGAATATGACATCAGTTTTGCCATGGGGTTTTTTCTTAGTCCCGATGGCTGGGGCATAGGGTCATCCGTTCTCTCACACGCGCAGCTCTCTCGTCTCCTTCGCTGCTAGTGAAGGAGACGAGACAGTCGCTTCGCAGAAGAAGACAACCACCGCCTATTCCCCCACGCATCGAACCATGGAGTCTTGCCAAGGGACATCGTGTACCCAATTACTGAACTGTGTAGATCTGATAGGCAGTCGTTCCATGGAACGGAACCCTAACATGGTTGGAAAATGACTAGGTAAACTAAGTTTTAAAGCATACTGTAATCATTTGATAGTTGCACCAACTGTTAACTTTTAAGGATTCGCTCTTTTAGTATTGTTTTATATTATAGATTAATTTTTGCCAGCGAAAACTGAAAGTAGGGTTCTTCATAAAAACTTTTGGACCCCCGTTTCAACCCCTTAGGGGTTGAATTTCGGAAAATTCTCTCTTAGTGGTCGCCTACGTCATACCTTGTGCAAAATTTCATACTTTTTGTCTCACCAGTTTCAGCTGTGCGCTAATATATCAGTTAGACAGCTTCTCCCTTTATTACATAATAGATTTATAACACAAAATTAACTAGCGTGACGTTTTTAATTGATAATTTCTCAGCGTTACCTATACAAACAAAATAGCAAAAACTATCGTCTCCGAACGTCAAACTTTAAATAACACAAAACCTCCATTCGTAGGACATTCAACCAGGAAATCAGCTCAAAGAAGAGGTGTGTTCAAAATGCGCATAAGTCAATGAATATCGATAAAAATCTTGTAAGCCGGCCCTGCGTCTCTCTATTAGTATCTGGTCGACCTATTTTAGGGATTGCAACAGAGGGTTACCCACACAGACGAACACTTATGTGTGGTCTCTTCGTAACATCAAACTGTGTCTGTGTGCATAGATAGTGCGTAGACGCAGACGCGAGGTGTCTTTTTTTTATTATAATGCGTAAATTATTTAATAGGCTGATAAGGCTTTAATGTGATTTTGTTTATTTCTTGGCGTTTTCTTGAGCGTTACCGTAAGAATCTAGTGACAGGTTTAGCGGAAGGTCCAGGCCCTGGCTGCATACTGGGCCAGGCAAGGGATTTGACTAACAAAATTTGCTATATAAGAAAAACGAAACCCTTATAGGATCACTTTGTTGTCCGTCTGTCTGTCAAGACCCTTTATCTCTGGAACGCGTGGAGATATCGAGTTGAAATCAAATCCATATACTCAAATCTGCGGTCCTTAGAAGCTGTAAAAAAATCAGACTTCTGAGTTAACGAAAAAAAGATACGGCTGTTTATGTCGCAAAAAAACCTATATTTCGATACTCTCAAGGGAATCGAAATTCATAGGGTACTTCCCGATGACCCAGTATCCAGAAATTTGCCATGAAGCAAGGTCTCATATCACAAGTATAGGAAAAAATATGAAAACTAAAATTGTAGTTACCTACGTCACAAAAAATAAATACTTTTCTGTAATTCGGAAAAGTCTTCGGGAATTGCAGTTTGTACGGATCCCTCAGTGCGTGAGTCCGACTCGCACTTACCCAGTTTTTTTGAGATGTATCACTCGTCCCGCTCTCGTCCGAGAGGACGTTTCAGGCTTTTACTGACTAAAATCCACTTGTGTTTCCTCAGTTGCCCTTTGCGTTCTAGGGTCACGGTAACTCTTTTGAACCTTTCTGTAGCCTGCCATTTACATGATAATTAGATTTCTTAGAAATACATTTCGTTTCGTTGAGCTCCTTAGTAGTCTTGAGTTGAGCTACACAAATACTGACAAATGCTTGCACTGACTGGACAGGTCTCCTCAGAACTGTGTGGTTCTTTCCTCAAAAGACCATCTCAGATACTAATCTGCGTGGTTCTCATATGATTTGACCTTTACATATTTACTATATAAACTTTAAAAAAGAGAAAGATTCCAAAATAGAGTTTTCCGCACTAATGCGGAAAACTGTAATTTGCATTTTATTATATCTAAGAGCGTAAGGGGTAGATTAGGTTAGGTTACGGTTTTTCGAGGTGTGGTATTAAAAATAATATTTTATACTTCGACTAGCTCCTGCAGCAGACTGTAGGTCTCTCTATACAAACTTTGGACTCCCGTTTCATCCCTTTAGGGGGCGAATTTCGGAAAATCCTCTCTTAGTACTCGTTTAGGTCATAAAAGGAAACCTTGTGCAAAATTACACGCTCTTAGTCCCAGTAGTTTCGGCTGTGCGTTGATATGTCAGTCAGTCAGTTTCTTCTCTACAAAGATATAATGTAATAACTAAACAATACCAGGGTATCATAATTGAGTGATGGTTTATATAATGTTTGTTTACAAGTAATTACGGACAACTATGTGAACTATGATTCAGTGTTTTTTAGGCTTTGTTACACTGTGAGCTATTTTATTATTGCAACTGCAAATATTGGTAAGGTTTTTAAAAATTACTTCTTTGATAATGATGCCACGTTTTAATGAGTACATACATTAATACATTAGTACAATTTGCCTGCTGCGGTCTTCCCGTCCAACTATAATTTAGGTGTCTTCAAGGCTAGAGTGAATACGTTCTTGATAAACTAGTGCGCCTCACCATTAACAATTGCATCACTGCTTACCATCAGGTGTGATCGCAGTCAAGCACTGGTTTATATAAATTTGAAAAAAAAAATTGGAAAACCATCAAATGACTTTTCCCACTCTAGTATAGGGCGAGAGGGAGTATCAGACTTTTAATGACTAAAACCCACCTTTGTCTCTTTCAAGGATTTCCGTGGCCCTAGCAGGCTGGGCCTCATCGGTTTTGCTGACATCGAGGTGCACGTGGAAAACTACATGCCGTCGACAACTCGGACTCGGTTGTTCTATACTTAACTAGCTTCTGACAACAGTTTCACCCGCGTAAAAGTAGGTTTCCCCATACAAACTTCCGACCCTCGTTTTACCCCTTTAGGGGTGGAGTTTCGTAAAATGCGTTCTTAGTGAATGTCTACACTCTATAAGGAACCTACCTGCCAAATTTTACGTTTGTTATAGTTTCTGAGATTTCGTGATTAATCAGTGAGTAGTATCTCGCTTTGATATATATCGATAAAATATTTAAAAAGTCTAACTGGAAGTACAATTTATCTTTTACACTCTCTTACATAAAAAAACTTAAATATTAACTAAACTGTACTAAAACCTAAATATGTACATAAATATAATACAAATAACACTATATACAAAATTACAAACACACTACAATACAAAAATACAAGTACACTCAGGCGTCCAAGTACTCCTCCACATCGCTGTCATCTGGAAATGTGCCCAGAAGACTGGCAGCAGAATGAGCCAGCCCTCCGGTCACGCAAAGTGTCGATCAGTCGGCGTGAAAATATATAGATTACATGTGTTATTTTATTTGATACTTTTTTTTCTACTCTTGCTCCCTATACACTATTGTCTACATTTCTTTTGATTACTCCTTTCGCAGGCGTGGAAGAAATTTCTTTGGAATTGGAAATAAGCAGTACCTTTGCGCTAATGTCCATTATATACTAGCTAACCCGGCGAAATTCGTAAAACCTAACAGTCAATGAATGTAGTATATCTTTGGATATAGCCAACCGATTGCGATGAAACAAAGCCTAAGTAATAAATCAAATTACATACTATTTTAATTTATAAAAGTTATCTACATTGATTTTGTATATTTTACGTGATGCGCGCACAACTAAAAACTTCTACAGATTTATTATAGATTTTCTCTTTTTTTTGTGTGTATATAAATCTGTATATATATCAGGAGAAACTGACTGACTGACATATTAACGCACAGTCGAAACTACTGGGACTAGGAGCGTGAAATTTTGCACAAGGTTTCCTTTGATGACGTAAGCGAGCACTAAGAGAGTATTTTCCAAAATTCGACTCCTAAAGGGATGAAACCAGGGTCCAAACATTATATGGAAAAACCTACTGTCACGCGGGTGAAGTCGCTGGCAAAAGCTAGTAATAAATAAAATATTTGACTAACTCAATAAATTACCTATCCAACACTTAAAAATCTTTATTCAAATCAGACTAGTGCGTTCAAACAAACAAATAGACAAACTCTTCAGCTTTATATGAGTAATATTATAGGTGCCTACTTATATATAATTTAGCTACCAAAACCCTGTATTTACGCGTGTAGCGAACGTATGCGATAGTTTATAGCTTATAAAGTTTCAATAACTACACCACTAACGTAATCCATAGGCTATGAGATTTTTTTTTTCTGTTCGTAAAAGGTCATGCAGTAATTATCTACATAATAAGTGTTCACACAGTTTCAATTAGCTACACTAGCTAATGTTGGCTCTAGGTCTGCAGAATAAATTTAATGTAATATATAAAAATCTCGTGTCAATGTGTTTGTTATCGATCATCTCCAAAACGGATTGACTGATTTTTATCCCTTTTTTTTCTTGTATAATTGGTAGGTCTTAAAACAGGCTGCAGGTTATTTTTTTACCCTCCTATCCCCACACACCTCTTTCTACACACAAAAGGCAACTGAAAGAACAAGGTGTGGTTACGCCCTCACGCCCCACCCTAGAGAGGGAGAAGTCATTATATAATTTCTTACCTTAAAAAAAAACGTAAAAAAAAAGAAAAATAAAAGTATGTATGTAGCAGTGATGACATATGGCACTGAAACGTGGTCGCTTGTCATGGGCCTCATCAAAAGGCTTAAAATCACCCAAAGGGCAATGGAAAAGGCTATGTAAGGCAACATTGTTTAGAGCGTATTGTCAGTCATTTTATACATGCAGTCTGTGGGTCAACTACACGCGGAGGGCATACAGTGCTCTGCGTGTTCAATACAATGATGCTTTTAGGGTGTTGATGGGGTTGCCGCGCTACTGCAGTGCATCCGGTATGTTTGCAGAGGCAGAAATTGATGGCTTTCATGCCATTATGCGCAAGCGATGCGCCTCCATCATGCGCAGGGTACGCGTCAGCCCCAACATCATCCTGAAGACAATAACGGACAGGTGGGACAGTCCCATACTGGAGCATTGGGTACGCCTGCATGCCCCTGTGGGGTATAATTCATAAAAAATTGTTTCCGGTAGCTATAAGTACTAACACTAGTTTTTAAGTTCTGTGTATACTAACCAACTATGGACTTTGTCCGAAATATAAGATTTTTATTTTATTTTTATGTTCAAAGTTTTCTTGTGTGATCGAATCAACAATGAAGATATCCACAAGAGAGCTAAGTCACCAAATTTGGGTGACAGTGTGAAGCGCACATTGCTCACGGAACAGATGGTCGATGGAGCCGAATGGTTCTGGAGTAGCGACAACTAGCCAGAAGACGTAGGAAAACGTTAAAAGGTTCCCCACAAGGTGGACCAATGACCGTGAGAAAGCCAGGGGAATCTGATGGATGCGAGACGCATAGGACCGGTCATTATGGAGACACTTGGGGGAGGCCTATGTCCAACAGCGGACGCCTCTCAGCTGAAGTGACGATGATCATGATAACGTCTTGACTGGTCTGTTGGTCTAGTGGTTCACTAACCACACTGCTATTCCGGAGGTCGTGGGTTCGATTCCCATCCAGGACAAATATTTGTGTGATGAGCACGACCATTTGTTCTGTGTTGGTCATTTTCAGGAGTTTTCAGGACAAACAAAAACACTGTGACAAGCGAATTTTATTTATTGATTCACCAACCCGCACTGGGCCTGAACGGTGGATTACGGCCCATTCCCTCTGCTAGAGAGGAGGCCTGAATCCCAGCAGTGGGACCATTAAAAGGCTGATTATTCTATTATATTGCGCCCAGGCACAGAACAAATGATCGTGCTCATCACACAAATATTTGTCTTGGGTGAGAATCGAACTCATGACCTCCAGGATAGCACAAGGATCACTAACCACTAGACCAACAGGCCAGTCAAAAGAGTAGGTACTTATGACGTAGTTGGAGTTTCAATTAATCACAAAAACCCGTAATTAGTATGTGGTCACACAGACCAAAGTAATTCACTTGCAAATGAACAGTTACAAAGTCTGAATGCGTTTGCCAGCTGATCTAGGAACGAAAGTACGGAATAAATTAGTTTTTTTAATGTTATAATGATCACATGTATAACTAATTAGACTATAATTATATTGTAGGCTGGAGCAGGTGTAGTAATAATAATAATAAATAATAATAATAATAATATTCCACAACTATCACACAACGCTGTCTAGTCCCAAGCTAAGCAGAGCTTGTGTTATGGGTACTAGACAACTGATAAACATACTTATATATTTCTAAATACATACATATATAGATAAATTACACCCAGACACAGAACAAATGATCGTGCTCATCACACAAACATTTGTCCTGGGTGGGAATCGAACCCACGACCTCCGGCATAGCAGTCAGGGCCACTAACCACTAGACCAACAGGCCAGTCGTGTAGTGTGAAGGAAGTGGAAAGAAAGTTCGCAGTGCACAAGAGGAAGAAAGAAAGTTTAAGCAACTGCACACAAGAGTTCCACTTGAGTAAGAGGAATGGTAGAAATATCAAGATGAAAGAGAACACACAGAAATACCGTAGCTTTTTTTTTTCGGGTGGGAAAATCATCTAATGACATCCCCCGCTCTTGGGCGGGGGATAGTGTCAGACTTTTACTCACTAAAACCCACTCCTGTTCCTTCTTTGCCATTTTTCCAGGGCCCCGGGGATCTCTTTCGCATCACCCATGGCCCCACTTGGCTTCAACCCTGCTGGGCCCCTACGGTTGCTGACATCTCCTTGAGGCGCGCATCGAACAGTACGCGCCGTCGACGACGTGGGCTCAGTCCGGACGGTTACTTGACGATCGGACGGTGAGCCACCCATTGCTCGCCGTCCGCAAGCCCGCGCCTACGGTGGCCGGAAATTGGGATCGGAATCCCGGTGGCGGTTAGGGCCTGAGTACCTTTGCCTCACGCGATCGGCCGCCTCCTTTGCTAGCATTACTGCTTTGCAGAAGGAGGCGACCGCCTGCCACTCCTCCTCCGGTCCATGGCCTGTACCAAGACCCGGCGCGAGAGAAAAAGCGTAGTAAAAAAAGGAATTCAGCCATGCATACAATCAGACCCATGCTCGTGCGCAAGCACAACACTATGATAGTGCTGTCTTAATACACCTACACTGGTGACCCCGACGTGAAGGTGACACCCGTCGGTCGGATGATCTTCCCTTTTTCAACGGAGGTTTGCGGGAGTTTACACCCTGTTCCGGAGTACCCCTAAAATATTATACTCCAGTTTAGGTTGTAAAATTGTTAGAGAGAGTTACCACAGCCCTAGAATGCAAAGAGCAAATGAAGGAACACAGGTGAGTTGTATTCCCATGGGTTGTGCGAAAGAGAACTCCGGGGCTCTGGAACGAAAGCAACGAAGGAACAGAGGTGGGTTTTAGTCAGTAAAAGTCTGACAAGCTCTCTCGATCCACCCAAGAGTGAGAGATGTCATTAAATGATTTCCCACCTAAGAAAAAAAGGCGGGTTTTAGTCAGAAAAAGTCTCAAACTCTCTCTCGCTCCACCCAAAGCGCGAGGGAGTGAGCAAGATATCCAACAAAAGATATAACCTACTACCATCCTTTGTTGATCAAAATAGTTACATTCTGATTCGTCCATCTTTAACCACCGGGAGAGATGCTCTCACTTCTCGACCACAAAAAGAGATACTCCTTGTCACTCCACCCAGAGCGGGAGTTAAAAAAAATGACTCCATCTTTCATACCTATTTTGCTGCAGGCCAGTTATTTAAAGTGGAAAATTATCCAATGACTTCTCTCGCTCGAGGATGGGGCGAGAAGGTGTCAGACTTTAACTGACTAAAACCACACCTATGTTCCTTCTTTGCCTTGCGTTCCACCAGGACACCTGGTTCCCCTTTCGGATGTCAACCCATGGTTCCAATTGGCTTTGGCCGATCTGGGCCCCTACGGCTTTGCTGACATATCTTCGAGGCGCGCGCGGAACACTACGCGCCATCGACAACTCAGGTTCGATCCGGACGGTTACCAGTCGGCCGGACGGCGAGCTACCCATTGCTTGTCGTCCGCAAGCAGTCATTTTACCTTGAAGATGAGGTTGATAACACCTTCTGTTTTGCTCGTAGACGTCACACAGTGAATGCGTATAAATTGTGAACACAAAGAGCGCCATCACTTGAATATTTGCATTTTTTACAAAGTTGAAGAGTTAGTGTGTCAATTAGATTGAGTCCGTACTTATGTTAATTAGTGAATCACCTACTATTTACGTTATTGTTTTGTTTTAGTGGATTTTTCCATGACATTCACGTTTTTAAGCTGTTTGGGGGTAAGTAGCAAGGAGTTAAGATAGATATAATAGATATAATATATATTTATATAATATAATATTCCACAACTATCATACAACGCCGCCAAGTCCCAAGCTAAGCAGAGCTTGTGTTATGAGTACTAGACAGCTGATAAACATACTTATATATTTCTAAATACATACATAATGATCGTGTTCATCACACAAACATTTGTCCTGGGTGGGAATCGAACCCACGACCTCCGGCATAGCAGTCAGGGCACTAACCACTAGACCAACAGGCCAGTCAAGATAGGCCTCCTATAAGGTGGACCGATGACCTGGTAAGGGTTGCGGGAATACGATGGATGCGAGATGTACGGGACCGTTCATTGTGGCGAGACTTGTCGACTCCTATGTCCAACAGTGGACGTCTTTCGGCTGAAATTATGATGATGATGATGATGAAGATAGATAAATAAAAAAAATATTCGTTGCAACACAAAATATACACCAAAGCATAACTAAATTATACAGAATTAAGCACTTATTAAGAATTGGGCAAGTGCGAGTCGGACTCGTGCACTGAGGGTTCCGTACAAACTTATCTATGTAAATAGTTCAATTCACGAATGGAGTCTCGATAACTTTTCCGAATCGTTTTTTTTTTTGTGACTTAACATCAAATTTACGGCTTTCTGATTTATTCCTATACCTGTGCTATAAGATCTTGCTTTATGCCAAATTTCAGGGTTCTGGGTCAACGGGAATTACCCTATATCTTGATTCCCTTGAGAGTTTGGAAATTATACGTTTTTTGCAATATAAACGAACGTATCTTTATTTTCCTTAACTTAGTAGTTTAATTTTTTCACAGCTTCAAAGGACCGTAGACCTGAGTACATGGTTTTAATTTCAACTCAATATGTCCACGCGTTCCTGAGATATAGGGTCTCGACACACAGACGGACAACAAAGTGATCCTATAAGGGTTCCATTTACGCCAAGTTATGTCTTCCCCTCCGATTATAATTTAGGTGTCTTCAAGGCTAGAGTGAATAGGCTTTTAATAAACTAATTCGCCTCACCATCAACGATTGCATCACTGCTTACTATAAGGTGGGATCATAGTCAAGAACTGGTTCATAATCATTTAAAAAAAAATGTACGGAAACCAAAAAATTATTTAACAATAATTGATCCATTTGTATAAACTTGCACGTGGTTAGATCCACGTGCAGAATTTTATGTAAAAACTTTCCCAAGATTACCACACAGTTTTTCCTGTACACTTTTCTTTTTCTATATAAACGATAAACAATTACTCGATATTTTCGCAACACTAAGTTTTGTAAATCGATTCGAAGATGAATAGAATGGGTTACAAAATCAGATTAAGTTACATAATACCTATTGGTAAGTGAACTGCTATAAAATCTTATGTAATGAGGAAAAAACTAGATTTTTACCAAAGGAAGCATTTTCAGAACACCTGGTAACAAAATTATTCTGAATTTATTTAGTTTTTATTCGTGGCCACACGAGTGTGAAACTAAAGTATTTTATAAACATGCTAGCTTCTGCTATCGGCTTCGCCCGCGTAAAAGTGAGTTTCTCCTTACATTTGAACGTCTTTTCATCCCCTTAAAAATTTTAAAAAAAACCTTACACTTAGTTCTCGCCTACGTCATAAAAGAAAATCTTGTGCAAAATTTCACTCTCAAAGGCCGGTAGTTTTGGCTATGCGTTCATATGTCAGTCAGTCAGTTTCTCCTTATATATATATAGATATAAATGTGAAATACTCGCGTGATAGTAAAAAATTATCCCAAGGTAACATACGGTAGAGATACCAAGTTTCATCGAAATCTGTTCAGCCGTTCGAGCCTGAAGAAGTAACAAACATACACACAAACAAATTTTCGTCTCTTTAATATTAATGGGATTTTGTTCTACAATAATTATTTTACTTTTTCAAAACACATAACTATAAAAAACATCTACTCTAGGAGTGGGGTAATAAGTGTAGCACAAATAATATCAACAAACAAATATAATAAAGACGAAAGCTAGTTCCCGCGACCCTCACCAGGTCATCGGTCCACCTTGTGGGAGGCCTTCCAGAACCTTTCGGCCCCATCGGTCATCTGTTCCATGAGCAATGTGCCCCGTCCACTAGTACTTGAGTTTGGCGATTCTTCGGGCTATGTCGGTAACCTTGAACCTTTCAATCCGACGAATGTGAGACGCACAGGACCATTTGCAATGGCGACAATTGGGAAAGGCTTTTGTCCAGCAGTGAAAGAAAGAAAGAGAAAGAAAGAAAAACACAGGAAGAAAAAGAAAAAAAGAAAAAGAATTTATTTAAGTGAATGTCGTCCAGTGTACGTCTTTGGGCTGAAATGATGATGATGATGATGAAGAAGAAAGCTTCTTACATGTATGTGCGTATGAGCATGTTTGTGACTCCTACACGCTTTAAAAGCTAAACGGATTTAGATGAAACTTGGTACATAATATAGACCCTTTCTTGAAATAGGACATCTTCAAAATCCTAAATATGGGTTTAAAAATTCTGCGGGCTAGTTCGAAAGAGTTACAGCGGCCCTAGAACACAAAGGGCATCTGAAGAAACACAGGTAGATTTTAGTCAGTAAAAGTGTAATGATATCCGCAGGAGAACCAAGGTTACCAACATAACACGAAGAATCGCCGAACTTTATTGGCAATGGGCAAGGCATATTGCTCGCAGAACGGATGGCCGTTGGGGCCGAAAGGTTCTGAAATGGCGACCACGTACCGGAAGACGTAGCGTTGAAGGCCTCCTACAAGGTGGACCGATGACCTGGTAAGGGTTGCGGGAATCCGATGGATGTGGGACGCGCAAGGCCTATGTCCAACAGTGGACGTCTTTCGGCTGAAATGATGATGATGAAAAGTCTGACTGACTGTCTAGAGTTCTTTAAGCCAAGAGTGAGTAGGTTACTTCTAGGAAAGCTGCTCCATTGTCGGCCATATCATAGCTTACCATCAGACGTGAGATAGTGGTTAAACGCGACCGCCCAAGAGCGGGGGATGTCATAAGATGATTTTCCCACAAGAAAAAAAAACAATAAAATATAATCCCTTGGCCCTCTCACTTCACCCTAGGGCGTAAGGAGTCAGTTGATGATTTACAAATAAAATTTAAAAAAAAAACAGACGCCTCGCCTCTTTCTTTTTCGGAAGTCGGTTGAAATTGCAAATGTCTTGCTCGCGTCTTAATGTAATGATATTTTGTACGATAAAATTCGTTCGTTTCAACTTTTGTTTACTCTTTTCAAAACAGTTTCACAATTTAGAAATAAGTGACGTAACGAACTTAAACTTGGACCAGGTATATATTTCGGACCGCATCTGGTTACTCTAAATAAAACATTATTATGCAACTGTTCCGACCATAGAACACAGAACTAGCACGCCGCCGCCAGCGTATTAACGGTATTATTATTACGTAATTGCGCGTTTTTACGTAAAATCAAAAATCAAAAAAAAATCTTTTTCCAGATTTTTTAGGAAAAACAAAGATATTATAAAAACCATAAATTTCGTAGAAACGTGTGTACGAAAATTAAGCGTTTTTCAATGTCATTCAAGTTGTACTGATGTATGTAATAAAAATTTGCTGAGTGCATAACTTTGACGAGCAGTTGTAGCCCAATCTTGCGGACGACGAGCAATGTGTAGCTCGCCGTCCGGTAACCGTCCATACCGAGCCCGAGTAGTCGATGGTGCGTAGTGTTCCACGCGCGCCTCAATGAAGGTCTCCAGCAGGACCAAAGCCTACTCGGGCTATGGGTTGACTTTTAAAAGGGAAACCCGTGATCCTAGAATACAAAGGGCAGCTGAAGGAACGTAGGTATGGTTTTAGTCAGTAAAAGTCTGGCACGCCCTACCACTCCTCCCTAGACTGGGAGAAGTAATTGGATGATTTCCTTAAAAAAAGTTGTAGCCCCTATGGTAGCAACTTACGTACTTTGGTTACACTTAGTTTACGGATTCGTACCCAAGCAGGTACAAGACTTACTTCATCATCGCAGCTCTCAAAACGGTAAAGGAAAATGTCGTGAGAAAACCATCATGTATTTTTTTTAAATGATAAACGCTACGATGTTTAACAAAAACTTATTTGCAAAAAAAATACATATATTTATTAGGCAAATAGGCTTTTTAAAAACACGTACATTTTTTCGTCAATTTAAACTTGATGATACCGGTTCCTAACAACACACAGACACTTGCATTATCTCATCACACAAACCTTGTCTTGGGTAGGAATCGCCCACGACCTCCTAATCACTAGACAGACAGGTCAATCGACAACACCGGGCAAGTTCGAGTCGGACTCACGCACTGAAGGTTGCATACAAACTTACCTATGAAAATAGTTCAAATCCCGAATTGAGTTACGAAGATTTTTCCCAATCGCATTTTTTTTTTGTGGTGTAACTATAAATTTACAGTTTTCAGATTTTTTCCTACACTTGTGCTATGAGACCTTGCTCCATGCCATATTTCAGGACTCTTGGTCAACAGGAAGTACCTAACGACTGTTTCCTTAACTCTGTAATTTTTTCCCAGCTTTACGGAACCGCAGACCGGAGTATATGGTTTTAATTTCAACTCGATACCTCCACGCATTCCCGAGACAAAGCAAAAAAAAAGAACAAAAAAAAAGAAAGGGGGAGAAAGGGTCTTGACAGACAGACAGACAGACGGACAACAAAGTGATCCTATAAGGGTTTCTTTTGTAGAACCCTAAAAAAAGGAATATTATGGTCGTTCTAGCAGGTGCCGCCTAGGTATTCTTCACTCTGTGGTCTAGTCGCTATACTGCTAAGTTTATTATGTCAACGTTTTACATAACCTAATTGGTGTTTTCACAAATTATTTTTGGATGTTTCACAGTTGATTGAAGTTCGTCTAGCGGAGCATTACAATTTGAATTTTGATTCTAATTGATTTTGAAATCTCTGTCTCATTATATATTGAAATAATCCTTCTTAGATAATATAATAATAATAATATAATATTCCACAAGTAACACTGTCACAACGCCGCCTAGTCCCAAGCTAAGCAGAGCTTGTGTTATGGGTACTAGACAACTGATAAACATACTTATATATTTTTAAATACATACATATTATAGATAATTTACACCCAGACACAGAACAAATGATCGTGCTCATTACACAACTGTTTGTCCTGGGTGGGAATCGAACCCACGATCTCCGGCATAGCAGTCAGGGCCACTAACCACTAGACCAACAGGTCTGTCAGTGTCTGTTAGATGTGTAGTACCTGTTTTTATTTTTAAGTGGGAAATCATCCAATGACATCTCGCGCTCTTGGGCGGGGCGAGAGGGCGTGTTGTGTTTCACACGCGCCTTGAAGAGATATTAGCAAGAGAATCCTATAGGACCAATGCCTACCAGGGCTGTAGGAATTGTCGAAAGGCCACGGTGGTTACCGTGGCCTTAGACCGCAATGGGTAACTGCAGTGCAGAAACACATGTAAGTTTAGCCCTAGTCCAGACTTTAGTCAGGGGCGAGGAGGAATGGGCGGCGGTCGCCTCCTTCTGGGAAGCAGTAATGCTAGCGAAGGATCTTCAGGCCTCTGCTGTCGCGACGCCGACCGCGACTACCAGCTGCCGAAGGCGTGGGAATGCGGGCGGCCTTCCAGTTAACGTCAGGATCGAGCCTTTACGGCGCGTAATGGTCCACGCGAGTCTCAAAGGGACGTCAGCTTTGGCTGACGTCCTCGGCCCTACTCAGCTCCTATGGCAAACCATAAAAGCCTACTAGGGCCATGGGTCGACATCTGAAAGGGAAACCAGAGATCCTAAAACGCAAAGGGTTGCAGAAGGAAATAGGTGTGAAACATAGGTGTGGTTTTAGTCAATAAAAGTCTGAAACGCTCTCTCGCTTCGCTCTAGAGCATAAGGAGACATTTGATGATATTCCACATAAAAAAAAAAAAACTGGTACCGCTGTTGTAGAAGCTTAAATTAACCACCTCTCACATCTTATATACCTAGTACCTTCAAACTAACTACCAGGACTACATACATTCAAAGTGTCGAAAACATTCATATATCAATCAGCCCATTGCTTACTGACTACAATACGAATAAAATTGGGTACCTAATGCAGATAGAAATATCTTCTCGAGTATGTTACACGGAACAAAAGTACATAAAGGTAGGTCAGTTTACACTTACCATAGCATACAATCATTCTGATGATAATCGTCGAACATCATTACGTACATTTCTCGCATCTTCTGCGAGCCTAGTACCAGCGTGACGCAACAGTCAGTTATTTTAACCGCTCGGTTAAGTTTATACTCTTGGTTATGTTTGTTATTAATACATATAGATACTAAATCAATTAACGATTAGTTATTACTGTTAGACAATGGGGCATTACTTAAATAAAACTCGTAATTTAAATCCATGGTAGATAAGTCATCAAGTCCTTAATATGTTAAACCATAGGCTGTGTGGTCTTGTTTTTATTTCAATCTTATTAATATTATACTTAATTTTATCATTAACTCACAATTAAATGACAAACGTGTATTAATGAATAGACAACTGGCTTTGCAAGTTCTAATTAACTAATAACTCTAAATCACCATGATCCTCTAACGCTCACACTCCCTCTCTTTCCACCCAGAATAGGAGAAGTTATCTGATTTCTTTCTTCTCATCCTACTCTTACTTAAGCATATCAATTTATTTGAACGTCACAGCATTTTTTTCTTTTTAAATGCAACTCATCAACGTCATTTCGGAATTCACACTTTTTAAGCTCAAATAGATTAATTTATTTGCATAGAATTTTTAAAGGTAATTAATACAACTTAGTATTAAATTATTTTTGGAATCCTTTTAAATTCTGCCTGAAAAATTTTATTAACTTTTGCCTTCGGGGTTCACTCTAAAAGTTTTTACAAAATAAAAACCGGGCAAGTGCGAGTCGAACTCCCGCACTGAGGGTTCCGTACAAACGTACCTATGACAACAATTCAATTCCCGAATGGGGTTACCAAGATTATTCAGTTTTTTTTTATGTGGCGTAACTAAATATGTACAGTTTTCAAATTTTTTGACCTTGCTTCATGACAAATTTCAGTCGGGAAGTACCCTATGAATTTTGATTCCCTTGAGAGTGTCGAAATATACCTACGTTTTTTGTCGAAATTTACGACATAAACGGCTGTATCTTTTTTTTGTTAACTTAGAAGTTTGATTTTTTCACAGCTTCAAAGGACCGTAGACTTGAGTATATGGTTTTAATTTCAACTTGATACCTTCACGCGTTTCCGAGATAAAGAATCTTGACAGACATACAGACAGACAGACGGACAACAAAGTGATCCTATAATCCTTTTGAAGTACGGAAACCTAAAAACGAAACGACATAAGAAGAAGACCGTGAATATTTTAATGATATTCGGAGTAGGCAGTCTCTGTTCCTTTCTAAGTAGCGTCGCATGCGGAACCGATTCATACCGAAGAACCTGTAGCAGTAGGCCCAGTCTTTTTCATCGCTTTTTTCAAACCTGCGTTTGAAAAAATCCATCCAATCACGGCATCTTCAAAGTTCATAAAACGAAATCACTTTTCAAAGACGCACGACGCACACATTGCTATCAATTTGTAAAAACAAATGACATAGGTAATGTATGAATTCAGATTCCCAAAGAGTTCCTAATTCGTAATTATATTTTTTGTCAGCTTTTTTTACTGGCCTATACTAAAAACTTTTAGTGAGACCCACGTACCTACTTACTACAATTACTACTATTTATTTAAAGCTGTTTAATTGCTTAAATAATGAACATTGTGAATAAAATAGACTAAACAATTAAAAAGAAAAACTGACACAGAACAAAAGCATTTTTGAACTAATATCTTTTATGATATAATTTTGTAAATCTTCACAATGGTTGCTTTTTTATCGTTTTTGATACAGGGTTATAAATAATACATCCATATGTATAGTTCCTAATGCCATATCCATCTTTATTTTTATTGTACGTACCTAAATATTTCTAGCAGCAGTACGTCTACGCCATCTGATTATGTGATTCCGCTTGGTATGACTTATGAGACGCTGTGCCCGCAGTTGACTCTTGAAGTTAGGCTTGACCTGCGCCGGTTATTATACAAGCATTAATAATGCTTATATTTGATAACCAATCACTCAACTGAACCTAGCGTGGTACACAGCTCTCACAAGCTGCGCCACAACCTCACATTTTACCTTTTTTGGCTGTCAGAAACATAGCGATTTTTTGGCTGTCACTGTGGCTGATACATAAATGGCTTCCATTTTATTGTCTTCCTACAGAGTGATACTGGAAGTCATTGTTTTGTTAGAACACACAGATCATGCATAGGCATAGTTGAGGTTTTTGTTTGATGTACTCAAATGAAAACTTGGTATATTCAGCGCCATCTAGTAGCAAATAGCAATATGAGTTATTTCAGCGCCATCTGTTGTCGAATAGAATAAACCAAAGTTCAAGTTAAAATTAATTTTAAAGTAAACATTTGTCTATTTACACTACTCTGAACAGTTTAGCACATTTTATTTATGCTGATTAGTGATAGTAATTTAAACAAACATTAATTTATCAGTCTATGTTAACATCAAAAATAATCTTCACAATCTGAGCAAACTCGGTCCTCAAAAAGTTTCAAGCAAAAATCACAGATGGCGCTATTTACAAAATTGCAAGTAGTCAAATAAAAATCCGGCAGTTTTTTAACATATTTATTTCCTATCTCCACTTACATAAGCTATAAAACTCTCAACACTGTCACTTTCGTTTGAGTGAGCTCTCTGAGGAAACGCTTCAGTGCTCTCGTTATTTATCATGACTTCGTGCAATGCCAAAGTTCGTAATAATTTATCTGCTTCAGTTCCATCACCGTCCTCAATTATTCTATCATTAATCATATTTGTAAGATTAATTTCGTCTATCATTTTATCATCTAGATTACTCACATTTGTCTCGTCGAAATCATTGGTTCTTCTTGTGTGAAACCCCGCCTCCATAAGTTTCTTTTTGGCAAGTTCTATAAATGTTGGTGATCTCAAAGTCTCACGGAGCCAAGATTTGATTTTATTCTTCTTGTCTTCTACTCGTGATTTAAATCTGGAACATATATGTATGTCAGATTGGAAAGAATGAGATATGTTGCACCCTCTTAATAAAACATAAATTCATGAAAAATGTACCTAACATGTCACCGGAAAATTGCAGATTCCGTAAGATTGTAACAAATCTTTATTAGATTATAATTTCTTGACATTATTATGCAATAAAACTGCTTGATTCGATTATTCTTTTATGACTGTATTTACGTAGGTATGCGTAATAACAAATTTTGGGACACCAATATAACATGTGCGTACGCGCAAGGTGTCGACAATAAAACTAATTTCGGCTGGAGTTTCTGTTTCGGCCAAACAGGGGCCGAATCCTCGGGTCGACCACGTGACTGAGCGTTGAGAAGACGTCAGAATAAAGGAATCGGAGGCGTGGCCTACTCAAGGCGATCGACGAAAAGAGAATCGAAAAGAAACGGTTAGTTCATATGCGGCGCCATAGATTTCGCTTGGTGCCATAAATGTCTTTACACATACATTATATAATGGTTCCTATATTTACTTCTGCAATTCCTTCTCCCGCAGCCTCGCCTTCTGTATCTTAGGCATCAGTTCAGGCACTGTTTTGGCTTCGTTGTTGGTGATGGTATCTTCGACCCACTCTGTAATTTCCGACACCCGGCTGTAGACCCCAGGGGAGCGGGGGTCGCCGCATTGTTTGCCGCCGAAGGAAACTATGCCGAGAAGGACGCCATCTCGTACTGCTGGGCCGCCGGAGTCGTGCTGGATTGGTGAAATGAAGAGGTTGCTTTTTAAATCAATTTTTTTTTAATAACATTTGCCTCTAAAAATCTGGATTGCCTTCTAAATTACTAAGTCAGTCACAATTAACGAGCGTCTGAATGATATTATTTTAGCCGCTAGTTATCTTATATTTAAGCTACTTTCTGGGTACTTATAAAAAAATAACTATTAGGTGTCACTAAAGCAGAAGTGGAGCAGAGTGAAGCTCTTGCCATGCGGCCTGCTCACGACTTCGGTCTTAGCGCGGCGAGCGGGGCGGCGAACGGGGCGGCGAGCGGGGTGGTATTCGTAAGCGTGCGCGTTTTCGCTATGACCAGCGTCTTCTTGCTTCCAACATTTTCATACTTTTAATCTTTCCGCTCGCCGCCCCGCGCTTAGCTACCGCTCACAGTGGCAAGGTCGTGAACGGGCCGTAAGTCTTCTAATCTAACCTCTCTGTATGCTCTTGGACCAAGAATATTTAGTTAACGTTGTAAATAATAACAATAATATAATAATAGTTTTTGTAGTCCTAGGTGGGAATCGAACCCACGACCTCCGGTATAGCAGTCAGGGTTACTAACCACTAGACCAACAGGCCAGTCGAATAAATAAAAGGGAACGAACTCAAAAAAAATTGCACTACAAGAGGTTCACTTAGAACTTCCATCAGATGAATAGTAAAAAAAAACTTTGTCGAATTATGCAAAAAAACTCTGATAAGTGTTTTGTAGCTAATCTAGGTAAGTACCTCCTTAGAGATGACTAAAATTTTCTGTATTTTTGAAAAAAATAATAATAATGCTATTACATTATTTACTATTATAAATTTTGACTGGCTTCATTCAATTTTGACTTTTTCACTTGGGATTAATAGCGGACGGATTTAAAAAATAGCCTACAACCTATTCTCAGACCTACCAAACTACACAAAAAAAAAACATAAAAATCGGTCAAGCCGTTTCGTAGAAATTCGATAACATACACTTCGACACGAGATTTTTGTATATCAGCCCCCCCAGTCAAATTACGACCACGTGACTGAGCGTTGAGATGACGTCAGAACAAAGGAATCGGAGGCGTGGCCTACTCGAGGCGTTCGACGCAAGAGAATCCAAACGAAACGATCGTAACTTGGCTAGGGGGGAAGATATTCCACTTACATTACAAGCGTCTTTCCCGCCTGTAGCATACCCAGCACACAGCATTCGAGGTGTGATGTAAAACCGGTATGACTTCTGGCAGTCGTCCAGCCTCATCACCGGCACTGGTACGAACCGCAGCCGGTCCGGGATGTTTCCAAAACCCGATTCCTATTTAGAAATTCACACTAATATTATAAAGGTGAATTTATGTGAGAGTGAGTATAAAAAGAAAATGTGTTTATTTAGTCGGCCTTTTAATGTTCCCACTGTTGGGACTCAGGCCTCCTCTCTAGGAGAGGGAATGGGCCGTAATCCACCACGCGGGCCCAGTGCGGGTTGGTGGATGTCACATATCTTTGAATTTTTGGTTCTAGGACATGCCGGTTTCCTCACGATGTTTTCCTTCACCGTTTTGAGAGCAGTGGTGATGAAATAAATTACACAAAGTAATGCGCCTGGCTGGGTTTGAACCCGCGACCTACAATTCGTAAGTCGGGGCCGTTACTACTTGGCCACCACTGCTCTCCGACTGTTTGTCGTAAATAAACTCATTTTCTTTCTTTCTTCGGCACATAACTTAAAAAATATAACAATAACAAATCTATACAATAGAGTGAGTTATACGATACAAAAAAAAAAAATTTTTTTAATAAAAACTAAACACATTGACAAATCGATCGACTAGAACTGACAATGCGCAGTTATAAAGTCACATTCATTACAAATCTGTGGTAACAATAAAAAATGGCCGGTCGATCGATCACTGCGGCGAGAATATTACGTAATAACTAACAAAATACTAGATTCCTGACTGAGATTTATATTCGTTACTTTCTCACGCTCGAACAGCTAAACAGATTTCGAAGTAACTTGGTACTCGGGTAGGATTTGTCGTGGAATAGCACCATCATCATCATTTCAGCCGAAAGACGTCCACGTGGACGTCGTCCAGTTGCAATGATGATGATGATTAAGTGTAATATGAAACTCACATCAGTACTCCCCCATCCTGTGACGATGAGGATGTCGTTCTCCTTCATCTGGTAGTCCTTGGAGGGAAGATTGAGCACAGCGATGTTCCTCCCGATCGGCATGGGTCGGTCTAAGCGCAACAGCGAGTAATCGAAGTCTGCGTTGCCGGGAACGTACTTGCGGGGGAAGAATACCTGCAATTTTAGAAAGGGTTGGTGAAATTTGATACCCTATCCACTTAAATATATTTTATTAATGATATAAACCAGCGCTTGCCTGCGATCCCACCTGATAGTAAGAAGTGATGCAATCGTTGATGGCGAAGCGCACTAGTTTAATAACTTGAGCCTATTCACTCTAACCTTGAAGACACCTAAATTATAATCGGACGTGAGGACCGCAGAAGGCAAATTGTTCCAGTCCTTCAATGCAAGCGGTATAAACGACGAGGTAAATCGCTTAGTTCGGACCGTAGAAGTGTCAACGACGTATGGTTTATTATGGTAATCCGATGATAGACGCTTAAAGTCAAAGTCAAATTTTTTTTATTTCACATAGGCCTACATGGGCACTTATAAAACGTCAGGAGCTAGTGCACGGTTCCAAATTGGTCGTATCCTATGGAGAAGAACCGGCAAGAAACTCCTTAGGTTTTGTCAGCAAAAATCTGATACTACTCTTGTTTTTTCTTATTGTTGATAGGTTCGCGCTTGACCGCTATCTCACCTGATGGAAAGCGACGATGCGGTCGACAATGGTGCGCGCTTACCTAGAAGAAACCTATTCACTCTTGACTTAAAGACTCCCGGGTTGCAGACATCAGGAAACACAGATTCCAGCAAGTAATTCCACTCCTTAGCTGTACGCACAATGAATGTGTTCCTAAAACGTTTTGTGCGTATAAGTGGGATATCAACCATGTACCGGTGACGCGTTGCCGTACGCCTGGTGGTCCAATGATGGAATGGGCTAGGCGGAATTACGTCATGCAATTCCGACGCACACTCTCCGAAATGCAACCGGTAGAAAACCGACAGGCTAGCAGCTCGGCGTCGATACTCAAGACTTAGAAGCCTCGACTCGACGAGTGCATCACCTGACCATGTTTCACCCTGTGTTGGAGAAATTATTTCATTTTGTGTATTGAATCCGTTTAAAACAGCTATGAAGCATAAAACATTAATGTTGCACGTCATTTTTTTGTTGTGTAATCTTTCGTCTTAATAAAAAGCTAGTCGTAGTATAAGACTAACCTTATTAACTCTTGCCTGGTAACCTCCACGGTTGTGGAAGGAGCTCCCTGCTCTGATGATGAATGGCTGTAGTTTCTTCTTATCACCATCGAAGGCCCTGAAAGTTCACTTATTATAAGAGTTTTTGTCGGGATGTTTTTATACAGTCATCTACGTGGAAGTATCTGAATGCATTTTTTTTTTAAATAATTTCCATCGATAATTAGGCAGGGAGTGACTTGCACACCCAATAAATAGGCCCCTAAATCGGTCGCTAGCACGAAGTAACGTAGCAACAAGAGAGAAACATATCATGTGGTGCTTGAGGAGTGGAAAGGCTTTTTTTTAATTGTTATAAATTAGTGCTTGACTGCAATTCCACCTGATGGTAAGCAGTGATGCAGTCGTTGATGGTGAAGGACACTAGTTTATTAAGAGCCTATTCACTATAACCTTGAAGACACTAAATAATAATTGGACAGGAAGCAAATTGTTCCAGTCCTTCGATGTACGCGGTATAAACGACGAAGCGAAAGGCTTAATTCGAACCATAGAAGTGTCAACGTATGGGTAGATACTCGCCGTACGTCAGTTTGTCCGATGGTAGAAAGGTGATGGCAGAATCAAGTCATGTAATTCCTGCGCATACTTTCTAAAATGCATCCTGTACAATACGGAAAGGCTGGCTGGCCAGGCTTTGTAGCTTGGTCTTACCTAAATCTAGATCACAATCAGCCTCTTTGCATGTCTTTCCACTGAGTCCAAAGCTGCTAGATGGTATTTTACAGCACCAGCCCCATATGTGGCAGCAGTACTCCACACAAGAGCGGACCTGTGCTTTGTATAACATTAGAAGCTGTCCCGGTGTGAAGTACCGCCGGATCTTAGCAAGAACGCCGAGTTTTCTAGCAGCTACCTTGGCTTTGGACTCAATGAAGAACTGCCCAAAATTAAGGTTTGAGGAAATTTCAACTCCCAAGAGAAGAACTGAAGTCGGTCGGTGCACTCCAAGTATACTTTCAGAAAAGCAGGAGCCAAGGTGAACGAGCTTATGTTTAGCGGCGTTAAATCTTACCAAGATTAGCCTTTCCCCATTTGGAACTATCTGAAGTGAAATTCGTACTCTTTACCATAGTCTCTCGTTCGGACTGGATTACCCCGAACACTCGGTAGGTATCTTTCTACAGCTGTACTGTCGTTTGTATATCCATAGATACCAGGTATCAGCAGATCGTTGATGTGCTGCTTTATTCAATTATAAATTATAGGGGTCTGTTCTCTCTACAACTCTCTTTCAGCAGGAATTGATTGATTGAATTGGTATGCTCTATGACAAAACTACTACGCAATCCTTTCGAAAGTCTGGTTGCAGTCTTGTACTTTATACGAAACTGATGAAGTTGGAGGAATTTATTTTAGTTCAATCATAGATTTTACATCTTCTGCATTAGATTGCTTAAGAGCGTCGTGATTATGATGTTATTACCCATCTTTCTCTAGATATTTTGATTACACAGCTATCTTGTGGATATTATGTAGGGTTCTATAGAAATGAAAACGTAAATTTGTGTAAAACTAATCTAGTAAAGACCTATCAAAAGGACCCTCTTAAATTATTGACATAAACTACATAAAAAAAAAGTAATATTTACTTGTTTCGAACTTTTTTACTGTTTTTTTTTTCGGTCGGGTTTTTTGACCCTTTAAACTTTTTTATGTCCTACATTTCAATAAGTCTTTTGAAATTGTTTCTCCGAAACTCTTTATTTTGATACCCTACATGATTATGTCACGAAAAAACTGATATTTTGTCGCCAAAGGAAGATGGCGGATACCATCTTAATTATTTATGATTTTAATATAAGGAGCGTCAATTTCCCAACTAAGACGAATCTAGCGATACCCTTCAAGCTAAAATGATTCAGGCCATTTAGGCTCTAAAGCATACACACAATTGAAAATCATAACCCTCCTTCTGGTGCAGTCAAGTAAATAGACCCCATCGAAATTAATTAGCATTGCTTTTTTATTAGCTGTGTTTAATTGAGTTTCTAGTTTTTTATCTAGTAAAATAATCCACTTACGATTCCAAACAGTGTCCTGCGGTGAGCACCCACTGTTCATCTACAATGGACCCTCCACACCAATGCTTAGCATTTCTGGATATAGCCACGTTGTACGGGTACATGCTGACGGTGGTCTCCATACCGCCCACGATACGTCGTACAGCGTACGACCGGAAGGCCCATGCTATGTTGCTGTCGTCGTTGTTCTTTGGAAATACTAGGAGTACATGAAACAATAACAGTTCACCGTAGGAATCAGATGATTTTTGAGAAGGTGGTTGACTGGGGTTTTGATAACCGATGCACTGGTTTTGAGACCAGGACACGATAGTATCTTAGATAGAGGTTCGACTTTTGTACAATTATTGGATCATCTTCAAGCCTCAGCTAACTCAAGTCTCAAGAATAAAGGTCTAGCTAAACTAATGAAATTTCACTGCACTCCTAATCACCTTAGTACCCTAGTAGTCACGGATAAACTTGTCGTATTAAAATGCTGAAGGAGATCTATGTACCTATATCTGTCAGTGGATTTTTAGCAGGTAAACAATAATGGAAAATCGACCTTATTAAAGCATTCGATAGATTTCATCACGATCACTTACATCGGTACTTACTCACGTGTCGTTTCGTGTGGAGTTCGATTCTGACCCGCGGTGATATGAGTTCTGTTCGAGTTCAGAACTTTTCGTACACCTCCAAAAAAAAACATGTGAGTAAGACCAGAGACATGAGGAACAAGAATTTCGTTGTTATTACTAAAGTTGTAACTTTACTTGACTAAATTATAAATGGAACTAGATAGATCAATCGAATCGAAAGAAATTAAATACTCAAGCGCGGTCTTATCACTTCGACTATATTCACATTTACTAGTTTTTCTTTTTGTTTGACAATTTTAGTTTTTCTTAATACTTTTATTTTAACGCCTGATTAAGTCTATGAACAAACCTTTTAAGTCACCTCTATCCTCGCGAGCAACCTTAAATCTCGTCGATGTCTCATCATTCCTAAACTTGTACTTCTCTTCTAGAAGGGCTTTAATATCTTCTTCATTCTCTTCTTCCTTTTGTCTTAAAATACTCTTCTTGACTTCATAATGCGGATGTTCTTCATAAATTTTAATACCGTCCTCATCTTCATTTAAAGTAAATACTTTATCATCATCGGAAGATATATCTACAGCTTCTATACTTAACACATTGTTCACAACTATTGAAATAAAGACAGTTTTAATTACGTCTGCGTTAATGTTACTAATCATTTTGATTTCATCTTAAATTTTTAATCCAAGTTTCTGATTTCCATTTGTAATGAGTTTCTGTGTACACCGATAACATGTTTTATGTCTGCATTTTATGACTGCGTCGTCGTAAAGACAGATGGGTTTTCTAAGGAAATTATAATTTTTCTCTTTGTGTTTCAGAATTTTGTTCGATTCGGTATATTTGAAACTGAGCGGAGTCTAATATTAATATTTCTCTTTCTTATGCTTTTAAAATATTATTTAAGTGTTTCGAAATCGTAAGTTTGTGTCCAGAACCACTTGTAGAAATGAATTTTGGTTAGAAAATAGTCTTGAATTTATATGGAATGTCGTAAAAATACCAGTAAAACGTGAATGTTCAATCAAGCATATAACAAAAAAAAAGTTATTTGAAATAAAAGTGAACAGACTGAGCTATATTTTTTAAATATCCTATTGGTATATATGGGCAGAGGGACTTACAGAACAAATGGTCGATGGAGACGAAAGGTTCTGGTGTGGCGACCACGTACCGGAAGACGCAGCATTAGAAGGCCTTCCACAAGGTGGACCGATGACTTGGTGAGGATCGCGGGAATTCGATAGATGCGAGACCCACAGGACCGGTCATTACGGTGACACTTGTGGGAGGCCTATGTCTAACATCTCGTCAACATCTTTCGGCTGAAATGATGACAATGATATAATAATAATTATATAATAATAATAATTCTTTATTATCAGGCAACTAAGGCCTATTGAAAAAATACACAAATAATCTTACAAAATAATAAACTAATACATATGTATAAAAGAAACTAAAACAATTATTAAACTATTCTATTGCACACGAAGTGACGGCGTCGGGTTCCACTGCGAGGTCGGTATCTATCCAAGAAATCGTCGATACACGACACCCTTCGGCCAAAACTCTCCTTAAAGGAAGGTCTCCAAATGGTGACTCGACACCCGCACCACAATCGACTTGAAAATAGTGTTATGGCGCGGCTCCAACTGCACGACTCTCAAAGTCCAGTTTGTCTTTACGCGTACATACTCCACGATCTCCTCAGCCTACGTGGTGTGATGTAGCCTCGAAACGTAGGTACAGCTGCGTCGTAGGTACTGCTAGAAAAAGCCCAGTGCTCGTGGAAGTCTTACTCGACTCCTCAGCTCAGTGATGACACTCATTGTGTTCTGTCTGAGACCTATTAGAGGTTTTTGTTTTTTTTTTTTTTTTAGGTGGGAAAATCATCTTATGACATCCCCCGCCCTTGGGCGTGGCGAGAGATAGTGTCAGACTTTTACTGACTAAAAACCCACTCCTGTTCCTTCGTTGCCTTCGTCCCAGGACCCCGGGTTTCGCTTTCACACTACCCATGGCCCAGTAGGCTTCGACCCTGCTGGGCCCCTACGATTTGCTGACATCTCCCTGAATTAGAGGTATTTAAAGACTTCTACTTCAAATATAAAACAGAGCTCTTAACGTGTTTCTTTTGCTAACCTGAACTGAACTATTTATTTTTTATTTTTTTTATTCGCTATAAACCAGTTCTTGACTGCGATCCCACCTGATGGTAAGCAGTGATGCAATCATTGATGGTGAAGCGCACTAGTTTATTAACTATTGAAGGAATGGAACTATACAGGGTGTATACATACCTCCATCCCTCTTATTCGTTCACGAACCAGACATTTAACCACGTCCTGGCAAGGTCCCAGAATTATGACTTCTTTAAATGTGGCCTCAAAACCTAAAATTCCTGAGGCCTATACATAACGCATGCAATAAAATAGGTTGCTGTGAAAGTAATCTTAATCTTTTTCTTATGTTCTTCTGGAGGACCCTGACCAGTCAACCTCGTTAGAACCGAGCTCAAATTTGTGTAGTATGGATTGACTCTAGAGGATTCGAGCACGACGAGACTACACGAATTTCAGCTCGACACTTTCTCGGCTCTTCTAGCTAAAACCCAGCTGAGCAGCTAAGTGACCAGGCGCCCTATTATGTCTTTATTTCCATAGGAGATGGAATATAGGCCAGTAATATGAGACGCTAATTGTGCCGATACTCTTGCGTCGTCCCATCATCTTAGCTCATCGTGCTAAGCTTGTGCTGCTGCTGTGGTAGCGGAGAACCTCAAGCGGCGGAAAAATAATTAATATATTTGTTGACAGTGTCATATTTTCGAGTAATTTATACTCCATTGGCAACAAGAATAGACATTTGAACAAACTTTGTTTTACTATCCGTTCAACCGAATTTTGATTTTTATTACGTAGGTATAAGGATGGCATTAAAAGCAAAAATTGGTAACAATACCAACTATTTACTGCAGCCGCCATTTGTAATGCCACCAACGCAATAAATATCAAAATCGGTTGAACGGACAGTATAAAATATTTGTAAAAATGTCTCATCTTATTTCGAAAGGAGTATAGTGTTCTAAACCATCGAATTGTGTGGTCCGAGTGTTCCCAAATTTCATAAAGATCTGTCTAAATGGTTTGTTGACCCTTTCGTGACCCAAAGGCAGTACTTCCTACCTTGGACAAGTAAGAAATATCACACACACAGCGTGCAGCGTAGTGATTCCGCCAGCCTTCTGAGTATATTGCCAGTCGACAAAAATGAGTTTTTGAGGTCATATTTTAAATTGTTTTAGTTAGTTTTAACTTTAATCTACTCGTATATATATAAAAGGGGAAACTGACTGACTGCCATATCAACGCACAGCCGAAACTACTGGGAATAGGAGCGTGAAATTTTGCACAAGACTTCCTTTTATGACGTGAGCGAGCACTAAGAGAGGATTGTCCAAAATTCACCCCTTAAGGGGATGAAATGGGGGTCTAAAATTTATATGGAGAAAACTACTTTCACGAGGGCAAAGCCGCTGGCAGTAGCTAATTTAAATATATAAGGTGACTGGCAATTAGTGTACGATACTTATACACGTGATTGTGCTCATCATAACAAACAATTTTTACTATGGGAGCAAAGCCGAAATCGCGAAAAAAATATCAGCTGTTCAAAGAAAGAGAGAAAGAAAGAAAGAAAGAAAGAAAGAAAGAAAGAAAGAAAGAAAGAAAGAAAATGAATTTATTTTGTCACAACGCAAGGCACACAAACAATATATGTAAACACGAAACCGTACAAAAGAGAATAAAAATAATAATAATAATATTATAGATATGCAATTGTGCGCCACGGCTGCACCAAAATAGGTCCAGTACATTAGGCAAACATAAATATACTGAACAGCTGATTTTTTTTCGCGAATTCAGGTTTGTTCCCTTAATAAAAGTTGTTGGTTATCATGAGCACAATCACGTGTTTAAGTATCGTACACTAATTACTAGGCACCCTATATAAAATAATCCTAGTATTAATAATAGTCTATTTATTTATTTATTTAATCTTCTTGCAACAAAAGGTACAAAGGCGGACTTAATGCCTTAGGAATTCTCTACCAGTCAACCTACCCTAGGTTGAGAGACAATATGGCAGGTGCATAACAAAAAGAAAATATACTGTATACTGCATAGGTATATCCTGTGTGTATTAATTGCAATTAAATATTAATATTATAGTAAGTTTGAATTATAGACATGTAAAAAAGATTCTAAAAATAAATTGTCTAGGTAATTCAGTCGAGCTATATTTATCAGTTTAATATTTCTATTTTCATCGTAGAAACTTATAAAGAATTCAATAGCTACCGGAAAATTTTTACAATCTACGTTACGATTTGACGAGGTATATACCCAAATCGATATCAATAGTTTATTTATTTCGTGTCGTTACTATTTTAGTACCAGGCGTGAATATTGTTAAGGTGTATAGTCCCTTGAGCATCTAACCAGAGTTAATTGCACACATACTTGTACTGCCGCCTGCGCTCGCATAGAATAGAATAGAATGGAATGGAATGGAATAGAATAGAATAGAATAGAATAGAATAGAATAGAATAGAATAGAATAGAATAGAATAGAATAGAATAGAATAGAATAGAATAGAATAGAATAGAATAGAATAGAATAGAATGGAATAGAATAGAATAGAATAGAATAGAATAGAATAGAATAGAATAGAATAGAATAGAATAGAATAGAATAGAATAGAATAGAATAGAATAGAATAGAATAGAATAGAATAGAATAGACTTTATTTTACACCAAAATAGTACAAAACTTTTACACTAACTTAATACCTATGGGTACAAAGGTGGTCTTATCGCTGACAGCGATATCTACCACACAACTTTAGGATACCTAAGATAGGATAGGAACTGCATAGAGCCCCGCTGACCATTAAAACCATTTTATTTGCGAAATATTGATTGATTTATATATGCTATATAAATTCTCATTCATCTATATATATAAAAGGAGAAACTGACTGACTGACATATCAACGCACAGCTGAAACTACTGGGACTAGTGTTGTGAAATTTTGCACAAGGTTTCCTTTTATGACGTAGACGAGCACTAAGAAAGGATTTTCCAAAATTCACTCGCTAAGGGGATGAAGCGGGGGTCCAAAATTTGTATGGAGAAACCTACATTTACGCGAGCGAAGCCGCGGGCAAAAGCTAGTATAACATATTTCTAAAGATCAAAGCCGTTTGAAAGGAGAAAAAAATATCATGTTATTATTATTTTGGCAGATGTATTAGTTATATGAAAAAATCATATGTGTGGTAATGTTACATATGAATCTATAAATTTTTTTTTCAAGTCTATTAACTCAGCTGTTACCGAGGAGTAGGCTTCAGAAAGTCACAAAATGGGAACAAGGGCCTTAAAGGAGTTATTGATTTGTTTGAAGTGATGCGAGGTCCCGTGTCGTATGGCCGGTCTTGAACTTCATTAACAGTAAAGCAGGTTGCGAGCTGGTGTCATTAGCCTATTTTCAACAACGCTCAAATATTTTTGTTGACTGATCAACTTTACAAATAGCCCAAAAACCTTCGTCGTTTATTTTAGTTTCTTTTTGAATTGAGAAATCATCAAATGTCTTCTTTCACTCTAAGGTGGAGCGAGAGAGCCTCTCAGACTTTTACTGACTAAAACCCACCTACGTTCTTTCATTTTCCCTTTGCGTTCTAATTCCTTCAAACGTCCGCTCCCGCACCAAGTCATGACATGAAGCTCGCCTTCTTCTGCGAAGCAGCTGTACTAATGGTAGACTTGCAAAGGAGGCGGCCGTACGCGCAAGGAAACGGCCCTCTCGCCCCAGCCACCGGGATCCTGATCCTGATTTCCAGCCACTGTAGGCGCGGGCTTGCGGACGGCGAGCAATGGGTAGCGTCCAGTAACCGTCCGGACCGAGCACAAGTCGCCAACGGCGCGGAGTGTTCCACGCGCACCTCAAGGAGATGTCAGCAAAACCGTAAGGACAGCAGGATCGAAGCCTACAGGGCGGATGGGTTGTGCGGAAGAGAACCCCGAAGGCCTGAATTAAAGGCAAAGAAGAAACAGGAGTAGGTTTTAGTCAGTAAAAGTCTGACACACCTTCCCGCCCCGCGCAATGGTGACGTCATAAGATGATTTCACACCTAGTAAAAGCCCTATCAGACATCAGCTTTATTGAGCCTCATCGGCTTTGACATCACTATGAAGCGTGGGTGGAATACTACGTGCCGTCGACTCTCGCTAAGTCCTTACCAGACGGTCGGACGGCCAGCTAACTTATTATACATCGTCCGTAAGCCTTGCACTGTATGCTCCATATAGTTCTCCGGGTGATCCGAACAATGCTGCCACCCGGGTGATTCTTCTAACTGAATCCGAAACAGAAATCTCCCGAACTGGACATAACCGATAAGGACCTGCGTTGAGCGGAAAATAAGGACTCTGAGGCGCTTCTGTAGCCACTCCTCAAAGAGGGGACTTATCGCCGCAATTGTGGTGTACCCAAAGCTGACGGTAAGGTTAGTCAACAAAGTTATAGTTAAAATACTAATGCCAGGTTTAGATCTAACAATACAGTTCACAAGTAAAATGTATACAGCCACATAAAGGTACGAGAGCTCGTAAAAGTTTACAGCCCACACACGCGTATTTAAACAGCTATTACAATGTATGCTCTCCTGGTACCTAAAACTATTTTACATGGAAAATAGTGCGGTTTTATTTTACAAGATACCTTTTCCCTAAAGCCTGGTATTCACAGGCCTTAGGGAAAAGGTGCTGGTGGTCAGTAAAGAACAGTTACTGTCTGACAGCTACTGGGTCCGTCAAGTTGAGCCAGTACTGACCGGTCAGTAGCCGTCGGTCAGCTTTCCTCTTTCCTATAAGGATAGCTACTGGGTTGTCACTCGCTCCATATGAACACAACTTGACAGTGGCAGTGGAGTCAGTGCCAAAGGACAGTGAACGCCTGGACAGACTTTTGTTAATATTTTTTTGTCTTCAATCTTTGAGAATATCCATCAATTAACGTTTATCAAGAAGTAATAATGCCAATAGTCGTATATTTTTTCGAATTATATCGCACTGATACCATTTGCTGGCCTCGCGAAAACCCAAGGAGTCAGAAACACCAGGCCAGAACTAGTAACACAGAAGCTGTGTACTCTGCTGTCTCCTATGCAAACCCAGTAATAACAACATGTCGGGAAAGTAACAGTGACCAAATAAAAGTGCTTAGATACCTTAACGCCTATTATCCCTTGCACGTTAGAGTTCAAGTTTTCGAAAATTAAACTAGATGGCGTTGGTTTCTTCACAGCTAAGAGGCGAGCAAAGGCAATCTCACAAAGTATAAACTTGTCTTTTAGTTTAACAAATAATAGACACATGCGTCATCATTGTCGTCAACAACTGATTGTAGTTCATAATTTCATTAACTTAGCATAAGTCAAGATGGCCTAGTGGTATTGACACAGATTGAAGCGCAAATCAATGTGCCGCAAGTTCAAATCCCACGCAATGTTTGACTTTTTGTAAGTTGGAACCGGAACCCGATTGGAAGTTATGGATTAGCATTACATATATTAAATTATTCTTTAACTTGTTCACACATTTCTTAGAGGTCGAAAATGATCACAAAAAAACTAAATAAAGATTTAGATTTCTGCGAGGTAGACATAAGTTTAACTTGACCGAAATGAACTGTCGTTTGGTTGTAGTTGTTGGTTAGTGACGTGTAGTTAACAGTATAGTAATATTCGCAAAATGCAGGCTAATATTAGTATTGAAGTGAGGGCGACTATCATTGGGCTGCATAAAAGCGGTCTCAATAAAACACAAATATCTGAAGAAACCGGACTGAATGTGAGTATAATAGCTATTAATGAATTGTAACTTTATTATAAATTAATCTTCTAATTAAAATGTATGCCATTTATGAATCCATCCATCGTATCTTTATAAGGCTTAAAAGAGAAATACATAAATCGTTGGGTTTATTGGATTGGTTATTGGATTTATAAATGCAGTTTTATTTTAAAATTATATTCAATCATTATGATTGTTAACATTTTATATAATGAAAATGAAGTCAAGTAGGTATAGCTGCCTAATATATATTTTTTTGTTTTAGAAAAATACTGTAAGTCTTTGGATAAAAAGATATGAGGACGAAGGTAGCCTTGCTAGTCGAAAGAGAAGTGGGAGACCGAAGCTTATTAGCGAGGCGCAGCGACGACATATGGTGGACGTATACGAAACGAATGGTTTCGCACCAACGAGACATTTTGCGGAATTATATGACACCTCGATGGATACTGTTCGCCGTGCACTTCACGCTGAAGGTGTGCATCACAGAAAACCTGCTAAAAAGCCGTACTTGACAGAGAGGCATAAACAAGAACGATTACGTTTCGCACGTGATTATTTAGATTTTGACTGGAATACTGCGGTATTTTCAGATGAAAAAACATTTAAATCCAGTCAAAAGGGCAGGCTTCACTTATGGCGCAAGAATAACACTCGCTGGTGTGATAACAACATTATTCCTAACACCGAATCAGGTCGAATCACAATTAATATGTGGGGATGGATGAGTGCAGCAGGACCAGGAGAACTGGCTTTCATTTCTCCACGCGCAAACAGTTCAACTTATGTGGAAGTGTTAGACTCAATTATGCTACCTACTGTGCGCAACATTTACCCAGCTGATGAGTTAGCACAATTTCCGTTTGTCCAGGACAATTGTCCTATTCACCGAGCGAGTACTGTGCGTGAGTGGTTTCACAATCACCCGGAAGTAATTGTTATTCCATGGCCAGCGCGATCACCCGACCTCAACCCCATAGAAAATCTATGGAGTTTGATGGTGCAAAGGTGGGACTCGCGGAATGAGAGGTCTACGGAACAATTAAAAACCCATTGCATGGAGGTGTGGGAAAGTTTTAGAGGGAGCGAAATATGCGGTAATATGGTTGGGTCCATGCGCAAACGTCTACTTGACTGTATCGAAAATAATGGGGGTTATACAAAATATTAAGTTTTAGTGAAATCAGTCGGTGTAATTAAATATTTAGTAGGCCATTTTATTTTAACATATCCATGATTATTCGTTAACAAACACTGTATTATATTGTGTTTACTTTCGTTTAAAACAGCTATATCTTTTAACTTGTGCCATCGCCTTATCTTAAGAATGCAGTGAACTCGCTACCAATTTTGTTGACAATAATCATGATTCTATTTCGTTTTTTATTCTTCTACCCACACTGTTCTAACATAATAGTTCAATTTATTTTTCTCATCTAATTGAGGGTTATCTTGTGAGCACTAAAGTTCTTTTAACAGAAATTGAGGTTTAGTTTCAATCTTCTTTTCGTCAAGAAAATGAACAATTAAGCTATGACCTCAATACATTCATTGTGACGTTACATAAAAATAAAATGTTTACAAAGTCTAAATCATATATCACTTTTCAATAAATAACTGGATATATACAACTATATTTTATTTTATTAAAATTTTAATATCCTTTTATTGTTACGTTATTCATATTATGAATGGTCTAAGTGGGTATACTTCCAACAAACAATCTTACACGTAACATAGTTATCGGTTACAAGATAATTTTTTTGTTTAAGTAACAATTCGACGTCACAATTCTCATAAATGTTTAATTTGTAAATATAAAGAATAAAGATTTTTATTAAACACGTCTTTTTATTTCCACCTTACAACATCGAAAAGATATAACAACTAAATAATTGAAAATTACGAATGTGTTCTTCTTGTGGTTAATAGATCATATTCGTAATTTGCAACTATTTAGTGCAAAAAATGCAATAGTATTTTTCATAGCAATATAAAAAACAACTATATTAATATAGATTGGGAATTTTCAAAGTAAGAAATAACCGCAACGGACCGACCATGATTTGAACTCGGGCTACGTTGTTTGCGAATCCAACACTTAGTTCATACGGCTACCAGCACATGACATATTTGCGTGAATTTTATCAATGCAATGGTAAGAAAAAGTCGCCTCTGTGACTGTGTGATGCGTATTCAATGGCACAGAAAAATAATAATGATGTTTTAAGTTTAGTGCGACGACAGTTCCTTAGTGTGTGTTATCTGTGGAATGTGGATACTCATACACGCGCACACATACGCACGGAAGTATCGTGCTCGCTCGGTTCGTAGAAATGTAATCTTTAGCGTTCTTATGGACTTCAACGGAAATCCATATTCAACCTACCCTCTCAAGTTTGAAAACTAACACATAGATAATCAAATATTTATAAATTGATATTCAATTTTAATATCTTCATCTCTTTAAAAGAAATTATAAATTATTTCAATGTATGAAGAAACAAAAAGAAAGTACAAAAATAAGCATTAATTAAGCATTAATCATTTGAAGCTCAGCGGCGCCATCTATTAACAGTATAATGTAATGTTGTCGATAGCAACATTTCAATCTGGTTTTACGCTAGATGGCGTCATTTCTCGCTTCACACGATTTTTTTTCTGTAGCTCCTATGCACTTTCGCATTTGGCCGTACCTGTAGAGACAGCAGAATGTACAATTTCTGACTACTGCGTGGTCAGAAATTGGGCCTGTTAAAACCAGGCTTAAGTTTCGTCAGCAAAAAGGTCATAAACATAATTTAGGGAATAGTAAAATTATTTGGTTTTTACCATAAACAGCGTTGAAATTGTCAACGTCACTATTGTTTACATATTATTTTTTATAGTAAAGTTTGTTATATTATTTAATATTAATGAAATAGAATAACAATCCTATGACAAGTCTTATTGCTCTTGTGGTGGCCTTATCATTTCTTATTAATGAAATACACATACTGTATGATTGTGAGTATCTGGAAACTGATATAAAGTCATCTTTGCTGGCGTTTTGCCGGTGTTGGCTGTGCGGGTCTGGTGTGTTGTGAAGTAGGGTCACTTGGCGAGGATGATAACCAATTTAAACTTTAGTAAACATTGGGCCTCAACAGAAGGCTTACAGTCACCCAAAGGGCAATGGAAAGGGCTATGTTCGAAGTTTCCTTGCGTTTGAGAAGAAAGAATGAAGATATCCGCAGGAGAACCAAGGTCGCCGACATAGCCCGAAGAATCACCAAACTAAAGTGGCAGTGGGCAGGGCACATTGCTCGTAGAACGGATGGTCGATGGGGCCGAAAGGTTCTAGAGTGGCGACCGCGCACCGGAAGACGCAGCGTTGGAAGGCCTCCCACAAGGTGGACCGACGACCTGGTGAGGGTCGAGGGAGTGCGGTGGATGCGAGAAGCACAGGATCGGTCGTTGTGGCGACGCTTGGGGGAGGCCTATGTCCAACAGTGGACGGCTTTTGGCTGAAATGATGTTGTTACAGACTCACCACCGACAATATGTACGACAAGGGTCACGGTAGGTCACAGCGGGTATTAGGTGCCAGCAAACAGCTGGGTGCAAGTGCACATCAACCCCTCAGTCGCCTGGATGGCCCGGTGACTATGTATTTTTGCTGACATAACAAGCTTATAACTTTGTGATTTTTCATAATACAGCTATGAAATCTTGTACATAGATTCTTTACATAAAAAAAATACTAGAAACGTGTTTCGGGTTTCGCATATACTAAAACTAATGTTGTAAGTATATATGATTGTTCTGTACGTTTGTTTGTCACCTAACTCTTCTTAAACGACTTGACCGATTTAGATGAAATTTTCTGATAGTTTGAAAATACAATTGGAACCGGTAGGTGGCGCTACAGTCGGGTTCTTAATTTTTTTTCTTACTACAATCCAGCTTTCGTGTAGGGCAACGCCTGTAAGACCGCTAGTTTATTATAATTATCTTTTATTTCAGCTAAAATACTCAGAAACAAATTCTTCACATCTAACCTGGTTTACCTACTGAGCGTATGCCTACTGCTTCGCGAAATAGATCTCTTTCCTTTCCTTGAGTCGAGAAAATACTATTTACTATGTTATATATTAGAGGTAAGCCCATACATAATCCCTTTTTTCTTTTCCCGATATGGGTGGAGCGAGAGGGAGTGTCAGATTTTTACTAACTGGCAAGCATCGACTCTACTCGGCCCCGTCAATTTTGCTGATACCACTTTGCGGCGTGTGTGGAATACAATGCGTCGTTCGAGTCCTCATTGGACGGCAAGCTATCGGTTGTTCGCCGTCCGCAAGCTCGCGCCTATGGTATCCGGGAGTCACCCAAATCTATATATAACCCTGTTCCATAATTCTCTGCTAACCAAATAAGTGTACCAGGGAAGCATAACACGAAGAAAGTAGGCTTTAACGTAGTAGATGGACAAGATAGAACAGGTCTGTCGCTAATGACAACTGAAATTAGAAAGGTCGACTTCGAAATATAGCTGATCGTTTTACAAGGATAGTAAGGATGGGAAATCATCAAATATCTCGTGGTTGAAGCAAGTGGGTGGGTAAGATTTTTATTGACTATAGACCCCACCTGCTGCGGTCCTTTAGTACCCTACTTTGCATTTAAGGCTGAGGTAACTCTTTGAAACAATCCCGTATTTTTGAGCAAGGATAGTACCAGAAATGAAAAGGCATGATTAAGATCAGAGACTACACTCGAAGATATAAACAATTAGGTTTACCTGGGACAAACGGTTCAGTTAGGTAGGTTTAACTTCGAGAAAGATGTCAATCGTCGATTCCGACTCAACTGGGCAGTGTTTCGGGAAACTGCACAATAATTTCTCGTCCTACATATTACATATCTCTGATGACATTTGGCTCTGAAACGTAGTCGCTTACAATGGGCTTCTTCAAAAGGCTGAAAGTCACCTAAACGGCAACGGAAAGGGCTGCTCGGAGTTTCCTTGCATGATTGAATCAGAAATGACGATGTCCACAGGAAAATTAAAGTTACCGACATAGACCAAAGAATCGTCATACTTAAGTGGAAGTCGGCAGAGCAAATTGTTCGCAGAATATATCGTCGAAAGGTTCTGGAGTCGCGACCGCGTCATGAAGCACATAGAGTTGGTAGGGCTCTCACAAGGTATACGGACGACCTGGTGAGAGTCACGGGAATTCGTTGGATGCCGGACCCACAGGACCGCTCGCTGTAGCGATATTTGGGGGGACATCCACCAATCCATACTGGACCCACGTGGTGGATTACGGTTCATACCCTGTCCCAAAGAGGAGACCTGAGTCCCAACTGTGGAAACATTATAAAGCTGATTATGCTATACTATGGTGACCTAACCTCTTTTAATTTTAGGTACCAATAACAATAATATTGCTCGAAGGATTCCTGTATTGTTTATGGAAACCCATTCAAGATTACTTACTCTACAACGCTGATAGTATCCTGGTAAACTTAGCCGAGGAGCGAGGGCTAGAGTGGCTCGTCTGCCACCTCTGCTGTGGTCAAAGCAACTGCACCACCATTTTTGCAGCCCTGGTACTTAAGTTTTTGAGTTTCGTCGTTTTGTTTTCTGTATGTACTTATTTGAGACAGTGATATTTTAAATCATAGAATTTAATCAAAAAAAATAAAATTTAAAATGTTATTTTTTGTTTGGTGTTTATACGTTGACTAGTAGATTTACCTATCGAGTTTTGTGAAAGCTAGCTTTTTAAGAAAAGTCATGCAATGCGACGTAAATTTTCACTGTTTTTCAAACAACCGCTTTTACGCGATTATGATGTTACACATTTTTCCTATGATATTTTGGAAACACAGTATCTTGTGGATACTGTGTTTCCAAAATATCATATCCAAAATAAATATCATTCTAGGCTTCTACTGAAATCAATTTATAAATTTGTGTAAAACTAATCCAGTAGAGACCTCTGAATCTGCTATTTTGCATGCATTTTGTCACTTCATAATAAATTCAAAAATTAAAAAAGTTAAAAGAATATTTATCAATAGAAGCCTTTCAAATTTAATCAAGATTCTTAATAAAACAATTTTTTTTTTTAAACTATTAAGAGTTAAAAAAAACACGTATTTCCTGTAACAAGTTTTGTGAAATATTCGAGTAAATCTCGGAATCACCGAATGCTGACAGAGTTTTCAGGCATTATCACTCTTTTTTTCGCGTTGCCTCTTCATCAAACATTGCGTTGGATTGCGTTAGATGAAGTAACAAGCTTTGAAACCATGCTCAATGTTGACGATAGGCGAGTGGAAAATTAATGTTCAAGTCAGAAATCAATTGATAAAAATTAATTTAATTGAATGCATCAGAGTTATTTTATCTGAAGGTTATCTTTGATATCGATTCAGGTCATGTTTACTTGTTGTTTGTTGGAACTGAAATAACACGAGTATGTAAAAATTTAACTATATAGTATAAGAGGAAATGGTTCAGCTTACAAGATTTGACTCAAGTAACAAATATTGCTAGTTAAGCCAGAGATACTCTAGGGCACAAATGTTCCACGATATGTCTATGTGTAGGCGACACATTGTCAAACGAATCCAGGTGATTTCGCTTGACATATCATCCCCCTAGCTAAGTTACAACCGTTTCGTTTCGATTCTCTTTTCATTGATCGCCTCGAGTCGGCCACGCCTCCTATTTCTTTTTTCTAACCACGTGACTGAGCGTTGAGATGACATCAGAACAAATGAATCGGAGGCGTGGCTGACTGGAGGCGACCGACAAAATTAGAATCGAAACGAAACGGTTGTAACTTGGCTAGGAGGGCTGGGCATTTAGCTTTTTTTAAGGTTATATACAATAAAATAACTCCTGCTGTGGGTGGCGCTAGAGGGAATACGTTCCAGGGCCACAGTAACTTTTTCGAACAATCCTGTAGCCTGTAGGATATCTAATCCTGTGGCATGTATCCCTGGCAGGGTTCTAAAGGTGCCTGATTGCACAATTTTGATATTTAAACTTCACTCATTAGTGCCATAGAATACTTTATTTAGAATAGTATAAAGGCTGAATAATTTCCGTCTTCAAAGGGTTCATTCATTGCGCATCCAACGGACTGACTAATTTCGCGCTATTTACACTAAGAGAAATAAAACAGTGTTGAGGAATGAATGCTTTCAGTAGGCCCTTGTTTTGCAAAGGGATAATTAACAATATGAGAAGTACCTACTGTCTATAATACGTACTTATATTAGGATATGCATAAAAATGTTTTCAATATACTGACTTGAAAACCTTTAATATTTATTAGTACTTAATTCTATTCTCGAATTCGTCTTCTCTCTCTCTCTCGTTTATGGCACCTACCACTATTTTTCTCTGCATCACCCAAAGGTTGACTGGTTTTTTTTTTTTTTTTAAGTTGGGAAAATCATCTAATGACAAATCTCGCTCTTGGGTGGAGCGATATCTCTCGCTCCACCCAAGAGTGTCAGACTTTTACTGACTAAAAACCCACTCCTCTTTGCCTTCATCGCGGGGCCCCGGGCTTCGCTTTCACACTATCCGTGGCCCCAGTAGGCTTCGACCCTGCTGGGCCCATACGGTTTTGCTGACATCTCCTTGAGGCGCGCGTGGAACACTACGCGCCGTCGACAACTTGAGCTCGGTCCGGACGGTTACCGGACGATCGAACGGCGAGCCATCCATTGCTCGCCGTCCGCAAGCCCGCGCCTACGGTGGCCGGAAATCGGGATCGGAATTCCGGCGGCGGTTAGGGCGTGAGGACCGTTGCCTCACGCGATCGGCCGCCTCCTTTGCTAGCATTACTGCTTCGCAGAAGGAGGCGACCGCCTGCCACTCCTCCTCACTCCGGACCATGGCCTGTACCAATGCCCGGCGCGAGAGATCACTGCCGCCGATCGCCCCCACGAGGACACGACGTTGCTCTGCCCAAGCGGGGCACATCTCCACCGTGTGCTCCACCGTGTCCTCCGGCCGTTCCACACAGTGGCGACACCCAGGCGTGTCTTCCGCACGAATTCGGTGCAGGAACCTCCCGAACTTACCATCTCCGGTGAGGACCTGCGTCATGCGGTAGGTAAGGACGCCATGTGGTCTTTCCAGCCACTCCTCAAAGAGGGGACTTACCGCCATAATTGTGGCGTGCCCAAAAGGTTGACTAGTAGAAAATGGCTAAGGCATTAAATCCGTCTCTGTAGTTTTGTTTGCATAAAGCATTTAATAAATAATAAACATAATTGCTGCAGCAGAATCCTTTAGTGAATAATTGACGCAGCGTTGAAAGGCTTCCCACAAGGTGATCCGATGACCTGGTGAGGGTCGCGGGAATCCATTGGATGCGAGACACACAGGATCAGCCGTTGTGGTGACACTTGGAGAAGGCCTATGTCCAACAGTGGACGTCTTTCGGCTGAAATGAAGATGATGCTGAACAAAATAATTGTCGAAAAGTCAAAATAACTGACTGGCCTGTTGGCCTAGTGGTCAGCGGTACTAACTGGGTATGCCGTAGATCGTCGGCTTGATGCCTACCCGGGACAAATGTTTTTGTGATGAGCACGATCATTTGTTCTGTATCTGGATGTAATTTATCGATAGTATGTATGTATTTAGAAATATATAAGTATGTATATTAGTTGTCTAGTACTCATAGCACAAGGTCTTCTTAGTTTCGGACTAGATAAGGTTGTGTGAAAGTTGTTGAATATATATATATATATGTCGTGGTCGTGGTGGTGTATGTGTGTGTGTGGTGTTTTTCCTTTTTACCTATATTGTGTTTGTGCCTTGAGCTGTACCAAATAAATTCTTTTTCTTTCTTTTTTTCTTTTCGTGGCCAGATCTTAGTAGTATATTATTGGGTTCTCTGGATCAACGGAAATCAATAAGTCCAGTTATATAGAACTAATACCATTCACCCACAATCTATTCAAATAGATGAAAACAGGGGTTATTGAAAAAAGAGTAACATCGAATTAAAAATCTTCAGATTTTGAAAAGTAGATATACCTTCGCAGAGAAGCGCAGGTAAACTTTTCAAAATCTGAAGATTTTTAATTCGATGTTACTCTTTTTTCAATAACCCCTGTTTTCATCTATTTAAATAGATTGTGGGTGAATGGTATTAGTTCTAAATAACTGGACTTATTGATTTCCGTTGATCCAGAGAACCCAATAATATACAGTTGAAAACTTAATTACTTCTTATCTCTAAAAAGGGGGAAAAAAAAAACAACAATTGCTAATCATTAATTTGGTCTTTTATTAATAACACTATGTCTCTATATGATTTATAAACATCGTCCATAAACATGTTTTTGACAATATATTGCACACATAATTCGGAATGACACTTGCAATTTAACAATTCTGCAGGTAGATTTTCCACATCATATAACTCAATTCGTATCATTTTCGTTCCCCTTGATGGTTTTTTTATACAGATATAAGTCTCTTTGTCTTGATATGCTCTCTTTTTTGATTTGTCTTGATTGTTCGGCAAGAAGTTGAATAGATCCTCACCAGATTCCTGAAACAAACATCGAGTTAATCAACCGACTTCAATGAAGAAGGAAAGTTCTCAAGTCAACGCATATTTTATATTTAATTTATGTATTTACATTGTTTATTCTATTTAAAAAAAAATTGAACTATGACAAAACTGTTGACGTCGAACCCGTTAAGTATTCATCTTGAAAACATTGTTTATATACTTAATCCATTATTCGATCAACGAAAAAAATAAATATTTTTTTTAAATAAAAATAAAAATGTTTTTCAATAACTTACCGACATGTTAGATGTTCAAAGCTGCTCCGGTGTTGATAAAAATCAGAGAAATAATGATGTTGGAAATTTAAGTAAATGATTCTTTATATGTGATTTTAGTATGCTATTAAGGTTTAAAATCGTTAATTAATTTGAACACATGCCACGTTTCCTTAAATGGAAATGAGTACAATAAGACTGGCGCCTGGAGACAGATGATCTGTCTATGTTTACAGTGAGAAATATAATAATATCCTAGGCGTCAATGTTGACGCCTACTATTTTATCTCATAATACGCAGCAGTAACGTCGTATTTTGGTTACGGAATATGTTATGTTACTATATTGTACCCTTATAAACATATAATAAAAATGAAGAAGTTTGTCTGTTTATTTTAGACTAATTCACACTTATAGTACCTTTATTAAGACTGATTGGTTACCTGAGGAGTAAATTAAAAGAAGTGAAGCCGTTGGATACAGCTAGTGTATTTAATTTGCTGACAAACTGTTTTCTGCATAACACTAGTGTAAAATCTGCATGCACACATTGATGTTTTTCATATTTATTTAAATGACCGTGAAACAATGAGCCACTACAAAATTTTCTTTCTGAGGTGCTACAAGTGATAAAAGTGTTTATAAGTGTGTGTAGTGCGTGTCCCATATGCAGGTTTCGGACAACTAGTCTTCTTAACAATACAAAGTGAGTATCAAGCTTTTCAAATGTAATAACTTTTCAGAATAGTTTATCTTTTTCATCAGTTTCAAAATTTGTTATTTATGTTCTAACAAATATTATGTGATGAATAAGTAATTATTCGATTAATTAAATCTGTTTATCCAATTTGTAAGAACAACATAAACCGACTTCACAAAAAGGCGGAAGGTTCTTAATTCAACCCGTACCTATTTATGAATACAAGCGTTAAAATCACTTTTAGATTTCGGGTGTATTATTTTTATGAATGATTCAACATGAGCTCAATACAAATATTTGCATTGGTATTCTGAAAACATTCCTGAATTAACAAGTCAGCTTGGCACCAGGTAACCTGATGTTAATAGCGACAGTGTATTCGAAGGTGTAACTTACCTTATCTGATACGAAAACTTAAAATAATTAAATATGATTTCGATAATTTAAATTAATCAGTTTATTCTATTTTTGTTTTCAGATCTACAACTCCACTGTACAAGTCAAGTCAACAAGTTTTCAAAATCTTCATCATCGTCATCTTACAAAATCTTCAATCAAATTAAACAAAATGTAAGTATCATTATAGATTATTATCAGACTGGCCTGTTGGTCTAGTGGTTAGTGGACCTGACTGCAATGCCGGAGGTCGTGGGTTCGATTCCCACCCAGGACGAATGTTTGTGTGATGAGCACGATCATTTGTTCTGTGTCTGGGTGTAATTTATCTATAATATGTATGTATTTAGAAATATATATGTATGTTTATCAGTTGTCTAGTACTCATAACACAAGCTCTGCTTAGCTTGAGACTAGACGGCGTTGTGTGATAGTTGTGGAATATTATAATTATTATTAATATAAAAAATACCTTTTAACCTTAACCTTTGTAATTGTCACGAAAACGTTGTTTTATTATAGTACTTCTAATATTATCAACATCTGCAAGTTTTGTAAAAAGTATTGAATTTATTAATTTTTATTTTCTAATACAACAGAGCTGTTAGCAGAGAGAGGTAGATAAGTAAAACGTATATATGTAATTATTTATTTATTTTTATTTTCAGGTCAAAAGCTGACGAACTTTTTCCCACATCCTCTGAAGAAGAGGTTGAAGAAATTTGTCCTCAAAAGAAAACGAAACGGAGTAGAGAAGAGTCTCGTCCATCTAGCAGCATGCCAATCTTGGATGACGAGGGGGAAGAGCTGGGGAGAAAGCGAACTAAACGCGAAAAACATTCGTCAACACGTCGAGCTGAGCCAGCAGTGAGCACTGAACATATACGATCATCATTGAAAAAGCCGAAGATTCGCCCAGTTACAAGACCTACGGCTAGGGAACTTTTTGGTACGGACAGTGAAGATGAAGCACAGGAAGCGGCCTGTGCCTCTTCTTCCTCTTCTAAAAAAGTATCAACTTTAGTATCTTCTATCACGAGAAGATTAGCTAACGGTATTTCTCGACAAGGTCATCCTTCTAAAGAGGGATCGCACTACATTGACTTAAAAGTCTATAAAGTTTCGGATATTGAAAATGTTTCTGCAATGAATAGATGGCGTCAGGCAGTGATCAGTTTAAAAAATAAAACAGACGATAATACTGAAGCTTGGGGATATTTAGCAAAATTTATAACTTCAAGTAGGAAGGAATTTAAGGATATCCCACCGACATTTATTTCAAACTATTATTGAATACGAACAAACCATATTTTTGAACATATCATAATCAAGATGATCTTTTCAAAATATGAATTTAGCTAATATTTGCTTTTCACATATAAGCCTATATCATATAAAAGCGTAGATCATAAGCATATAATCAAAATGTATCCATAGGTTAAGTTGAAAAAGTTAAATAAATTAATATAACATTATTTTATCCTAATGATGTCTTGTTTTTTTTTATTACAGCTACCGCTACCGCCGATAACGGATCTCATTTTCAAAGTCATGATACTATGATATGCCATGAATGCAAAGTAATTTTACGAAAACCTGATTATAGATACCATGTAAGAAGTAATGTACATAAATCAAATTGTTTATTGAAAACTGAATTTGAAAATGTTGAAATCATTGCAACTGCATTTAAAGACAGGATCCTTACTTATCGATTAAATCCATATGAAGAATGCTTTGAGACCCCTGAAACTTTCTTGCATGATAGTATGAAATATATCATAAAACTAATTACTATGGCTCTGGAAAAAAGTACTTGCTTAAAAGTAAATTTTGAGCTATTTGCAAACTTTATATTACCACATTCAGACTCACAAAATCTAAAGTCGTTTAACACTAAAAATACAATTATTCTTAAAGATACATGTATAAAAGAAAAGTATATGGAGGCAGTGAATACAATTAATAAAAAAATGAGCGAGTTCCAATTTTGTGAGTCAGGCTGGTCTTTTCTCTCAATAAGTCATTTAGAAATAAATCTTAATAAATACTGTCCTATGAGAGGTGGCTCCTATATTGATTTACCACCCATAGTGAAAAATACTAAAAGCTGTATTAATATACAGAATAATGATAACCACTGCTTGTTATGGTCTATAGTAGCAGCTTTACACCCACGCGAACGTAACGCGTGCAGAGTAAACTCTTATCCACACTACAGTAACGTACTGAACGTTCAGGATATGACTTTTCCCCCTACAATAAGCGATGTAAAGGTCTTAGAAAAAAATAATCCAGACTTGAGTGTAAACATCTACGGATTAGATAACAAATTTTATGTAACTGGACCTCTATATAAGTCAGATTCAAGGAAAACAAATCACGTGAACCTACTTTACATTGAAAAAAATGGTAAGTTTCATTATTGTCTGATTAAAGATCTTCTCAAATTAGTACGCAGGCAAATTTCTGAACATAAAGGTAAAATGTATTTATGTGAAAATTGTCTACAATTTTTTTCAAGTGTGTCTAAGTATACTGCGCATTCTTGTTCAGAAATATTATCGGTGTTGCCTCCAAAAAACAGTGTATTGAAATTTGAACACTACGAGAGACAGCAGAAAATCAACTTTGTGATTTATGCAGATTTTGAAAGCATTTTGACAGATTGTACAGAAAACCAATCAACTGAAAACACTAAACTTATTCAAAAACACGAGCCTTCTTGTTTCGGCTATTATATATGCTGTTCACATGATTCAGGCTTAAATAAATATGTAACTTATAGAGGTCCAGATTGTGCTAAAGTATTCATTGAGTATTTAATCAGAGATGTGTCACAAATACACGATATGTTGCAATGTAAAAAGCCCATAATGAAATTGTCTAAACATCAGCAGGACAAATATCAAAGAGAAACTACTTGCCATATCTGTAATAATTTACTTTTTGATGATAAAGTAATGGACCATGACCACGTGACTTCTGAATTTAGGGGAGCAGCGCATAATCAATGTAATCTTTTATATAGAGTTTGCCCTTTTGTGCCTGTGATATTTCATAACTTATCTGGCTATGATAGTCATCTGTTTATAAAAGAATTAGCGAAGTATGAGGGTGATTTGAAAATTATACCGCAAACTAAGGAAAAGTACCTATCCATTACTAAATATTTGCCATCAAAAGACTCATCAAAATCAATTCAAATAAAATTTTTAGACTCTTTTCAATTTCTTAGCTCGAGCTTAGATAATTTATGTAAAACTTTATGTGAGAAAGATTTTATTAATTTATCTCATGAGTTCCAAAATCATGAACAGTTTGAGCTTATGCAACTTAAGGGCATTTATCCATATGACTACGTAGATACATGGTCTAAGTACAGTGATACGACACTGCCGAAAAAAGAATACTTTTTTAATAATTTAAAACAAGAGCATTTATCAGACGAAGAATACCTCAGAGCGCTAAGAGTGTGGGATGTTTTTGACATTCAATCGCTTGGAGAATACACAGACTTGTATTTGAAAAGTGATGTTTTGATTCTTAGTGATATATTTGAAAAGTTTCGAAATACATGCCTTCAATACTATAAGTTAGATCCGGCTTATTATGTCACCTCGCCCGGACTCAGCTGGGATGCAATGTTACTATGTACGGGTGTGCAATTAGAATTAATTAATGATGTAGAGATCTATCAGTTATTGGAAAAAGGTATTCGTGGAGGTTTAGCTCAATGTTCCCTGAGACATGCTAAAGCAAACAATCAATATCTCCCCAATTACGATGATCAAAAAGAAACATCGTTTCTTATATATCTTGACTGTAACGCACTCTACTCTCATGCTATGACAAAACCAATGCCAATTTCCGAGTTTAGGTTTTTAACAGACACAGAAATTTGTAATTTCGATATCATAAATACTGATGAAAATGGTGATTACGGTTATATTCTGGCAGTTGATTTGGAATACAGGGATTATTTACATAATACTCATAGTGATTTACCATTCGCAAGCGAGAAATTCATTCCTCCTGGTGGTAAAAACCCAAAACTTATTGCAAACCTTTATGACAAATATCATTATGTCATACATTATGTTCACTTGAAAGAATGCCTAAAACATGGGTTACGTCTTAAAAAAATCCATAAGATTCTGTGTTTTCGACAAGGTAGCTACCTCAAAAAATATATTGATTTGAATACTCAGTTACGTCAAAAGTCTTCATCAGTTTTTGAAAAAGATTTTTTTAAATTACTTAACAATGCTATTTTCGGGAAAACGATAGAGAATAAAAGGAAACATGTCAATGTTAAACTAGTCTCTAAATGGAGCGATACTAAAAATAAAACTAAAAAAGTTTTGGAGGCCAAAAAACTAATTGCAAAACCAAATTTTCATAGTGCTACTATATTTTCTGAAAACTTAGTAGCAATCCAGCTAAATCCCGAAAAAATCAAGCTGGACAGACCTATATACATAGGGTTCAGCGTGCTAGAATATGCTAAAACTCATCTCTATCAGTTTCACTATGACTTTATTAAAAAGAAGTATAATGAAAACGTAGAACTATGTTATACTGACACAGACAGCTTACTTTATTTGATATACACTGACGATTTTTATAGAGATATGAAGGAGAATATATCTTTGTTTGATACTAGTAATTTTCATTTGAATAATCCGTTTAATATGCCAATAACAAATGATAAAGTGCCCGGGTTATTCAAGGACGAGTTAGGTGGCGATGTGATTGCCGAATTTGTAGGACTCAGAGCTAAATTGTACTGTATAAAAAGCGTAAAGGTGCAAATAAAAAAAGCAAAAGGTATATCTAAGACTGTCACTAAACAACTAAACTTATCTGACTATTATCAGACTCTCATAACAAATAAGAATTTGCGGTTCAAAATGAATATGCTAAAATCCATAAAGCATACTATATATACTCAGGAAGTCTACAAACTAGTCTTGAACAGAAACGATGATAAAAGACAAATTCTTCCCGATAATTCTCATACGTTACCTTGGGGACATTGTGATACAATATTTTGAATGTACGAGCACCTATATGATAAATTACAATACTTGTATAATAATTGTAACTAGACTGTTAATTAGATAATAAATGATACATTTAATGATTAGATGTACCATCGATAAGATATTTTAATTTACTTATTCAAAATAAATATATCGAGATTATATTTGGTGTTTTATTTATGTTTTTTTTACTGAATATTGATATTATAATGGTGTAAAAAGAGTATGCATTATATATTTATTATTAGATCAAATTATGAAAGCATTAAAATTTACTTATGATGCGACACGAAACGATTTACTTATGGAATAGACAGTATCGAAGAGAAGTGATTATAATAAGTACAATCAGCTGTACCTTAGATTAAATATTATGAAAGATGAGAATAGCATCTTTCTTGTACTCAATACAGGATTCGACCTAATTCGACGAAGTATATATATATACACGTTAAATAGTTTTTTAATTAATCGGTGAGATGAAGTTGATCAAGCAACCTATATCCCTCAATGTTAATAATATAAGATTAAGTGATTCTGTTCACCACATCAGACATAGCGCTTTATTGCCAAATACCATTCGCTGTATAATATGCGGTCCATCAAGCTGTGGCAAAACGAATGTTATGATTAGTTTACTGCTGCATGAAAATGGACTCAAATTCAGAAATCTTTATCTTTACTCTAAGACTTATTTCCAACCAAAATACCGTTTTTTAAACGAAGTATTAAAAAGAGTGCCACAGATTAATTTCTATGAGTTCAGTGATGATAAAGATGTAATATCTCCGAGTGAAGCTTTAATAAATTCTGTATTTATTTTTGATGATGTTGCGTGTGAAAATCAAGTTAATATCCGCAATTATTTTTGCATGGGCAGGCATAAACAAATCGATTGTTTCTATTTATCTCAAACCTATTCTAAAATTCCGAAGCAATTGTTACGTGACAATGTTAATTTTCTTATTATATTCAAACAAGATGATGTGAATTTAAAACATATTTATGAAGAGCATGTTAGTTCTGATTTACAATGGAAAATGTTCAAAAATATTTGTCAAACTGTTTGGAGTAAACCTTATAATTTTCTACTTATTAATAAAGAATCGCCATTAAATAATGGAAGGTACAGACAGAACTTTGATATTTTTTTAAAGTTTGACTGACTGTTTATACATATAAGTAATTAACATACAAAATCAAATTCAGTATAATTTGATTCTTAGCTGAACGCAGTTGTTAAAATATAACATGGAGAAAAATATTAAAATAGAATTAATGAAGTCAGTAGACTCCATAAAGAATAAAATAAAACAAATGAAGAACCAGGATCACTGTATGAAATTGTCGCTTGATCAAATGCTTAAACCGGTCACAGACCCTCTTAAAACCCTAGCTGATTCCAATACAAATATGAAAAAAATATTGTTGTTACAAAATACAACCCCAACCACATGTTCTGGAGATATTGAAATGGATGATATTAATACTAGCTCGACTACAAAGTTTGAGGACTGTTACGAACCAAAACATAATTCTGCACAATTGGTTAAAAAGTCTCCTAAAATGGAAGATGATTTAGATATTTCATTAGAAGATTATGATATGTATGATGGTGTAAATATACCGTTTGGAATAAGAAGTGAAAACAAAACTTTATTTATGGGTAATTCAAAAGTATCATTTTCTAAAATTGATAGTTTGAATAACGATAGCGTTATTTTGATTAAAATCGGTGATAAATCTTACAATTTAACTCCTGGTCTGAAAGAACTTTTACTTAACAAAAAACCTGATTTAAAATTAGTATCCCCTAAAGATAAACTTTTCTACAAGGATATATTGCATTACACCAATGCTCACAAAAGAGACTTCAATCCTAAAGGTCAAATAAAAGGTGATAAAGGAATAAAATATCGTGAAATAATCAGACCTTTTTTTTCTGAAACATTAAATGATAACATTCACACTAAACTTGGAGGAAACTTGCCAAAGTTAAAGAAGTACAAAAACAATACTGACTTGGTATATTGGGACGATCCTAACGAGTTGGTTGAGAGATTAAAACTATTAGTCGCTTCAAGAGATGCTGGCAATACAAATCATGATAATGAAATTTTATCGATAATTGAAGAATTAAAAGAAGCTGATATAATTGAAGAATAAATAGTGGAGATAGTATGATTTTCATTCAGAATCATTGGTAGGTTCAAGACAAATGTTGATATACTGAATTAAAATATGAGTAAAGCTGACGTAGTAAACGAAATTCATAAAAATGCAAGACTAAACTTTCCACGAAGACATGTTATTATGAAAGATATAGATGACCTTTGGCAAGCAGACTTAATCGACATGCAATCAATTTCCAAAGAGAATAAAAATTACAAATTTATTCTTGCTGTTATTGACACATTTTCGAAATACGCCTGGACCTTTCCTTTGAAAAGCAAGACCAAAGATATTGTATGCAATTCTTTCAAGATTTTGTTGGCTAATGGGCGTGTTCCCAAAAATTTGCAAACGGATAATGGAACAGAATTTTATAATAACATGTTTCAAAATCTTATGAAATCTTATTATATAAATCATTATTCAACCTTTTCAACAAAAAAGGCATCAATAGTTGAGCGATTTATTAGAACATTGAAATCGAAACTATACAAGGAATTTAGTTTAAAAGGTAACTATAATTGGATAGATAATACTCTTAATAATGTTATTTATGAATACAATCACACCTATCATCGCACAATTGATGAAATCCCAGCAAACGTGGATAATGTTAATAAAAAACGCATATTACAAAGATATTGTATGTTGATGAAAACCGTTAGCATAAAAAGCAAGTTTAAAGAGGGTGATTATGTACGCATTAGTAAATATAAGGGGACATTTGAAAAAGGATATACTCCCAACTGGTCGACAGAAATATTTAAAATTCGAAAAATACAAGATACATCGCCTATCACCTACTTAATTGAAGACGCAATCAGAGGCCAACCCATTTTAGGTGCATTTTATGTACAAGAACTTCAAAAGACAAAAAATGCTAATTTATATCTAGTTGAGAAAGTTCTTAAAAGTAAAGGAGACAGAGTTTTTGTAAAATGGTTAGGTTTGCCTGCTTCTGAAAATAGTTGGATTGATAAATCGAATATTTATTGAGTGTTCAGTCCAAATGTTTCAGTCTTATGATGTGTATTGAAGAGAGTAGTCTTCTCAATTGGATTATAAATCATTTACCATTTGAATTACATTTACCAGGATACAATTATTGCGGGCCTGGCACTAAATTGATGAAAAGGCTTACACGTGGAGATAAAGGTGTTAATAAATTAGACGAATATTGCAAACAGCACGACATTGCCTATCATAAATCTTCAAACTTAAAGGATCGCCACAAGGCAGATTTAGTTTTGTTAAATATGGCTAAAGACCGAGCACTTGCCTCTGATGCGAGTGTAGGGGAAAAACTGGCAGCACTCCTAGTAAGCAGCGCTATGTCAACAAAAATTAAAACTGGTTTTGGCCTACAAAAAGATAGCAAAAAGTGTCCTCCTAAAATTGGAAAAGGATTAAAAAATAAATTTAAAAATGTTATTAGAAAAACCAAGAGACATATCAAAAAATTAAAACCGAAATGCAAGAAAGTGGCAATAGAATTAGCTATGGCCGCTGCCAGAGAATTAGCTGATGATTCATCCATTAAACTTCCTCGTGTTATTCCTATACCAAAAACTGGTGGAGTATTGCCTTTGATTCCGATTTTTGCGGGATTATCTGCAGTGGGAGCTTTAGCAGGCGGTGCAGCTGGTATTGCTAAAACCATAAATGAATTCAAGATTGCGAAAAAGTTATTGACTGAATCGAAGAGACACAATGAAAAGATGGAAGCTCTCTGCATCGGAAAAGGACTACACCTTAAACCACATAAAGATGGACTCGGCATTTTTGTATCGAAAGAAAAAAACTAAGATATCGGCTACCCAAACGAGCCTTGAGTAATTTAGACATTTTGAAGCATGGAAATAATATTCCCTATTTCAGAGGTGTCTTTATGAGAGATAAGCTACCTAAACACCCTTTTAAAAAAGAATGTGGAGTAATAAATTTAGATAGCTCTAAAAATCCTGGTTCTCATTGGGTAGCCTATGCAAAATACAACGATTATATTGAGTATTTTGATAGTTACGGAAATCTTAAGCCTCCAAAGGAATTTATAAAATACTTGGGCTCCAAAATTCACTATAATTATGATAATATTCAGCGTGATCACCCTTTTAATTGTGGACATCTTTGTTTAAACTTTTTGAAGAATTTTTGGTGTAGTGAAGGAATAAAATAAACATGATCTTTCGAAAGAGGTCAGTATAGAAGCATGTCTACTACGGTTACCATCTCTGGGAATAAATCGGAATTGGTTTCATACTTTCAACCACCATTGCATTTGTCAGATCAATATGAGTGCGGTTTGGTATACTTTTCAGTATTAAAATCAAGACCAAATATTCCCATTATTAACAGAGGTCTGTCTGTAATCAGAATCGAATGTGATCTTGTTAACGGTTCGTACTGCAACGGGTTACCAACTCATTTTATTCATGAGTTTGTGTCTGATACTACTCCAGGTCATCAGTGCATGGAAATACCACTACATGTTATTTACTTTCCAGTAAACAAAAATATAATTTCATCGGTATCTGTTAAGATTGTAGATCAATTTGGTCACTGTATTAACTTTGGAGAGGAACAAGTTCAGTTACGTCTTCATTTAAGAAAAACAAAATGATAGTATATTATAAAAACACCCAAGCGAATGAAAAATGTCTTAGTCCTTCTGCGATTGCTAAAGTGCAAAGACGCAAGAAATACGTTAAGAAATTGACTAAAGCAAATAAAGATTTTCTTAAAGCCCTAGGGTTCAAAGTATGAATATACTACAGATTACTGAATTACCGCACTTCGACACTTCGATCGAAAGTTATGAAGTCCATTCATACAATCCCTACAATAGCAGCTTTAGAGAAAACGATGAAATCAGAATTCCCATCCACCAGCAAGACATATACGTGCTACCATCAGCCAGTTCAATTTACATCGAAGGACAAGCGAAGCTCTTCGGTAAAGATGGGAATCCAATCAAGAAAACTTTTTCATTCACTAATAACCCTGTTATGTATTTGTTTCAAGACATCAGATACGAAATGAATGGTATTGAAATAGACCGCATAAAAAATTCTGGAATAACATCAACAATAAAATCATACATCTCATTAAATGAAGCAGAAAATAAAGTTGCTGCTCTATGGGGTTGGAATTTAGAGGGATTTCAAAGTGATGGGCATTTTAGTGCTGTTATCCCATTAAATAAGGTTTTAGGTTTTGCAGAGGATTACAATAAAATAGTGATAAATTGTAAACATGAACTTATATTGAACAGAAGCAATACTAACTTAAATAGCGTTATCCTTTCTGATGATATTGTTAATTTTCAAATAGACGTGCAAAGAGTTCAGTGGAGGGTGCCACACATAAAAGTATCAGACCGAGAAAGACTGTCACTTTTAAAACATTTAGAAAGAGATAAACCTATTCAGATGGCGTTTAGAAATTGGGATTTATATGAATATCCGTTACTACCTAAAACCACAAAGCATTCTTGGTCAGTTAAAACTGCTTCACAATTGGAAAAACCCAGATATGTAATTTTTTGTTTACAAACAAATCGAAAAAATAATAAAACTAAAGACAGTTCACTATTCGATCATTGTGAAGTAACAAACGTTACACTCTTTTTGAATTCACAATATTATCCATATGAACCTTTAGGTTTAAAGTTTTCTGAGAACAAATATAGTATATTATATGAAATGTTTGTGAAATTTCGTCAGTCGTATTACAACTGTCCAGTAGACCCGTTGCTTGACCTAAAGGAGTTCAAAGAAAAAGCCCCTCTTTTTATCTTAGACTGCTCAAGACAAAACGATAGCCTGAAAACAGGTCCAGTGGACGTGAGGTTGGAAATTGAATGTTCCACAGCATTACCAGATAAGACGACTGCATATTGTTTGATTATAAACGATCGACTCGTAGAATACAAACCTCTCAGCAACATTGTGCGCAGATTGTCATGATAGCTATTGTGGATATTCAAGGCTTTAAAACAGAAACAAATGAATTTATAATAAAAGAAATCGCTATATTGTATAATAAAACATTACAAGTGTTTTTAATTAAGCCACCATTTCCATTTTCAAAATTAACGAAACATGAAAAAAAACATGTTTGTTGGATTGAACGTAACAGAAAGATACATTGGCGTGAAGGATTTGTACCCTACCCTAATTATCAGAATTTAGTTATAGATATTTTAAGAGATAAATGTATCTACGTTAAAGGTTCAGAAAAAGTGTTGTGGTTAAAGCATATTTTAGAAAACAGTAATTCTAATATATTCAATTTAGAAGATAAAGGATGTTCTAGTTTGATAAGTTTATACGATCTATATAAGTATTCTCAAGATTTATATAACTGTATTTATCATGACTCTGTATGTGCTTTAAAAAATGTATTGTGTTTAAATAAGTGGTGCTTTGATAATAAAATTCTAAAATAAATAGTTTCTTGTTTTATTTCTATAGTTAGGTAAAACGCATCTTAAAGTTTTCTATTCCCCTCCGCCCACCTCTGTCCGGTCTTTATAAGTTATTGACAAACGCTGGACGATACCATTGAACGTTTATAATTGAACTAGAAAGTTAATAGAACATGTCTCAAAATGAATACAAACCTCGATATGACATGTATAACATGTTCAAAATGCGTGAATTTTCATTTAATTATTACTGGAGGACGTTTAATCAAAAGAAAAGATTAGTGAGGGAAATGGCTGACGCGGGATTCTTTTATTATGGAAATGGTATAAATGATATTGCAGCATGTTTCTCATGTGGAGGTGTTATCAAAGATTGGGAGATTTATGATGATCCTTGGATGCAGCATGCTATACATTATCCTGAGTGTTTTTACTTGAACGCTGTGAAAGGAAAAGAATATATAATTAAATACACATATCTCCATCTCAGCATTAAACTCTCAGCATTGTAGTGTGATGGTTCAATTTTAATCAATGCTTGCTTCAACAAGAGAGAGAGAGAATATATTAAATAAATTAAATTAAAATTGACAGAATGCTTCATTCATCGAAATTTGGTTTGGAAGGCAATTCTAAACTTATTTTCAAGAATGCTAGTGGCGAGATTATATTTACTCAAGACCTGACTAACCAGAAAATAATTGTTGTTTTTTTTCCCCCTTTTTAGAGATAAGAAGTAATTAAGTTTTCTGATACGAATTGAGTTATATGATGTGGAAAATCTACCTGCAGAATTGTTAAATTGCAAGTGTCATTCCGAATTATGTGTGCAATATATTGTCAAAAACATGTTTATGGACGATGTTTATAAATCATATAGAGACATAGTGTTATTAATAAAAGACAAAATTAATGATTAGCAATTGTTGTTTTTTTTTTCCCCCTTTTTAGAGATAAGAAGTAATTAAGTTTTCAACTGTATATTATTGGGTTCTCTGGATCAACGGAAATCAATAAGTCCAGTTATTTAGAACTAATACCATTCACCCACAATCTATTTAAATAGATGAAAACAGGGGTTATTGAAAAAAGAGTAACATCGAATTAAAAATCTTCAGATTTTGAAAAGTTTACCTGCGCTTCTCTGCGAAGGTATATCTACTTTTCAAAATCTGAAGATTTTTAATTCGATGTTACTCTTTTTTCAATAACCCCTGTTTTCATCTATTTGAATAGATTGTGGGTGAATGGTATTAGTTCTATATAACTGGACTTATTGATTTCCGTTGATCCAGAGAACCCAATAATATACTACTGATCTTAAAGTCAAAGTCAAAGTCAAAGTCAAAGATTTATTTGCAGATAAATATGGTTATAAAAGTTCTTACAATGGTTATATATATAATAGTTGCTTAACATATTTAATCATAACATAATGACATGCAAATTTTTTACAGGTAAAATTAATTCGATATTATTCAAATTGTAGTACAAATAAACAAATTATTATTAATTAAATTTGAACTGAAGGAATTCTTTTATAGTATAAAAGGGATTCTCAACTAACCACCTGCGTAAGGCCCTTTTGAAGCGGACCATTGGAAGTTTCTTAAAATGGTCTGGAATCTTATTATAAACTTTAATGCACATAGGGTAACAACTTCGCCTATATAGATCCGTTCTCATTTTGGGATTAATCAACCTATTAGGAAATCTAGTTCTGAACGAGCATTTATCTCCCAGTTTTTCAAACATCTCAGGATGAGATTTGGTAAATTTACAAATTTCCTCAATATAGATACCAGTTAATGTCAGTATTCTTAGTTTCTTGAAGAGTGGCTTACAGGATGTGAGTGGGTCTACATTACAAATCGCACGTATACACCTCTTTTGTGCGATGAAGGCTCTTCCGAGATGCACCGAGTTTCCCCATACTAGTATACCATAACGCAGTATTGAACCAACATAAGCATGATAAGCCTGTAATGTGGCTTGTCTACTCGTTAGGTTAGATAAACGCCATAGAACATAAGCAAACTTACTGAGTTTTCCACATATCATATCAATATGACCAATCCAAGAGCACCTCTCATCTAGAACTATCCCAAGAAAAGTCATACTATCTGATTGTTGTATTTGTTTGTCATTATAAGTGATGTTTAAATTAATTTTATTCCAGTTTTTGTTAAGAAATTGTACATATTTTGTTTTATCTATGTTAGGTTTAAGATTATTCTTTTCCATCCAAGATATTATTTTTCTTATGGTGTTATTTATTTCTTCGTTATAGTTTTCTTTAGTTTTAGGGATAATTACGGACACATCGTCTGCAAAGAGTATGCAAGGATAGTCAGTTACTTCTGTCAGGTCATTAATATATAACAGAAAGAGTGGGGGACCTAAAATACTGCCCTGTGGAACGCCTGTACAATTGTAACCCAATTCAGATTTAAATTTCATTTCACCGTTTTGATTTTTTTTATCCACAGTAATTTCTACAAATTGCGATCTGTTTGCAAGGTAACTTTTTAACCAAGCATTTGCGTTACCGCGTATTCCATATTTGTCACATTTTTTTAGTAGTAGCTCATGCGATACAAAGTCAAAGGCTTTTGACATGTCAAAAAATACAACAGTGGTCGGAATTTTCTGGTCAATATTTTTTGTAACTAGGTTAATTAAGTTAAATGCCGCTGTGGTTGTCGATTTTTTTTTTTGGAATCCATGTTGTTCATGTTTCAAAATTCGGAACTTATCGATAAAATTTATTAACCTCGTATGCATGACCTTTTCGTAAATTTTCGCTAAAATAGGCAATAAAGCTATCGGTCTGTAATTATCAACAAGTTTTTTATTACCTTTTTTATGTATTGGTTTAATAACTGTCATTTTTAATTTCTCAGGAAACACTCCCGTGAATAAGGACAAGTTTATTAAATGTACTAATACCGGACTAATAATAAGGCTTATATATTTTATAATTTTTGTAGGTACTTCATCATAACCTGTTGAGTTTGTATCCCGGAGTGATTTTATTACTTTTTGTATTTCGTCATCATTGGTGGGCATTAAAAATATACTAGAATTAATAGGATTAATGTCATAATTATTAGTATTAATGTCAAAATCGTTATTCGTCATATTGATATAATAATCATTTACATAATTGGCAATGTCTAAGGGGTTTGTTAATGATCCGGTATCAGTTTCTATCTCCTTAATATTTGTCTCCTGAATTTGATTATTATTAGAAATTGATTCAAGATATAGCCAAGTAAAACTGGCCAGATCGTTTTAACGTTAAAGTATGATGATATTTCAATCATCGGCCTACTTTCTTTAGACCTTTTATATTCATAGAAATCCTACATCAGTGATACAGCCAAACAAGGATTGACATACCATCAAATGTTAACGTTTAAACGATTTGGCCAGTTTTAGTTGGGCATTTCATATAGTGATCAATTTTAAGATCTGACAACATCATAAATAAAAATTTGCATTATAAATTTTTTCAGCTCATGTCAATACCGTTCCATTCTTTTTGGCAATCATAATCGCTTTTCTTTAATCTAAGTACATTTTTTCAAGTTAAAAATTACCGGTAGGACTCCAGTACACACCTTTCCGCCATTAAAATCGTTTTAACAATGAAATCAATAATTCTGTTAATATTTCTCTGTTTGTCGATTTGGACCATGTTTTGTTTTTTTTTTGTTTTTGAGTATATATATTTAGTTCATTAAATTATGTATATATAATATTTACCTATATTGTATTGTATCTATGATTCATTTGTATATCTTTTTTATATTAACCTCTCTTTTTCTTTCTTTTGTCGCACCTACCACTATTTTTCTCTGCATCACCCAAAGGTTGACTGGTAGAAAATGCCTAAGGCATTAAGTCCGCCTCTGTACCTTTATGTGCATGAAGTATTAAATAAATAAATAAATCAATACCTCCGAAATCCAAACATTAGGTACCTATTCATTATTAGTTTGGATTGTTTATTTTTACATAAGCTTATTTAACATACGCAAACTTAATTAACACCTAAGGCACACGTAAATTGTAATTTAATATAGCGTGTTAATTGATTAACATGCAATTAATGAAATGATAGGATGTGTATAATATGATGCTTTGTACCAGGTCACCATAAATGGCGGAAATTGGTTCAGTAACGCGACACTGGGTGGGCCCTTGTCAATTAGTATTACGAGCGATATTCACTTTGTAAACAACACCCGTTTAGGTTTTATGGTCTCCTGTGCCTCGATGCAAAAGATTTTTCAATACACTTACCCGAAAACCTGCTGTTATCCGTACCGCTTTTAGGCGCACGCAACTTACTGTTATTCGCACTGGTGAGGAAAAGTGCCGATTTAATACATTCATCGTATCAGGCTGGGTGCTAAGCGACCCCCACGAGTCGCGCGTCAACTCCGGTTTATTTATATCATCGTAAAACTACGAAAATTGTCACAACAGCACTACGCTCCATAACACTCTCGCTTGCGGCTCAGGCAAATTCGGCAACTTTCTCTCCACTTGTATCAAAATGTACTGTTGATAAAAAAGCGAATGAACTGAAAATTCTTTCCAGACATACTGGGTCTTTAAAATAAACGGCAGATATTTTAATAAATATATATAACTTCTGATTTTTTATTTTTCTTAATCTACTAACTATTTAACCTCTAGACGCCGCATTCCGTCTAAGAGAACTATTCTATCCGGTACGATCTGTCAACACAGACTACAAATTCAGATTTATTTGTTTTTTATTTTAGCTTCGCACAGCTTTGTATATTTGCCGGTGTTTTTGGAAAATATTTAGTTTTTACAGTCACTGAGCCACTTTGTGTTTCATTAAAATGCCAATGGAGACAATTCTAATATTTTTGCAGTATTAAGAAGTAAATACCTACCTACTTATATCGAGTCAGTCTTCTCGGCAAGCTTCGCAGAGGACTTGTACTTATTCTGTGGCAGAGGTAGTCAACACTACAATAAAATTCTCAGCTCCATTTTACTGAGATCGCACTTGTTTTTTTTTTTTTTTTTATATATATAATATTCCACAACTGTCACACAAAGTCGTCTAGTCCCAAGCTAAGCAGAGCTTGTGTTATGAGTACTAGACAAATGATAAACATACTTATATATTTCTAAATACATACATATTATAGATAAATTACACCCAGAATAACGGCTTTACGTGCTTTTTGAGTCACGAGGTGTTAGTAATGTCCTATATAAATTCTACAACTACATATTCCAGTTGTGTAGATACAAAATACACCAATTTTCTAACATCACAATTTCCACTAGGAATCAATTTGCCAATCTTTAAAACAGACACTGAACTTCACTGGAAAAAATCCCGGCAAAAACTGTCCAGATTCAGATGTTACGTATCATCAACACCGTAGGCTAGCTTTTTTTTGGTGTGAAAATCATCCAATGACTTCCCCCGTTCTGGGTGTAACGCGAGGGTGTGTCAGAATTTTATTCACTAAAAACCCACTCGTGTTCCTTCGTTGCCTTTCATACCAGGGCCGAGTCTTCCTTTCAGAAGCAGACCCTTGGCCCCAATAGGCTTCAACCCTGCTGGTCCCCTACAGTTTTTGCTGACATTTCCTTGAGGCGCGTGTGGAACAGAAGCGCCATCGACGACTTGTTCGTCGACGATTACCGGACGATCGGACAGCGAGCTATCCATTGCTCGCCGTCCGCAAGCCCACGCCTATAGTTGCCGGAAATTGTGATCGGGATCCCGGCGGCTGTAGCATGAGAGCCGCGCCTTCGCGCGTGCATATGCGGCCTTTTCCTTTGCTAACATTACTGTTTCGCAGAAGGAGGCGACCGCCTGCCACTCCTCCTTGCTTCGGCGCGAGAGATTATTGCCGCCTTCCCCACGAGGACACAGTGGTGCTCTGCCCAAGCGGGGACTTTAGGCTAGCTTGGGGTCGGCGTCCAGTCTAAGCAGATGCGGCTGAATATGCGTGTTTTACATGGAGCGACTGCCTATCAGACCTCAACCCAGTTACTGTATTGTGATGATCGCTGAAAGGTGCTCTGGAGTGACGCCACTTGCACGTGGAGTTGCCCAGAAGCAAACAATGTAGAATTACCAAACAAGGGCACGGACGTCATGTCCGTGGTTTAAATGTAAGGTAGGAGTGCGGTTTTAGTCAGTAGGAGTCTGACACTGCCCAGACTGGCTCGTCTGTGAGGCAGCTTGGGCGTCCATGAGGATTTCCCACTCCTACCGAAAAAAAAAAAAAAAAAAAAAAAAAAACAAAAAAAAAAAAAAAACCCAGTTACTGGGGCAACTTCTTGGGTAGACAGATGGTTGGATTTTCTGGTGTCTGACTACCTGTAGCGACTGTCAAAGATCTATGAAAGGCAACCGGGAATAACGGCTTTACGTGCTTTTCGATTCACGAGGTGTTAGTAATGCCCTGTATAAACTAAGAAAATACTTATGAATAAAAAAAACTGTACTTTAACAGTATTTCATTCGCGGGCTTGCGGACGGTAACCGTCCGGACCGAGCCCAAGTCGTCGACGGCGCGTAGTGTTCCACGCGCGCCTCAAGGAGATGTCAGTAACCGTAGGGGCCTAACAGGGTCGAAGCCTACTGGGGCCATGGGTGATGCGAAAGAGATCCCCGGGGCCCTGGAAAAAAAAATGGCAAAGAAGGAACAGGAGTGGGTTTTTAGTCAGTAAAAGTCTGACACTATCTCGCGCACCGCCCAAGAGCGGGGGATGTCATGAGATGATTTTCCCACCCGAAAACAGTATAGCATAGCATAGTATAGTCGGCCTTTTAATGTTCCCACTGTTGGGACTCAGGCCTCCTCTCTAGGAGAGGGAATGGGCCGTAATCCACCACGCGGGCCCAGTGCGGGTTGGTGGATGTCACATGTCTTTGAATTTTTGGTTCTAGGACATGCCGGTTTCCTCACGATGTTTTCCTTCACCGTTTTGAGAGCAGTGGTGATGAAATAAATTACACAAAGTAATGCGCCTGGCTGGGTTTGAACCCGCGATCTACAACTCGTAAGTCGGGGCCGTTACCACTCGGCCACCACTGCTCGAAAACAGTATTTCATTCAAATAAAATAAAAAACGAAGTACAATAAAAATTAATTAGTAATAAAGAAGCCATGACAGCTTTTGTAAAATGACCCACAATTAATGCGTTCCTGATTAAAAAAGTCTTTTGAATCATTATTATTATGTACTTTACATTAAAAAAAACACTTAATATACACAAAATAAAAGCCCTAAAAATTAAAGTAATCTAAAGTATGGCGTCGAAGAACTCCTCCGCATTGCTATCTACTGGTAATGTACCCAAAGACAGGCGACATTGCCACGCTGTATGGCAATGCTTATCCTTTGTCCGAGGTAAAACCCTGCCCCTGGATATCGGGAAGTGTCTACAGGGCGATTCGAAGCGACCCTTACCAGTCAACAGACCATTATCATGTTAATTTTTAGGTTTTTTATCGTCGATTTCCTTTCAACCTGTTAACTTTTAAATCTTTTTGGTAAGTATTAGTGTAGGAACGAACAACCTGTTGCTTTGAAAACCGGACTGCAATCCCCTGGGCTGCTGCGAACCACAGCTACACTCTGAACGAAGTAATTAGGAAAAATGTTTTTTTTTTTTAATTAGCATATACTGTTCCACTGCTGGGCAAAGGCCTCCCCCAACTTCTTCCAGGTATTCCTTTCCTGAGCTACCTCGAAACAGTCCTTACGGTCGGCATCTAGGTCGTCTCGCCACCTCTTCCCAGGTCGACCTCGGCGGCGTCGTCCCTCTTCCGGTACCCACTTTGTGGAGACTCTTGCCCAACGGTCAGAGTGCATGCGGCTGATGTGACCCGCCCAATCCCATTTTAGGCTGGCAGCCTTTTTTCCGACGTCCATAATTCCCGTCTTTTGACGCAGCAAATTATTAAAATTAAACATTTTAACCATTAGTCCGCCAGGGTCAGTCATACACGACCAAATACTTCATCTCGTCAGCTCTTCTGTCACCTATGGGGATTGAAGAGCTAAACGAGATGGAGTACCCAGTCGCAATCACACGACCTTGGCGAATAAGACACAAAAACACTTGTCGGACCAATCCGACGGAAGCGGGTAAAGGATTAATTGCCTGTCAAAGTTGAATTAGAAAATTTGTTTTAAAATTGCATTTTTACAAGTTTTATGTAATTTGCAATATTTGTATGAATGCGCAGGCTTGCGGATGACGATCAATAGGTAGCTCGTAGTCCGGCCGTCTGGTAAGGACTGAGCCCGAGTCATCGACGATCGAATTATCGAAAGGCTAGGGGAGATGATAACTTATATAGCACAGTTCTCCAACAATAAGACGCATCGCACTTTATCTTGAAAAATGTTGTGCTATTGTCGTTTTTATACGTCACTTCTAATTTTTCATTAATATGACGTGGCATGCTGTATACCAAAAGTTTTCAATAAATATTTAGTCAAAGTGAGAAATCCCTCATTTTTAGGGTTTCGTACCTCAAAAGGAAAAAACGGAACCCTTATAGGATCACTTTGTTGTCCGTCCGTCTGTCTGTTTGTCTGTCTATCAAGACTCTTTATCTCGGGAACCTGGGTATTGAGTTGAAATTAAAACCATATACCGTCAAACGGGGTGTTAACGAAACAAACGTCAAACTTTAGTTAGGTTTTTCACCTCGGAATATATTTATATTATTGATTTCTATCAAAGCGTCCGTTTTTATTACAATTAATGTATAAATAGGAGGACTTAAATGCTGGGAAAAATTGTTAATTAACGCGAAGATCCCCTTAAATTTTTTTGTTCCTACTCACCCCTGCATTCCTATTCACCCCATTTTTTTTTTTTTAAGTTGGGATAATCATCTAATGACAAATCCCGCTCTTGGGTGGAGCGAGAGATAGTGTCAGACTTTTACTGACTAAAAACCCACTCCTGTTCCCTCTTTGCCTTCATCCCGGGGCCCTGGGCTTCGCTTTCACACTACCCGTGGCCCCAGTAGGCTTCGACCTTGCTGGGCCCCTACGATTTGCTGACATCACCCTGAGGCGCGTGTGGAACAATACGCGCCGTCGACGGCTTGGGCTCGGTCCGGACAGTTACCGGACGGTCGGACGGCGAGCCACCCATTGCTCGCCGTCCGCAAGTCCTATTCACCCCTGCGTTTCTATTCACCCCTACGTTCCTATTCACCCCGTTTGACTGTACTCAAGTTTGCGGTCTCTTGAAGCTGTGAAAAAATCTAATTTCTAAGTTAAAGAAAAAAAAAGATACGGCCGTATGTCTCAAAAAACGAATATTTCGACACAATCGGAGAAATCAAAATTCATAGGGTGCTTTCCGTTGATCCAGAATCCTGAAATTTTGCAAAAAGCAAGGTATTACAACACAGGTACAGAAATAAATCTGAAAACTGTAAATTTGTTGTTACGTCACAACGAAGAAAAAATTGCGATTCAGAAAAATCTTCAAGACTCCATTCGGGAATTGAACTGTTTAAATAGGTAAGTTTGTATGGAAGTCTTAGGGCACGAGTCCGACTCGCACTTGCCCAGTTTATTTTATTGGCTATGCTCAGAGTTTCCTTGTGTGATCTAATCAGGAATGAAGATATCCGCAGGAATATCAAGTTTACCGACATAGCTCGTTGAATCGCGAAACTTAAGTGGCAATGGGCAGGGCACATTGCTCGCAGAACAGATGGCCGTTGGGACAGTAAGGTTCTGGAGTGGCGATTGCGTACCGGAAGACGTAGCGTTGGAAGGCCTTTTTCAAGATGGACCGATGACCAGGTGAGGGTCGCGGGAATCCGATGGATGCGAGACGCACATGACCGTTAAATATGGCAATATTGGGGGAGGCCTATGTCAGACAGTGGACATCTTTCGGCTGAAATGATGATGATGACGGTATACTGACTTTTGAAGTCAAAAAGTACTCCAATTATTCCCACTATGTAGGTTTTTATATATTTAGGTATTTATGACCAGTGGTGGCCGAGTGGTAACGGCCCTGGCTTACGAGTCAGGTCACGGGTTTAAACCCAGCCAGGCGCATTACCCTGTGTAATTTATTTCATCACCACTGCTCTCAAAACAGTGAAGGAAAACATCGTGAGGAAACATGCGAGCATGTCTTAGAACAAAAAATTCGAAGACATGTGACATTCACCAATCCGCACTGGGCCCGCGTGGTGAATTACGGCCCATTCCCTCTCCTAGAGAGGAGGCCTGAATCCCAGCAGTGGGAACATTAAAAGGCTGATGATTATAGGTTTTTATAGGGATAGACAAATAAAAATCAAGCCTATAGATTACCCCGGGCAGTGCAAATAGTCTACACTGCATCAGACACGACAAATTAAAAACGTAATCCAATGTCGTCCATCAAACGACTTTCTAAAACAACCCATCAAATCTATATGGGTCACTTTCCGAACCAAACTTTAAATTCACTCAACATCACCCGTCTTACCTGCACTTAAAGTTCAATTTAACGAAGGGAGTGGTAGATTATGTTTGTCCCAGCAGCATCCAATATAATGCGACAAAGATTGGTCTCCTCTATCTGCGAGGTAATTGTGTAAGTGTGAGTGACTATTTATGTTGGACGGATAATAGGAGCTTTGCTGTGAGCGTTGTGTTGCTATTGTAGAAATTATTGCTGGGTTTTAGGGAAAATGTTTCATATTTTGCGATTTTTGTAGTGTTTACCTCATTGGCAAGTGTGATTTTAAAGATACTATAACATAACTTGTCAAAGATGTTTTAGACCTCCAAAGGAAGAAACGGAACCCTTATATGACCACTTTGTTGTCCGTTTGTCTGTCTGTCAAGACCCTTTATCTCGCGAACGCGTGGAGGTATCGAGTTGAAATTAAAACCGTATACTCATGTTTGCGGTCCCTTGAAGCTGTGAAAAAATCGAACTTCTGAGTTAACGAAAACAAAAGATACGGCCGTTTATGTTTGCAAAAAACGTATATTTCGACACTCTCAAGGGAATCAAAATTCATAGGGTACTTCCTGTTCACCTAGAATCCTGAAATTTAGCATGAAGCAAGGTCTCATAAAATGAGTAAAAAAAAAAAAACTGAAAACTTTAAATTTGTAGTTACGTCACCAAAAAAAACTTTTTTTGTGATTCAGAAAAATCTTCGTAACTCATTTCGGGAATTGAACTGTTTTCATAGGTAAGTTTGTACGGTACCGTCAGTGCGCGAGTCCGATTTGCACTTGCCTGGTTTTTTTAAAGAGTTACCATGGAATTTATTGCCGGTTTTTCTTCATAAAAAACACTAATTAGAATCGAGCACTAGCTTCTGACGTTTTACCAGTGTCCTGGTAGGCTTATGTGAAATAAAATACACTATCACTGTAACAGTCACTGTTACTAGTATTACTTATACAGCCCCCCTAACCAAGTTACAACCGTTTCGTTTCGATTCTCTTTTCGTTGATCGCCTCGAGTCGGTCACGCCTCCTATTCCTTTGTTTTGACCACGTGACTGAGCGTTGACATGACGTTACTGATACATAAAAAGCACAACAGCATCAGCGGACGGCATTGCCGTGGCCGAATACTGGGCCAGGCAAGGAATGTAACTAGTTTTGCCATCGATACGCTAAGAAGAAGAAAATGTACGGCACAGGTGGCGCAGTGGTTAAGTGATTGACTGCTGCGCTGCGTATTACGGGTTCGTTTCCCGCACGAAACAAATATTTGTATGGCCTAGAGATAGGTGTTTAAGGTCTGGGTGTCTTGTGCATGTGCACTATATATTTGTTCTGATCCGCACTTGGTCCAACTCCCATACAAAAATTGGCAATGTCCTTTTCATTGTAATTGATTACTATTTATATATTATAGTCATGAATCAATTAATACTACTAAACTGCTACTTTTCTAAAATAAATATTTCATAACAATTTTTTTTTCTCCTGGGACAGAATTTGGAGCGCTTCAGTTTATTGATTGGTGTCCGTCTGAGGAACAAAAAGTGTGTGCATTCTGGGCAACACTTGGTCCAACTCCGATACAATGACTGGCAATGTCCTTTCTACGTAAAAATATCAAATGACGTTTTTCAATACACTTACGAAGAAATAAATAAACGGGGGTTGATCGGCGACTCGTGGGGGTCGCTTAGTGCCCAGAATAAAACGATAAGTACAACAAAACGATAAATACAATTTTGTCAATTGTGGCGGGAGTGAACTCGCGCAGTTTTCCACGCATGTGCGGAAAATAGTAAATTGCGTGTCTAAAAGCGGTATGTATAAGACCGGGTTTTGGAATAAGCGTATTAAAAAAATATGTAAACAATAAAAATATTTTAAAAATTATTTACTACCTGCGTATCTTTTTTCTCCTTCTCTGTCAGATCCATCTAAATAAATAAAATAAAAAAGATTATTATACTTTTTATTTTATTTATTTATTTATTAAATTAGGTTCACCAACGATTGTAAACACTGAATACAGCAACATAACACATATATAAAATTAAACTTCAGCACAAAAATCACTTACAAGTAAACTACTACATGCATGAAACAATAAATTAGACAATCTTTTAGCAATAAGACCGCACATTGTGACACCCTATTAATTTTAAGTTCCCAATTTATTTATTTACAAGCACTTGTACAACGTTACGGAGGAAGTCCAAGGTGTTCTACAGTAGAAAATTACAAACTAAAAAAATACATTAAATAAAAACCATAATAACACATTGAAGAATAAAAAGAAAATACATATAAATTACCACTAAAATAATAAATATCCCACAAAACAAATGAAAAAATGTTTGCTTATTTTTTATCCTTAAAACCTTAGACATTCACGACACACATCTCCCAGCAAACAAGTCTAATATAATTTTAATTTTTGGTGTACAATAAAGAATATATCTATCTATTTACCTATTTGTAATTGTAATTGGTTGTTATATATAAATGTAATACACCATATAGTTCTTTACCTTGCCTTTACAAGTAGTTACCCTACTTAAATCCATGAGTAAAGTGTTGGTAATGAATGAATATTTGACGTAGCCAGTCCGGCCGAAGTGGCAACCCCGGGTAACTGTTGCTGGGCGGCGAGTGCCTCCCGCCCACCGCGGGAACTCGGAGGAAATTTATAGAGCTGTTGTGTGTGCTAGATTTATTGGAGTGAGAAATTGTGTGGACGAATATTTGCGTTGCAAGAAAATGGAAGATTCAAAATTCAAGATTCGTTTATTCATTATAAAACATAGGTACATGATAAGTTCTTATTAAATATATTGATGGCGCAATGTTTTGCCTCTAGGGGGTTTTTTTAGGTGGAAAAATCATCTAATGACAAATCCCGCTCTTGGGCGGAGCGGCAGATAGTGTCAGACTTTTACTGACTAAAAACCCACTCATCTTCCTTCTTTGCTTTCGTCCTAGGGCCCCTGGTTTCGTCCTAGGTTTCCCTTTCACACTACCCGTGGGCTTCTAGGGGGTACAAAGTAATAATATATTATGCAATATACTTAATTAAAACAAGAATGTAATACAGATATATAGACTACAAATAAAGAATTAAATAATTTTGATCATTTATCGCATGAAGAATTTGCAGTCACATTGAAAATTGACGATTAAATAATGGAATTATATATTTGTCAGCGTGAAATTCTAAATACCATATGAGTAAAATCTATCTCGAAAGATCATTAACTGTCGAAAGATTGTGAACCGTAACATGGGTACTGCTTACATTTTAACGCATTATTTTTCGGTAGATTATAATCTATCGGAGTAAAACTGTTAAATTGTGAAATGGCGTAAGATGAAATGCATCAATCAGTATCACGTAGCCTAATGGCTAAATAGCCTGACTACGTGTGTAAAAGGGATAGCGAGATGTTTTCCCCGCACCCCCATTCTTTCTTTCACTAATAACTATTGCTGTTTTATTTACTAACCAATGGCGATACTGTTTTCAAAAAAGATTTATTTTTTAAATGTTATTTATTGTTTAGTATAAATTTCATCACCCCGTCAGAACATCTCCCCGATGGAAGCGAATTGCAGTGGCCAATCTGGAAATCTCTTAACCGACTGCGGAACAGGTTGTCTGCTGTAAAAACAATTTAGCCAAATGGGACTTTCTCGACCCATCTCTAACACAGTGGCAGTGTGGAGCCGCTGCACAGGACATGCGTCATTTGCTTTGCTGTCCATCCTGAACAACTGAAACCTGCAGTTTTCAGGATCTATACGAGACCAATAACAGAGCCGTACAAGTTGCCAAATGCTGGTCAGATTCTTTTTTGTTAGAGTACATCGACACGAAAAGAAGAAGAAGTGTATAATATATATAGATAATAGAAATACCCAATTGTACTGTGAGTGTACTTGCTGAATGCATGTAAAAAAAATATGATGACTTGTTTTCTTTTAAAAACTTTAATGTTCCTGTACAAAAAAAAAATTCTTTGCCTTCAACTACTTCAAGCTAAATCTCCATTCTTTCACTTTCTTTCTATCGCAAATCTATTCAGTACCCTCACTATATTATATCTGACTATGATACCTTAGCTGTTCACCGTTTATTCAAAAATAGTTACAAATACAAATTCTATGTCAAAAGTAATAATGGCACAAAGAGGTGGTCCCAACTACCAAGTGATAACGGTCATTATTTGCAACAAAAACTATCAGTTACTGTTGAATTGGATGAAATTCCTTCCTTTTACAAATATCTAGATAAGTACCTATAAAAATAACATAACCTTGGTATCAACAGCTCTATACACACCTAGGCTACCCTTAACCAACCAACAGGCGACAGTGTGCCCCCGACCGTGCGATCGCTAACACGCGTACCAGGACGCCAGCAAGCGCGGGAGATGCACAGGTACGACAACATTATTTATTCCTAACACACAAACAAACATTCTCCACTTGGGATGTTTACTTAGCACTTTAGTCTGTCAGAACTAGGCGAGCATAAATTAATAGCGTTAAGTGTTCTGCAAATAGAATCGTGATCTTGATGAACGTCTCGAGATGAATTTGTGCTTATGTCCACGTCTTTGCGTTCCTAGTTTTTTGTTTTTCAGATTTCGTGTTACTGTGTATTGAATTTCTTAAGAAAATAAAAAAGTTTTCTACTCTATAATTCTCGGAAATAAAATCGTTCGAGATAAAACAAAAGTTTTGTATAATAAAACTCCGATAATGCAATTGCAAACAAATTTAGGTCGAATCCACAATTTTACTGAAGCTATATAAAATTTCTACTATTGTTTATTCAAATTTGAAATCGGATATAACCTTTAACCTTTTCAATAATACGTGGGTTACTATACTACTGATGATAACATCAGAAAACATGTTTGCCATACATACAACGTTATTTCAATGTTCCAATTCCGTTATTTCAATGATTTTATGACACAAACGTGTGTTTTAACAGAAGATATAAGTGACAAAAAGATGAGATTATGCTTAGTCGGTTTGGTCACGTTTGTGACGATTAATGAGAGGCGAGTAACAAGATGTATTCACGGGGTAGACGTGAGGGAAAATGCCGGGACGCTCTTGAAGGACATAGAGACACAATCCTTATTGACGTTCTTCAGACAGAAGGATCTTAGCATTCAATATTTTCTACCTACGACACGGGTAAAAATCGTGACTTATATGTGTGTGTCCATAGAATACGCATGCAATTTTTTTATTTATTATATTAATTAAATAAACTCCAAGAGAACGTTAGCGTTCGCCCTCTCATTGTCTTTCTATATTGTGTCTCTAATTACAGTATTTGAAAGGTTAATCATTTTTAATTCTAGTAAACAAATATGAAAGAATGATTAAAATACCTTCATCAACAATGCAGTTATTTAGATAGCTTCAAAGCTTCGAATAAGAAAGAAAAGTCCGCTATGGTCGATGACGTCAAAGTTCATCACGCCCGTCGCGTTGTCTTGGTTGAAAAGACAGATAATCGTGTATTTGTTTATAATTGTAATATCTTGTTTGTTTTCAACCAATTTTGATATTTTTTTCACGGTTTGTATTCTATTTTTGTGTTTTTTTATTTTTGTGTTTTTTTTTTTGTGTAGATAACATTTTTTTTTCATGCTTATTTTATATTGTGTGTGAAACAAGTAAAGCTCTTAACCAGTCTAAAGTCTGCCAAAATACTTTTTGACTACACCGGTAATCATATATTATATCTATATATATATAAAATGGGAAACTGACTGACTGACATATCAACGCACAGTCGAAACTACTGGGACTAGGAGCGTGAAATTTTGCACAAGGTTTCCTTTTATTACGTAGGCGAGCACTAAGAAAGGATTTTCCAAAATTCAATCCTGAAGGTTATGAAGTTGGGGTCCAAAGTTTGTATCAAGGAACCTACGTTAACGCGAGCGAAGCCGCGGGTGGAAGCTAGTTCACTAATATATCCCTCACGTAAGCATGCCCTACACATGGAGTACTTTCTTATTTATATATTTTTTTTCTTTTTTTTTTATATTTTTAATAAAAAATTACTCCTTTTACTAATTCAGTAATCCTGTAATTGCCGTTTGACCTTGTCTTTTGTACTTCTTAGTTATGTACCCTGTATATTAAGAGGTCTGGCTCTTGTGATACAGGAAGTTGGTAGATTCAGCACACTCTTGATTTGTTGTATTCGTTTTTTTTTTTAATATCTTTCTTTATCTGTATGTATGTATCTAAGTATATATTTATAATTGTTCTTGTTTCCTCTCTGTCAGTCTTCTATTAAGTTACACCTGCCATGTTATGTCTCTGCACCACACTAAGGTCGACTGGTAGAAAATGCCTAAGTCCGCCTTTGTACAATGTTTATTAGTGCATAAAGATTTAAATAGCATATAGCATAGTCGGCCTTATAATGTTCCCACTGTTGGGACTCAGGCCTTCTCTCTAGGAGAGGGAATAGGCCGTAATCCACCACGCGGGCCCAGTGCGGGTTGGTGGATGTCACATGTCTTCGAATTTTTGGTTCTAGGACATGCCGGTTTCCTCACGACGTTTTCCTTCACCTTGACATGAAATAAATTACACAAAGTAATGCGCCTGGCTGGGTTTGAACCCGCGACCTACAACTTGTTAGTCGGGGCCGTTACCTCTCGGCCACCACTGCTCTCCCACACTCACCACTCTTTCCTCTAAGATTTAAATAAATAAATAAATCTTAGTACAAGAGTCAGAGCTACACTGGTAACTATGTATTGAAGTGTCAATAAAAATATTATTATTATTAATATAGTACTTTTGATTGTGAATTACTTACATATCAAATGAAACAGCAGAATTACCAGTTAAAATTTGTTATGTCTGACGTTAGTTGTTAATACTTTGAACTGCTACAACACTTTGAAACAGTTAAACTCCTTTAAAATGACTAACATTTACTCAAAAACCTGTTAAGTTGTTAGGTTTTTTTTGGGGTTTCGTACTTCAAACGGAAAAAACAGAACCCTTATAGGATCACTTTGTTGTCCCCCCGTCTGCCTGTTATTTAAGACCCGTAATCTCGGGAATATATGCGTGGGTTATGTGTGGAGGTATCGAGTTGAAATTAAAACCATGACTCAAGTCTGCGGTCCCTTAAGCTGTTAACAAAATCAAACTTCTGAGTTAACAAAAAATAAAAGATACTGTCGTTTAATTTGGTATGGAGCAAGGTCTTATTGCACAAGTATAGGAATAAATCCGAAAACTGTAAATTTCTAGTTATGTCATAAAAAAAAACATTTTTGCGATTCGAAAAATTTTCGTACCTTAATTCGGAAACGGTACCCTCAGTGCGCGAGTCCGACTCACACTAGGCCGGTTTTTTTTTTTATAAAGAAAAATAGGTGCAAAGCCAATGCTTATTTCTATAAAAATCTCTTCCACTTGTCTGTATTTTTCTTTTGTTGTATTTTTACAAGTGACACTAGTGACAGCGGCTAAACGCGATTATGCGAGCCAAACGTTAAAACGCGATTAGTTTTATTGGTGAATTCCGCCCTAAGTGTTTTGACTAAAGCCAGTGAAGACTAATTTTGATTAATTAACAGTAGAGACTGTAGCATATATAACATACAAGTTTCATTGTCAATATTCCTACAGAATTTAATTAAATTGAACAATACATTGTCATTTTCTGTGAGGTATGTGGTGGCTGGTTGTAATTGAGTCTGTCGACAATATAAACAAATAGCAGTTCATACGGTGGAACCGCTGGAGCGATCATGTGGAACAATTGATCCAGTGATGAGGGGAGCGATGGAAATTCAGTTAACATATGTAATATTGTTTAGGTTGTTATAATTTAAACAAAACAACATACTTCGGAAAATAAAGATTATATTTAAATGCAGAAAATAAACTTTGAACTAAATCAAACTGATTAATTTGTTACATTATACAATATAATAATAATATTCTACATCAATCACACACGCCGTCTAGTCCCAAGCTAAGCAGAGCTTGTGTTATGGGTACTAGACAACTGATAAACATACTTATGTATATGGCGAGACGCACAGGATCGGTCATCTATAAATATAAAAGAAGAAACTGACTGACTGACATATCAACGCACAGCCGAAACTACTGGGACTAGGAACGTGAAATTTTGCACAAAGCTTCCTTTTATGGCGTAGGCGTGCACTAAGAGAGGATTCTCCAAAATTCACCCCCTAACGAAAAAAAACATGTTGCGCCGACCCCAAATAACACGGGACAAGGGCAGGAAGATGATGATGATGAACGGGATGTAATGAGGGTTCAAAGTTTGTATGGAGAAATCTATTTTCGGGCGGGCGAAGCCGCAGGCAGAAGCTAGTTTATCTGTAATATGTATGTGTTTAGAAATATATACATAAGTATGTATATCAGTTGTCTAGTACTCATAACACAAGCTCTGCTTAGCTTGGGACTAGATGGCGTGTGTGATAGTTGTGGAATATTATATTATTATTATATTAGATATTTGATTTTTTTCACTGCTCCTTGGGGTAATAGACTTGAATATTTGTTATTAATTTCAGCTTCATACCTCCACGCGTTCCTGAGAAAAGTGGTCTTGACAGACGTATAGATGGACAACAAAGTATTTCTATAAAGGTTTCGTTTTTGCCTACATAGATACGGAACCGTAAAAAGTAGATTTAAGTAAATCATGTACGAGATCTTGACGTGTTTTAGACCCATATCAACATGAGTGTACGCCAGGAGCGTGTTTTGTTTTGAAGACCCTTTGGGTCCTTTATACCGCTCACTGTGAAAAGGGGTTATGTTTTTGCTTTCAACGAAAAAAAGAGGAGGGTCACAGTTTTTTAATTTAAAAAATCTTGTTAGAGAAAATGTGTTTATGATAGAGCCAGTTTTGGAACCTCGGCGAACTGTTTTCAGGCCAATTTTCTGATAAATTATATTTATTTATCTATTAAAAATGTATGCACTTGTAATAAACACTGTACAAAGACGGACTTAATGCCTTAGGCATTTTCCACCAGTCGACTTTAGGGTGGTACAATGGTGGCCGAGTGGTAACGGTCCCGACTTACGAGTTGTAGGTCGCGGGTTTAAACCCAGCCAGGCGCATTACTTTGTGTAATTTATTTCATCGCCGCTGCTCTCACAATGATGAAGGAAAACATCGTGAGGAAAAATTCGAAGACATGTGACATCCACCAACCCGCACTGGGCCCGTGTGGTGGATTACGGCCCATTCCCTCTCATAGAGAGGAGGCCTGAGTCCCAGCAGTGGGAACATTAAAAGGCTGATTATGCTATATGTTATTAAAACTTTAGGCACTAGTAATAAACATTGTACAAAGGCGGACTTAATGCCTTAGGCATTTTCTACCAGTCGACCTTAGGGTGGTGAAGAAACAAAACATGGTAGGTGCAGTTTAATTGTAAAGAAATAGAAAAGAAATAAAATAATAAATATATACTTAGATACATACATACAAATTAACAATGTAATTATGAATAACAAATCCAACAAATCAACGCTGTGATGATTACACCAACTTCCTGCGAATGTGTTCACATGCCTTTACCTTAAAAGTGAACCGACTGGACGCCAATTTTATCCTTTCAAGAAATAGAACTTTGTTTAGCTATACTAATAATAAACTGATAAAGAGAAAAGATTTGATTTTCGGTTTATTTGTATGTTACGATTAATCTCAATCACTACTGGTCCATTTCAATTTTTTTTCACCAATAGAAAGCTACTTTATCACTGAGTAACATATAGGCCTATATTTTCTATTTTCACGCGGGCGAAGCCGCTGACAAAAGCTAGTTATTTAGGGTTCTGTACCTCAAAACGGAGCCCCTATAGGATCACTTTGTTGTCCGTCCGTCTGTACCTATGTCTCAAGACTCGATACACGATAGGTATAGAGTTGAAATAAAAACCAAATACTCAGGTCTACGGTCCCTTGAAGCTGTGAAAAAATCATACATCTGAGTTGTATATCGACACTCTCAAGGGAATCAAAATTCATAGGGTACTTTCCGTTGACCTAGAATCCAGAGATTTGGCATGAAACAAGTTCTCATAACAAAAGTATACGAAAAAATCTGAAAACCGTAAATTTGTAGTTACGTCACCAAAAAAAACTTTTTTTGTGATTTGGAAAAATCTTCGTTACACAATTCGGGAATTGAGCGGTTTTCATAGGTGAGTTTGTACGGAACCCTCAGTGCACGATTCCGACTCGCACTTGCCCAGTTTTTTTTAATATTGATAAACTCGCGCTAGACAGCTGTCTCACCTGCTCCCCTAGCCAAGTTACGATCGTTTCGTTTGCGTCGAACGCCTCGAGTAGGCCACGCCTTCGATTCCTTTATTCTGACCACGTGACTGAGGTAACAAAAAAGGAATTGGAGGCGTGGCCTACTCGAGACGTTCGACGCAAACGAAACGATCGTAACTTGGCTAGGGGGTTGATGCCTGATGTTAAGCGAAGACGTGGTTTACGATAGAACACTCTGTAGGCAATACATACACATTAACGATATTGCAAGACAACTTTATGCTTTGAAATATTCAGACTCCATTTTACTAAAGAAATTCCCAAAATGTCGTTATAATACAGCCTTTATAACATTCGCATTGCAAGGACTCAGACTCCTCTCTAATAGAGGGAAAAAGCTACGCGGGCCCAGTGTGGGTTGGTGGAAGTCACATGTCTTCGAATTTTTGGTTCTAGGACATGCCGGTTTCCTCAAGATGTTTTCCTTCACCGTTTTGAGAGAAGTGGTGATGAAATAAATTACACAAAGTAATTGCGCCTTGTACAGATACTGGTACGGATCTTGAGCGCTTTTACAGTTCTACTTGCGGAGAAGCACGCAGAAGTGAAATATCGGGTCTCTTTAGTGGTATGAAAAGAGATGCGGGGGCGGGGAGTGCAATCTTTGTACAGTGATTGGCTCGCCGATGTGTACGATGCGCAAAGCCATCCCCGCTCTTTCGCCGAGCGCTCAAGATTCGTGCCGCTATCTGTATAGTTTGAACCTGCTACATACAACTCCTAAGTCAAAGCCGTTACCACTGAGTCAGCACCGAACCAATTGCACCTTATATTTAAAAAAATTTAAATATTGGTTTTTCTTTTATTACGCAGTCACGTAAAAAAGACTGTGACAGCGTTTTTATTTCGTTGTAATAAAGGTGGGTTTCCTAGATCAAGAACCACGAACTAACGTGAGGTAGACCGTCCCCCAGTCGTCTTCAATTAACTATCATGAAAGTCATTACGGGCGCAGTAATTACCTTTTTATGAGGATATCGTAATCTCAGTTAATTACTCCTAAAATTTTGATGGTGTTTCGGGAAAATCAGGAGTATTTGAATAAAAGTATAGATAGCGGCACGAATCTTGAGTGCTCGGCGAAAGAGCGGGGATCGTTATGCGCATCGTACAATATTGGCGAGCCAATCACTGTACAAGGATTGCACTCCCCGCCCCCGCATCTCTCTTCATACCACAAAAGAGACCTGATATTTCACTTCTGAGTGCTTTGCGCAAGTAGAATTGTAGAAGCCAGCGCTCAAGATCCGTGCCGGTATCTATACAATATGTACGGTTGATCGCTGTAATGTCGAATGCAACATTATAAATTACATTTTGAAAATATGGGTAGATCTTTAACTTTTTTTTTCGGTGGGTATATTATCCAATGATATCCCGCGCTCTTGGGCAGAGCGCGAGAGTGTGTCAGACTTTTACCGACTAAAAACCCATTCCTGTTCGGGCCTGTTCCTTCGTTGCCTTTCATACCAGGGCCGAGTCTTCCTTTCGGAAGCAGAGCCTTGGCCCCAGTAGGCTTCGACCCTGCTGGACCCCTACGATTTGCTGACATCTCCATGAGGCGCGCGAGCAACAATTCGCGCCGTCGACGACTTGGGCTTGGTCCGGACGGTTACCGGACGATCGGACGGCGGGCCACCCATTGCCCACCGTCCGCAAGCCCGCGCCTACGGTGGCCGGAAATCGGGATCGGAATCCCGACGGTGGTTGGGGCGGGAGGACCGTTGCCGTTGCCTCACGCGATCGGCCGGCCGCCTCCTTTGTTAACATTACTGCTTCGCAGAAGGAGGCGACCGCCTGCCACTCCTTCTCGCTCCGGACCATGGCCTGTACCAAGGCCCGGCGCGAGAGATCGCCGCCGCCGATCGCCCCCACGAGGTCACGGTGTTGCTCTTACCAAGCGGGGCACACCTCCACCGTGTGCTCCACCGTGTGCTCCACCGTGTCCTCCGGGCGGTCCACACAGTGGCGACACCCGGGCGTCGCTTCCGCACGAATTCGGTGCAGGAACTTCCCGAACTTCCCGTGTTCGGTGAGAAACTGCGTCATGCGGAAGGTGAGGACGCCGTGAGGTCTTTCCAACCACGCCTCAAAAAGGAGACTCACCGCCATAATTGTGGCGTGCCCAGCACTGGGTCGCGACAGTCGCTGTCTCATTTCTCCATGAGAAACCGCCGGAGCTCCGTCTGCCATGCTGCGACTTGTCGCGGGAATGAACACAGGTGGGATTTTTGTCAGTAAGTCTGACAGTCCTTCTCGCTCCACCTAGAGCTGGAATAGTATTCAGATGTTTTCCTAGCTCAAAAAAAAGACAACCCCAATATTATCCTGTATAACTAAACTTAAAATGCTTTCCGTCTCTCTGTCTGTCCCATTTTCTCAGGAACGCGTGGAGGCATGAAACCGAAATTAATATCAAATTCTCACGTCTGCTATCCCAAGTATAGTGAAAAAATCAAACTTCTAAGTTAATGCAATTGAGCGAGGGGGTATTCGTGGTTCCAAATAAAAAATTTCATTTGAAATAAGCAATTTATACCTTTGTGCTCTTCTGTCTGCTTTTGTTATTTTCATTTTTAAGTGTTTGTTTGTGCATAAATAAATAAGAATAGGATTGATTGCCATGTTGTGACGTCACGTCATACTGTCAAATCGAATAATCACCCCTACGGTTTGCAGACATCTCCTTGAGGCGCGCGTGGAATAATACGCGCTGTCGACGACTTGAGCTCGGTCCGAACGGCGAGCTACCCGTTGCTTGCCGTTCGCAAGCCCACGCCTACGGTGACACTTGGACATTGGAGTGTTGCGTTTACAAATCTGAACAATGGGTTACCGATATTTCGTGATTATTATTTAATGATTTTTTAAAATAATATTTAAATAAACTAGTGCTTGACTGCGATCCCACCTGATGGTAAGCAGTGATACAATCGTTGATGATGAAGCGCAATAGTTTATTAAGAGTCTATATATTCACTCTAGCCTTGAAGACAAGAGGTGTTAACAATGTAAGAATGAACACTCGCCAAACGATCGATGCTGTTTTTCTCTTTTTTCATTCTTTTTTCCGAACTCAACATTGAATTATAATAACACCATCATCATGGGATGGGTCTGCCAAATACCAGCTTGATGCCCTGGAGTCGATTGAGAAGCGAGCCAAGAGGATCATCGGTGATGATGCACTCGTCGAATCAAAACTCCAAAGCCTTGAGCATCGACCCCGAGTTGCTGGTCTGTCGGTTTTCTATCGATTACATTTCGGGGTGTGTGCGTTGGAATTGCACAAATTAATTCCACCAAGTCCGTTCCACCATCGGACCACTAGACGTACGGCGTTGCGTCATCGGTACATGGTGGACATCCCACCCATACGTACAAAGCGTTTCGGGAACACATTTATAATTCGTACAACTAAGGAGTGGAATTCCCTGCCGGAGTCTGTCTACAACCTTAGTCAAAAGTGAATCCATCGTTGGCCACATCACCGCTAACCATCAGTAATAAAAAAAAAACATCGCTCTCGCATCAATGTCAATGAAAAACAAAACACATTTGTTGTTTGGGAGACTCACTTATATATTTATATTATTCTGTTTTAGTATTTGTTCTTACAGCGACAACAGAAATACATCATCTGGGAAAATTTCAACTGTCTAGCTGTCTAGCTATATATGAGCCTAGTGACAGACAGACAGACAGACAGCGGAGTCTTGCTAATAGGGTCAAGTTTTATTATTTGGGTACGGAACCCAAAAACGAGCTACATACGTGGATAGCGGTATTTATATTGACGTAACAGCTAAGTAAATAGAATATCCCCGTATCATATGCACTGCACTCAGCAGAATTTCGAGAGCACAATGGGATTTTCCCGGGAAATATTTCGATACACACAAGCCGAGCAATTCAGAGCAATTTCTGTGGAAAGCAATATTATAATGGCACGTTCAGAGCTTTTGTACGTTCGTTTTGTTTGTGTTAAAGCATAAGCATAATCAGCCTTTTAATGTTCCCACTGCTGGGACTCAGGCCTCCTCTAGGAGAGGGAATGGGCCGTAATCCACCACGCGGGCCCAGTGCGGATTGGTGGATGTCACATGTCTTCGAATTTTTGGTTCTAGGATATGCCGGTTGCCTCACGATGTTTTCCTTCACCGTTTGAGAGTGGTGATGAAATAAATTACACAAAGTAATGCGCCTGGCTGGGTTTGTTTGTCTTAATAATTAGTAGGTTTAGTCCACGGATGCGCCTGTTAGGTTTTTTATTTATTTATTTAAACTTCATGTACAGTAGTGGTACATAGGCGGACTTAATGCAACAATGCATTCTCTACCAGTCAACCTTTTAGGTTAAAAAGGACAACACTATGATACGTGTGCATAAGAAATAAATAACAGATATTTCAAATAGTAAAATAAGTACATAAGTTAATATATGAACTAATAAATACTATGATAAATATATGAAATCACTCATTAATTGTTTTTACATTTTTAGGATTTCGAACCTCAAAAGGAAAAAACGGAACCCTTATAGGATCACTTTGTTGTCCGTCCGTCTGTTTGTTTGTCTGTCTGTCTGTCAAGACCCTTTATCACGGGAACGCGTGGAGTTGAAATTAAAACTATATACTCAGGCCTTTGGTCCCTTGAAGCTGTAAAAAAATTAAACTTCTAAGTTTATGGAAAAAAAAGATATGGCTATATTTATAATAGTATGCCTTTTTTATTGCTATTATTTTTATTATTTCATTGATAACTATTTTGTTCGTACTTATTTTCCTTTTACTGTTACATACGGTGTCTACATCTCTATTTTCTTTCAACTCTCCTTTCGCAGGTATGCTGGAAGAGATTTCTTTAGAATTAAGCTTCACATCTGTACCTATTTTTCTGTTTCCTTCATCTAATCTTTTATATTGTGTGTGTGCATAAATCGTTAAATAAATAAATAAAGTGAGCCTACCAGAGTTCGGTTTTACCATTTGAAATACGGAACCGCAAAAATGCAAGTAAGTAGTTTAAAAAATGGGCTCATAAGTATGGAATGTTCCTTGTCACACCTTCGATCTTGCATTACGTGCCCCGTTACCTGTTCACATAGGGACCTACCTACATACCCTTTGACATTATTAAAATAATCCAATCATAGAAGAATACTAATAGTGCTGGATATGACGATATTACCACTAAAGTGATTAAAGCTACGTCTCAAATTATTGCACCAATACTCAGTCACATTATAAACAACTGCATTGAGAAAGGCGTATTCCCAGAAAGGCTGCAAATTTCAGTAATCAAACCTTTGTTTAAAAAAGGTGACAGGCAAGATCCAGGTAACTACAGACCTATTGCACTTATTCCGGTCTTCTCTAAAATTTTCGAAAAAGTAATGCATAATAGTATATATTCTTTCTTAGAAACCAACAAAATCTTAATCAGCGAACAGTACGGTTTCAGGAAAAATAAAAGTATTAACTCCGCAATATATGCGCTTGTAGAGCATGTCTTGACTAATATGGACAATAGAACTCCTGTAGTTGCATTGTTTATGGATATGTCAAAGGCATTTGACCATGTTAGCCATAAAATACTCCTAAACAAATTGGAAAAATATGGTATCAGAGGCAACATCCTTGAACTTGTTGAATCATACCTTACCAATCGGCAACAATTTACATGTATCAATAAAATCAACCCCCGTACAAAAACAGAAATTACATATCAATCCAAACATCGGGAATGTTTATGCGGGGTACCACAGGGCGGTGTACTTGCTCCATTATTTTTCATCATATATATTAACGACATGCCTAAACTCATTAACAATCCTATGATCTTGTTCGCAGACGATAGCACAATATTATTTAAAAGCAAAAATGATGACACACTTGAAAAAGAAATTAATGACAACCTTAATGACATAATATCCTGGCTAACAGAAAATAACTTAAAAATTAATCTAAATAAGACTAACTACATCTCATTTGAACAAAAAACAAATAATAAAAAACCAGACGTTCGATATGGTAATACAAGTATTCAGGATACTGATCACACAAAATTCTTGGGCATGTGGATAGATAAAGGCATGAACTGGAAAATGCATGTTGAGGGCGTGTGTAAAAGACTTAGCCAGTGCTCCTATGCCCTTTATAACCTAAGGAAAATATCAAGTCAGGCCACCCTTTTAATGGCATACCATGGTTATGTGTCATCAACATTACGCTACGGACTTATGTTTTGGGGAAACTCGCCAGACAGAGAAGTGGCGTTTAGGGCACAGAAGAAATGCATAAGGGCAATATGTGGCATACAAAATACAGAGAGCTGTAAGCCATATTTTCAAAAGCTTAAGTTACTTACACTCCCGTGTCTTTATATATATGAAGTAGCTACTTTTGTCAAATCAAATCTACATTTATATAATCGCCCGAAGAGCATACGCTATAAAAATACAATATGCATGACAAGACACAAAAAAGCTATATTCAGCAAAAACCTTTTAGGCATGGCACCCAAAATCTACAATAAATTACCCAAACATATCATAGAAGCTAGTAATACAGATCTGTTCAAAAAATGGTTAAATGATTTCTTGATTTAAAAATGTTACTACACTATTAATGACTATCTTAATGAAACTTGCTAGAACTACTATATCCGATTTATGACATTAGTAAAAACTTGACATTGCACTGAATTAAATTATTGAAATAATTGTTACAATTATTACCTCTATGTTTATGTGACAATTAATTTGTTTGTATGTGTAAAATTTTTGACCGTAATTAATAATCTAAAATATTGTTATTTTCTGATCATTCTGACATTAATGTTATTTTTGTAATTTGAATTTTGATAAAAACTGATTATAATCATCAATTTAATTTGTACGCTTAAACGCAAAACGTAGACGGGACTCTTATATTTAATTGTAACACCATTTAAAAACCTATGTTTACAAATAAAGATTTCATTTCCATTTTCATTTTCACCTAATGACAGCATCAGCGGAAGGCAATGCCGAGGCCGAATACTGGGCCAGGCAAGGAAATTAACTAGTTTTGCCATCGATACGCTAAGAAGAAGTAGAAGAAGTATGGAATTACAGGGATTGCTAATACTATCTTTAAGGGCGTTAATGGGATACTAACTGAGATAGTAAAGCTTGTGATAAGAGTTAGTAACGTCCAATTAGAGATTAAATTAGACAATAAACTTAGGTATTTAGAAACTTAGTTTGGTGTTAATTTGTTAATTGGACTTGTTATCTCTCTCCCGATTACTGAATGAAGATTTTCAAGGTCAGTTATCCGGGGTAATGTTGGGGTTGTTTTTTTTTTTTTGATCATGGAAAACATCTATCTACAATGCGTTCCAAATAAGGATAAGATCGATTGCCATGTTGTGACGTCACGTCATATTGTCAAATCGCAAGAAATTGGGCAAAATTGAAGAGCTCAGAGATGAGGAAAATTGAAGAACTGGATTCTGATTAAACTTTTTTCGTTCACAGTTCGTAAATAAATTAAATTTAAAAAAAGAAATATTTTGCTCGCCATAATGATTATTCGATTTGACAGTATGACGTGACGTCACAACATGGCAATCGATCCTATTCTTATTTATTTATGCACAAACAAACACTTAAAAATGAAAATAACAAAAGCAGACAGAAGAGCATAAAGGTACTGCTTTTTTCAAATGAAATTTCTTATTTGGAACCACGAATACCCCCTCGCTCATTTGCATTAACTTAGAAGTTTGATTTTTTCACTATACTTGGGATAGCAGACGTGAGAATTTGATATTAATTTCGGTTTCATGCCTCCACGCGTTCCTGAGAAAATGGGACAGACATAGAGACGGAAAGCATTTTAAGTTTAGTTATACAGGATAATATTGGGGTTGTCTTTTTTTTGAGCTAGGAAAACATCTGGATACTATTCCAGCTCTAGGTGGAGCGAGAAGGACTGTCAGACTTACTGACAAAAATCCCACCTGTGTTCATTCACTTTCACACGTCCCGGGGCCCTGGGACGAAGGCAAGGAGGGAACAAGAGTGGGTTTATAGTCAGTAAAAGTCTGACACTATTTCTCGATCCGCCCAAGAGCGGGATTTGTCATAAGCAGATTTTCCCAACTAAAAAAAAAAAAAAAACCTGTGTTCATTCAGTAACTCTGTGTTCCAGGGCCGCGGTTACTTATTCGAAAGGTCTCATAGCCCTTTAATAAAAAAACCACTCAAGTGCGGGTCATACTCGCGTACGAAGGGTTTTGTACCGTTCGTAGCAAAAAACCGCAAAAAAAAAAACACGTTTATTGAATGGGAGCCTCACTTCAATATTTATTTTATTCTGTTTGTTGTTATAGTGGCAATAGAAATACATCATTTCAACTGTCTAGCTGTCACGGTTCATGAGATACAGCCTGGTGACAAACAGACGGACAGTGGAGTGATAGCAATAGGGTCCCGTTTTTAACTTTTGGGTATGGAACCCTATAAAAGCTACTGATTGAGACTATTTAAGATTTAATTTCATTCATATTTATACATCTTCTCTGTACGCACGCCGGTTGCGAGTACTAGGCACCCAACCTTTATCAAGGACTACTAGTAAGGTCAGAGTTTGCCCTTCCAAGCTATGCTCTCCTAGTACTTTTACATCCGCGTTGTAAATTATTTTCATTAAATTCTGTGATAATTATGATATGTCACCGGAAAATTGCAATCGCTGTAAGATTGTAAAATGTCGCGAGAAATTGTAAACAATTTTTTTCTAAATAAGACACGGTTATGTTGCAAACTTATTAATTTGGATGTGATTTATTGTATACAAAACAATTTGTTCATAATCTAGGTACCGAGAAATTAATCTACTGCAATTTTCCAGTGAGATACATATTTACATCTCTCATATTGATACATTCCTCTATACGCGCACCGGTTGCGAACATCCAACCTTTTTCAAGGGCTACTATAAGGTCGGAGTTTTTCCTTCCAAGCTATGCTCTCCTAGTACTTTTACATCCGCGTTTTAAATTATTTTCATAAAATTCTGTAAACACGGTCATTGAAATCCTTCTAGTAGCGTTTTGTAATATTCGGGTTATACGTTTTACTTAATTCGGACCATTAATATTTTAAAACACTAGTTTCTACCCGTGGAGGCACCCGTATGATGTGTATTTTATAATCTTAAGTAAATGTATCTAATTCAAGGCAGATGGGTGGTTGTCATCATTATGGAGACCTTTTTTGAGTTGAAAAGCTCAGGGTGGAGCGAGAAAAGTGTCAGGCCTTTAATTACTAAAACCCATTTGTATTATTTCTGTTGCCTTTTGCGTTTTAGGGCCACGGTAACTCTTTCTAACAACCCTTGTAATCCAATATCTAATCTAACTGTAATCCAATCTTAAGAGGCTCCTTTTTCATTCGCCTATCGTCAACATCGAGCATGGTTTCAAAGCTTGTTACTTCGTCTAACGCAATTCAACGCGATGTTTGACGAAAATGTAAGGAGAAAAAAGAAAGATAACGCCTGAAAACTATGTTAGCATTCGGTAATTCCGAGATTTACTCGAATATTTCACAAAACTTGTAACAGGAAATACGTGTTTTTTTTTTAAACCCTTAAAAGTTTTTGAAAAATATTGTTGTCATTCAGAATCTTGACTAAATTCGTTATATTAGCTTTTTTAAATTTTTGAGTATATTGTGAAGTGTCGAATTTCAGAGGTCTTTATGGATTAGTTTTACAAAAAACAAATTAATTTCAATAGAAGCCTATATAATATCAACATGTATCGAATTGCATCCCCTTCATTCAAATCATTTCAGCCGTTATTAAAATCTATACCTTCATACTCACATATACTAGAATAGAAGGATTCTCTCAACATGACAATTTACGACAACCCATCTTTCTCGAACATGGCTACATTAGAGGCAAATGGTAGGAAGCAACTCGCAAATGCCAAAAAAGGAACAACTTCTAAAATGTAGGGTAGATAGAATTTATAGCTGAAGGAAAGCTCCGTTGCAAGTTCCGGAGGCAATGAGGCTACGCGATCGTAGCAAAGTGCTACGACTACTACGCCGTAGCTCGTAGCGAGGCAACCGTTTAGATGGAACTGAGGCCCTACCACGAACTTTTAACGCGATCCATTTGACCTAAACTGAACTGTTAAAGGGATGGAGCTCTAAAGGGGGTATAACTTCTTCCCTTTTTCTCACTCGGACGCTTGACATCTTTACACTAGCTTAATGACCTATTTGAGTTCGACTGCGAATGAAGACATATTTTCTAAATGTAATGTAAATATTTTTACATTTCAACAAAAAGTACTAACCTCAAATTATTCATTTCACATAAACCTAGTGGTGTGTCCAGACCTGGTGAATGCCCCGCTCGCGAGCCGCTTGCGAGCTGCGCGCGTGCTGCTCGCGTGCGGTTACGGCCTAAGTTTGGTGCGCAGTTCCAGCAAGGCTTGAGTGAGCTCGCTCGCGCGCACGTAGCTCAGCTCACGAGCGGCGCATTCGCTTCGTCTTAACTTTTACTACATAATAACTTGTGAAATGCCCGTAACTAGATACATAGTTCCAATCAATCGTTTTCTACAAAGAAAAACCGGTAAAAATATCCAAGAATATCTACTTTAGAATTGTTGTTACCAAAGTACTTAAAATTCAAGAATAGAATAAAGACTCTACTCACATCTCCGACAAGTTGCTATCCTATTTTTGCAGGCGCAACACAACTCACAACAAGTTTCTCTACAAATAAAATCAAAATCTACACATACCAACAATGGTATAGGAAGCTACTGCATACTTTAATAGAGAAAGTAAAAATGAAATTACAGCTCCAAGGCGTAAGTTGTACTTTCTACAAAAGCTTTTAAAGAATAAAAACTTATACTGAGAAATCAGATAGCGTCTCAGGGTTAAAGAAAATAAACACTGCAACTTCACTCACATCTCCGACATGTTGCTATTATATTTTTTGCAGGCGCAACACTACCCACTTACAACAAGTTTCTCTTTAAAGTTATATTTTCCTGGTACAATACAATTACTACGCTAAAAGCCTTGAGAGCCTTTCTCAAAGAAACGTGATATCGTGACAGCGTGAATTCAATCTCAGATAACACGAATGTAATTTCAAACACGTGCCCGTGAACACTTTTAGACTATTTCCGTGGTTTGGATAAGTTTACCTATATTTTATGAGCCTTTATTTAACCCATTGAATGCGCAATCGCGTGAGGCAACGGTCCTCACTCCCTAACCGCCGCCGGGATTCCGATCCCGATTTCCGACCGCCGTTGGCGCGGGCTTGCGGACGGCGAGCAATGTGTGGCTTGCCGTCCGATCGTCCGGTAACCGTCCGGACCGAGCCCAAGTCGTCGACGGCGCGTATTGTTCCACGCGCGCCTCTGGGAGATGTCAGCAAATCGTTGGGGCCCAGCAGGATCGAAGCCTGGGACGAAGGCAACGAAGAAACAGGAGTGGGTTTTAGTCAGTAAAAGTCTGACACTATCTCCCGATCCACCCTAGAGCGAGATTTGTCATTAGATGATTTTCCCATCTAAAAAAAACCCATTGAATGCCAACTACGCAATATTACGTAGCTGGTAGTAAAGGCAGACGTCGAATACGTATCCTACATCTATGGTGTGTACCGAACCAATATTGTTTCAGTAGGCTGTAATATTAAACATATTTATATTTTACTAATATTTGTATTACTGTGGCAGATCACGCCCAAGTAGCACAACAAGCTGTATAAGAACTGTATAAAGGTTTGGGTGTACACTCTAAGCTGTGTAAAGCCTGTATAATCGCTTATACAGCTCTTATTACTATAAAGCGGGCCTCAAATTATAAGGCATTCAGTGTTAGAGGAAAATAGTTGCTTTATAGTAACTGCATAACAGCTGCATAAAGGTACATTCGTACACTCTAAGCTGTGTAGAAGATGTATATCGGTGTACAATGGAACATTAACTCTGAAGATACTCACTTGTAACTATTTTATACAGCTAATATCTGTAAATTGGTGTTTTAAGATAGAATTACGTAAGACTAAAACTTAAAGAACTTTTAATTTTTACAAGACTAAATATACTAAATGGCGAATACACCATTATAAATTTATAAGTAAATTACCTAATGTTTAATTGGACTTGTTGAACTTAGTTTAATGGTGCTTTATAGTGCCGATTTTGTTTCATGTTTTTCAGTGAAAATATTCATGCGCTAGTGAAATAATAGAATCTAACATAAAGGAAAATAATAAATACTGCTTAGTCTAGGCAATTTTTTATCGTTTTACCACTGTTAGCCGCAGCATGACAATCTGTTGTCATTGAAAAAAAAATGTACACGACAATAATAATTAATTGTGTCGTTCTATATGTGAACACCTCCTTTTAAATATATAAGCCTCGACACTTAAAACTACACGATTATCTGTTGCCACGACAAAGTGCGAACGCAGCCTAATAACGGCTTACTTACACAACTATATAATCCAATGAACATTCAACCTATATAACTTTGTATTTCTGTCAATCGTACTAATTGACGGAGACCAAATAAATGCCTCTAAATTACGTTTCGTGGTACGTGACATTGGTGGAGTTGTGATAACGAAGCTGCAAAGCTGCCGACGAGGATTGTGGAGTTGGTGTATTGTATATGTAAGGCCACGTTCCCACATTGTCGTGACGATAGATAATCGTGAAAAATAAAAAATAAAATTCTGTACGTTGGGGCGTGAGGACCGTTGCCTCACGCGATCGGCCGCCTCCTTTGCAAGCATTACTGCTTCGCAGAAGGAGGCGGTCGCCTGCCACTCCTCCTCGCTCCGGATCATGGCCTGCACCTCCACCGTGTACTCCACAGTGTCCTCCGGGCGGTCCACACAGTGGAGACACCCGGGCGGCGCTTCCGCACGAATCCGGTGCAGGAACTTCCCGAACTTACCGTGTTCGGTGAGAACCTGCGTCATGCGGAAGGTAAGGACGCCGTGAGGTCTTTCCAACCACGCCTCAAAGAGGGGACTTACCACCTACCACAATGTTATGTTTTTAACCCAAAGGTTGACTGGCAGTTAAGTTGGCCTATGCACCACTACTGTAAATAAATAAAAATAGCCTTTATTGCTTTTCTATTCCTAATACTTACAATGATTATTTACATGCCTTAAAACTAGTTTATAATTAAAGGTTTTATTTCCTAACAATTTATTTCTACTTATTTATTTACCGACAACCGGTTTTGCTTGTCCGTCGACAAAGGCCTCCTCTAAAGCTTTCCATTCTCCTCGGTCTTTTGCTATTCTTATCCATTCTGAACCAGCAACTTTTTTTATTTCGTCTTCCCATCGTGTCGTCTGACGTCCTTTATTTCTTTTTCCATTTCATGGTTACCACTCTGTTATTAATTGCGTCCATTTTTCTTTTTTATCTATTATTTGATTGATTTAAACACCTTTTCTACATTTTGAAATTTGTTTTTTTCTTTAATAGCATCCAGCCTTGCTCTATCTCTTCTCTTTACCCCGACTACGCTTCTTTCGATGCTGTTCTGACTTCAGCGTTCAGCTTGTTTAAAAGTTGTTTAAGGCCCATGTTTGACAACCGTATGCTAAGCAGGGTAAGATGCACGTATTTTATACTTTTCCTTTATTCTTGATAGGCATGTCCTTATCTATATATATAAAAGGAGAAACTGACTGACTGACATATCAACGCACAGCCGAAACTACAGGGCCAAGGAGCGTGAAATTTTGCACAAGGTTTCTTTTTAAGACGTAGGTGAGCACTAAGAGAGGATTTCCTATATGGAAAAACCGACTTTGACGCGGGCGAAGCCGATGGCGGAAGCTAGTTTTTCATAATTTCGCGTAGTGACCAAAACCTTTTCCAAGTGTTGGCGTTTCTTCAATTTATTTCCCTATTCATTGTGTCCTCTGGGGACATCAACTGTCCTAGATAGATATATTCGTTTACGAATTCTATTTCTTCGCCGTTTACTCTGATGGGCACTAGTTGGTTGGAGTTGGTTATGACTTTTGTTTTTGTTGTGTTCATGGACAGCCCTGCAATAGCAGTTTCATCTGATATTTGTTGTATCATCATTTCTAAGTTCGTAGCCACTACTGTATATGAAGTTTAAGTACATAATAACATATGGGCTGGTGCTGCAAAATGCCATCTGGCAGCTTTGGACTCAGTAGAAAGGCGTGCGAAGAGGCTAATTGGGGATCCAGATTTGGTTAAGTCCAATCTACAAAGCCTCGAGCACAGGCGCAGGGTAGCCAGCCTATCGGTATTTTACAGGTTGCATTTTGGAGAGTGTGCGCGGGAATTGCATGACTTGATTCCGCCATCTCCTTTCTACCATCGGACAACCCGACGTACGGCGAGTATCCACCCTCACGTTGTTGAAACACCAACGGTCCGAACTAAGCGATTTGCTTCGTCGTTTATACCGCGTACATCGAGGAACTGGAACAATTTGCCTGCTGCGGTCTTCCCGTCCAACTATAATTTAGGTGCCTTCAAGGCTAGAGTGAATAGGCTCTTAATAAGCTAGTGCGCCTCACCATCAATGATTGCATCACTGCTTACCATCAGGTGGGATCGCAGTCAAGCACTGGTTTATACCGAATAAAAAAAATAAGATTTATGCTTTTATTTGAATACCTAGATAATTTCCACAAGATATTTGTGTTTCTAAAATATCTAGAGAAAAATGTGAACCCATACTAATATTATAAATGTGAAAGTTAAGCTTGAACGACGAAGACGTGCGTGGAATTAAACGCGCTGTCGACCTGCGCCTGGTCTTTGTTGGGACGGCGAGCTACCCATTGCTCGTCTGAGTAGTTTCTACGGTAGTCATCATGATTGCTTCTCTTTCGCGCTTTCCACCGCCTCCTTTGTTTGCATGCCCAGTGATAGCGCTGAGTTGCGTTAGTTGCTCTCTCCATTCCGCCATGAAATTTTGCCAAAACTATGTCCGCCATGCTGCAATTTGTCGCGGCAGTAGATTGAACCCCTTATTTCTTTTTTTTTGAGGTGAGTTATCATATGACTTCTCCCGTTCTTGAGTACAGCAAAAGGGCGTGTCAGACTTTTACTGATTAAACCTACCTGTGTATTTCAGTTGTACATTGCGTATTAAGGCCATTGGTCACTCAAATGTTCCCGCAGCTCTAGCAGGTTTCGGCCCGGATAGGCTTCTTCAGTTTTGCTGGCATCTCTTTGAGGTGCGCTTGCAACACTACGCGCCGTCGACTTGGGCCTGGTTTTTCAAGGCAGGCCTACGGCGAGCTACCAATTGCTCATCGCATCTACGGTAATGACCAGCGCCTACGGTGGCCAGAAGTCGCCCTGTAACTGTCGATGCCCGGGGCATCACTTTCGCCAGCGGCTCGGGCGTAAAGATTTACCCTCCCTCATGCGGCCATCTCCTCCATTCGCATTACTGCTTCGCAGAAGGTGGTAATGAAGAATAACGCCCCTAGCTTCATGGAGGCCTGTTCTGCGAGCAGTGGACGTCTTTCGACTGAAATGATGATGATAATGATGGATACTTTTGTTGCGTCATTCTTTCAACCTTAATAAACAACCAAGCTCTAAACCATACATCCCATTTCCTCAAAATATTCTTTAAATTTTAAAATTAATAGCTAATTCAAAACATTTCTGTCAAAGGGTTGATACTCAAAAAAACTCCACAAAGCATTCTCAGTGTTTTACAAAAAGCTTTAGCTCGTGTGGTTTCATGCGAGCCTGGTAGCGGTCCGTGGAATGTTTGTGGCAGAAAATACTGCTTAGCAGCTACGGTGTTGATTATAAGCAGATGTTTTTGTCAAGGTAGTAGCTGATATCAGGGTCTCGTGTTCGCTGTTTCGTAAACCATCTGAAATTAGCAAATTAATATTCGCGTACTTTTCTTAAGTCTTGCACGCATTGTTAGTTGTGTTGTAAACAAACATTTTCCGTTTCGAACCAATTTATTATTATTATCTCTTTATTTATCTTAAAAAAAATAACTAAAAATAATATTTAAAAATAGTAATATGGAAATATTGTAAAACCAATCATCTTTTTAAAAGAGTAACGATGGAGTTCCTTGCCGTTTCTTCTCTATGGGACAAATTGGAACCATGCACTAGCTTCTGTCTGACTTGTGTGCATGTGCAATATATGAATAAGTAATAAAACCAAAATCTGCACAATTATATTAGAAGAAATATAAAAACGAGTGACTTGTTGTGTCTGTTTATGTGACCGCGTATTTCTTCTTAACTCCACAACAGGTTTCACATTGGTGTACTTTTGTATCTCAAGTACCTACTCGAGATACAAAAGTACACCAATTTTACATCACAATATCCACCAGAAATCAATTTATAAATGCAAAAGAGCCGCAAGAAATAATCCTGCGAAAAACTCCTAAAGGTTCTGAAGTGGTAACCACGTACCGGATGACGCAGCGTTCGAAGACCTCCTTAAGGTGGACCGATGACCTGGTGAGGGTTGCGGAAATCCGATGGATGCGAGACGCACGGAACCTTAGGGGAGGCCTATGTCCAACAGTGGACGTCTTTCGGCTGTAATGATGATGATGATGATGATTAAAATATCAGGCCTTACCATGACGTATTAAAATGTCTGTGTGAGTGAGCTGAACACCCTATATAGATATAAGTAAATGTATCGCGTAAGGGTCACCGCACACGAACCACCGGCGACAACCACAAAACGCCGCATTTCATACTTTTTACAATGGACTCGCCGCCGCCGACGACACGGTTGACGCCGGTGGCCGCCAGATGCTACAAATCGTAGCTGCTCGCTTCTTGTGGCCCTGTATACGTATGTATCGATACTGTGCGTACTGAGTTAAAAAAGTAGCAGCCACCGGCCACGAGTGGCTGTCGCGTGCTCCAGCTTCTTTTGTGGCGTCTTCTAGCTTCTCATGGCATCGTTTGTGGCTGTGGCATGTGGCCCATGTGCAGAGAAACTTAGAGCTCGTGATAGGACTTCAGTGGAGACTTTGCCTAATAAGTTTTGATTTGAAAATTTTAACAAGTTTAAGTCGCAAAAGTTACTTGATGTTCAAAGGAGATGTTACATCGAAAATAAGCAAATCAAACGACAAAGTTAAATTAGTTCGGCTCATAATCTGTGTCCCCAAGTCTCCACGGAAAATAATACTTTGATCCCGTGAAGATTACCCGACAGTTCGTTCCAAAGCTACTCGCGCCGGGCCATCGTCCGGAGCGAGGGATAATGGGCGGCGGTCACCTCCTTTTGTGAAGCTCACGCGTGAACCGCCGCCACCCCGACTCCAACTATCAGCCTCCGTAGGCGCGGGCTTACGGACGACGAGTAAAGGGTAGCTCGCCGTCCGTCCGGACCGAGCCCGAGTGGTCAATTGTGCGTAGTGTTCTTCACGTACCTCAAAGAAATGTCAGCAAAACCGTAGGGGCTCCGTAGGGTCGATGCCTTCTAGGGCCAGAAGGGCTAGTAGGATTTGGGTTTTCCTGGGAAGACTTCTAAAAAGGCACCTCGAGTTTGCCAATATAAAAAAAACTGGGTAAGTACGAGTCGAACTCGCACACTGAGGGTTCCGTACATACTTACCTATGAAAACAGTTCATTTCCCGAATTGAGTTACGATGATTTTTTCGAATCGCAAAAAAAAATGTTAAAAAAGTGCCGTAACTACAAATTTACAGTTTTCCTATACTTGTTCTATGAGACCTTGCTTCATTTTAGTATATGGTCTTAATTTCAACTCGATACCTCCACGCGTTCCCGAGATAAAGGGTCTTGGCAGAAAGACAGACAGACAGACAGACGGACAACAAAGTGATCCTATAAGGGTTCCGTTTTTACTTTTGAGGTACGGAACCCAACAAAAACTTTTGCCATAAATCACTAAAAGCATAGTACTTAGAGCTAAATTAATTTAATTTAAAACGTCGTTCCATTTCTGTCAATCGTTTGTAGATGGCAGAGACAAATGATGTTTTTTTTTTATATTAAGTGTGTCGGTAAAATTTAAGTTATACTTTATTTTATTTGAAAATTAATGAAATGACGTCAACATGGCCACCAACTTATAGTTTTCTACAATTGTTGACACCGAGGCGTTACCGATTGGAGAACGGAATTCAACACGAAACGGTTGTCACTTGGCTAGGGAGGCTGGGCTCGCTTGGTGCTTATCGGGCGGCGAGATCTTAGCAAAGATGAGACGGTACTTCACGCTGGAACAACTGCTCAACCTTTATCAAGCGCAAGTTCGATGCACTTGTTAAGTCAAAGCTCCAAAGCCTTGGGCATCGTCGCCGAGTTTCTAGCCTGTCGGTTTTGTATCGATTACATTTTGGGGAGTGTGCATACTAGACGTACAGCGTTGCACCATCGGTAAATGGTAAATACCACAAACCCATACGCACAAAGCGTTTTGGGAACACATTTGTTGTGCGTACAGCCAAGGAGTGGAATTACCTGCCGGAGTCTGGGTTTCCTGATAGCTACAACTTAGGGGTCTTTAAGTCAAGAGTGAATAGGTTACTTCTAGGCAAGCGTGCTCTATCGTCGATCACATCATTGCTCACCATCAGGTGAGATGGTGGTCAAACGCGAGCCTATCAATAATTTAAATAAATGTTATCCATTGCCCGCCCTTTGTAAGCTCGCTCTGCAACTACAGACATCTCTGGTGGGGAAAATTGAGTTATTCTTAGGTTTTTCATTCGAAATAATTTCAATTCATTGCCACTCACTCAACACTTACATTACTCACTAACATTAGCGGTGTGTATTTAGATGTTTTTGGTATTAAAAAAGGCCTTAAAAAGTGAGGGTTACAATGAAATTCGAATTTTGTCAATAGGACAAAGAGTTACTACTTGTTTTAAAAGAAAATGATCTCAAATCTGTATATAAATATAAAGTTGTGTTATCAACTTTCAATACAATAATATTTGTCTACAAAAAAATGATTGTGATTCGCATGAAACCAAAATACAGGAAAAGGTTGTATGTACATTACATGAGGGGAAAAAAATAACAAAATTCGTACGTGATTGAATACAAAACACCCTTACTCTTTAGGTATCCATATTGCAATTTTATTCAGCCAATGCCAAAATCCTTTGACATAAAAAGATATTCTTTCACAGGCTCTAGACTCAAGTACCAGGCATTCAGAGAGCTATAGGAGATAAGTGGCTGTATTTTAAGGCCGGAAAAAGCTTCGACACTTTCTTGAGAAATTGGAAAATGAAATATTATCTTATTTTAATGTCATCGCTTGATACTATACGATTTTTTATTTGATGTTGATATCTGATTCAAGTTATTGAGGTTTTTGGTTATTATGAAGCTGTTAAAACCAAAGTATCCTAGTTTTTGCTGTTTTTACGGATAAAATATGAAATATTCGTTCATATTCTTATGAGACCCACATTTGTGAAAAATACACTGACCTAAAGAAAAAATATCCAAAGGTCAAAGGTTCGGTAAATAACGGTTTTATGGGACCAATATTTTCAGAAAAATTCTATGTCGGGTGACAGAGGATCCTGAATTACTTGAAGAGCTATCATGTACATATCATATTGTATTATGGGATCCTCGTTTATTAACCTCGTAAAATGAAATGAGTTTGGATATGAATATTACTTAACCTTCGATGACATCTGACCTAGCATCTCCAGAAAGATTCCGTACAATTGCAAACAATAAATTTCTAACTCTGGGCTTTCGGGCTACACGAAAATACACCTCTTCTAAGTTTATGGTTTCCTAGTAGCTACTAATTAGTCGGGTCTGTGAATTAACCCCTGTTGCGAAGTACTCGTAGATATCGATTTCTGTGTATTTTATTACCTACCTACTTCTCATATTTTACTGGAACTTTAATATTATATCTAATATTTTCAGTTTTTCTGATATAACGCCATATGCCTTAATCTATATATATATATAAAAGGAGAAACTGACTGACTGAAATATCGACACACAGCCGAAACTACTGGGACTAGAAGCGTGAAATTTGGCACAAGGTTTCCTTTTATGACATAGGCGAGCACTAACACTTTTACAAAAATCGCCCTTTATGGGGATGAAACGAGGTTCCAAAGTTTGTATGAAGAAACCTACATTCACGCGGATGAAGTCGCGGGCAAAAAAAGTTAGTTTTTTTATATTATTTTTAAGTTCGCGCTAGACCACCAACTTACCTGATGGTAAGCGAATTGGTCAACGATGGAGCACGCTTGCTAAGAAGTAACCTATTCACTCTTGATTTAAAGACCCCTAGGTAGGTTGTAGCTATCAGGATGCACAGACTCCGGCAGGGAATTCCACTCCTTGGCTGTAAGTAAAATACTTGTACATAAATGTTTTCCCAAAATGTTTTGTACGTATGGGTGGGTTGTTCATCACGCAACGCCGTACGTCTACTTTATCCATGTCACTGAATCCCTCTTCTTACACAGGAAAGAACTCAGAATTGATTTCAGACAAACATAAACTCAAACTCGAAGCTTTTATTTCGATTACTTAAATCGTTTACATGCACTTTTAAGTTATCAAGGTCGTTCAGTTAAAAATATGGAGTTATTTGCACGTCCCAAAGGGTAGATCTCTATTGATAAAAACTGCCCCCCTAGCCAAGTTACAATCGTATCGTTCGCGCCAAACGTTTCGAGTAGGCCACGCCTCCGATTCCTTTGTTCTGACGTCATGTCAACGCTCAGTCACGTGGTCAGAACAAAGGAATCGGAGGCGTGGCTTGCTGGAGGCGTTCGGCGCGAACGAAACGATTGTAACTTGGCTAGGGGGGCTGGGCTAGTGAGAATCGGACTCACGCACTGAGGGTTCCGTAAAAAACTTACCTATAAAAACAGTTCCATTTCCGAATCGAGTCTCAAAGATTTTTACGAATCACAAAAATATTTTTTTTTTTTTGTGATATAACTACAAATTTACAGTTTTCAAATTTTTTCCTATACTTATGCTATGAGACCTTGTTTCATGCCAAATTTCAGGATTCTAGGACTACGGGAAGTACACTATGAATTTAGATTCCCTTGAGAGTGTCGAAATATACGTTTTTTGCAACATGCACGGCCGTATCTTTTTTTTCTAAGGGTTCCGTTTTTTCCTTTTGTGGTACGGAACACTAAAAATGTCCAAGAAACTCCACAGGAACTCTTTTGAATCAACAAACAGTTACAAAATTATGGTCAGACTAGTTAAAATTACGTAATGATGATGATGATGTAGAAAAATATACACGCAGTAACAGCAAAGACAAAATCAAAGTAAAAAGAATACGAATGAACCGTGGCAGTTGAGAGACGACCAGTCAATTCGTGCCGAATCACGCAGCCAATCAGCTCCCTTTTCCCGTACCGACGGCTACTACCATTCAGTTCAACGATTTCGAAGGTAACCCAAAAAAAGGCAGTTCAGAAAGGCCCTATTTAGTCAAGATATTTTTCTTGTAAACACACATAATTGTAATATCTAAACATCCACTTGGGCGCAACAATCACTGATATCATAACAAATATTATTTATGACCTCCGAAAGAGATCAAAACTAGCTAGCTAACTCACTGTTCCGAAATATTTTAGTGTGTCGAAATATTGGAACAGCAGTAATGCATCATTTGGAACATTGAAACACTTTTTATTTTAAGTGACCAGTCTTTTTAAAATTCAAATTGAAACGTAAATAGTGTAAATTTTAATGAACTCAACTAAAAACATCTGCTTTAAATTATTTTACAATAAAAATTTAATTAAATAAAACTATTGATGTATACTGCGCAACGTAACAGATCACGGTTTATAACAGTGAGTGTCCGTCACAGTGTCTGTTTTTGAATCTTTGAGCCGATGTTCCAAATGTTCCGTTTGTATCTTTTGAGCCGATGTTCTAAATGATACATATCACTCGGAACATTTCAGTGATTCAGATACAAATGTTCCGATCGCAAAGATGACACACTTACGCCTAATCAAAACGTAGTGGCACAAAATAGATAGCTTTTTTTTTCGGGTGGGAAAATCATCTAATGACAACCCCCGCTCTTGGGCGGAGCGGTAGATAGTGTCAGACTTTTACTGACTAAAAAACCACTCCTGTTCCTTCTTTGCCCCCACGAGGAAACGGCGGTGCTCTGCCCAAGCGGGGCACACGTCTACCGTATGCTCCACCGTGTCCTCCGGGCGGTCCACACAATGGTGGCACCCGGGCGTCTCTTCTGCACGGATCCGGTGCAGGAACCTACCGAACTTACCATGCCCGGTGAGGACCTGCGTCATGCGGTAAGTAAGGACGCTGTGAGGTCTTTCCAGCCACTCCTAAAAGAGGGGACTTATCGCCATAATTAAGGCGTGCCCACAAAATAGATAGCTACAGAGTCAATCTCATGTATGTTCTTCACTTTTCATTGCTACGCTCGGCGGTCGCGCTAGGGTTGCCGTCCTGTGAGTGTGAAAAAAAAGAAGTGAAAGACATAATTCTGGTTTTATTCGGTAAAAGTCTGACACGCTTTTCCGCTCCTCCCTAGAGTATGAGAAGTTATTTGATAGTTATTCAATGTGAGAAAGGGTGGTAAGCCCACCTTAAACAAAAAAGTTATTTAATACAGCGAAAAACTGGGCAAGTGCGGATCGAACTCACGCACTGAGGGATCCACAAACTTACCTATGTAAATAGGAATTCCCGAATGGAGTCTCAAAGATTTTTCATAATCGCAAAAAAAGTATTTCTTACACGCGTTTTCGAGATATAGAGTCTTGACAAACAGACAGACAAACGGACAAAAAAGTGATCCTATTAGGGTACCGTTTTTTACTTTAGAGGTACGGAACCCTAAAAATGATCACAACAATCACTGATATCATAACAAATAATATTTATAGTCTCGTAAAGAGATCAAAACATATTAGTCCAATTTATGTTACTTCTGGCCTCAACAATAAATTCAAACCTAACCTACAGAAGACTAAAGTACTAGACCAAATTAGATTGAACGTGTGATGGCTACTTAATAATTCAGATAGTTGTTCGTTTGACAGCTTCGTCAGTCACTCCACACTATTAAACTAAAGTCAGTCTATTCGAAGACGAGCATTTCGTGATCTACTTCGTTCACGAGAACGTTTTCTTTATAGTTGTCAAAAAATAAAAAGCCCATTTTGACATTTGATGTTTTTATTATTTACGTTATGTAATCGTCTATATTACATTATTAAACCATTATGTAATTAGATTAAAACACTTTATGTAATTAATTATTATTTTATTGTTTTATTTTTTCAGTTTCGTTCCAATTTACATTCTAGAGTCTGCCTCAGATGTCAGAACAGGCCTTTTATTTTTTAGCGAGTTAAAAACTTTAATTAACACCCATAAACCGTATTTTAAGTCGTAGGTATACATCATTGATATTGTTTGCTCTTTGAAATGCATAGTTTCTACGTTAGATGATAATAATAATGTGAAAAAACATTTTTTTATTAGCTTTCATGGTTATAAGTACTGCGATATTACAAAAAATACAAAACACAAAGAAACCAATAAATACTATATTACTAATTTCGAAAAAAGAACAATGTACATTTAATATAGTTACAGTTTATTTGAACTTATAATTCCAAGTCAATCCAAATATTACTTCAAAGCAACCCGTTTTAAAAAACGGCAAGGTACCTATTATATTATTAGATTTAGCAATCCGAAAGGAATTTGCGTCTGCTAGAAATTAATTGATTGTCTTTCGACTGCAAATGACATATTAATTAAGAAGGTTACTTATGTGTGTTTATGAACAGCTACGTTATGATGTTATTCTGCTAGACCTTTTTACTATAAGCCTGTTTTTTAGATTTGGCTTCGCTTGCTTTTCGTATTTAGGCAGTTTTTTTTTTTATTGTTAGGGTCGCGTTTGATCACTGTCTCACCTAATGGTAAGCGATGATGTGGCCGACGATGGAGCCCGCTTGCCTAGAAGTAACCTATTCACTCTTGACTTAATGACCCCTAGGTTGTAACTTTCAGGAAACACAGACTCCGGCAGGGAATTCCACTCCTTAGCTGTAGGTACGCATTATGAATGTGTTTCCGAAACGCTTTGTACGTATGGGTGGGATGTCCACCATGTATAGATGGCGCAATGCCGCCAGTTTAGAAAGTATTTCGATTTTACTGTCTCTTTGAGATCTATTAGCGGATGTACACATACTAATATTTTTGCAGTATTTGGCAGCAAATGAATCGAGTCAGCCTTCTCGCCAAACTTCTCTGAGGTAGTAATTTTATTTTATATAATTCTTCTGCACATTTATTTGTTACCTAACTCCTCCTAATCTGCTTGACTGATTTGGATAACATTTTGTGTTTATCTTGGAGTAGTTTCATGGATGGTTTGAAAATTCAATTGGACTTAATGCCCAGTTGTGTAGACACTTGAGATACAAAACTACACCAATTTAACATCACAATTCCACTAGGAATCAATTTGCTAATGATTCGAACAGCCACTGAATTTCACTCGAAAAAATTTTGCCAAAATACTTCTACTAGCTTTATTTACCCCCTTATCCATGAGCAAATTATATGTTTTTGGTTTTCAGTTTGAATTCTCTCTTGAATCCCAGTCCTCTTGATAAGCTATTAGTCTTGTCAGCGCCTAATTTCTCTCCGATCGCATTGGATTGCTTTCCCATCGGTCTTCTATGCGAGTAAGAGACACATACACTCCCTGTGTATGTGCGCGTTTATAGTGTGCACTATATTTTATTACAATCACTATCACGAGGTTCTCGTCATGAGGGACCGCTATATCAACAATCATTGTGCGACGCTCTAGTCGATCACTATATCACGTTTATTGGCTTAGTGATGATAGATCGAGCCCAATATATTATATTGCTATTGTCGAGAACTGGGTCGAGCAAATACCTATAGTACGGTACTTGTGATTCCACAAGATTGTATTTAAGAGCAAGTTATTATAATTTTTTTATCTCAGGACCCTGAGGTCACGCCGGTCTAAAGGAAGCATTTTGGAGAGTGTGCGCAGGAATTGCATGACTTGATTCCACCATCTCATTTCTACTATCGGACAAGCCGACGAACGGCGATTATCCATCCTAACGTTTTTGAAACCTCTACGGTCTGGACCAAGCGTTTTGCCTCGTCATTTATACCGCGTACATCGAGGGACTGGAATAATTTGCCTGCTGCGGTTTTCCCGTCCGATTATAATTTGGGTCTCTTCAAGGCTAGAGTGAATAGGCTCTCAATAAATTAGTGCGCCTCACCATGAACTACTTACCATCAGGTGGGATTGCAGTCAAGCACGTAGCATAGTTTATATCTATATAAAAAAAGGTCCTGGACCTTTGGCAGGCGTACGAGGTACCGAAGCCAACTCGCAGAGGCCCTTTAGATAATTACGAGTATAATGGAACATGATACCCACGATTATCCCTGTACGCGCTATGCTAGTGCACTAAAGAACAACCCCCGGTTGTTGAAAAACTATAGCGACATATGGAGAACAAAGATAATAGGGCTATGGTTTTTGGAGTTATTATTATACTATGCTATGAAATAAGTCAGAAGTATAAGCTTTTGTTTGGCGCCCGGTAACAAGACTTCGGTTCGGTTTGTGCCGAACCTTTCTTTTTAGTGGGTTCACAGTTTTCCTCCCTTTCTAACCTACCCCTACCTGCCTTTTTTTAGAACTAAATGTTGATGGCAGAAAAGTTACAAAGGTCCGATCCCGATTCCGAAAGCTTGGAACTACCAATTGATTTCGCTCCTTCAATACCAATTTTGGTTTCGATCAATTTTAATCGGAATTTATATCAAGTTTATACTTGACGCGTAAGGAACCTCCCCTCCCCCGTGCCTTCTGTTGATTACTCTTTCACTTGTTGTTATATTTGGAATGTTGTTAATTCGCTTTTTATTAAATACGTATCCGAGTTTTTGATAAGCTTTAGTAGTGTTACATTTCGACGGTGAAATGGCAATACCTTTTTTTTGTTTTCGAGGAGAAAACATTCAAAAGGCGCCTGGACTTTTGGGGAAAATACCAGGGAGTGTGGGTTTTTACCTCACTAAAACCACACCGGTGATCTCCATCAGCACATGTAAGAGGGCCCCGTGACCTCTTAAAAGACCACCATGGAACCTCCTCTGGCAATACCTACCATATAACTGAAATTTTTCGTGAAAATCATATTTTATTGCTTGATGTTGTTTTTTAGTTTTTTTGTAATCTCCGACGTGCATTATTGGTTACAACTACATTAAATTAAAATGTGGAAATACTTCCTAACTAACCAACCAACATGTCGATTTTATTATTGCCTTCTAACTTAAAATAGACACTACTACACTATTCTACTACCCTGAAATTACTAATAAGAGACGGAATGATATTGTATGCAAAATTAATCAAATCATCATCATCATCATCATCCTCCTGCCCTTATCCCGTGTTATTTGGGGTCGGCGCAACCCGTTTTCTTCTTCCGTTCTGCCCTGTCATTCGTCATACTATCACTAACTTTCTTTCCTTTCATATCACTCTTCACACAATCCATCCATCTTTTCTTTGGTCTCCCTCTCCCTCTCCATCCATCCACATGTAAACTCATAACTCATTTAGTAACATGCAAAATTAATCAAATAAGTTTAAAAAAAAAAATTCAAATTAATTTTTGTTGTAAAATTAATCTATATTTTTAAAAAATTGCGAGCAATTGCAGACTCAAAATTGATTACCCAAATTTATCTGGGACTCGGACAATCTGTAATTCAATACTGTAATACCTCGTGGGGTGGAGCACCAAAAACTTATACGTTACCTCTCGAAAGAGCTCAAAGAGCCATTTTAAAATTAGCCAATTTCCTTCCGTTCCTCTATCCCACAGTTTTGCTATACAAGTCCTGCAACGTACTGACTGTTCGCCAGCTTTTCATCATGCGTCTGGTATTAAAACAGTACACCATGCTTTCCTTCTACCCTGAAATTACTAATAAGAGACGGAATGATATTGTATGCAATTCCAATATTTTTTCAAAATATGTCTTTGTAAAACGATATTTCACATTTTAAGATAGAAAATTAGGTTTGTATAAATTAAATTATTATAGCTGTAAAAAGATTATTGTGCAATAAAACATGCTTTTATTTTAGTTAATTAAATTTAGGTTATTTATTGTAATGAATATAATTATTGTTAATTTATTATTTCTTAGGTTTTTAGTACTTTTTAGCCTGACATACAGGTCCAACCTAGTTCAGGCAAAAATGAAATGTATGCGTTATAATTGTTTTTATGTATTTTAAATTAAATGTGCCACTTTTATTAAATAAACTATATTCTATCATAAAATAGATTAATGCAGCATAAAGCACAAGAAAATATTATTCTCAATAAATTTATATTAATTTTTTTTTTTTTTTAACTTTGCAAGGAATAAAATGCTTTTTTCAGTTTTTGTGAGTTCTTTCTTGACTACGGCAGCTAGGAGTTATTAGCACTTAACTTTCAATTTGACGTTTCTGTCTCCACCTCCGCGTCCGATTTCGGTCCCAAATTCGGTTCCTACGTAACACTTCCTAGTTGATGGTATGTAATGAAAAGATGAAGATATTAGATGATTTCTCCCAGAGGTCCAATCCAGGTATACCATAATAATTTATACAGCAACTGGTAGCTTCTGTTCATGACCGCGCTAATTTCCCTACAAATGTGTGCCTGGCAAAATGCCAGGATATCGTTTGGTAGGAGCGGGCTGATTTATTCATATTCTAGTTTCTTTCCGCAACTTCGTCTGCGAGGACATCAGAATTGTAGGTAGTATAGAGAAATAAATAACATGATTACCTATTTCTTCATGATTCTGGTCTCCTGATAGTTTTTGTGTTTGCACCACCCATGATTCAAGCCCCGAAATTTTTTGTACAAGTAGAAATTTGTCACTCAGGTGAATATCCTCTTGATCACAATGACAAACTTTCTCCACTTGTATCAAAATGTACTAATTCATGATTCTGATCTACTTTGTAGTATTTAAATCTTCATCGTTTATGATTCAAGCCCTAGAAACTTTACTACCTCATGTCCCCTCCTGATCTCCTGGTAGTTTGTAAGACCACTCATGGTTCTAACCCGTCTCTAAACTTCTACTTCCTAAATAGTCTCATCATTCTGTCATTAGAGATAACAATAGTATTATTTTTATAATTTATTCAGCAACTTGTAGCCTTTTCCTGTATGCGCGTTAATTTCTTTACAAGGCTGCTGGCAGGATGCCACGACAACGTTTAGCAGGAGCCGAGTGATTTATTAATTAATTCAATTTCAAAAGCATATCCTCAGGTGATATTTTATCTTCTTGAATTTATAGTAGCCTAGTACTTGTCCGAGTGCCAAATGCATCATTGGGGAACTATTTCACGTTCCTGCTAAGAACATACGTACAGTTGATGTATTTCTAAAAGTGTGCCTGCATGGGGCATAGCAGATATAAAACTAATTGAAGTATATTTCTATACCCACTGGATATTCAACAATTCGTATCAACGACGTTGAGCAATATTGAATTATATGGAACAATTAAGAATCAATATTGCCGAAACAATTGCCGCCTTTCTTTGAAATTGCTGCATATTGCTCCACTAATTATTCCAGATTGATCCATTTGTGTTGTCAAGCAATTATATTAGTCAAATATATATTTTTTTTATTTGTTCTGTGGCTGTTTAAAATATTTAAAATTATTTATAATATGTATTTATTTAGAAATATATAAGTATGTTTATCAGTTCTTTAGTTCTCATAACACAAGCTCTGCTTACCTTGGGACTAGACGCCGTTTGTGATAGAACAAGTTGTGTAATATTATTATAAGTATTAAAATTTTGCCCGTATAAGCGCATCTTAAGAGTTTGAGAAATTTCTGATGCGTTGTTCTCCATAGAAATCTACGTTTTGCATATAATTATGTAGATGAAATTCAACCCGACTTCTTTATAATTTCAAAAGTGCCTGCCTGTATATGGTTAACTTGAAATCAATGCTTTGACTTTAAGGGTTGCTAATTACTAAGTTTAATCAAAGCTTATACGTAGTTACCCTCTGAAAATCCGGCAGCGAAATTGTGTCGTGTATTTAATAATCGCGTACGCTCATATTTTATCCTTTGACAGCTGGAGAGCCTTGAATGAGGGAATACAATTACCGACCCTTTGTTTCACACGTTCGGCGGATGAATTGCTGTTTCAGTTTGGTACAATGTAGGTGCCATGATATATGCGTTTTTTTTTTGCTTTAACTGCACGTGATCTTTTCAAAATGGGAGCGTTTTTTTTTTGACAAAATCACCTGCTTCATGTCGCCATGTCGAAGTCTTAATTTAGAAGCTGGATGTATTGTACTAATAACATTCAAACTATGCTAGGTTTACCGCCATCCATTATAAATAAGCCCGTCAGTTTAAACTCCTAACATGCTGTGTACCAGGCAATCATAAACACTGAGGGAACACTAATAATTTAACGTGACAGAACTATACCAAGCGTCAGTAGCATTTCCATCCAGAATCAGATAGGGTTAATGCTTAATGTGATTTTAAGTATGCTTTGAATATAGGTAATAGTTAAGTAGAACATTGACCAGTGGTAGTTTCCGGGTCACTAGGGCTTTATTTTTCTGGCTACGGCTCTTTTTTAGGAGTTGGTCTAAAGAAGTGCTACCACCATATCTCTAAACAGCGTATCTGTTCACGTCTTTTCACGTCATGCATATGATACTTTCTAGACTTAGGTCTTTATTTTCTCGTTTTTAGGGTTCCGTACCTCAAAAGGAAAAAAAACTGAACCCTTATAGGATCACTTTGTTGTCCGTCCGTCTATCTGTCTGTCTGTCTTTCAAGACTCTTAATCTCGGGAATGCGTGGAGGTATCGAGTTAAAAAACCATATACTCAGGTCTGAGGTCCCTTGAAGCTCTGAAAAAATTAAACATCTGAGTTAACGGGAAAAAAAAAGATACGGCCGTTTATGTTACAAAAAAGGTAGAATTTGACATTCAAGGGATTCAAAATTTATAGGGTACTTCCGTTTGACCCAGAATTCTGAAATTTGGCATAAAGCAAGGTCATATAGCACATGCATAGGAACAAATCTAAAAAATATGTTGTTATGTCACAAAAAAAATATTTTTCGATTTGGAAAATTTTTTGAACTACATATTTACATAGGTAAGTTTGTAAGGAAACCTCAGTGCGCGAGTGCAACTCGCACTTGCCCAGGTTTTTTATGTGAGAAACCATCAAATAATTCCTTCTGCTCTGGGTGGAACGGGAGGTAGTGTCCGACTTTTACTGACTAAAACCACTTACCTTCCCTTTTGCGTTCCAGCCGCGGTGAATTTATTATGGATGGCATGACATTTTGGTTTCCAGTTTACCAGGATTCCAGAAAACACAGGGACCAACACAACAGCCGGGTCTTCGTGTTGTTTTCAGGAGTACCCGTTACGACGAAATGACATTTCAAACATTTTATCATCGATTTTCGTTTCCGTTTATAAGCATAATTTTCGTTAAATCTACGACCACATCATCACTTACCATGAGGTGATATAGTGGTCAAGCGCGAACCCTTCTTCTTTTCGTGTCGATGTTCTCAAACAATTTTTTTTCTGACCAGTATTTCGCAACCTGTACAGCTCTCTTTACGGCCTCGTATAGATCTTGAGAAGGGTAGGTGATTGTGCAGGATAGGCAGCATAGTAGTTAGCGTATGTCCTGTGCAGCTGCTCCACACTGGCACTGTGTTAGAGATGGGTCGAGGAAGCCCCACTTGACCAGATCGAGGGTCGATCAATAATAAAAAAAAGTACTCGGCTCGGCTCACCCACGGCTTAAACGTAATGGACGCGGCTTAACCCATCAGATTAAACTGTAAGTCCATAAAAACTGCCCAACTTAATACGGATAATGCAGCATTTTATAAAATTCATTTTATAAACGTTTTAGACGTTTTTATTTCGTTTTGTCATAGTGCCAGTTACACACTCCCAAAAGTTTTCCTTTGTCATATTTTACGTGCTGTACAAATTTTTATTTTGTTTGCAGAACTATATTTTGTAGTCAGTTTTGTATAAATAATTTTGCTGGGTAATTACTTACTCGGCTGGGTAGCGTTAGGGAAGCTGCGCGGTATTTTCTCGTCCAACATACCACAGTGTCTCAAGACGAAAGTCTTTGACCATTGCATGTTGCCAGTGATGACATATGGCTCTGAAATATCTCACTGCCATCTCATTGCCATCTGATGAGGTCCATTGTGAGCGTGTGACGCTTACAATGGACCTCATCAGAAGGCAATGGCAAAAGATGTGCTCGGAGTTTTTTTTGCGTAATAGCATCAGGAATGTAGATATCCACAAGAGAACCAAGGTTACCGGTTTATAACCACCAAGGTTATACAAGGACACAGCACGTAGAATCGCCAGACTTTAGTAGCAGTGAGCAGAGCATATTGCTCGCAAAATAGATGGTCGATGAGGACGAAAGGTTCTAAAGTGGTGACCACGTAACGGAAGACTAAGTGACTTAGTGAGGGTCGCGGAAATCCGATGAATAAGATACGCACAGGAACGGTTGTTATGGTGCCACTGGGGGTGGCTTATTTCCAACAGTGGACCTCTTTCGGCTAAAATGATGATGCTGATGATGGAATTACTTAGTGTCGTGGTCCTGGAATGCAAAATGCAACTGAAAAAACACATGTGGGTCTTAGGGCTATATTTCACTGGGACACCATGGCAGCGGTGAAGGAAAACACCGTGAGGAAACCGGCATGTCCTAGAACCAAATATTCGAAGACATGTGACATTCACCAACCCACACTGGGCCCGCGTGGTGGTTTACGGCCCATTCCCTCTCGTAGAGAGAGGGGCCTGAGTCCCATCAGTGGGAACATTAAAAGGCTGATTATGCTATGCCATGGCGGCACGTCCAGTTGCGCCGCCATGGTGTCCGTAAGCTACCAAACTAGACACCATACAAACACCAGAGTCACTACACCACACTGAGACAGTATCAAAACGGACTTTAAGTGCACGCGTCCGAGTTGGTCGCACCGTCAAATTGGTTGCGCAACCAAACGGACACCAGGTGAGTAACTCTCTATAGAGCTGTATACATTTTGTTGGTAGTGGCGACTGGTCGCACCTCCATGGTGTCCCGGTGAAATATAGCTCTTAGTCAATTAAAGTCTGACATTCAGAAGCAAGAGATAGCTTCACCCTGAATAAGAAGAATTTTTGATGATTTTATTCCCTAGACATTACTGTCGCACTGCTAGGAAAAGGCTTCCTTCTAAGTCCTTCCAAACATTCTGCTCCCATGCCATCTCAAGCCAACAGTCCTCATAGCGTCTAGATCATCTTGCCATTTCTTTCTAGGCCGGCCTCGACAGCGCTTGCTTTCTGTAGGAATCTACTGCGTAGAAACACTTGCCCATGAGTCACCGACAGTACCCATTGGTCATACGGCTAACGTGACCCACACAATCCTATTTCAGCCTGGCAGCCTTTTTGACCACGTTTAATTTATAAAGCTAGAGTGAATAGGCCCTTAATAAACTAGTGAGCTTCACCATCAATGAATGCATCACTGCTTACCATCAGCTAGGATCGCAATCAAGTACTAGTTTATGTCATTTATAACAATAAAATTTACCTCAAAGAACCCTTTTTTACCCGACTGCACGAGGGGTTATTCTTGCAGTCGGGTAAAAAGGGTAATTACCTAACTAAGTTTCCGTTTGGAAATCCAATTTAATAAGATTCATTGCATTGTTTACGATGTCGAGCTTTTCAAACTTTGCAAAACATAACGAAGCAATGGATTAGGAATTTCCTTCAAAATTCTTCAGATAATTGAAGTGTGTTACGCAGCCGGGGTGCTGGAAGGGTTTTTTGAAACGGGAAATTATTACGTAACTTCTCCCGGTCGGGGTGGAAAGAGATGGAGGGTCAGACTGTTACATTAAAGAATCACAGATTTTATATATCTGTGATTAGAATATATTTACAAAATCGAATAAAACGAAATGAAAAAAACAGTCAGTTACTAGGGCTGCAGGATTGTTCGAAAGTGTTACCGGGGCTCTGGAACGCAAAGGATAACTAAAGGATATAGGAGACTTCTCCTGGTCTAGCCAGAGCGGGAGAAATCAAAATTATATTGGATGATTACTATTATTGGACCTTAAAAAACAATTGGTATAACATACTAGCAAACAACCTCCGCTTCACACGGAGATGTAATTTTCGTCTTTTCTCTATTATAATATGCATTAATTGTACATCTAAACCTTCCTGCATGAAAATCCGTTCATTAGTTTTTAGTTTATCGCGAACATAATATGAACTATGCGACAGAGGACTTTGTTTTATAACATTACGTATCTAAAGAAGTGCGATACGGCAGTTAAATGACATAATTTAAAACTTAAGTAAAAATAAACCAACAAACTTTTCGAACTTTCTGGAGTAAAAAAGTGTAGGATTTATTTCTGCGAAAAGAAAATCTTGAAACTTAGCAAAAGTACTCACCGATAATAAAAAGGTAACTTTCAAAAAAAGAATCGTTATCATGATTCTAAACTTTTTTTATTTTATTTTAGAACTCTTATGAACGCTGTTGCCTTGGTACTCGTAATGTGCAAAGATGAACCAGTTTCAAAAGAAATTAGATATAACTATCAATGACTATAATTATCGTCGGTTCTTGAAGCAGAAAGATGCAATGATTCATTGATTAAATGATTGTAAACGGTAACTGTTATCATTTAATTCTAGCATCATTAAGGCCTTCAATCCACGGACGTGTAGCTTCATAGACGGGTTTCGTCATGTGTAATGAAATTCTGTCAATGAAGCGCCAGCGTCGTGCCGTCGTGTCGCTTCCATGAAACTACGCGTCCGTGAACAATAGGCCATAGTGTTGTATGTAAGCTTCACGCAGGCGTACACCTAGCGTATAATGACGAATACGCGTCTATGAAGCTATGCGTCCGTGCACAGTAGGCCTTACTTAATAATATTCTTGTTGATAGATATTGAAGTGTGTACTTAACGGGAATCTTCGAAGGTTTATGGTATCCTGGTCTCTACATCGATTTATGCATTAGGTTGCTAGTAATTATTGGGCAACAAAAATAATGTATTATTAGATTATTAGCTAATAAACTAATTTAGAGATCTATTTGAAACTTAGGATCGATTTTCTGTAATAACGCTTGCATTAAGATTGGCTTCGATTAACAATGGTTGAAACTGACGTGTTAACAGAAAAACCGGACCAGTGCGAGTAGGATTCGCACACTGAGGGTTCCGAACAAACTTACCTATGAAAACAGTTCAATTCCCGAATTCAGTTACGAAGATTTTTCCGAATCGAAAAAAAGTTTTCTCATGAGACGTAACTACAAATTTACAGTTTTCCTATACACTTGTGCTATGAGACCTTGCTTCATGCCAACCAAATTTCAGGATTCTAGCTCAACAGGAAGTACCCTATGAATTTTGATTCCCTCGAGAGTGTCAATTACACGTTTTTTTAGCGATATAAACGGTGGTATCGTTTTTTTCGTTCTCGAACTCAGGAGTTTGATTTTTTTTACAGTTTTAAGGGATCGCAGACCTGAGTATATGGTTTTAATTTCAACTCGATAGCTCTAAGCGTTCCCGATATAAAGGGTCTTGACTGACAGTCAGACGGACAACAAAGTGATCCTATAAGGGTTCTGTTTTTTCCTTTTGAGGTACCGAACCCTGAAAACTAACCAAAATAAAAAATAAAACAATACAGTATATATTATATAGTATTCTTAACTATGTTTAGATATAGTAATGTTTAAATATGTAGTTGGGCACACGGGGAACACGTACGCCGATCTGGGCGCGTCGGTCTCCATACATTTTATATAGCAACTAGACTTATAGATTAGATCCACAACACGCGACTCCACGCGACGCGCTGCTACTTACAAATCAGCCCCCCTAGCCAAGTTACAACCGTTTCGTTTCGATTCTCTTTTCGTTGATCGTCTCAAGTCGGCCACGGCTCCTGTTCCTTTGTTCTGACCACGTGACTGAGCGTTAAGATGACGTCAAAATAAGGGAATCGGAGGCGTGGCCTGCTCGAGGCGATCGACGAAAAGACAATCGAAACGAAACAGTTGTAACTTGGCTAGAGGGGCAGGTATGGCCCACGTGTGCGTCGGTCTAATACCGCCCCGCCGCTCTAATAGTTCCCGCTTTTGTTGAGCTATACGAATACTGACAAATTCTTGCACTGACTGGACAGGTCTTCTCATTCTCAGACACATTAGTGTCCGATTACTGCACGGGTATGGCTCATATGATTTCATCATCATGATCATTTCAGACAGAACGTCCACTGTAAGACATAAACCTCCTCAAGTGTCGCCACAAGGAACGGTCCTGTGCATCTCGCATCTACCACATTCCCGCGCCTCTCACCAGGTCATCCGTCTACCTTGTGGGAGGCCTTCCAACGCTGCGTTTTTCGGTGCGCATTCACCACTCTATAACCTTTCGGCCCCATCGACCATCCGTTCTACGAGCAATGTGCCCTGCCTACAGCCACTTTAGTTTGGCGATTCTTTGAACTATGTCGGCGACCTTGGTTCTCCTGGGGATATCTTCATTCCTGATGCGATCACGCAAGGAAACTTCGAGCATAGCCCTTCTCATTGCCCTTTGGATGACTGTAAGCCTTCTGATGAGGTCCATTGTCATATGATTTACCCAACTGCAAATTCAGTTCCGCTTGACCAGGGCCTCAAGTCTGCTATTACAATAGTGTCAGAATGGTCTACCATTGATTTCATCATTCTTAATTTTGACAAGTTTGGTAATCTACTAATATAATGGCGTCATTATGACTTTCCAATGGTCAACTACTGACACTCCATCGTATGAAGTGGCATAGAATGATAATCTCGTACATATTGACAAATGAATGTCTGACGTATGCGGTAATCTGCTAAAATTTTGACAATTCCTTTTATCAGTACCATTAGACCGTTATTATGCAGTTCAATATTGCTCGATATTTTCATTCTACCAAAACTCTATTACGAGACCATTGACCTATAAATGATCGATCATTATGATTTAGCAGATTACGAACTTTTAGCAATGGGATCGTGTTAAAATGACGAATTTATAAAAATATTAGACTTGGGCCCCACATCTAACACTAATTATAAGGTTGATTATGCTATATATTTACTTATAGACCTCATTAATTATATAATCGTATACCCAGAGAGACAAAACAACAAAAACTAAAACCGCTCTTCCGAAATCTCCGCTTTTAAACCGTCAAAGAAGATTAATCTGTCTTTCCTTCAACTAATGAATGACAGCGTCGTTCCACGGTCTCAGGCGAGCTGTTACACAAGTTTCCACATCCAAGCCACAGACGCTGGCAACACTGGCATGCCACATAACAAATGCCAGAGATGTGGCAGAAGTGCCAGGCCTTATTTAATAAGATTTTGTATCCGTATCCAGCCGTATAGGGCTTTAGCTTAGTGATCTTATGCGTAGAATTATTTTTTTTTTTTTTTAATTTATAATTTATAATTCATATGTATTTTTATTTCCTTTTTCTATCCAAGTCTTGTTGTACACTGCACCGTTCGGGCGTCTTTATGTCGACACCGCCACCGGCCCACGCTCAAAACCAGCGCTATGAGCTCATTGCATAATGCGTGAGGCCACAGCTTTATGCTGAGCGTTCGGCCGTTTTGCGCGGATGTGACGCATATCTTCCCTATTAATTGATAATGTTTGTTTGCTAGTTTTAAGATTGCATCATTTCGCGCGAATAAACGGTTTTTCTTTCTTCTTTCTACAATTAGGTACTTTCCTGTATTTGTATTTTACAATATTTTATATATACGGATTTTTTTTACAACTTTCACACAACGCCGTCTAATCCCAAGCTAAGCAGAGCTCTTGTTATGAGTATTAAACGACTGATAAACATACTTACATATTTCTAAATATATACATATTATAGAGAAATTACATCCAGACACAGATCAAATGACCGTGCTCATCACACAAACATTTGTCCTGGGTGAGAATCGAACCCATGACCACCGGCATAACAGTCAGGGCCACTAATTACTAGACCAACAGACAAGTCAATCAACATATAACACTAAAAACACTTTGTTCTGACCACGTGACTGAGCGTTGAGATGACGTCAGAACAAAGGAATCGGAGGCGTGACCTACTCGAGGCGTTTGACGCAAGAGAATCAAAACAAAATGGCCGTTACTTGGCTAGGGGGGCAGTGGTGATAAAATAAATAACACAAGGTAGGTAATGGTCCTGGCTGGTTTTGAACACGCGACCTACACGTATGGCATCACAGACAGTCCCCTGTACAGAGCATGCTTGGAGGAGGAGGAGACAATTGCGCATGTGCTCCTCAACTGCTCAGGTGTCACTGATACACGCACACGAACCTTAGGATCCCCGAATTCCTTCACAGACAGCCTGAAAAACCTGAGAGACCTAATCGGTTTTCGGAGAGAGGTGGACTGGTTGAAATAAGCCCACCAAAGGTTTTGGCCATCATGGCCCAAGCACAATGGTCCGCAAAGGACTAAGCAGAAACCATATTCAGACATAACACAACACGTAAGTCGGGGCCGTTATTGTTGAGCCACCACTGCTCTTAACAATAATTAATTAGGGTCAAATGAGGCAGTTAATTGAGAGGCTTTCCGAAAATGGCCAATTTTGGCCTCGATTTTATCTTAATAAGCGTCGTAGTGATGAGAAAACGGAAGACATAACAATTAAGATATTTCATTTTATATTCCAAAGTTTTTTATAACAACTTTTTCTGAAATACGAAAATGGGGAAGCAATATTATTTGGCAAATCTTTTTTTTAATGATGGAAACTAATGCTTGACTGCGATCCCACCTGATGGTAAGTCGCCCGGAAGACACGGTGGAGCAAACGATGGAGGTGTGTGCCCACTTGGGCAGAGCAACGCCGTGTCCTCGTAGGGGCGATCGGCGGCGGCGATCTCTCGCGCCGGGCCATGGTCCGGAGCGAGGAAAAGTGGCAGGTGGTCGCCTCCTTCTGCGAAGCAGTAATGCTAACAAAGGAGGCGGCCGATCGCGTGAGGCAACGGTCCTCAAGCCCCAACCGCCGCTGGGATTCCGATCCCGATTTCCGGCCACCGTAGGCGCGGGCTTGCGGACGGCGAACAACGGGTAGCTCGCCGACCGACCGTCCGGTAACCGTCCGGACCGAGCCCAAGTCGTCGACGGCGCGTACTGTTCCACGCGCGCCTCAAGGACATGTCAGCAAACCGTAGGGGCCCAGCTGGGTAGAAGCCTACCGGGGCCAAAGGTCTGATTCTGAAAGGAAGACTCGGCCCTGGTACGAAAGGCAACGAAGGAACAGGAGTGGGTTTTTAGGTAGTAAAAGTCTCTCACTATCGCTCCACACAAGAGCGCGATTTGTCTTGGATGATTTTTCCATCTAAAAAAAAACCTGATGGTAAATAGTGATGCAATCGTTGATGGTGAGGCGCACTAGTTTATTAAGAGCCTATTCACTCTACCCTTGAAGATACCAAAATTTTTCATTATTATTAATCTGACCAATTTTAAGGTAATGTTAAGACTTGACCTACTGCTCCTAACTCTGTCGTGGAATGATGTTGATAAATATCTCGCGTGGTATTGTTCCAAGCCGAGTTGGGCACAAGTATGGCGCCGCATCCGTTGGGCGCCGCCAGTGAGTTGGGTAGCTACGTGGTTTAACATTGTCTCAGAATTGTTAATCACCCTTGACAGTATTGTTTGGCTCAAAAAAGTACATTTTGATACAAGTCGAGAAAGTTTGTCATTGCAACCTAGGCGGCATTCACCTTGGCGAGAGTGTTATGGAGCCGAGAGCTGCAGTGATAAATTTCCACGTGTATCAAACGACGTTTGTTACGAAGACATAAATTAGCGGGGGCTGACGAGCGACTCGAGGGGGTCGACGCACGCCCAGCCTGATAAAATAAATTTAATGTAACATAATTGTGGCGTATGCGAGCCCGTGAACTTTTCCGCACGAGTGCGAAAAACAGTCCATGTCTAATACTTTTTTGTCCTAAGAGCCACTGTTTTTGAGATATAATGATTCAAAAAGTGAAAGAGGTCATTGTCATAATATGCACAAGTTTTTACGCCACCTTGGAGGTTAATGTACTTAGCGCGTTTTTAGGGTTCCGTACCTCAAAAGGATAAAACGGAACCCTTATAGAATCACTTTGTTGTCCGTCTGTCTGTGTCTGTTTGTCACCCTTAAAAAAAGTATTAGGCATTTTTGTACATAATTATCTGATCTACAATTTTTGTCTGAGCTAATTTTATGATAAAACTTAAAGATTTGCTGAAAATCGCGAAAAATTCGTTTTTGTGACTTTTGACCCCGATTTTTTTTTTTGCATGTGTCGGATCGATGAGGACTTTTTAGATTTCATTTATGATGGTGTTTTGAACAATCCTATCAATTCTCAGCTGGGTGCGACTTATTATCTTTACACCTATTTTTTGGTCTAATTTGACTGGACTAGCAGAGTTTCAATTATTTGTTGCATTCGCGCCGCATATAACACAACAACACAAATCACAAGTCACAAATGTTTTCCTTTCTTTATTTCTTACCTTCTTTCTTTCTTTAGGACACTGCCTTAGTGTCTGCTTGCGTGTCAATATTTTTTTTTACATGGGAAATCATGAAAGGAATAAACTCTTTAAAGTATACGCGTATTTTGTAACCAGTTCTTACTACATTATGTTCTTCTAGTACCAAGAACTATTTTACATGGGAAATAGAAAGCATGGGAAAGAGCTACACAGCCCTTCTTTTTTTGAGGTGAGATGTCATCAAATGAATTTTCTCGCTCTCCGTGGAAAAAGTGGGAATGTCTGATTTTACCGACTTAAACTCACCTCCTCTCCTAGTGTTAGTCTTTGCGGTCCAGGGCTACGGTAATTCTTTCGAGCAACCAAAAATCACTGAATGCATTCGAATTAAAATCATCGTTCTGTTTCTGTCAATCGTATAAAGATGACAGAGAGGGAATCATGTTTTGATTACCATTTTCATTTATAATTTGTGGTGCACACAGGCCTTAGCAAAAAGCAGAGAGATCTGCATTTACCACAGCTCTTTTATTACAACCTCAAATAGTCAAGATGTGTTTCTTTAATAAAGACAAATAATTTATGTACTTATTATAGTTAATATCTACGAGATTTTCAGCAATTGAGGGCCACTTTCATTTCATACATGAATTCATATATGTTAACTAAATATTTTAATTTTTAGTTTCGTAATTGTCCCAGTAGTTTTCCGACTCGATGACAACGCGACATAGTTTTGTTATTCGTTAGTATCAAGCTGTAAAGGTACACCAGGCCGCTCTTAATTAATCATTGATTAACAATAAAGCGACCCCCTATGTACCCAATAAATGCCAGTCAACGTTAAATGGCTTTTTCAGGAACATCCCTGCGGTTCTCCATTCGTTGTTCGTGTCAGTTCCGCGCCACCAACCATGACTTCTGCGCTCTTAGTATCTTTGGTGTAATTAATGATTGGATTGGATTTGGTTTTTCGTTCTTTTTAAGCTATTAAGTAAGCATTTAAAACAAATTTATCGATCGTATACGTAGAGGGGGCTCGTAATTAAATAATAACTGCTGCACAATCGTGACTTCTGCGCTCCTAGTATCATTGATGTAATTAATTATTGGATTGGCTTTATTTTTCGTACTTTTTAACAAATTGATCGAAGGTGTACTTAAAGTGGGGTAAGTAGTTAAATTATAACTGCAACGGGTTTAGAAATGATCTTTAGATGAGTAACCATTCATTACCTACCGACTGAAACTCATCCGTGCCTCAGGCAGTCTCGACTGTCATTTCAAATCTTTGAAGTAGTCTAAAGCCCAAGTTCTGCTGTAGATAACATTATGCCGATCAGGTTTAATTCCTGCGAGATCGCATTTAGTTAAGATTAGCCACCACCCATCCATTGTCAAACCGCAAAAAGGACTAATTATCCTCACAGTTTTTTCTTAACTCTGCCGGCTTTCAATTCCTACCAAGTCCTACATAGACATTTTAAAAACGTTTGAGGTTAGTGCATGGTTCTAATTGGTCGTTTATTATTGAGAAGAACCGGCGGGAGACTCCAGGGTTACGCATTAAAAAATGATTTTACGATATTTTCTTATGACAAATAATATTCTATTTTAAAAAGTTTATTCATACCTCACACATACAGTAGAATAAAATACAGTAGAATTAAGTATGAAAAAATTACTTTACAATATGTGCAAGGCCAAAAAGGCGTCTCACTCAGCATATTCCCTTTCAACTTTTCAGTCACTGGCGCCACTTTCAAATTTCCCCTAATATACTCATTTCTCACTTTATTCATTCTCGTCACACCAATCATCCATCTTAACATACTCATCTCCGCTACTTTTAACATCCATCTTTTTCACAGCCCAACATTCTGATCCATACAGTATGATAGGCCTTATCACAGACTTGTAGACTTTACCCTTCAACTTGAGGGGCATCCGTGGTCCTGTTGCCATTTCATCCATCCTGCGTTGACCATGTTACGTCCCGGTCTACCTCACCATCCCCTTGGATGAGCGACCCGAGATACCGAAAGTCGGATCAGATCGGTATTGGCGTTCCAGCGAGAGCTAAAGGCACTGGATTGAAGAGACCGCCGAAATCGCAGAACAAGTACTCCGTTTTGGTCGTACTCAATTTCAGGCCAACACTCTCCAGTCTGTACTACCACACCTCCAATCTGTTCTGGACCTTTAAGCCACTCTCGGCAACCAACACAATGTCATCGGCAAACAGCATACACCAGGGAGCCTCTTCCTGAATGTCCGACGTCAGACCGTCCATTATCATCAGGAAGAGGTAAGGGTTGAGAGACGACCTTTTGACTGACATGTCAACGCACAGCCATACTACTGGGACTAGGAGTGGAAAATTTTGCACAAGGTATCCTTTTATGACTTAGGCGAGCACTAAGAGAGGGTTTTCCAAAAATTCACCCCGTAAGGAGATGAAACGGGTGTCCAAAGTTTGTATGGAAAAACCTACTTTCACGCGGGCGAAGCCAATGGCAAAAGCTTTAAGATATAAGATTATAGCGACATCTATGGCGCCACATATGAACTACAAGAAATAAGAAATCCTGCATCGCCCAATTAAAGTTCTCAGCGAGATTTAAGCATATACGACAGCCCGAGATCATCTATAGAAAAGTACTATAAAAATATTTAAAAAAAAGCACAAAGAAATACATGTGATGTTAAACAATTTCATCCATCATACTTATACAAAATTGCTCTCCACTATTTATAGACATTTCCGTTGATGTCTGAGGGGAGTGAGCAGAGGTGCCCGCTCCCCGGCGACTAGATAAGTGCTAAGTTTACAACATCCGCGACACTAAAGGAAACTATACAACTTTGGCTGGCAACTGCTGACATTTATGTTAGCCTGGTATCCCTAGAGTACAAGTTAAGGCTTTAACTTAAAATAATGATGAGTATTACGTAAGTAGATTGCATATTATTTTAACAATTTTTAAAGCAATAGATAGCTATAGTTATGTATCGGAGCTCATTTCATATTTTTTTGTTGATATACAACATGTGGTTGACAGAAAGACAATGCAAGGGAGACCTTGTTAAGCTTACAGTCCACAAATACGTATTTTCTAACCAGTTATTACTAGTACTACACTGTGTTCTCCTAGTACCTAATTTTTTTTTACATAGCTCTAGTCCTTTTTTTGAGATGTGATGACACATGAGTTCTCCTACTCTGAATGGAGCGAGAGGGATTGTCAGACTTTTAATAACTAATTACTACATGTTACTTCAGTTGCTTTTGGTGTTTCTGCCTGAGCCATGGTAACTCTTTCAAACAATCTCGTTACTCTGACAGTTGTCGGCCTTAGTTAGCCTTGTCGTTTTTGCTGACGTCTTTTTGAAGCATGAGTGTAACCAAGTGTAACACTACGTGACGTCGACCTGGTCCTTTTTTTACGGCAAGTTACCCATTGTTCGCCTACCAACGGCCAGAACTTCTACGGCAGGGGCCGGGGTGTAAGGATCGCCTTCTCCTCACGCTTTCCTCCACCTCCTTCGCTCGCATTACTGTTTCACAGAAGGATGCGACTGTTTCCTGTGGCTTGTAGCCTGGACTGGACCAACGCCAGACGGGAATGATCACCGCCGTCGATCAAAACGCCATGCCCTGGTGGCCATAGTTACAGATTGCAGTGGCAAAACTTTCCATACAAACCAAGCGTGTACCAACTTACACATAGAAATTGACGGCCAATGAGGTCATAACCATCCAGTTTATGTAGCCATTCAAAACTGGTGGTCAGTGTAATGGCGCAGTCACGAACTTTACCTATTAGCTATGAGGTGTCTAATCTCGACGTACTCCTACTTTATGGTAGGTCCAAATTGAGTTTCTGAGATGCGAGAGTGAGCTCTCCCTCGCCTCCCCTCTTAATTAAAAATAATATAAATGGGAAATCTCTTAATAGCCCGAAATCTCGTAGAAATACCTACGGCAGACGCAGTCATAAAATGGGTTGCCTACATACCCCGAACGCACACAAATGTTTGCGAGAGATATCCACTTACTGTCGAAAACAGAAGTGTCAAGAATTGACCTCTCAGTTTTGAGAATCGGTTAAAAAGAGAATAATAAAATTAGTAAATAAAAATCTTCCGTACCTATGGCATGGCTCTTACGATACCGGCGCTCCTAGTACAAGAGCCAAGACATTATGCCTTAAAGTGTGTTAAAAATATTTTAAATAATTTAATTATCATAAATGCGAACGAAACTCTGTTCATCTATATATTTATTTACCTAGCCAATTTTCATTAATTTTGATAAAAAAGATACATTTAGAAGACTTGATGGAGTACGTTGCCTTATAATAATTTCTGACTAACACGCAGGCGAAACCACCGATAGAAACTAGTAAATAAACAAAAAACAAAAATGGTGCGACAACCGATTCAACCCAAAATAAACGGGCATCTTCCACACGTTCAAATCAGATGATCATCCCTTGAGAGCACACCTTCGACCCGAGAAGGGACTAGGCGAACATAAATATGAGTAGTTACATTACACAGACCGCACTAAAAGCATCAGTCCACCTCAAGTTAGGAAGTGAAGAAATTCCACTCGTAATGGAACAGTAATAAAGAGGCGCTATGGGAAAGATTTGAAGTACCTGATAAAGCTTATGAATGAATGGACTGTAAGTGAAATCCCGACCAAATATGTACATTTAATTGTAGGGATTGACCGTCTGTTCGGTAAATTGGCCGCAATCGCTAAAACTGAGATCTTGAGTTCTCTTCTCAAGTCGATCAAAGTGTGATTGGCAAATTATATTGGAGTCAACGTATTGCATTGGTATCACATCGGTATTGATATGTACGCACGCACACACAAACATGGTAATGACATAATCAAAATTTATCAAAATAGACATTTTTTACCCAAAAATGATCACGACGTGATGTCGTGTTCATAGGCTACTGTTTGTACTGGAATCCTGGTTCCTCCAGAATAAGTACTAGAAGTCGTGGAACAAAATTGGTAAAAATAAATCTGCTTGGCCTAAAGTAATAAAATAAATGTATATCCTGACAGTAGCATGTTCAGAATTGGCTTGAATCGATTTTAGTATTAAAAATTATCCATTTTAACAATAGTTGAAATCGATTCAAGTTAATTCTGAAGATTAGGCAAAGCAGATTTATTTTTACCATTTTTGTTCCACGACTTCTAGTACTTATTCTGGAGGAACCAGGATTCCATTACAAACAGTAGCCTATGAACACGACGTGACAAAATGGCAGACTCAATTGTATCCCAATGCAGAGCTTAAGGCCTCCCTGCCTTTCATCCACTTTTCTCTGTCCTTAGCCACATCTGGCCTACTCGTGACGCCGTAGTTTTAAGACTTTCAGGTAGGTACTTGGTTAGAAGCACGGAGGAATAACAAAAACTGTTGAACTATCTGATGTTTTGGTACTTCAAATTTGTGAAAAAAATATTTGTTTGACACAAAAATATTGCGTTATATTTTATGTAAACTGCAATTTCGTTTACGACTGTACTTACTGATTACTTACACGTACTTCTATTAAAGTTTTACAAAAACGTTCCATCTGCTCCGAGCTTCACGTCATCTCCTTCTGTGAACCTGCAATGTGGTAGACCACGTCGCAGGTGCCTGGGATTCGGGATCCAGTGGTTACTTACACCCAATATTGTTGCGACATACAGCAGATATGGTCTGACCAGTTCCATTTTAGTTTGACGGCTAAGTTGTTTACCTCTGCGATTTGGGTTTTGGATCGAAGTTGATTGTTCCTTATGCGGTCTGTGTTTTTTTTTTTGGACTTTGAGAATATACCACTAAATGCCTATATTTGGCGCTTTGGCTGTTTCTTTTTGATTTATCGCACTCCAGGGTGGGCGAGACGGCGATAATTGCATTACAGTTTTATGAAATTTTCTAATTTACTGCGCGGCTTTCTCAATTACTTCTTTCATATGAACCTTCTCCTGATAATAACAAAAAGAACAAAAAAAGAAGTAGCGAAATTGGTCCAGCCGTTCTCGCTTGATGTTGTGACCAAGGGAAATAGGGATTCATTTGTATAGCATAGCATAATCAGCCTTTTAATGTTCCCACTGCTTTGACTCAGGCCTCCTCTATCATTTGTATAAGTATAAATATAATTTATACATGAAATAAACCACTAAAAATACTTCATCATTTGTTCCAGGTACACAACATTATCCTGTTACTTGATGTGAAACACGAAACACGTGTCTGGTATTTTTATGTAAAGAATCTATGTACAAAATTTCATAACTGTATCATGAAAAATCACAAAGTTATAAGCTCGTTATGTTACCTGGTTGTCCGCACAAATACATGGTTACCGGGCCATGCGGGCGACTGAGGTGTTGTTTTCCTCTCGCACCCAGCTGTGCGCTGGCGTCCAATGCCCGCTATGACCAGCCGTGACCTGCGTTGTGCTTAGTGTCGGTGGTATCCAACTTGTGATCTTTTCTAAATATTTTTGACAAAAAATCTAACATGGTGTAAAAATGACTGGGATCGATTCAGTTACTGATTCTGAACAAACTATGTCCAGGATTCGCTTAAACTAAAAAGAATTTTGTATATCAATTACATTTTATTAAATTAATATGAAGGTAGCTTACGCTTTAGTCCTCATGGGAAGACGGAACATCGCCCGCTTTTAACGGTACTGAAGATGGATAATATGGCATATGCCCATCCTCCCACTGACTGGATATCCACCATCGTAGGACACCTCCACAGCCGAACATCTTCAATAAACATGTAAACAAAAAGACGATCAGTTTTTCCTCTATGCACCACTCATTTTTAATTAGTACAAGTACTTAAAGGGCTTATTAGAAAAGGTCTTGTTATTATTAAAGTCTTAATAAATAATATTCAAAAACAGTAAAGTTATTAGCGTTTGTTTATATCCCAAAATGTCACTCAATTTATGGAAATACAGGCTATTCAATGAATGAATGAATGGCGATCAAAATGGAATTAAACACTACGCTTAGTATTTTTAGTAGTTATATGAATGATTGATTCAAATATGAATTTACCAATTATGAAAAATTTTCGTGGTCAACTTTGGGATTTTGTTTTTTTTTTTACTTTTGACTATACAAATATGATAAGTAACGGGTACGGATAGGGCCCCATTTTTTTTACTAATTAAAAAATAGTGTTGTATATCCGTTTTGGAAATCAAGTCAAAGAAAGAAAATGTTCTCACACAAACCTTCTATCCATCACGTCTAGTTATAATTCGCAGCTCAGAGTTTTATAGGCCGAAACGGTATTTTATTGCGCGCTACATAAAACATACGGGAGGGACCAGGGTAGCATCATGATGCGTGGTGTATACGTTTATAGGGCTCTAGAACAGATGCTGGTCATTTCATATTTTCGACCCACGGAAAATTTTTTAGTGACCTTTTTTACATTAGTTTATTTTTGGCTTCGCAAGCTACAAAGCTTGCGAAGCCAATGTTAAGTTTACAAAGTATTAAGTTTTCAGTCACTTTAAGTAATTTGAGTTTTATTAGAATGTAAACCAAATCGTAGCAAATAATTATAAATTGGTACCCAATATACAAAATAGAGGAAAGGGTAGACAATTCAAAAGATGGAGTGACGATATTGTATAAATAGCCGGAAACATAATATGGCTGAGACTGGCTAAAGATAGAGACACCTGACCACCTGACGAGACACCAGACCACCACACTGGCAAAAGGTAGAAGGTAGATGGTTGTTTGGAGGAGGCTTTCACCGCAATAGGCGGCCCTTACATCTAACAATACTAATCCTATTTTAAGCTCGCAAACTAACATCACTAACAAACAAATAAGTTGGTACACACACATGTAAAATATTAGTTCATGTAAGGGATATAAGTATAAAGCTCATAATATAATCTATACTTATAATAAATCTGTAGAAGTGAAAATTCTGTAGGTACATTGAAAATATCAAAAAAATAAATGGCAGGGGGTGTTACTAGACCGACACCGAACCCAAAAATGTGATTAAAAAAAATTTTGTCTGTCTGTCTGTCTGTTTGTTCAGGCATCACGCAAAAACTACCGGTTCGATTACGATGAAACTTGATATAATTATTTTTAATATCCTGGGTACCATACTGGGTACTTTTTATCCCGGAAAAATATATACAAAAAAAAAACAAACTTAATTTTGCGGTTCGATTCCTAGACCCGATTACTGTACCAACCGCAAATAATAAGTTTGTCGTAGGTTACGTCACCCGCAGTGGAGTTCACTAAGGGGCGCTGCACACGGCTAAGATACTATAATTCGGTCAATAAGTTTAGTTAAAAGGTAATCAATACATTCATTGACTGTTAGGCGGTACGAAGTTCGCCGGGTCAGCAAGTATATAATAAATTGAAACAGAATTTAGTTTACTAAAGAGTTTCAAGTTCCGCTGATATCATAGGTACAGGAGCCGAGGTTAGTAACAGAAAGCATTTAGCTAATCTGAAAGCAATTAGCCATAGTTAGTAGATTAAGTTAATTAAGACAGAACGTGTACGGTTATATTAACTGCTTAATTACCGGATAATACGTAGTTTTGTCCATTTTAACTGTATACTTTAAATTTTAATCTTCACTGACCATTTCGTATGCAAGTGCATTTTAACTACGAAGGCTCATTGAGAATCTAACTGTACCTAATTTTATCGCAATCACAATTATTTTTATGTCATATGCAGAGGTTGGAAAAGACACTAAGTATAATTATTTACCTAGAGTTTGTCGAAGTACATAGAGTTGATAATACTTCCTTTAAAATTCCGGAATCATAAACATGACGATAAAATTCCGGGTTTTATGAAATTGCTAATTACATATTGCTCTTTGAATACTTTTGAACTAAATTATTATATTGAAGATTCTTCATCATCATCTTCCTGCCCTTGTCTCGTGTTATTTGGGGTCGGCGCAACATGTTTTTTATTCCATTCTGCCCTGTCATTCGTCATGCTATCACTAACTTCCTTTTCTTTCATATCACTCTTCACACAATCAATAAAAACAAATTATTATTTTTTTATGATTATTAATTTTTTTTTATTTTTTTTTTTGTTTTTTTTTTTATCAATATTGAAGATTCTTATTGTTTTTTTTTTTTTATTGATATAAACCAGTGCTTGACTGATATAAAGCAGTGATGCAATCGTTGATGGTGAGGCCCACTGCAGGTTTATTAAGAGCCTATTCACTCTAGCCTTGAAGACATCTAAATTATAGCGGGAAGGGAAGACCGCAACAGCCAAATTGTTCCAGGCCTTCGATGTAAGCGGTATAAACGACGAAGCGAAACGCTTAGTCCGGACCGATGAAGTTTCAACAACGTAAGCGTGGATACTCACCGTAGGTCGGGTTGTCCAATGGTAGAAAAAAGATGGCGGAATCAAGTCATGCAATTCCCTCGCACACTCTCCAAAATGCAACCTGTAAAGTTTGTTTTCTTTTTCAAGTCTCGTATTAAACTGTTCAAAAAAAAAATCAGTGTTGCCCTGGCTGTACTAGGACATCATAAATCACAAGAGTGAGTAGAAGCAAGATGGATAAGAAAAAAAATATATTACAGCTATAGCATTGGGTCAGTATTTACAGGGTCCAAGCTGCCAGTAGTCAGGCCAGCAGGGAGAGTAATGTGAGCGTTGCTAATTAATTAATCACTCAAAACCGTATATTTTTTTAAATTATACTCGAGACGTTGATTAATCGTATCACAAAAAACCGGATAAGTGAGAGTCGGACTCGCACGCTGAGGGTTCCGTATAAACTTACGTATGTACTTAAATAGTTCAATTCCCGAATGGAGTCTCGAAGATTTTTTCCTATGTGACCTTGCTTCATGCCAAATTTCAGGATTCTGGGTCAACGGAAAGTATCCTATGAACTTTGATTCCCATGAGAACGTCGACATGCACGTTTTTTGCGACATAAACATCCGTATCTTTTTTTTTCGTTAACTTATAAATTTGATTTTTGCTCAGCTTCAAGGGACCGCAGACTTGAGTACATTATATGGTTTTAATTTCAACTCTATACCTCTACGCTTTTCCGAGATAAAGGGTCTTGACAGATAGACAGACAGACAAACGGACTACAAAGTGATCCTACAAGGGTTCCGTTTTTTCTGAAACCTTAAAAAAAGGAATTATCAGCCTACGGCGGTAAACATGTAGAAAGTAGCTAAACGTGGGATTCTACCAACGTATTCGCTCGTGTGGAAGTAAAAAAATATAACCTACGTCACTCAGTGCTATCAGCATTCTGCTGGTAAAAGAATTTAAAAAATCACTCCAGTAATTCTTGAGTTTATTCATACAAAAATATATAAAACTTTCCTTTATTATAATATTGCTATAGATGTAACTAATCGTTTCATTTTATATTCCAAAAGCTACTAAAAAAGTAAAGTAAATCACTTCGGAATTCATCGTATGTCTTCGGAGATACGAACGCGGTATATTCAAGAAATACGAAAATATATTACCGAAGCGCATACATTTTCTGGTTTAACTGTACACACAGGTGTTATTCAAACATAGACATATCAAGTCTCAAAAACAATCTTCATACGATTCGTAAGCGATATTTTCCTTCGAGTCACATCCAACGCGCGCTATATGCAAATGTCATCTACAATTAATACCGCCCGGCGCGCAATGTATTACGTGATCGTGCATACTCATCGTCTATCTTGGTTTTTACTTACACATTCATCGATATGGGAATTCAAATGGAGTGTATTGGGAGTTATCTATCTTGGATTTATTCGAAAAAACGAACGTTGATTTTGATATGGTTGTCTTTTTCTTTTTTGTGGTTGTTATTATTTGAGGAAAAGAGATAGTAGTAAGTAGAGAAAATAATTAAAATTTTATATTTCATTATAAAAGTCCACTATTGAACCTAGCAACGCAATTTATTGGTACCAGGCTCCCAGAAAAGACCGTAGGTCCACTCAGCTAGAGAGCGCCTTGTTCTTACTCTGGTTTCTTTTTTTTTTGAAATGGGAAATCATTTAATAACTTCCCTCGCGACTTTTACTGACCCAAACGCACCTGTATTTCTTTAGTTGCTCTTTGCATTCCAGGACCATGATACCTCTTTCGACATTCCCTCTTGCCCAACCCGGAGCGAAAGTTTTCTGATGATTTAATCGATCATAAAAAAGACGCGTCTACTGCAACGATCAAATTAAGATCTTCGATTGCTATGGTCAGTCTAGCATTTCAGCATATTTATTTTCCTTAGTATATTGTAGGTACCAGGTATGCATAAGTATAAGGAAATTGTTTTTTAGATTTATTCTAGTGGGATACATTTGAATCGAACTACGGTACATATCCGACTCGAACGACCCATGGGGCCGAGTCGGTTCGACCCTTCTATGTGAAAATACAATCTGTTTGTCCTCTGTTCATGAGAAAACCCAATTAACAATAGGGCACTGTTAATTGGGTTTCCTCAGAACATTTCCAATTTAGAGAAAGTTTTAGATAAATAGGACGGTTCTAAAATCTCATTTGGGACTATCAGATGTAATTTATTCTTTATCTATGTTGAAATAAACATATTTGCAATTAAAAACTGGAGACCGAGATAGTTTTTAGGGTTCCGTACCTCAAAAGGAAAAAACAGTACCCTTATAGGATCACTTTGTTGTCCGCCCGTCTGTCAGTCTGTCTGTCTGTCTGTCAAGACCCTTTATTTCGGGAACGCGTAGAGGTATCGAGTTGAAATTAAAACCATATACTCAAGTCTGCAAACTCTTGAAGCTGTAAAAAAATCAACCTTGTAAGAACACAAGCGTTTGAAAATGAGTAAACCATAGACAGTAGTAGCTCCATAGCGTTGCATATTTTTTTATACTTTTGTAGCAGTGTTGCAGCAAAAACCAATGTTGCCAGTTGAATTCGGTGATTTATGTACGAATATATAAATTAACGAAAACACAGAATGCAGTAAGTAGTTGAAATGACAACGGAAAAGCCTTTAATTAAAAAAAAAGACATATTTTTTGCCGTTTTTTGCTACGGACGGCACGTAACCCTTCGTTCACAAGTCTGATTCGCACTTGGCCGGTTTTTTCTTTATCTGCATCCAAATAAACACGTTTCTCATTTTCATTTAAGCCGTGGGCCAGGCCCATCCTCGCTCTTCGTAATGTGATTACCGTGGGCAACTTCTCATCTCGCGTAAATAGTAAAACGTTCATGTAAAAGGGCCAAGGACGAAACATTCTGCGCGGCCAGTGATTGCTAGGACGACGAAAATGTTTCATGTTAATCGGAAAAATAAAAATAATTTAGAATAAAATGAATTTATAAAAAACGAAATACCACTCATAGATTATAATCACGTAATCTCAGAAACTATAACACCTACAAACTTAAAATTTGGCAGGTAGGTTCATTATAGGGTGTTTTTTTTTTTTTTTTTTTTAAGGTGGGAAATCATCCAAATGACTTCTCGCGCTCTGGGTGGAGCGCGAGGGCGTGTCAGACTTTTACTGACTAAAACCACACCTGTGTCCTTCAATTACCCTTTGCGTTCTAGGACTACGGGTTTCCCTTTCAGAAATTCTCCGCGGTCCTAGCTAGCGAGCATCGGCCCTGTTGGGCCCCTACGGTTTGCTGACATCTCTTTGAGGAGCGCGAGGATCACTACGCGCTGTCGACGACTGGGCTCGGTCCGGTTAGTTACCGAACAGCCGGACGGCGAGCTACCCAGTGCTCAACGTCCGCAAGCCCGCGTCTACCGTGGCTGGTAGTTGGGGTCGGAATTACGGCGGCTAGGGCGTGAGGACCTTCGTTCCCTCACGCGTGCAGCCTCCTCCTTCGCTAGCATTACTGCTTCACAGAAGGAGGCGACTGCCTGCCATTCCTCCTCGCTCCGGACCATAGCCTGAACCAGGGCCCGACGCGAAAGGTCGCTGCCACCAATTGCCTCCACGAGGACACGGCGGTGCTCCGCCCAAGCGGGGCACACCTCCACCGTATGCTCCACCGTGTCCTCTGGGTGGTCCGCACAATGATGACACCCGGGCGTTGCTTCCGCCAGAATCCGATGCAGGAACTTCCCAAACTGGCCATGCCCGGTGAGGACCTGCGTCATGCGGAAGGTGAGGACGCCGTGTTGTCGCTCCAGCCACTCCTCAAAGAGGGGACTCACCGCCATAATTGTAGCGTGCCCAGCACTGGGTTGCGACAGTCGTCGTTGCCATTCCACCATTAGATCCCGCCGGAACTCTGTCCGCCATGCCGCGACTTGGCGCGGCAGCGGAGTTTCGCCCCGGCGTTGCATCTCCACGCGCAAATCGTGCATGCGTGCTCATTATAGGGTGTAGACATGCGCTTAGAACGGATTTTACGAAATTCACCCCCTAAGGGTGCGTGAGGCAACAGCAACGGTCCTCACGCCCCAACCGCCGCCGGGATTCCGATCCCGATTTCCGGCCACCGTAGGCGCAGGCTTCCGACCGTCCGGTAACTGTCCAGACCGAGCCCAAGTCATCGACGGCGCGTATTGTTCCACGCGCGCCTCAGGGTGATGTCAGCAAATCGTAGAGCCCAGCAGGGTCGAAGCCTACTGGGGCCACGGGTAGTGTGAAAGCGAAGCACGGGGCCCCGGGATGAAGGCAAAGAGGGAACAGAAGTGGGTTTTTAGTCAGTAAAAGTCTGACACTATCTCTCGCTCCACCCAAGAGCGGGATTTGTCATTAGATGATTTTCCCACCTTAAAAAAAAAACCCCTAAGGGGATGAAACAGGGTTTCAAGGTTTGTGTGTAGAAACCTACTTTCAATCGGGCGAAGGGGCTGGCAGAAGCTAGTAAGATATATGACGTTATGGTTAGCGCAGTGGTTGACCTATTGGCTGCTGCTGGGCGCTTTGTGTGTGTGAGGTTAAGACAAAATAACGTTTCTTGTATGAAAACTCCCTTTAATTTATAAATTCGACAACTACATCGAAGGATTGAAATAATATGCCTGCACAATCTTCCTGTCCGATTATAATTTAACTGTCTTCATGGCTAGAGTGAATAGGCTCTTAATAGACTAGTGCGATTCACCATCAACAATTGCATCACTGCTTACTAACAGGTGGGATTGCAGTAGTTTAACCTTTTGAGTACCGTAATTAGAGACACAATAGAAAGACAATGAGCGAGCGAACACTGGCATTCGCTTGGGGTTTAAATAAGGAATTAAATAAATAAATAAAAACTTTATTTTAATTTTATTGTTGAGTATAGACTCCGACAAGGAATTCCACGCCTTAGTTGTACGCACAAAGAATGCGTTCTCAAAACGTTTTGTGCGTACGGGTGGGAGGATGTCCACCATGCACCGGTGGCGCATTGCCGTACGTCTAGTGTTCCGATGAAGGAACGGGCTTGGTGGAATTAAAGGTAGCACGCCGATCTGGGCGCGTCGGTCTCCATACATTTTATATGGCAACTAGACTTGCAGAGCTACATTAGATCCACGCCACGCAACGCGCTGCTACGTACAAATCAGGCATGGTCCACATGTGCGTCGGTCTAGTGTAGTACTAGCTTTACTATTAAGTTTGGCGATTTTTTCCTAAAGAGATTAAAGTTTGTTGATACTTACAGCGGCAATTGAAATACACATTCTGTTAAAATTTCAACTCTCTATCTCTTACAGTTTAAGAAATACAGCCCGCTAACAGACGGACGGACAGCAGTAAGCTTAGAAATATGGTCCCGTTAGCACCCTTTGGGTACGAAACCCTAAAAAAGGCGCTGATAGTCCGCTGAGCTGAGTATTGGTATATGTAAAATACCTTGGCTATAAGGAAACGACTCAACGCGTGAGAAAATGGGTATCCTCACGCTCCAGCTGCCAAGACCCCTAACCCTATACTACAACGCGAGAAGCCACTAGAATATCGACGGCTGAAAGGCTATTTGATCTAAGAGACATGTTTTCAAGAAAAGTTGAAACCTGACTCAAACGACGGAGAAAAATTTGCTGATTCCGAATATGTTTATAACTCAATATTGGCAAAAATGTCGTTTAGATCAATTAGCCTTGCAACCGTCGATATGATTTCCCACCTCAATACAAAAAAAAATTCATCATCATCATCATCATCATCATTTCAACCGAAAGACGTTCACTGCTGGACATAGGCCTCCTCCAAGTGTCGCCATAATGAACGGTCCGCATCCATCGGACTCCCGCAACCATTACCAAGTCATACGTCCACCTTGTAGGAGGCCTTCTAACGCTACGTCTTCCAGTATGTGGTTCCCATTTCGCGCAAGGAAACTCCGAGCATAGCCCTTTCCATTGCCCTTTGGGTGACTTTAAGTCTTCAACAAAAATTCATCCATTTTTTTCATTTCCTGTTTCAATTAATTTCCCATTTTTGCAGCACGATTCAAAAACACAGTATGTATCGTATCGGGTTTTCAAGTATATTCTCATCCCGCGCACAATGTGGAGCGGCTGACAAAGGCCAAGGGCAGGGAGAGGCGCGGGCGACAGCGGGGGCGTAGGCGGGCGAGGGCGCGGAGCCCCGAGGCTTTTCATTCAGTCGGATAACAATAAGAGTAGTAATTAGAACAGCCGGGCTTGATATTAATATGTTGTCGGAATCAATGAGTCACTGGTAAGGGAGGAAATACTTCCATTTATATCGAGTTAGCAAGGTGAGCAGTGGTAACGGCTCCAGCTGTTTTTTGTTTAGCCTACACTTTCCCATGACTGGGCAAAGACCTCCCCCAACTTCTTCCAGGTATTCTTTTCTAAGGCATCTCAAACGCCAGGTACATTACTTTGAGTAATTTATTTCATCTCCACTACTCTCAAAACGGTGAAAGAAAACATCGTGAGAAAACCGGCATGTCATAGAGTCAAATATTCCAAAAAAATGTGACAACCACCAATCCACACTAGGCTCGCATGGTATCCACCATTCTATGGCCTTTTCCCTTTTCTGGAGAGGAGGCTAGAGTCCTAGAAGTGGGAACATTATAAAGCTGATTATGCTTTATCGAGTAAACGAGAAACATTTAAAACTGGCAGTATTCTTTCTTTTCTTTCTTTCTTTCTAGTACACTATGGCTACTGTATTGGTTGAACGAGTTACCGCAACCCTGGAAACAGGGGCGTAGATATCGCCGTATCATCCGTATCAATAATATGGGGCCCGCAAGCTCCAGGGGCCCCGACATGTATAAAATTTTTTAACATGTTATTCACAACCTTCAATTATCTTATTAATGAGAGATGCGTAGTTAATGAATTACTAATGATAGGATATTCCATTTTTATAACTCGTTTTATTCGTTCTAAAATTCTCTACATAAGATCACAATAAAAACTTAGCCATAACTTAGCGAGTTTTTATTATGATCTTTTTTCTTCGTTTCTATTTCAGAATACTCCAATAAACAAGCTCATCGGTCTCAGTTTTACATAATGACATGGATGAAATCTTTCTAGTTAGTCTTGTCATCTCTGTCGTGGCCTATCGCGAATCCGTCTCATGTCTCTGTGCTAGTACGTACGGTGTAAACAAAACCTCGATAACTTTTAATATAGGGCCCCTTTGTGACTAACTACGCCACTGCCTGGAACGCTAAGGGCGACAGAAAAAACACAGCTGTGGTTTTAGTTAGTGAAAGTGTGAAGCCAGAACTACACTAGATCGACGCACACGTGTAAAACGCCTGATTTGTACGTAGAACGACGTCGCGTGGCGTGGATCTAGTGTAGCTCTTCAAGTCTAGTTTCTGTACAAAATGTATGGAGACCGACGCGCCCAGATCGGCGTGTGTGCCACACGTGTGCGCAGTGTAGTTCTAGCTTTATTAAACATCCAGTGTATTACCGATGTTAAGTTTGTTGATGTTTTCTGATACCTTTAACTAAAGGAAAACATCGCATCGCATGGGCAGGGCACATTGCACGCAGAACAGATGGTCGATGGGAACGAAAGTACTGGAAGACGCAGCGTTGAAAGGCCTCCCACAAGGTGGACCGATGAACTGGTGTGGATCGCGGGAATTCGATGAATTCGAGATGCACAGGACCGGTCGTTGTGGCGACGCTTGGGGGAGGCCTATGTCCAACAGTGGACGTCTTTCGGCTCATCATCATCATCATCATTTCAGCCGAAAGACGTCCACAGCTGGACATAGGCCTCCCCCAAGTGTCGCCACAATGAACGGTCCTGTGCGTCTCGCATCCATCGGACTCCCGCAACCGTTACCAAGTCATCGGTCCACCTTGTAGGAGGCCTTCCAACGCGACGTCTTCCGGTACGGTCTTTCGGCTGAAATGATAATAATGATAACCTAAGGATCATTAAGACAATCTAGAATAGGTTACGTTAGTAACTTCAAGGCAAGCCGCTCCATCGTTGATCACATCATCGGTGACCATCCGATGAAATCACTATAACACGCAAGTTTATCATATATGTATTATTTAAAAAAAAGACAGTGTGTTCACGTCAGACTCGTAAAACAGCAAAATGTGATTTGGTTTTTTTTTCGCAGATCCCTAATTATTTTTTCTACAAAAGATGTACTTAGACTACGTTATTCCTTATAACATCAGCTATCTACCAGTGAAAGTTCCGTTAAATTGGCTCATCCATTTCGGAGATTAGCTGGGAAAAACAGACGACATTTAAAAAAAATATTTTGAATATATTAACAAACTTGCTTTTGCCTGCGGCTTCGCCTGCGTATATAAAATATAGCCTATGTCACTCAGGAATAAAGCAGCTTTCTATAGGTGAAAAAAATTTAGCAATCGGACTAGTACTTCCAGAGATTACCTCCTACAAACAAAAAAATAAACTTTACTTCTTTATAATATTAGTGTAGATAGACACTTCAATTTTATTTATATGTATGTATCTAGCTTTACGGCCCTTCTAGCCAAGTTACAACCGTTTCGTTTCGATTCTCTTTTCGTCGATCGCCTCGAGTAGGTTACGCCTCCGATTCCTTTATTCTGACGTCATCTCAACGCTCAGTCACGTGGTCAGAACAAAAGAATAGGAGGCGTGGCCGACTTGAAGCGATCAACGAAAAGACAATCAAGACGAAACGCAACGTCTGCAGGCAGTTATATAATATAGATTGGCCAGTATACCCAAAAAAAATAAAACTTGAGAAGTATCTATCTAATACTGAATAAAAAAATTAGGGTCGTATTTTATAACCAATTTCAACAGAGTACCTGCTGCTTTTGAAAATGGAGCTTTCGGGGAAACTCCGCTATCAAACGTTCGAAGATAAATCTGTAGCCAATCAAGCTAAATTCCGGTGTACCTGCCTAAAGGGTATGTAGTAGCGGTGAAATTACATACAGCCGATCCGTGAGTGAAGTATATAGCCTTGATGTCTTTTATCGTACGCAACCGCAACATACTACAGAGCAATTGCTTTCTAAAGGTAAATTGAACCAATTTTAACCTTTCGAATACCGTAATTAGAGACAAAGAGTCGGTCTGTCAAGACCCTTTATCTCGGATACACGTGGAGGTATCGAGTTGAAATTAAAACCATATACTCAGGTCTTTTTTTTTCGGTGGGAAAATCATCCCCCGCTCTTGGGCGAAGTGAGAGGATGTATCAGACTTTTACTGACTAAAAACCCACTCCTGTTCCTTCGTTGCCTTTCATACCAGGTCCGAGTCTTCCTTTCAGAAGCAGACCCTTGGCTCCAGTAGGCTTCGACCCTGTTGGGCCCCTACAGTTGCTGACATCTCCTTGAGGCGCGCGTGAAACAGTACGCGCCGTCGACGACTTGGACTCGGTCCGGACGGTTACCGGACGGTCGGACGGCGAACTACCCATAGTCTACTCAGGTCTGTGGTCCCTTAAAGCTGCGAATCAAACTTCTGTGTTATCGGAAAATAAAGATACGGCCATTTATGTCGCAAAAAAACATAAATCTTGATACTCTTAAGAGAATCAAAATTCATAGGGTACCTACTTCCTTTTAACCTAGAATCCTGAAATTTGGCATGAAGCAAGATCTCATTGCATATGTATAGGAAAAAATCTGAAAACTGTAAATTTGTAGTTATGTCAGAAAAAAAACTTTTTTTGGCCATTTCGATGTGTGAGATAATGTTTTCTGGTGGTTTTAAAAGTTGACTCAAGTGGTAAGTTAGTGTAACTGTTGGTAACACTGCACGTCTCAAAACAGTCTTGTCGCAGACTTGTCTAAGACATCGTAGACAATCCTGACAAGACAGTCTTGTCTCAAGTGTGCGCAGGCCCTTAGTATAGACCATGGTCCGCAGCAAGAGCAATGGGCGGCGGTCGCCTTCTTCCGTGAAGCAGTAATGATAGCGAATTAGGCGGCAGTACGCTTCATGATGATGCCCGCTAGGAAACTCATGGTCCTAGAACGCAAAGGGCAACTAGAAAAGACAGAGTTAAAGAGAAAGGTGTGGTTTTAGTCAGTAAAAGTCAGTAACGCTCTTTCTCTCCACCCTAGAGCTGATGAAGTCCTTGGATGATTTCCTACCCCAAAAAAAACCTCACTGAGAATCATCACTATTTATTATTTATTAAATACTCCATGCACAAACGTACACTTAATGCCTTAGGCATTTTCTACCAGTCAACCTTAGGGTGATACAGAGATGGGTGGTGCACTATGATACATAATAATGTCTATCTGCCCCAGCCGCTGGGATCCCGATCCCGATTTCCGGCCACCGACGGCCAGCAATGCGTAGCTCACCATCCGATCGTCCGGTAACCGTCTAGACCGAGCCCAAGTCGTCGACGGCGCGTACTGTTCCACGCGCGCCTTAAGGAGATGTCAGCAAACTGTAGGGCCCCAACAGGGTCGAAGCCTACTGGAGCCAAGGGTCTGCTTCTGAAAGGAAGAGTCGGACCTGGTATGAAAGGCAACGAAGGAACAGGAGTGCGTTTTTAGTCAGTAAAATTCTGACACACCCTCTCAATCCGTCCAAGAGCGCGGGATGTCATTGGATGATTTTCACACCTACAAAAAAAAATCATGCACAATAATCTATCTACTACCGTATCAGCCCCATCAGTAATTATTGTTACCTTTTAACAATACGTGTGGCATCCTACAAAGGCTGTGAATAACTCCAATCAAAAATTTTAATTTCAATTCGATACGTCACGAACTGCTTATTGTTCATTTCAATTATATTATTAAATACCTGCGACGCACGTACGTAATAACGGGACTAGGGCGACATGAGTAGATAGGAGATGGAGAGCTAGCTTCATACTATGTTATGGTGGAGCTGTGATTAGGTCATGTCGTGGGAAAGGCCGGAGATTTACATAACTAGGCAAGTATGTAAACAACTTGTAAGTACCTATAAAATTTCCGTTTTTTAAAACTGGTTGCTTTGAAGTGTTATATCTTTGGATTGACTTGGAATTATAAGTTCAAATAAACCTTATATTAAAGGTAGGTACTTTATTCTTTTTTCGAAATTAAGTATGATAAATATCCTATGATCCTTGAAATGTGTTCATATTGATTAGTACTCTCCGTTTTCTTATTTATAATTCATCATCATCATCATCATTACAGCCGAAAGACGTCCACTGTTGGACATAGGCCTTCCCCAAGCGTCGCCACAACGACCGATCCGCTGCTTCTCGCATCCACCGCACTCCCGCAACCCTCACCAGGTCGTCGGTCCACCTTGTAGAAGGCCTTCCAACGCTGCGTCTTCCGGTGCGCGGTCGCCACTCTAGAACCTTTCGGCCCCATCGACCATCCGTTCTACGAGCAATGTGCCCTGCCCACTGCCACTTTAGTTTGGCGATTCTTCGGGCTATGTCGGCGACCTTGGTTCTCTTGCGGATATCTTCATTCTTTATGCGATCACTAAAGGAAACTCCAAGCATAGCCCTTTCCATTGCCTGGCTTTCTTATTTCTAATACAGGTGCCTCACCTGTATTAGAAATAAGAAACTTTCATCAGAGACACGACCACAGATTCACACACGACCGAGAGAGATCAGGTGCAAAACCAACCTATACTCCCCCCATTACTCTTGTGCAGAGTAATTCTTAATTTAAAAACCCAATAGAACATTTTGCGAGACCCAGGAATCAAACTCAAGATTCCATGCTCTACATTTTCGCTTGCGACCATAACACCAGGCTACAGTACTGCCTTTCCAACCTTCACAACCCCATTACCAGATCTCCTGATACGCCTCACCGAGACAAAACCATCTTATTTTTTTTACTTAAAGTATCGGCCAGAAATTAACATTATATTTAATGTCCAAAAGATTTGAGATTGTTACAAATGCGTCTACTACACGTATTGTTCAAACTAGCACAGAAGAGGTTCGGTCTCTGTCGTATATTTACTCCAGTACCCACGTTAGACGCCGTGGGCTAAATATAAAACCCTATGGATAATTTATGACTTCCATCGATATATTTGATTCAAGACGACGCGTGTCGGAGTAGTACTGTTACTAATGTTGTTCCGAATTTAAGGGCCTATTACACTACTCGATATTCAGACAGTCTTAGTCGATGTCGCGTAGTGTAATAAGGGTTAGTAGACCGGTCTTACTCGGAACAAAAAATAAGACTGAATATTGTGTGCTGAATATCGCGTAGTGTAATATGCCCTTTATAACCTTTACAATGGTCTCGAATGTCCAAATATGAAGTCGGAGATTCGCCAAGTAAAATTTTGCATAGTCGGCCTTATAATGTTCCCATTACTGGGACTCGGGCCTCCTCTCTAGGAGAGAGAATGGGCCATAATCTACCACGCGGGCCCAGTGTGGGTTGTAAATCAAAATAAAAATTCAAAATTGATATATCTTTATTATATTTATATTCGGCGTATTTAATATATATTACGAATTAAATAATAGTCATTACGACTAATGTAGCTAAGTAGTTCATCAAATCGCGAAGTATTCGGACGAAAACGAATGTCGACAAGCCTACCTTTATACAAGTTGGTAGCCGACCGCACGCAGCAGCAGCAGACGACGTGTCGCAGCGACACTACTGGTTTCTACGTATTTCTATGAAATTCCCTCCGTAGTTAGCGACATGAAACTAGTGACACGTCGTCGAACGGCAGACAGCAGTGTCGTCCAACCGCAGATCAGTAGTGCCGCTGAACGACACGTCGATTATTCTCGAACACGTCAGACATCTTGTTTCACGGAGCACTCGGAACCAACTGGATGCCATCTGCTGTTGTCGTCTGCAGTCGGGTTTGAAATTATGACTGCGACATGAAGCGACGACATGTCGTCTGCTGCTTCTGCGTGCAGTCGGCTACCAATTTGTACCTTTACATAGCCGCATAAAAATGCGATTGATAGCTAATGACATCGCGTATAGCCGAATCATAATCTTCCCGCCCTTGTCCCGTGTTATTTGGGGTCGGCGCAACACGTTTTCTTCTTCCATTCTGCCCTGTCACTCGTCATACTATCACTAACTTCCTTTTCTTTCATATTACTCTTCACACAATCCATCCATCTTTTCTTTGGTTTCCCTCTCGCTCTCCATCCATCCACATGTAAACTCATAACTCTTTTAGTAACATGCGTTTCATCGCGTATAGCCGAATATGATATTTTTATTTTTAATCGATCTTATTCTTATTTGGAACAAATTGTAGACCGTGTCCTGGAATCGCACATAGGATACTTTTTATCTAGGAGTATGTATCCTTAGGACAATTTTCTACTATCACGCAGGCGAAGCCGCTGGCGGTTGCCAGTTTGTAAATATTTTAGAAAAAGAAAAAAAAAGAGTATAATCACGTCAAACATGGCGCATACCTTAAAAATAAAAACAAATAATAATAATATTTCAAAACTATCACACAACGCCGTCTAGTCCCAAGCTAAGCAGAGCTTGTGTTATGGGTACTGGACAACTGATACACATATTTATATATTTCTAAATACATAAATAGATAAATTACACCCAGAGACAGAACAAATGATCGTGCTTATCACACAAACATTTGTCCTGGGTGGGAATCAAACCCACGACCTCCGGCATAGCAGTCAGGGTCCCTAACCACTAGACCAACGGGCCAGTCAATATTAACAACGACTTATATTATAAGTATTAGGATATGCGTCACATTACATAGGAGATGCGTATGTTTGTGTGAGTGTGCCGTTTCGAATATTTGTAGGTAGTTTCTGTACTGTTCCATATATCTATACTGTTGTTGAGATGACGTCTGAACAAAGGAGCATAGGCATGGCCTACTCGAGGCGTTCGACGTAATAGAATCGAAACGAAACGGTCGTAACTTGGCTAGGGGGCTGTTAAAGATAAAGTAGCAGAGGTCAAGTTTGCACATGAAAAATTGGTGATAAGAATCGGTTTCTGTCTTATAGTTTACGATTTTAACAGTACGACAAAAAAGTTTTAAATAAGAAGCTAATAGTAGTAGAAACACTATATTGCGCCCCAAAACCAGGATGGTTAATGAGGCTCAAAAGGCTGCCCAACTGAAATATGACTGGGCAGGACATGTCTGCAGCATTTTTTTTTTCCGGTGGGAAAATCATCGTATGACATCCCCCGCTCTTGGGCGGGGCGGGAGATAGTGTCAGACTTTTACTGACTAAAAACCCACTCCTGTTCCTTCGTTGCCTTTCGTACCAGGGCTGAGTCTTCCTTTCAGAATCAGACCCTTGGCCCCAGTAGGCTTCGACCCTGCTGGGCCCCTACAGTTGCTGACATCTCCTTGAGGCGCGCGTGGAACAGCACGCGCCGTCGACGAATTGGGCTCGGTCCGGACGGTCGCACGGTGAGCCACCCATTGCTCGTCGTCCGCAAGCCCGCGCGTACGGTGGCCGGAAATCGGGATCGGGATCCCGGCAGCGGTTGGGGCGTGAGGACCGTTGCCTCACGCAATCGGCCGTCTCGACATGCCCGACACACTATGAGTGAAAGTAGCACAAGCTTAGTGCCCTGGAACAGTGCGACGAGGTCGCGGCAGACCACGAAGATGGCAGGAAGAACTAGATAGATTGCGCTAGAACTGAATAGAGGAAAGTGTGGGCCCACGGAGGATGGAAAGAGTGGAAGGAGACTTTTGCCCAGGAATGGGAAATAACAGGCCTTAACCTGTTCTTTCTTATAGTCCTGTGAACATCTGGCCGGATAGAGCCCCGCTGACCTTTAAATCCATTTTCTTGGCGAAATATTGATTGATTTACATATGCTATGTACAGTCAGAGGTCAAAAGTGCAGTTCCACCTTACCAATGCTAAAATGTCTATAATTTCTTTGTGAAAAAAGAGTTAATGGTCCATGACTTTAATTGGTAGCATAGGATCTGAAGTATTGAATAAACTAGTTGTGGACTATTGAAATTCTACAACAAAGAAATTTTAGACACTAGCATTAGTAGAGTGCAACTGCACTTTTGATCCTTGATTGTACATTCTGAAGAAAACTCAACCAGCAATTTAATTGTGTGAACATATTTCTAAAGATCAAAGCCGTTTGAAAGGAGTAGGGAAAACAAGCGAAAAAATATCATGTTGTTAATATTATTATTTTTTTGCAAATGTAGATATGTTTTACGAAAAATCATTTTTATATTGATAATGTTGTACATGAATTTATAATAAACATTTTTTTTTCAAACCTATTAACCTAGCCGTTACGGAGGAGTAGGCTTCAGAAAGTCACTGTTTTTTATAGCACTGCTCGGGAAATAGGGCCTTAACAAAAAAAAGCAAGTCGTACGGTAACTGAGAAACCTAAGTATGCTAAGCATACTAAGGGCGGAATTCACCAATAAAACTAATCGCGTTTTAACGTTTGGCTCGCATAATCGTGTTTAGCCGCTGTCACTAGTGTCACTTGTAAAAATACAACAAAAGAAAAATACAGACAAGTGACACTAGTGACAGCGGCTAAACGTGATTATGCGAGCCAAACTTTAAAACGCGATCACCCTTAGAGTTAAAGCGGTTCGGATCTAGAAATCTCGGACCAAAATCAGATAGTGCTTTTATAGCTTTTATGACTTAAATGAGCATGGCAGTTGAGAGTTTGTCATGCTCACTCAAATGTCTCACTGATGGTGGCGCGTGTGTTGGATCATTCGGTTCCCTTTAAAATGGTTGAGCTGAGTGGTACTAATATTCGCGTCAGGTCCGTGAACGGGCGCTGTCAGTTGAGACTGGTCATCTCTTAGCTGCCAGTTACTATTTTAATATCTATATTTAGTTTTTATTTTTACTTTATTGACATTGTTCTCACATGATAGCGACAAGAAACATGTAACAGAGATATTTGTAATTGCAAAACACGATTGAAAAGAGTGTCCATGGAGTTTCTTGCACATTCTTCTCCATAGAGATCTACGCTTTGGAATGTGCAATTAGCATCATTTTTTCTGACAGACTGACTTCTTGACATTTCAAAAGTGCCTGTAAATGGTTTATTTGAAATAAATGCTTTGAATTTGAATAGTCTAGTGGCATCGAAATGTCAACAACAAAACTAAAAAAACTACCTATCCTACCCTTAGTCCAACGTTTGGTTCGATTGCCTTTCCAAACCGGGAATGAGAAACTAAACTGCCTCCAAGTCAGTAAATAATATAAGCAGGTCGTTATTACTTGTGAAGCTCTCAAACTTGACCGTCCGACTTAAAGAGTTCTTCAAAGTTGTGTGGCTTGATCACTTTCAAGTTGCTATGGGCTGTAGATGGCTATAGATGTCGGAATTGCCAGGTAGAGTTCCTACGTTTGAGCCTTGGTTTTATGACTGCACGATCTTAACATCGTTTCAGCCGAAAGATTCATCAAACCGTTCAGCTGTGGAAGTGTGATTAATTAAAACGTTCAGGGGCCCAAGTCTGTTATTTTTATAAATTCGAATCTCAATCCACAATCCTATTGTCATTTTGTTAAAAGTTCGCAGTCTGCTAAATTCATAATCGTCGATTATTGGTCAGTCATTGGTCTCATATTAGAATTGTGGTAGAATGACGATATCTAGCTGTCTCGTAAAGCCGGGTTCCCACTATGCCGGACCGGCAAATCTACCGGAAGACGGATGCCGGAACAGAATGTTCACGGGATCCCGGACAGTCAAGTACTAGATTACCATTCTATACCATTTCTTTCAATGGAGTGTCAGTGGTTGACCATTGGAAAGCCTTAGGGCTATATTTCAAAGGGACACCATGGCGGCGCAACTGGTAGAGCCGCCATGGTGTCCGAAAGCTACCAAACCTAGACATTAGTGACGCTACACCACACTGAGACAGTATCAAAATGGACCTTAAGTGCACGCGTCCGAGTTGGTCGCGCCGCCAAATTGGTTGCGCAACCAAACGGACACCAGGTGAGTAACTCTCTATAGAGCTGTATACGTTTTGTTGGTAGCGGCAACAATTATGATGTCAATGATAGACCATTTTGACACTATTGTAAAAGCAGACTTAAGGCCCAGGCCAGCATGTACCACCGGTGGAGCATGGAGTATTTGCTGAAAAGGCGGGGTGTAACACCATAAGAGTAGACTACTTCTTTACATCATACTTATAAAACAAAGCAGGCACATTGCTCGCAAAACAGATGATCGGAGGTGCCCAAAGGTTCTGGAGAGGCGATCACCTACTGGAAGATGCAGCTCTGGAAGGCCGATTCGATCGATGCGAGACAATTAGGAGAAGTAGCAGTGTACGTCTTTTGGATTCCTTTTTTTATTTTTTTCGTGGGAAATCCTGTCCTTTTGAATGTAATGATGATGATGATGAGATCTCCACTCCCACCGAAAGGATTAGACTATCAAAAAACAGAATTGTACGAAAAAGGGTAACGATTTTACCAGTTGGATAGATATATATAAGGTTATGTATAATTTTTGCTCTTTCGTCCAAACCGTTGTCCAGTGCAGACGTGTCGACCAATTCTTAGTTAATATAATAGTACTTACTTTTATTACGAAAGTAGTTCCTAATTACGGTTAAATAAGCGTGATAGTTGTGGAGACATTGCGCCGCGTAGTGCGTGAAGACACCGCGTCAGGAGCCCCCCGAACCTCGAGCCGCGAGAAAGAGATCTGCTCAATAATTGCCATCCCGCTCTCGCGCCAGTGAGACCGTCCGGCGGGCGCTCGGACACGCATTGCGTCACACAGCTAAGCTTGTTAATATCCTTTGCCTGCTACGACGAGAATAATGAAGCGCACTCCACCAAAAAGTCTTTCTTCCTCAGACTCCAACCTTAACGTCACCGTGAGACCTAACTTCAAAAGGGCATGCCTAGAAGAAGGAGTTGTAACTGATAAATTTGAACAATTCAAGTTAGATATTACGGAAACGTTTACATCAATGATAACTCCTCTGATAGCACGGCTGGATAGTGTAGAAAAGAGTTTGACTAATATCGTACAGCAAAATACAGATATTATTTCGTCAAACGTTGAGATAGAGAAGACACTCGGATTCTTGAAAAATCAAGTTATTGATTCTGAAGTTAAAATCTGCAAGCTTGAGAAGGAAATTGATTCTACACGGATTTGCATTGCCAATATTGAAGAAAAGTCGGAAAACCTAGAGCGTTTCCTTAAGAAAACCTCCGTCGAGATTAGAGGCTATCCTATCGTGAAAAAGGAAAGTAAGGTAGACCTCTTAAACCAGGTGAGCAACCTCATGAAGCTAATTGGCATGGAATCAGTCAGCGAAATAAGGGATGTATACCGTATCCCTTACAAAGCGAGTGCAACAACATCAACAGTCGTGATGGAGTTCTCCAATATCTTCGCAAAGGATAAATTTCTGAGAAATACGAAATTATACAATTCTGAACATCGCACATGTCGGCTGGATTCCTCTCATTTAGGCCTCTCTGGTACTCTTTCACCCCTCTATTTCTCTGAACACCTCACGAATAAAACAAAGCGGCTGCACTTCCTTGCTCGAGACCTCGCTGCTGCCGAAAAGTATCGCTTTTGCTGGATTGCGAATGGCAAAATTTTTCTACGGAAGGAAGAAGGAGCTAAGTATATACTGGTTAAAAATGAGAATACTCTCTTACAGTTGCGCAGTAATTAGTAGTAGATTTTCGTTAACTCACTACTCTATTTGTTTATATCTTTATTTTTACCTTTTAAACGTCATTAAACCTTACCATTATAACTTAAATTACATTTTCTCTCCTAAACTGCACACCAAGGTAACTAATGTAACTTTGATTGTCATCACTTTTATGCACCACCATTCGGTAATATTATTACTTTCAAATAGCACCATAGAACACACAAAATCAAAAAACTGCACACAAAAAAACTATTATGGCACATACTCATGTTTTAATTACAAATATGACTCACATCAAATTCATTTCTACTGGCTTAATTCACGAATTTATAAAAGGATCATACAATTACCTAATACTAAAAATGGCTAATCAGATTGACTTAATTGATGACATTGACCGTACCGAAATTTTTAGTAGTATTAAACATAATAACCCAGAACTATGTGTGAATGACTTCGGTGACGTTAAAAACCAGCTTACCATCATTAGCCAAAATATACGGAGTATAATGAAAAACTTTGACAACTTCATGGTTTTTCTGTCTAGGTTAAATTTTTTACCTGACATTATCATACTGACTGAATGTAGACTTAATGAACACACTCCAAAAGTTCAAGTTAATGGCTACGAATGTCATTATTCTCAAAGCTATTTAAATCAGAACGATGGTATAGCAGTCTTATATAAATCGGAACTGAATGTCACTGTACTCGAGCCGCCTTTAAAAGATGCTAATTGCTTAGTTATTAATATAGGTACAGAATTTACCGTTTTTGCTATCTATCGGTCGCCCTCAGTGTACAACATTAGTAACTTTTGCGAATCTCTTGAAACACTCCTTAGTTCCTACAGTGCTTCTTCAATGGCAATTATAGGGGACATAAATATTGACATTAAAATTGGTTCAGAAGACAAGCGTGCTAATGAGTATCTTGACATTACCGGATTTTATGGCTTCTATCCCGGCCACCAATACCCTACACGTGAAAATTCTTGCCTTGACCATGCTTTGGTAAAGACAAAAAAATACACTAAAACAGTAGTATGCCAATCTTCTGTCACCGATCATGATACAGTGCTGTTAGGAATAAGTAAAGAGTCATCGAGTCAAGTACCCATATCTGCGCAAACAAAGTATAAGCTTAAGCTGGACTACCCTAACATTCTTACCGAAATCGAAAATACTGACTGGAATCCTATTTTAAAATCTGATGACTTAAATACGGCAGTGAACGCATTTACTGATAATTTACGACACATTATAAATCGGAATACAAAAAAAGTAATTCTGCAAAACTCTAAAACCATTAGAAGACCCTGGATGACTAAAGGTCTGCTGAAATGTATACGCAAAAGAGACAGACTCCATTCAGAAACAAAAAAAGAAGAAAATAAAGACAATTACACTCTGGAACAAAAATATAAAACTTATAGAAACCACTGCAATAACATTATCCAGAATCTCAAAAATGCCCATGATAAAAGACTCCTAGACAATTCTAAAGCTGATAGCAAAAAAACCTGGGCAGCAATCAAAACAATATGTAACCTCCAAAACAAACAATCCAATAGCTTAATTTTACTAAACGCAAATCCTGACCCACTGGTGTCGCTTAATATGGCTAATACCTTTTTTGCTGATGTAGGAAAACAACTTGCCGAACAATCTTTAACTCATTTGAAAACAACTGAGACAGAACTAGCTAAGTTAGCACTTAAGCTGGATGACTCTGATCCTTCTTTCTCACAGTCCTTCTTTATGACTCCTACTGACGAAGCAGAAGTTAGTGCTATCATATCGAACCTTAAAAACGATTCCGCTCCTGGTTGGGATGGTATTCCGAATCGTGTTTTCAAACTAGCTCAACATTGCCTAGCCGGTCCCATCTCTCACCTATGCAATATGAGCATGGCGTCAGGAATGGTTCCAGCTCAGTTAAAAACAGCGAATATCTGCCCGATCTATAAAGCTGGAGATGCATCAGTCCCTTCCAATTACCGACCTATATCTCTTCTTACATCACTATCCAAAGTTCTAGAAAAGCTCGTGAACAAAAGACTATTGGCGTTTTTAGAGACTAAGCAACTGTTATCGGCCAACCAGTACGGCTTCCGTAATGGCAGGTCAACGGAGGATGCCGTTTCCAACTTGGTCGATCATATCATTGGTAAAGTTGACAAAGGGAAAAAGTGTGTCGGCGTCTTCCTTGATCTTGCCAAGGCTTTTGATACTGTGTCAAGGCCCATACTGATCAAAAAGATGGAACGTTCAGGAATCAGGGGTATTGCTTTGGAATGGTTTATCTCCTATCTTTCCAATCGCAAACAGAATATTTGCTTGGGCGACTATCAGAGTAGTTTTGCGGAGGTGCCATACGGAGTGCCCCAGGGTAGTGTCCTTGGTCCCACATTATTTCTTCTTTATGTTGATGGCCTCTGCTCACTCCATTTGGACAATGCACAAATATCAACATACGCCGACGACACAGCTATAATCTTCCATGGCGATTCTTGGGAGGATGCCTACAGTGCAGCAGAGGTTGGAATTCAGAAGGTAGCCAGTTGGCTGCAACACAACCTGCTCACACTTAATATTAATAAAACTAAAGTGGTTAACTTTTCTGTAAACAAAAAAACAACTGCCCCTAAACAACTGTCACTCAAATTCCACCAATGCAAAAATAATCCGGGGTGTAGCTGCAGCTGCACTGTTTTTGAACAAGTAAAATGTATTAAGTATCTCGGTATTAACATTGACCAACATATGACATGGACAGCGCATATTCAATCTGTTACTTCGCGAGTGAGAAAGCTTTTGTATATATTTAAGAAACTTCGATCAATAGCTGACAATGATACTCTCAGGATGACTTATCTAGCTCTATGTCAGTCTATTCTATGTTACTGCATTCTATCTTGGGGTTCTGCCAGTAAAAGCTTCCTAATTACTGCGGAACGTGCACAAAGGGCGCTCCTTAAGGTCACTTACAGTTTGGGAATCCGTTTTCCTACTGATATGCTGTATCGAGAGACAAAAGTGCTTACTGTACGCCAATTGTACATTCTGTCAGTGCTACTTAAATTCCACAAAAGTGCAACTGTCACTAAGGTGGCAGACCAGCGCACACGCAGAAAGCCTAAGTGGAACAGAGTTTTCTGTAAGCTTAAATTTGGCAATAAAGCTTTTTCATGCATTGGGCCTTTTCTGTATGAAAGAGTTAATAAAAAATTAAACATCCTTCCATTAACAAAGTTTGAGTGCAAAAAGCAGGTTCAAGTTTGGCTGCTAGGACTTAACTATGCCGAAACGGAAAACCTCTTATCAAATAATTATTAAATTGTAATATATTCATTAACATTTCACACACCTATTTATTTATTTCGCACTTATTAACACTCATCATAATATACATGCATTTAGTTACCTTTGGTCTTTACTAAATTATATTGTTAAAAATAATTAATATTGTCTGTCGAAAGAGACTGGATCCTGCGACACAGGGTATCCTAGTGCGGGATCCAGTGTCACATCTAACTTTGTAACACTGTATGTAAACAAATAAACTTTATTATTATTATTATTATTAATTATGTAGATTCAACAAGCTCTTCGAGAAGGGAAGGTCACGAGGTTTAAGATCTAAGAATAGTCGCGTGGATCAGAATCCCCCACATACGGATAGGGGGAGGCGCATATAGCTCATGGCTTGGCACTTAAAAAAGAAGTGGTCAATGTAATCTACCAGTTAATTTACTATTAAGGGCATCCAACTCGACATACACTTTCACTGTTTTTCATACAACTGCTCTTACGCGATTATGACGTTATTACACATTTTTTTATAAGATATTTTGGAAACACAGTATCTTGTGGATATTACCTAGGCTTCTATTGAAATCAATTTATAAATTTGTGTAAAATTAATCTAGTAAAGACCTCTGAAAATCTGCTATTTTGCATGAACTTTGACACTTCTTAATTTACTCAAAAATTTAAAAATTATAACAATAGAAGCCTAGCAAATTTAATCAAGATTCGGAATTACGACAATTTTTATCAAAAATTTTAAGGGTTTAAAAAAAAACACGTATTTCCTGGAACAAGTTTTGTAAAATATTCGAGTGAATCACGGAGTTACCGAATGCTAACATAGTTTTCAGACGTCATATCTCTTTTCTCGCGTTGCCGTTTCGTCAAACATCGCGTTAGATTGCGGTTATCAAGTAACAAGCTTTTAAACCATGCTCGATGTTGACGATAGGCGAATGGAAAAGGACCCTCTTAATAATATAGACAATGGCGGTTACATATATATTGGTATTTATTACTAAATAGGACATCTTAACGGTGTAGCACAATCGATTCTTACAAGCAACGTTCCACCATTTCTCGCACTTTTATCTGAACACAATCAGTTCACTAAATTCCCTTGAAAATCGAAACATACTAGCTATCTCTCTGATAATATTCTCGCAGTAAGCTGAGCTCATTCCAACCGTTTCCGAATAATTCCGAGCATTTCCGAGCCGTAACAAAGTTAAGGCGCTGCGCAAACGTGGACATTTTATGTTACTCGCACAACACACGTCGTCCTGCGTCTTCCGGTATGCGATCGCTACTCCAGAACCCTTCGGCCCCTTGGACCATCTGTTCTGCTTTTAAGATGCTAATAGGTTATGCAAATATGAGTTACATTATTTATATGACATGTAGTATCCATGAATCATTTATATTAGATCTATATGCATACTGCCAACATAAATTAGGATGCCAGGCGTATGCTAAACGGCACGTGAACGGTATTTAGCTAAGTCTTTAAAATGCTTCTGATATTCCAGATATATTTTAGCCTTTTACCTTCAAGTCTTCTGGATTTAGCCCTCCCCTCCCTACATCGACTGATCCGGTGCTTCATCAGGTCAATGGTCCACCTTATGGGAGGTCTACCAATACTGCGCCTTCCAGAACCATTCGACTCTTTTGGCCACTCTTCAGGCCATGTGTTTCGATTTCAGCTCTGCTGCGTGTTAGGAGACTGAAGGTTGCTTGAAATGATAGGCGACACCAGGAATTGCTTTCAATTTAATATATTGCGAGTATTACATGAAATAATGGATGAAATGAATATATGATATAGTGCGTGCGATGCAAATAAAAAATGGTGATTGATCACAAAAAAGGGTGATTTTGAAGAAGACGTTGATGCGTAGCTCGGTGGTGATTGGTCGATGGTATGCGTGGGTGACCAATCGCTGTGAGGTAGATGGCAGCTCCAGTCGTTAAGGCGATGACTGTTTATTAAGGCGATGTCTGAACATCATGTCTACTTTTTTATTTCTTAGCAAATCCCTGAATTTTGTACTTTTAGTGGTCTGATGAGGACCAACACGTTTTTTTCTTCCATTCTATCCTGTCAGTCGTCATGCTATAACTAACTTCCTTTTCTTTCATATCACTGTTCACACAATCCATCCATCTTTTCTTTGGCCTCCCTCTTGGAAGTAAAAAACCTGTTGCGCCGACTCTAAATAAGACGGGACAAGGGCAGGAAGATGATGAGTGGTCTGATGAGGACCATTACGACTACTTTTCAGTCTCGTAATTTTATCAGTGGCAACACCTGTAGTGTTCATCATGTTCCTAGCCTTTTTCCAACTATCTTAAGGTTGGCTTCCAGCCTAACCTGATGCGGCTGAATACCCGAGTTTTACATAGAGCCATATAGAGCTTGCGCCTTATAATAATAATAATAATGTTTTTAAATGTTTTTTTTTAATATGTTTTTTAAAGAAATATTTGAAAATGTAAAAGATATGTATAAAAAATAAATAAATGGAATAATAATAATAAACTTTATTGCCAGACCAGAGATCCATAATTTCAATACATTAAATTAATACCTACTAAAGAAAAATAAAAAGACATACAATAAGACATACAATACAATACAAAACAATACAGTACAATACAATAAGCCTACTTAATATACCTGAAAGACGGTCTGTGTACCGCCATCCAGTGAGACACCATTTGGCCATCCACCCTGCCGGCTACAGTAGCCACGAGGCTATTGGGGCTGTCGCGCATCCGACGCATCAGTGATGCGATTCTCAGCCGCAGCAGTGAGCCGAAATCCGGAACACGCGCGTCCGCGAACATCCCCGACGTGCTACAGAGAAACGCGGCAAACCCAGCATTTTTTTTTTTTTTAGACCCGGAACGCGTTATTGTATTGGACTCGTAGAGCATTGTACGAGCCCTGTGTATACATATGCCTACATATATTCTTATGCCTATACCTCCGCAATCAAGTTATAGGTCAACACGGTACTCCTTGGATAGACTGATGGTCAGACTTTCTGGCATCTGATTATCTGTGACAACTGTCAAAGATCTACGAATGACAACCGAGACCAATGGCTTTACATTCTTTCCGATGGTCTATTAACAGTTTGCAGGTGCTATTGGCAAAATTGTGGTATCTTTTCCACGAATGCCATTAATGAAGAGTTGAAGTTGAGGCACGGGGTCAGTAATGTCCTAGAGAACTTTAAAAAAGTACATAATTATGAATTGGAAAATTCACATTGATACTAGCCCGGTGTCATGAGAGGCGGGTTCCACTGGGCCCAACACCTTCAGTGTCCGTTAACATTAAAAACTTTTTGACGCTGACATCACTCAGTTGGCAGGACCAGCTTGGATCCGTGATGCCTGATAGAGATAATTGGAAAAGGTTAGAGGATGCCAACCCGCACTGGGCCTGCGTGGTGGATTACGGCCCATTCCCTCTCCTAGAGAGGAGGCCTGAGTCCCAACAGTGGGAACATTAAAAAGGCCGACTATGCTATGCTATGCTAGAGGATGCCTATGGCTAAAAATGGGTACCTCAAAAGGGCTAAAAATTAATCAAAATACGATTTCTGATAATAATTATGATAATTCAATTTCGATACTTTAAATGTTGACATGTTTATCAAATTCTGGACATCAAATATTTCAAAGTATGTTTATTGGATTATTAATTTTGTTTATTTATTAAATGTTTTAAATGTATGCATGCGATTATATGGATCGATGACTTGGTGAGGGTCGCGGGATTCCGATGGATGCGAGACGACCAGGATCGGTCGTCGTGGCGACGCTTGTGGTAGGCCTATGTCCAACAGTTGACGTCTTTCGACTGAAATGATGATGATGATGTTAAAAGATCTCGGATTTGGTACTAGGCAAACATGGGTCTATAGAGTCCAAGGCTACGTCGAAAGAGTCACTGTGGTTCTGGAATGCAAAGGGTAACTAAAGAAATACGGCTACGCTACTATTATTACTAGTACTTCTATGCTACGAAAGCCCTATGCCCAACAATGTGTGCCCCGCTTGGGCGAAGCACCGCCGTGTCCTCGTGGAGGCAATTGGCGGCAGCGACCTTTCGCGTCGGGCTCTGGTTCAGGCTATGGTCCGGAGCGAGGAGGAATGGCAGGTGGTCGCCTCCTTCTGCGAAGCAGTAATGCTAGCGAAGGCTGCACGCGTGAGGGAATGAAGGTCCTCACGCCCTAGCCGCCGTAATTCCGACCCCGACTACCAGCCACGGTAGACGCAGGCTTGCGGACGTCGAGCACTGGGTAGCTCGCCGTCCGGCTGTTCGGTAATTAACCGGACCGAGCCCAGTCGTCAACAGCGCGTTGTTATCCTCGCGCTCCTTAAAGAGATGTCAGCAAACCGTAGGGGCCCAGCAGGGCCGATGCCCGCTAGTCCTAGAACGCAAAGGGTAATTGAAGGATACAGGTGTGGTTTTAGTCAGTAAAAGTCTGACACGTCCTCGCGCTCCACCCAGAGCGCGAGAAGTCATTGTGATGATATCCCACCTTAAAAAAAAAAACGACCAACAATGGACGTCTGTCGGCTGAAATGATGATGATGATGAATTAGTGAGAAATAAAGGCTTTATTATTATTAAGATTGAAAACTTCTCCATGTGAACATACCTTAAAACATAATAAGATAATACTCTAGCTTCCCGCAAACCAGCTAAATAATGCACTCAAAGTTCTCGTTCATAAATGAGGGGAATGATGGTACAAATCGGTTTTCGGATAAAGATACGGGTACTTTGTAAATGGAAATACGGTATTAGGAAATAAGAAATGCAGAGGCGTAATCTTGTGTTTTTAATAACGAATACTTCGATCAAAAAAACGAAATGTCTCGATTTTTTTCTGCATATCCAGGAAAAGATGTTGCCGATTAATCTAATGCGAGATTGATTTTAGTTTAAGCTATTAATAGTTCATTTTGATACTGCATTGACGAATTTCCACGTGTATCAAAAGACGTTTTCAATACACTTACGAAGAATTGTAGTACATTTTGATACAAGTGGAGATTTGTCATCGCGACCGAGGCGGAATTCACCCGAGCCGCAGGCAAGGGTGTTATAGAGCCGAGTGTTGCAGTGCCTCCACGTGTATGAAACGAGTTTTTCAATATACTTAAGATGAAACAAATAGACGGGGGTTGACCAGTGTCTCGTAGCGCGCAGCCTGATACGATAAATACAATAAATTGTGGCGGGAGTGAACTCGTGCATTTTTACGCACAAATGCAGAAAACAGTAAATTGCGTGCCTAAAAAAGTTAGGGATAATAGCAGATCTTCGAGTAAGAGTATTACCAAAAATGATTATTTATACCAAGAGTCAAAAATGACAGATATAGCTATTTTCATGCCTGATCGATCCACCTTCAACTTCCCTTAAAAAGTGTCAGTAAAAATATTGTTTTTCATCATAAAAGTGACATCTAGCAGTAATAATTTCATTGCCCTATCATATTTACTGAACTCTTCAAATAACTTGGTACCAGGGCTCCATAATATACAAAGAAATAAACATAAACTTTTGCGTAGTTCCAATTACATTCGAACATAGGTACAGTATATATATTGATTGGTTTAGCCTCACCTGTGACTCGAATTTTGATAAATTACCCATCTCTCTCGTAAATACACCGTACGTACTGACTGGATTTTAAATGATGTTTTGGAAGATTTTCAAGTAAGTTTTTCTTCCGATTTCATAAATTCATAAATTTGGACCTCATCAGAAGGTTTAAAGTCACCCAAAGGGTAATGGAAAGGGCTATGGTCGGAGTTTCCTTGCGTGAACGAATCAGAAATGAAGATACCCACAGGAGAACCAAGGTTGCCGACATAGCCCGAAGAATCGCCAAACTTAAATGTCAGTGGCTATGGCACATTGCTAGCAGAACAATATATGTGCTATCATTATATCTACTGCACTAACCATAACTTTAACTATTCTATTCCGAAGACATACCTAAGGATGGCATTAAACGTAAAAAGAGGTTACAATACCTTACTTCAACCGTCATTTGTCATTATAGGTCAAAATCGAACGAAAGGAAAGTAATAAAGATTGCTTAAATGTTTAATCTTAATGCGAGTGGAGTATAAGTGCCTAAGTTTAGTGCATCTGGGTAATTAATTTACATAATAAGTTAGGAACTTTGGTAAATCCGGCCATAACACACAGGTGCACGACATTGAAGGTACCAGGAGCATATAAGTAGCAAGATATATTCACTTAATCTCCGCGCACACAAAACCCTTCAGTAATGCTCGACATTTTTAATCCTACCCCACATTTTCTCGACGTCAAATTCCCAGCCAGTACATTCTCGGAAAAAAGGCTATACATCTTCTTTGATATATTGTGTGCCTAATTGGGTTGATAGAGCCCAGGTGGAGGCATAAACTAGTATTTGAGAGGTCGTTAGTTCGATCCTCATTCATTGAACTACAATGCGTTCCAAATAAGAATGGGATCGATTGCTATGTTGTGACGTCACGTAATACTGTCAAATCAAAGAATTATTATGGTGAGCAAAACAAGAAATATTTAAGATTTAATTTATTTACGAACTGCAGTGAACGAAAATAGTTTAATCAGAATCCAGTTCTTCAATTTTGTCCCATTTCTTGCGATTTGACAGTAGGTTGTGACGTCACAACATGGCAATCGATCTTATTCTTATTTGGAACGCATTGTATTGACGTAGGTAACTAAACATATCTGATTCTCATACCTTTAAGAACCGTAGGCGTGGGCTTGCGGACGGCGAGCAAAGGGTGGCTCGCCGTTCGATCGTCCGGTAATCGTCTGGACCGAGCTCAAGTTGTCGACGGCGTGTAGTGTGTAGTCCACGCGCGCCTCAAGGAGATGTCAGCGAAACCGTAGGGGCCCAGCAGGGTCGAAGCCTACTGGGGCCACGGGTAGTGTGAAAGCGAAACCCGGGGCCCCGGGATGAAGGCAAAGAGGGAACAGGAGTGGGTTTTTAGTCAGTAAAAGTCTGACACTATCTCTCGCTCCACCCAAGAGCGGGATTTGTCATTAGATGATTTTCCCACCTTAAAAAAAATACCTTTAAGCAAAAACTTGATTGCTTTATTAGCCTAGTTACCTATTTATATCTATATTGTAAAAGGGAAAACATTTTTAAATCACAGAAAGCCCCCAATCAGTCTCCTTTAACTTTTAATGAAGAATATCAAAGTTCTACTCAAAAACTTTAAACCTGTCGGAGAAATAAAACCAAAAAAACCGGGCAAGTGCGAGTCGGACGCGCGCACTGAGGATTTTGTACAAACTTACTGAAAACAATTCAATTTCCGAATCGAGTCTCAAAGATTTTTACAAATCGCAAAAACGATTTTTTTTTGTGACTTAACTACAAATTTACAGTTTTCAGATTTTTTCCTATATTTATGCTATGAGACCTTGCTTCATGCCAAATTTCAGGATTCTAGGACAACAGGAAGTACTTACCCTATGAATTTTGATTCCCTTGAGAGTGTCGAAATATACGTGTTTTGCAACACAAACGGCCATATATTTTTCTTTTCGTTAACTTACAAGTTTGATTTTTTCACAGCTTCAAGGGACCATAGACCTGAGTATATGGTTTCAATTTCAACTCGATACCTCTACGCATTCCCGAGATAAAGGGTCTTGACAGACAGATAGACGAACGGACAACAAAGTGATCATATAAGAAGACTGGCCTGATGGTCTAGTGGTTAGTGGCCCTGACTGCTATGCCGGAGGTCGTGGGTTCGATTCCCACCCAGGATAAATGTTTGTGTGATGGGCACGATCATTTGTCCTGTGTCTGGGTGTAATTTATCTATGATATGTATATATTTAGAAATATATAAGTATGTTTATCAGTTGTCTAGTACTCATAACATAAGTTCTGCTTAGCTTGAGACTAGACGGCGTTGTGTGATAGTTGTGGAAAAAAAAAAAAAGAATTCCGGTTTTTTCCTTTTGAGATACGGAACCCTAAAAGCAAGAGCAGAAGAGCTTTAAAGACACACAGAGTTACAAGTATACCTGTCACGTGTTGTTTGTCACAAAGCCGTGAACAAAGGAAAAAGAAACAAATTGTTTCGAAGATATTGTGAGAAAAATTCTCGCTTCACATAATTTTCATTTGGCAAAACATTGAACAGTACCGCTGGGACAGTGAAATATTGTGTCACCAAGTTATTTAATTAGTAGCCTGAAATAATTAGTTTTGTTGAGTTAACTTGCTCGTTCAAAGAACTGAGTTTTAAAACCTAAAGTTTGCTTTGACACTAAGGCGCCGACTCAGTGGGTGCTCGGGGGCTCTAGCACCCATGAGAAATAAATAGTGGGTGCTGAGCACCCCTGAAAATAGACATCAAGCAACAGATCAGTAATTGCCTTTTAGGTTACCCATAAATTAATAAATTATAATATTTCTTAATAATAAAAACTAGTTTAATTTTTATGTAATGGTTTCATTTTATATTTTTATCAAAAATAATTAGTAATTAAGTACGTATTATGTGTATGAGCATGAGCACCCATGAGGTTTTCTAAACGCCGGCGCCCCTGCTAAAGCCGCGTTTCCACTATATCGTAACGGTTAATTTATCATCGTACGACGATCGTCGATCGTCTCTAGCTGTTTTCATTATAACAACTGATTGTCATGTCCACGATAGATAATCGTAAAAACGACACATGATTTACCGTCATGGTTTGGTCTGGTCTTAACAAATTTTTATCGTTCTACGACTGTCATGCTAGCCGTTCCCACTATCATATCAGACGACAGGCAATCGTGTCGCCCTATATGTGAACAACTTTATTTAAATATATAGTCCACGACAGTTAAATCTATACGATTATCTGTCGTCACGACAACGTGGGTACGCGTCCTTATTCAATGTCACAATATTAATATTCAGATTCATTTATTCATTGTAAAACATAGGTAGGTATATTACAAGTTCTTATTTAATACATTGAGGGCGCATGTTTTGCCTCTAGGGCATACAAAGTAATAAACATGCATTATAATTAGACTAAGAAATTAATATAGATTTTTGAATTACAAATAAAGAATTAAATAATTTAAATCATTACAAAAAAAAACAATGGAAATAAAAAATGTCCGCAGTTATTATAATGAAATAAAAAAATTGACAGCACTCATTTAAAAAACATAAAAGAATTTGAATGATGTCATAACTTAAAATTGAATGCTAAAATGTAAAATGAAAAGTCAATATGTAAAATTATGTGTCAAAATGTAAAATTAAATGTCAAACAGTTGGTTTCTATGCGGCTTCGCTGACGTGGGATATTCCACTCAAGTCTTGTACCTATATTTCCGGAATGAAAAGTAACTTATGGCAGTCAGTAACAGAATAGAATGGAATAGAAAAGAATATGCAACATGTAACTTGAATAATGCACATTTTTATACACTCCAATTAGAAAATTAAGTTACAATTATTATTCAACCACTGCTTTACTTAAATGCACTTAGGTCCCTATAATTTTTAGGGTTCCGTACCTCAAAAGGAAAAAACGGAACCCTTATAGGATCACTTTGTTGTCCGTCCATCTGTTTGTTTGTCTCTCAAGGCCCTTTATCTCGGGAACGCGTGGCGGTATCGACTTGAAATTAAAACCACATACTTATATCTGCGGTCCATTGAAGCTGAAAAAATATTACACTTTTGTGTTAACGAAAACAAAAGACGCCCATATATGTCGCAAAAAACGTATATTTCGACACTTTCGAGGAAATCAAAATTCCCGTTGACACCGAATCCTGAAATTTTGCATAAAGCAAGGTCTTATAGCACAGGTATAGAAAAAAAATCTGAAAACAGTAAATTTGTCGTTACGTCACAACAAAAAAAAATTGCGATTCGGAAAAATCTTCGACACTCCATTCGGGAATTGAACTCTTTATATAGGCAAATTTGTACGGAACCCTCAGGGCGCGAGTCTGAGTCGCACTTGTCCAGTTGTTTTTTAAAGAAATTCGTTATTTATTTATTTATTATAGCTTCATGTACAGTAGTGGTAGGTACATATGTGGGTTTAATGTAACAAGGCATTCTCTGCCAGTCAACCTTCAGTCCTTTGTCAGTGAGTCAATCAGTTATCTTAACTGTAGGCAAATAATATCAGAATCAGTGCGGTACACTGGTAGCACATCGGTGTTGGTACGCCCGACCACACAAACGCTCTAGTGACGCAATCAAGACTTATCAAGAATTTATGAAAACAGGTTTTTTTTTCGGTGGGAATATCATCCAATGACATCGCCTGCTCTTGGGAAGAGTGAGAGGGTGTGTCAGACTTTTACTGACTAAAAACCCACTCCTGTTCCTTCGTTGCCATACCAGGGCCGAGTCTTCCTTTCAGAAGCAGACCCTTGGCCCCAGTAGGCGACCCTGCTGGGCCCCTACGGTTTGCTGACATCTACTTGAGGCGCGCGTGGAACAGTACGCGCTGTCGACGACTTGGGCTCGGTCCGCAAGCCTACGGTGGCCGAAAATCGAGATCGGCGTGAGGGCCGCACTCTCGCGCGTACACGTGCGGCCTCCTTCTTTGCTAACATTACTACTTCGCAGAAAGAGGCAAAACAGGTAGATTATTTTAAAATAAAAATTATCTATTTTAAAAAAAGCTGAAATCGATTCAGTAGCCTATTCTCCCCGTAATATAAAAAAAATTGCGCAGTTCCAATTTCACCTTTTCATCCCGGTAATATGTTCCCCTGGTACATTTTTATTTTTTATTTTAAGCAAATATATTCATATTCATATTCATTCATTTATTTCAGGCTTGAAATACCCATAGTTACATTACAATTCGTTTTGAAAAATTTAAAATTAATAATTATAATACATAGTCAAATTCAATTCAATAGTTTATACAATGTCAGATTAGATCAATAAATGTCAGATTTACACCGTCAGTCAGTCAGATATTAAAAGAATTGTATTAAATATTAAAATAAATTATATAAAATTAAATTTAAATAAATTTAAATTTTTATTTATTTAATTTTTTTTAATTTTTTTTTTAATTTTTTTTTTTAATTTTTTTTATTTAAATTTTTAATTTAATTTAATTTAATTAATTCAATTTAATTAAATTTAAATGAAGCCGCAGGCAGCAGCTAGTTCACGAATAAATTGGTCCTTTTACGCCATGTTTTAAGCCTATACGCCCAACTACTCGAACTTGAAGCTAAAAGGCTTAAACAGTTTATTGACAGCACTCGGTTTACTGATTGACAGCACAATTACAGATGGGGCAGGAAATTGCGATGTGTTTTATATATTCAGGATGCAAGTAGCTTTTTTTGAGGTGGGAAATCATCTAATGACTTTTTGCGCCCTAGGGTAGAGCGCGAGGGCGTGTGAGACTTTTACAGACTAAAACCACATCTATATTTGCCCTTTGCGTTCCAGGGCTACAGGGTTCATTTTCGCACAAACCATAGCCCCAGAAAGCTTCGACCCTGCTGGGCACCCACGGTTTTGCTGACTGATCTGTTTGAGGCGCGTGTGGAACACTACGCGCCGGCGACGACTTGGGCACAGACCGGACGGGTACCGGACGGTCGGACAGCGAGCTACCCATTGCTTGCCGTCCGCAAGCGGATCCGGACCATGGCGACGATAACCGTTTCCGTTCCGTTCTTTCTAGAAAATTTTAGTTCCTGGAATCCTGGCTTTTTATGTGTATCTTCGTTTATAGTTCTTAAGCACGCTTTAAATAACGCCATACTACATTTTGGAGTTTCTTTGAATACCAAAGATGCTCACTAAGCAGTAAACTGATTTGACTGGCCTGTTGATCTAGTGGTTACTGGCCCTGACTGCTATGCCAGCAGTCGTGGGTTCGATTCCCACCCTTTAAACTTGTTCTTTGTGGTATTCATTCACTATCATTTTGTAGATATTTAATAGCCTAAGCCTTTTACTTAGGCTTGGCGTAGAAAGCATAGTTCACATAAGCTGCGCTTGGCGTTTAAAAAGCTAACCACAATAAAAACTCGTTTTTTTTTTTGTGTCGCCTCTCGCAGGTCAGCCTAGGAGGTTGTCGGCTGCTTAACCGGACTTGCCTGTGGCGGCCTCGATTCAAGAATCAAAGCCTCCAGCCAAGGCTTACTTAACTAAACTAAATAAATACTTTGACTTTGGCTGTTATACATATACTACACCAGCTTTTGCCAGCGGCTTCGCCCGCGCGAAAGTTTGTTTCTCCATACAAATTTCCAACCCCCGTTTTACTCCCTTAGGGGTAGAGTTTCATAAAATCCGTTATTAGCGGATGTCTACACCCTATAAGGAACCTACCTGCCAAATTTTAAGTTTGTAGGTGTTATAGTTTCTGAGATTTCGTGATCAATCAGTAAGTGGTATTTCGATTTTATACCGTGTGGAAAAATAAGTCGAGCCCTGGAGGGAAACCTCCTTAAATCCTTAAGTTGACTCATTTTACTTAAAGGAGATATTCCTTTATTTTTAAAAAAAGCAATACTGCATTCCAAAATTTCCAACTAAAATAAAATAAAAAATCACTCGCTATTTTATTATACTTATCGATGGGATCGATTGAGAGGTCGCTCCAGGGCCCGACTTATTTTTCCACACAGTATATATAGTTAAACTAGCTTCTACCAGCGGCTTTGCCCGCGTGAAAGTAGGATTCTCCATACAAACTTTGGACCTCCATTTTATTTTTAGGGGAAGAATTTTGGAAAAACCTCTCTTAGTGCTCGCCTACGTCATAAAAGGAAACCTTGTGCAAAGTTTCACGCTCCTAGTCCCAGTAGTTTCGGCTGTCTGTTGATATGTCAGTCAGTCAGTTTCTCCTTTTATATATATAGATTAACGGCTAATTTCTGACTTGGCACGATATACAATGCCATCGACACGCATAAAAAAACACCATTAAACTTTTGTCAACTTTGTATAAATTGGTTTTGACTTCACGTTATGAAAGGTGGCATGATAAACACCACAATTCCGACAGATTTATAATAAAATATGGAGCCATAACTCCGCAATCTTTCGGGCAAAATTCCAATTTCAAACTTGTGCGAGGAAAAACAATACTTAAAGAGTTTTCCAAGCAGTAGAGGTATTATGTAACAATCTCGCCATGAAAACTTATATGCATTTAGCCGTCAATCGCTAGCATTTGAAGGTCAATTCTCCTATTTAGAGACTTTCAAATTCAAGGTCCCAATGGCATCTTCCAGAGCCACAGTAACTCTTTCGAACAACGGAGCGCCAAGTGACCGGCGGCCAAGCTACACTCGTCCCAGAGGGTCATGGATCCGGGTGGTGCGGAGACATCGCACAGTCACCCGCTAAGCGGCGAGCAACCTTGCCGGCCTGCTACCATGAGATCTGGAGACAACAGTTCTTGCATGTATGCACGATTGCGAGATGCAACGCCGGGGCGAAACTCCGCAAGTCACGAATGGTGGAGAGAGCTTCGACGGAATCTCATGGCGAACCCAGTACTGGGCACGCCATAATCATGGCGTTAAGTCTCGAGGATCGCGGAGTCGCGAGGAGTGGCTGGAAAGACGTCTCGACATCCTCTCCTTCTGGAAGAAGGAATATAAGTCATATAGGTCTGGTTTTAGTCAGTAAAAGCCTGCAGGAGAAGTAATTTTATGATTACCCACCTTAAAAAGAAAATCTCTTTTGAACAATTATATCTCAACTCCGGTCCCTAAAATACAGGGACCGACAAGTTCGGGAACCACCGTATAGACTACACCATGAAGCTCGCCGATAGTTACAGTCCTACATTAAGTTACGATTATTATAATTTGAGGCAAACTCTTGTAACAATGGTCCAATAAATTTATCTCGGAACCCTGAGGTCCTGGACCTTTGGAAGACATACAAAGAGCCGAAACCAACTCGCAGAGGCCCTTTAGTCACTTTTAATGGAATGTAATACCAACCGACAATTATCCCTGTACGCGCTAGGCTAGTGCACCCAAGAACAACCTATGCTTGGTGGAAAACAAAGACAATAAAGCTATGGTTTTTGGGATCTTAAGCGGACTGGTTACCAGGAACTATGTTAAGACTATGGCCCTGCCTGAACAATGTTATTAATATTCATCGATAATAAAAAGGCAGGGGGTGACTTGCACACTCAATAAATGGGCCCCCAAAAACGGCCGCTAGCACGAAGTGACGTAGCAACAGGAGGGCAACATATCGTGAAGTACTTGATAAGTGGTGTGGCCACAGCTATCAGGACAATCCCGGTAGTATGGTCAAGATCCCTACCAGCACCTTACTGGATTATACATCTTTCCCCCGAGCACGTTTGCTCAACTAATAAAGGCAAGAGAGAGGTGGGAGCTCTGTTCTTCGTCAGTTTTGCGTTACGGCCGGCCAATAAAGACAAGCTAGAGATGAAGAACAAATGATGAAAAGATGTAAATTTTTACAGAACAGAAAGATAGGAACAAAACTAGACCGAATTCAATCTAGGTATTCTTATACAACAATATTAATGTGTTTGTTTGTGTATATTTATGTACATTGAAACACTGGCTCGACTTTTATGAGGTTTCACCTTTATCTGTGAATACAGCGAACAATAAAAGTTTTTTTATTGAAGATTCGCGACAAGACACGCAGTAGAATCATGTTATTTGAAGAAGCAAGTGTATTATAAAGGGTAAACGGCCTCTGTATGCTGTGTTTCTTGAATCTAATATTTTTTCCATTTAGAAAGGGCAAGTGCGAGTTGGACTCGCGCACTAAGGGTTCCGTACAAACTTAGGTACCTATGAAAACAGTTCGATTCCTGAATTGAGTTACGAAAATTATCCCGAATCGCAAAAAAAAATGTTGACGTAACTACAAATTTACAGTTTTCCACTTAATTGTGCTATGAGACCTTGTTTTATGTCAAATTTCAGGATTCTAAGTCAACAGTATATACGTTTTTGGCGACATAAACCATATCTTTTTTTTTCTTTAACTCACAAGTTTAATTTTTTCACAGCAGCAAGCGACGGTAGACTTAAGTATATGGTTTTAATATGAAATCGATACCTCCACGCGTTCCCAAGATAAAGGGTCATAAATCTGTGACATATCTGTCAAGACCCTTTCTTCTTCTTTGTCTGTCGACAGACGGACAGACAAACAGACAGACGGACAACAAAGTGATCCTATAAGGGTTCCGTTTTTTCCTTTTGAGGTACGGTACTCTAAAAACACAGGTGAAGGAAACACAGGAACACACACACACACACACACACACACAGGTACAGGCACAGGTGTGGAAACTTATATGCTTCAGCGTAAAGCATACAAGTTTGCCACTTTCACAGTATTCAAATATAATTCCAGAGTTTGTATTCAATTACTTGTATTTCTCGAATATTCAGAGACCCAAAAGTTAGAGCAACCAGCATTTATTTGATCAAATACTTTTCAGCTGTCGACTTCATTTTCCATATTTGTTGAAGAAAAAAAAAAGGAAAAAAAAAACGACCGAGTGCGAGTAGAACTCGCGAGGATTCCGTATCAATATTTATACAACATTAGAGACTACATTATAACCTTTTTTTTGTTCAGTTTTTAAAGTCTAGATTTTCAAAAAAAATCACATTTGTGGTATTGGAGCCCTTAAGTATTTATTCTGTTCTGTTTTCAGTATTTTATATTATAGCTGCAACAGAAATAAACAGTCAACTGTGTTTATTGTCTAGTGTCTATGGTGCAGCACAGTTATGCCCGGTCTGCACATGGCCCGACAGATGACTATATTTTATTGCGCGGCTATTTGGGCAGAATAAACATGTTTCTCTTCTCTTTTCTCTCTAAATACAACATCTGGGAAAATTTCAACTATCTAGCTATCACGGTTCATGAGATACAGCCTGGTGATAGACGAACAGACTGACAGACAGATGGACAGGGGGCCTTGGTAATAGAGTTCCATATCACCTTATGGGTACGGAACCCTAAAAGAATTAAACTATCTTCATCTACAATGAAGTTATAAAGGTTCAAAGATGCTATTATAAAACAGATGTCTGGCATGGTCTTTGAGTGACGTCAATGGCAGGAATATAGCAAGATTGAAATACATAAAAATCTCTGTTCCTAAAACACAATTTTTCTTTCCACAAAAATTTTGGTCGCCATAAAATACCGCCACATTTTAAAATGGAAATTTGCCAATTTAGTTAACTGCATCTTTCAATTAGCTCTAAACGATAAATTATGCTATCGTAATACACTGAGTTGTTACGTAGGAATTTTGGGAAAAGGTTGAAAATATGGTTTGAATATTTTTGGTCAACATTTTCTATAATTATGTATACAGGATGTCTTTGGCATCGACAAACAAACGAATACAATGAATAATAAAATAATTACATAGCCCGAAGAATCGCCAAACTAAAGTGGCAGTGGGCAGGGCACATTGCTCGTAGAACGGATGGTCGATGAGGCCGAAAGGTTCTAGAGTGGCGACCGTGCACCGGAAGACGCAGCGTTGGAAGGCCTCCCACAAGGTGGACCGACGACCTGGTGAGGGTCGCGGGAGTGTAGTAGATGCGAGAAGCACAGGATCGGTCGTTGTGGTGACGCTTGGGGGAGGCCTATGTCCAACAGTGGACGTCTTTCGGCTGAAATGATGATGATTATGATGATGACGATTTTAAAGAGTTTTAATTTAAAAAGGTACAGATTTTTTTTTTTTATTAGGAAATACTCGACGAAATATTCTACCACTGGGGGTTCCAGATTCATGTACTGAATCCGTGGTATTCGTTTGTGCGTCGATGTCAAAGACACCCTGTATATGTTTCATCACCATCAGTTTTATGAAATCATCAAGCTGATGGTGATGAAATGAAATCTTCATCAGCATCAGAGGATTTGATGAATGCCACCGAAGCTGCTATTAATTGGTTACGTTACTACCTACCTACTAGGTCCAAACAGTTTAACGATAAACTCGTTAAACATCGAATCAAAAAGAAGAAGAACCATGAGCTGAACATAGACCTCCCCCAAGTGTCGCCATAACGACCGGTCTTTCCCGTGACTCTCACCAGGTCATTGGTCCATCTTGTGAGGCCTTTCAACGCTGCGTCTTTCGGTGCGCGGCCGCCACCCCAGAACCTTTGGGTTCCATTGACCATCTGTTCTGCGAGCAATATCAGCTGTCCATTGCCACTTAAGTTTGTCGATTCTTCGAACTATGATAGATATGTTTACTGGAGATAAAACAAATAAATAACCGGGCAAGTGCGAGTCGGACTTGAGCACTGAGGGTCCCGTACAAACTTACCTATGAAAACAGTTCAATTCCCGAATCGCAATTTTTTTTTGTGTCGTAACTACAAATTTACAGATTTTACTTTTTTTCCTATTCATGTGACCTTGCTTCATGCCAAATTTTAGGATTCTAGGTCAACAGGAATAAACCTACGAAACTATGAATTTTGATTCCCTTGAAAGTGTCGTAATAAACGTTTTTTCTACATAAATGGCCGTATCTTTTTTTTTTTTGTAAATTCAGAAGTTTGATTTTTAGCAGCTTCAAGGGACCTGAATATATGGTTTTAATTTCAACCCTATACCTCCACGCGTTCTTGAGATAAAGGTTCCTGACATGTCTGTCAAGACTCTTTCTTCTTCGTCTGTCGACAGACGGATAGACAGACAACAAAGTGATCCTTTAAGTGTTCCGTTTTCCCTTTGAGGTACGGAACCCTAAAAAATAAAATAAAATAAAAAATCTCATAGTAGTATATTTTATTGTAAACTAGCTTATATCAGCGGCTCCGCCCGCCTGAATATAAAAAAATGAATCCATGGGAATATACTACCGGAATAAAAAGTACCATATATACATGCTATTCCAGGCCATGGTCCACCCGTGTGCCAAATTCCATCTAAATACGTTCAACCATGGACCGTAAAGGAGTAACAAACATACAAACTTTCGTTTTTATAATATTAGTGTGTTCGTTCACAAAATTCGACTCATGTCTGAAATTGTCCAAACGATGAAATTATGCACCAATCGTTTCAAACTGATTTTCTATGCTAACAAAACTCTATTTGATCGTGAACATCTATTGATTGAGCCATTTTAAAAAAAAATCGAACACATTGTACCAGGAGTCTATAAAACAAAAGTAGTTAATAAAAGGCTCACGTAAAAAGTACTGAAGTTTTCTTATTCAGACCTCTTTGAAAAACACATTTATCGACCCCTCTGGATCTATATCTCTCTCCTTCCGCCCCCAAAACTCCAAATTCAGCTTAAATTAAATAGAAACCTTTACTAACACTTTATTAGATAGGGAACGGAGCGTCAATTGGATTTTCTCTCCCAACGCAAAATGATTTCCGTCTGCTCGCGAACGGATATGGAATGTTGAACATTTCCACCCATATCTTGCTCATAGAGGCTGTAGGTATTTTGCAAACACCTCGAATTCATGATTGCCTAGTATTTACCTAAAATCTAGTAAAGATATAATATGGACTGTAGCGATTTAATTCGAAATTGGAAAATACACTTATGTAATTTTTTTTAAGGTGGGAAATCTTATGACTTTTCCAATAAGTCGATGCTTCTCCCGCTTTATGGCGGGGTGGAAGGGCGAGTCAGCCGTTTACTGCCTAAAACCACGCTTATGTTCCTTCTTTGCCTTGCGTTCCAGGACCCCAGGTATCCCTTTTGGATACCAACGCATGGCCCTAGTAGGCTTCGGCCCGGTATACTGCGCGCCGTCGACGACTTGGGCTCCAGCCACTCCTCAAAGAGGGGACTTACCACCATAATTATGAAGTCCTCAGCACTGGACGTGATTTGACAGTATGACGTGACGTCACAACATGGCAATCGATCCTATTCTTATTTGGAACGCACTGTACTTATGAAATGTGGGATTGGTACCGAAATATATCTGCCTTCCATTTTAAGGAACGCACGCGTTATATTATGCCATGTGTAGGTACTACAAAGGGGTTTTACAAACACACTCGAGTTACATACATAATAAACCCAAAGTTAACAAAACCCTGTTTTTCTTCCATTACTAACAGGAATACCCTTTAAACCGTTTGAGTCAACAAAAAGAAACATCTCGCATGCTGATACGTAGTTGTAAAAATAATAAATTGAATGTTCTGTTAAACGTAACATAGCTCGTAGAACTTGGAGACTATGTATTGCGTTTTCACGTGATATGATTTATTTATTTAAACTTTACGTACAACTCCCTTATCCAAGTTATTCTGTATGTATTTCTGATTCCTTTGTTCTGTTCAGTGACTGAGCGTTGGGATGACGTGAGAACTAAGGAATCGGAGGCGTGGCCTACTCGAGGCGTTCGGCGCGAATGATACGATTGTAACTTGGCTAGGGGGGCAGTAGTGGTTTACAGGACTTAGTGCAGTAAGGCATTCTCTACCAGTCAAGCTTTAGGTGTGCAAACACTGTATAGGTGTGCACATTCATAATAAATATTTAATAGATATTTAAATAGAATGATTTATCACTAAATTCGCATGTCGCTTAGTAATTTTATTATTATTACTTTTTTAATTCAGATACACGATCCATATTTTGTTAGTGTACAGGTATCGGCACGGATCTTGAGCGCTCGGCGAAAGAGTGGGGATCGCTTTGCGTACGCGTTTTTTTTTAAATTGCAAACTTATCTTTTACCTACTAGGTAAAAGAAAAAATAAAATAGGTGTACATTAAAAAAAAAACAAAAACGCGTACGCAAAGCGATCCCCACTCTTTCGCCGAGAGCTCAAGATCCGTGCCGATACCTGTAATAAATTGTAATAACTTCAGTATAAAATAATATATTTATTACTCAATCATTTCAATTGTCAAGAAGTCAGTCAGCCAGAAATGTGATGCTAATTGCACATACCAAAGCGTAGATCGTATGGAGAAGAATATGCAAGAAACTCCATGGACTCTCTTTTTAAATTATGTTCAAATTGTGCGTCTTACCCCAATGGCTACCGAACGAAGAAGAGAGGTGTCATCCGCCATTACGCTACATCGACAACTTTAACACAGATAATCACAAATACGTTTCGGTGTTGCCAGCACAATAAGTCGGTTGCAATGAATAATCGAATACAAAATAACTTAAATAATATTCTTGGTTACAAAAACGGAGTGAATAATCTGATTACGTACCAAAACCTAAACTTAGTAGACTAGGTACTTACTTAAAATTATGTTAACCACAAATGTACACAAACATAATAATATTATTATAATGAAATTCCCATTATAATTACAATTTAGTTACAAAGTAAAAGTTTGCATTATTAGTTTTATATAATAAATTTAATCAAAATCCATAAAATGCAATAAATCATTACGTGCCCATTTTTTTAAATATCATTTTAATTAATTCTATTGGAAACCCGGGGTCCTGCAGCGCAAAGAGCAATTGAAGGAACATAGGTGTGCTTTAGTCAGTAAAAGTCTGACACACCTTCCTACTCCGACCTAGAGCGAGAGAAGTGATTAGATGATTCGCACCCAAAAAAAAGACTGGTGAACGTAGAATTGGAAATGCAAATCCAATTCACGAATATACACAATCATATTCTTCTTTTTAATATACGTAACTTAAATGGTCTTCCATCTTTTTTTTTAATTTGTGGAAGGTACAGTATTGATACACACAACATGTCTACCAGGTCACCAGTCAACCAAAGAAGCACACTGTAATATGTGTCCTTCAAAGACGACCTTGTCACAGAACACAGTAACGTCAAATTAACGGCCATACTTCGTTCTCTCCCATTTTCTTTTGTGATTAATGTCACAGTGGCACAGAGGCTTTTAAGACAGTTTAACGAGTTCCTGCGAGCCACAGAGAGTGATTGCGTGGATCTCTTTCATGATCACTGTCATTATAGTGGCTTGGTTCATAGCTGGCTTGTGTGTTTTTAATATTTTATGCGTTACCTGTGCGACATAATGCCACATGAGTGTAGAAAACTATGGTGCTTGAAGTCTTATACTTAATTTAAAAAGAAGCGTAATAACACTTAGATATTTCCCGACCGGGTTTTTTTTGTATGTGAAAAATCTGGGTGGAGTGCAAGGGCGCGTTAGACTTTTACTGATTAAAACCACAGTATTCCTTCAGTTGCCCTTTTTGTCGAGGACTGTGGTAACTCCTTCGAACGATCTGCAGCCCTGGTAGGCGTTTATAACCTCTTGAAGCAGTGAAAAATAAAAACTTCTAAGTCAACGAAATATAAAGTATGGACGGTTATTTCCCGTTTAGACGCATATTTCGATACAAGGGAATAAAAACCTATAGGGTACTTCCCGTTGACCTAGCATACTGTTTGGCAAGAAGCAAGGTCACTTAGCACAAGAATAGGAAAATGTCTGAAAACTGTAAAATTATAGTTACGTCACAAAATAATAATTTTTTTGCGATTCGGAAAAATCTTCGAGGATTCATTCGGGAATCGAACTATTTACATAAGTAAGTTTTTACCTTAAAGTAAGTTTTGACTCGCACTTGACCGGTTTTTTTTACTGAATCGAAATATAATTTTGAAGATATAGCAGTTTATTCGCTAGTGACCACTATCTGTATGCCCTGATATCTGATGGCCCTGCGTTCGATCTAAAGACAGTGTCATAACATTACTTTATGAGGCACTAAAATGTTTCATGTGTAATGTTGCATTGTATTTTATTGATAATGGCGTTTTATTACAATGAGGAGTAATAAGATTAGCGCTTTGAAAGATACATGGCACTGTCAAATTGTAAACACCGTTAGATTATCATTTTCGAGTTTGAGACATCGTGGTAAAAGGATTAGTCAGCTAGATTCTGCGTTACCGAGTGCTAACTGTCCAGGGTGCGCCAGGCGTTTAGAATCGCGGTACCTCGTCAAAAGACAGTGCAGAGGACGAGAGATGCGCTCTGTGGAAGAAGTAGCACCCAACTCCTACACATTTCATCACCCTGTCAGAACATCTCCCCCCTGGACGCGAATTGCAGTGGCCAATCTGGAAATCTCTTAACTGACAGCGGACCCAAGTTGGGCGCTGTAAAAACAATTTGGCCAAATGGGGCTTTCTCGACCCATCTCTAACACAGTGCCAGTGTGGAGCCGCTGCACAGGACATGCGTCATTTGCTATGCTGTCCATCCTGCACAACCGCCTGCAGTTTTCAGGATCTATACGGGGCTCGATCTAGCCTAGCAAGGAGAGCAGCACGTCACCCATTTGATTGCCACAGATTTTGTACTACCCACTTTGTTAAAACTGTTACATGTACTACAATCTGTGTTTTTTTATATAAATAAAGATTATTATTATTATTATTATTATACGAGGCTAATAACAGAGCCGTAGAGGTTGCCAAATACTGGTAAGAAAAAATTTAGCTAGAGTATATCGACACGAAAAGAAGAAGAATTATCTTTTTTTGATATAAACCAATGCTTGACTGCGATCCCACCTGATGGTAAGCAGTGATGCAATCATTGATGGTGAGGCGCACTAGTTTATTAAGAGCCTGTTCACTCTAGCCTTGAACGAATTATAGTTGGACGGGAAGACCGCAGCATGCAAATTGTTCCAGTCCCTCGATGTACGCGGTATAAACGACGAAGCGAATCGCTTAATCCGGACCGTTGGAGTTTCAACAACGTAAGGGTGGATACTTGCCGTACGTCGGGTTGTCCGATGGTAGAAAGGAGATGGCGGAATCAAGTCATGCAATTCTCGCGCACACTCTCCAAAATGCAACCTGTAAAATACCGATAGGCTGGCTGCCCTACGCCTATGCTCGAGGCTTTGTAGATCGGACTTAACCAAATCTGGGTCCCCAATTAGCCTGTTCGCACGCTTTTCCACTGAGTCCAAAGCTGCTAGATGGCATTTTGCATCACCAGCCCATATGTGACTGCAGTAGTCCACACACGATCGGACCTGTGCTTTCCACCACGATTTTTGAGCACTAACAAACTTCCACTATTTAAATATAAATTACGTAATATCTTAATCGATAAAGCTTACTACACGTTCCAGGATTTCCTAAATGATTGAATATACAGACGATGTATCGATGTACGCGGTATACATGACGAATTGCCAAACTTAGGAAGTAGTTAAATGGGCAGGGCATATTGCTCGCAGAACAGATGGTCGTGGTGGCCGAGGTTCAGTCCGGAGGATCGATCGTTATGGCTACACGGACGTCAATACTCAATACTTAATTCTTTATTGCATTCCACAATGTAGACTTAGGTGGTAAATATTTGCTAAAAGAAACAATCATGGACCCTGTCGGGTACAGCAAAAGAAGGATACAATAAGCGGAGGAGAGGACTTATTTTCGGCATCTTATAATCTAACATTTAAATACATTTTTATGAAATAATTAATTAATAATAATTTGAAATAATAATAATGTCAATATTTAAAATGTAATTTGTAATAATAATAATGAATAATGTCAATATTTAAAATGCAATTTGTAATATTAATAATTAATTATGTCAATATTTAAAATCTAAATTATACGTAAATAAGTCAAAGGAAATAATAATTTAACAGTTTTGCTTAATCCATTCTAATGCGTTGCAATAATTTATCATTTAAATCTTCGTCAAAACTGTAATAACATTTTCTTATTAATAGCTTTTTTAATTTATTTGTAAATAAATAAAGTTTTTTTTCTTTTCTTATTAGTTCGGGTAACATGTTGTAAACTATGATTGAAATAAGTAGAGGGCTTTTTGAGTGTATTTTTAAACGGAATGTTGGTATGTTGAGTCGTGTTTTGTGTCGGAGTGTGTATCTTGATTGTATGTCTTCTCGTTTAGTGTAAAAGTCTTTGGTCCAATAGTGGACGACTTTCAGCTGAAATGATAATGACCTTAATATTATTCAACATAGTCCTAGTCCCAGTGCGAATTTTTAACAGGTTGCACTTGGACTTAAAGAGTATTATTTACACGAGCTTGTTTAAATCAAAGCTCAAAGCTTTCCTTTTGGAGAAATGTCTTTATTCGGTAGACGATGACATATCAACAATTTAGAGTAATTAACGATATTTAATCAATGTGAGACTGTGTAATGGTAAAGTAGTAATAATGTAAGTAGTAATTGTAATGACATTGAATTTTATTTTATTTTGTTAATGTAATTTTATGTAATTTCAGACAGAATATGAATTGTTAATAAATAAATAAATTGAAATTGATTAAGATGAACAAAAGCGAGTAAAGTAACAGCACCTAACTAGTATGTCCTACATAACCCGAGATCTTAGATAAGTTGTTTTTATGAGACGCTTTAAAAAAGAAAGTTTATCTTTTATACGATAAGAGAGACCCATTCCTTTTCCTGAAGTGCCCTTGAAGGGATAAAAAGCAATTGGTTTTATAATGATCTTTTGATAAGTTTATCACCATTCTTAGGGTTCCGTGCCTCAAAAGTAAAAATGGAACCTTTATAGGATCACTTTGTTGTTCGTCTGTCTGTCTGTCTGTCAAGAGCCTTTATCTCGGGTACGCTTGGAGGCATCGAGTTGAAATTAAAACAATATACTCAAGTCTGCAATTTCTTGAAGCTGTGAAAATATCAAACTTCAAAGTTAACGAAAAAAAAAGATACGGCCGTTTATGTCGTAAAAAAACGTTTATTTCGATACTCGCAAGGGAATCAAAAATCATAGGGTACTTCCTGTTGACCTAGAATCTTGTAATTTGGCATGAAGCAAGGTCTCATAGCACAAGTATAGGAAAAAATCTGAAAACTATAAATTTGTAGATACCAGTACGTCACAAAAAAAAACTTTCTTTACTTCTGGATGTTAATCAAAGACCAAGTCTGTGCGTCATAGGTTAATACGGGGAGAATACACATGTCCATGAGCTTTTGTTTTAATGCCATGGGCAATTCACCTTTGAAATAGGTTTTTCATGGACCAGTAGCTCTTCCTCCCTTCCGCATGGGCAGAGCAACTCCGTGTCCTCGTGGGGGCAATCGGCGGCGGCGATCTCTCGCGCCGGGCCTTGGTACAGACCATGGTCCGGAGCGAGGAGGAGTGGCAGGCGGTCGCCTCCTTCTGCGAAGCAGTAATGCTTGCAAAGGAGGCGGCCGATCGCGTGAGGCAGCGGTCCTCACGTCCCAACCGCCGCCGGGATTCCGATCCCGATTTCCGGCCACCGTAGGCGCGGGCTTGCGGACGGCGAGCAATGGGTGGCTCGCCGTCCGACCGTCCGGTAACCGTCCGGACCAAGCCCAAGTCGTCAACGGGGCGTGCTGTTCCACGCGCGCCTCAAGGAGATGTCAGCAACTGTAGGGGCCCAGCAGGGTCGAAGCCTACTGGGGCCAAGGATCTGATTCTGAAAGGAAGACTCGGCCCTGGTACGAAAGGCAACGAAGGAATAGGAGTGGGTTTTTAGTCAGTAAAATTCTGACACTATCTCCCGCCCCGCCCAAGAGCGGAGGATGTCATAAGATAATTTTGCCACCGAAAAAAAACTCTTCCTCTCTTGCCTAAACCCGCGAAACGCAACGCAACAGCCAACCATGCCATCAAAATGACTAAATAATTTATACATTTTAATTTATTCCCTCTTTACTTAGAGACCCCCAGACCCCCTTATTTCAAGATGAACTTACCTACTGGACAAAAAAGAATGTTGAATTGCTAAAAATTGGGCCCAATTATGGTAATATTTCGTGGTAATCCTCAAAAAAAAAAATCCTTTTTTGTCCTGAAGTACCAGGAACACATTCCTACAAAGAGCTAATTCCGACGCTCAAGTGGTCATATCGATCGCACACTAAACGTTCCTATTATTTATTCAAGGTAAGTGACCCGTGAATAGTCGTGGGTTTGGTTGAAACCGGGATCTTCCTTACGTTTTCCTTTAAAAGGGTAAAATTAAGGGTAATGGAGCGAAAGGAATATAACTTCAGGGTTATTTTCATTGCTTAATCGTGTAAACTTCCATTGCTGACTAAACATAGGGATTTCAAATACCGCTTTTCGGGTTAAATAGTTAAAACATACTTGGCTGAAGTATTGTAATCTTTAGTAGATAATATTACTGTTTTTAGCTTTTTATTCCACTTTTTTTTGGTAAATATGTTGGTCCATCATCATCTTCCAAAAGTGGATGTTAAAGTAAAATACTAAGAAGATCAAGATGGTCGGTTATCGGCTACACCCCGGAAAGAGTGCTAGTATTGGAATACAGGTGAAACAACGAGCCTAGCAATAATAACAAAACGTGGCAAAACAGCTCAAATACATTATAATAAATAACCTATACCCATAGTTTTAACGTGATTAAGAACTTTTTCAATTTGTTCTTAAGAGGACGCGGCATGTAAACTCCCGCAAACCTCCGTTGAAAAGCAAGGATCCTCCAAACAGACATGTTTTGTGTCTGGTCCATAAACGCGCCCACTTTTCTATCGGTATTGCACCCATATTATTATGTGACAGGAACCACATACCATTAATTAAGCCGGTAGCTTGGTTAGCACATAAACCATTTAAAAAAAAACCTACTCGCTAAGTAATTTTTCCAGCTGAGACCTACAATCAAACTGCAAACGTAGCTACCAGGGCATTATGAACTGATGCAGTACCTACGTAATAGCCTGTGACGGCACACATTATAGATAATCATAGTCGTTTTCTACTCGCCGTGTACATTTGATGCAGCTGACATGGGTCCCAGGCGGGCATGTCACTTGTACATTATAATGCTACAGTTATTATATAAATGATGCAACAAATATCTAGTTTGTGAGTTCACGTCCCTGAGTGTCACAATTCACTACACGGAGCTCATAAAAATTGACAGTTCATTAGAATTCAGATGCTGAGGCTACATAAATATTCTTGTCGCGTTGTCGATAAAAATATCGTATTCGGGTTGTTGTTGTCTACATTAGCGGTCAATCGCATTTCTACGCGGCTGCGGGCGATAATTCGTATGAATTTAAATTACGGAAGTAGTGGCTTTGTATATGTTGGTAAATAACTATTTATTACAAGTGTAGGTGAAGTATTTTTTGCCAAAGGTGAAAAATATAAAAAATCTTGAGAGGTGTCAAGGGACACCCGGATGGAACGAAGTTCTTTTCGATTGATTAGTGAAGGAATTGTAATAAAATTTTATTTCATTCCATTTCATTCCATTTCATTCCATTTCATTCCATTTCATTCCATTTCATTCCATTTCATTCCATTTCATTCCATTTCATTCCATTTCAGAGAGGCAGACAGAAACGCTTACGCCGCACTTCGTTCGCGTTAAGGAACTTCGTTACAAAAATATACAATAGAAAAAAAAAGTGTCGTGACAACTTTTCGTAAGAATTTTTTCCGTCTAGCCCCCTTTCACAACGCGCGATAAGGAACTTCGTTCCAAAAAGTTGAAGAAAAAGATGGTGAAGTGTACCCTCTCAAGCAAATTATTGTTGCGACGAAAACCTTCCATGCGCGCCTGCTTAACAATAGTACCGCTATCTTCTTCTTCTTAGCGTATCGATGGCAAAACTATTTAAATTCCTTGCCTGGCCCAGTATTCGGCCATGGCAGTGCCGTCCACTGATGCTGTCATTAGGTCCCTACGTGAACAGGTGCCGCTATAATCATTTGTGTTCACCCGAAAATTTTGCGATTCGAACATTCAGCCAAATTTGTCGCGATAATGCGAACATTCGCCGAATCTCGATAATATAGCCCCTGCATTATACTACCAGTATGGCAGTCGAAATTTGTGTCGGAAGGTAGGTTCTTTTGCTCCCGAGGTATAATTTGGGACAAGCGGATCGGCCCGCGGTTTCACCCGTGTCTTTGGTTCGAGCGACGCTTTTCAAAGATGAAAGTTATAGAGCATTTTATTACAAATAAACCAATTTACAGGCACTTTTGAAATGTCAAGAAGTCAGTCAGTCAGAAAAAATGATGCTAATTGCACATTCCAAAGCGTAGATCTCTATGGAGAAGAATGTGCAAGAAACTCCATGGACACTCTTTTCAATCATGTTTTGTAAATACAAATATAATCTGTTACATGTTTCTTGTAGCTATCATGTGAGAACAATGTCAATAAAGTAAAAATAAAAACTAAATATAGATATTAAAATAGCAACTGGCAGCTAAGAGATGACCAGTCTCAACTGACAGCGCCCGTTCGCGGACATGACGCGAATATCAGCACCACTCAGCTCAACCATTTTGAAGGGAACTGAATGATCCAACACACGCGCCACCACTCTTTTTGGTTGTAGCGTAATGTTATATAGCCCTTAGACTTTCCCGATAGATAGGCAACCAACACTAAAAGATTCCGCCCGGCCCTGATACAGGCCATTGTCCGGACGAGTAGGATTGGCAGGCGGTCGCCTCCTTCTGAGAAGCAGTAATTCTAACGAAGGAGGCGGCCGCATGTGAAGGGAAAGGACTTCCTCACGCCCAACACGCCACCGGGATCCCGACCTCGATTTCCAGACACCGTAGGCGTGGGCTTCCGGCCGTCCGGTAACCGTCCGGACCGAGCCCAACTCATCGACAGCGCGTAAAAAAACTACGCGCGCCTCAAGAAGCTCTACTGGGGCTACGGGGTCCTTGAATGCAAGGCAAAGAAGGAACATAGGAGTAGGTTTTAGTCAGTAAAAGTCTTACACGCTCTCTCGCTCCGTGCTAGATAGAGAGAAGTTAATGGATGATGCCGGGTCAGCTAGTATTAGGTACCTGCTGTAATTGACTGGCCTGTTGGTCTAGTGGTTAGTGACCCTGACTGCTATGCCGGAGGTCGTGGGCTCGTTTCCCACCCAGGACAAATGTTTGTGTGATGAGCACGATCATTTGTTCTGTGTCTGGGTGTAATTTATCTATATATGTATGTATTTTGGAATATATAAGTATGTTTATCAGTTGTCTAGTACCCATAACACAAGCTCTGCTTAGTCTGGGACTAGACGGCGTTGTGTGATAGTTGTGGAATATTATATTAATTGGAACACGGATCACTGTGGAACAAAAAAATACTGGGCAAGTGCGAGTCGGACTCGCGCACTGAGGGTTTCGTACAAACTTACCTATGTAAATAGTTCAATTCCCGAATGTAGTTTCGAAAATTTTTTTCAAATCGCAGAACAACAAATTTACTATTTTCAGATATATTCATGTATTTGTGCTATAAGACCCTGCTGTATTCCAAATTTCAGGATTCTAGGTCAACGGGAAGTACCCTATGAATTTTTATTCGCATGAGATTGTCGAAATATACGATTTTTGCCACATAAACGGCCGTATCTTTTTTTCATTAAGTTAGAAGTTTGATTTTTTCACAGCTTCAAGGGTCTGCAGACCTGAGTATATAGTTTTAATTTGAACTCGATGCCTCCACGCATTCTCGAAATAAGGGGTCTTGAAAAACAGACAGACGGATAAGAAAGTGATCCTATAAGGGTTCCGTTTTTCCTTTAGAGGTACGGAACCCTAAAAATGGTGGTTTCCGTGCTCCACGGTTCCTTACCTAATTTCATTTTAACGAGACTGAAGTCTTTACCGACATATATAACTACATAGCTAGGTAGCCCTCCCCCCCCCCCACCTACCACTTTCGTGCTGAAAATTACATGTAACGTGAATTCGTTGCACAGTTGATGGCGTGCGTGCATGCATGTGCCTACGTCACGCGAACTGTGGTGCAGTTCACATGGTTAGTATTGAGTTGTTTAATGTCTAGATTTTAACTTAAATTTAGTATTTATTTCTTTCCTGCCCCCTAGCCAAGTTACAACCGTTTCGTTTCGATTCTTTTTTCGTCGATCGCCTCGAGTCGGCCAAGCTTCCTAATCCTTTGTTCTGTCTACGTGACTGAGCGTTGAGATGACGTCAGAATAAAGTAATCGGAGGCATGGCCTACTCGAGGCGATCGACGAAAAAAGAATCGAAACAAAACGGTTGTAACTTGGCATGGGCACAGCCGAAGCTACTGGGAGTAGGAACGTGAAATTTTGCACAAAAATTCCTTTTATGACGTAAACGAGAAATAGGAGAGGATTTTCCAAAATTCACCCCTTAACGGGATGAAACGGCAATTCAAAGTTTATATGGAAAATAAATGAAATGAAGGACTAGCTTTAATTATCAGATAAATTTCATTTGAAGAATAAATTATAGCTGATTGACTTAAAAATATGTGGAAACATTGAAACAGGTGCGATCTCATTAAAATGGAGCTTATAATTTAATGTTAAATAACTCAGCGAAGCTTAGCCGAAAAGGTTACATTTGCTGCCAAATATTACAAAAATATTATAATGTGTACATCCATATTTTAGTGGTAAACAAACTATTCATACGAAGACATACACATTCCCACCTATACGCACAAAACTTTTTGGGAACACATTCATTGTGCGTACAGCTAAGGAGTTTAATTTCTTGCCGGAATCTGTATTTCCTGATGGCTACAACCCGGTAATCTTTCTAGGTAAGCGCGCTTCATCGTCGACCGTATCGTCGCTTTCCGTCAGGTGAGATAGCGGTCACGTGCGAATCTATCAAGAATAAAAAAAGACATGCTTAAAGGATTTAGTTTCCAAGACAAAAACATTACTTATAAAAAAATTCTATGTAAATTTAAAAAAAAAACCTATTTAAAATCAGTCATATCAAGACTTTATACGGCACGGTTTATGAGTTACGGAACCCTAAAAATGTTCTTAATCGCCCATTAAAAACAACAATAACAACAACTAGCTACCAGGCTCTCATAATACGTAAGTGCACAAATTTAGCCAATCTTCCCAGGAGAAAACATAAATCTTCGTAAATCGGGATTACGTAACAGTTAGCCTGAATTTATTACCCAGGATTAATTTAACCTTCCTATCTAAATAAATAGGGTCACGGTGACAGTTATGAACTCTAGTGGGACTGGATCGGATAGCAGTTTTCTTTTTTTCCGGACGTCGATACATGCGAAACTTTTGGAATAAACCAATATCTGTTTCCCTCAAAATTGATCTCAATTGTAAAATCTTTTTTTTTATTGTAACCATGGAGTTTCTTGCCGGTTCTTCTCCAAAAGAAAAGTCAGGACCAATTGGAACCGTGCAATGGTTTCTCCCCTATGGCCTATGTGAAATAAAAGTATTTTTCAATATACATACTAGAAAACTCGCTCTTATTTCTACCGCTTTTAGGTGAGCAATTTATTGTTTTCCGCACTAGTGCGGAAAAGTGCGCGAGCTCGCCCCGCCACAATTAATTGTATTTATCGTATCAGGCTGGTTGCTAAGCAAACCCTACGAGTCGCCGGTCAATCCTCGTTTATTTATTTCTTTGCAAATGTTTTGAAAAACATCGTTTGATACCTGTGGAAATTCGTCACTGAAGCACTCGGCTACATCCAAGGGTCGTCCAAAAGGGAACCCCTGGGTCCTGAGACGCAAGGTAAAGAAGGAACATAGGGTTTTAGTCAGAAAAAGTCTGACACATCCTCCCGCTCCACTCTAGGGCGAAAGAAGTAATTAACACCTTCGTTTGCGGCTCAAGCCAATTTCGCCTCATTCACAATGACCCACTTTCTCCACTTGTATCAAAATTTATTATTGTCAAAGTCAAAGTCAAAGTCAAAGTCAAAGTAAAAAAAAATTATTTCACATAGGCCTACATGGGCACTTATAAAACGTCAGAAGCTAGTGCACGGTTCCAAATTGGTCGTTTCCTATGGAGAAGAACCGGCAAGAAACTCCATAAAACCGGCAAGAAACTCCTTAAAACCGGCAAGAAACTCCATAAGAACCGGCAAGAAACTCCATAGAACCGGCAAGAAACTCCATAGAATTGAATTTTTGATCCCTCTCGCTCCATCCAGAGTGGTAATAGTTATTTGATGATATCCTACCCTAAAACAACCTGGTAACTACATTATAATTTCCATTCAATTCCTGCCTTTCGTGCCAATGCGTTCAGTTCATAAGTCGTTTTAAAATAAAAGCCAACATTAGCGTTGCGTGCTGTGAAATATTTATTGGGTTTACTGCTAAACGCGCTGTAAACTTGAGTAAGCCACTACTTACAAACAGTTACGTTAGTTTATTTTACACTAGAAATTGGGTTAGTTTGAATGAGGTGATAAAATTGTGGAATTATGCTTATGTTTCAAGTAAATCATTTGGTTTATTTCGAGAATTAATCTAATGCTGGGTCCACATTCGTCTGTATTGTCACGAAGAAACAATCATTTTTATAGAAGACTAGCTTAATCTAGCTTAGTTGGACGGCAAGGTCTGCAAATAAATGTTTTATTATTATTATTATTATTATTATTAACCTGCAAACCTCGGACCGCCTAATAGTAAGGTTAACGCTATCTACTGGCATTACCAAAACAGTATAATTTATTTTATACTAACAATTTAATTAGAGATGGCGTTGTATTCGGATTTCTTTTTTCATGTTTTTTTTTCCTTTTTTTCTCACCGTTTAAACCTTTCCTGGACCATCACGAATATTTCAAGACCAAAATTCACCAAATCGGTCCAGCCGTTCTCGAGTTTCAGCGAGACTAATGAACAGCTACTCATTTATATAGATTAACTATGGGGTTTCACGCCAGTTCTTCTCCATATAAAACGACCAATTGGAACCGTACACTAGCTTCTGACGTTTTATAAGTTCCCATGTAGGCATATGTGAAATAAATTAATTTTTAGTTTGAGTTTGAAGCAATTCGTGCCGAAAGTTCGTGTGTGCACGCTAATAAGTTGTCGGGATTATATCCGTTATTGTTATGGTCACATTAGCGGCTTTGCAATTATACATGATTTATCGTACAATAATCCAAGATGGATTATTGTAGATCCAATGGCGCATCCCAGCCAGGCGCATTACCTACATTGTGTTACTTATTTCATCACCATTGCTCTCAAAACGGTGAAGGAAAACATCGTGAGGATCTGCATGTCCTAGAACCGTAAATTTAAAGACATAATGTGACATCCACCAAACCACTTGGCTTACGTGTTGGTGGCCCATTCACTCTCCTAGAGATAACGCCTGAGTCCCAGTTGTGGGAACATTATAAGGCTGATAATGCGATGCTTATGCTAATTCAAGATGGCTGAAATGGCCTTTTGATTCCCAATAATAATAAAATATTCGCCACGATAGCGGATAATGGCCAGTTACATCTGCGTGTATCGTGTAAAGCGCAGAAGTTCATGATGTAAACGTAAATGCGGCCTCAGCATTACAATTTTTATCAATTTTGCAAATTTTGCGGCGTAATTTTACTATTTGGCGTTTTTTTTTTGTAGGATATCGTCAAATAAGTTCACCCACTCTGGGTGCAGCGAGAGGTACTGGCATACTTTTACAGATAGAATACCTACCCGTATTCCACGTGCGTGAATTTCGTGGATTACCTTTTTTTTTAAGTGAGAAAATCATCCAATGACATCCCCTGCTGACATCTCCTTGAGGCTCGCGTGGAACACAGTCCGCGCCGTCGATGACTTGGGCTTGGTCCGGACGGTTACCGGACGTTTGGACGGCGAGCTACCTATTGCTCGACGTCTGCAAGCCCGCGCCTATGGTGGCCGGAAATGCGGTGGCTGGGGCGTGAGAGTCACTCCATCGCGCGTGCACGTGCGGCCTCCTCCTTTGAAAACAATGAAAGTATTCCAGGGCAAGTCAATTTTGACAAGTTATCAATTTCAAATCCTCAATTCAGACAGTGGCTGTTCCGAACCCTCGACCCCGACAACCAGCCACCGTGGCGCGAGCGTGCAGACGACGAGCAATGGGTAGCTCGCCATCCGGCCGTCCAGTAACCATCCGGACCGACTTGTCAACGGCGCGTAGTGTACCACACGCGCCTCAAAGAGATGTCAGCAAATCCGTAAGGGCACAGCAGCGGCCATGGGTTGACTTCTGAAATGTAAAACCGTGATCCTAGAACGCGTGCAACTAAAGGAACATAGGTGTGAGTTTTAGTGAGTAAAAGGTATGTGAGGACTTGTTAATGGCTGTCAGTCCGACTTACTGTTTCTTATCTATTTTTTTAGCTTCAAATCTTCCATATTAATTAAATAAATAAATAAATGTCTGACACGCCCTCCCGCTTTATCCTAGTGCGTGAGATGTCATTATATGATTTCCCACTTTAAAAAGAAAATAACAAGACAGGGGATGTTACTTTTCAATTAAGTTTTACTTAAACAAGACAAAAATAAAGCGATCGAGAAGAAGCGAAAATAAATCTAAGACAACACTAAAACAATCAGCCAATCGACGGGCGGTGTTCCTGATGCAATTTGTTAAAACGAAGTCAATTAAGCACCACTCTCAGCGCTTCATCGGCTTTTTAATAATGGCAGGTAAGAAAATCTTCTGCAGTCTCTGATGTCCTGGTAAATGGAATTGATTAAATGAGGCTGGCGTAATAAATCTTACTAATAATTATTAAGCTCTTCATCTTACCAAACAAACTAACAAAGTGTCCACTTTGTTTGTATATGTGAACGCGCTAATAGGAACTGCTATGTCGAATTGAAATAATACATTTCGATAAAGGTGGAGAAAGTTTGTCATTACGACCGAGGTGGAATTTGCCCGAGCCGTAAGCGAGGGTGTCATGGAACTGAGTGCTGCACTAACAAATGTCCACGTGTATCAAACGAAGTTTTTTCAATACGGAGAAATAAATAAACGAGGGTGGACCAGTAACTCGTGGGGCTTGCTCGGCACCTAGCCTGATATGATCAATGTAATAAAATTGTGGAGGTGGTGAGCACGCTCACTTTTCCGCACTAGTGCGGAAAATAGTAAAAGCTGCAGGTACAGGAGCGGGTAATCAATTAAGTGTATTGAAAAATTTATCACAATTTATATATTTGCAATAAACCTACATCACATATGCATTCAATTACAAAATTGATAAAAGGAATTGAAAATAATAGTAAGTTACCAGGGCTGCAGTATTATTCGAAAGTTAATTACCTTGGCCTTGGAACGCAAATGGAAAAATCTGACACTACCCTCGCGCCGCCCGGACTGGGACGGGTTACTTGATGATTTCCCATTTTAAAAAAAAGTCGGTTAACCGCCTAACAATTAGCTATATAACTCGTTTTAACCACAGTACTTCCACTTAATAATGCATGAAAAATCAACAAAAATTAAACCCGATGACCTCCACGGCAAAAAACCTTCTGTCCAATTCTCCATTACAAGATTACCAGACAATATTTTAATTATACTTAATTGGCTTCTAAATGCGACGTCCGTCCGTCCGTTGGGACATTTTCGTAATACATATGTATGTACTAGGAGCACATAATGACGAACAGCGTGTAATTTGAGCAATGTACGCACAAATTGGATTAAATATAATTGGACTGTTAGGGGCTGTTTTGGTTATATTCACTTTTGCGTAATAAAATGTATTTGAAATGTAAATTAAAAAGCAGAAAATAATGATTAGGTTTAATCAGTAGATATATATGACAGTTATTACTGTTAGGGCTACAAAAAAAAGTTTCATAATGCCTTTGCAATAGCACAAAGATATTTTTCTAACAGATACGTCGTTTTCATTTCCAAACCCCTGGGGAGTACTAATTAAATTTTTTGACGCCATTTTTAGGGTTCCGTACCCAAAGTGTAATAATGGGACCCTATTGATAAGACTTCACTGTCCGTCTGTCTGTCAGCAGGCTGTAAATATCTCATCAAACCGTAATATTCACAGTTGAAATTTTCACAGATCATGATGTATTTTTGTTGCTGCTTTAACAACAAATACTAAACATAGAATAAAATAAATATTTAAGTGGAGTTCCCTTACAACAAAAGTGAATAGTTAATTGCACTTTAAAAATAAATAATTAAAATAAAATAAACATTTAAGAGGGCGGCATACAACGTGATTCTTTTGATCGATATTATTGTAGTTCGGAATCCTTCATGTCCGACTCGGACTTGGTCAGTTTTTAAACTTATTTTTTTTATTTTAATATATTTTATTATATAGTTACGAATGTTACTGTATTTATTTTGCCCCAGTAAATATTTAAACTTATAAGAAAAACAACATCGTAAAAACAAAATGTAAACTCAACATTTTAAGTGTCTAACTAGGGTTCAACTCGAATTTTTTTTTCGTCCGGGTTTACGTATCACACTAATATTTATAAAAAGCAAAATTTTGTAAGTATGTTTGTTACTCCTTCACGCTCAAACGGCTGAATAGAATTGGATAAAATTTGGCAAACAGTAAACCATATCTTGGAATAGCTCATAGGATATATAATTTTTATTCATGTTATGTTTGGCTAACTTATGATTGAGTATGTTATCTGCCCCCCTAGCCAAGTTACAATCGTATCGTTCACGCCAAACGTTTCACGTAGGCCACGCCTCCAATTCCTTTGTTCGGACCACGTGACTGAGCGTTGAGATGACGTCAGAACAAAGGAAACGGAGACGTGGCCTACTCGAAGCGTTTAGCGCGAACGATACGATTGTAACTTGGCTAGGGGGGCTGTTTAGATTTACCCACATTTTGTCTTATTTTTTTTTATTTTTTTCATGGCTATCTTGTTTTGTTATTTTACATACGTACTTACATCAGCTGTGTCATACGTTCTAATTATTAATTTTAGTTTTAAATATTGTTTCTCAGTAAGTAAATTATTTAAGCATATCTTTATGAGAAATAAAGTTGTTCTTAAACCTTATACTGGGAGTATCTATTTCCTTGGGTTAATTTTCGGCTGTCACACAGGCAAAGCCACAGGAACTAGTAGTATATAGTTTACCACCAATCAAAAAGTCTGGATATTTATTATTCAATGACGCTTTATCAGTTAAACGAATTTTAATGAAACTAGGCACATAGATATACTATGTCCTAGATTAGACAAGATAATTTCTATTTTCCAGCAGTACGAACAATGCGAAAGGCGAGCAATGGGTGGCTCGCCGTCCGATCGTCCGGTAACCGTCCGGATCGGGCCCAAGTCGTCGACGGCGCGTAGTGTTCCACGCGCGCCTCAAGGAGATGTCAGCAACCGTAGGGACCCAGCAGGGTCGAAGCCTGGGGCCATGGGTGATGCGAAAGAGATCCCCGGGGCCCTGGAAAAATGTCAAAGAAGGAACAGGAGTGGGTTTTTAGTCAGTAAATGTCTGACACTATCTCTCGCTCCGCGCTAGAGTGGGGGATGTCATTAGATGATTTTCCCACTCGAAAAAAAAAAAAAGCAGTACGAACGTACTTTTGGGATAATTTCCGACAATCACACCAGCAAAGTCGCTGATAGATATTAGTACTTTGTAACTTAGATTTAAGGGGTTGAAAAACAATTAATTACACAAAGTAAGGGTTCCATATCCCGAACCTTTCCACAATGGCTTCCATTTCTATTTTCACTGTTCATACTGAGCACGCTTAAGAGTAGCGCTCTCGTGGTTTTTTTTTTTTTTTTTCGAGTGGGAAAATCATCTAATCACATCCCCCACTCTAGGGCGGAGCGCAAGATAGTGTCAGACATTTACTGACTAAAAACCCACTCCTGTTCCTTCTTTGACATTTTTCCAGGGCCCCGGGGATCTCTTTCGCATCACCCATGGCCCCAGGCTTCGACCCTGCTGGGCCCCTACAGTTGCTGACATCTCCCTGAGGCGCGCGTGGAACAGCACGCGCCGTTGACGACTTGGGCTCAGCCTGCACAGTCACCGGACGGTCGGACGAGGAGCCACCCGTTGCTCGCCGTCCGTAAGCCCGCGCCTACGGTGCGCTCTCGTGGTTGCACCTTCCAGCTCTCTCTATTGAGAGTACATTCTTGACCTGATTATGAGAAGTGAAGGTCGGATGTATAATGTAATAAATATAGCCAATGTACCTTTGAGTGACGTCTGTGGGTTACAAGTGGATAGGCAGAGTTACTACTGAATTCGTGTTTAAATTACATAATTATTTAGGGAGGAGATTTCCACTCCCATCGGGGAGTGGAAATATTATTTAGGTGATGAGTGGGTAACAAGCAATAAACAAACTATTCCGGACCACGTAACTGATTTATTACGATGTAGATCTATTTAAAAATATATGTTTTCGTTTTTTTTTAAATAAATCTTTGTATAAGTAGCCTGTCCCACCCAGTGATAATGTCGCTTCCAGACAGAAGTAATCTTTGTTATCGCGTCAGTACTTTCACAGAGAAATGAGAATGCCTATCTTTCAGCAATTTTGATTGAAGGCAGAAAGATTCCATTAAAAAATATATCTCTGCCCGGGTACCTACCTACCTCACTAAAACACCTTAATCCCTTTCAATGATTGCCCGAGCGGGAGCTGCCTCGGGCACAATTTTGCCCAAAAATATCTTCTTAATAGCGAAGGGCAACCTTACTTTTTAGTTGGAGAATTTGGAGATTTAGTGTTTCGGACACTGGCCACAGCTGTGCTCAATACGAAGTGGTTAAACAAAATTAATTTACAGCTATTGCTTTGGAATATGAATTTGTTTCTATGTTCTGTAAAATTGAAATTGTTGAACTAATTATATAATTATGAGTACTAGACAACTGATAAACATATTTTTATATTTCTAAATAACTACATATTATAGATAAATTACACCCAGACACAGGACTTTGATCGTGTTCATCACACAACCATTTGTCCTTGGTGGGATTCTAACTCACGACCTCCGGCATAGCAGTCAGGGCCAATTAAACCAACCGACCAGTCAAGTAACAACGATTTGCGGAAACACATTACTAGGCTTGCATAAACAGTGAATTTCTTAATTCTTGTTAGCCCGCTTTTATCCACCCGATCTTGCCTAACCTTACCATTAGGCGGTGGATGTAAACTCAGATCATGGAGCCAGTTCAGAATTCTTCTTGCTTTGAACACAGACAGGTTTCTGAAAAGCATATTGCATTTTAGAGATTTCCAACTATTTTTTAGTTTCGTACCTCAGTCGGTAAAAACGTACAAAACAGGCGCCCGCACGTGCGAGTAAACGGCCCACACGCCCCAGCCGCCGGGATCCCGATCCCGATTTTCAGCCACCGTAGGCGCTTGCTTGCGGACAGCGAGCAATGGGTAGCACGCCGTCAGAGATGTCAGCAAAACCGTAGGAGCCCAGCAGGGTCGAAGCCTACTGGGGGCATAGGTTATGCGAAAGAGAACCCCGGAGCCCTGGAACGAAGGCAAAGAAAGAACAGGAGTGGGTTTTTAGTCAGTAAAAGTTTGACACTATCTCACGCTCCGCCCAAGAGCGGGGGATGTCATTGGATGATTTTCCTACCGAAAAAAAAGGTAAAAACGGAACCCTTATAGGATTACTTGGTTGTCCGTCTGGTCGTCTGTCTTTTTCTCAGGAACGCGTGGAAGTGTTAAGCTAAAGTTAATATCAAATATTCAGATCTGCTACCCCTTAGAGCAATAAAAATATAACTTCTTAGTCAACGCAATCTAAAGATAAGACCATTTATACTCTGTTTAAGCGCAAATTTTAGCACTCGCAAGAAAATCAAAACTTAGAGTACTACCCGTTGACCTAGAACCATAAAAGGGGAATGAAACTTCCCATACATTGCTGGCATGTATTTTTTTTCTTTTCGCCAAAGGGAAACCCAGGCCATATCTTAAAAGACTGTATAATAAATCAATAGCAAAAAGAATGATGTCTACCAACCGTAACCAAACGAAGTTAGAGATTATTTAGTATATTGCTATAGTTTGTTATCAGGCGTTATTTTTCTTAAATAAAAATTCTGGATGTCTGATACTTTAAGTTTACCATGGTTAAATATAGTTTTAATTTCGATTTTTATGGTGAGTATGCATAAAATAGTGTCAATAACTATCACAACAGTAACGCGTATCTTTTCGATTCGTTTGTCACTTATTTTTTTTTTACTATTTTTGGTGATGGAAAACTGCGAGTGTGGAAAAAATACAACAATAACAACAAATTTAATCTATTTTATCAATGGAAACCTTAAAAATATTACGTATTATATTTCCATTTCATTATAATATAACGAAAATATGTAACACCTGACAAAAATAAACTAACAATGCTCTATACGTATCTTCGTTCAGTTACGGTTTAAAGACCTGATTTTTTTTTTGCTATTGATTCCTCGTATTGGTCTCTAACATTTATAAGTTATATTTTATAGGTTTCATTGGCCCTAGGTTTCATTTCTAGAGAAAAGCAAAAAGTAAAACATGCCAATAGTTTGAATTGGCCTTTAGCAAGAAGTAAGCTCTTATAGCACAAATAAAGCAAAAAGTCAGATAACCGTAATTTTGTAGTTACATCACAAAATAATTACTTTTTTTGTAATCCTGCTGGAACTCTGTACGCCATGCCGCATCCTCGTTGTATATATGGCTTAGATGTTTTCCCAGCAGTGAAACAATATATATTATTACATATCATATGATAGGTATTGTTCATTTTGTTATGTTGTCATTGTCAGTTGGTGTCGGAAGTACAATAGATAACCTAGACAACTGTGTTCTATTTTGTCTATGGTGTAATAGAAGTCATCGTTAATGCCCGGTCCACATCTGGCCCGTCAGTGAAATTAGTTTTAGTCAGTCATCTTTTGTAATTTATTGTGTCTATTCAGACAAAATAAAACCTGTTTTCTTTCTTTATTCTAAATGGATTACTGTTGTTCTACCAAAAGCTCTTAACGCGATCCAATTGACGACCTAAACTGAATCTTTGAAGGGATGGAACTATACAGGGTGTATAACTCCATCCCTCTTCTTTAACAAGTCATGGTAAAGCCCCGGATCACAGTTTTTTTCCATAGTTTGATGTGTCAAATACAACCCTTGCACAAACTGATTTTTCTGTCCGGTAAATCTCTCACCTACAGAAAATGAGAGCAAGGTTGAAAGAGCACCCTTCATGTCGTGGCCCACTTACTGTCCCCGACAAACGTTGATCACTGTACTTCCTCACATCTCTGCGACCCTAGTAAGGATCAGAGTGTCTACAGCAAAAACATTTGTACACAATTTATTTACTTCTTTATATATGTACTTTCTTATATCTCTGCTACCCTAGTAAAGATCAGAGTGTTTACAAGAAAAAACATTTGCACACACTTTATTTATTTACTTGTTTATATATAATGCATAGTACTGCTGATTGTACATAAGAGGGCCCTTTTTCTCTCGCCTATCGTCAACATCGGGCATGGTTTAAAAGCTTGTCACTTCCATCTAACGCAATTCAACGTGATGTTTGACGAAAAACAGGGATAGCGCCTGAAAATTCTGTTAGCATTCGGTAATTCGTGATTTAAACGAATATTTTATTAAACTTGTTAACACGTAATACGTGTTTTTTTTTAAACCCTTAAAAAGTTTTAGAAAAAATATGTCGTCATTTAGAATCTTGATTAAATTTGCAAGGCTCCTATTGTTATACTTTTTTGACTTTTTAATTTTTTGAGTAAATTATGAAGTGTCAAAGTTCATGCAAAATAGCAGATTTTCAGAGGTCTTTACTGGATTAGTTTTACACGAATTTATAAATTGATTTCAATAGAAGCCCAAATAATATTCACAAAATACTGTGTTTCCAAAATATCTAATAACGTCATAATCGCGTAAGAGCTGTATTGGGCACGCCATAATTATGGCGGTAAGCTCCTCTTTGCGGCGTGGTTGGAAAGACCACACGGCGTCCTCACCTTCCGCATGACGCAGGTTCTCACCGAACACGGTAAGTTCGGGAAGTTCCTGCACCGGATTCCGCGTGTAAGTACATAGGTTTCTCCATACAAACTTTTGACCCCCGTTTTATCCTCTTCCACGACCTCCGGCATAGCAGTCAAGGCCACTAACCACTAGACCAACAGGCCAGTCAAAAAAAAGGAACCTACCTGCCAAATTTTATGTTTGTAGGTGTTATAGTTTCTGAGATTAATAGACACATTCAGCAAAAGTAAATGTCTACAGAGACCAAAAAGAGGTAATAATATTTTTTTTAATCATTCAATATCCACAGTACTGCCAATGAACGATGGCGCCTCGTGTTCGATATTTCGTGTTCGTAATGGTTTCTTAAGTAACAACCCACGCGGCCCTGCCCACAACACGCACCTCTTACAACCCGGTAGACTGTGGCTTGACCGCACATCTAACATAACTAACCAAGCCAACATCTAACAAAACTGACCAGGTGCAAGTCCCACCGTAGGCGCGGGCTTGCGGATTGCGAGCAATGGGTGGCTTGCCGTCCGACCGTCTGGATACTGTCCGGGCCGAGCCCAAGTCGTCGACGGCACGTGCGGAACAGCACGCGCCGTTGACGACTTGGGCTCGGACGCGCGCCTCAAGAAGATTTCAGCAACTGTAGGGGCCCGGCCGGGTCGAAGCCTACTGGGGCCAAGGGTCTGATTCTGAAAGGAAGAATCGGCCCTGGTACGAAAGGCAACGAAGGAACAGGAGTGGGTTTTTAGTCAGTAAAAGTCTGACACCATCTCCCGCCCCGCCCAAGAGCGGGGGATGTCATAAGATGATTTTCACAACGAAAAAAAAAAAACAGGTGCAAGTTGGACTCGCACATGAAGGGTTTTGTACTACAATATTAATATCTAGTAAGAAATGGCAAAAAAATGATGTCTGTTGTATAAGGAAGCCCCCTTAAATATGTACTTTATTCTAATTGTTTAGTGATTATGCAGTTTATTCTGTGTATACTTCAAACGTCTCTTGTCGTTTTTAAAACAGAGCATAAAACGATGGGTTATAAGTCAGTAAAAATCTGACACACCCTCTCGCACAAACGGTGTAGGAGAAATTATTAAAATTTTATGGTATCCCACCTTAAAAAAAAAAAAAACAAAAGACGCCTCGGTCGTCGGGAATCGCAGAACGATCGCCGGCCACCGTAAAGGGCCTATTACACTACGCGATATTCAGCACACGATATTCAGACTATCTTATTTTTTGTTCCAAGTAAGACGGGTCTAACCCTTATTACACCACGTGACATCGACTAAGACAGTCTGAATATCGAATAGTGTAAAAGGCCCTTAAGTACCGTAAGAACAGAGCCCGAGCCTTCGACGGCGCATAGTTTTCCACGCGTGCATCAGAATATCTCTGATGCACGCGTAGAATCATCAAACCAGCCAAGGTGCCAGCAGGACCAATGCCTGCTAGGACCATGCGAAGAAGTATGAAAGGAGTCCTAGAATGCCAAAGGGAACTGAAAGAACATAGGTCTGGTTTTAGTCAGTAAAAGTCTGACACGCTCTTTGGCTCCAACCTAGAGCGAGAGAAGTCATTAGATGATTTTCGACCTTAAAAAAATACCTATTCTCCGGATATTTATAGCTCAAACTGCTTTAGTATAAATTTTTGGTTCACAGATCACTTCACAGAAAAAAAAAATAAAATCGGTCCACAATTGACCGAAAAAAATACATTCAGTTGAACATAGAACCTCTCTCTTTTTGAAGTCGGTTAAAAAAATAAAAAACATTATATAAACTTTCTTGTCTAAGTCTCAGAAACTTTTTTGATTTCAGTATCGACCTAATATATTTCAGGCCATCTTTTCATAATTTTCCCCAAAAACTCAAGCCTAACTTGAGCTAAGAAACTTCGGAAAAAGACTTATTTCAAAGCTATTCTGTCTAGACCTAAACACAGGGTAAAATAGACTGTAGGTCAGAGCTAAATTTAAGTGAGTTGCAAGCAACGGGCGTGCAATACTAGTGATGGGGTCAAATTTATAAATAGTTGAAGTCGATAGGGCTGGATGATTATTTCTTGATGACAGTCGTGTGTATGAATCGATAAAATGGTTGATATTTCATTTAATGTTTCAATATAATAATAATAATATTAAATAATGTTAATAGATATCTTAGGTCATTGGAAAACTTGAGGCTGGAGATGCCAAACCACTCCACCAATTTCTATGACAACTCGTTTGCAGTTCAAGCAGTGCGGCTGTGAAATGCTTTGCCCGTGTGAGTAAGGCAAGCTCAAACACTGTTGATTTTTAAAAATCATTCATTAAATACATTCATTCTCTGCTTTCATATATATATATGTATTATGTATTGTTTGTATTAAATGTATTTTATTACTTACGTATTGTTTATATATAAATAGTATACCACGCATTACCTGCGTATCTTTTTCTCCTTCTCTGACAAATCTATCCAAAGGTGATCTGTAAAAAATCACTTTTAGCGATAAGACCGCCCATTGTGACACGTTTCTAATTTTAAGTTCCTATGTAATTTTATTATTGATGTAAAATAAAGAATACATCTATCTATCTATCTATGTCAAGTTGCAGATATCTTCATTTTTGATGTGATCACACAAGAAAACTCCGAGCATAGCCCTTTCCATTGACCTTTGGGTGACTTTAAGCCTTCTGATGAGGCCCATGGAGAACCATGATTACCGACATAAATCGAAGAATCGCCAAACTTAGCAGTGAGCAGGGCACATTGCTCGCAGAACGAGGTCGATGAGGCCGAAAAGTTCTGGAGTGGCGACCACGTACCGGAAGACGCAACGTTGGGAGGCCTCCCACAAGGTGGACCGATGACATAGTGAGGGCCGCGGGAATCTGATAGATGCGAGACGCGTAGGACCGGTAGTTATGGCGACACTTGGAGGAGGCTTATGTCCAACAGTGGACGTTTTTCTTTTGAAATAATGATGATGAGGTCAAGTTGGCTCTGAAATTAACAATTTATTATTAAGTGATAAATAATTTTGTTTGTTATTTAACTGTTAAAGTGTGAGTATTATAAGGTTGCGGGCTTTGGGACGGCGAGCAATGGTTAGCTCGCCGACCGATCGTCCGGTAACCGTCCGGTCCGAGCCCAAGTCATCGACAACGCGTACTGTTCCACGCGCGCCTTAAAGAGATGTCAGCAAACCGTAGGGACCCAGCAGGGTCGAAGCTAACTGGGGCCAAGGGTCTGCTTCGGAAAGGAAGACTCGGCCCTGGTATGAAAGGCAATGAAGGAACAGGGGTGAGTAAAAGGTGGTGGGTCAGTAAAAGTCTGACACACCCTCGCGCTCCGCCCAAGATCGGAGATGTCATTGGATGATTTTCACACCGAAAAAAAAAAGTATTATAAGGTTGATTATGCTCAAGTGGTCCAATTACGGTTAAAAGGGGTAACCCCCTTTTGGTTCCTAAGATAAAAACCGCAAATGCAAAGCCACTGGTAGAATATAAAAAACAATACGATCACAGTGTTTCTGCTATTGTGTGTGTATTGTTATTATACTTTACCAATAAAAAATCACAGAGCAATATTTTTTTATTCACGATATCGCACCAAAACTCCTAAAAAATCTTTGCCTACTAGACGAAACTTTTCAATAAAACATCATATTTCCAAACTCAACGAATTACATTATAGCGTCTATTTCCCTCGAGACATCGATATCGGCAGTCGATAAAGTCTTATAACTAATGCAGGCACTTCGGACGCCGAAAGTTTTCGCTGTAACATGCCATTCGCGGTGCTTTCGGTACGTCAGCTGTTCGGTAGATAAGCTCTTGCGTGTTATGGTGCCCTGGTACCTTGATTTATGGTGGAAAGTTAGTTTTAATTAGAAATGCATTTTGTTGCACGGTTTTCATATACAATTTAATAAATTGCATTATATAGACTCAAGTTTTTAAATTATTTTTATCATTTATCAAATTATCATATTAAGTGTCTACGCAACTGGACAATATTTGAAATCATTTTAACAGCCTCCCTGGCCAAGTTACAACCGTTTCGTTTCGATTCTCTTTTCGTTGATCGCCTCGAGTCGGCCACGCCTCCTATCCCTTTGTTCTGACCACGTGACTGAGATGACGTCAGAACAAAGGAATCGGAGGCGTGGCCTACTCGAGGCGATCGACGAAAATTTCGGTAAAATGGAGCTGAGAATATTGTTTATTGACTACCACAGCGAAGCTTAGCGAGAAGGCTGACCCGATTCATTTGCTGCCAAATACTGCAAAAACGTTAGAATATGTTACTGTTCAGACATCGCCTTAAATACACAGTCATCGCCTTAACGACTGGAGCTGCCATCTACCTCACAGCGATTGGTCACCCACGCATGCCATCGACCAATCACCACCGAGCTGCGCATCAACGTCTTCTTCAAAATCACCCTTTTTTGTGATCAATCGCCATTTATTCATTGCATCGCACGCACTATACCATATACATTTTTCATCCATTATTTCATGTAATACTCGCAATAAAAGCAATTCCTGGTGTCGCCTATCATTTCAAGCAACCTTCAGTCTCCTAACACGCAGCAGAGCTGAAATCGAAACAGTTACATCCGCGTTTTAATGGAACTCAAAGTAATTTAAAGTGACTGCAAACTTAATCATTTCTAGACTGGACACTAGCTAAATGCACAAACCATGCGAAGCCAAAATAAAAAAAACTTAGTCCAGCCAAACCATCCACAAGGAGATGTCAGCAAAACTGTAGGGGCCCAGCAGGGTCGAAGCCTACAGGGGCCATGGTTTATATGAAAGTGAACCTCGGGGCCCTGGAACGAAGCCAAATAAGGAACATAGGAGTGAGTTTTAGTCAGTCTCACATAAAAAAAAAGTACTGATGGCTAAAGTTGAAGACCAAAACAAAAAAAAAAAGCAAGGTTAATATTTAAATTTTGCATGGGATTCATTTTCTAACCGTTCGAGGCTTTTTCCTGATATCATTATCAGATTCAACAGCGGTATAGGTAAACTTATCGTGGTCTACATTATGCATGAGCCTACAGTCAGTACATTTATGCGAAGAATTTCTATTTTAAAGTGTTTACGGGCACATCTTTACGTTGGGTATTTACGACATTTGTAGCAAGCGGCGCTTACTTTCGGGTATATAAAACTCTTACTTTTTATGTAGCCCTAGTACCTAAAAATTATTTCGTATCCACAAATATAATTGTTAAGCTCCTTTTTTAGGGTTTCGTACCTAAAAGGTAAAAACGGGACCCTTTTGCTATGACCTGACTTGACCGTCTGTCTGTCATCATGATGGCTGTACCTCATGAACCATGATAGCTAGGCAGTTGACATTTTCACAGATGATGTATTTCTGTTTCCGCTATAACAATAAATACTAAAAACAGAATAAAATAAACAATTAAGTGGGGCTCCCAGCGGCAAAAAACGGCAAAAAAAAAAGTTTGTTGTACTTTTTTTTGCCGTTTTTTGTTACAGACGGTACGGAACCCCTCGTGCGCGAGTCTGACTTGCACACTGTCGGTTATGAGGTTTTTTTAGCCCTTGATCAACTTAAAAAATGTTGAAAACGATTTTCTAAAGAGCCTCGGTAGTCTAGTAGACTCAAATGCTACTTACTGCTGAGCTAGACGCTAGAGCTGAGGGTCGAAAAGTGCCATTGCCATATAGAATTTCTAGTGTATATTATGTCGTTTCCACATCAAAAAAGCTGAACGGATTTTGATTTAAACTTGACACAGAGATAGGCTATGAGCTGTATTAGAACGACAAAACGTCAGAAGTTATTTTAAGAATAGTTTGACAATTGCTACACAAGTTTAGTTTTACGGTACTAAATATTCGTAGTGGATTTTTGCATTTGCAATTTCTCAGTTGCAGCCCAGTCTCCCGCTTGAGAAAAATGACCAATCAGCAGGATTGACGGGGCTCTCTAGAGCCAATGCCATGGGCTCTCTAGAGGTATGAGCGATCGGAAATCGAGAAGGATTGATCGGGATTAAGCGTGAAAAAGTAACATACACACACAAACTTTCGCCTTTACACTATTACTGTGATTTTCTTTTAAAGTAATGCCTTTTAGATACATCTATAGCTTCCCGACAAACTCATCTAAAATGTAAAAAAGTATTTCAATCTCCATCTCACTCAGTGTTCATGATTAGAGGATCTTTTTACACTGAAGAGATCGTTGAAATCACTTCCAATTTATATTTCTCGACATTTCCGCGCTATCCTACAATCCTAGTACAGCGGTTAGATTAAGGGACACAGTTTTACAGAGTCACTTCTTGCGGATAATATTTATCCTTGAATGTTTGATGAATAGAAATATGGAAGACAATAACTTATTATATTATTATTATGGTAAATAGGTGTACTTGTTGTACACCATCGACTTATATAGTACATAATAATTATATCGATGTTGTACACCCACAGTGTTACATTGAAGTCCTATGTAATGTATGCGATCCTATTACTATCTACGGTACGGATATCATCAAATGACTCCTCCCGTTTTTGGTGGTGGTGGTGGAGCGAGAGGGTCACTCAGAATTTACTGACTAAAAACACTCTCTGTATGTGTGTGTGTGTGTGTTGTCTGTACTTTTTTTGTGTTGTTGTTGCCTATTGTATTGCCTGCATCGAATAAATACTATTCTATTCTATTCTAAAACCCAGCTTTTTTCAGGTCGGAAATCATACAATGACTTCTCGCGCTCTAGGGCGGGGTGAGAGGTCATGTCAGACTTTTATGACTAAAACCCACTCTTAAGTTCCATCATTGCCTTCGTTCCAGGACCCCGAGTTTTGCTTTTAGAAGTGGACCCATGGCCCGAGTAGGCTTCGGCCCTGCTGGGCCCCTACGGTTTTGTTGACATATCATTGAAGCGTGCGTGGAACACTATGCGCCGTCAACGACTCGGGCTCGGTCAGTTACTGGACGGTTGGATGGTGAGCTACCCATTGCTCCCCGCCAGCAAGCCCACGCCTATGGTGGCTGGTAATCGGGATCGGGATCCCGGCGGCTGGGGCGTGAGGAAGTCCATTCTCTCACGCGTGCGGCCGCTTCCTTCGCTAGCATCACTGCTTCGCAGAAGAAGGCGACCGCCTGCCATACCTCCTCGCTCCGAACCATTGGCTGTACCAGGGCCCGGCGCCATAAGCCGTTCCCGCCGTTCTCCCACACGAGGACACGGTGGTGCTCCTCCCAAAACTGGTAAAAGGTTACATTTAAGTTCTACGTAATTTATGCAAGCCTAGTACCATTAAAATTTACGGTACGGATATTACCAAATTACTCCTCCCGTTCTTGGTTAAAGCAAGAGTGAAAGTGACACTCCAGAATTTACTGATTAAAACTCACCAGTGTTCCTCCAGTTGCCCTTAGTTTTCCAGCGCCGCGGTAACTTTCGAGCAATCCCAAACCTTATGTACCTACGAGAATATTGGAGCAAGTACACATTGAGGTTTCCAACCACCACGTAAACTGATAAGAAGCAGCCATGCGTGGCCTTATTCACGAGTGAACACATTTTACTTAAGTATAGGAAAATCTGAAAAGGATATATTTTTAGGGTTCCGTACGTTATAGGATCACTTTGTTGTCCGTCTGTCTGTCAAGACCCTTTGTCCCGGAAACGCGTGAAGGTATCGACTTGAAATCAAAACCATATACTCAGGCTTGCCACCACCTGTCACCTTAAGCCTGTGAAAAAATCAAACTTCGGAATTAACGAAAACAAAAAGATATGACTGTATAAGTCGCAGAAAACGTATATTTCTCTCTTTCGACAAAGAGCAGGAGCCCAAGTCTGTTACTTTCTAAAGTCATTCAAACACGATTCCATTGTCATTTTGCTAAAAGTTCGTAATGTGCTAAATTCATAATGGTCGATCATTGATCAGTCATTGGTCTCGTTAAAAAAGCAATGACTGCACAACGACTTTGTAATGGTAGGACACTGATCAAAGGAACTGTCAAAATTTTAGCAGATTACCGCCTATGTACGTCAGACATTAATTTGTCAGTACGAGATTACCATGCCATTTCTTTCAATGATGTGTCAGTGGTTGACCATTGAAAAGTCATTAATAAACTAGCTTCTGACAGCGGTTTCGCCCGCGTGAGTGCAGGTTTCTTCGATCAAACTTTGGACCCTCGTTTCATCCCCTTAGGGGGAGAATTTTGGGAAATCCTCTTTTAATGCTCGCCAACGTCACAAAAGAAAGCTTTGTGAAAAATTTCAAGTCTCTTACTTCAAAAACATAGGACTTTCATACAAACTTCCAACCCCCGTTTTACCCCCTTAGGGGTGGAGTTTCATAACATCCGTTCTTAGCGGATGTCTACACCCTATAAGGAACCTATCTGCCGAATTTTAAGTTTGTAGGTGTTATAGTTTCTGAGATTTCGTGATTAATCAGTGAGTGGTATTTCGCAGATAACCAAACTTGTCAAAATCAACAATTATGACGTCAATGAAAGAGTCTGCTATTATAATAGTGTCAGAATGACACTATTGTAATAGCAGACTTGAGGCCCAGGGGCCCAAGTCTGCTATTTTTATAAATTCGTCATTCCAACACGATCCCATTGTCATTTTGCTAAAAGTTCGTAATCTGCTAATACATAATGATCGATCATTGATCGGTCAATGGTCTCGCAATAGAGTTGTGGTAGAATGACAATATTGAGCTTAATAAAAGCAATGACTGCACAATGACGTTCTAATGATTGTTCACTGATCAAAGGAACTGTAAAAAATTTAGCAGATTACCGCATATGTCAGATATTCATTTGTCAATATTTACGAGATTACTATTCTATGGCACTTCTTTCAATGGAGTGTCAGTGGTTGACCATTGGAAAGTCATAATAACGCCATTACATTAGTAGATTACCAAATATGTCAAAATCAACAATTATGAAATCAATGATAGACCTACACACACTATTGTAATAGCAGACTTGAGGCCCAGGTCGGAGTTACTCGACGATTACACAACCCACAAAAAAGATAGAGATTCTCGTACTTTTGCGTACTTATATAAAGCTACTGCCGGTCGCTATAAGCTGCTGCCAGTCACTTCGCCCGCGTGGAACTAGAAAATTGTCCCAATGGAACATACTGCCAGGATATAAAGTGTCCTGCTATTTCAGAACATGGTCTACATCTGTGTCAAAGTTCATCCAAATCGTTCAGCCGTTCGAGTGTGATGAAATAACAAACATACACACACAGACACAAACGTTCGCCTTTTAGTGTGAGTGAGACATTAGTTTGGATTTAGATTACCTACCCTTTCAAATTCTGCGACCCTGGTACTTTCCTAAGAGTCTATAAATTAGACTCAGGAATGGAAATCAGCTTAGGACTCCTATACAAATTTCTACTACTGAGTATAATTTTATGCAGAAAGGCGTTATTGAACCGCTCAGTAAAATTATTGCTTTAGAAAACTAAACTAAAAGTTTCATAAGTTGTGTTGAAAACTAGCGTTTCGTCGTCCATTAATTACAAGACGTTAGTTTTTAACAAAACTAAGTTAGTGTTAGTTATGTTTTTTACTACATACACAATGTATGACGCCATGGTTAAGTGATTGGCTACTACGCTACGTGTCGAGGGTTTGATTCCCGCATGGAATAAATAGACGTGACCAACAGCCATATACTATGTGGTCTTGGTTTTTTGTGTATGTGATTTGACTTACCACTGTACAGGAGTTATTCCTAGAGCGGGCCAACGTTATCAACAGCCAAATTCTTGAAAAAATTAAGTTTTTTTTTCTATCTCCTTTTTCATTCTTTTTTTTTATGGTTCGTTCTGTGTCTGTGTGTAATTTATCTTTATATGTATGTATTTAGAAATATATAAATATGTATATCAGTTGTCTGGTACCCATAACACAAGCTCTGCTTAGCTTGGGACTAGACGCCGTTGTGTGGAATATTATTTATTATATATATTATTGATTGACTTCCCTTGTATTTTTCAAACATCCTATAAAATGAGATTAAATTTCTTGACCAATTTCAATAGACGTTAAAAACGGTCATTTTTTACGCCGTCCCGGGTACTCCCGGTCGACCCAAGTCGTGTCCCGATCAATTCGCTCCATAGACCAAGGAATCATCAGGACGGCTGATGAGTTACTAATCATTCTGCTCAGACTTTTTGCTACTATATTGGGGAATAACTATCATCATCATCATCACCGAAAGACGTCCACTGCTGGTCACAGGCCTCCCACAAGTGTCACGACAACGACCGATCCTGTGCATCTCGCATCCATCGGATTCCCGCAACCCTTACCAGGTCATCGGCCCAGTGAACACCTGGGCTTCAAGTATGCTATTAAAATAATGTCAGAATGGTCTATCATTGACTTCATAATTGTTGATTTTGACAAGTTTGGTAATCTACAAATGTAATGGCGTCATTATGACTTTCCAATGGTCAACCAATGACACTCCATTGAAAGAAATGGCATAGAATGGTAATCTCGGACATATTGACAAATGAATGTCTGACGAAATTTTGACAGTTACTTTGATCAGTGACCTGCCATTAAAACGTTATTGTGCAGTCATTGCTTTTAATAAACTCAAGATTGTTATTCTGCCACAACTCTATTACGAGTCCACCAACCGATCAATGATCGATCATTATGAATTAGCAGATTACAAAAGCAAATGGCAATGGGATCATGTTGGAATGACGAATTTATAAAAATAGCAGACTTGGGCCCCTGCCAATTAGCCAAGTTACGATCGTATCGTTTGCGTCGAACGCATCGAAAAGAATCGGAAACCTCCGATTCATTTGTTCTGATCACGTGACTGAGCGTTGAGATGACATCAGAACAAAGGAATCGGAGGCGTGGCCTACTCGAGGCGTTCGACGCAAACGAAACGATCGTAACTTGGCTAGGGGGGCTGTCCTGTAATGTGCCCTACTCACTGCTACTCAAGTTTGGCAATTCTTCGGGCTATATCGGTAACCTTGTTTCTTGTTTCCCTTTATTCCAGTCGAATTGTATTCAAATGCCCGTTTTTTTCATTTGTGTCTTATTTTTTGGATTCTGACTATCAGTAACGACTGTCAAATATGTATGATATTTTATAATAAACAACAAGCACATCTAAAAAACTGGGCAAGTGCGAGTAGGACTCGTACACTGAGGGCTCCGTACAAACTAAATTATGTAAATAGTTCAATTCCCGAATCGAGTCTCGAGGATTTTTTCGAAAAAAAAAGTTTTTTTTGTGACGTAACTACACATTTTCAGTTTTCAGATTTATTCCTACACTTGTTCTATAAGACTTTGCTTCATGCCAAATTTCAGGGTTCTAGGTCAACGGGAATGAATTCCGATGATTCCCTATGAATTTCAATTTCCTTAGGAGTGTCAAATTTATGATTTTTGTGACATAAACGGTCGTATCTTTTTTTTCGTTGACTCAGAAGTTTAATTTTTTCACAATTTCAAGGGACTGCAGACCTGAGTATATGGTTCTAATTTCAACTCAATACCACCACGCATTCTCGAAATAAAGTTCTTTGGCAGAAAGACAGACAGACGGACAACAAAGTGATCCTATAAAGATTACGTTTTTTTCTTTTGAGGTACGGAACCCTAAAAAGAAAAGGTTTTCCGGATTAGCATTTTAGATTTGGGAATGAGGAAGAGTTAGGACTGGGGATGAGTACGGACCAAGCCGTCTTCACCACCCTTGTTCTGGTAGAGAATGCCTAAAGCATTAATTCCACCTTTTGTTGCATGACGTTTTAATAAATAAATGATTGCCGGCTCTAGCCGTTACCAGTTCATTAGTCTGTGGTTCGCTTCCGACACTACGGAAAAAGTTTCATCTATAAGATTAGTTAAGACTCCGGACTGGTCATAAACTTCCAAGGTCAATTCCCGAATGCTTTTTCTTTCATGAGCTAGAGGGTGATTCTATTGGACTAGAACGAAGTGATATAAGACAAAATACTGGGTGTCGCAGAAATAATTCAATTCTCTATTTCCAAAAAAAAATAACAAATACATTTATATACAACATTAGTGTTAGTATATGCGAAACCCAAAACATGTGTTTAGTATTTTTATGTGAAAAATCTATGTACAAAATTTCATAACGCTATTATGAAAAACCACAAAGTTACAAGCTTTTTATGTTATCTGGTTGTCTGCACAAATACATTGTCACCGGGCCATCCGGGCGACTTAGAGGTTGTTTAGCTCCCGCATCCAGCTGTGCGGTGGCGCCTAATGCCTGACTATGACCTGCCGAGACCTGTGTTGTAGTTAGTGTCGGTGGTGTTCAACTTGTGACCTTTTTTTAAATATTTAATGGGGTCAGTGCAACACGTTTTTTTCTTCCATTCTGCTTTGACACTCGTCATGCTATCACTTTCTTCCTTTTCTTTCATATCACTCTTCACACAATCCATCCATCTTTTCTTTGTCTCCATCCATCCACATGTATGCTCATAACTCTTTTAGTAACATGCGTTTCATCTCTCCTCTTCACATGACCATACCAAGACATACGATTCCCCTTTAACTTTTCAGTCACTGGCGCCACTTTCAAACTTCCTCTAATATACTCGTTTCTCACTTTATCTATTCTCATCATACATCCATCTCCGCCACATGCAATCTTTTTTCATCAGTCTTTTTCACAGCCCAGCATTCTGATCCATATAGTATGACTGGGAGACAAAGAGTGACCGAAGTAAGGATGATTTGTAGTGCGTAACTAAACGATTCATAGAAACTGCTAGGATCCGTTGTACGTGGCATGACATTTCTTGATATTGAATTGTTTAAAACAGTCTTTCATCCTCTTAAAACCACGCCTTAACAAGACGCTATCGTAAACCTGTGATAAACTAGAGACAAAATGGCCGCCCCGCTACGCCCGGAGTGTGGCCACTTATGCGCTAATGGCTAAGTACACAATAGACAGCGATAGCCATCGATGTATCAGACACTTTACTTAGGTAATATTGATGAAGATCTTTTACAGTGTTATCGTTGACACTCCGAAATATTAGTGGCTATTAACTTTAAGTATGTACAGTGTACTGCCAATCAATTTTTGGGTTAAAAAAGACTACACTTTGTCTCCTGGTGTCTGCAAGCTCCTCTAAAGGCCTGCTCCGTTTCCTTGCGGACACGAAACAAACGCAAGAATCTGACTGACTGACTGACATATCAAAACACAGCCGACACTACGGGCACTTTTTTTTTATATAGCCTCTTTTTTAAACCCAGCCAGGCGCATTACTTTGTGTTATTATTTCATCACCAGTGCTCTCAAAACGCTGAAGGAAAACATCGCGAGGAAACCGGCATGTCTTAGAACCAAAAATTCGAAGACATGTGACATTCACCAACCCGCACTGTGCCCGCGTGGTGGATTATGGCCTATTCCCTCTCCTAGAGAGGAGTCCTGAGTCCCAGCAGTGAGAACATTATAAGGCCGACTATGCTATGCTATGCTCTTTTTTATAATGTGAATGTGAGAAAACTGTAGACTCCGCGAATCTCTTACATTACCTACTTCCTATTACGACTCACTTTTTATTATGATTATTTTTATTGTACTTTTGAGTACAATATTGACTGGTCTACACTAATAATAATAATAATAATAACTTTATTGAAACAATCAAAACCTTATAAACAAAATTAAGACTTACATACATTACTTATATTAAATTAAAAGGTATCTTCTAATATTAGGACCCTGCCTCCTAAACTAGGTAAGACCTGTGACTTAGGAGTCAGTGTTCTGCAGTTACATCGGATACAGTTCTGGTACGTTTTTTGCAAGTCTAGCCTTAAATAATATAAGTTTTAATAAAATGAAAATTAATCGAAAATTAAAATAAAAACTGTGTAATGTGTGATGGTGTGTGTGGATAAGTGTGCACGTATATGTGAGTCGGTGTGTGTATGTGTAATTGTGTTGTATGTTTAAGACTAGCGTTGGTACGCAAGCAAGTCCTCAGTCCGAGAATAGTCCTGATCGTACAGCCAGAGCTTCAATTTAGTCTTAAGCTCATGCTTATTCAGTTCATTTATTTTAATGTTCTTGCAAATTTTTCTGTAGATAAGTGGACCCAGAACATAAAGCTGACGGCCAGCAAAAGCTGTTTTGTGGGGTATCGCTGGGCATGTGATTTTAGCTCTGCGTTTGGTAGGATCTGGTGGGGGGATACAATTATGTGTACGAAGGGTGGCTTGGAGCACAAAGAGCTGCCGCACAGTGAGTACCCCACAGTCAGAGTATAATTCGGAAGTAGGGGATCTGTACGGTCTGCTTATCATCACCTTCAGCACAGCTCTCTGCGCTCGTTCCAACCCAAGCATCTTCGTTTTACCGCTGCCACCCGACAGGAATGCAGTAATTGAGGATGGACTCACAGAGAGCAAAGTACACCATTTTAAGTGTTTTTGAATCTGCGCATTGTCTTAATAACTTAAATATATATATAAGTTTCCTGACTTTTGACGCCAGACTATCAATGTGAGTGTGCCATTTTAGTCCATCATCAATCACGACACCCAGGTACCTCGTGCTGGTGACTCGAGATATCATTGTACAAGTACATGTAGTGCATGAAGGATACTCTGAGCATACGTGTGCAGTTATTGTAAAGTCAGTGGGAGCTTTGGTTCTAGAGCTAATGCAGAAGGGTATGTAGTTCGTTTTGCCCAAGTTAAGAGAGAGAAGGTTACATTTCAAACATTTCATAACTATTCTTTGAGCCAATTCAGCATAATGTTTCACACTAGCCCAGGTATCACCATAAACCACAATAGCAGTGTCGTCCGCGTATGTGAAGATTTTGGAGTTAAGGAGAGACAGCGTGCAAATTTCATTTATATATATTAAGAACAAAATTGGGCCAAGCACGCTCCCTTGTGGAACTCCGTAGGTGACAATTTCCTCTTCACTGACGCATGCGCCGATCTTGACACTCAACTTCCTATTTTGAAGGTAACTTTTAAAGAATTCCAACGCTTTGCCGCGAATGCCTATATCTTCCATTTTTGAAAGAAGAGTGGGAACAGAGACCGTGTCGAACGCCTTTGTTAAGTCTAAAAATATTGTTAAGCATTTCATGTGTTGATCCATCTTCCTAGCGGCGAATTCGGTTAAATGAGTGATTGCGTCTTCTGTCGAAACACCTTTTTTAAAACCATATTGGTTCCGCGCTATGATGTCGTGTTTATGTAGAAAGTTTAATAAGCGGCCACTGATCAATTTTTCCACAACCTTAGACATCGCCGAGAGGACAGATATTGGTCTATAATTGTTTACACAGTTCCTGTCACCACTCTTGTATATTGGGTGTATCAAGGCCTTTTTAAAGACTTCTGGAAATAACCCATTAGTTATTGAGATGTTGATTATATGCGTTATTAAAGGTACAAGGGTTTTTCTACATAATTTTAGAAGACTAGAGGAGATCCCGTCCCACCCTGTAGCACTGTCGTGTCTTAGGTTCATAATCGTAGATTCGACTTCGACGTTATCGACCTCCAGTAAGACGAAAGAGTTTGGCAAAGACTGTTTGGGTGGAGAAATATGCGGTTGTACATTGTGAGTTATGTCATCAGCCAGTTTTTTACCAATGGTGGCAAAAAACTTGCAAACATGACTGGCTGCGGCACTTGGGTCAGGAAGAGTTTTCAAAAGCTCTACAGGGGGAGAAGTGTTTTTCTTGGTACTGGTGATATCTTTTATTTTATTCCACAGCGATTTTGGGTTATGTTTAGCTTTTTCCAATTCAATTTTTTGGTAAGTTGTTTTAAGCTTTCTAAGAAGGTCATTACAGTGATTCCGGTAGCGTCTATATGAAATCTGTAAGATATCACTGTTGGGTAAGTTACGAGCCTTTTTATGGAGTTTGTCGCGATGACGAATGCAACGTAACAAACCTGGAGTGATCCAGGGTTTGAGGTTCATTTCTTTTTTGCGAACGTTGACTAAGATTGTGTGTTTTTTTATGACAGTTTGAATTATATTAATTAAATTGGTAGCTGCTGTATTAGGATCATCCGTATTTAAGATTTGAGAGAAGTCCTGACTATCTATGTCTTTTTTGATATTGGCGTAGTCAACTTTCTGAATTTGGTAAGAAGGAACCGTCCGTTTTACCGGTCCTGTGTCGTGGATTTCTACAAGCAGTGGAAGGTGATCGGTGATGTGGGATTCTAAAACAAGTACGTTTGTCGTTTTATTCGATTTCAAAATAACATGGTCTATGCAACTATTTAATCTGGTGGGGAAGTAATGACCGGGTAAAAGGCCATGTGTTGCGTTTAAAGTTAAATAACTGATGCAGCGCTCATCTGTGTTAGGTGAATTAATATCTAAATTAACATCGCCGACAAGATAAATGCCGTTCATTTTGTTCATGGTGCTGAGAATACTGTCCAAACTGTCTAGAAAACTATCAAATTCTGCTTTGGTTCTGTATGACGGTGAACGATACAAGGCAATAATTGCCAACTTACCATTTATTTGGCAAGTTAGGCAATTTGCATTACTAAATATCGGTTCATTAATGGTGTACTGAATATTGCTTTTTATATATAGTACCACTCCTTCATTCTGGTTATTATTTTGTTTCGTAGAATGGCAATCGTATCCGTCTAGTGTAGGAGGAGTTAATGTTTTATTTAACCAACATTCAGTTAGGATCAGCACGTCGCAGTTTACGTTAATTAGGGACAGTAGTGTTTGGAGTTCATCGAAGTTCTTTTTGATACTACGAATGTTGATGTGAAGAATTGTAATAGAGTTTTTTGATTTTTTTTAAGTATTTTAAGCAATCACCCGGATCGCAAGTATAAGCTTTAGCTACCGTAATGTTGTCAAGGTCAGATAAGATGTCATTAATCAAGTTAGCCATTTGAAATTTAAATAGTACACAAAACAGAATAACTGAGCATGGTGACAGAGATATGTAAAAAGAGGACAAGCATTTTAAGGATTTTTTTTATGGTAGGCATTCTTATGAAGCTCCTGGTGAATATTGGATTAAAGATGTACAAAGGACTTGAAAGTGTGAAAAGTGTTGAGTGTGAAGAATGTATATTCATGGAGAAAAATGTGTGAAGTGTGGTTATTAGACTTAGAAATTTAATACAAATTGCAATATTAATTAACATAATTAACAAATTAGCTATTATAAATTGAAACACATTACAAGAAAGCAAATTTGACATTAAGTGGAATGGAATGACGTAATAGTCATTTCTTGCCTTGTAAATCCCGGAGAGTAGCTTCAGATTTGACCAGGACTTGTTTATGCCCAGGTTGTCGCCGCAGAAAAATGTTACCGTTAGTCGTCCAGCAGAATTTATAGTCGTGCTTTCTTGCATACTCTCTGGCCAAAAAGAATAATTTCTTAGTGGAACTAGGTAGATGTTCGTCCACATATACTGCTCGCTTCTGACCACTTAAACCCAGCCGCTCAGAATTAAGCTTGTTCTCCTTATTTGGTTGCTTATTATTAAATCCACGTACCCGAGTAATTAATTCGGTTTTAATAGGCACGCTTGTAAACTCAGCAATAATTGGTTTGTTGGTATCTGAGTTCCCAGGAACACGGTAGATGTCACGTAAACTTGATGGAGAGATTTGAAGGCCAACTGTGTTTCCAATAGAAGTTACGATATTCGTGAGGTCAGCTGTTGTCTCTTTATCAAAGCAAGGGATATTCCGCACCTCGATGCTTGATGAACGCGATTTGTATTGAAGATCCCTAACGGTTTTCTCCAAAGATTCTGTATAAACCTTGTGTTCTTTGAACTCATCTTGAAGCTGCTTCATTTGACACTTCATCTCATCGTACAGAGCACTGACAGCGGCGCAAGACTTTTCAATTTCAATATTTGTTTGGCGTATTTCTGAATTCTGTAGTTTTAGCTCAGCCACTAGTTTTTTTACTAACGCTGTCTGTTCGGCCATGACTTTTGCAATGGTTTGATCCTGGTCGCTTTTCCATGACGAAAACATGTCCTTGATTTCTTGCTTGAACTCTTGCAGCTTGTCAGCCATGTTTTCGTCAGACCACGGTCGTTTAAGACCACGACTTTTGTTAGTAAATTTGGAGTCACTCAAAGATTTGGTTATTTTCGGAGACGACTGTGTATGAACGCTCGCAGCACTTGGTTCGTTTTTTTGTTTGTTCGGTGGAGAATGAAGCATAGTAGCAAAGCAGCAAGAAAAGGAGTAAACTATTGTAAGCGATAATTTCTCACTACAAAGAACTAGAACAGCTAATCAAAGCGTAGCCGATTGATGTCGCGTAGCACTCGTCATGCAGATGAAGTACCTCTGTCCGTAGCGACCGCCGCGTAGCCGATGACCAAGCGCGTAGCACTGTGACGTCGTCGTAGCACTCGTAGCCGTCGCTGCTTGGATTGAGCGGTTCGCTAGTTTCGCCGTCGAGTCCAATAGAACGCGTGGCTCAGCGGCTAAGGACGCGACACCACCCACCGCCGCTCGCTTGCGGTCGCCGGTTCGAGCCTCGCACCAATCACGCGGTACGTCTCAGTTAGGATTTCAAGATGTTTTGATAATATATTAGTTATCTCACTCTAGATCCACCCAAAAGGCGGGTTACGTCCATATAAACACTTTAAGAGTGACAGAGAATTGAAATTGCTGTTAATAATAATAATAATAATAATAATATATTTATTTGCATAAAACATGGTATAAAATGGTGTTAAATAATATATGGCACAAACATGTTTAGCTAGGTTATAACAAAGCATGCAAATTTTTTATTTTTAATTTAGGCAAGCAGGTAGTAGACATCAACAATGAATAATTAAAAACATCAAAACTTTTTATCTACCAATTCTTTCAAACTATAAAAACCATATTCAAGCAACCATTTATAAAATTTTGCCTTAAATGATATAGGATTTAATGTTTTAAAATGCCTCGGTATTTTATTATAAATGCGCACACACATTGCTAGGCAGTTATTATTATATTTAGCTAATCGAGGCAAATCATTCAGCACTAGTTTGTATGGATCTCGTCTGTTCCGAGGGTTAACATCATTTGCAGTCTTAAATAATTTTTTATTTTTCATTACAAACATACATATTTCGTAAATATAAAGTGACGGTAACGGCAACAAACCAAGTTTCCTAAATATCGGTCGACATGAGTCATCAGGTTTGAGTCCACAAATTGATCTCATGCACTTTTTTTGAGCGATGAATGCTCTCTGGAAGTCGGTGCTATTACCCCACATCATAAGTCCATAACGTAGTAGCGATTCAACGTATGCATGGTATGATATTACAGCGGTTTTGACGTTAGTTACATTTTTAACTTGCTTAAGTGCATATACAAATTTATTGATTTTAGTACTAACATTGTCTATGTGCTCTTTCCAATTAATGTCCTTGTCTATTATTACACCCAAAAATCTTGTATGCGTTACTTCTTTGATTTTATTAATATTGAGTTTGATGTCGTGTTTGTGATTATTGGATTGATTGAATTGAATGTACACTGATTTGTCTAAATTTATTCTTAAATGGTTAATGTCAAGCCAATGCAGTAATTTGTCAATTGTATTATTAATGTCAAGCTCATGATCTAAAATGGTATTATATTTTTTATTAGATGTCACTATAATGGATATGTCATCGGCAAACAATATGCATTTATGGTTAGTTATTGTTATGATGTCATTTATATAAATGAGGAATAATATTGGGCCCAGGACGCTTCCTTGCGGAACGCCACATTTATTAGGTCTATACTCTGAAGAGTAGGATATTATGTCATTATTTACATTTTTTTTATTGATAATGACACATTGCTTCCTATCACTTAAATAGGACGATAACCACTGGAGTGCCGGCCCTCTAATCCCATTATCTTCTAATTTTTGCAGCAGAATGTCGTGCGAAACCAGATCGAATGCTTTCGATAGATCAAAAAAAAGACCAGTGGTCATAAAATTATTATTAATATTTGATAATATTGCTTGCATTAGAGAATAAATAGCTAATGATGTCGATTTGTTCTTTTGGAATCCAAACTGTTTGTCACTAATAATTTGAAATTTATTACAGAAATTAATTAATCTTTTATACATACATTTTTCATAAATTTTAGACAAGATGGGTATTAAAGTGATAGGTCGATAATTATTGATGTCACATTTTTCTCCTTTCTTGAATAAAGGCTTAATTATGGAAAGTTTTAATTTATCAGGAAAGGTTCCATGTGAAAAAGACATATTTATTAAATAAGTGAGAATACTAGTTAGTTCGTTACAACAAGCTTTTATGATTTTGGTATTCATTTCGTCATAACCCTCCGACTTGGTGTTAGACAGAGACATTATTTCCTGTCGTACCTCGTTTACCAGCATTGGTCTAATATATATGATAATAATTGGTCTAATATATATGATAATATATATAATAATGGTTAATTGACCAATAGCAAAAATAACAACCAGCTAACACAAAAACACGTACGCTCTTAACCGAGGCAACCAGCAGACTGAACTGTCCTTACATAACATATTCTAATACTGTAATATGGAAATGGAGTTTCTTGCCAGTTCATCTCCATAGGGAACGACCAATTAGAAACCGTGCACTAGCTTCTGACGTTATATAAGTGCCCATGTAGACCTAGGTGAAATAAAAATTAGATTTTTTAAATATTTTTTTGTTTTTAGGAAAATTAAATTTTACAAAAGGCTTCCTTTTATGACGTTGGCGAGCACTAAGAATTGTTTTTGGAAATACTTTAAAGGGGTGAAAAGGGTGGAATTTCGTTGGTATGTAAAATTTCATTTCGTTTACCAACATACTTGAAAGCACCTAAGTAAATAATGAAGTTTGTAAAATTTTTTTAGAACTACCTCCAATAGAAAAATTTAGATGGTTTTTTTAAAGATTGCATGGAGGACCCTTATTTCTTGTAACACACCGCAAAGTCTAAGGCCGGTTAGTGCTTGACCGACCATCGGCGTCGGTGCGTTCGTCGGTCGCGCGTGTCATTTGTATGAAAATTCACAAGTCGTGACAGTGCTCGACCGACCGTACGCACGCGCATGTAGCTTCGCACTGCGTACGAGGACCGCATTCGTGCCGTCGGTCGACCGACGCGTTATAGTGCTACACCGATCGATGGACCGACCGCAGGCGTGCGCGTATCATCGTAAAAAAAATCGAACCTACTTATGATCGATATTATTAAGTAATTAAGAAATTTTTCTTCATCTTCGCACAGTAATGAATATACAATAGTAAATTCTCCTTGAAGCGCTCTTTGGGCGACGATTGGATGTACGTGATATCGACGTCTTCTGTTCCTTAAACTTTTACAAAGAGAGTAATCAGCAATTAAACAATTTGTAAACGCATCCATTTCGTGTTCGTGTTTGTGACTGTACCGTTACGTACCGACGGTCGGTCGAACACTAAAACCGGCCTAACCATAATGAATAATGAAGACTGTACAATTTTTAAAGTTTTTGTAAATTACCCTCAAAATATGATTTTTATGAATACTTTCCAGCGATTGTATTCACTGGTAACGTACTAGTAGAGTATACACTATCATGCTAAGAATCACGGGAGCGGAGTATTACCCTAAGACGCAGGTAAAGCCGCAGGGGACAGTCAGCAGCTTACTAAAGTCTCCAAGTTACAAGCTACTATAGCGATCAGTCCCAGCTTCGCACGGGAGTAAGAAATCTTTGAAATTCTCGGCTTTTTTCTACTATAATATCCATGTATTATATACTTAAACCTTCCTCATAAATCCCTCTGTTTATTGTTGAAAATTACTTCAAAATCCGTTCAGCGGTTTATGAGTTATTCGCGTTCATAAAGACAGATAGACGCGGTGGGGGACTTCTATAAGCCAAAGTCCTGACTCGCTCACAGACTCATCAACCTAAACCTAACTATAATTTAGGTGTCTTCAAGGCTAGACTGAATAGGCTCTTAATAAACTAGTGCGCCTCACGATCAATGATTGCATCACTGCTTACCATCAGGTGGGATCGCAGTCAAACACAGGTTTGTATCAATTAAAAAAAAACACTGTTATTTTGCACAGAGGATCCTTTTATGATATTTTCAAAGAGTAAGATAGGATTTCCCGAAATTCTCCCCCTATGGGGATGAAATAGGGTTCCAAAGTTTGTATGTAAAAACCTTCTCTCATGTTTTTTTTTCTGTTTTCTAGTATTTTTGTCAGGATGAGAAACAGGAATGGGCAATTACGATTTTCTCTTAAATGATAATAAACATTCACGAAAGTGAAATACGCTGATTCACGGGGAAAATGGTGGTCCTTTTTCTAATGAAAGGATAATGACCGTGGGACCAATTTCCTCGAGATGATTTGCGCTAAGTTAGAACTTTAGAATTTCTTGCTTCCCTTGAAGACTTTATAAAATTATGTATTATTATGATTACATGATTAAGAGGGCCTTTCCCGATCAGTCCACCGTCAACGTGATCATGGTTTAACAGCATGTTGTTACATCCGATGAAATCCAACAAAATGTTTGAAAAAGAGGCAACGTGAAAAAAGGAGAGATAACGCCTGAACTCTCTGTAGCCATTCGATAATTTCGTCACTCACTCGAATGAAAATACGTACCGTATTTTTTTTTAAACCTTCAAAATTTTTGAAAAAAGTTTTGGTCATTCGGAATCTTGATTAAATGTGCACGGTTTCTATAGATATACTTTCTTTGTTTTTTAATTTATGAGTACATTATAAAGGATGGATGGTCATGTGAAGAGGAGGGATGAAACGCATGTTACTAAAAGAGTTATGAGTTTACATGTGGATGGATGGAGAGGGAGAGGGAGACCAAAGAAAAGATGGATGGATTGTGTGAAGAGTGATATGAAAGAAAAGGAAGTTAGTGATAGCATGACGAATGACAGGGCAGAATGGAAGAAAAAAAACATGTTGCGCCGACCCCAAATAACACGGGACAAGGGCAGGAAGATAATGATGATGACATTATAAAGGATCAAAATTCAAACAAAATAGCAAATTTTCAGAAGTCTTTGCTGGATAAGTGTAGTAACCTAGATAATATCCATAAGATTTGTGTTTCCAAAATATCTAATGGAAGATGTGTAATAACGTCATAATCGCGTAAGAACGGTTGTATGAAAATATATCTCGGGTTGGACGCTCACCACTCCAGCGCCGATTGTACATACGTTTGCACAACTTGAGTGACCTTGAAAAACGCTTAATTTTCGTTTTGTACACACGGGTGTACGAAATTTATTCGGCCAAAAATTTTAGTCTACATCTTCGCTTTTCCTACAAAAATCCAGAAAAATATTTTTTTTTTTGGTGGTACTCTCTTAAGTTTTCGACTGAAAGAGGCAATACCACCCAAGGATTTGTAGGCTCTGCTCTAGGGAAAATTTTCTGAATATATTACTGAGATCTCCATAATATATCGTCTTAGGTATTGATTTCACGACAGTCCGTCGTATATTTTGATAAAATAAATATTTTTTTCTATTTACAACGTTCTCCATCTAGGTATATTAATAGGTATGTATATATTAAAGTGCAAAAGTTTTCTTGTTTGTTAAAATGTACTAATCTCTGCAACTACTTCCACACTTGTGGCGGGTACAAACCCAGCCAGGCGCATTACTTTGTGTAATTTATTTCATCACCGCTGCTCTCAAAACGGTGAAGGAAAACATCATAGGGAAAGCGGCATGTCCTAGAACTAAAAATTCTACGATATGTGACATCCACCAACCCGCACTGAGCTCGTGTGGTGGATTACGGCCTATTCCCACATGTAGATAGGAGGCCTGAGTCCCAGCAGTGGGAACATTAAAAGGCTGATTATGCTACGTTTATGCTATGTAGTCGGATTGGAAATAGTACATTTTGATACAAGTGCAGAAAGTTTGTCATTGAGACCGAGCCGGAATTCACACGAGCCGTAGGCGAGTGTGTTATGGAGCTGAAGGCTGCAGTGACTTTGCACGTGTATCAAACGACTTTTTTCTCAATACACTTACTAAGAAATTAATAAACGGGGGTTGACCGGCGACTCGTGGGGGTCGACGCGCACCCAGCCTCCTGGTACGATAAATATAATAACGCTGTGGTGGGGGAGAGCACGCGCTCTTTTCTGCACTAGTGCGGAAAACCATCTATTGCATGCCTAAAAGCGGTGGGATAAGAGCGGGTTTTCGAGTAAGTGTATTGAAAAAATCGTTCTGTATGTGAAAGCCAGATTCATGACGAATAGTAGGTATAGGCTATAAACATCACGCTACGACCCACGGAAGAAAAGTAGTAACCAAAGACTCAGGTGAACCTGCGGGAGGCAGCTAGATTTAAATAAACCTCACATAAAAAAACCTAAAATTACTTTGCAGTTAGTAAATTGCACGGTTTTCTTTGAACTAGGGGTCTCGTAAATAATATTTTCTCTGGCAGAACGACTTCCTGCTACCAGGCTTGCATAAAAGCCAGTAGTTGTTAGCATACAAATGAGTGTAATCTGTGTTTTGTTGCAGGAACCGCATAGAGAGAACTGCGTCCAAACGATGGCGGGGTTCCGTACGGAGAGTTGCGTCTGCTGCTGTTTGTAAGTTATTTGCTTTACTAATATAGGTTTATTAAAATATATTTGTAGAGATCGTCGTATAATCAAAAAAGGTTCGCTTAATATGATGCTTAATATTCCCTATTTTTCTGTATGGAGCTGAAACATGAACGATTCAACAAAAGCACCGTAAAAAAATTGACGTTCTTTAGATATGGTGCTGAAGACGTCTACTAAGGATAAAATGGACTGCTCACCGCACTAACGTTTCCATTCTGAAAGAGCTTCGCATCAAACAAAGACTCATCGATTGTGCAACTGCGAATTTTTAAGGCATATAGTCACTTGAACATCTGAGATCCGGCCAGCTGCATCCGGATAGACCCCCACTGACTTTTAAATCTTTTGAAATATATAATTTAAAATATATATATTTAATTCTTTGTGAAATACTGTTTGTTTTACATATGCCATGTACTTACATTCTGAAAAACACTTAACCAGCTTTTTTTTTGTGTAGGTAAACATATTTCTAAAGATCAAAGCCGTTTGAAAGAAGTAGGGAAAACAAGCGAAAAAATGTCATGTTGTTAAATATTTTTTTTAGACAAAAGTATTGTACGCACGAAAAAATCATTTGTTAATAATGTTGTACATGAATTTATGATAAACATATATTTTTTTCTTTTTTTTTTATTCGATTTAAACCAGTGCTTGACTGCGATCCCACCTGATGGTAAGCAGTGATGCAGTCGTTGATGGTGAGGCGCACTAGTTTATTAAGAGCCTATTCACACTAGCCTTGAAGGCACCTAAATTATAGTTGGACGGGAAGACCGCAGCAGGCAAATTGTTCCAGTCCCTCGATGCTCAAATCTATTAACCCAGCCGTTATCGAAGAGTAGGCTTCAGAAAGTCAATGTTTTACGGCACTGCTCGGGCGCTAGGGCCTGATGCTAGGACATAATTATCATCTGCAATGAAAGCTCTTTGAAACGTTTAGTAGAACAGGGAAGAGTCGAGGGCCAATGTTCTCGCGGCCGATTACCCACCAGTTAGTCGGAATTCATGAAATTATCTTCGAAGTGTTACCTCATCGAATGTGCACTCAGTGCTACGAATAGAGAGATATGGAGAAAACTCGCAAAAGCCGCAACCAATCAACCAGATGATCCATGACCACGACCACTTCGCTAGGAGTGTACGACTGAGAAGAAGAATAATATCTTAGGTGAAGTTCCAGAATTAAATAATAATAATATTCCACAACTTTCACACAACGCCGTCTAGTTCCAAACTAAGCAGAGCTTGTGGTATGAGTACTAGACAACTGATACACATACTTAAATATTTTTAAATACATATATATTATAGATAAATTATCCCATCACCCAAATATTTGTCCTGGGTGGGAATCGAACCCACAACCTCCGGCGTAGCAGTCAGGGCCACTAACCACTAGGCCAACCGACCTGTCAAAATTTTTAAAGGATATTTGCATTCTAATCTGAATCTCAATCCATCTAAACAACATTATATTGACAGTCGACAAGATGAGATCAAGAGTCTTGACATGAACGATTTTTTGACACGATATTTCAACTTCTAACATGTTTAAATAACGCCCAATTTTAGGAAATCTACACTAATACTATAAAGAGGTAAAGTTTGTTTTTTTTTGTTTGTAGGAGGTAATCTCTGAAAGTACTGATCCGATTGCGTAAACTTTTTCACCGATAGAAAGCTGCTTTATTCCTGAGTGACATAGGCTTTTCATGAACGCAGGCGAAGCTGCGGGCATAAGCTAGTAAAATATAAATACCATTCATCACAGCCGTATACACACTTTGTGACATTGCTCAGTTTGTGTTTGTGTTACTAACATTAATTTTGCGTTAATTTTTACCCGACTACGGCAAAGCCAAAGGAGGGTTATGATTTTGACAGGCTATGTATGTATTAGGTATATGAGTATGTTTATCTGTTTCCTCATAGCTCCTAATCTACTTATCGGAACTGAACATATTATGAGGTGTCGTTTGAACCGTCTTAACTGTCCTCTGTACAGCGGCAGCAGTTTTTGGCAAAGTGACGTGTCAGAAAACTCGATATGGCGCCCTCTAGCGGACAAAAAGTAATGTGTTAAAAAATAAAAATGGAGATAAATACACCGTGTTTAGTATCATTTGAAAGGGCTTCACTTATACATACGAAAAATATCGTCAATATTTAATATGGTGCCTTCTAGCACCTAGTTCTTAATTTGACAATTTAACTTTTATAAGTTAATAGTATAGAAGCACAGTGATTTAACACCAAAATTATTGAAATAAAAAAAATAGTAAAAACTAAAACCCGCAGTCACACGTTAAAGCCGCAGTCACACGTTAAAGCCGCAGTCACACGTTAAAGCCGCAGTCACACGTTAAAGCCGCAGTCACACGTTAAAGCCGCAGTCACACGTTAAAGCCGCAGTCACACGTTAAAGCCGCAGTCACACGTTAAAGCCGCAGTCACACGTTAAAGCCGCAGTCACACGTTAAAGCCGCAGTCACACGTTAAAGCCGCAGTCACACGTTAAAGCCGCAGTCACACGTTAAAGCCGCAGTCACACGTTAAAGCCGCAGTCACACGTTAAAGCCGCAGTCACACGTTAAAGCCGCAGTCACACGTTAAAGCCGCAGTCACACGTTAAAGCCGCAGTCACACGTTAAAGCCGCAGTCACACGTTAAAGCCGCAGTCACACGTTAAAGCCGCAGTCACACGTTAAAGCCGCAGTCACACGTTAAAGCCGCAGTCACACGTTAAAGCCGCAGTCACACGTTAAAGCCGCAGTCACACGTTATAGGTGCCCACCGAAACACTTTAATAACGTGTGACAACGGCTTTTCTTTTTGTTCTGTTCTTGTTTTTGTAGATACCTTGTTTATTTGAGCATCCTGAAAATCTTGTTTCTTACTTTGTCAGCGTTTTGCTTTTATTTACAATACGAAAAAAGCGAAAGCAACGGCAAAAGCAAAATTTTTTGGCAATGGGTAGTTCGCCATCCGACCGTCCAGTAACCGTCCGAACCGAGCCCAAGTCTTCGACGGCGCGTAGTATTTCACGCGCGCCTCAAGGAGATGTCAGCAAACCGTAGGGGCCCAGCAGGGTCGAAGCCTACTGGGGCCATGGGTGATGCGTAAGAGAACCCCGGGGCACTGGATCGAAGGCAAAGGAACAAGAGTGGGTTTTAGTTAGTAAAAGTCTGACACGCCCTCTCGCCCCGCCCAAGGGCGGGAGATTTGATTAGATGATTTCCGCGACTCTTATGAGGTCTACAAGAGCTTATCGCGAGTTTTATAATGCGAAACGCAAGTCGATCTTGCATGTCTGCAAGACTTGCGTGGGCAACACCACTACCAACTAAAGTATCTGAAAATGTCAAATTGACTGTTTCTATTTACTTCGCTAGTTTACTTAACCTTAATGCCGATTCTTGTTTGAAGTCTAAATACGACCTACATGCTGTAATTTTTATTAAAAAAAAAAATTCTTGTCGATGTTGACACATAACTGGTTTTTTTTTTTTTAAGTGTGGAAATTATCTAATGACTTCTCCCGCTCTGTGCGGAGCGCGAGGGCATGTCACACTTTTACTGATTAAAACCACACCTGTGTCCTTCAGATACCCTTTGCGTTCTAGGACTACGGGTTTCCTTTTCAGACATTCCCCGCGGTCCTAGCTAGCGGGTATCGGCCCTGCTGGGCCCCTACGGTTTGCTGACATCTCTTTGAGGAGCCCGTGGATCACTAAGCGCTGTTGACGACTGGGCTCGCGCCGATCAATTACCGGACGGTGGGAAAGCAAGCTACCCATTGCTCGACGTACACAAGCCCACATCTACCGTGGCCGAGTACCGTGGAGTCGGGGTCAGAATCTCGGCGGCAGCGAGAGGTCGCTGCCTTTTGGGATTTCTATGGCACCAATATGGAAGTTTAAATTTTCAATAAAAAAAAAATTGAAAATCGGTCCAATCGGTCGGTGAACATACATTAAAAAAATACATTCACCCGAACATAGAACCTCCTTCTTTTTGAAGTCGGTGAAAAAGATTTTGAGCCAACGGCTGCCCCAAACCAGGTCTAGTTCAGCAAGAATACCAAACAACTAAAGTAAATTACCCTTGACTTTGAAACAAAACAAAACGTAGGTAGGTACTATAAAGTTCCTATGATGACGAACCACGTCGCGTAGTGCACTGTAATTCGCTACGACATTGTAGCTGGAGTGATAGTAAAGTTTTCACATTTAGTTCGCCGGTGCCTTAGCAATAATTCAGTGTCGATACCTTAACTTTATGATATCCTAGTACTGCAGGAGTAGTAATACACTAATAGAAACGGTAGGTAACCAATCATCAATACAATGTGTTCTTTAACCAACTTCTAAAAAGGAGGAGGTTCGCAATTAAGAAAATAATAATATATATAATAGTCCCAAATTAAAAGAGCTTGTTCTATGAGTACTAGACAACTGATAAACATACTTATATAGGGTGACTGGTAATTAGTGTACGATACTTAAACACGTGATTGTGCTCATAATTACCATCAACTTTTACTATGGGCGAAAATCGCGAAAAAAATCAGCTGTTCAATACATTTATGTTTGCCTAATGTACTGAACAGCTGATATACCCATATAGGATCACTTTGTTATCCGTCTGTTTGTCTGTCTGTCAAGACCCTTTATCTCAGGAACGCGTGAAGGTATCGAGTGAAATTAAAACAATATACTCAGGTCTGAAAAAAAGATACGGCCGTTTATGTCGCAAAAAACGTATATTTCGACACTCTCAAGGGAATCAAAATTCATAGGGTAGGTACTTCCCGCTGACCTAGAATCCTGAAATTTGGCATGAAGCAAGGTCTCATAGCATAACTTGTATAGGAAAAAATCTGAAACAATAAATTTATAGTTAAGGCACAAAAAAAAATCTTTATTGCAATTCGTAAAAATCTTTAAGACTCGATTCGGAAATTGAACTATTTTCATACTTAGGGATTTTTTTTGTTATTGATAGGCTCGCGTTTGACCACTATCTCACCTGATAGTAAGCGATGATGTGATCTACGATGGAGCACGCTTGCCTTGACATAACCCATTCTTATCGACTTATAGACCCCTAGGTTCTAGCTATCAGGAATCAGAATAAACTCAGAATCCGGGGAACGTTTGCGCAACGCCGTAGGTCTAGTAGCCCGATGATGGAATGGGCTTGGCGGAATTAAATGGTAACATGGTCACCACTCCAGAACCTTTCGGCCCCATCGACCATCTGTTCTACGAGCAATGTGCCCTGCCCACTGCCACTTTAGTTTGGCAATTCTTCGGGCTATATCGATGACCTCGGTTCTCCTTTTCCTAACGAAGAGTAACTGAATAAAAAAGGTAAGTACTTAAAATAACTTGTAACAATATTTAATAAAAACAAGTTATAAACAAAACTCTCTATTTTCATAATATTATATATTATCATATATTATTTTACCTCAATTGAAACCAAGCGTATTCATTTGTTTCTTTGATTAGATGAGAACTCGGGGCGTAATATTCTTTTCGTTTTATTTTTTTCATGGTGGGAAATCATCTAATAACTTTATGTACTTAAGTATTTGTTCAACAAAATATTTGTAACAAAAGTAAAAGATTTTAATGTGTAACACATTTAACAATAATCATAATTAAAAAAAAATGCAACATTAATATCATAAATTAAAAATATATAACATAATTAATTTAAAAAAAAATTTATTGACACTATCTACTTTTTTTGACATTGACGTAAATGAAATATACCTAGTAAATGTCAACAAAATTCATTAAACGTAATTACATAATAGAACGTCTCCCACTCTGATCCGAGCGAAAGGGAAAGTCAGACTTTTACTGACTAAAATCCACCTGTGTGTCCTTGTTCGGATACGTCCGAGGTGAAAGCCAGTCTGCGGGACGGTGCACCCTGGGAGGCGGCCAACGACTCCCCTTGGGCACTGCACTTCTGCCTAAGGGGTCTCGATGTCCGCCTGCGAATATTCTGTCAGAAGGATCACTTCAACGCGTGTCCCTCTGCTATAGCAGAGGGCACAGTGGCGAAGTAAGAGCGGGCTTGGTGTGCACTTACCCTGCCACCGGGCAGGCAGGAGGAAGACTTGCTCCCCCTCCTGCCACCGTTAGTCTCGTAGCCCCAGAGATTGTCCAAGGTCATGTTTCTGACTTTTGATGGGGGTCGAGGGTCTAGGCTTAACCGCCCGGGCCGCGAGGAAGACAACCTCTATAAAAAATTACCCCAAACCTCCAAGCGGCGGCGCACCGTGAGGGAGGTTGTTAGCTTGACTAATGGGTAGCTAAATTAGTCTCTAGTGCGAACCATGTTATTTGAGCCAGTACCCGAAGTTTAATACTCGTGGGAACAAATATGATATCAAAATTTTTCGCAAACCACAATGAGAGTGATGCGCGGTCGGAGTCCGACGCGGCATCCAGAAGGAGCTCGGAGGGCTCGGAGGCTGAGGAGGTGGCGGGCGACTCCGGTAGAAACGCAAATTTCTACCGGAAGCGCTCCAGACCGGGGGACAAATCGTCCTCCGACGGGGAGATGGGCTCGGCCCGCAAAATCCCCACTAGTGGGCGGGGTGCGGGTCGAGCAAGTGGAAGAGGGAGGGGACTCACTGCTCAGGAGTCCGCAATGCGAGCCAACAGACTTGCTGCGGAGGGGCGTCACCCCGGAGCGGCCAGCGCTGAGATGGACCTCTCGGTTCCATCTGACAGTGAGCGAGATGCTGGGGAGGACTCCGCCGAGGAGTCACGTAGGTCTCTCGGGGCGTTGGTTGTTGCAGCACTGCGAGACATGGGCCGGAAAAGGGAGAAGACTTCCAAAGAGAAGACGGTCCACCGACACGCCGCCTCTATCGAGGAGGCTATCGATGCCACTCTCGAGAAGAGAGTGGCAAGACTCCGGGCTGAGCTCCGGGCCTAGCTCCGGGCCGAGCTCATGGGAGTTCAGCAAGTCGGCGGCTGCCGGGAGCCGACTGAAGGGGGGCGCAAGCTAGGGCAGGAGCAAAGCCAGCCCCAGCCCCAGCCCGAGCCGGAGAGCCAGCTGCTGACGCTGTTGCAACGGGAGCTGGCTGCCCTTCAGCAGCAGCTGCAACAGCAGCAGCAGCAGTTTCAGCTGCGGATTCAGCAGCAGCTGTCCCTGCTGGAGGGTATCGTGCTGCGCCCCCCACTAGCGGCCTCCGGCCAGCGAAAGGCGGCGTCCTATGCCACCGCCGCGGCCACGGCAGCTGCACCCAAGGTGGGCCCATCGGGGCAAGCCGGGCGCGGGGCCGTGGCGTCGGAGCCTGTGAGGCCGGCCCCGGCGTCCAAGCAACAGCAGCGGCGGAAGGGTGGGACGTCGTCTGCCGCTAAACTGGCGGGAACTCCTGCCGCGGTGGCGACTGGGCCGCGCCTGCCGCCTCCCCTGCCTGAAGAACCCTCGGCTGGCGCCGAATGGACAGTAGTCGGTGCCAAGAAGAGGGCGGACAAGGTGGCTAGGACGGCCAAAAAGCGCGTGAGGCGACAAGAGCGAAAGAAGCGGGCCATGGCGGCTAGACTTCGCGCCCCGAATTCCGAGGCTGTAGTAATTACACTCAAAGTCAAAGTCAAGTCAAAAGTCAAAAAAATTTTATTTCACATAGGCCTACATGGGCACTTATAAAACGTCAGAAGCTAGTGCACGGTTCCAAATTGGTCGTTTCCTATGGAGAAGAACCGGCAAGAAACTCCATGGTTACTCTTTTAAAAAAATGATTGTTTACAATATTTTCATATTACAGTATTAATAGACATTATGTAAGAACAGTGTAGACCAGTCGATATTGTACCCAAAAGCACAATAAAAATAATAATATTTAAAAAAAAAAAAAAGTGAGTCGTAATAGGAAGTAACCTAAGAATTCGCGAAGTCCACGGTGTTCTCACATTCACATTAAAAAAAAGAAGCTATATAAAAAAAAAACAAGAACAATAAGTAATTACAATTATCAATAAATGACATGTCAACAAAAAGAAAATTACTAACGAATTTATGGTGGTTGGCGTCTACTAATATAAAAAATATTGCAAAAGCAATGTGTAGGAAGAAAAGAAAAAATGTATATATTACAACAAATGTGGAGCAGTTAATAGATAGATGTACACAATATTATGAGTTACCAGGGGGCCACATGTGCAGAAGCAGTCATTGCCAAACAAGCGTGTCTTCGACATAGTCTTTAACCTTGTAATACGCTTTTTTAGTTAGGACACGCTTAATATGGGTTTTGAACTTGCCCTCGCTAAGTTCAGTCACCGCCTTTGGTACACTACAGCCAGATGCGGAAAAGAAGGGCGTGACGTACAACACCGTCATGGAAAAGGCAAAGCAGGCGGTGGTGGGCCACCTCAGCGAGTTCGGAGCCTCTGGGGGCTTCCGAATGAGGCGCACCGTAACCGGGGCCCGAATATTGGAGGTCCCCGGTGCGGACAGTGGCCCTGCCGCAGACGCCCTGGCCGCAAGGATCAGGGCGTCCCTGGACGTCGAGGAGGCCCGAGTGTCCAGGCCCACCAAGTGCATGGACATACGCATCATGGGTCTGGACGACTCCGTCAGGGTGGACGAGGTGGTAGCCGCCATCGTCGGCGCGGGAGGGTGCCACGCCGATCAGGTGCGGGCGGGCACCATCCGCGCTGACAGCACGGGCATGCGAGCCGTAACGGTGAGCTGCCCCGTGTCGGCGGCCAAGGCCATCACGAGCGAAGGCCGAAGGCTATTGGTAGGCTGGGTCTCCGCGCAGGTAAAACTGCTGGAGCCCAGACCTCTGCGGTGCTACCGCTGCCACGTGGGGCACCATGTGGGGGCCTATTGCGCCGCGGAGGTGGACCGCAGTGACCGCTGCTTCCAGTGCGGTCAGCCCGGGCACAAGGCTGCAGAATGCCGTGCTACGCCTCACTGCTACGCATGTGCGGCGGTAGGCAAGCCGGCCGACCACCGGGCTGGTAGCAGGTCCTGCGACCCCCCCGCCAAGGCTAAGGGCAAGGTCCCGAGGCATGTCCACCCCGACGTCCTCTCCGCCGCAGCCTCCTCTCTGGCTGCCGCCGATGTCGCCGCCGCAACCACCGCGGCAGGGCCCTCACGTGGGGCTCGGGAGGAGACTGTAATGGACTGTTAATACGGGTCCATTACGTCTCCTCCAGGCGAATATCAACCACTGCGCCCCCGCTCAGGATCTGTTGCTCCAAAGCATGGCGCAGTGGTCGATCAATGTCGCCGTGGTCTCCGAGCCGTACTATGTCCTGCCCAGGGGAGAATGGGTTCAGGACCTGAACGGCTCGGTGACCCTAATTTCGTCGGCCGCCGCCGGTACTCCGTCCCTCGAGGCCGTCACGAGGGGGCGGGGTTGCGTGGCAGCACGGTTCGGGGATATTGCAGTGGTAGGCGTCTACCTGTCCCCGAACAGATCTCTCGGCGATCTCCACATCTCCTTAATGGAGCTGAAAGCCGTCGTCACTGGGTTTGGTTCCCTCCCCGTGGTCGTGTGCGGGGACTTCAATGCCAAGAACTTGGCTTGGGGTTCCCGGTTCACGAACCAGCGGGTTCGGATGGTAGAGGACTGGGCCCTGGAGACAGGCCTGGTCGTCCTAAACCGGGGTTCTGTCCCCACGTGTGTGCGGATGCAGGGTGACTCAGTGGTGGACATCTCGTTCGCCAGCCCCGCTCTGTTGCCGCGTGTAGTCGACTGGCGCGTCATGGAAGGGGTGGAGACGTATTCAGACCACCGGTACATCCGGTTTGACGTCTCCGCCCAAACCTCGACCACGCTGGTCCGACAGAACCCTTGTGGTCCGCGATGGGCGCTAAAGCAGATGGACCGGGAGCTCCTCCTGGAAGCCGCGACGGTACAGGCCTGGGTGCAAGCACCGGACAGGCCTGTCGATATCGACGTCGAGGCAGAGTGGTTCCGGGAGGCCATGTCGCAAATCTGCGACGCGGCAATGCCCCGAGTCCGTCCAGGACGTGCTCAGCGCCAGGTATACTGGTGGTCGCCGGAGATTGCGGCACTGCGCAACGCGTGCAATGCCGCGCGACGCCGGTATGCCAGATACCGCAGGCGCCGCATCCGTCCACCGGATGCGGAGGCCAGAGAGGCGGAGCTGTACGAGAGATACAGAGTGGCAAAGCACACCCTCCGAGCGGAGATAAGGCGGGCCAAGCTTGAGGCCCGCAAAGTGTGGCTGGGGACTCTCAATGGGGACCCATGGGGACGCCCCTATAAGGTAGTACGGGACAAACTTCGCCCCTGGGCTCCCCCGCTGACGCAGAGTCTCCGGCCCCAGCTTGTGGAGGGTGTGGTGAGCACTCTGTTCCCTGCGCGTGGGGAACACTCTCCCCCGCCCATGACTCCGCCACCAACGGTGTCTGACGCGGACCACGATGGCGACGACGACGTCAACGCTCCAGAGGTGACCGAGGTAGAGATGAGAGTGGCGGTACGAAGGCTGAGTGCCAAAAATACCGCCCCAGGACCCGATGGCTTGCCTGGGAAGGCCTGGGTCCTGGCCATGGAGGCTCTCGGGCCTCGACTAAGAGGGCTCTTCAGCGCATGCATGGAGAGGGGCCAGTTCCCACTTCGCTGGAAGACGGGGAAACTGGTCCTCATCGCAAAGCCAGGGCGCCCTGCGGACTCTCCATCCGCGTACCGGCCCATTGTGCTGCTCGACAAAGTGGGCAAGCTCTTTGAAAGAGTAATTGCAGACCGCCTCGTCGCGCACCTAACACGGGTAGGGCCGGATCTGGCGGACGGCCAGTTCGGCTTTCGCAGAAGGCGCTCCACGGTGGACGCCATCATGCGCGTGCGAGCTCTCACGACAGGGGATGCGGTGTCTCAGGGCAGGTGTGTCGTGGCGGTGTCTCTGGACATCGCCAACGCCTTCAACTCCCTGCCTTCGAGTAGCATTAGGAGGGCGCTCCGGTATCACCGGACGCCCGACTACCTCTGTCGTGTGGTCGAGGCTTACCTGTCGGACAGGTACATCATCTACCCTGGTCACCAGGGAGAGTGGGAACGTCGAGAGATGTCGTGCGGTGTTCCGCAGGGATCGGTACTAGGGCCGCCCTTGTGGAACATCGGATACGACTACGTGCTGCGCGGCGACCTCCCTGGCGGGGTCAGCGTGGTCTGCTACGCACGACACGCTGGTCCTAGCGCAGGGAGAGTCGTACCAGGCGGCGGTCGAACTAGCGACACACGGGGTTGCGACAGTCGTGGGCAGGATCCAGGAGTTGGGACTCGAGGTGGCATTGCACAAGTCCGAGGCTATGTGCTTTCACGGCCCTCGGAACGCGCCACCACCGGGTTCCCAACTAACGGTAGGAGGAGTCCACATCGGCGTCGGGTCAACGATGAAGTACCTGGGACTCGTTCTCGATTTCGAGGAGCACTTCCGACGTCTGGCTCCCAAACTAAATCGGACTGGGGCTGCCCTCGGGCGGCTCCTGCCCAACCTTGGGGGTCCAGATGCCTCCTGCCGGAGGCTCTACGCGGGAATCGTTCGGTCCATGGCCCTTTATGGCGCACCGATATGGGCGCCGGCGCTGCGGAAGCAGCCGGCGGCCCGGCTGAACGCATGCCAGAGGGTCATGGCCATACGGATGGTGCGAGGTTACCGGACGATTTCCCGCGAAGCGGCGAGCCTTCTTGCCTGCCAGCCACCATGGGATCTGGAAGCAACAGTCCTTGCTCTCATGCACGATCTACGCATGGAGATGCAACGCCGGGGCGAAACTCCGCTGCCGCGACAAATCGAAGCATGGCGGACGGAGCTCCGGCGGGTTCTCATGGTGAAATGGCGACAGCGACTGTCGCGACCCAGTGCTGGGCACGCCACAATTATGGCGGTGAGTCCCCTCTTTGAGGCGTGGTTGGAAAGACCTCACGGCGTCCTCACCTTCCGCATGACGCAGGTTCTCACCGAACACGGGAAGTTCGGAAAGTTCCTGCACCGAATTCGTGCGGAAGCGACGGCCGGGTGTCGCCACTGTGTGGACCGCCCGGAGGACACGGTGGAGCACACGGTGGAGGTGTGCCCCGCTTGGGAAGAGCAACGCCGTGTCCTCGTGGGGGCTATCGGCGGCGGCGATCTCTCGCGCCGGGCCTTGGTACAGGCCATGGTCCGGAGCGAAGAGGATCGGCAGGCGGTCGCCTCCTTCTGCGAAGCAGTAATGCTAGCAAAGGAAGCGGCCGATCGCGTGAGGCAACGGCAACGGTCCTCACGCCCCAACCGCCGCCGGGATTCCGATCCCGATTTCCGGCCACCGTAGGCGCGGGCTTGCGGACTCACCCACCAACCACCCATGGCCCCACCGACATCATGTCATATGGGTCGAATCGCAAGGAGACGACTGCGGACACAGCCCACCCATATAAATATGAGCGCGCTGTCACCGCAGCCGCTTCTTGACTCCTTTACAAATTATCTCGTCCTGTCCCTCTTGATGCCTTTCCCCCCATTCTGGGGCGGCATACCATCTGTCACCCCTCTCGTGGGTCAGCACATCACAGAACGGGTTCGCTGCCCGACCCTGACCCGTCCTCTCTTTCGAGCCCGCTCCTGATCTTATACCAGTGGTGTGCGAAGTCCTTCAGCCGCCGGAAGTTCACCTCGGAAGCAACGAGGTCGCAGTAGTAAATCGGTCCCTCCTCCGGACGAGTGATCCCATCCATCATCTTTTGCCTCTGATCGTCGTACAAGGGGCATCGCCACAGAACGTGGTCCAAGCACTCATCCTCCTCTCCGCAGTAACACACGCTAACCTCACACAACTTCATGTCATACAGCCTCTTGCGGAAACATCCATGCCCCGTCAGAATCTGAGAGACCTGATAGTCCGGCTCGACCCAGGTCGCCCCGAGCCTAACCGCCACGTCCGGGAAAAATCGATGCAATTCCCTCCCCTTTTCCTCCTTTTCCCACCTCTGCTGCCACTTGGCCACAGCCTCGCCCGCGATGACCCTTCTCCCCGCCCTGAATGCATCCCGCGGCAAACCGCGAATGTCGTCGATGTTACCCGCACGGGCCACCTCAAGGTCGGCAGGCAACACTCCGGCCAGAACCGGAAGTGCCGCAGTGCTGACGGACCTATAGGCCTTCGTCAAAAGAATGAGAGCGGGCCTTTGCGTCCTCTGCAGTACAGCCCTGACCGTGTGCGTGTTCACGCGCCTCCACCAGCATCCCGCCGCGTACGTAATAATGGCGATGTAAATGCCCTTGTACAGAACCTTGAGGGCCCTGTATCGCACGCCCCAGGATGAGGCGGAGACGCGTGACATCTTGCCCAGCCCAGCTGCAGCACGCTCGCCGATGGACTGAGCGTGTTCCCCGAACGATAGGTTTGCGTCGATCACCACCCCCAGGACTCTGGTCGAGCGTACGCTTTTGACCGAGGCCCCACCGAGACGGACCGTGGGTGGGCGCTTTGCTAAGCCCCCCTTCAGAGTCATGGAGTATGACTTCGAAGGGGAGAAGCCCAACCTATTGCGAGCCCCCCACTCAGAGATTAGTGCCATGGCGCACGAGGCCGAAGCCTCAATGCCGGCCCGAGAGTCCGACTCGACAAGAACCGTTATGTCATCCGCATACGCAATCACCTTCACGCCAACCGGGAATGGCAGCCGAAGCAAATCATCCAGGAGAAGATTCCATAGTGGTGGTCCCACTACAGAACCCTGCGGGCACCCCATGGTCGAGACCTTCCAGACAACCCCGCTCCCGGCGAAGAGTCCGACTCGGCGGTTAGTGAAGTACGCCGCCAGCATCCTGTAGATGTTCGGCGGGCACCCCCCCCTCTTCGCCTTGAGCAGGATCATGGGCCACCATGCGTTGTCGAAGGCCCCGGATATGTCCAGGAAGATGGCCTGGACATATCTGAACTGACTGCTTTGGACGGTGTCCACTATGGAGTTTAGGGCCGTCAGCGTTGACCTACCCCGAGAGAATCCGTGCTGGCCTGACGAAACCCCACTCAGGATGGAAGGGGCACAAGATAAGATTATCCGCTCCAAGATTTTACCCAGGACAGGGAGAAGGGTGATGGGCCGATACGCTTTGGGGTCGGTAAGTGGCTTGTCGTTGCCCTTAGGCAGTACGATGAGCCTACCGTCCTTCCACGCATCGGGGAAGACCCCCTCGGCGACACACCTGCCAAACATGTGTGTCAGTTCGGCCCGAGCCACCTGCCACACACGCCTGACAATGCCCGCCGTGATCCCATCGATTCCCGGAGCCGTGTTAGGGAGATCCTTAACTATTTTCTCCAGATCCTGACACGTTAGAGGAGGCGCATCTCGACCCGACGGGATGCAGGCGGCCGCCAGCCGCACTTGCCTGTGGTACGCGGTGTCCCGCGACGGATCATCGTCAGGGCACAGGGCACCCACCAGGCCCCGCATGGCGCCATCGATATCCACAGCGAACCCCTCCGCGAGTCTAGTGCCGTTCACCACATTAGGTGGGGGTCGAAACCTCCCACTGGCGACACGATAAGCCAGGCCCCAGGGGTCCCGATTCCCCTCATCGGCCAGCCTGCGGAAGAAGTCGAGCTGCGCCTTCTCCATCGCCGCCCTATAGTTACTGCGGCACACATGATACTCATTCTTCGCACTCACTTCACGATCCCCGCCTCCCTTCCTTACATCCTGCCAAGCTTTCCTCAACCTATTGTTCTTTTTACGCAAGGTCTCCAGCGCTGGAGACCACCATTCATAACCTTTCGCTTTCTTGCCATCGCCACACTTGCCCAAGCATTCGTCTGCTGTCCACACGATAATTCGCGTGAACTCCTTACATACGACACTTGCAGGCTTCGACCAGTCAATTGTTCCCACTCGCTCGTGGATCCTAGCCTGGAATCGGTCCCAGTCCACACCACGCTCCCGAAACCTCTTCGGCACCCCCGACGGCTCCGCAATGGGAGCGGGCCCACGGGTTCGCGTACCACATAGCCTGAAGGTGACGAGACGATGATCACTGCTGCTAGCATGCTCGTGCACCCGCCACTCGGCAACGTCTACGCCACGAGTTGTGATGGTGACGTCGATGTTGGACTCCCCATTAATCGTGTGGAAAGTAAACGGCTGGCCCGGCGCGTTATGTATCTGTAGGTCGTGGGCAAGCAGGAAGCCCTCCATTTCCTCACGTCTGCGAGCCACTTCACGGCCCCTCCCAGTATAGTGGCGCGGCGCAGAGTGCCAGAGAGGCGAGTGAGCATTGACATCGGCCCCCAGCAGCACACGGCGACCCCCGAGGTCACCCAAGACCTTCGTTAAATGCTCTAGGTGTGTCGAAATGTCTTCAGAGTATTGGAAATAAGCACTGGCCATGTGCAGCGAATGCTTCCCCCAGGCTATGTGGCACACAATACAGTGCGCGTTTGTGAGGTGCCGAAGCACCGCGCATGCCACGTCCAAGCGCGCCAAGAAAACCCCAGCTTTGGGGCGTGGGCCCTCCGGCAGCACAAGCTGCCCAAGCGCTGCTGTCGAGCCGCTCGCCGCGACGAATGGTTCCTGGACCAGGATGACGTCCAGACCCATCTCCTCCGCGATCCTAGGAAGCTCCGCCGTCGCCAACGCCGAGCCCTGCAGATTGAGTTGGCCGACGCGTAGCTCAGCCATGGTAGCAAGTCTGGCTCACCGCGTTTCGCTCGGCATGCGTCCTGGCAGGGCAGTCGCGTGATGCCGTGCGATGCGTTTGGGCCCCCTTGCGCCCAAACCTCCTGCACGTTGCACACGTTGGGGTTGCAGCTTGGCATTCAGCATTACGATGCCCCTCTTCACCACAGTTGCCGCACACCATGGCCTTGGCCCGGCAGTACTTCTCCGGATGGCCGTAGAGCTGGCACCGATTGCAGCACGTGACGGAGACGTGGTCCGTCACTTCCACCACGTCCCACCCCAGGAAAATGCGACCCCTGCCGATGAGTTCCCGTCGCAACTCCCGCGAGGCCTGGCACACCCACCTTGTGCGGTTCCCATGCCTGTTACGCTTGTAGATTGGGCGCAACTCCCTCTCCAACCTCTCGCTCGTCCATGTCTCGTCCTCCTGCAGGTTTTGCTCTTTCAAATCAGCGAGCACCGTCTCCAGCTTGGCGTCCTTATCGATTCCAGTTAGCGCAATGAGTGGCCAGCGTTCCGCCGGCTCCACCGTGCGCAGCGTGGGAGGGACTGCTTTCCTTAGGGTGTCCGCCGCTGCCGAAGATGCAGTCTGCACTACAACCCCTGCGTTGCCCACCTTTCTAACCCCGGCAATTTGCAGGCCCAGCTGCCCGGGACGTACCGCGTCCAGCAGCACTCGCCGGGTGTCCTCCGCGGTCTTCATCACCTCTCTCTGGTCCTCCGCAGGGTATATGACAATGGAGGGGCCTGGGGGGCGAACAATAGGGACCGGTTCTTGCCCCTTTCCCAATATGAGAGCGTTCGCAAACGTCTTAGCTGTCTGCGGTTGCCCCATCGTAATTGCCGCGCCATTCGTTGGTGCAGACGCTGCCGCAGCGCTCATCCTCACCTGCTGCTCAGCCAAAACCGCTCGGTTCTCCGCATCCGCCACCCTCAAGGACAAGTGCAGGATGACGGCCCCCAGGCGCTCCGTGTGGACCCCAATAGCTGCGATCTCATCCTTATTAAGTTTTGACGTTTTAGCCTTAACGGCCTCCATGATGCCACGGGTGGAGGCGGACCCCAAGCCCGCGAGCACGTCAACCGGTGCCGTCGTCAGGTCGTCGACATCCGCCCTCTGGTTGCCGGAATCAACTGCAGGAGGGGGGGGCGGCGACGGCGGCGCAATCGCCGGCCGCGACAGCAGGCCCCCAATCGGCGGCACGTCTACTCGGCCTGACCTCTTGCTCAAGCAGCGCCGCAGTGCTCCCTGGACCTCTTCTGGTGATGTGAGCCACCTTTTCTCGCCGGCCTGGGCGAGGGTACCCTCTGCCTCCATTGGTGATACCGGCCGTGGTTCTCCCATAGGCGTGCTAAACCCCTGTGGCGGGGTGCGAGCGAGGGATTGTCGGGGCGTGAACCCAGACTCCTGGCGCATCTCGGAGAGAATGCGCAGTTCCTCAGCCTTGCGCTCCATCTCCGCTTCAATAAGCTGCTGCTGGAGGCGAGCCGCGTCGTCACTCTCTGCCATGGTGAGCGGGTGCCGGCGGCCGAGCCGCCGCACCGAAGCTCTTGACTGGGACCGGGGCAGTCAGTATCTGATGTCAGCCCTATGCACACACCCCGACCTAAGCTCACCCTCCCAGTATTGTGGTGGACTTTTTTTTTTTTTTTTTTTTTTTTTTTTTTTTTTTTTTTTTTTTTTTTTTTTTTTTTTTTTTTTGTGGTCCTTTTAATTTACTCTTCCCCTATTCTTTTGCGACCCAAGCTACCGGTCTCTCTGCTCACCAATTTGCTCACCAAAAAAAAAAAAAAAAAATCTGGTCAATTTTCCCGAAGCTGGTTCTTGTATTCGGTTGTGTGTTCGTACCAAGTCCCTAAGCTGGTTCGTGTATTAAACTTAGCAAAATTTTGCAGAGTCCGAGTGTGTCCGTTCGTGTATTACACTTGCTCCGATGGTATCGTTTTGAGGCTTTATATACTCAGGCACTTGTCTCCGCTGGTCGCCGCAGGATTTCGCAAAAATTTTCCAAGTCCAGAAATCACTTACCCCAATTGGGGAACAGCCCGGACTCACTCCCAGCCGGGAAAGCTGGGGAAAATTCCGGAAAATTCGGAAAATTCCAGATTTCGGGAAACTTCGGAGGCTTCCCAAGGGAAGGCCCGGGACCCGTCCCGACACCCTCAGAGGGGGGTGGAGGGGGTATACACGGGGGGGGGGGGGATAGCGAGGGCCACCAAGTGTCACTGTCACTGCACGTCGCTACCACACCACCAAGTGTCACTGTCACTAAAACGTCACTGTCGCACCACCAAGTGTCACTGTCACACACACGTCAAGTGTCACTGTCACTGTAAAAGCGTCTCTGTCGCACTAGTGCACCACCCGTCGGGGGGGGGAATACGTCACCGCTCCGCCCACGAGTAGCGCGATCTCGCTCCTAATCTAAGATGGCCGCGGGCTTAGATGCAACTTCGCTCAAGATGGAACAGGAGGCACCGATGAATCGCAACAGCCAATCAGGAAATAGATAGCGAAAAATAGCGTCCGCACGTCTGCTCAGCTCGAACGCAGGCAGCGTAGTCGGCTTGCGGACTGTGGGCAATGGGTGGCCCGCCGTCTGACCGTCCGGTAACCGTCCGGACCAAGCCCAAGTCGTCTACGGCGCGTTTTGTTCCACGCGCGCCTCAGGGAGATGTCAACAAATCGTAGGGGCCCAGTAGGGTCGAAGCCTACTGGGGCCATGGGTAGTGTGAAAGCGAAACCCGGGCCCTGGGACGAAGGCAACGAGGGAACAGGAGTGGGTTTTTAGTCAGTAAAAGTCTGACACTATCTCCCACTCCGCCCAAGAGCGGGATTTGTCATAAGATGATTTTCCAACCTAAAAAAAAAAACCTGTGTGTCCTTCAGTTACCCTTTGCAATCAGGGTGACTCTTTCTAAACATCCCGCATCATCTGCCCGACCCTAAGACACAAATGCAATAGTCAGTCCCTTTTCGTTCTCCCTTTAGGGTCTATTACACTACGCGTTATTCAGACAGTCGTAGCCTATGTAGCGTCACACAAGAAAAAGGGCAACTTACGCTAATATCGTGTAAAGGAATGAAACAGAACGATGAGATATATAGATATCCTTGCACTTTAACTTATTTCTGGAAGCCAAAATTATTTTCGCCTAGATTTATATTTTATTTGTCTTAGACCAAGGTGGCAGCTAACTGCCGAGCCGGTGCAACGGAGTCTCGTTTATGCGTCTAACGTTATATTATTGTTGAATATTGTGGGTATAGTGAGCAAAATAGTTTGTAACTACCGTGGCATATATTATAATATTTATAAAAGCAAAATTATCACACACAATACACTTGTATCAATTTTTTTTATTTTAAGTAAGGTTTATTTTTTTATAGGTTTATTTATAATGTTATATTTATTTACCATCATCCGTGCGTCACTGCGGGGTTCGCAGTGACGCACGGATGTGGGGTGCGGTTCGGGCACGCTCAGCGCAACTATATTGTAAATCTGTACTTTTTTTGTATTGTTGTTGCCTATTGCATTGTATTGTATTGCCTGCATCGAATAAATACTATTCTATTCTATTCTGTATAGATATACATAGACTAAGACTTTCTGAATAACGCGTAGTGTAATAGGCCATTTTGAGCCACATATTTTGTAACTATATTATTATATCTTACTAGCTGCCCCGGCGAACTTCGTACCGCTTAATAGTAAGGATAACGCCATCTACTGGCATTACCAGAACAGTATAATTCATTTTAAAATTACATTTTAATTAGAGATGGCGTTGTATTCGGATTTTTATTTCGTGTTTTTTTTTCATTTTTTCTCATGTTTTATACCTTCCCTGAACTATCATTTCAGCCATTTTTGAGTTTTAGCGAGACTAACGAACTGCTCTTCATTTTTATATAATTACTAGCTGTCCCGGCGAACTTCGTACCGCCAATAGTAAGGATAACGCCATCTAATAGCAGCATAAATAACCATTTTATAATGACATTTTAATTAGAGGTGGCGTTGTATTCGATTTTTTTTTTCGTAAGTTTTTCCATATTTTCTGACCGTTTAAACCTTCCCTGGACTATCACGAATATTTCAAGACCAAAATTAGCCAAATCGGTCCAGCCGTTCTCGAGTTTTAGCGAGACTAACGAACAGCTATTTATTTTTATATATATAGATATAGATTGCTTGTGTCAGAAAAAGGGTTATATTTACTTTATGTACATAATATGTATATTTCTTTGGCACGCCCTAGAGCCTCAACATCTTGTTGCATTTTAGCTTGAGAAGTATCATTAGTTTTGTCTTAGTTTTGAGAATGAAAAAAAATTTTATGGCGGATTTTTGACGCTAAATTGTATCTTTTCTTTCAAGTTTTTTTTTCATGACATTGTATGTATGGTATCAAAATAAAAGGGCTAAGAAAATGTCATCATCTTCCTACCCTTGTCCCGTGTTATTTGAGGTCGGCGCAACACGTTTTTTTCTTCCATTCTGCACTCTCACTCGTCATGCTATCACTAACTTCCTTTTCTTTTATACCAGTCTTCACAAAATCCATCCATAAAAAAAGGCTAAGAAAATGTAGGGAATAAGAAAAAGTTGTTATTGTCAAAAAACCCGAAAAAACGACTAAAATGTTGAAAAGTCTAACCCCCATATTATCTCATATGATTGGTTATGCAGATATAGTTGAACCAATCAACAGCTAACACTATTGGATGCTGCAACGGTATTGAGTCAAAATGAAACAATAGCAAATTGCAAAACTCATTCTAGCATGTCTCTCTAGCGAACCGAATTCAGTCCATTTCCGTACCGTATGTTGTTGTATGTGACCAGATGCGTAGCGTAGACTAATTTAGACGTGGGCGAAGGCACATCAGCGAGGCCCTTTTCGAAAACAAGACAGTGACTGTCGCAAGTCAGTGTTCGACAGCATCGTCGCTTACCATCAGGCGAAATGGTGTTCAGACGCGAGCCAATCAATTATAAAAAAACCCTCGTTTTTCGCATACGCGCCCCCTTTGGGTGCGAGGCCGTGGGTGAGGGGCCACTTCGCCCACGCCTAGCTACGCTTCTGTATGTGACGCGATATTCTAAAACATGCACTACCCATCTGTATTCATTATTTAAGAAGACTAAAGCAACGCTGCCACAAGCTCTTTACGCGATCCATTTTACGACCTAAAGTGAACTGTTGAAGGGATCGAGCTATAGGGTGTAGAATGGAGTTCTACACCCTATAGCTCTGACATTTAAACACGTCATGGTAAGTTGCCAGGACCATAAATGCGGTCACTCTCGGACAGCATACAAAAGAAAAAGATGCACAAAGTCAATGCTAATAAGCGTTTTAACGATTTGCTAAAAATCTACAATTTATAATAGTATAATAATAATAATTCTTTATTTCAGATAACTAAGATCCAAAATGTTAGTAATTACAATAATGACTTAAGACTATTGTTAGTAAAGTAACACAATATTGGTGATTCTTATTTATTGATCACCGTCCTTATCATTTTCTTAAAAACTGGAGAGACTTAAAAATTTGATTATAAAGAAAAACTTATAAAAAAAAATACAATCGACGTCAATGTAAAAAAAAAACACTGAAAAGTGCAAAGTAACTTTAATTTCGGAAGTCGGTGTTTCTTTATTAGTTTTGTCTCTTCGTCATTTAACAACCACTTGTGTGTTTCTTTGCGACAGTGTATTTTTTTACATTGAAGTCGGTTTTTTTTTTTGTTAAAAAGTTTTTTATTTAAACTTTTTAGGTACCACCGCTAAAAAGTACCTCTCAGTTAAACTTAAATACCATAAAGCTAGAGTGCATCTCATGACAATTCTAATAATCCCAAACACGGTTAGATTACATTTATTTATTACAGAGTTCCGGTGCCTAGCTTCAGGCTTCATCATCAGTTCATTTCGATATATTCCCCTCTTCTTTCAGTCAGTCATCGACTACACGTATAAAAAAAGCAATTTTACTTGTTACGACGGTTCTGCTGTGAGCCTATGAGGAGTTCTGTTCCATATCTTCGAAGTTCATGATCAAATCATAACAATATTTCTATGGAACCAACTCGGAAGCATAACCTTTCAATAAAAAAAAAATCAAAATCGGTCAGTAATTGACCGAGAAATCGGTGAACATACATAAAAAAAAAATACATTCAGCAGAACATAGAACCTCCTCCTTTTGAAGTCGGTTAAAACATTATAACGGTAAAACGTTGCATGTAAAATAGTCTACAAACAATCAGAATAATTGCATGTATATTAGTCCAGTTTTTAATCGATAATGGCATGATATCGTAGGTACTACATTAGTTGTATTATATTTTGAACACACTATACCTATTTAGCATTTGTCCTCAAGAATAAATTATTTATATTGGAAAATATTATTATGCTTTTAGAGCTTCGTTTTCCACAACTTGCCAATCTCTCACATTTCTCTAGTTCAAAGCGTGTAGCTAACAACTAGAGTAGAGGAAAGCTGCAACCTAGGCAAAAGGCAACGTCGATGACATCCGGTAACCGTCCGGACTGAGCCTGGCAGGTAGTTTTCCACGCGCTGCTCAAAGAGATGTCAACAAAACCGTAGGAGCCCAGCAGAGCTGCCCCCTAGCCAAGTTACAACTGTTTCATTTCGATTCTCTTTTCGTCGATCGCCTCGAGTCGGCCACGTTTCTGATTCCTTTGTTCTGACGCCATCTCAACGCTCAGTCACGTGGTCAAAACAAAGGAAAAGGAGGCGTGGCTGACTCAAGGCGATCAACGAAAAGCAAATCGAAACGAAACGGTTGTAACTTGGCTAGAGGGGCTGAAGCCTACTAGGGCGACTAGGGGTCGACTTCTAAAAAGGTTACCCGTGGTCCTAGAACGCAACGGCAACTGACGGATCGGTGGTTTCAGTTTGTAAAAGTCGGACACGCCCACCCTACAGTGGGAGAAGTCTTTAGGTGATTTCCCACTTTAAAAAAAGCCGAAGACATCTTCGCTTATCATCAGGTGAAATAGTTGTCAAACGGGAGCCTATTGATCATTCAAATGAACTTATGATTTCGTAATGGATTTTATCTATTTAAATAAAAGGAGAAACTGACTGACTGACATATCAACGCACAGTCGAAACTACTGAGACTGGGAGCGTGAAATTTTGCCCAAGGTTTCCTTTTATGACGTAAGCGAGCACTATAGACGATTTTCCAAAATTCACCCCGTAGGGCAGGAAAAGGGGGTTCGAAGTTTGTATGGAGACTGTGAGTCAGTGTTTGTGTGTTGAGTTTGTTGAAAACCAGCGTCAGGCACTAGTTGCCTGGCATTTATGCTGAACTGGACCTATTTTGTTGCAGCGGTGAGGCACACAACTATATTTTTTTGCTTGTTTCTTTTTAATTTTTTTTGTTTCGTATCACCTAATTCTGTGTATGTGCCTCGTGCTGTACCAATTAAATTATTTTTGCTAGCAGAAGCTAGTTATTTAATATCGCACGTATCACATTACATTATATCCTCCTACAACATACAATAAGCTTACCTATTATCCTTATTACAATCGACTCTCATAATCGATTTTCTACCCACTTTTCGTAATCCTATTGAGTTGAAATTTTGCACACACGTGTGGGTTTGAATGGTACCTACGTACGTATTTATGTATTTCATAATTTCATATACCAGGCCTCTCTGAAAGGTTTTGGGAAAAAAGTTTTAATGTTTATGGCATTGGCCACTTGTAATTATTTTGAAAACTTTGGTTATTTAAAAGTAAAAATACCATTGTTCGAAATTTGATTTTCCCTCCACATTTTTTCGAGAGCCAAATCAAATTATCGTGTCTCATTTAAAAAAATGGATCTGCTCGAGAACATTTCAGTACGATGAATTTCTATGATTTTAAATGTGGTGGTTTAATGTGGTGTGATGAGTCATTCGATCGACTTCAAATAATTTTAAATGGATAAAGGACCTTCAAAAGAAATCATCTACCACTGGTATAGCGAGTTCAAGCACGGTCGCCTTACTTTGGGGGATGAACAAAGGAGTGATCGTCCTACGATGGCTGTCACGGAAGAAAGTGTGATGGCAGTAAAAAAAAGCATACACTGCAGATTGGTTCGGGTTTTATTCCATAAAATAAAAAATCCGTAGAAAGGGATACAGTTTTCATCGTCAGAAGACGCGCTAGCAGCGTTCGAGAAAACCGTGGAGAATGTGTCTGCGGCGGACTGGACAAAAGTATTCGAAAATTGGTTCAGACGCATGAAACTTTGTATAGATGCTGGTGGAGAGTTCTTTGAAAAGATTTAATAAAAATATTTTATCCATAGAAGTTACTTTTTTAGTTTCTCAAAACTTTCTGAGTGTCCTACGTACTTTGTGTCTTTCAACCAATTGTTTAACATTTTATTGCAATGAATTGCACCTTGTTCAGCTCCATTTTGTATTCAGATAATCCTTTGTCTATTCACTTCTATCTCCCTCTTTTAATTACTTTTTTATTTACATTTTTCTCACATAATAAAAGAGATATTTAAAATACCTAACATGGTTGAAAAGAGAGCCCATGGAGTAAGGCCATCTATTGCCATTGTGTTATATGTTATGGTATTTTGTTTGACCTGACATCGAGTGGACGAAAGGTTAAAAGGAGAAACTGACTGATTGACATATCAACGCACAGTCGTTTTGCACAAAGCTTCCTTTTATGACGTAGGCGAGCACTAAGAGAGGGTTCTCCAAAATTCACCTCCTAACGGGATGAAACGGGGGTTCAAAGCTTGTATGGAGAACTCTATTTTCATGCGGGCGAAGGCGCTGGCAGAAGCTAGTGAAATATATTTTTAAACGTAAACTCCATCTTCATATCTATTACAAACGCAAAAGTAGCTCTGTCTCTGTTTTATTCCTAAACTGCCAAACCAATTTTGATAACTTTTCGCACGGAGATTGAAGATTGGGCCTTGAAGAAAGGATTCAAATTTTCGTAACTTAGTCGGCAAAAAGTGAACCGTTAAACGATTACTGTGTTGTCCGTCAGTCTGTCTGAAGTAGTGTCGCCAGGTCCAATTGGATTAAAATCAAGACAGTGGGTAAAACCATCGGAATTTTAGATCAGGACAAATAAAAAGTACTGTTTTTAATATTAGCTTTTTTTGAGGTGGAAAGGGGGTTTTCAGTGATACAACATTTTCTCAGGAACGCATGAAGATATTTAGCTGAAATTAATATTGAATACTCAAGTCTACTACTCCTGGTAGCAACTCCTAATTCAACGCCATTTGAATTTATGGCCGTTTATGCTCCTATGGGCGGCTATACTTTGACACTCGCGATGAAATCAAAATTCATAGGGTACTTCCCGTTGACCCAGAATCCTGAAGGCCGTATCTTGCTTCGTTAACTTAGAAGTTAATTTTTCACAGCTTCAAAGGACCGCAGACCTGTACATGGTTTTAATTTCAACTCGATACCTCTACTCGTTCCCGAAATAAAAGGTCTTGATAGGCAGACAGACAGCAAAGTGATCCTATTATACAGCAAAGGGTTCCGTTTTTAGGTTTCCGTACCTAAAAAGGAAAAAACGGAACCCTTATAGGATCACTTTGTTGTCCATCTGTCGGGTGAAGACCCTTTATCTCGGGAATACGTGAAGGTATCGATTGTTATTAAAACCATATACTCAGGTCTACATTCCCTTGAAACTGTGAAAAAATCAAACTTCTGAGTTAACGAAAAAAAAAGATACGAACGTTTATGTCGCAAAGAAACGTATATTACGACACTCTCAAGGGAATCTAAATTCATAGGGTAGTTACTTCCCGTTGACCTATAATCCTGAAATTTGGCATGAAGCAAGGTCACATAGCACAAGTATAGAAAAAGTCTACAATCTATAAATTTGTAGATACGTCACAAAAAAAAACAATTTGCGATTCGGAAAAATCTTCGTAACTCAATTCGGGAATTAAACTGTTTTCATAAGTAAGTTTATACAAAACCTTCAGTGCGCGAGTCCGACTCGCACTTGCCCGGTTTTTTTTCTTTTGAGGTACGGAACCCTAAAAAGGTGAACTTACACGGAACCCTCGATGCGCGAGTTCTTCTCGCACTTGACTGGTTTTTGGTTTATATTATACATTCCCTTCCTATAACTTTCACGGGCGTTGCTACTAGCATAAGCATAGCATAATCAGCCTTTTAATGTTCCCACTGCTGGGACTCAGGCCTCCTCTCTAGGAGAGGGAATGGGCCGAAATCCACCACGCGGGCCCAGTGTGGGGTGGTGAATGTGACATGTCTTCGAATCTTTTGGTTCTAGAACATGTCAGTTTCCTCACGATGTTTTCCTTCATCGTTTTGAAAGCAGTGATGATGAAATAAATTACACAAAGAAATCCGCCTGACTTGGTTTAAACCCGCGACCTACAACTCGAAGGTGGGGGCGTTACCACTCGGCCAACACTGCACTAGTAAAACTAATTCACTAAAGCGGTACAAAATCAAGTTTGGAATCACGAGACAAAAAAACTACACAAAAAGAGATACCGAACTCTCACCAAGGTCAGCAGTTTTCACGAAATATGTTAACAAACACAGCAAAAACTGTCAAAAGCCGACAATCTGCATCCGCAACGACTGTACCGAATTCCTAAATGTTTCCGGATGATATTATAAATACAAACAGAGCTTTTTGCATTCATGCTTTCCTAGTCCATCCGTTCCTGAATTTCAATTCAATTTTGCAATTCAAAGTAGATCGTTTGAATTATTTGAAGGTTTTGTTGTTGATAAAATGCTTTCAGGCACTTGCATTTCGTCTTTGTGATTGATTACTTGACTGTTGATAGGTACTAAGATAGCATAGATGTCATTCCCTTTGTTATTTGAAGATGTATCTTTAATCTCGGACCTTGCAGACAGAAAAGATTATGAATATTCTATTGAACTAGAATATTATGAAATACTTTTGTTGGTTAAAACAACTTTATTCGTGTGTTTAAAGTTGGGGCACGCCACAATCATGGCGGTAAGTCCCCTATTTGAGGAATGGCTGGAGAAACCTCACCTTCCGTATGACGCAGGTCCTTACCGGACATGCTAAGTTCGGAAGGTTCCTTCCTGCACCTGATTCAGGCAGAAGAAACGCACGGGTATCTCTCGCGGCGGGCCCTGGTACAGGCCATGGTCCGGAGCGATGGGGAATCATTGTTGGTCGCCTCCTTCTGCGAAGCAGTAGGTAATGCTAGCGAAGGAGACGGCCAACGGACATCCTCACGTCTCAGCCGCCGAAACATCGACCCCGACTTCCAGCTAAACTAGACGTGGACTTGCGGACGACGAACAATGCACCCGCCATCCAGCCGTCCGGTAACCGTTTGGACCGAGCTCAAGTCTTCGTCGGCGCATAGTGTTCCACGCGCGCCTCAAGGAGATGTTAGCAAAACCATAAGGGCCCAGCAGGGCTGAAGCCTATAAGGGCCGTGGGTCGACTTCTGAAAGGGTTAGTAGACAGACATTGGAATCTTAGTAACAGGATTCCGTTTATATCCTTTGGGTACGGGACCTTTAAAAACATTATATGGTATTATATTGGTAAACAAAGTAACTATATTCAATGAAAATAAAGACTTGAACTAAAGGTATCGGAGACCAGGTCATATAACCCAAAAAAAAAAAACTGCCTAGCTCTAGGCTCTAGCTAGGCAGTGTTTTTTTTTGGATTTTTCTGCAAAACCAAAATTCCTTTACACACATCGGACAACCCAACGTACGGCAAGTGTCGGTCTACCCGTACTTCTACGGTCTGGACTAAGCGTTTCGCCTCTTCATTTATACCGCGTACGTCGAAAGACTAGAACAATTTATCTTCTGCGGTCTTTCCGTCTGATTATCACGTCAAGCCAAGCACTAGTTAAATCATAAAAAAAAATTCGAGCCAATAAGTACTCTAACAAAATAAAAAAAGTTAAATATTATTTTTCCAGATAACCTATCCTGCTTTACCCACGGCTGCAGCACCGGATGGGTGTCCGGAGTACTAGGGAGCGAGGCGTTAACAGGAGGTGCCTGGTTGGCCGCGCTACCGTGTCTGGTCGCGTTACCAGCGGCGCCATTCTTCGCTGTACTTGCTGATGCGAGGGGTCGAAAGGCAGGAGCTTTTTGTATCTGCGTTAGTTTTATTGTGAGTATCATTTTTACTACTTTTTTATAATTAAATTCAAAACGCTTTATTCCACATTTTAAAATATCATATATACTAGCATCTACCAAACCCAAACAATCAATTGGAACCGTGCAATACCATGGTTACATTTGGTCGTTTCCTATTGAGAAGAATCGGCAAGAAACTCCATGGTTCTCTTTTAAAAAAATATTGGGCAAGTGCCAGTCAGACTCGCGCAATGAGCGTTCCGTATAAACTTACCTATGTAAATTATTACATAAACACTCTCTTACATAAAATACATAAATATTAACTAAACTATACTAAAACCTATCTATGTACATAAATATAATTCAAAAACACAAAATACACTCAGGCGTCGAAATACTCCTCCACATCGCTGTCATCCGGGAATGTGCCCAGAAGACTGGCCGCATTTCCACGTTGAATGGCAATGCTAATTCTTTGGGCAAAGAACGAGCCAGCCCTCTGGATCTATAGATTTAATTTTAACTCGATATCTCCACGCGTTCCCGAGATAAAGGGTCTTGACTGACAGGCAGACAGACAAACAGACAACAAAGTGATCCTACTAAAAGGATTCCGATTTTTCCTTTGAAGTACGGAACCCTAGAAATAGTTGATTTAACAATATTTTGATACAACATATATATTCCGCAACGCCGGGCTAGTGTTGCTAGACAAAATCAATAACTACTAAAAATATCCACTCTTCTGTTTGTAGATAAGCTGGTCGCTAGCAGCATGGTGTGGTCCTCGAGGAGTATGGGCAGCCAGGGTGGCAGCAGGAGCAGGAGGTGCTGGCGCTCTGGCGTTAGCACCACTGTACTGCGCTGAAATAGCTCCAAGGACTAGAGGCTTAGCTGCTATGCCAGCGCTGGCTTGCAGGTATAAACCATTTATTATGCAGATATTAGCATTTAGAGGTATGTGGAACAGACTATAAAGTCCAACACACCTTCGTTGATAAGGAATTGACCAGACGGGTATTGTGTCTGGTCCCGGCAACTACCTGATAGTTGACTTCTTGCTGTAAAATGAGGTCTTCATTCAGTGCAATATGTGTCAAAGTCTGTGTCTACTTGAGAAATAACCATCCACAAATTGTCACATAAAGATTGACTTTCTACCAGGACCACATGAATCAAAAGAACTTCAGACCAATCTAAAATGTTCTAGTTGCGGCATTCTGTTCGCGTACGCAGCTGGCGGAGTTCTATCAGCACATGCACTGTCATTATCTATGGCGGTGCCACCTGCTGTACTCCTGGTATCCCTCATCTGGTTACCGGAGACACCTTCGTTCCTCATCAGTGTTGGGAGGATACAGGTACGTATATTGATAGTTTCACGTTTTCCCACTATCTCACCTGATGGTAAGCGATCATGAGGTCTACGATAGGGCACACATGCCTAAAAATAACCTATTCACTCTTGACTTAAAGACCCCGGTTGTAGCTATGAGGAAATATACTATGACATTACAATTTCAGGATGCAGCAAAAATTATCTGCTGGTTCGACGGCTCTGACTTCCGCGAAGACTTGACAGACGTAATAGAGCAGCAAGAAGTGAAGATCAGGACTTCAGACTGCTACGGGAGGCGCGAGCCGATACGAAGGCAGGACTCCGATACCTTCCAGCCGATGCTGAAGAGGAGCAGCGGACTGGACTGCAACTCGGAAAAGAAGAGGGAGCAGTCGGCTTGTAGGGAGCTGTGTAAGTTGCTAATTCATCGAATACGTTGTACTACCATCTGCCAGCGCCTTCACGGTAACGAATAGCATTCTGATTGTAAGAAATCAGAAACATTTATTTGTAATAGATCAAGTGAAGGCACTTTTAAATTGTGAAAATGCCGGTCAGTCAAAAAAAGTGAAGCTAAATAGCAGGTTCCAAAGCATAGATCTCTATGGAGAAGAACGTGCAAGAAACTCCATGGACACTCTTTTAAATCATATTGTGAGTTACATAAGTCTTGGTTTCATATTTCTTAACGCTTTTATTATGTGAGCACAATGTAATAATAATAATATAATATAATATTTCACAACTATCACACAACGCCGTCAAGTCCCAAGCTAAGCAGAGCTTGTGTTATGAGTACTAGACAACTGATAAACATACATATATATTTCTAAAAACATACATATTATAGATAAATTACACCCAGACACAGAACAAATGATCGTGCTCATCACACAAACATTTGTCCTGGGTGGGAATCGAACCCACGACCTCCGGCATAGCAGTCAAAGCCACTAACCACTAGACCAACAGGCCAGTCAGATGAATACTGAAAAAAAAAAACTAATTAAAAAATAGAAATTGAATTAAGAGATGAGCAATCTCATCTGACGCATTAAGTCCGCCTTTTACTAACTGGTAGTGCATATTTTAACATAAAAATGACATAAAAACTCGTTTCTCCCCAGTCCGTCACCGTCGCTCCCGGCGCGCGTTATTCTCGTGCCTGGTGGTGCTGAGCGCGGCGGCAGGCAGCGGCGCCGGCGCTGTCAACAGCTTCGCGGCCGCCGTGCTGCGACACTCCACGCACAGGGTACCGCATCTCAACCTGACGGCTTATAACTACACCATGTATAACGGGTGAGTATGAGCTGGGTTAAGCACTGCAGTTAATTGTTATTATCTTTATTTTTAGGGTTCTGTACCCAAAGGGTAAAAACGAGACCCTTTGTCCGTCTGTCTGTCACTAGGCTGTGATGAAATTTTCACAGATGATGTATTTCTGTTGACGCTATAACAACAAATACTAAAAACAGTGTCTACGCCAGATGTCTACGACACAGCACAAACCAAATACTTAGTGTAATAGTTTTAACGCCTATTTTTGCTTGTATCATTTTAATTTGACTGGCCTGTTGGTCTAGTGGTTCACTAACCACTCAGTCAGGGCAGTCAGGGCCACTGCCCTAACTGCTATGCCGGAGGTCGTGGGTTCGATTCCCACCCAGAACTAATGTTTGTGTGATGAGCACGATCATTTGTTCTGTGTCTGGGTATTTATCTATACATGTATGTATTTAGAAATATATAAATATGTTTATCAGTTGTCTAGTACCCATAACACAAGCTCTGCTTAGCTGGGGACTAAACGGCGTTATGTGATAGTTGTGGAATATATATTATTGATTTAAAAAAAAAACCTATCATAAAGCGATACGTCACTTATCGCGCCATTGTAATCGACCAATGACATGAACCAACGATTCCTTCCTTTTTTGCTAAGTCACACATAATTGTATTCATTCCTAATTTAAGCTTTGAGCAATACAGCCCATTTCAAAAAAGTAACCAATTCTTTCTTTTGTTCGCCTAACACAGAATAAAATATTTTTTAAGTGGGGCCCATACAACAAACGTAATTTTTTGCCGTTTTTGTTTCGGACGATACAGAACCCATTGTTCGCGAGTCGGACTCACACGGCCGGTTTTTTTTATTTCTATATTTCTCATAGCGAGACTTGCCAAGCATATAAACTAAGCATCAGCCTGTCAAGATAGGTAACCTAATTCGAGCTCTCATAATCTTTGTCTCCACATACTTCAGCAACATGACAAATAGTAAAATAATATTTCCAGGACCGCCCCCCGGCCGTTATTCGAGCCTTCAGAAGCTGGTTCCATTCTATGCGGAGCTGCCTTGGTCCTCGGAGCCGCAGTCGCTACTGTTTCTGTGGACAGACTTGGGAGAAAGGTAAAGCATTTCGACGCCAATCCAGGTCCAGGCCAGATTAGGGGCCTGACACCAACTTTCCGGCTTCATCATCAGATCAGGAACCATGTCGTTCGGGTGTGGAACAGGGATGGAGCTTCTTTTAGGTGATAAAATCATCCAATGACATCGTCCGCTCTTGGGCAGAGCGAAAGGATGTGTCAGACTTTTACTGACTAAATACTCACTCCTGTTCCTTCTTTGCCTTCGTTCCACTAGGATCCCGGGGCTCTCTTTCACACAATCCATAGGCCCCTGTAGGCTTCGAACCTGCTGGGCCATATGGGTTTTGCTGACAGCCGGTCGGCGAGCTACGCCTGCTTGCCGTCCGCAAGCCCACGCCTACGGTGGTTGGAAATCGGGGTCGGAAACCCGGCAGCAGGAGCGTAAGGAAACCCGTTCCGTCGCGCGTTCGGCCGGTCTTTCGCTAGCATTACTGCTTCACAGAAAGAGGAGACCGCCTGCCATTTCTCCTCGGACCATGGCTTGTACCAAGGCCCGGCGTGAGAGGTCGTTGCCGCCGATCGCCCCCACGAGGACACGGCGGTGCTCCCGTTGCGTATCATATTGGAGTACATTTGGTCCTCTAATGAATTTGATTCTTTAAACGTTGGTCATCTGTGGCCTTCATCAGTTTCTCTTTACCAAATGGCACTTTCTGAATGTAAAAATAACAAAATCGATGGATGTATACTAATAATATAGTATTTGATGAGTTCTATAAATTTTTCATGGATCCCAGCATCAAAACTGGATTTTGATTAAAAAAATGGGAGCAATTTAACTAGGTTCCTTTCAATCCTTCAAATATACATTTTTTTCAAATCGGTTTTGATATAACGGAATTAAAAAAAGAAAAGAAAGAAAGAAAATATTTATTTGAGACTCGCACAGGACAAACAACAATAAAATAAAAAGTAACTACTTAAGTCTATAAATACTTAACTTAAAAAAAAATGAAAGAAAACAATATCAAAAGATAAAAATAAAAAACCTGTGCGAGGCCAAAAAGTCCTATCTTAGAATATGCTTACAATATTTTACAAAAATATCGCAGCATATTTTATGCTGAGTTTCTCTTTCCAGTTGACTTATTTTATTATGGTTTTTAAACAGCTCGCTTTTACTCCTTACAGATGCTGCTACTCTGGTCCTGTTCAGGTATAACCTGTTGCCTCGCCATCCTAGGGGCATACTGTGACCCCAACCTTCGTCTGCATTCCTGGTACTCTCACCGCTTGTGGCCTTACAAACGTACGCATAACCTCAAAGAGAAGGGTCTGCAGCTGACGGAGAATTTCACAGAAATCAATACAAGTCCAGAATGGAAGAATTATACGAACGATATATCCAGATACAGGGTTAATCTGGAGAATAATAGTGTTCCTGGAGAATGGAAAGTTCAGAATATGACGAATGGAGAAGATATTGTGGATACAGCAGAAGAGAATCTGTGGGCACCTGTGGCTTTAATGTCAGTGGTGCTTTTTTTGTACAATATTGGATTGGGATCTGTGCCTTACGTACTTATATCTGAACTATTTACCATCAATGTGAGTATACAATTTTTTGCAAATATTAACCCCCTCTCTCCCCCTCGTCAGCAAAACTAAGCAAGCTTCCCCCCCCCCCCCCCCCACCGCTCATAAACAATGGTACATGCATTTTCAATTTGTTCTGGTTTCGTTATTAATTTATGAGCAGTAGTTATAATTCTAGAATTAAGGAATATAATATAATAGAGAAACTAAACAAACTTAATTTAAAATTTTGGCATATTAATTCAAATTTAAAACTCCTCAGTCCATGACACTCAAATCCGCATGACTCTAAGTCTTCAATAACATAAGATGTTTGCTGCTCAGTGATGTGTTTGCTTACTTTCGTGTGATTTTAGAACATCGAAATTATTATAAACTATATACTTCTGATGTAATCGCAATCCAGACCACTCCATCCCCATCCACACTAATATTATAAAGAGATAGAGTTTTTTTTTTTTTTTGTAGGAGGTAAGCTCTGAAAATACTGATCCGATTGTTAAAATTTTCTCACCGATAGAAAGCTGCTTTATTCCTGAGTGATATAGTCTATATTATAAGTACGCGGGTGAAGCTGCGGGCAAAGGCTAGTTTAAAATAAGCAAAGCAAAGACCCCCACCCCCTCTAGCCAAGTTACAACCATTTTATTTCGGTTCTCTTTTCGTCGATCGCCTCGAGTAGGCCACGCCTCCGATTCTTTGTTCTGACGTCATCTCAACGCTCAGTCACGTGGTCAGAACAAAGAAATAGGAGGCGTGGCCAACTTGAGGCGATCAACGAAAAGAGAATCGAAACGAAACGGTTGTAACTTGACTGGGGGGCTGTTGTGCTTACGTAATACTTGAATGACCCCTCTCGCCACAACACTTTTGCCTTGCAAACTTTGCTAACCCTTCAATCTATGTTTTCACAGGTGAGAAGCCTCGCATCCAGCCTCCTAATATCCTGGATGTGGCTTAGCAGTTTCTTCATCCTCCGGTACTACGGCACCATCGCTGTCTCCGTAGGTCTCCATAGCACGTACTACATATGCGCCTCCATCACGCTCCTGGGCTCCTTGTACATATTCTTCATCATACCTGAGACCAAAGGGAAAGCCCAGGAACAAATCGACAAAGATCTCGATGGTCCTCTCTTGGTGCTTACACGAAGGAGGAAGGATCGTGATCAGCGATGACAAAGGTTGCCTAAAGTGTTCACAGTGTTCTCATTGTTGTAAGCTGCTGACGGTTCATGGTGCCCTGGTAGGGATAGGACTTTAGCCAAAAGAATTTCGCTCAAGATTGTAAGCGAATAAACATATCGAGGTAAGTGTTCCGGAAGTTTATGTTCTATAAGGTAAATGAAAGATTTATTAAGTATGCATGATACGGAGTAGTCAGAAAGGCGAAATATCATAGTCAACAAATTATAGTTTGAACCAAAGAGTAAAGCTGGTCACTGCAGTCGAGCCGAAGTCTAACAACTGAGAATGAAATGACAAAAATAAATGCTCACACGTTTCAAACAACGTTTTTCAATACTCTTCCGAAGCAGCAATATTGTGATCCTAAAAACATACAATTTGTTTTTTTTTAAAGTGGAAATCATCTTAGGACTTCTCACGCACTAGGGTAGAGTGGGAGGCCGTGTCAGATTTTTACTGACTAAAACTACACCTATGTTTGTTCAGTTGCCTTTTGCGATCCAGGACCATAAGTCCTGAGTCCTGACCTTTTCAGGACCAATCCCATGGCAATAGCAGGTATCAGCCCTGCTGTCCCTACGATTTGCTGATAACTCTTTGAGGCGCGTGTGGAACACGACGTCGAAGACTCGGGTTCGGTCCCTATAGGACGAGCGGATGGCGAGGTACCCGTTGCCCACCATCCGCAAACCCGCGCCTACAGTGGCCGCAATTACTAAAGAAAAATATACTATAAGTGTGACCGCATTGATAAAATTTGCTGTTTCATATTATAGAGTCGTATTGAAGCTTGTATTATCTAGTTAATTTCGCCTTTCTGATATGTTCTGCATACCAAGTCAGCCCCAAATCGATGTCAAAATAAATAGGCAGCGGGCCACTAAATTATTTGGGATAGGTAGTCATTTATGTATTGGAATTCATGTAATGTAATGCACCAATTGTATTAAAAATACTATGCGAACGCAATGAGAATAGGACTGGACTTAATTGAGTGTAATTTAATAATTTGCCAAATACCACAGAGTACTGAATCGCCTCCCTAGCCCAGGCATAAGGCGAAAATGAGAAGAGCCAACCACGGAATTCGAGCGCATAAGCTAGATTTTCACTGGACTTACGTTTAGACCAGAGGCACTGTTTTACAGCACTTCTCGTGGTAGGCCACGAGAAGTGACGAGATGACACGAAATTTTCTGAAGCCTACTCCTCAGTAACAGCTGGGTCAATAGGTTTGAAAAAAATATATGTTTATTATAGATTCATGTACAACATTATCACAATATGATTTTACAAAAAAAAAAAAAACAACATTTAATTTTTTCGCTTGTTTTCCCTGCTCCTTTCAAAAGGCTTTGATCTTTAGAAATATGTTTAAAAAAATAAAATTGCTGGTCGAGTGTTCTTCAGAATGTTCATAGCAATCAGTCAATCAATATTTCGCAAAGAAAATGAATTTAAGGGTCAGCGGGGCTCTATCCGGGCGAAACTGGCGGCATTTAATTTTGGCCAGATGTTCATGGGACTATACGCCTTAACGTGATCAATTTTACTACCTAAGCTAAACTGTTAAAAGGGTGGAGCTATATAGGAGAGCAGTGGTGGCCGAGTGGTAATGGCCCCGACTTACGAGTTGTAGGTCGCGGTTTCAAACCCAGTCAGGCGCATTACTATGTGTAATTTATTTCATCACCACTGCTCTCAAAAAGGTGAAGGAAAACATCGTGAGGAAGCCTAGAACCGAAAATTCGAAGACATGTGACATCCACCAACCCGCACTGGGCCCGCGTGGTGGATTATGGCCCATACCCTCTCCTAGAGAGGAGGCCTGAATCCCAACAGTGGGAACATTATAAGGCCGACTACGCTATGCTATGCTATGCTATATAGGGTGTACAGCTCCAACCTTCTTTCTACGCTAGGGTAAGCGCCAGGGTAAGCTCCTTAGTGTCTCAAAAACCTAATATAATATCGTGCGTCTTGGGATATTGAAAATCAAAGGTCATAAAAATAGTTTTTTAAAGTTCCGTACCTCAAAAGTCCGTCTATCTGTCTGTCTGTCTGTCTGTCTGTCTGTCTAGACTCTTTATCTCGAGAACGCGTGGAGGTATTGAGTTGAAATTAAAACCAAGCTGTGAAAAAATAAAATTTCTAAATTACTGAAAAAAAAAAGATACGGCCGTTTACGTCTCAAAACACATACCTATATTTCGACACACTCAAGGAAATCAAAATTCATAGGATACTTCTCATTGACCAAAAATCCTGAAATTTTGCATATAGCAGTCTTATAGCACAGTTATAGAAATAAATCTGAAAACTGTAACTGTGAAGTTACGTTACAAAAAAAAAAAATTTGGCGATTCGGAAAAATCTTCAAGACTCCATTCGGGAACTGAACGGTTTACTTAAGTAAGTTTGTACGGAACCCTCAGGGCGCGAGTCAGACTCCCACTTGCCCAGTTTTTTTTTGCGATTATCTTGTTTGCTTTGTACTCTATGACATTTTTATTTACTTGGAAAGTTATAAAGCACAAAATTCTGTACAAACGTCTACAGCAATTTTCAATATCATGCGCTTTTCTTGAGGAGCGTGCAGGCGCGAAGTGATATTAGATTTTTGAATCACGTCTTTCATGGTATAAAAAAGGTCTGTGCAAAAATCTAGCTTATTCGCTCAAATTCCAAAGTGAAATTCTTATTTTCCTGGGCTCTCCGAGTGTAGCGGATAGAGACGCCATTAATATTTATATTCGTGACCATGCAAATGCGCTAAAAACCATCTGTCATATTCAAAATTGTCCCGAACTCTCGACCCATCATGAGTAAAAGATGTCACTCAGTGACATACTTAGTTTCAACTCTTTCGAACAATTCCACAGCCCAAGCTGGCATCCGCCGGCCGTTTATTTTACTGATAGCTATATGAGGCGTGTATGAAACACCACGTGCCGTCGACCCGGGCATGATCATTATCAGAGGGCGAGCTACCCATTGTTCACCATCCACAAGCTCGCTCCTACGGTGGCCGCAACTTGCCTTGTTACTCCTGACTCCTATCGTTTCCGACCAGCCCCCCTAGCCAAGTTACAACCGTTTCATTTCGATTCTCTTTCGTCGATCGCCTCGAGTCGGCCACGCCCCCGATCCCTTGGTTCTGACGTCATCTCAACGCTCAGTCACGTGGTCAAAAAAAGGAATAGGAGGCGTGGCCGACTCGAGGCGATCGACGAAAGAGAATTGAAACGAAACGGTCGTAACTTGGTTAGGCCTGCAGGGGCCTTACCACGTGTTGAAATGTCAGGCATGCGAGCGAGTAAGAGCGATGGAGATATAAACCCTATATAATATAATATAACATATATAATATTCCACACTATCACACAACGCCGTCTAGTCCCAAGCTAAGCAAAGCTTGTGTTATGGGTACTAGATAGCTGATAAACATACTTATATATTTCTAAATACATAAATTACACCCAGACACAGAACAAATGATCGTGCTCATCACACAAACATTTGTCCTGGATGGGAATCGAACCCACGACCTCTGGCCTAGCAGTTAGGGCCACTAACCACTAGACCAACAGGCCAGTCAAATATATAGCTCCATCTCTTTAACAGTTCAGTTTAGGTCGTCAAATGGATTGCGTTAAGAGCCTCTGAGCGTGAGTGCGTCTTCTTCTCACACTTTACACACCACATTACTGTTTCACAGAAGAAAGTAATTATTTTATACAAACCAGTTACTTTGACAGCTGTCAAAACACCCCATTCTTATTGTCATCAGCATAGTTCATAAGTACTATATGGTACTGCCAACTAAGTATTATGTGTTCTATTGCAATTTTAGCGCTCGTTCCACTAAAATCCCCTACACCAGTCTCCCAGGGGAATTCACAACACTCAGCGTTCCACTACGGTCCCCTGTGCTGGGAATTCTCTAAAAACTAATAAATACACTCCTAAATAAAAAAAAACGTATAACATAACAATATGATATACATTTATAATATTAAAAATCTCTCTACAGAGGGGATGACAAGAACGTAAATTATTTTTTCTAAATTAAGTTAGATTTTGAAAAAAGAAAGTACCAAAAGCATAGAAAAATTTTGCAGGTTTACTGTGGGACTACCAGGGAACTACACAACATTGAGTGTTGTGTAGTCCTCTGGGGGAGTGGTTTAGGGGAGCTTAGTGGAACGAGCGAATTAGGTGTACTAAAGAGTGGAAATTCAGTTCAAGAAAAGAAAACATGTTTTTTATAGAAGTTAAGGTGTGTTTATGTACCAAAATAGACGTTGCTCACATAACGTCAATATTTTTAAATAAAATAGGTGTGATAATATTTTTCGATTAGTCTGTTTGTGATAAATATGCATCGTTATTGGGCATGCGATTTTCGTATCATGTTTTATATTCTATCACCAGCCAACCATTTGCAAATCAACCATTGTGGTGCATCAGCTGGTTTCAATCGGCTACCAATTTCGAACGTTGGTGGTTTCCTTTGGTGTCATGCCGCTCTGGTACTTTTTGAATAGATACCCTCTTTTTGAGGCTAGAACGGTGATGACAGATGGTTATCTCCTATAGTGTTATGCCGCCCTGATACTTCTTGAATAAAGTATGACGTATACAAATAGATTGACTGGAATAGTGAATTCAGGATTAAGTCTATCAGTTCAAAAGATATTTTGCACTTTTTTTGTTAAGTCTCCTGAAAATAGATGCAATGCAACAACGATGCAACAGTGTGTTTCCATAGAAATTACTCTAGTATTAGTTGAGCACGGCTGGCTCAGAAGTTAAGTGATTGACCGCTGCACTGCGTGTGTCGCCTACAGATAATTGTTCTCCGTCTGGGTGTCTTGTGTATGTAAGTTTACCTGTTTGTGAACGCACCCACGATAACTGTGTCGTGGGTGCGTTCACAAACATGTGAAAAGAAAACTTTCGCGTTATCCCTAGAGAAAGAGAGGAGCAAAGTTTGTCGTATAATTGTTGCATTGTCGCGTTACGTCTACGATAGCCTTTAAAAAAACGAAGCCGAAAAAATTTTTGGAATAATTATTCACATTATTATTATTTTTTTTGACAGAAAAGTAAAGTAAATATTTTTGACACTTATAAATCAATATTTTGGAGAAAAAATATATTGCTTGTAAATTGCTTGCTTGATAACGATGTGTACTTAAATACATAATTATAATGAAAATACCAAAGATTTTATTGGAAATAGTTTCAGTGAATTTTAAATGTTCTATAAATGTTTGTCAGCGAGTCATTCGTTGTTTTAGTTGGGCAATTATTTTATCATTGTAATATAACATAAGAATAACCAACATTGAAATTTATTATTTTGTTACTATAATTAATTATTTTGAAAAATAATTACTTTTCTCTACACTACTAGTTAAGACTTCAAAAATTATGTTCAAAAATTAATAAAATAATATGGATTTTGTCTTCATAAGGGCCTGTGCACACCACGTTTTTTATACGCGCCGTTGACGCGTGTTTTAGAAACGTGCGTCGACGGCGCGCTTCTATCCTATTAAAGGTCTACACAGGTTGTCTGACACGCGCGCGCGTGGGTATCGCGTCTGTAGACGCTAGAAACACGCGTCAACGGCCCGTTTAAAAAACGTGGTGTGGCCACGTTTACCGGCCCTTAATTGTGCGACTTAATAACGACTTTTTTGCTTACAATAATTATTAAGTCTCACAATTGTTACTATAAATAATTATAATTATTACTCTTAGCAATTATTATACTAAAAATTCAGTGTGCCCAACTATGTTAAAACTGGTCAATCCGCACAAAGTATGTATGTACAAACGTACATAGTATAGATATAGCTCAAGATAGTAAGAAATACATATAGATGGAACATGATTTTTAGCCAAATTTTATCGAAAAAATAAAAATATTTGTGGAATTGAATGTTGATATTATGTACTACGTTTTGTATGGATGATTAAATAAATGGCTTTAAATGTGAGAGTTGTTTTTTATTGTTTTTAATAACCTTTAATGACAAGTCATAGAAGGGCAGAAGCACAACCAGTGCCGTAATTAGCCTTTTTCTGCATCCGGTGCAAGCTGTGTAAGTTTAATCTGCGTAACGTAGGTCCTCACCGGACATGTTTTTCGGGCAGCACCTTTTTCAGTACTAGCGGGAAGAAAAGCTCGGGTGTCGCTATTGTGTAGATCGCCCGTTGCATATGATGAAACATTTGGTGGAAGTTTACCCCGCTAGGACGTAGCCCCGCCGTGTCCTCCTGGAGACGATAACGAAGGCGACCCGAGCGCCCGGTCCTGGTTCAGGCCATGGTAGCAAAGCGAGAAGGAATGAGAAACAGTATCCTCCTTCTGATGAAATGAATGATACAAAACATGGCCTTGGTTTGATCATTTCTGCACCTCATCAGAGTCTGCACCCCGTACCAAGGCACCGCTGACTCCGCCCTAGTTACGGCACTGGGCTCAACCCTCTTTAACTTTGACGAAACGGTTGGTTGGCGTAGTGATTGAGCGATTGGCTTGTGCGCTGCGTGTCGTGAGTTCTATTCCCGCACGGGACAAATATTTGTATGGCCTACAGATAAGTCTTCCGGGTCTAGGTGTCTTGTGTATGTGAGTTTTCATGTTTATGAACGCAGCGGCGATACAGAAGTTGCTCCTAGTGTGGGGCAAAGTTTAAATAAAAAAGAAAGAAAAGAAAAAAGAACGAAAAGAAAAAAAGGAAAAAGAAAAAACAGAAAGAATAAACAAAAGAAAAAAAGGAAGAAAAGAAGGAAAAAAAAGAAATAAAGAAAAGAAAAGAACTTGCAAACCTGTATACAGGGACAAGAAGATGGTGAAAATGTTGAACTACTAGGTTAACATAAAATCAAAGAGCTTAACGTATCTCCAGTTCTAGATGTTAGTCATAAACGTCATGAAAACACACTGACTGTTATTATAAACCCTTTAATTTCCAATAAAAATTTACATAAATGCATACAAATTATCTAGTTCTTATTTTGAGATTCTCTAACGCAAAACGTCTCTAATATACATTAAATTTAAGTTATTTTTCATATAATTACATCGTAATCTTTTTACTAAATTGATATGTTGTCTTTTCTCTAAATACTTACATAAAAATAAATATATTATTGTGAATTAGTAATATTTTATTTGATCATTTATTTTTTCGTTCAAAGGTTTTTAATTGCTATATTAACGATTGATGTACCACCTAGCGTTGCCAGGCGTCTTATTAAAGCCGGACACGGCCAGGCTTTTAGATTGTGTGTCCGGCCAAATTAGGCGGAGTCCGTCCTGTCTTGTTTTGGTTTAAGTTTTTTTAAATTTGACAATTTTTCTTTAGAGATGTCTTTGCCTTACCTTGTATTTTTTATCGCTAGCGCAAGCTGAGTGGACTAGCAAAATTATATCAGACAATTCTATTGTTGCTTCATTAGAATTTAAAAAGCTTTTATGGTCAATAAAAAAGGCGTTGTATACTTCAAAAAAAATTGTCGGTCTTTTTATCCTAAAGTCCAACTAAAGTGGCTCTGTACAACTTTTCTCTTTTGAGACCTGGCAACCCTAGATGTACCTATAAAGTAGAACTTCAACGTAGTCTCCGATAGTCCTCTGGACTCCTAGTAATATCTACACTTTCACACAGCCATTACTATTACCGATACGATTAACAATCAGTGCGCAGTGTAAGTTGTTGTTACGCTAAGGCGAGGCTGCGCTAATTTTGAACCTCTAAAACAATAATCTGACCCTAACTTACGATTTCAACCGTGTACTTATTATATCTACGAGATTACGTCACGTAAAATTTGAAAGTTACATAAAATAATAAAGCTTGTTTTTTAAAAGGGTCTGGCAAAGACGAAAATCTTAAATAATTACTGTTTTTTTTATAAAATAAAATCGTTGTTACGGCGTCATGAAATCGAGTTTGACCCGCGCCAGTACCTACAAAATACTCTGTGACTGCAACTGGCCGCGTCTGGCTCTCTGATTAGTAGAAGTAGAAGTAGAAGTAGCGAACTTTACAAAACACACACCGTGCGAGCGTGCCTGAAGTAGCGAACTTTACAAAACACACACCGTGCGAGCGTGCCTGAAGTAGCGAACTTTACAAAACACACACCGTGCGAGCGTGCCGCACTCGCATGCAGTTAGTAGAAACGCAACAGGGGCCTTAAGGTAGAACTACACTGCGCACACGTGTGCCACGTACATCGATCTGGGCGCGTCGGCACAAAATAGATAGAAGTCAATCTACATACAAAGCGCGCTTAAGCATCGTACATATAGACACCGCTCACAGACACGATATCTCGGCTCAATTCAGCTCAATGCGAGCTAGAGTGCTATCCGTTTGAGACACGCGTCTGTGAACTTTTTTGTGCAAAAATGAACCGTCAAAAAAAACCTTATTCTACCTGTTAAGTGGGCTATTGTTTAAATTCAACATTAAACAGTGAATTGACGTTTTTTAGACTACCAGTTGTTTCAGAGAGGTAAGTTGATATTTGCTTATATTTGGATGGTTTGTTTTAGCGTAACACAGAACAGGCCCCGCGCCGAGAAAGAGAAGATGATTTTGTCGCCAAACAATATTTTTACGATTCAGATTAGGTAGGCATTTATCACCACGCCCGGTCGCACTCGGACAGTTCGGCGCCACGCGCTGACCCTAGCGCGATCGCCGAACGTAGACCGATATGAAAAGTGAAGTACATACATGAGACTGACTATTTTGTGGCGTCGGTCTCCATACATTTTATTTGGCCACTTGACTTGTAGAGCTACATTAGATCTACGCCAGGCGACGTCGTTCAACGTACAAATCAGGCGTGTTACACGTGTGCGTCGGTCTAATGTAGTTCTAGCTTTATCATGATGTGTTAAAATGTTCGTCATGGGAGCCAGAAAGAAGGATGGAGCTATGCACCATATAGGTATAGCTTTATCCCTTTAATTCAAGTGGGTCGCGTTAAGATCTTGTGTTAGGGCCTCTGCCCCCCTAGCCAAGTTACAACCGTTTCGTGTCGAATTCTGTTCTCTAATCAGTAACGCCTCGGTGTCAACAATTGTAGAAAATGATAAGTTGGTAGCCATGTTGACGCGCCTGAGTTGGCCGCTCGTTCTACAATAACAAAGGATGTAGCGTTGAACATTGTAGAAACGATTACAATTCATTCTATCATTTTGAACGATGTGAACTTGGCTACGAATTTTCTATTCGTTTGTTCTGACCACGTGACTTAACGTTGAGATGATATCATTCCCATACATTTGATTAGTTTTCGACTAGCGTTAACGATTGTAGATCATCAACTTGGCTAGGGCTGCAGGTGTCTTTTAAACAGCGAAGGTGTTAAAGGAAACTGTTTTTTTTTTTTTCAATAAAATATTCTCAAGCATATTTCAACAAAATGTAAAATTTTATTTTTTTCCGAAAGTACAATTTTCTGTTTTTCAAACTACAACACAGTCGTCTCTCTACTATCTCAAACATCAATGTAGGTACAGACACTCTGCCTAAAAATACAGAATATATTTAAAATTAAAATAATTATCTCTAAAGGAGTATAATTCAGTAAGCTACTGGTAGGAATCTTGGCCATACTTCCCGGATTGTCCTGATAACCGCGGTCTACCTTTACACTCCTCAAGCACCTCAGGATATGTTGTTCTCTTGTTGCTAAATCATCTCGTGCTAGCGACCGTTTTTGGGAGCTCATTTATTGAGTGTACAAATTCACTACCTGCCTTTTTATCGATATATATTAATAACATTATGCAGGGGCCATAGTCCTAACACAGTTCTTAGTAACCAGTCCACTAAAGCCTCCTAAAAAACATATGGTCCATCCATATGTTGCAATAGTATCCCACCAAATAGGTGTTGTTCTTGGGTGCACTCTCATAGCGCGCACAGGGAAAATCGTCCGTTGGTACTGCGCCTACGTTCCATGAAAATTATCTAAGGATCTAAGGCGTCTCTGCGAGTCGGTTCCGACTCCTCGTATGCCTTCCAAAGGTCAGGACCCCAGGTTCCTGAGGTAAATAAATACATAAAAAAATGATGTCTAAAAATGTTTTCCTAAAAATATATACCAATCATCTTTTGGCACCCCTAAATCACAGCCTGATAAAACCCTGCATTATATCATCAAATACTTTCTGAGTCAATGGAATGTATTCCCCCGTCTTCTGATCCAGGAAGTACAAGGGATCACTTATGATTTCAACGTCAAATGCTTGTTCCATTAATTCTTTTTTTTTGAGCTTGAAAGTGGCAGTTACAGGTGATTCTGGGAGGACTCTCAAGAACAGTGGGCGAGCGAACACTGGGAGAGAGGAACGGAGACCCTTAGCTAGGGAGGTGAGGTCGAGGTTCTTCCCTGGGTCAGCGATCGCCACCATTCCCGCTTTGCCTTCGATGTTTGGGATCTGTGAAAAGGTGATGAGGATGTGAGCAATCCTGGGATTGTAAATCAAGTCCAGAGGGCAAAACCAAAAATGTGCTGAATTTTCAACTGAATTACTGGCGCTGAATTACAAACGAAATCTTAAATGGCTAGAGATCATTTTTAGCTGTACAGTAAGGCTTCGATTTCTATTACAAAAAAAAACTAGTACGGTCAATATTGGTTCAAGACAATTTTTTTGTTTCCTCTAAATAAAACTCAAATACTAGTAAGCGACACTTAAATTAAACATTTTAACTTGTATTTACCTTTACTCCGTAAACGACAGCATCCTTCAGTCCAATCAGTGTGCTGATAACGCCTTCGACTTCTGCTGTAGACACATTTTCACCTCGCCATCTGCAAGTATATGACAGAGTATTATTATAGGAAGATATAAATATGATATGGCTGGTACCAAAATTATCACTGCGATTAATAGAAACGTATAATACACAAAGGTTGTACTATCTCTGAAAGAACTGGGAGACTCATGATGCTTTGATGATTCTAGTGTGTGAAAGAGACGGAGTTTTACAGAATTAATAGCACTATCCCTTTCTTATACTGAATCTATATAATAAAAATGAATAGCTGTTCTTTATTCTCTAAAAAATAGAATATGTATAAATTAGGAGCGAAATCATCACATCATACCAGATATGAAACAAAACAACAAGTGAAAGAGTAATCGACAGAAGGGACGGAGGGAGGATGGTTCCCAGCGCAACAAGTATAAACTCATTTGTACTCCGATATAAGTTGCAATAAAAATTTACCGGAACCGAAATTGGAATTGAAGGTGCAAAATCAATCGGAAGTTCCAAACTTTCGGAGTTTTTATGACGTCATGATAGGTAGTGCCCAGACCTGTAGTAAAGACATCTGCATAAGAGCTGCACTATTTGATACATTATTCTATGGTATTGGTGCGGTTCTACGAGTATGTATCACTGATAGTAGCACGTGTGTTGCATCATTCGGTTCCCTTCAAAATGGTTGAGCTGAGTGGTGCTAATATACGCGTTATGTCCGTGAACGGGCGCTGTCAGTTGAAACTGGTCATCTCTTAGCTGCCAGTGTTTTATTTTAATATCTACCTATATTTAGAATATGCTTTTTTTTTACTTTTTTTTTATTGTTCTCACATAATAATAGCGACAAAAAGCATGTAACCGAGATATTTGTAATACATAACATGATTGAAAAGAGTGTCCATGGAGTTTCTTGCACATTCTTCTCCATACAGATCTATGCTTTGGAATGTGCAATTAGCATATTTTTTCTGTCTGACTGGTTTCCTGAAAATGGTGTATTTGAAATAAATGCTTTAAATCTCTGGTGTTATATTTCTTTTTTACGTCGGAGTCATGAGTCATCGCATTAGCAACTGCCTAGTACAGCCCCTGAGACAGGGACAAGACAATAATAAAAATGTTAAACTACCAGGTTAACATAAAATCAAAGAGCTTACCTAAACGTATCTCCAGTACGGTCCTTGAAGTAGAAATACCCGTAGTGGTCCATAATGAGGACATCACCGGTATTAAAGTAACAATCACCGTGCACCCTTACATTGTGAACCATCTTCTTTTCCGAAGCAGTCTTGTCTGCATACCCAGCAAATGTTAGGATAGCTTTCTTTGGATCTATTTTACCTAGGAGAAGACCTGGAAAGAGTGATTTTATTTTATTCTGGTAAGCAAATAGTGTCAAGACGAAAGTCTATGACCAGTGTGTGTGGTCAGTGATGACATATGGCTCCGAAACGTGGTCGTTTACAATGGGCCTCATCAGAAGACTTAAAGTCACCCAAAGGGCAATGGAAAGGGCTATGCTCCGAGTAGTTTCCTTGCGGGATCGAATCAGGAATGACGATATCCGCAGGAGAACCAAGGTTACCGACATAGCACGAAGAATCGCCAAACATAAGTGGCAATGGGCAGGGCACATTGCTCGCAGAACGGATGGCCGTTGGGGCCGAAAGGTTCTGGAATGGCGACCACGTTCCGGGAGACGTAGCGTTGGAAGGCCTCCTACAAGGTGGACCGATGACTTGGTAACGGTTGCGGGAGTTCGATGGATGCGAGACGCACAGGACCGTTCATTGAGGCGACACTTAGGGGAGGCCTATGTCCAGCAGTGGACGTCTTTCGGCTGAAATGATGATGATGATGAAGCAAATAGTTGGTTTTCTATCGTTGTCCGATTCATATGACAACTAACTTCTGCCGCCGTCTTTGTCCCTGTGAATGTTTCTCCATACAATCTTTGGACTCCCGTTTCGGTCTTATTATAACTACATCATAAAATGACAAGATCAAATGTTCAAGGCTTACCTGGTTCATGAGGACCGCAAATAATACATTTACCAGTAGCATCTCTCAGGATTTCGCCAGTAATCTCATCACACCTGGAATGTAGAAAAATAGATGTTTTAGTTAGATAGTTGATAGTGATTTTTTCCGTACAGGAGATTCCTGAGTGTACACGAATGATTTCTTTAGCTGTAGAATTAAAAGTATCAACTTACCTAACTAAACTGAGCGGGTAAATTGTTGAAAATATTCTGCTCAAGAAACCGATGGCTCCCACTTTCGAATCCAGGTTTACTGAAAATTTAAAATCAAGTCAAACATTTATTTACTTATTTAAACTTCATGTACAGTACATAGGCGAACTTAATACGACAAAGCATTCTCTACCAGTCAACCTTTGAGCTAAAAAGATAACACTGTGGTAGGCGTGCATAATAAATAAATTATAGATATATAAAAATAGAATGAAGTATCACTGAAATTAGGTGCTTATAATAATAAAATAGATATATTATATTGCCAAAATTATAAACTAATAAATACCATAGTAAATATCAAATCATTACAATTATGAAAACTCAAAATGTAATAATTATGACGAAGGCCAAACTAAGGTTGAGAGGATTTCAAGTAGTTCCGAATTTTATGCTTGAAAGGAGATTTACTTTAAATTTTTTGATTTAAAGGGGAAGCACATTCTAGAGTTTTATGGGATAGCCCGCGTAATCTAAGAATTAGACATAAACCCTATGCGGAAGGAATATGAAGAAGTAAGTTTTTAACATTTACAGATGACATCACACAGTGTGTTATCTTGTACAATGTAATTGTTATCTCGACTTTTTTTACGGTACAAATGTAAACTACGAGGATTTCCTCATAGTTTATTTTTTAATTCTATTGAAATGTATTCCTTGGCGGTTCAAAGGACCAATCAAGTATTCTGAAAGAACAATGAACTAATAAAAGCTATATCAAACTAAAGACAAGTATATAAAACTCACTTAGATTGCTATTCCCCTCAGTAGCGCCATAGAACTCCAAGACCCTCTTGATGCCGAACCGCTCGACAAACTCCGGCCAAATCTGAGGCCTTAGTCCATTGCCGAAGATCACGTTGACTTTGTGAGCGCGGTCGTTAGGACCAGGAGGTACAGCGAGGAGGTAGCGGCACATTTCGCCTATATACTGAGTTGCCTGGAAAGAGAGGTTACTTAATAATAATAAATAATATTTAGAAAAAGATACTCGCTTTAAAACTGGTTCCTATTGCACTGAGTTTTAGTTTAAAATGTATTGCAAGCTCTTAACTGGCCCTTAGCTCGTTTAGGTAAGCTCTTTGATTTTATGTTAACCTAGTAGTTAGACGCCTGTTTTTACTTTCATATTTGTGTTTATGTATTTCTTGTGTTTTGCTTGTTTATATTTTTCCTCATTTCAATCCTATCATTGATCGCCAAATATTCTAATATCCTTAGAGCATAGCATACGTGAAGAAATTCCTCAAATCGCAAAGCCATTTAAAAAAAAATATTTCTCACAAAAATAATGTATGGTAATTCGCTAGCTCGCAGCGTTGGTCCTACAAGGTGGACCAATGACCTGGTAAGGGTTTCAAAGAATCCGATGGATGCGAGACGCACAGAACCATTCATTGTGGCGGCACTTGTGGGAGGCTTATGTTCAACAGTGGACGTCTTTCTGCTGAAATGATAATGATGATAACGAATGAGACTTACTGTGCATCCATATTTCGCAGCATCGCTCCAGTAATTTGAAGCAGAGAACTTTTTTCTAAGCACGACAGTACATCCAATCACAATAGCAAGTCCTGCTCCTAGTACTCCGCCTGCCGTGTGGTGAAGAGGCAGAGGATCGTACACCACGTCGGAAGGTTTGAGCTGCGCCGAGCTCCTTACTCCTAGTGGAATCAGTAAATACCTGATGAAGATCAAATAGAAATTATCATTAACCCTGTGTAAATAAGGAAACATGTATCATAAGTAAATAAGAACTAGGTTCGAATTCCATTCAGATTATTTACTAACTGTTTCAAGCATTATAGATACGAGTACAAAACAGTTTAATAACAGTTTAATAATTCTATAAATAGCATATTTTGTAATCTGACTGAGGGTTTCCAATGTGTATAACATAAAATTCAGCCTGTGTACCCAGCAATTTGACATAAAATTAAAATTTTAGTTAAATCCTTTGTAATTCACTGGTGAATCGACCAAACTTGAGAGGTTAAAGTTAGAACTACTTCTTATAGTAACTTAATGATCTAAATTTTAATATAAATGAAAGTAGTCCTACAGGGTATTCACTTAGGCCTACTACTAACTCGTACCTTAATCGTTGGAAAAATGATATTTCCAAAAACAGGTGTTTTAAGTGCTTACCTAATATTAGTTATAATAGCTGCCTTGGGAAAGCCAGTAGTTCCACTGGTATATATATACAGTAGCGTATCTCTCGGCTTTGCTTCCCCACAATCGACCACGGGTTCGTATGACATTTCGCACAGTTCAGCTGTCAGAGGCACCGTGTCTTGAAGAAGCGGGTCTGCCTCCCTGTCCGGTGAGTTGTACTGGAAGAGTGGGATGTCCGGGATTTCTGGTTGGATCTCTTTTATGGCTGGAAATAGAAAAAGGTTTTTATACTTACCACGATGGTTTTTAACGTGAGCAAACTATATACATAAACTTTTCTCCATTGTTGTTCTTTCTATTAGTGAAAACCTCTTCAAAATCCGTTGAGTGGCTTAGAAGTAGTTAGCGAATAAACGAACAGACGTGACAAGCGACTTTGTTTTAGTATATATAAGATGTTCGTTTAATAAAGAATTCGTCGAGAGTAAGGAGATAAGTTTCAAATTAAACTTTATGTGATTCATGACAAAGTTCAAATTTGATTGCTGGGTTGCAATCTTATTTCAAATTCGATTGCTGAGTTGCATTTTCAAGGTTTTTTTAATACAGTTGGTCATTTTAAAATCTTTACTTGAGTAAATGTATCTTAATTGATCTAATGAATAATATTTGTTCCTAAAATAATAAATTTGTTACTCAACAATTTGAGTCACCAAGTAATATCAAAACGGTAACCTAAATATTAATTAAGAATTACTTGGAAATAATACAAATCATCAAAAAATATTCTTCGTAGTATGTAACTAACAACAAACAAAATATTATGTGTGTGATCATGAAACAATAGTCACTATCATAATTTTTTTTTTAAGTCCATATAAAAACCGATTTCCGAGAAAATCTAATTTATATATTAAAAAAAATAATTGTCATTTAAACAATGACAATTATTTATTTTAATATCTATATTTAGTTTTAATTTTTACTTTATTAACATTTTTCTCACGTGATAGTAGCGACAAGAAACATGTAATCGAGATATTTGTAATACATACCATGATTGTTTTTTTTTTAAATCATGTTATGTATTACAAATATCTCGGTCCATGGAGTTCCATGGACACTCCATGGAGTTTCTTGCACATTCTTCTCCACAGAGATCTACGCTTTGGAATGTGCCATTAGCATATATTTTTTGTGACTGACTGACTTCTTGACATTTCAAAAGTGCCTGTAAATGGTTTATTTGAAATAAAATGCTTTGAATCTTTTTACATGATTTCAGGATCATATTAGTAGTTTATTTGAATAAGAAACGTAAATAATATTACTAATTGAACGACAAAACCTAAAATGATAAATTATACCAGTTGTCTTTAATACCTTCGTATGTACAAGCTTAGTACACATTTTTTCAGGATGATTGATTTTCAGTTTCAAAATAAAACTTAATAGATTAAAATTATCGTTAATTTATTTTTATTTTAATATAAGTACAGTCATCAAAAAAAGCTGTTAATCTCTTTTTTCTAAATTTTAATTATAAAGCAAAATATTTAACGAAAATCAGAGCAAAGGTAAGTTAAAAGCTCTACTTGGCTTTATTTCTGAAATGATAAAAGCAGATTATTATTGTTGGTCACACGGGATTTTTCATTAGAAATCCCGGGAAGATCCATATTAATATCAACATTTAGATCTAAGTATATGAATAATTTTACCTAATTTTGACCCCTGGTTATTACTAACTGTTTATTTATTGCAAATAAAGTAAAAACACTTACCATCTCTCATCTCGTCTCCAAACACAACAGCTTTGCACCCTGCGACCCTGATACAGTGGATCAGCTGGCTTCCCTTCAAGTTAGTATTTATCAGCGCAGTCGTCACCCTGATCTTGGCTAGACCAAGCCAAATGAACACGTATTCAGGCTGAGTCTCCATGAATAAGGCTATGACCTCACCAGGCTTGTAGCCTTGACGTTTGAAGTACCAGGAAATGCGGTTGCTCAATTCATCACCCTAGAAATGAAGGTACCCTCAGCGTTTTTAAGATGTAGCTGAATTTTAAATGAACGCAAATAAATCTACTTGTCTGGGTCCTGATAAATAATAAATGAATGAACTGACAATAAATTACATTTTATTCAAAAAATCCAATGGGTTCAACGGCCGTTACAGACTCTAGAATCCTGCCCAGATCAAAACAAAAACGATTATTTAGAAAATGGTCCTTCGAGCCGAATCCTTCAAAAAAAGGTAAAATCATTTATTTTATTGTTTCAGGCTACGATATAATTATTTTTTTCAATGAGGTCAATAAAAATATTATACAAGAAGTACATATGAAATACCAGGATATCATAAGAGAAAAGAGCTACCTCGCGAAAAGATATCGCCCTGTCTTCCATGATAAAACACTTTTTGTCAGGGTTCATCCTGACTACTTCAGCCCATCTCGTGACTACTGATTTCCCTTGACGCTCCCACATTGTTATCCTGAAAATTGTGTATAGCAGCACTCGAAGACCCCTGAAAACAGAAGAAAATAATCTTTTAGTTTTTCGTACCCATTGTTGCAAAAATCTTACACAAAGCATAAGGGAGTAAAGGCTCAAACAAGGGCGACGTGACGATGCCACGATGCAACAACTTTTTTCTTATAGAAAAAAATATGATAGTAAAAATAAACGATGGTGGTAGAAATCTGACTTGACTCTAACTTAACTAAATCAGAATGATGATGTGTTGTTGTCTATGACAATTTACTCCAGCAGAAATGGAGTTTCTAATTGCTGTAGTGACATCATGTTAAAATTCTTTTTGAGTCTGAAACGTGACCCAACTGCCGTTTGTAACTCGTTTGTTAATTTTATATATTGAAAATAAAATACCAAGTTAAATTCGTAATTATATTGTGGCTAAGAATATTGTGGCTTTAGAGAAAGCCTTCGATTCGATCGCGACTTGGACTGTACGGCAGTCTCTGCAACGGTGCCAGATTGACTATCGATACATGGATGTGCTGAAGTGCTTGTACGAAAACGCTACCATATCAGTCCGACTTTAGGACCAGACTTCAAAACCTAAGTCGGTTCTTGAGTGAAACCGCAGCGTTGGAAGGCCTCCCACAATGAGAAACGATGACTTGGTGAGGGCCGTGGGATGTGGAAACACTTCCTGGGGGAAACCTATGTCCAACTGTTGACGTCTTTCAGCTGATACGATGATAATAAAAATATAATAAATTCATCATATATATAAACTAAATACTAAAATCCTTTTTCAGTGTAATTGATTACTGAATCTATATTATAGTCAGTAATCAATTACGCTGAAAACAATTATTAAGCTACTTTTCGAAAATGAATAATGTACAAGAAAACACTTTTTTCTTTTGACTCCAGGAACAGATTTTGAAGATTCAGTTTAGTTTTTTCAGGAAACACAAAATGAACTATGTGTTTATTCTGGGCAGCACTTGGTCCAACTTCAATACAAAGATTGGCAATGTCCTATAATACATCCAAGCACCTCAAAAACGCTAACAACCTTGTTGAGCTAGATGTCCTAATCTTTTCATGGAAATGGGTCACGTTAGACACACATACGGTGAGATGGGCTCACGATTCACGAGCTCATCTATTCATCAAATATTTTATTGTACACTAAAGCGCACCACATGGATACAATCTAGCGTCCCAACAGAGGTGGCCTTACTTGTTGCAATCCGTGTAAACAGCAAATGTAATCCAAGGATCCGACGAACCGACAATCAACACAAAGGTTGATTTGAATTTATAAGTTTTATAACCCACAAGTTCCCAACAGTGACCTCTGTTTGGACACTAGATTACATCCGTGTGGCCCATGCTTTACTGCTGTAGTATGATAACTTTAAGCACAATCATATTTTTTTTTTGTTTTGGGAAATCATCAAATAACTTATCTGGTCTATGTCAGACTTTTACAGACTGAAACACAGTCTATCAGTTTTGCTGAAATCTGGTTCAGGCTACGGTTAGGAGCAAGAAGGAGATGGCCCCAGACCTGAGGAGTATCAGAACGATTTCCGGCCGCTATAGGAGCGAGCTTGTGAGCAATGGGCAGCTCACTGTCCGGCCGTCCGGTAAGAAACAAGCCCGGGTAGACGACAACGCCTTGCGTTCCACACGCGCCTCAAAGAGTTGGCTGCAAAATTCACGGGTCCAGTTAAGGCCAACGCCTACCAGGGCTGCAGATTGTTCGAGGAAGTTGCCGTAGCCCTCGCAAAACTGAAGACTATACTGACGACTAAACTGGGTTTTAATCAGTAAAAGAGAACGTGTTTTGCAGTGTTACTTTGTCCCAAATATCATCTTGGCGTTCCTAAACTTGGGTCTACGCTTGAGGAGCCGAGCAAGAGTCAGCTCTTGACTTGTGCCTGAGCACAAGCCAAGTCGCTCTACTCGGGGTGTCAAGTGTGGACGTACTGGGACGTACAACCAGCCTCCAACAATCATTGTCATCGAACGTGATGTATTTGTCAAAAAAATGACAATAGGCAGAGTCGAGCACAAATCAAGCGCTTGAAGCGCGCTCGTTCGAAGCTTGTACGTCGGTCCATACTACACGAATTTATGCTCGTGCTCGGCTAATTTAGCGTAGACCCGCCTTTATGTACGGAATATTTAGTAACATGGTACCAACGATTACAGCGAATGTATCGTTTTTCCAATGTTTGTATCAACTTCAAATGCACTCGGCGGTGTCAAGTCGCAAATGAAACATTTCGATTACCAGAGCTATTACGCTCGTGGCTCGTGGAAAATTAAAACAGTATTATTGAAGGTACAGTCGGTTAAACCTGTCTGTGTACTTACATTAGTTGTCATAAATAAAATTAAAGTAAAAGAGGACTATCTTTCATCTCTAGTGTGATGATTATAAATGTATATATATTGTGTATTTATTGTTTAGTATAAGGTTTTTATAGGTATACGTATATCTGCCCGCGACGTCGCCCGCGTGGATGTAGGTTTCTCCATACAAACTTTGGCCCCCATTTCATCCCCTTATGGGGGGAATTTTGGAAAATCCTCTCTTAGTGCTCGCCTACGACATAAAAGGGAACATGTGCAAAATTTCACTCTCCTAGTCCCAGTAGTTTCGGCTGTGCGTTGATATGTCAGTCAGTCAGTTTCTCCTTTTATATATATAGATAAGTATTTATTACTTTAATTTAAGATTTCACATACTCTTCTTTTATTACTTCTACACACTATTACCCCTAAGTTTGTTTCGGTGTTTCTTCTCAGGGTAGTCAGCTAGGAAACACCGGCCTCATCTAGTTTAAAAATTACAAAAAAAAAATTGACGTGTAAAAGTTTTTTTTTAAACCTATTTACAAAATAAATATCATTTATCATTTATTATCTACATTTCTTCCTATCTTTCTTTTCGCTGATCTGCTGGAAGAAATTTCTTTTAAAAATAAGCAGTACCTTTGTATAATTTTTATAAAATATTATATAAACACATATTATAAAATATTTTTTTTATTTTTATAGTTTTGTATATAAAGAATTATACTTTCAAAAGTTAGATAAATAGATAGATAAATATGCTAGAAGAATGCGAAACAGGGTTCAAAATAGTTATACCCCAGCTGACAAGGGAGGATTCTCCGACCAGACGGGCTTTGTGTCTGTCACTGCCCGATACTTGATTTCGAGTTGTTGCACGATGCAGGATTTCGAATTTTAGTTCCTATATTGCGTCATAGATGGCGCCACACATTATAAAAAAGGCGAAAGGTTTTATGTAAACATGTGTGTTTGTTACTCCTTCACGCTCAAACTACTGAACGGATTTAGATGCAATTTGGCAAACAGGTAGACTATGTCCTGGAATAGCACATAGAATACTTTTTTATCCCGCGAGTATGGATCCTTGGGATAACTTACTACTATCACGCGGGCGAAGCCGCTGGCGGCAGTATTTACTAATCACCAATAGCGCTATGCTAAATATAATAGCTATAAATCCAAATAGGTATAATGATTTATGATGCGCTTGTATCGCCTCTCATTTAGGACTGTTATAGTACCCAAGTCCTGAAAGCTTGCCAACGTGCAACCCGTGCCCAAAAAGGGCAGTCGTGCCGATCCTACCAACTATCGGCCGATTTCAATAACCTCCATACTCTGCATGATTATGGAGCGTGTATTGAAATCGCGCCTCTTGGCATGCCCGGAAGATAACGATCTCCTCAGTGACCGACAGTACGGGTTTCGCCGCAATCGGTCTGCCGGAGACCTACTAGTTTATGGCACCCGTTTCCTTAGAGGTCTCGAAGGCCTTCGACAGAGTATGGCACGCTAGTCTTTTGAGTAAGCTTCCAGCGTAAGGCATTTTCCCTGGTCTGATTAACCGGGTAAAAGACTTCCTGAGTGAACGGTCTTTCCGAGTTGTTGTCGATGGATCCTCATCAGAGCCCATGACCACTAATGCCGGAGTTCCTCAGGGGTCAGTTCTCTCTGCAACTCTCTTCTTGCTGCATATCAACGATCTGCTGATGCCCAGTACCTATGGGTATGCTATCATCTGCACAGTTGAAAAGAGATACCTGCCATGTGCTTGGACTGGAAAGCTAATCGGATCCGAAAGAGAGGCTATGATTGAGCGGACAAATGTCTCACTTCAGGTAGTCTCCAAGTGGGGTGAAGCCAATCTGATGTGATTCAACGTCGCCAAAATACAAGCTTCGCCGCCAAAAGGAGCCCGTTCACCTTGGCTCCTACTTTTCGAAATATATCCCTGGAGTGCACCGACCGCCTTCAGCTCTTGGGAGTTGAAGTTTCCTCAGACCTTAATTTTGGGCGGTTCATTGAGTCCAAAGCTGAGGTAGCTGGTAGGAAATTCGGCATTCTTGCAAAGTTTCAGAGGTACATCACACCGGGACAGCTTTTGATGTTATACAAAGCACAGGTCCGATCGTGTGTGGAGTACTGCAGCTACATATGGGCTGGTGCTGCAAAATGCCACCTATCAGCTTTTGACTCGGTGGAAAGGCATGTGGAGAGGCTAATTGGTGATCTAGATTTGGTTAAGTCCAATCTTCAAAGCCTTGAGCACAAGCGTAGGGTAGCCAGCCTTTCGGTGTTTTACAGGTTGCCTTTTGGAGAGTGTGCGCGTGAATTGCATGACTTCATTCCGCCATTTCATTTCTACCATCGACAACCCGACGTACGGCGAGTATCCACCCTTACGTTGTTAAAATCTCTACGGTCCGGAGTAAGCGTTTCGCCTTGTCGTTTGAACCGCATACATCGAAAGACTGGAACAATTTGCCTGCTACGGTCTTCCCCTCCAATTATAATTTGGGTGTCTTCAAGGCTACAGTGAATAGGCTCTTAAAAAACTATTGCGCTTCACCATCAACGATTGCATCACTGCTTACCATCAGGTGGGATTGCAGTCAAGCACTAGTTTATATCAAATAAAAATAAATAAAAATAGCACTGCTGGTGGTAACAGCGGGAATGTAAATATCTACCTACTTTTATATCTCTCTCATATGAATTAAGCCTATCAGTGAATAGATAAACGACGATATTATATTTATCATATAAATCAAAATATTGATTATCTAGCTTCGCCCGCGTTCAAGTAATAAATTATCCCACGGGATGGTAATACCGAGATAAAAAGTATATTGTGTCCTTTTCCAGGACATGGTCTACCCTTGTGCCAAATTTCGTCCTAATCCGTGCAGCAGTTTGAGCGTAAAACAGTAAGAAACATACAAACACATATCAATGTGTTGATATACCTAATATACAAAAGTACAGTAAGTTACATGGGTAATTTGATTATGGTGGATAATCTATATTTATAAAAGAAAGTCGTGTTAGTTACACTGTTTATAACTCAAGAACGGCTGAACCGATTTGGCTGAAAATTGGTGGGGAGGTAGCTTAGAACCAGGAGACGGACATAGGGTACTTTTTAACGAGTAGGGTAGAGTAGGGTAGATTAGGATAGATTAGGGTAGAGTAGGGTAGAGTAGGGTATAGTAGGGTAGAGTAGGGTAGAGTAGGGTAGAGTAGGGTAGAGTAGGGTAGAGTAGGGTAGAGTAGGGTAGAGTAGGGTAGAGTAGGGTAGAGTAGGGTAGAGTAGGGTAGAGTAGGGTAGAGTAGGGTAGAGTAGGGTAGAGTAGGGTAGGGTAGGGTAGGGTAGAGTAGGGTAGAGTAGGGTAGAGTAGGGTAATTTTTTTTTTACTAAATCCCGCTTTTGGGCAGAACAACGTCTGCCGGGACCGCTAGTACTAAATATTTGGAGGGATATAAATTGGAGTAAGATCAAAAAAACAATGGATGATGTGGAAGATGATAATTATGCTCTCTGAAGACCAATGACCTGGTGAGGGTCGCGGGTCTGATAGATGCAAGACGCACTGGACCGTTATGGCAACATTTTTGGGGAGGCTCATGTCCAGCAGTGGATATCTTTCGGCTGAAATGATGAAGATTAGCTGATTTTATTGTCTCCTTCTTGGTTTAATTTAGGTTGTCGAAAGCAAATCAAATGATATTGATGATGACTCTGAGCGAAGCGAGAAGGATTGTCAGACTTTTACTGTCTAAAACCTACCAATGTTCCTTCAGTTGCCCGCAATCCGCAGCCCCGTATATACTATCAATCATTGCAAATCCTACCACCGACCATTATTATTTAGGTACTTTGGCCACTGCTCACCCCACAATACAATAACGTTACATTATTCCCACAAGCCATCTACCAGGCAATCAAAGAATTACATAACACTTCGATGACGAGCGCACTCGCATGTTCGAGCTGGCCAATCATTCAATCATTGAACGCAACTACAGTGGACTGACACCTCTTACTAGTCCTACATTTTGCTGCTCTCCTGGTCTAATGGGAGCATCCGGCTTACCTTAAATTGAGAGTTATTTGCTACACATGTCTCGTTAAAATTTAAGATTTGATAGGAATTACTCGTATTTCAAAAATAATCAAAATATGGATAAAAATATAGTTCAATATTGAATGAAATTGTCGGCTATCTATTTTTAAATGGCTTTTATACGTTTTTGGCAAAGATCAATGACTATAATATGTATTATGTTACAGCAATTTGTTTGTAATGGAACAAAACCATATTTCAGTTAAGTTGTAACTTTTGAAACGCATTTCTTACAACTTTTTTTTTAATAACCAGTACCTATTTAAATTACTTAATTACTTACACTAAATTGCACGAATTTTCTAATGCTTTGGAACCCTTACAACAGACCGGATTTATCTGCCTAATGCACATTCAATTCGTTTCTAGCTTTAAGTTTGAACGTTAATAGTATGTAGATTTTCGATAGATTTTCTCAATTGAAATACAGCACAGAAACTATTACTTATACTAGGAAAGGAGGTTAGTCCCAGCAGAAGGAACATTAAAAAGGCTGATTATGCTTATGCTACAGGAACTATTAAAATTTTGGCGCAATTCCTTGAATTTGGTCCTATTGGTCCAAAATAGTCTATACTTATTTTTGTTTTCATGACCGTCGATTCTGCAAAATCGTTCTCTCTAGGCTTTATCAAGTTCCTAATCCCCTGGTAGTAAAAAAATAATTCCAGGATGGTACTAAAATGCTAGAAAGAATTGCCTTGGAATGTTAACCGAGCGCGGTCCCCTAGTAAACAGTTTATATACTAGGACGTCAGGAGAGGCCAAGGTCCAACGAGCAATTGCTGCAGACACCTTGTGGCCACACAATGGAGAGCTATCAACTGCGTCCGGTGTTTCACATTACTCTGCACGGGTTATGTGCGTCTAGTAGTTTTGGTATGGCATGAACTAAATAAAATACACTTCTACACTTCCAACGGATATTTTGAATAAAATTAAGTACTAGTACCGAAATACACCGTTGGTACAAAACACCTCTTTAAAAAAAAACCCACATTGAGTGGAGCGTGAGGGCGTGTAGACTTTTACTTAGTAAAACCTACCTGTGTTACTTAAGTAACTTAACTTAAGTTGCCCTTTGCGTTCCAGGTTCATGTCACCTCTTTCGAAAATTCTAACAACACAGCCATTGAGACCTTATTTATGTCTCATTAAATTTTAAAGAAGAAGACACTGATGAAAACATGACCTTGAAATTTCGCACTAGACAATTATTACTAAAGATAATAAAAGTAATACACATTGTTATCTACAAGTCAATAAATATACCTAATTATTACTAAAATTATCTCTATGTTACACAATTCGACCAAAATAGAAAATATACATATAATTAGGTACTTACTTGACTTTGTTTTTTTATTGTTTGTGTCAAAAAGTAACTTTATTGACTTTTTTTTACTTTATGAGGAAATACCACTTCGTAACAACAACTGTCGAATCCCCTCCCAACTAACTTCCACTCCCTTCTTTCTCACTTCTCCCCCAAACTAATTGACTTCCTGGCTACATTTTTGAAAGAAAATGACCTAAAGTCCTGATTGGTGCGTAATGTATTTAAATTATATCCTGTAGTACTAATGTGTGTTGGATATAAAATTGGTATGTAGATTATACGTTTTTTACTAACCCTTGTGTTCGTATTTTCAGTTAAACTAACACCTACCACGAAGTACAAAGTTCGACGGTTGCTCTCACCGGGCCGCCGTCCCAACGTGACACTGGCAGAATAGTCAAAACCGGCAAAATTGCCAAAAAAAAAAAAACAACTTTTGAAACTTTACAAGTAAATTTAAAAAAAGCTAGATATCTAGTGTCACTAATTTTAAATTTAAAAGTACTGTACAATACACATCTAAATAAAATTAAAATTCAGAGTCTACGCCTTATATATTTTTTTATATTTGTATTTGACTGAAAAATTGGGGTCTTGTTTTCATAAAACAATAAAAAGTCGATGAAAAACAATTCACAGGGCATGAGAAGTGTTTAGGGATCTGAAAGGATAGCAGATGACCCCTCCCGTCGACCATATCAATTTGGCACACGATGCACCAAAAACTGTATAATTAGGTACTTACTTGACTTAATTTTTTTTTATCATTTGCATCAAAAAATAACTTTATTCAAAATCGCGAATAGAAAGAAACTTAAAAATCATTCAATATTAATCAAATTAGACCTTTCAAATCTCTTGGAAGGGAAAACTGTCAAATAAGTCTATAGTAGCAGTAGATAAATGACACCCAGACACAGAACAAATGATCGTGCTCATCACACAAACATTTGTCCTGGGTGGGAATCGAACCCACGACCTCCGGCATAGCAGTCAGGGTCACTAACCACTAGACCAACAAGCCAGTCAAAATCATCAATTGTTATCTCATTGTGTGTACCTGTGTGCCAAATAGACGTGTTTTCTTTCTTCTTTCTTTCTTTCTTTCTTTCTAACAACTAATTTTAATGCTGTAGAAAAATATTTCTTTTTATACAAACATAAGCACAGGGAAATACTGAATTTAGTTATTCATCCACTATACCTAAACGCATTGTATTCCATTCAACCGACGCGACGTCACGACGTCATTAATGGACATAATGAAGTTACGGGTTAATTATTCCGCACCTGTTTTATTGATTCCTTGATATATTTTTGGCGGACTTAATTTTTTTAGTCGAGTATCTACAGTATATGATGGAAAATTTTAACTTCGGGACCAGAGGCCTTTTGACGACCTAGGGTAAACTGCCCCCCTAGCCAAGTTGCAATCGTTTCGTTCGCGCCGAACGCCTCCAGTAGGCCACGCCTCCGATTCCTTTTTTCTGACGTCATCTCAACGCTCAGTCACGTGGTCAGAACAAAGGAATCGGAGGCGTGGCCTACTCGAGGCGTTCGGCGCGAACGAAACGATTGTAACTTGGCTAGGGGGGCTGCACTGTTAAAGGGGCTTATCAGGGGTCTTACCATGACCTTTTATAGAGTTTATAAAATCTCATCCTCCTTTCTCTTTCTCGTTCGCATGCCCTAGGAAATTCATCATTTCAGCCGAAAGACGTCCACTGCTGGACATAGGCCTCTCCAAAGTATCGCCACAATGACCAGTCCTGTGCATCTCGTATTTGTCTGTTGTGCTATTTATTCATTGGGAGGGTTTGCTTTGCACAGAGAACGCTGCTACCCATTCTCTGGTGAGTCCCTTAGTTAATATTAAACTTAAATAAATATAAAGATGATGAGTACGGACTATTCAAAAAAATTTAAATTATGTCAGTCTTTGATAAATACAGGTCGGCAATTATCTTGGACTGAGAACTTTTTTTTTAGGTGGGTAAATCATCTAATGGCAAATCCCGCTCTTGGTGCTGTCGACGACTTGGGCTCGGTCCGGACGGTTACCGTACGGTCGGACGGCGGGCCACCCATTGCTCGCCGTCGATCGGAATCCCGGAGGCGGTTGGGGCGTGAAGACCGATGCCTCACGCGATTAGCCGCCTCCTTTGTTAGCATTACTGCTTCGCAGAAGGAAGCGACCGCCTGCCACTCCTCCTCGCTCTGGATCATGGCCTGTACCAAGGCCCGGCGCGAGAGATCGCCTCCGACGATCGCCCCCACGAGGACACGGCGTTGCTCTGTCTAAGCAGGGCACACCCCCACCGTGTGCTCCACCGTGTCCTCCGGGCGGTCCACACAGTGGTTACACCCGGGCGTCGCTTCCGCACGAATCCGGTGCAGGAAGGTCCCAAACTTACCGTGTTCGGTGAGAACCTGCGTCATGCGGAAGGTGAGGACGCCGTGATGTCTTTCCAACTACGCCTCAAAGAGGGGACTTATCGCCATAATTGTAGCGTACCCAATGGCATGAGAACTTGGTAATATTATATTACCTGACTAGCTTCTGCCAGCGGTTTCGTCCGCGTGTAATTTTTTTTCCATTCAAACTTTGGACCCCCATTTCAACCCCTTAGGGGGTGAATTTAGAAAAATCCTCTCTTAGTGCTCGCATACGTCATAAAAGGAAGCTTTGTGCTAAATGTCTCGCTCCTAGTCCTAGTACTTTCGGCTGTGCGTTGATATGTCAGTCAGTCAGTTTCTCCTTTTATATATATAGATAACTTGAATAAAATTCCAAAAACCGTGTAATCAAATATTGTCACCCAGTACATAAAGATAAATAATTTAAAAAATATTATATTACTGGTGACATCACATCTTAAGATAGTGAAAGCTTATTTATTATAATGTAACACGCTATGAGAGCAGTGGTGGCCCAGTGGTAACGGCCCCGACGTACGAGTTGTAGGTCGCGGGTTCAATCCCAGCCAGGCGCATTACGTTGTGTAATTTATTTCATCACCACTGCTCTTAAACCGGTGAAGGAAAACATCGTGAGGAAACCGGCATGTCCTTGAACCAAAAATTCGAAGACATGAGACATTCACCAACCCGCACTGGGCCCGCGTGGTGGATTACGGCCCATGCCCTCTCCTAGAGAGGAGGCCTGAGTCCCAACAGTGGGAACATTAAAAGGCTGATTATGCTTATGCTTAACACGCTGTGAGCGAGCTTGCTATCTCCACTTTGTCACATAAACCTTTTAAGGTTTCAAGTGTTTTGTTGTAACGAGTGTAAAGTATAAATCTATTGAACAACAAACTAAAAAAAAGTCGCCTATTACGACATCCACAGGAAGAGATGGGATGGTGCTATTCTTTTATCCTTTATCATACGGTTCTACACACAAGGGAATTAGACAGAGTTAAATTATATTAGTTCTAGATATTTATAGACGTAATAGGTCGTTTCCGATTCATCATATCCCAAGCCTTTTCCCAACTAGTTTGGGGTCGACCATCCAGTTTAACCGGATGCGGTTAAATACCCATGTTTTATATGGAGCCACTGCCTATCAGAGCTCCACAACCCAAACCCCCTAGCCAAGTTACGATCGTTTTGTTTGCGTCGAACGCCTCGAGTAGGCCACACCTCTGATTCCTTTATTCTGACCATGTGACTGAGCGTTGGGATGACGTCAGAACAAAGGAATCGGAGGCGTGGCCTTCTCGAGGCGTTCGACGCAAATGAAACGATCGTAACTTGGCTAAGGGAGCAGTTACTGGGCGACACGAAACTCTTTCGATAGACTGATGGTAAGACGTTCTGGCTACCTGTAATGACTAAAAAAATTACGAATGACAACCGAGATCAACGGCTTTACATGCTTGCCGAGGGGATCTCAGTAATGTCACTGGTAAACTTAAAAAAGTACATAATAAATTGAATAATTCACATTGTTACTTGCCCGGCTTAGGACTCGCAAACATCACTACACTCATTTCAGGTCGATTGATATCAGCATAATATTCAATCTTACCCTGTATTTAGGGGTTTGTATCAATCGAATGTTTTGTACATTACCTGTGCTCTTTGGTATATAAATTATGTAGTCTTTTTAATATAAAGACGGTACGTAACGTATGTAACCATATTATACAAAATATGCCGTACAAATGCTTTGTTTTCAAGAATAAGAAGTGATGCTATCCCTTCAGTTTTATTAAATAAAATAACAATAGGTATTATACATTAACTCACTAAAATATGTGTAAACATAACACTCACGATTTTACTCAATAGCCCTGTTTATGATTATCTTAGGCAGAAATTCTGCAACAAAACCCAGGCATTGTTAGGAAATGTGAAAGAATGGTGGACTTTGAACCGTTTGCAAGTACCAGGGGACAATGAATGGACAGAGCATCGAAGACATGCGACACCGCGCTGACCCTTGCACCGTTGATAACGTGCAATAACAAACATGCGCGAAAGCAATATTGGGGTGTTATTCTGCAACTTTTGTTGAAGTGGTCCTTTTGTATGCAGATTTACATTGAACGACCATTAAACAGGTTATGTTGTCCGAATACTTTTTCTTAAACAAAAATTACCTTTATTGAAATTTACATATGCAATATTAATAACGAAAAGAAAGAGTCTTAGCATTGCAGAATAAGGAAAAAAAGATTAAGTCATCAGCTTATCTCTCGTTTTTATCAGTACAAGTGAAAATGATAAATTGATAAATTAAAATAATAAACATCAACATAGTTACAAAATTTCAAAGCCATTGTCCGTTTAAGACCGCAATTAACAGTTTTCAAGGTCTCGAACACCGACCCAACTTGTTTTAAGACAATTCATCAGACAAGACAAGGAAATGGTTTTTTTTCGGTTGGAAAATCGTTTTATGACATCCCCCGCTCTTGAGCGGGGCGGGAGATAGTGTCAGACTTTTACTGACTAAAAGCCCACTCCTGTTCCTTCGTTGCCTTTCGTACCAGGGCCGAGTCTTCTTTTCAGAATCAGACCCTTGGCTCCAGTAAGTTTCGACCCTGCTGGGCCCCTATAGTTGCTGATATCGAGCGCGTGGAACAGTACGCGCCGTCGACTGATTTGAGCTCGGTCCGGACGGTTACCGGACGGTCGGACAGCTAACTACCCATTGCTTGCCGTCCGCAAACCCGCGCCTACGGTACTGGAAATCGGGATCAGAATCCCGCAGGCGTGCGGACCGTTGCCTCACGCGATCTGCCCCTCCTTTGCTATCATAACTGCTTCGCAGAAGGAGACGACCGCCTGCCACTCCTCCTCGCTCCGGACCATGGCCTGTACCATGGCCTGGCGTGAGAGATCGCCGTCGCCGTTCGCCCCCACGAGGACACGGCGTTGCTCTGCCCAGGCGGGGCACACTTCCACCGTTTGTTCCACCGTGTCCTCCGGGCGGTCCACACAATAGTGACACCCGGGCGTTTCTTCCGGACAAATCCGGTGCAGGAACCTCCCGAACTTACCATGTTCGGTGAGGAACTGCGTCATGCGGAAGGTAAGGACGCCGTAGGTAGGATTTTATTGCAGAATAAGGAAAAAATAGATTAAGTCATCAGCTTATCTCTCGTCTTTATCAGTACAAGTGAAAATGATAAAGTGATAAATTAAAATATAAACATCAACATAGTTACCAAATTTCGAAGCCATTGTCCGTTTAAGACCGCAATTAACAGTTTCCAAGGTCTCGAACACCGACCCAACTAGTTTTAAGACAATTCGTCAGACAAGACTAGGAAATGGGATTAGACATTTATAAAACGTAAAAAAAACACCTATAATCTTTTACATTCTCTTTCTCTCTTACTTCTCAATCTTTTTCATTCTACACCTCTAAATGAATAAGCATAGCATTATTACAAGAATAGATACGAAGGGAACGAGTCCTGCTCCCCTAGCCAAGTTACAACCGTTTCGTTTCGATTCTGTTTTCGTCGATCGCCTCGAGTAGGCCACGCCTCCGATTCCTTTGTTCTTACGTCATCTCAACGCTCAGTCACGTGATCAGAACAAAGGAATAGGAGACGTGGCCGACTTGAGGCGATCAACGAAAAGAGAATCGAAACGAAACGGTTGTAACATGGCTAGGGGAGCTGTAATCATAGAACAAAACGAGTTGGGGTTTAAAATCGTCGCAGAAACTTAATTGTACAGTATACCATAAAGGTCATTTCATCATCATTTCAGCCAAAAGACGTCCACTGTTTGAAGTAGGTCTCCCCCAAGTGGCGCCATAACGACCGGTCTTGTGCGTCTCTCAACCATCGGTTTCCCGTGACCCTCACCAGGTCATCGGTCCACCTTGTGGGAGGCCTTCCAATGCTACTCTCATACTGCAAGATCGTTAAAAAGAGTTATTTTCTAGCAATCAATAATTAAAATTGCTACTGAACTGAATTTCACTCGCAAAAAATCCCACCATGAACTGAAGTTGACACACGAAAATCAACTGAACACGTTTTCTCATATTGATTTTCTCCTACTTGTCTCTGTCGGCTGTACGGTTCTCACATTGAGGAAATTTACCAATCTATGTGAAATATGAAACCTTAATATGCGGTCTGAGAAACGACTCCTGAGTTAACCACAGACAAATAGAATACTGTCACAATACGCAGGAAGCAATTCATACAGTACAACGCGGCAATAAATTGAATTATCATCTAATTCTGTTTCCGTCTGCCACCCTGGTATTGCACTGCGACCTCAATCCCAGTTTTTTTTACAAAGTTATGGATTGACTGCATGATGGCCATGTAGAGTCATCAATATATAAATAAAATTATCGTTTAATTCTGTTTCAGTCTGTTTCCCTGGTATCGAAATGCGACCTCCATCCCTGTTTTTTTACAAAGTTATGGATTGACTGCATAATGCCATAGGGAGTCATCAATATAAATGAATTATCGTCTAATTCTGTTTCCGTCTACCACCCTGGTATTGAAATGCGACCTCAATACCATTTATTTTAACCAAAATTATGGATTGATTGCCTTTATGACCATGTGGAGTCATCAATATAACTTGTTTGGTCTAATATGCAATAGACCGGATTTTGCTGAAGAACTGATAACCAATGAAACCAATAGGTTCTGAAGTGGAGACGTCGTATTGGTAGAGTTAACGTGCGAATTATAAGAGGTAGTCGGAATAGTCTAGATTGCGCAAACCTAAAGGGCCGGATTTGGGGCTCAGTTTGGGAGAAGCCTATGTCCAACCGTGGACCTCGATGCACACACCAAACAGCCAATCGCAGTGCATAGCTACGTGCCAGATTAACTTCATGGCTGAACGATGCACCACCATAATACAGGTCCTCGGCCTAGTTTGGTGGTTATTATCAGACGTACTGTTAATAAAAATCGTGTCAAATAAACATTTTTTTTTACTACCGAGTATTCAACAGGATCAAAATTTTTATCACAAAAAACACAAGGTACTTACAGAAAATCCCTGTAATACGTCTTCTTCCATATATAAATCCATTGATACCTATGGCCCGTCATGAAAAACGTTCCTAACAGGGCGATAGCTCCCATCGTTGTCGGGGACCCTCGCGTCAGCCATCCTAATGCCGCGCATGTCGCCGCTATCGATGTCAAAATAATTCCCTTGCACTTCTCCGCCTCTTCGAAACGTACTCCTGACTTTTCTGTCATCCTGGTACTTTCATTTGGCGTGGTGCATAGTTGTTTTTCTGAAACAAGAAAAAAACATGACATAAAGGCGAAATTTAAAGCCTATTTCAGTTTATCTGTAAACATTATTTAAGTCTCATTTCACTTTTTGTTTCCTCAGTATTTCATCAATCGCCTATTATAATATATAGTAATTCAAAGGCCGCAACCAAATTCTTTATATACATAACATAGGTATTTAATATTCATTTCAATTTAGTTGATAATAATAATAACCCCATCGCCGAATCTCGACGTTGACGTCGTGGTAGGGCTTGCGCGCTCCAACAAACCCTAGGTCTGTATCGGTAGCGTTTGCTTTGCCGTAACATGCCTAGGGTGAGAGGCCAAACTACAATCCGCAGAGCAGTATTGTGGCGAACTGTTAGGCATTAGCGACCCGGACACGATCTCCCGGGAGAATTCTTGTTCCTCATTTTCGGCTTGCCTTTATTGGCCGGCCGTAGTGAACACTGACGAGGAACAGATCTCCAACCTCTCTCTTGCCTTTATTGGCCGACTTGAGTGGAGATTTATTATTACATTATTGCTGTATAGTGTACCTATGCGTGGAGTGTAATGAGCGAGTGAGTCTAGTTGAGTTTAGACCAAGCAAATACCGAAAAGTAAAAATACAAGCAAATGCATTCTGATCTAACTTAATCTTTGTATATTGGTGTTTGAATGTAATGTGTATTTTTCACGGCTTTAGGAACTTCTCCGTGCCTGCATAGTCCCTGGTGCAAGCTTTTTTATTTTACTTCTGCTCATACGGCACGGTTTATTCCGTTTCGCCTTATTTGCTCTCCTAAGAAACCATAGGTTGGAGTATGTTACGCAGCTGTAGGCATTTTTCTGGTACCTCAGTACCGCAGCCCTTATACATATACAGCTGACGCACACGCAAGACCCCAGTCTCCTGGATCAGGGAGTCAGTCGAGTAACGCATTGATTTCTTGAAAGACACCTTTTGAAGAACACTTTGTGCGCGTTCTGCATTCATTAGGTGAGTTCTGTGGGCTATACCCCATGCAATTATGCAATAGTTCAGGACTGATTGGCACAGAGCATTTTCAAAATCCAGTAAGTTAGGTATAGGTTAAGAAGGAGGCTGCTGCATGCGTGAGGGAACAGCCCCACGCCCTAGCCGCCGGGATCCCGATTTTCAGCCACCATAGGCATACGCTTATTGACGGCGAACAATGGATAGCACGTCGTTCGGTCGTCAGATAGCCGTCAACGGCTATCTGACGACCCCCAAGTCAAGCCCAAGTCGTCGACAGCGCGTAGTATTACACGCGCGCCTCATGGAGATGTCAGCAAATGGAAGAGCCCAGCAGGGTCCGAAGCCTACTAGGGACGTAGGTTAAGTGAAAGTGGACCCCGAGGCCCTGGAACAGAACTGACAAAGAAGGAACAGGAGTGTGTTTTCACCCTCACGAAACCTCACCCTCATGATTTCCCACCATAAAAAAGGGCCACACAAGGAACACAAATGCGTTTAGTCTGTTAAAGTCTGACCAGTCTGACACTTCCTCTCACTTCACCCAAGGCAGGAGAAATGATTAGATATTTTGCTGTCCAAAAAACTGGCTAAATGTGAGTTGGATTCGTGGTCGAAGGGTTCCATACCATTATCTATACAATTTTATTTATTAAATTTATTTTATTCTGTTTTTAGTATTTATAATTATAGCGACAACAGAAATAAATCATCTGTGAAATTTTCACGATTCATGAGATACTGCCTGGTGACAGACAGACGGACAGTGCAGTCAGCAATAGGGTCCCGTTTTTACCCTTTCGGTACGGAAAATCACCTATTAGCATAATCAGCCTTTTAATGTTGCCACTACTGGGACTCAAGCCTCCTCTCTAGGTAAGGTAATGGGCCGTAATCCACCACGCGGGCCCAGTGCGGGTTGGTGAATATCACATGTCTTCGAGTTTTTGGTTCAAAAACCACCTATAAAAAAAAACCTATTGCTATCAAAATATTATATCTCGTGATTACCACACCTTAGTACCGCCTAACTACAGAATAATTATCTTTTTAACAATTTTTAAACCCCACCTAGATTATCTTCAGCACTTGATTAAGTAGGTAATTATCTGTCTTTGTTTGACCAAACAGAGTGCAATGAGTGCAGACAGGGCAGTGGTGGCCGAGTGGTAATGGCCCCGACTTACGAAGTTGTAGGTCGCGGGTTCAAACCCAGCCAGGCGCATTACTTTGTGTAATTTATTTAATCACCACTGCTCTCAAAACGGTGAAGGAAAACATCGTGAGGAAACCGGCATGTCCTAGAACTAAAAATTCGAAGATGTGACATCCACCAACCCGCACTGGGCCCGCGTAGTGGATTACGGCCCGTGCCCTCTCCTAGAGAGGAAGCCTGAGTCCCAACAGTGGGAACATTACAAGGCCGACTATGCTATGCTATGCTATGCTATGAGTGCGGACAATAGGTACGTAAGATAGTACCTACTGTCTCAATGTTATCATGTAATCAATAACAATATTTAATATTTGTATTGAATAACTGATTTTATTATATCAGTTATGCATTATCTTCTTTACTTTCGTGATACGTAGGGTTTTTCTAGAACAGGGATTTCTCGAAAAATTTGGTCATATTTAATTCCCTGCCATGGAGTTGCATTAGGAGGGGCCCACTCCGGTTTTACTAGGTGCCCAACTACTTCTGTCGTGTGATCGAGGCCTACCTATTGACCAGATACATCATCTACCCTGGTCAACAGGGAGAGTGGAAACGGCGAGAGATGTCGTGAGGTATTCCGCAGGGATCGGTACTAGGACCGCCCTTGTGGAACATCGGGTACGACTACGTGCTGCGCGGTGACCTCCCTGACGGGGTCAGCGTGGTCAACCTAAGAGGTCCAGACGCCTCCTGCCGGAGGCTCTACGCAGGAATGGTTCGGTCCATGGCCCTTTATGGGGCGTCGGTGTGGGCGCCATCGTTGCGAAAGCGACCGGCGGCACAGCTGAATGCATGTCAGAGGCCATACGGATGATGCGGAGATACCGCACGGTTTCCCGCGAAGTGGCGAGCCTTCTTGCTGGCCTGCCACCATGAGATCTGGAGACAATAGTCCTTGCATAGCATAGCATAGCATAGTCGGCCTTATCATGTTCCCACTGTTGGGATTCAGGCCTCCTCTCTAGGAGAGGGAATGGGCCTTAATCCACCACGCGTGCCCAGTGCGGGTTGGTGGATGTCACATGTCTTCGAATTTTTGGTTCTAGGACATGTCGGTTTCCTCACGATGTTTTCCTTCACCGTTTTGAGAGCAGTGGTGATAAAATAAATTACACAAAGTAATGCGCCTGGCTGGGTTTAAACCCGCGACCTACAACTCCGTAAGTCGGAGCCATTACCACTCGGCCACCACTGCTCATATAGTCCTTGCACTCATGCACTATTTGCGCGTGGAGATGCAACGCCGGGTTGAAACTCCGCTGCCACGACAAGTCGCGGCATGGCGAACAGAGCTCCGACGGGATCTCATGGTTAAATGGTGACAGCGACTGTCACAACCCAGTACTGGGCACGCCATAATTATGGCGGTAAGTCCCCTCTTTGAAGCGCGGCTGGAAAGACCTCACGGCGTCCTCACCTTCCGCATGACGCAGGTCTCACCGGAAATGGTCAGTTCGGGAGGTCTTGCACTGAATTCGTGCGGAAGTGACGCCCAGATGCCACTACTGTATGGACCGCCCGGAGGTCATGGTGGAACACACGATAGAGGTGTGCCCCGCTTGAGCAGAGCACCACCGTGTCCTCGTGGGGGAGATCGCCGGCAACGATCTCTCGCGCCGGGCCTTGGTACAGGCCATGGTCCGAAGCGAGGAGGAGTGGCAGGCGATAGCCTCCTTCTGCGAAGCAGTAATGCTATCAAAGGAGGCAGCTGCACGTGTTCGCGAGGGCGCGGTCCTCACGCCCCAGTCACCCGGATTCCGATTCCGATTTCCGGCAACCTTAGGCGCGGGCTTGCGGACGGGGAGCAATGGGTATCTCGCCGTCCGACCGTCCGGTAACCGTCCGGACCGAGCCCATCAAGTCTTCGACGACGCGTACTGTTCCATGCGCGCCTCAAGGAGATGTCAGCAAACCGTAGGGGCCCAGCAGGATCGAAGCCTACTGGGGCCAAGGGTCTGCTTCTCAAAGGAAGACTCGGCTCAGGTACGAAAGGCAACGAAGGAACAGGAGTGAATTTTTTATCAGAAAAAGTCTGACACTCCCTCGTGCTCCGCCCAAAAGTGGGGGATGTCATTGGATGATTTTCCCACCTACAAAAAAAAAGTATTCATTTCAGAAACCGGCCCTTAGTCAGTTGGTCCGCTCAGAATGATAATTGCAAAAACCTTCTAGAGAAATATAAAATATGTTAAAAAATGTTTATGCTTTGTTAAGTGATGTTATTTTATCTTATATAGTAGGTACATAGAGGGAAAAGATTTGCAGTTCATTATAAATGTTTATATTTTATTCTGAGATTTAATCTACCTTGTTAATAAAACCCGGGTATGTGCGAGTCGAACTAACACACGAAGGTTCCATACAAATTTACTTATGTAAATAGTTCAATTCCCGAATCAAGTCTCGAATTTTTTTTCGAATCGCAAAAAAGCTTTTTTTTTTTTGTGATGGACCTACAAAATTTACAATTTCCAGACTTTTTCCTATACTTGTGCTTTGAGACCTTGCTTCATGCCTTCCGGATTCTAGGTCATCGGGAAATACCATATAGGTTTTGATTTCTTAGCGAGTGTTAAAAAATGCGCCTAAATAACAAATTGAGTATAGTGCTTGACTGCGATCCCACCTGATGGTAAGCAGTGATGCAATCGTTGATGGTGAAGCGAGTGTGAAATTATTGAGTTTATGAACAGCCTAGCTTCACTTTAGCCTTGAAGATAGTACAAGACCTTTTCATTACGTATTAGTCTGCTTAAATATATATAAGCCCACTGAATTTGTGCGAGTGTGGATTTTGAACTTCAAATTGATAAACTAAGTCTACCTACGACTTAATTTACAATAATACTCTGATATTTTAGCATAATCTATAAATCGTATGAAACGATGTTGCTTACTATCTCTGTCAGTTAATCCGCTAATTCCTCCTAAACTACACAACGAATTTTGATGCAACTGCCACTGAAAGATAGAGCAATGAACGTGGAAAGTTTTTTGTATATAATTTGCACATAAGCAAAATCGAAGCGAATCGCTGTTCTTACATATTATAAAACATGTTTCCTACCGCACTTGTCTATCTGTATTAACGTGGTAAACTCAAAAACTACTAAACGGATTTTCATGCAGCTTTCACCAATAGATAGAGTGATTCATGAGAAAGGTTTAAGTATATAATATATGCATGTTACAATAGAGGAAAGCAAAGAATTTCAATGATTACTAACACTCGTGCGAAGCTTTTCGAATTTACTTTTCTAGATGAAGGTCCGTTAAATATCTTATTACGTATAATGTACTAAAAAAGCAATTGACTATTGTTTATATGAAAATCATAAGTTTTCATTACAAAATTTTTTTTTTTTTTTGCGATTCAGCTTATCTTCGAAACTCAATTCGGGAATCGAACTATTTACATTGGTAGGAAAATATTACAAAAAATACTCTGTGTACAAGTCCGGCTCGCACTTAATCGATTTTTATGTTTATTACTATTTAAAACAAAGAAGAAATTAAAAATCCCCATCCCGCAAATCCTGCGGGATTCGCGGGATTGCTGGCTTCAATCCCGCAGGTATGCGGGATCGCGATTTTGATGCGGAATTAGATTTCCTAACTGTACTGAATCGTCAGTAAGTTAAAAAAACATGTTGCGCCGACCCCAAATAACACGGGACAAGGGCAGAAAGATGATAATTATGAACAACATTTAAAAAGCACTAAGTAAAACAAAATCTGTACGAGGCCAAAAAGGCTCCTATCTCAGTATCTGCTGCGACATTTAAAAAAAAATAACGCAGCACTGGTATTCTGATAGGGCCTACTTTTAAAGACTTAAAAGATCTAGATATCAGTTTCTGAATAGATACCAAAAGCATCGTGGATTTTAGATAGATGCCTAAATTTAGGGGCGCCGACCGTGGGTGCTCCGGGGCTCGAGCACCCATGAGAAATAAACAGTGGGTGCCGAGCACCCCTGAGAATAGACATCAAGAAACAGATCAGTAATCGCCTTTTAAGTTACGTATAAATTATAATATTTCTTGATACTAAAAACTAGTTTCATTTTCGTATAATGGTTTCATTTTTTTTTTATCGAACATAACTAGTAATTAAGTACGCAGTTTGTAAGTAGGACATTTATTTATTTGTCGGTCGATCAGTGTGAATTTCTCTTCTCACACTTCGCCATTTTTTGATTCATCAAATGAGCATGAGCACCCATGAGGTTTTCTAAAAGCACCCCTGCCTAAATTAATCTATAATACTTACCTAATATATATATATAGTTATGTTATTATGTCTTATTAGTATTCTTTTGATGTTGTACACTGACAGCCCTAAATCCATCTCCTTTCTTTCAGTCCATCCAAAGGTTGTCTGTAAGAAATTGCCTTGTTCGATAAGACCTCGTTCGATAAGACATATTTTACACTTATTTTTAATTATGTTTGTCCTGTATTTTTGTTTATGTGGTGTACAATAAAGAATATATTAAATAAAATAATACTAAAACTATAACAGCGGAAGGTTTGTGAATGTGTATGTTTGTTACTTCGTTACACTCGAACGGCTGAACCGATTTGGATGAAATTTGGCACACGAGTAGATCATGTCCTGGAATAACGCATAGGACATTTATATCCTAGAACTATGTTCCCTTGGGATAACTTTCTATTATCGTGCAGGCGAAGCCGCTGGCAGCATCTAGTAATGTTGTAATGTTGCGCGTTTAAACAATCAAACAGACTCTCTGTTTGATTGTTTAAACGCGCTAATCTCGGGAACTATAGGTTCGAACTGAAATAGTACATTTTTATACAACTGGAGAAAGTTTGTCATTCCCATGAAGGCGGAATTCGCCCGAGAAACAGGCGAGGGTGATACGGATCCGATTGCTGCAGTGACAAATTTCCACGGGTATCAAACGACGTTTTTCAATACACTTACGAAGACATAAATTAACGGGGGCTATCCGGAGACTCGTGGGGGCTCTACGGGGCGGCGCCCAGCTAACGATAAACACACTAGTGCGGAAAACAGTAAATTGCGTACCTAAAAGCGATGGAGATAAGAGCGTGTTTAACCCATTAAATGGGTTACACACACACACACACAAGCTTCTAACTATCCGTAACAACAATTACGTGCTTTCCGAGGCACGAGATGCCAGTAAAGTGCTAGATAACATTAGAAAAGTACGAATTAAAAAAATTATATTAGTACTTTTTTACCTCATGCATGAGGGGCGGGTGCCTAACCACTGGGCCATCACGATAATAGTCTCAAGGTCATAAAGGTACTTATGTCATGCCTTTTACAATACGGTAAAGTCTTGTTTCGTGACTAACGAGTTAACAAAATGGCTTATTATTCTCGACTTCTTAATTAAGAATATCTATATTATAAGTAGGCTAGGTCGCTATGCTCCAAGTCTTCTTGCGTTATCGCATCAGGAATAAAGATATCTACAGGAAAACCAAGGTTGCCGACATAGCCCGAAGAATCGCGAAACTCAAGTAGCAGTGCGCAGGGCACATTGCCCGCAGAACAAATGGTCGATGGGGACGAAAGGCGAAGAATGGCGCCCGCATATCAAATAATAATAATAATAATATATTCACACAATTATCACACAACGCCGTCTAGTCTCAAGCTAAGCAGAGCTTGTGTTATGAGTACTAGACAACTGATAAACATACTTAAATATTTTTAAATACATACATATTATAGATAAATTACACCCAGACACAGAACAAATGATTGTGCTCTTCACACAAAGATTTGTCCTGGGTGGGAATCGAACCCACGACCTCCGGCATAGCAGTTAGGGCCACTAACCACTAGACCAACAGGCCAGTCATATCAAAAGCCGACTGTCCCATTTTAATTGTCTATATAAAATTGTGTGTACAATAAAGAATAAAGGACGAGGTGGACCGATGTCCTGGCGAGGGTTGCGGGAATCCGATGGAAGCGAGACGCACAGGACCGTTCGTTGTAGCGACACTTTGGGGAGGAAAATGTCCAACAGTGGACGTCTCTCAGCTGAAATGGTGACGATGATGATATTAAAAACTATGTGTTTATCAAACTTCGCTTCAATTCTATCCAACTTTAGTTAGGGTTTGGCACGTTCAGTCTGAAGTATGCGTGAATATGTCCTTGGCCCCCGACTCATGGCAGTGGGACGAAGTCGCAGGGCGATTCCCGGCCACCGCAAGCGCAGGCCTGCAGACGCGAAGGCCTGCGCAATGGGTAGTTCGTCGTCCGATAAAGACCAAACTCGGGTCGACGGTGCGTAGTATTTCACGCGCGCCTAAGATTGACGAGGTCAGTTATAGTCGAATATTCGAAAAAGTTACCATGACGCTCGCAATAGATAACTCAAGGACCACTAAGGGTTATAGTCAGTAAAAGTCTGATAATTGCTCCACCCAGAGTGGAAGAAGTCACTTAATGGTTTTCCACGAAACAAGGGTTTGACACGTTTTTAATTCATCATCATCATCATTTCAGCCGAAAGACGTCCACTGCTGGACATAGGCCTCCCCCAAGTGTCGCCACAATGAACGATCCTGTGCGTCTCGCATTCATCGGACTCCCGCAACCATTACCAAGTCATCGGTCCACCTTGTAGGAGGCCTTCCAACGCTACGTCTTCCGTTACGTGGCCGCCATTCCAGAACCTTTCGGCCCCAACGGCCATCTGGTCTGCGAGCAATGTGCCCTGCCCATTGCCACTTTAGTTTTGCGATTCGTCGTGCTATGTCGGTAACCTTGGTTCTCCTGCGGATATCCTCATTCCTGATTTGATCACACTAGGAAACTCCGAGCATAGCCCTTTCCATTGCCCTTTGGGTGACATTAAGTTTTCTGATGAGGCCCATTGTAAGCGACCACGTTTCGGAGCCATTTGTCATCACTGTTTTTAATTGCAAATATTCAATTCAGAAACTGGCCATAAGATTATTATTTGTAGCTATGTAAGAAAAAGCCTATGCCGAGACCTTGTACTAGGAGAGCATGAGCCGCTACATGTGTCCCGCTACGGATGACAGGGCATCAAAGGCACGACATTTGATGGGCACATGCACCTTGCCTCTTAATTAACATTGCAACGTGAATTCATTGAAGGTCAGTGCTATTGCTATCAGCAACAGTTAATTTACTTGGTCTAGGATTCCGTACCCCAAAAGGGTAAAACGGGACCCTATCACTAAGACTCCGCTGTATGTCCGTCTGCCTGTCTGTCCGTCTGTCACCAGGCTGTATTAATGTGATAGTTAGCAGTTGAAATTCCCACAGATGATGTATTTCAGTTGCCGTTATAACAAGTACTAAAAACAGAATAAAATAAATATTTAAGAGGATTCCATACAAAAAACGTGATTTTTTCTAGCAGCTTTGGACTCAGTGGAAAGGCGTGTGAAAAGGCTAATTGGGGATCCAGATTTAGTTAAGTCCAGTCTTCAAAGACTCGAGCACAGGCGTAGGGTAGCCAGCCTATCGGTATTTTACAGGTTGCATTTTGGAGAGTGTGCGCGGGAATTGTGTCAGTCTGTTGACTACAAGCAAGTAGGTGGAAGGTTATTAGTTATTACCGATTGGGGTCTAGACTCTTCAGTCCGTTTCCCTTTATTATGTCAGGTTGTCGAGGATGTGCCATCTTTTTAACCGTCTTGTTAGGCTGTTCAAGTTCTGGATTAAACCACTGGAAATAGGTACTGTTCGCTGCCAACGACACCAACACCTGCGCTTCAACGGGGAAAAAGCCGACCTCCGGCCAGTTTGGGATCTCAAGGCCCACGGGCCTCTAATAGGGTCCCCACTGCCGGTGGAAGTGTGCAGCGCATACGATAGACACAATCCATTATGAAGAAAGTCCTCAAAAAGACACTTACCGTTTTCAAAATTTTTAATAATACACCGCACTTTGCAAAACGTAAATTGTCATTTACGAATATTCTTCTTTTAAAGGGCGAATAGAACTCTATACAAAATAAGAAGACTGCATAACAGTAGGACTAGCCGACTGAATGTGGTCTGCGTGGGCTCTTAATGTACCTTGCTAAATTAATAAAATTAAATTTTTAACCGACTTCAAAAAGAAGAAGATTCCCTATTCGATTGAAAATTTGTTGTCTTCACTTTCAATTACTATTAATAAATTAAGCCCCAAAAGTACATCAATCATCATCTCCGTTACCTTTAATTTCCCAACTAGCTTTTTTTTTCGGTGGGAAAATCATCCAATGTTTTTCCCCTGCTCTTGGGCGGGGCGGAGGGTGTGTTAGACTTTTACTGACTAAAAAGCCACTCCTGTTCCTTCGTTGCCTTTCATACCAGGGCTGAGCCTTCCTTTCAAAAGCAGACACTTGGTCCGAGTAGGCTTCGACCCTGCTGGGCCCCTACGGTTGGCTGACATCTCATGGAGGCGCGCGTGGAACATTACGCGCCATCGACAACTTGAGCTCGGTTCGGACAGTTACCGGATGATCAGACGGCTAGCTACTTATTGCTCACCGTCTGCAAGCCCGCGCCTACGGTGGCCGGAAATCGGGATTGCGATCCCGGTGGCAGGGGCGTGTGAGGGCGGCTCACTCTCGCGTGCACGTGCGGCCTCCTCCTTTGCCAATATTGCACCTCGCTTCGGACCATGGCCAGTACCAAGGCCCGGCGCGAAAGATCATTGCCGCCGATCTTCCCCACGAGGAACTCCAAAGCCTTGGTCATCGTCGCCGAGTTGCTAGCCTGTCGGTTTTCTATCGTTTACATTTCGGGGAGTGTGCACTGGAATTGCACAATCTAATTCTAATTCTATTCTATTCTAAATCCATCCACTAGACGTACGGCGTTGCGCCACCGGTACATGGTAGACATCCCACCCATACGCACAAAACGTTTTGAGAACACATTTATTATGCGTACAGCCAAGGAGTGGAATTCCTTGCCGGAGTCTGTGTTTCCAGTTAGCTACAACTTAGGGGTCTTTAAGTCAAGAGTGAATAGGCTACTTCTAGGCAAGCGTGCTCCATCGTCGACCACATCATCGCTTGGCATCGGGTGAGATGGTGGTCAAACGCGAGCCTATCATTAATAAAAAAAAAAAGGACACGGCGATGCTCTGCCCAAGCAGGGCTCACCACTACCGTGTGCTCCACCATGTCCTCCGGGCTTCCCAACTAGCTCGGGGTCGGTTTCCAGTCTAGCCAGATGTGGCTGAATACCCGTGTTTTACATGGAGCGACTGCCTAACAGATCTCCACAACCCAGTTACTGACCATCACGATACTCCTTGGACAGACTGATGGTCAGACTTTCTGCCATCTGACTATCTGTAACGAAGTCAAAAATTTACGAATGACTACCGAGACCAACGGCTTTACGTGCTTTCTGAGGCATGGGGTGTCAGTAGATAATGTTCTAGATAAACTTAGAAAAGTACATGATATGAATTGAAAAATTCACATTCGTACTTGCCCAGTTGCCCTTTGCAAGGTTGCAGACATAGCTCAAATAATCGCCAAACTTAAGTGGCAATGGGCAGGGCACATTGCTCGAAAAACAGATGGCCGTTGGGGCCGAAAGGTTCTTGAGTGGCGACCAGGTACCGGAAGACGCAGTGTTGAAAGGCCCCCTACAAGGTGGACCGATGACCTGGTGAAGGTCGCGGGAATCCGAGATGATGCGAGACGCACAGGACCGTTAATTCGGGGTGACGTTTGGGAGAGGCCTTTGTCCAGTAGTGGACGTCTATCGTCTGAAATGATAATGATGATGATGACTTGCCCGTTTCGAACCCACAATACGCAATCCTCAAAAACAACTCCCTAAAAAATATATACAAAACAAACAAAAATTCCTTAAAAAATTTCATTTGATTTTGACCTTTGTGCTCTTCTATCTGTAATTGTTTTTTTTTTTTTTTAATTTTTAAGTCTTTGTGTGAACATAAATAAATAAATACTTTTCTGTCTTCTTTTATTTAAATTATGATCAAAATGCAGTTCAAACCAATACAATATTTGTAGTAACTGCAATAGTTCAAGCAAATAGGAGCCTAGTCCTAACAAAAACTTTTAAAACTAGCAAGAAAACTATCCAAAAACAAATGACAACCATTCAATTATAAACACGTTATAAAAATAACTAAATACTATCATAAAACTCACCCGAAATAGTAAAAACTAATAACGAACTATCACTTGTTACAGTAAACACTAGCGGATAGTGACTGGCGTGTGACTCGCGCTCGCTCTAGTACTGGACTGACCGTGAACTGGGTGAGTATAAGTGTATCAACGGATAGCGACGTAACTGGTATAACGATATCGGTGCCAGTGGTTCTATAACAGTTATAACGTTATTGGATTAATTGTTATTATCGTTAGATTACTACTGTGCAGCTATGAAATGGCGACTCTTGCCTTTTGTGGGAGTGCTTAACGTCAGCTAATAAAGAAGGTAGAATATTTCCTTTCTTTTTTTAACAAGAACTTTGCCTCACACTATATGATACTCCTGTATCGTAAGTGCGTTTAAAAACATAAACTCACATACAATATTAAAAAAAAACTTTGTCAAGTATTGTTCAAACGCTTCTACGCAGTTAGATTACTACATTGTATTGTTAGAAGCTCTATTTATACATACAGCATTTATAATTTTTTTTTTGTATTTTTTTCTTATTTGATAACTAAAAATAATCTTCCAACAAAATATGAACACTTACGCTATTTTTAGCATAAACCTTAAAAAGGTATCATTAACTTGCCAGTTTGCAAGTTAATCAGCATGCGACCTCTTTAAACACCACAGTATTTAATAGAATATATTTAAGTTCTGTAAACAGCCAAAGCTATGGAGGAGTTGAGTCTGCTAATACAGGCACTATCATGCTTAAAAGCAGGCTCTAATCATAGACTTATCTAAACTACTTGTTACAGAAATAAAACAATTAGTATTTGTATACAAATATTTCTTATATGCGGGATTATATTAATGCCGCAACACGCTTCACGCTGCAGCACAGAGCCGTAATTTTTCATATTATCTTTTTAGTTCAGCGTTTTAGTTACAGCCAGTCTCTAAACTCTCAACCTCAACCCTCTAGTAACATTAACCAATTGTCTAACTCGTTACGTTCAAGGTATTCTTAAATAGCTCATTAAGGATCGCTTAGAAAACAGTTAACTTACTTAGTCACCTTGTTATTAAAAATTAGCTGCTGCCAGTGGCTTTATCCGTGAAAAAGTAGGTTTCTCCATACAAATTTTGGACCCCCGTTTCATCACCTTAGAGGGAGAATTTCGGAAAATCCTCTCTTATTGCTCGCCTCCGACATAAAAGAACGCTTTGTGCAAAATTTCACGCTTCTAATCCCAGTAGTTTCAGTTGTGCGTTGATATGTCAGTCAGTCAGTTTCTCCTTTTATATATAAAGCTAACGGGTTACGAAAACACGTAAAGTCGTTATTAACTTGTACGTTACGTTAAAAATATCGCAGATTTTTGTTTCTTCTTTTCGCACTGTACCTATTTATATTCAAGACTAACCAGTTCCATGATCTAACCTTCACGATTAAAATCGGAGATATTATATAAAAACTTGTTTTTAACCGGTTTCACTATTTTATGTAGCATTTACTTACATATTAGTACAATGGTACCAAGTTTAGACATCGAGCTCATGGGAAAATTCAATTTAAACGCCAAAAGCAACAATGTAGCTTGATCAATTAAAATACGAAACCAACCACAGACCACAATGAATGAGCAACTTGCACAAGAAATGGGCCGAAAAATATATCGATAAAAATAGCAGCTATAAAAAATAACGTTATCGTTATATTTTCCATCACTACTAACGCTGCACAGGGAACAGTGCGATAAAAATAATCACAATCTACAATTCTAATGTCGCTTACGTCTTTTGTAACTTCACTTGCGTTTAGACATGTATATAGGTTTTGAGCAAAAGGTTGTAAGCGCCTTTGGAGTTTGATTTTAGTTACATAAGTGCAATCTCATTCATATTCAAAGTAGATAATAAAACAATAAGTCTATCGAGAGACAATGTGATCGTAAATTACTAATTAATGCTTAGAAGTAAGTCGCTGAATTTTAAATTTTTCTTAATGTATTTTTTAAACGTTTTTAAAGAGAAGGTCAAGTCAAAAAGTCAAAAGTCAAAAATTTTTTTTTTCACAAAGGCCTACATGGGAACTTATAAAACGTCAGAAGCTAGTGCACGGTTCCAAATTGGTCGTTTCCTATGGAGAAGAACCGGCAAGAAACTCCATGGTTACTCTTTTAAAAAAATGATTGTTTACAATATTTTCATATTACAGTATTAATAGACATTATGTAAGAACAGTGTAGACCAGTCGATATTGTACCCAAAAGCACAATAAAAATAATAATATTAAAAAAAAAAAAGTGAGTCGTAATAGGAAGTAACCTAAGAATTCGCGAAATCCACGGTGTTCTCACATTCACATTTAAAAAAAAAGAAGCTATAAAAAAAAAAACAAGAACAATAAGTAATTACAATTATCAAAAAATGACATGTCAACAAAAAGAAAATTACTAACGAATTTATAGAACGAATTTATAAGGTTGTTCTCAATTTCGGTTACTTATCTATACTTCATCTGTTTATGTAATTAACTAAATGTAAATAATCTTGACTAGTCTTTTATCTAAAAGTTGTCTAAATATTTTGTCTAATAATGTTTACAATTTGTTATTTACCTATACCGATGTTTGGTAATTAGAAATTTAAATAATAGTTGTTTGTTTATTTTATACGATTTTTTTTTTTAATTAAAAGACATAAGTATCAAAATTGTTTACCTACGTTTAGTTAACTACCTAAACAAATAGAGTATACATTTGTATATTGTTGTCTTTTTTCTGCATATATCAGTCGATTACTGAACTGTAAGGCAACCTGCACGTACCGTATATTGTCGGACGTAAAGAATAGCACCATCCCATCTCTTCTGGGTGTCGTAAGAGGCGACTAAGATACTCGCCAGAGAATGGGCAGCAGCACTGTCTGTGTAATATAACAACCGCACTGCGATCGCTAACCCGCTTACCAAGCGTGGCAGTTTTGATAAACCCGCTCAATGAATATGACAACAAAAAATGGCCCCCAGTGTCCGGTACCCTGTTTCCGAGTGAGCATCGCGGGAATCTGATGGATGCGAGACGCACAGGAGCAGTCATTGTGGTGACAATTGCGGAAGGCCTATGTCCAAAAGTTGACGTCTTCCTCTTTATTCCCATCTGCCATCCCTGAGCTTGCCACCGGCGTGGTGGTTAGCACTCCTTTAAAATAAGAACATAATTATAAAAGGGTTTTTAAATTATTTGGCATTATTAAACTTATTTTTATTGCTCATAATATCCAATGATGTTTTATTTCAATTTCTATTGATAATGTCGCAATACCAAATGCAAATAAACCCTTGTACTATATAATATATATAACTACGAAGGAGGCAGATGAATCTAAATAGTCACCATCGACCACCGAGGTGGCAGACGCCACCTATTAGTGCCAACCACCACCCCGGTGGCAAGTTCAGGGGTGGCAGATGGGAATAAAGGAGTGCCAACCACCACCCCGAAGGCAAGCTCAGGGATGGCAGATGGGAATAAAAGAGTGTCAATCATCACTCCGGTAGCCGAAACACCTGCCTGTTTAAGTTATATTTTCGAAAACTTCGAAAATTGAATCCTCTGCTGTAAGACATAGGTGGGTTTTAGTCAATAAAAGTCTTATACACCATCCCTCTCCAGCCTAGAGCGGTCAATGGATGATTTCCCATGACAACAAAAATACAGAGAAACAACTTAATCAAATCCATGTTTATAAACAGTCGATGTACGTTATCTAGGACCGGTCGTTTGTAGCTATTTAGTGGCCGTTGACTCGCTGCATTGAGGTCAAGGTTCCCTGATCAGACGAGACGAATTGTCAATATTTGACTAAATACTATCGATTGACCTGCTGCGAGAAAATGAGATAATAGGAGCCCACTTAACAGTGGCGTAGCTACGCGTAGTGGGTCACGCACCCAAAGGGGCCTCACGTGTGCGAGGGCTCTTTAACAACAAGGGTTTTGTTTTATAATTTACAAGATCGCGTTTGACCACTATTTCACCTGATTCAAGCGATGATGTGGTCGAAAACTGGAAACGAGCCTTTTCGAATTTATGAAAAAAAGACCTCACTGGTGCACCTTCACCCACGTCTTAATTATTCCACGCTACGCCTCTGCCACTTAATATCGAAGTAACCACATCATTATATAATTATGTTTTATATTTAATACATGAATAAAAAATCTCGTGTTACTTGTTTACGAAATTAAAGTTATTTTGCACTTTTCAGTGTTTTTTTACCTTGAAGTCGGTTGTATTTTTTTTTTTTTTGAAAAGTTTTTTATTTTACACTTTTTAGTTACCCTTACCACCACTAAAAAGTACCCCTCAGCTAAATTTAAATACCTTATAGCCAGAGTGCATCTCATGACTATTCTAATAATCCCAAACACGGTTAGATTACATTAATTTATTACAGAGTTCCAGTGCCTAACTTCAGGGTTCATCATCAGATCTTATATTCTTCCAGATACTTGGATACTTTCAGTCAGTCATCGACTACACGTATTCAAAGCAATTTTACTTGTTACGACGGTTCTGCTGTGATCCTATGAGGAGTTCTGTTCCATATCTTCGAAGTTCATGATCAGATCATAACAATATTTCTATGGGACCAACTCGGAAGCATAACCTTTCAGACGAAAAAAAAAATTCATAATCGGTCCACAATTGACCGAGAAATCGTTGAACATACATAAAAAAAAAACATACATTCAACCGAACATATAACCTCTTCCTTTTTGAAGTCGGTTAAAAAAGCAACAAAAGATCCAGAAGGCTCGAAGTGCTCTGATTTAGGGCCAGCCCCATTATAAGATGAGATAAGATACATAGTTACTAAATTTGCATGCTAATACTTAGCGAAACATGTTTGCTCATAATTGTACCTTTATACCATGTTATTTAGTAAATAAATATATTATTATTCCTTTGTTCTGACCACGTGACTGAGCGTTGAGATGACGTCAGAATAAAGGAATCGGAGGCGCGGCCTACTCGAGGCGATCGACGAAAAGAGAATCGAAACGAAACGGTTGTAACTTGACTAGATGACTGTATTGTACTGCTTATGTGAGTATTTTACGGTTCACCAACGCCACTGCACACATATATTCACATCACCAACCGCTCCGGCCGACCGTCCGATCTCGACTGACAGGTTTCAAATACATGCCATGCCAATGATCCTTAAAACAACCAAGACAGTCACGACACCTATGTTCCTTCTTTTCCTTTGCATTCCAGGATCATGGGATCCTTTTCAGAAATTCCCCATGGCCCTAGCGGGTATCTGCCCTAGTGGTCCCTACGGATTTGCTGACGTCTCTTTGGGACGCGCGTGGAACACTACTCGCTTGATTCGGGCTCGATCCTTAAGAACGGTTGGACGACAATCTACCCATTGCTCGTCGCCACATCTACGTTGGCCAAAGATCGTCTTGCAACTTTCGACAGAAGAATGACTCTACTTCCCATTCCATCTCGCTCCTGACCAGGGCCTAGCGTAAGAGGTTGCTGCCTCCAATGTCTATCTGAATTTGGTTTCGCACTCTTAAGGGCCTATTACACTACTCGATATTCAGGCAGTCTTAGTCGATGTCGCGCAGTGTAATAAGGGTTAGACCGGTCTTACTCGGAACAAAAAATAAGACAGACTGAATATCGTGTGCTGAATATCGCGTAGTATAATAGGCCCTTTTGTCCAAGGTAGATCATTGTACATGGGCTGTGGCGGCCTTTATTCCTACCAGCCCAGCACCTCTCCAGAAGCTGATCAGTTTTTTCAGGTTTTTCAAGTGAATTTAAATTTAAGGAACAATGGAATTCGGTTCATGTGAGTGTGTCGATGACGCCCGTGCCCTAAGGGATACGCGATGTGGTTCACGGCATTGAACCACTTTGTGGAAGGCCTTCTAACACTATCACGTGGTCGCTACTATAGAACATTTCGGCCCCATCGACCATCTTTTGGGGTTACCAACCCGTTTTGTGCAAGCACTGTGCCCGACCATCAAATCAGCTTCACCTTTTCCTAATAGGGATTATCCTCGTAAGCCCAAACCTAAATTTAGGTCGATATACATTACGACCCAATGTACTAAAAATGGGCGCAAGTAATTGCGGCCCAAAACTTTGGTGTAATAAAAAAGTGTTTAAATGTAATCCTTTTGGCTAAATTCTTCGGTATTTCCTATACTTACCTAAAGTTAACTATTACAACCAAAAAAAAAATTTTTGAGATTGTTTAAACCAAAAACTACGTTTAAAATTATATCATAATTTTTGGTCGCTGGTGTTTAATTTTGGAATGAAGGCCAGAATGTCTTTTGCTCGACCTCCGAACGCGTGGAGGTATCGAGTTGAAATTAACCAAACCATAAGCTCGGTCCCTTGAAGCTGTGAAAAAATCAAACTTGTCCGTTGACAAAAAAAGGATACGGCGGTTCATGTTGCAGTAAAACGTATATTTCGACACTCAAGAGAATCGAAATTCGAAGGATACCCGTTGTCCTAGAATCTTGAAAGTTGGCATGAAACAAGGTCTCATAGCATACGTATAGGAAAAAAATGAAAACTGTAAATTTGCAGTTACAAAAAAAAATACTTTTTTTCTGATTCGTAAAAATCTTTGAGACTCGATGCGGAAATGGAACTGTTTTCATAAGTAAGTTTGTACAGAACCAGTGCGCGAGTCCGACTCGCACTTGTTGTCATTAAATTAGGACGTTGGGCCTTACGAGGTTAAAACTATAAATGGCTGTGCCAGGGTCGGCTTCCAGTCATGTCTAGACAGTGCAGTTGATAAACCCCCCTGATAATACAATACCTACTCATTGCGGGATCAAATAATTTAGATTACAATCGACACGCTATGTAGAAGCATTACAGCTGCACACATCGACTTATTACATATATATTGATGGCTGCACATTACCCTATTTATCTGATGGGAAACTAGAGAACATATTACTGATGAACTTGGACCAGTGCGTCGTACCAGTGACGCCATACCTATATTATGGCTCTGAAACGTGGTTGCTCACAATGGGTCAGTAGAATTTATCAGAAGGCTTTAAGTCACCGAATGGACAACAGCATAAAAGAAACACCAAAAAGAAAAAGTAGTACTAGTGCTTCCGATTACGAAAGGAAGGTTACGGCCCGTTCACGACCTTGCCGCTGTGAGCGGTAGCTAAGCGGGGCGACGAGCGGTAAGAATAAAAGTATGAAAATGTTGAAGACGCCGCTCATAGCGACGCGATGCCGCATCACTCGTCGCTAAGACCGAAGTCGTGAACAGGCCGTTAGATTTCACTTACAGAACAAAACTGCTAGACCAAACAGACTTTCGGATTTCTAAGCTTCCTGCTAGTGATGTAGATACCTATTCAAATTGAGGTCTTCCAGGCCATTACACTATAACCCGAATTGTACTGTGGCACAAAAGCAGAATAGATTTCAATTCCAGGTCAGGACCCATCCGTAGGGGCCCAGCAGGGTCGAAACCTACTGGGGCTACGGGTAGTTTGAAAGTGAAAACCGGGGCCCTGGGACCAAGGCAAAGAAGGAACAGGAGTGGGTTTTTAGTCAATAAAGTCTGAAATACTCTCCCGCCCCGCCCAAGAGCGAGAGACGTCATTAGATGATGTTCCCCAGTCTCAACTAAAAAAAAATGTCAGGACCGGTTGAATTAGGCTGCGGGTTTAGCAGAAGCTATATAATGATTTCTTGCGTAAAAAATATATCTTCTAAAGACATCGATAAAAAAAGGCAGGGATTGAATTGCACACTCAAATAAATGAGCCCCCAAAAAGGATCGCTAGCACGAAGTGACGTAGCAACAATGGGACAATATACCCTGAGGTGCTTGAGGAGTGGAAAGCTATACCAAGGCCATCAACAGAAAATCACGGAAATACGGTCAAAGTCCCTACCAGCACCTTTCTGGATTATACATCCTTCTCCCGAGCACGTTTGCTCTTGCGAATCTCTACTCAATCCAGCCTATAAAGGCAAGAGAGGTGGGAGTTCTGATCCTCGTCAGTATTCACTACGGCTGGCCAATAAAGGCAAGCCGGACATAAATAATGATGAAGGATAGCCGTTGGGGCCGAAAGGTTCTGGAATGACGACCACGTACCGGAAGACGTAGCGTTGGAAGGCCTCCTATAAGGTGGACCGATACTTGGTAATGGTGGCGGGTGTTCGATGGATGCGAGACGCACAGGTCCGTTCATTGTGACGACACTTGGGGGAGGCCTATGTCCAGCAGTGGACGTCTTTCGGCTGAAAATTCTCCCGGGATATCGGGTCTGTAGGGTATTAGTACAATCCCCAACAGTTCGCCACAAAACTGTCCTGCGGATTGTCTAGTTCTAGCTCACCCTAAATATGCCACGGCAAAGTAAACTTTATCAGTACACAATAGATCTTATTTTATTGGGGCACGCAAGTCCCACCACGACATTAACGTAGAAATATGGCGATAGGGGTCATGTCATCATAAAAATGTAATTTAAATTTTTATTATGGACTGTTGACCCGGCGAACTTCGTACCGCCTGTTGATACCTTTTAATTAACTGTCAAAGGATAACGCCATCTACTGGCATTACCGGAACCAGCATAATTATTTTCAAAATTACCATTTAAATTACATTTTAATTAGAAATGGCGTTGTATTCGATTTTTTTCGTCGTGATTTTTTTCCATATTTTCTCACCGTTTAAACCTTCCCTGGAATATTACGAATATTTCAAGACCAAAATTAGTCAAATCGGTCCAGCCGTTCTCGAGTTTTAGCGAGACTAACGAACAGCTATTATTTTTTGTATATATAGATTTATTCAAGGTCTTATAGTTTACGCCATGCTTAAGTAATCTATGAGACCCGCGTACTTATGTCTATGTACGCAAGTTTCGCAACACAGCCAAGACACAATACGTATTCTTTAACCATACAGCTGTCCAAAAAAAAGTTGTCATCCTCGCCAGGGCTAACCAGATCCTCAATCATTAAGACTTGTTACTTATTAATTACCACATTTTTATTGACAACCTAAAGCCTGTGTACAATTGTTGTTTCCGGAAACAACCATTTTTACTTTAAAAAAAAATTCTTAGAACAACAAATATCAATGTTTCTAAGATATACTCAACCTGCGGCCCGTCAATCATTTCCGAATGACCCTCGTTTATTTTGTTTAGGGGCCCTCGCCATGGCATTTTTTCTATAGCGCTTGCAAATACGACTAACGCGCGCTAGTAGCGATGCTGACGCGCGCTTACGAAACGCGCGACTGCATCGTTACAAAAAGTCGCCGTGGGCGAGGACCCCTAAACAAAATATAATTATTCTAATACCCAACGAATAACTATGAGTATAACTAAACCTATAGCACAAAAGATCCAGAAGGGTCGAAGTGCTCTGGTTTTTGAGGCCAGCCCCACATCAAAATAAGATAACTAAACCTAGAGTACCCAGAATGCTGCGCTAAATAGCTCTCTGCCAAACTCCAAAGTAAAACTTTTGCAATTCGGCAAGGTACCAGGTCAGAGCACCGTAGGTTAGGATGGACAGATGAGTTTACACTTCAGGGAGATCTGCAGATCATGTTTCATTAGCGTCTTCATGGATCAGTAGGTTTTCCAAATGTTCTGGAGACGGCAATCGATAATCGAATAATGATAATATCATGTAGATAATCTGAGGGATTTTAATATAATCCAGCAAGTAATAACCAGAGGAATTAGGTAGAGTTATCATGTACCTACTCGCATCGAAATGTAGATATTAATATGGATCTTCCCGGGATTTCTAATGAAAAATCCCGTGTGGTCAAAAACATTGAAAATAAATAATAATAAAAAATTCAGAGATAGATAAGACAAATAAAGGAAAGATACATGCAATTGTTTTTTTTTTTTTTAAAGATTGATGGATTGTGTGAAGAGTGATATGAAAGAAAAGGAAGTTAGTGATAGCATGACGAGTGACAGGGCAGAATGGAAGAAAAAAACATGTTGCGCCGACCCCAAATAACACGGGACAAGGGTAGGAAGATGATGATTGGAAGATCTTGAGAGGAGAGGTTAACAACTTTATACACTTCCTCCTCTTCGTCATTAATACAGGAAGAATTTTTTTCTGCTATATTTCCGATTGTGTCATAAAAAAAAATCTGCTCTTTAAAATAAATTACGGGATTTGAGGCATATCCACTTTATTCTATCGCTGTATGAAATCAGTATAAGTACTTAAATAACTCTAATCAATTACGACCTCTGGTAATACCTTTAAGTTTATTCAGTCATTTTTTTTTTAAACGATTGTCACACACTAGGAATAGCTTCTGTATCATGGATGCGTTCACAAATATGTATACTCACATACACAAGACACCAAGATCCGGAACACCTATCTGTAGGCTGTAAAAATATTTGTGCCGTGCGGGAATCGATCCCGCGACACACAGCACACAAGCCAATCGCTCAACCACTACGTCAACCGTGATTTTGCTGATGACCAACCATCACATAAAAAGGTTATTTTTAGGGTTCTGTGCCTCAAAAGGTAAAGATTACAGGACCCTTACAGGATCACTTTGTTGTCCGTCCATCTGTCTGTCTGTCAAGACCCTTTATCTCGGGAACGCGTGGAGATATCGAGTTGTTTAAAACCATATGCCATATAGTGAGGTCTGCGGAGGAATTAAAATCATATAGTCAGGTCTGCAGTAGCTTTAAGGGCCCTTAAAGCTGTGAAAAAATCAAACTTCTATGTTAACGGGAAAAAAATATATGGTCGTTTCTGTCGCAAAAAACGTACATTTCGACACTTTCAAGAGAATAAAAATTCATAGGGTACTTCCCGTTGACCTAGAATCCAGAAATTTGGCATGAAGCAAGGTCTCATAGCACAAGTATAGGAAAAAATCTGAAAACTGTAATTTTGTAATTACATCAATATAAAACTTTTTAACGATTCGGAAAAATCTTTGAGACCCTATTTATACGGAACCCTCAGTGCGCGAGTCCGACTCGCACTTGTCCGGTTTTTTTAGGCTAGGCTGAATCACTATTCACTAATAAGTAATACAATATCCATGTATTTTTGCGAAATAAAAAAACGCAAGTACTTAAACGCATTTTATTATCATATGAATGGCAGGTTCAAAATTATTTTTTCTTCATAAACAATTCCTGAATAGCATAAACTGGTAACCCTTTCGTTTCCGGTAAGAAGTAAAAGAAGAAGATAGCAGTAGAGAGACAGGTAAAAGAGAAGAAATAGAAGACTGGTGGCAGGCCTACAGAAGTCACTAAGAAGTTGAAGACAAATAAAATGAGAAAGTTAAGTATCCACGCCCATTCCACTGCTAACATCGACATGACACTCTTTACCTAAAAAGAAAAAGTACTAGGTTAACATAATTGTTGGAAGGTATTGGCCTAGGACCAAACTTAAAAAAACTTAATATATCTTTTTAATAATCGAAATTTCAAAGTGAAATGAATGATATGTTTACCTCTGGTAAAAACACTTCAGCCAAAACAACAACGGGCACGGTACCTGCACCAAACGTGTAGAATACCGTGAACAAGTAAATGAACATCGGTATCATCCACTTTGGGCCCCACTCCATCTGGATCTGCGTTCCTAGTACTATGCAGCAGAAACCAGCAATGATGGATGAATAAATTAGTAGGGGCTGGAATAAAATAACAGAAATGGATTAATGAAGAAAGAAGCCTTTTCATCCATCAGATCACCGTTGCTGGAACGGGATGGTGATATTTTTGTGTGGTGTATTTGTCTATGAAAGTTGTACCACAGTGACGGTGAGAATTGGAGGACTGTCCATCCCTCTCTGATACCGTAGAAAGATCAGAGAAGTTCGGTACTGTGATATTCCTTCTCGATCAAATGCTCGTACCAGGAGTTAAGAAACAAGAAGGTAGTATGTAGAGTCTGTGTCCCCTAATCTTCGTTTTTCAAGGTACATCGGATTCTATCAGAATGTGGTGATTACATAAATCAATCAATCTATATACCAACCGTTTTCCCAACTATATCGGCCGTCAGGCCCGTCAGCTTCCAGTCTAACAGGAAGCAGCTAAATGCCAGTATTTTATAAGAGGCGATGAGTGTTTTATTTCTGGAGCGTGAGCCGTCCTCCCGCTCCGCCCCAGTGCAAACTAATATCAGACTTATACTGATTAAATTACACCTATTTTCCATCAGTTACCCTTTGCGTTCTAGGATCACGGGTTTCTCTTTCAGAAGTCGACCCATAGCCCCAGTAGGCTTCGGCTCCTGCTGGGCCTCTACTATTTTACTGACATCTTTGAGGCACGCGTGAAACACCAGGCGGCGTCGACTACTCGAGCTAGGTCCAGACGGCTGGATAGCGAGCTATCCATTACTCGTCGTCCGCAAGAAGCGAGTGTGTATCGAACCTCTACAAATCAGTAACTGGATAACTCAATACCCTTTCGCAAGAGTACGACTACATAATAATATATGACCTCTACATAAAAACATCTTGAACTCTGGTACCAGGAGATCATAAAATCTAGAGAAGTAAGCTCTCACCCGTCTCCCAACAACATCCGTTAAAACTGCAGAAATTGACCCGGAGACAATCATGACGACTCCCATCAGAACACTACAGAGGTTCGGAGAAATGACGTCAGGAGGAACGGCCTCTGCAAATAAAGGCTCTGCGTAGACCATCACTACTGGTAGTCCTTGGAACACGTAGGCTACTTTCAGGATCATTATGACGAGGAATTCTCTTTGAGTTGATGGCGAGTTTTCTGTAAAGAGAAGACAGTTCTCGTAATGGGGAATTTCTTGTGTGTTTTTTTGTACAATATCTATAATATAAAAATGAATCGCAAAATGTGTTGGTAAGCGCATAACTCAACAACGCCTGGACCAATTTGGCCAATTCTTTTTTTAAAATGTTCGTTGAAGTTCAAGGATGGTTTTTACGGCGAGAAAAAATCGAATAGAGTAGGGTAGAGTAGGGTAGAGTAGGGTAGAGTAGGGTAGAGTAGTGTAGAGTAGGGTAGAGTAGGGTAGAGTAGGGTAGAGTTGGGTAGAGTAGGGTAGAGTAGTCAGTTGACGGGAGCGAAGCCGCGGGCAAAAGCTAGTTTTATAATAAACAATAAATATTCTTCAAAGAAATGTTTTCTGGAAAAACCATCAATATTTATTAAATAAAGCGACAATGAGCAGTGGTGGCCGAGTGGTAACGGCCCCGACTTACGAGTTATAGCTCGCGGGTTCAAACCTAGCCAGGTGCATTACTTTATGTATTTTAAATCATCACCACTGCTCTCAAAACGGTGTAGGAAAACATCGTAGAAACCGGCATATCCTAGAACCAAAAATTCAAAGACATGACGTGACATTTACCAACCCGCACTGGGCCGGCGTGGTGGATTACGGCCCATTCCCTCTTCTAAAGAGGAGGTCTGAGTCCCAGCAGTGGGAACAATAAAAGCCTGAATATGCTATATAGCAACAATTACCATTTTTAATATTGGTACCTATGAGCAAGTGTGGGGACGTGGTGGGGATATCTGTTTGTACCCACGTGACCTAATGGCGGTTTTTTTTAGGTAGAAAATCATCCAATGACGTCTCTCGCTCTGCATCAGACTTTCACTAACTAAAAATCCCGTACAGTGAGGAAAACATCAAATGATTTTTCCCGAGCATGGCATAACAGAAATCTACTTACTGAAGAATTCCCAGCATGAAATATTTTTATTCTCCAACGTTGCCGATGCATATTTTTCCTCCTTCATTGTCAAGGACTGAGCGTCTGCAAAAGCAAAACAAATACATTTTTTTTTTAATAATAAAAACCACTGCTTGACTACGATCCCACCTGATAGTAAGCAGTGATGCAATCGTTGATGGTGAGGCGCACTAGTTTATGAGGAGCCTATTCACTCTAGCCTTGAAGACACCCAAAATTAAATAATATCCTTTTTAAAACGAATAAGTTATCAATTATGTTATACTTCATTGGAAATAAGATTAGACATTTATACAAACCTTTTCCATTGTCCGTTCATTCCATTTTGACTTCTATTGCGTTGGTAGCATGACAAATGGCAGATGAAATAAAAAGTTTGTATTGTAACCACTTTTTTTAGGGTTCTGTACCTCAAAACGAAAAAACGGAACCCTTAGGGCTATATTTCACCGGGACACAATGGCGGCGCGATCAGTCGCCGCTACCAACAAAATGTATACAACTCTATAGAGAGTTACTCACCTGGTGTCCGTTTGGTTGCGCGACCATCTCGGACGCCAGTCCAGCTGCCAGTAACGCCCCCATCAAATAGTATGAAGATAAAAGCCCATATAGGATCACTTTGTTGTCTGTCTGTCTGTCTGTCAGTCAAGACCCTTTAACTTGCGCACGCATGGAGGTATCAAGTTGAAATTAAAACCATATACTTAGGTCTGCGGTCCCTTGAAGCTGTGAAAAAATGTAACTTCTTAGTTAAAGAAAAAAAGATACGGCCGTTTATGTCGCAAAAAACGTATATATGTCAAGGGAATCAAAATTCATAGGGTACTTCGCGTTGACCTAGAATCCTGAAATTTGGCATGAAGCAAGGTCTCGTAGCGCAAGTATAGGTAAAAATCTGAAAACGGAATTTGTAGTTACACCAGATTCGGAAAAATCTTCGTAACTCAATTCGGGAATTGAACTGTTTTCATAGGTAAGTTTGTACGGTACCGTCAGTGCGCGAGTCCGATTCGCACTTGCCCGGTTTTTTGCTATAAATGCCATCCTTATGCCTACGGAATAGAAGTCAAAATCTGTTGAACGGACAGTGAAATAGGTTTGTTTAAATGTATATTGCGAATAGTTTCTGTATAAATGTTTACTAATATTATATAGAGGTAAATAACTTGTTGTTCATTTGTACTTTGTAAATATTCGATTATGAGATTATTAGATAACGCGGAATGAAGCTAGTCTAGAATATAAAAAAAGTCAGTACCTTCTGAATGAGAGAGTATAAAAATTCTTCGTAATTTACTTAACTCTTGCTGTACTTCTTTGGATGTAATCTTCTTACTTCTGTAAAATGCTACAGACTTAACAGCGTCCTGAAATAACAGAAATAAAACCCATTTTCTTTAGTCACATACATATCCCAATAAAGAAAAAGTACCAGGGTCTCAAAAACCCCAGGAGTTCAAAATGTTCCGGTTGCTTCTTACCTCCTCTCGACCTTGCGCCATGAAAGTATAAGGCGATTCCTTTAGTACAAAAAGAAGTAAAACTCCAACCACAGACAAGAAAAGACAAGCGTATACCATCTGGTGGTAAGTTAAATAGCCACCCAGGAAATAGGAGACTAGGATTCCAAAGCCATAGAACAGCATAGGTCCTGAAGTCATGGTACCTGAAAAGGTACGGTCGTTTTTTCTTTGAAGATCATTTTTCCCATTAATCTTGGGGACAACCACAACATGGACCACCAAACGTATATCTCTTACCTCTTATGGAGTCCTGGCAGATCTCACTAATGTAAATAGTGGTTTCTAAGAAGATTGCGAATCCGAATCCTCCAATCAACATAGCGGTCAGAATCACTTCCACTTGTCTTGTCAAAGCTATTATTGACCAGGCGATCTGCAAGTTATAATTTGTTACAATTATTGTCAACGCTTGACACGTAAAACTGCAGTGTCTAAGTTAGAACGTCATATTCTCGCTTTTACGTCCAACGTGACCGACTGCATAAAACCTAACTACTTAACACTTTATGCTAACCTGGTACTCAACTACTCACCACAAAAATCAAAGCGGTTAATATAACCGATTTCTTTCTGCCGAGCCTGTTTAAGACCACTCCAGCAATAGGATTGGCTATCAGTGATCCTATGGCTGGTAGACTCCCAAACAGCGATACATCTGCAGGCCCCATAGGCCGGTGAAGTGTAGTGTTGTCAGACTTGAAGTGGATGATGGTGGATGATGGCCAAGCCATCATTATGCCCATGTTTGTGCAGGAACAGCATACTAGAAATTTTGGGTTATGAATCTTTGATTATTATTCTCATTCTGTAGGAACATGTATACCCGTTGTCCCCTTTATGTCCCCGTTAAAGGGGATAGAGAAAACTCGACAAAAAAATTACTTCCCATTATCCCCGTAGGCCGTTCATTCAAGCGTTGGGCGGATGATATACGAACTGTCGCTGGCGAGAGCTGGATGAAGGAAGCTCAAGATAGAGAAAAATTGTCTAATCTAGACGAGGCCTTTACCGGCCACAGAGGTCCATAGGGGCCCTTTAATTGAGTGTTAAATAATATAATTAAATTCAATTACATAAAACATTTTTAGCTAATTAAAATTGTGTAATGCACGTTTGAATAAATAAATAATTCATTAATAGAATACTTAAATAATATCTACTATAATAATTAATTGTATTATATTGTTAAATGAAATGTATTATTACCAAGGGAGTGAAATAAAAGGCTTAAAATTATTATCCCAGTAGGGAATGTATCCGTTAACGGGATAAAGGGAATTAAATAAAATCATTAAAATTATCAGAAATCAGAAACATTTATTTCAAATAGACCAATTACAGGCACTTTTAAATAGTCAAACATTGGTCAGTCCAAAAAAAAGTGAAGCTAAATTGCATGTTCCAAAGCATAGATCTCTAAGAAGAAGAATGTGCAAGAAACTCTATGGACACTCTTTTAAATCATATTATATTATTTACCGAAAAATCATGCGTTTAGTAAGCTGTATGTTACGATTCACAATCTTTCGACAGTTTAAAATCTCGCGTGATAGATTATAATGTAACGTTATTTAAAATTGACGACTTATGTAGGTATATATTTAGGTACTGCTTTTCACGAAAGTAAACAAATAAATGTTGGTAAGTACAATAGGATACTTACGTAGAATAGTGCTAATGACTTGAAAATATATACCCATAATGATTCTTTTTTACTTTTTTCTTGCAACCCCCCTAAACGTACACACTGTAAAGGTAGTTATACTTAAATTTGACTACACTATATTAAAAAAAAAGCCAAGAAATACTAAATAATTATTTCTATTCACTCACGTCATCGCCTCTACAAAAATATTCTGCAGTAATCAATCCATTTTCAAAACGCGGGCACCACTTAAACCGGTATTATATTCTTTCAGCAGTTAAGTAGGTACTATGCGATCCAAATAAGAATAGGAAAGTCAATAACCTCGATCTGTCAAATATTGAGTGTGTTTGCTGTTAGCTACAACTTAGGGGTCTTTAAGTCAAGAGTGAATAGGTTACTTCTAGGCAAGCGTGTTCCATCGTCGACCGCATCATCGCTTACCATGGTGAGATGGTGGTCAAACGTAAGCCTATTATTAATAAAAAAAAGAGTGAAAAGTACGGTTTGCAAAGAAAACTTCTTCTTTATGTTTTCTTTCTTTCTTTCTTTTCTTTCTATTTGCGTATCAATAAAGGGTTTCTTTTTCGCTTTGTATTACTAAGTCTTAGTAAATCTAGGTGAAGTAATAACGTTATTGTTTAATATAAATTAGCTAAATATATTATTGTTTGAAGTCATAATTAGTTTATTAAAATAATTAATTTCCTTCTTATTTTAATTGTTAGGAACAATTCGCCTTCTTTTTCCATTTGCCACAACTCAGACACTTCACGCAGTGACGCAGCGATGAGCAAAATTGAAGAACTAGATTCTGATTAAACTTTTTTCGTTCACGATTCGTAAATAAATTAAATTTTAAAAATTTCTTGTTTTGTTCACCTTACCCAATTTCTTCGATTTGACAGTATGACGTGACGTCACAACATGGTATTCGATCCTGTTCTTATTTGGAACGGATAGATAGATAGATATATTCTTTACATAGAATCAGGGGCGCCGACTTTTAGAAAACCTCATGGGTGCTCATGCTCATTTGATGGACTCGAAAAAGTGGCGAAGTGTGAGAAGAGAAATGCACACTGATCGACCGACAAATAAATAAATGTCTTACTTACATACTGCGTACTTAATTACTAATTATGTTTGATAAAAATATTAAATGAAACCATTATATAAAAATTAAACTAGTTTCTATTATCAAAAATATTATAATTTATACGTAACCTAAAAGGCGATTACTGATCTGTTTCTTGATGTCTATTCTCAGGGGTGCACGGCACCCACAATTTATTTCTCATGGGTGCTAGAGCCCCCGAGCACCCACGGAGTCGGCGCCCCTGCATAGAATAAATAACATAGGTCTATAGAATTCTTTTTTTTTTTCTTTGCATAAGTAGTACGTATCCATACTAGCGTGGAGATAAGGACATGATGACCTACATCGCTTCACTAAAACATTAGGTACCTACTAATAATTAAATTATTTACATAACTATCACCTAATTATTTTAGTTTGTTAGCATTTGCAAATGTGTCCGTAACTAGTTCACACAGGACTACTGAATGAAGTTGTTTAGGCTTCCGTACCTCAAAGGAAAAAACGGAACCCTTATAGGAACACTTTGTGGTCCGTCCGTATGTCTGTCTATGTGCCTGTCCGCCAAGACCCTTTATCTCGGGAACGCGTGGAGGTATCGAGTTGAAATTAAAACCATATACCCAGGATTAAAGTTCCTTGAAGCTGTGAAAAAATCAAACTTCTAAGTTTAAGAAAAAAAAAGATACGGCCGTTTATGTCGCAAAAAACGTGTATTTCGACACTCTTACAAAATTCATAAGGTACTTCCCGTTGACCTAGAATCCTGAAATTTGGCACGAAGCACCCATATCTCATATCACATAACACATGTAGGTATAGGAAAAAACCTGAAAACTGTAAATTTGTAGTTACGCCACAATTTTTTTTTTTGTGATTCAGAATATCTTCGTAACTCAATTCGGGAATTGAACTGTTTTCATAGGTACGACTCGCACTTGCCCAGTTTTTTTAAGGTGGGAAATCATCCAATTACTTCTCCTGCTCTAGGCCGGTGCGAGAGGGCGTATCATTTTTACCTAAATCCACGCCTATATTCCTTCTTTACCTTGCTTTCCAGGACCCCGGGGTTCCCTTTCGGACTATCCATGGAATGAATGAAGGCCGCTACAGTTATACCGCCTAATTTGATCTCTTTATAGTCCAAACTAGAGGCCTGTAGTATTTTTCAAGTCACCATGGCCCTGAAACGACTGGTGTAACGGGGGGCCATCGCCCCGGGCGGCATAGAAAGAAAGAAAGAAAAAATAATTTATTTGGTACAGCACAGGCACAAACATAATATTAGGTAAGTAACACGAAACAAAAAAAAATTAGATAAAAAAAGCAGAAACAAAAAATATAGTTATGTGCCTCACGGCTGCACCAAAATAGGTCCAGTTCAGCATAAATGCCAGGCAACTAGTGCCTGACGCTGGTTTTCAACTGAACCTGTGGTTGTGACGCAACGGAAGCAAAACAGTTTTGGAGTGTAATGTATATGTATCGGTGATGTGTCATCTTAAATAATATAAACCATCAAATCAACTATATTGTAAATCTGTACTTTTTTTTGTGTTGATGTTGCCTATTGTATTGTCTGCATCGAATAAATACTCATCATCATCATCATCATTTCAGCCGAAAGACGTCCACTGTTGGACATAGGCCTCCCCCAAGCGTCGCCACAACGACCGATCCTGTGCTTCTCGCATCCACCGCACTCCCGCGACCCTCACCAGGTCGTCGGTCCACCTTGTGGGAGGCCTTCCAACGCTGCGTCTTCCGATGCGCGGTCGCCACTCTAGAACCTTTCGGCCCCATCAGCCATCCGTTCTACGAGCAATGTGCCCTGCCCACTGCCACTTTAGTTTGGCGATTCTTCGGGCTATGTCGGCGACCTTGGTTCTCCTGCGGATATCTTCATTCTTTATGCGATCACGCAAGGAAACTCCGAGCATAGCCCTTTGGGTGACTGTAAGCCTTCTGATGAGGCCCATTGTAAGCGACCATGTTTCAGAGCCATATGTCATCACTGGCAACACGAACTGGTCATAGACTTTCGTCTTGAGACACTGTGGAATAAATACTATTCTATTCTATTCAAATTAGTATTGTGTAAATTATAATAAATATGTGTAAAACAGTATTTGTTTAAAGTGTGAAATATAATAGTAATTACTATATTATTACTTCTTCTTCTTCTTTTCGATTCGATGGTAAACTCGTCAAACTGTTTGGGCCCAATAGGTGGCTACATTAATAGCAGCATCGGTAGCACTCATCAAATCCTAATATTATTACTAGCTTTTGCCAACGGTTTCACCCGCGTAAAAATAGGTTTCTCCATACAAACTTCCAACCCCCGTTTTACCCCCTAAGGGATGGAATTTCGTAAAATCCTTTTTCAGCAGATGTCTACACCCTATAAGGAATCTACCTGCCAAATTTTAAGTTTGTGGGTGTTATAGTTTCTGAGATTTCGTGATTAATCTGTGAGTGGTATTTCGCTTTTATATATTTAGATAGATTTTTATTCAGCAGATCTTATGAGCAGTGGCACTGTGAAAACAGCCCCAACTTATGATTTGTAGGTCGTGAGTCCAAACCCAGTCAGGTGAATTACTTTGCGTGGTTTTTTTTTTTTAAGCTGTGAATATCATCTAATGACAAATCCCGCTCTTGGGTGGAGCGAGAGATAGTGTCAGACTTTTACTGACTAAAAACCCACTCCTGTTCCCTCTTTGCCTTCATCCCGGGGCCCCGGGCTTCGCTTTCACACTACCCGTGGCCCCAGTAGGCTTCGACCCTGCTGGGCCCCAACGGTTTCGCTGACATCTCCTTGAGGCGCGCGTGGAACACTACACGCTTACAACAACTTGAGCTCGGTCCGGACGGTTACCGGACGATCGAACGGCGAGCCACCCATTGCTCGCCGTCCGCAAGCCCGCGCCTACGGTGGCCGGAAATCGGGATCGGAATCCCGGCGGCGGTTGGGGCGTGAGGACCGTTGCCTCACGCGATCGGCCGCCTCCTTTGCTAGCATTACTGCTTTGCAGAAGGAGGCTACCGCCTGCCACTCCTTGAGCCCGCGTGGTGGACTACGTACAGCCTATTCCTTCTCATAAAGAAATGTTTTCTTTCTTTCATAAAGGGGAAGCCTAAGTCCTAGTAGTGATAACATTATAAGGCTATACTTATGCTTTAGTAGGTCTTATGTTTATGTTTTGTGAGGTATACTTCCAGATGAATAAAACGCAATAATATCAATTAACAAATATGTTTATTAATTTTTTTCAATAGGTACTGTATTTTATGAAGACAGTCGTTATTATTCTATTCATACGAATGCAAACAACATGATTTTTTCAGCGCACGAAAATAGCAGAATCGTGTTGTTTATGCCATGTATACTTTATATAATAATATCACATAAAGCGAGTCATTCTGTCCCTAGGGAGATAATGCAGTATGGGCGATCCCTAGGAAATAATGAGATTTGAATTTGGAACGTCAAAAACCGTCAACACTAAGTGAACTAAAATGTACGTGCATCAATTTTATTCAAAATTCAAACTGGCCACTAACAAAAAAAAAACAGAATAAAACGTGGTCGTGGTTACTGACGAGGTTCGAAAAAAAAAGTAATGAAAAAGCGGGGCCATAAAGAAAATTGAAACTATAGAATCTTAAAGAGACTTTGTTTGTTTCAAATCTCAAAACATGTTGAGTTATAGTTAAGCTTAACTTGTACATAATACTTATATTTCTCTAATATTTGATTTGTTTTACTAAATTGTCTTTTAATCATCTCACAGATGGTGTAAAAAGTCGAGTATCCAACACGGGGATAAAGCTGTCTTTATCTTAGGTGGCTTGAATTCCTCACTTCACTCAGGTTTCTTTATTAACTCCCTCGCAATGCTCGGGAGATAATTATATAACTCCCT